>CM057451.1:314402500-315661250 GCA_016271365.2 Neoceratodus forsteri | reverse complement strand
TATCACCATTTGTTAAGGAGTGTCCCTGATTTTAAACCTTTGTCCCTGATTTCTTTAAGTCTTGTCCCTTATTTATGAGGCAGGAGGTTGAGAGTTGTGTTTGCAGTAGATGTGAGACAGCTCTGTGTAATCACACGCAGTGTTCTCCACCTGCAAGTTTAACACTGGCTTGCTACAGGGTCTAATGAGCTGCAGTTGCAATTTGCACTTCCCTGTTGCTATATTCAGTGCTGTCTTATTCCTGGGCTATTTTTGCCCTGCACTCCCAGACCAGTTTGCCCGGCTTCCTTAGACTGCTATATTCAGCAGGATTAGCACTGGGCTATTTCCTTTTGAATACAGCTTGCTTTGTGCTCTGGGCTTAGTTTGCCCACCGGGCAGTGCTAATTTAGCCCCGGGGGCAAAGTTTTAAATATCTGGCCGTTAATTGTCTATTTATTAGAAGTAAACACCTGCTCTTTAAAGAGATAAATGACAATGTTTTTACATTTTTCTTTTTTTCCTTTTTTTTTTTAATCTTACATTTTCTGAATCTGTTTTATCTTTTCTGGAGTCCACACATGGAATCATCTGACTCCCTTCCTCTACCTGAATTGCAGTTCTCAGGAACCTCCCAGAAAAAGTGAAGGGTGATCACAACAGGAAAGTGAGATTTGGCTGTCAGGGGCTAGTTTCTATCTTACACTCCTGAGGAACCAGCCAGTAAACTTTGTTTATACATTTAATTCATTTGGAGCTGTTTAGACTCTGCTGACTGTGTAAGTTTCAATCAGTTTTTAAAGCACAACATTTTTGTAATTTTTGTATTCTTGTACATCCATGTATTGTATTTTGTATGTTGTTTATTAATTGTTTAGCACTATTAATTGTATTTGTGATAACACAACTATGTGTGTACAATGGGTATATGACAATAATGAACTGTCAATCATGCAATGTCATCTCAAAGAGAATATATAACAGAGTGTGAGATTCTCTGTATCCCCATCCTTGATGAAGCTTTTATGGGTGAAGCACTGGGACAACTATTCCCACTTGGTGACTGGGTGCAATTTGGACAAGTTATTTTTATAACATTTGGTAATAAATAATTGCAAAACTAAGACACTTTTTGTTTCTGAGTTTGTTATTTGTGATGTGAGCAGCTGCATGGCTAACCACCGGATTCTCTATGATTGTAGAAGGTGTTAGCCCCCATAGCTATGCTCCCATTTCTATCAGTATTGTGCGGTAACAGTTGGTTTGAGATTTTACAGGGGAAAAAAAGTCCAAGACACCTTTATAGCTCATGGTGATAAATCTGCCTGTTACAAGCAACCTACTTGTGCTATTGCAAGGTGCTACTGCATTCTTAGAGTATAGGGTCCTACAAAAACTATAAAAGGCTTCTGGACTAAGAAGATATAATTAAGGTTGTTTGCTTTAAGTATTCAAGTTTAATATTTCAAATGAGGATACTAATACTGTATTTTGTACATTTATTTTTAATTATGAAAAATGAACAACTTAGGTAGTGCCACTGATTGAAATACTCTATGTGTTTGGTATATATTACTATTTAATAATAACTGGTTAGGTCCAATATAAACCTGTAGCGAGAACCCTAAAGAAATTCATAGTACACAGCTCTGACAATATCAAAACTATGTATTTTAAGAATTTTACATTTTTGTTTTCAAACTAACTGACAGTGGCCAATACCATGCTACATTTCAATGTGGGGTGAGTCAGCTCCTAAAACCTGTAATTTGAACAAATAAAATATGGGTATCATTATTGCATTTAACACAAGTACAAACCACAGAAGCTTCACTCTCATGGTTTATGTGGCATCACACACTTTAGGTGTGTAAACAAACCTTGTAACACAATGCTGCCCATACATTATTTGATAATTTATATCAAACAGAATGCCCTTGACCATCTTCCTTAGTTCCAACTGGAAGAATTGTATCTCAAACTCTGCTGAAATTACAGAGATTCCTTGTGACTCAGTAAGCTCAGTAAAGTAATATCTGTATAGCAAAGTTCATGCCCATGCAGCAAGATATAATGTATTCTTATTACTGCCACAACATTGTGCTGAAATTCAGTTGCAATTCTTGTTTCTCATTCCCCTCAGGCCACTTGAAATACAATGGATTCCTCTTCTTGCAACACCCATGGGACCAGACAGAAATGCTTTTTAAGGAATTCCTTATTGCTCTATTCCTCAATATTGTATTGCTTCAGTATTAACTCCCTCCATGATACTGTGCCATAGTATGTGCACACACACACACACACACTTTTGCCTTGGTGTGTTCTTCATTATAACTTGCTGCAGAAAGCTGTAAAGAAATCAGATATTAATTACGGTATATGGACGCTAATTTTTCAAACCCATAATTTACTCTGTAAATGGGAACATCTACAGAGTGGCGCAGTAATCTAAACACTTCAGGAAATGCACCTCTCAGCTGCAGTGGAATCAATCAGCCTAGCAAGCACCAGGAAGATTAATGCTTTCTATCACATGTGAGCTAAAGGAATAATGAGGAAACCATATTCTGTAAAATACTTAAAACAGCAGTATTTGTCTATCTTAACTAATAAAGTAAGGTTAATTTTAAACGATATATTGTACCTTCTACTGCATATAAACAGTAATGTTTTTTTTAATCCTTTTATCTTATTTCTCCCCTATATCCATTGTTCCTTTATCCATTGAGTTCTTTACACTCATTCAGCAGTGTGTGCTGCTAGCAGCTTGGTACCCCATGACACAGGTTAGGCAGCACTGGCAATAAATCCAGTATTGTATAAGAGGATCTATAGTTCTTAGTAGACACAGGTGGATAGTGAAATACCAGGTAGGGTAGGGTAATTACTACCCTGACTTTTCTACTATCCTATTACCCTACCCTGACCATAGCAAAATGTGAAAGACTTCATTTTTGACTATCCTTAACAGAGTAAACTAGTCACAAGTGCAGTCTTGCAGCTTGTAGGTTAGGCAAAGCTGCTCTGAGCAAGCCTACTATTGTTACAAAAACAAATCCTGGCCAGACCTTGTACGGCTGCAGCAGATTTGCCGGTGGAACACAGCAGTGTCTGCCATGTCAAAGATGGCCACAGGAGTTCTCTGCACATGTGCGATGACTCATGCCTGTGCACTAAACTCTGGCAGCATGGTGGCACATTATGCCATGTCCAAGATGGACACCGGAGTCCCCTGTGCATACATGTTGACTCAAGCATGTGCACTGGGCTTCTACGGCCACCTTGCACATGGTGGACTGTGCTGCCATGATGCCAGAGTTCAGTGCACATGTACAAGTCTTTGCACATGTGCAGAGAACTCCAGCAGCCATCTTGGACACAGCTGCCAGTGCCAGTGCCGTGTTCCACTGGTGACCGGTGGGCAAAAAAGTGCAGTGAACATACAGTGATTGACGATCATTTCCACTATCTACAAGTCTGTCTGGTATCCGGTGAAATTCTTCTACTCTACTGTGCTCACAAGATATCTGCAGGGCTATGCCAACTGCAGCCATAAAAGCCTTTCATCTTTCATTGTATGGCTATATAAGGCATTCGTCTATAGAATCAGTGTGATATGCCATGAATTTTGTTTATTAATTTGACATTGCCAGCTAAAGTATCTGTAGTAGTTAGTGAAACAGAAAACCTTTTTACAGTTAAATAAGTAGGGCCACTATTAGAAGCCTTAACATTTTTTAATATAATGTGACATACCCAGTCGAAGGCAGACTGTGTTTCCATAGCACTAACTTAAGCAGCCTTTAATGGCTGTATAAGGATTTCTTCTTAGGGCTATTGTCTTCAACACCCTGATATTAGTTAGTTTAGTATAGCCAGCTAGAGGCTCCACAGTACACAGTGAAACAGTCTTTTATAGTTGTATAAGGCATTCATCTTAGGGCCACTGTTAGATGTTCCAGCATTAATTAATTTGGCATAGTCAGCTAGTCACTCCACAGCGAAACAGATAGCTCTTATGACTGTATAAGACATTCGACTTAGGGCAATTCAATCTAACTGGCTATGTCACATAAATAAATGTTGGGGCATTAACAGTGGCCCTAAGATGAATGCAGTTGTTTTCAATAAATGTACACACACACACACACACACACACACACACACACACACACGTAGTAAAGCTGAGTGTTGTGCACACACACTACATCATGGAAACAAATGATTATCCTCGTACTTATGTGTCTGGGGATAATGTTTTGAACAAGTCCTTTAAAAGAAAAAGAAAATCAAATGCATTTTATTTTTTCTCTCTTGAGAAATGCTGGACTATCCTTGTAGCCCAGAAAGAACTGATATGGTAGAGTGTAGTCAGAAAATAAGCTTGTGTGGGTTAATGGACTGGATGCTTTTGTTAGGTCAAACTTAAAATAAATTTCTAAGTTTTAATTTTATCTATTTGGCTTCATTGCCCATTACCTTACTGCAGTGCTAGCCTGTTTCAAGCAAAAGTAAATTTTTTTACTAAGTCCTGTTTGGGAAGAAAGGGATCATAACTAGAGCCGAACTCATGGCCAGCTGATCCATTCCACTTCCTGGGTCACTGGCCCCACCCCTGCAAATAGACATGTTGTGACGTCTAAGCACATGGAGTGTGAGGCTGTGTCCCATACAAGTCTAGGAGGACAGTTTTCTTTTTTGTAAATATAATGTTCATTCAACTTTTCCAGGTACAGCATTGGATCATCCTCTAATATCTTAATACTCAGTATATACTGTATGCATATATCTTTATGACAGGTATATTTAAGCACAATAATCATCATGGAGCAACACCTTAATATACCATTCTCTGCCCCCTTTTTTCCAGAGTGGAGGAGAGCGAATTATGCAGTTTCAGCTAAGAAATCATTTATGGTGCAGAAAGAACAATACAGTTAAAGTTTCCTTGATGCTATGTTACCCTCCCTTTTTGGAGTGGCTCATGTCAGGGACCATGGAAGCAGCCTCAGAGAGTCAGGCATATCTAGATCTTCAGAAAATGTTAAGGAATAAGACTGGTCAGGCCCACCCCCCCACGGATCCTACGGTTCATATTTATTCTTATGGGATTATGTTAGGGTTTCTGCTCATGGCATGCACCAGCCGTCTCCACCATTGTGTCGTACATATTTATGTATGGTTGTTAAGAGAGGCAGTAAGTCTTTTCATCTCATAAACTTGGAAAACTAATGTTCACCATCCATTCACATCTGGCAGGGTAGGTGTCAGCCATGGTCTAGTAATTACTTTTTAGCACGTTTGATGAGAATACCCAGAAGGTATCAGAAGGAAGGAACTCTTCTGCCCTAAGGGTATTGTTGTAGGATATATAGTTGCGGAGTGAGTTGGAGAGAAGGGACAAAGATGTCCTATATGTCTGTTTGTATGTTATCTAAATAGGGTTTAATCTCTGGACAGGATTAGTGGACTCTATTATCTTGCTGACCTGGGATGAAAGGTTCAAGATGAGATATAAGGCAAAAGAGTGATAGAAATGGGGTTAGATGGAGTGCTTTTCTGATGGAGTGTCATACAGTGACTTGATATTGGAGCCAAAGGCTGGGAGGGGGAAAGGCTTTAGTTGTGGCAACATTGTGGTATATCACCTGGACATAATGTTGGAAGGGGAAGAGGTCCATTTCTATGTCCAGCCATGAGCCACATGGTCCCTCCAGGTGCCTGAACATCACAAAACATATGTGTGTCACCCAGTATAGTTTGAGTAAGGGGAGAGCAAGACCCTCTTCTCTTTTGTCACAAATATGAGGACAGTTTTCAATGCATAATTATATATGATATGGTAACCTTGAAGAAAAATGAAAGCCACTGCTCAACTAATAGGGGGCTATTAGTTGAGCAGTGGCTTTCATTTGTCTCCAAGGTTATCTTAAAATATCTAATTATGCATTGAAAACTGTCCCCATGGACTTGTATGGAATGTGTTTCCATGCTCTCCTTGCTTAGCCATCACAAAACATCTGAGCGTGGAGGTGTGGCCAGTAGACTAGGAAATGGAAGGGATGATCTGGCTGTGGGTTCACCTTCAGTTACGATCCCTTGATTCTCAAACAAGACACAGTAAAACATTTTACTTTTGCCTGAAACAGGCTAGCACTGCCATGAGATAATGGGTTATGAACTTATGAAGACTGGTAAAGGGAAAGGGCTTACAGAGTGGTGGTGGGGCAGCTGGTAAAAAGTTTAGAGCGGAAAGGAAACAGGCATCACTCACCCACATTGGACAAAATCGCTGGATGCTGTTTTGTAAATATACCATATCCTTCATTTTCAGCAATAGAATCAACCCAATAGCTAGGCGTGCAGAAGTACCATCTTAAAGTTTCACACCCATGCACTTTTACAAGAGATTATGTTGCACTACCTAGCCACCAAATTTAAAATGGCATTTAACAAGACAGGCAGTGTAACGGTGCATAATGATTTTACTGCTGAAATATTTGATATAATTACCTGTTTCTCCGGACCTACTTAGTTTTACTGTTGATATTGTTTTCCCCAAAGAATGTATGTCAATTGTTTTGTTTTGTAGTTGTATTGTACTGTATCCTCCTGGGTCATGCCTGAAAATAGTCATGGTGATGGCTAGTGCACCTACCCAGTAAACAAAAATTAAATAAATAAGTAAATAAAATAATGCACAAAATAACAATATACTAAAGTGCATTGTGAATATCCTGTGTAATCTAGAAAAAGTGTTGGTGCAAAATAAAGTGGTCAGCTCAGTAGCATACATAAAAACTAAGTAGAAATAAGGTGGGCAAAAAACAGGATTGGAAAATGTAATGTTGACAGTGGATCTGAGTCAGATGCTTACGTCCATGATTTAACCAAGAAACTAGTTCCAAGACTGGCATATGTTTGGAGTATATTACTTAATACAAGGTAACCATTAATGCTGTTCCTGTAAGGAGCTCCTCAACAAAGTCCCAAGTGTGGCAGCAACCAACATACAGTCATGAGTTATGGATGCAACTAATTGCCACACTTCATTCAATGTTCAAGTCACCATTGTTAAATATAGTAGTTTCTAGCATTAAAAGCAGAACCTAAAATATAATAACAACACTGTCAGTGATGTCTTTGCATAAAAGCTGTTATCTCCAGTCTGTCATTCAGGCCTGGATTCTCTGCTGCTTGTGTTTTAAAAATCCAGACGGCCCTCCTTTGACATAGAAGTGCTCCAACAGTGTCACCTCTGATACTTAAAGCAACCTTTTCTATACCAACAAATGTCCAGCAATGTCTGGATCCCTGCAGTGCTTCAAGTACATGAATGGATCATACAAAGTCTAACCCACAATGTTGGATACACCACATATGTTTCCCCTCTTCTCTCCTTAAACTCATGTTTGGTATGCCCCACATACTAGGCATAACAAGTGCAAGTAGCCAAATATACAACCCCAGTCGTATCACAATTTATCAATTTTTTTATCTGTATCAATTCTCCAGTCTTGTGATTTTGTATATTTGATGATGGAATGACTACTGCACAGTACTTGAATTTGTCACATCTTATGAGTATCCAAAGGAAGGGAAGACAGCCATGTTCTTTTGTTTTGAGCTGGCTGAAAACTTTGTTTAACCCTGTCACCTATGTTATCCAGCCTCTGATATGCCATTCTAGGGGGCTGTGCTTATATTTTATCTATTTATTTATTTTATTTACAGAATGTTTCACCAGGAAAGACAACATGAGCCGATGGACAACTTGTTTCCGGAAGTGACCAGGGGGAGGAGGTACAAGATTGGGAGAGGCAATCACAAGCAAGATCAGACAAGGAAGGAGAAAATATATACAAACAGGGTAGTTGACTATAACACTATAACACCAGGGCTGGTGGCCAAAGTGGTAGTAACAAATTAATTGGAGATCTTATATAGGGAAACTGGGGCCTAAGGCCAGGAGCCCAGAGCATGAAGAAAACAAGGAAAATAGTATCAGTGAAGTGCCAAGAGTTGGGAGCCAGGCTTAGGAAGTGCTAGTGAGAGACAAGATGAGAGAGAGAGAGAGAGAGAGAGAAAGAGAAAGGTAGGGAGGGAGGGAGGCGGGTAGGAGAGGGGTAGGAAAAGGTCACTGGGAACAGAATTCCCTTCAGGATGCAGGGAACCCTACAAGGAGGGCAGGACCAGACAGTAAGAGGTTGGAGGGAGAGAGAAGAAGGTAGGAAGGGGACACTGGGGAGAACATGAGGGGGCAGAGATCACATTTGAGGACAGGGTAATTAGTGGCTGGAGGTGATTTAAAGATAAGCAATGGAGGACAGAGTAAGTGTTTGAGATGGGCTAGAAGTAAGTGGATCACTGCCAGGTCAGGAAGTAGGGCGAAGTATAAGGATACTGGGAGGGTGTGGGAATGTGGGCTAAGAAGGAGATGAGTTTAGTGATGGATAGGAGGATGGGCAGAATGAGGATATGAGGAGAGGAAACAAGGTGGAAGGAGTAACAGGTAAGGGAGGGGGTAGAGGGAGAGCTAGGAGTGGACAGGTGATTGAGGAGAAGGGTGAATAGGGTAAGGAGGCAGGAAGAGGGGTCGATTATAGAAGGAAAGATGTGAGGAACAGTGTGGGGTGTAGGAGGGATAGTGATAGGGGAAACTAGGGGAAGATGCAATTAGAGGAGTAGAAGTTATGTAGGATTTGGTAGAGGGATGATGGGAAAGAGGAGAGTCGGATCAGAGGAGGAAACGAGTTCCAGAGTTTAGGGAAGCAGAAGGAGAATGCTTCCTGGCCTATGGAGGTGTGGCGAAGGGGGATGACAAGAGTGCAGGAGTCAGAGGACCTAAGAGGGCAGAAGGTGGAAGGAGGAACAGAGAGAGAGGAGGAGAGTTAAGAGGAGGGGGACCCAAGCCAGAATTTAGAAGTGAGCTTAGTGCAGTGTGAGAGGCACCTCCATTCCAGGGAAGGAAGCGCTACAGAGTGGTATAGGAGGGGAGTCAAGGGAAAAGCTACAGAAGGCAATGAAAAGGGAATCCATTCTGGCAAGGGAAGACTTGGGAGTAGCACTGTAGACAATGTCCCCATAGTTGATAATGGGGAGTATAATTTTCTAAACAAGATCACGCCTAATCAGCAGAGGCAGTGAACTGTGGTTTCTGTATAAGGCGTCAAGCTTGGGGTGCAAATTTTGCAGAATAGCATCAATATGACCAGAAAAGTTAAGGTGTCAGTCAAGCCAGACACCCAAATATTTAAAAGAGGTGGAATCCTCTAAAGTTGTCCTGTCAAGGGTGTGGAAGAAGGGTAGAGAGGGCAGCTGAGAGAGTCTCTGCCTAGTGCCAAAGGTCAAGGAGACTGTCTTCTTGGTGTTGAGAAAGAGCTGATGAGAACTTAGCAAGCATTGAACATTATTGAAGTCAAGTTGAAGTCTGGTAGCCACATCGGAGGGTAAGTGGCCAGAGGTGAACAAAACTGTGTTGTCAGCATACATGTGGATCAGGGACAAGGAGCAAGCTGACAGTAGATCATTTAGGAAAATAGAGAACATGAGTGGGCCAAGAACGGAGCCTTGAGTCACACCAGTAGGGATTTGTAATGGAGGGAATGTCGAGTTAGCAGTTCTGACAGACTGAGTTCTACCTACAAGGTAGAACTGAACCAATCGCAGGCAGGCTGTGACAGGCCAGCTGATGAGATAGTTTTGAGAAGAAGGGAGTGGGAGGACAGTGTTGAACACCTTAGCAAGGTTGACAAAGATGGAAGATGTAATGTGGCCTTTATCCATGGCTGAGTAGATAGAGTCCATAAGCCTGATAAGGGAGGTTGTTGTGGAGTGGTTCTTCCAGAAACCAGACTGGAAGTGAGTGAAGAAGGAGGAGTCATCAAGGAAGGAAGAGAGTTGTGAGAGAACAAGTTGTTTCTGTAGTTTTGCCAGGGTTGATAACAGTGAGATTGGTTGCTAGTGTGCTGGAGAGAAGGGATAGCCATCCTTAGGAAGAGGGAGGATAGTTGCATGTTTCCAGACAGAAGGGATAGATGCTGTGAGGAAGGACAGGTTGAGTAGGTCAGCTAGGGGATGGTAAATAGCATTTATTTATTTTATTTTATTTAGCTTTTGTTAACCAGGTAAGTGCACTAGCCATAAAATTACTATTTTCAGGCACGACTCGGGAGAGTACAGACATGCAGAAACTTAGCAGGATAATAATTTACAAGTGCTTTACATACACTGAGTTAAAGAGGATACAATATATCAGAGATATACAGAGTAGACCATTCATAAGTTCATAGGTGCCTACCTATGCAATGAATAGAGAGGAACTAAGACAATAAATTATCAGGTGACATATCATATGAACAGAAATAGGTATACAAAAACAAAAACAGGTAATACAAAAGGAAGAAATACCCATTGAGAGCAGGGGGTGTGATTAAGGAAAAGGTTGGTAAGTGAGGAAGAGGGGAGCAGGCCATGAAATTAGATTATATGAGTGTATGTAAGTGTAAGGGAGATGCCTGCAGTGCAAGATTGTATATGGGCAGGGAAAGGGAGCTGGGACAGGTTGAGGCATTAAGAGGGCTATATAGAGGTGAGGAAATACTATTGCATGGCCCGAGACATCAGTCATTAGGTAGGGTGAAAGTAGGAACAGATATCAGCAATCAGCAGATTCAAGGGCAATATTCTCTTAAAGCATGTGTTGGAGCTAAAAAGTCTAATGTCGAGGGGAAGGGAATTCCACAGCTGTGGAGCCGCATGCTCAAATGCAACAGTTCCTTTCCTAGTGTGACACCTCAGCAAATTCAGAAAGGATTTATCAGCTGATCTTAGACCATGGAGTGCATACTGAGGAACAAGCATAGCTACAAGACACCTAGGGGACTGAATTTGAATTATCAAATCAATATGAGAGCCAAGGTAGTATTTCCTACTAGCTAACGGAGAGAGCCAGCCAAGATCATTATAAAGTTGACAGTGGTGTTTAAGCCGAGGAGCAGAAGAGGCATAACAACATATGTTGTTATATGTAATATCCCATTTGAGTAGGTCAGTTTTATGAGCAGCCCCAAATAAGGGAGCCCCATAGGTTAGTGTGGGGAGCAGAATATCCCTTGCAATGGCCATTTTAGCTAATGGCATGAGCATATAACTAGTCTTATATGTAATACCCAATATGGAGTTGTCAGCTCTGCAAACAGACTGTACATGAAGATTAAGATCAAGAGATTGATCTAGCAGGATGCCCAGGCACTTGAAAGAGGTCACACATTCCAGTAATTGACCTTCTAAGTCCTGCACCGTCAGTGCTGTTGTGCACGCCAGGAGCTTTGGGGCCAATCCAAGCAGAATGGCTTTAGTTTTGCTAGTGTTGACAGCCAGTTTGTGGTCTTATAGCCAGTTGTGTATGTTGTTAAAGTCAGAGGAAAGGGTTGTATTGATAGTGTCTATATTAGTAGAACTTGTCTAGATGACAAGATCATCAGCATATAGAATAGTAGAGCAGAATTTTAGAGCGGCTTCAATGTTATTTATATAAAGAGAAAATTGGAGGGGCCCTAGGATGGAGCTCTGAGGTACACCAATGTTAATGGTAGTACTCTTCGATAGAGAGGAATTAAATTTCACCACTTGAGTTCTATTTGTCAGGTAGCTTTCATACCAGTCAACAACAGAGGAGGAGAAATGCAGGTGTCAAAGTGAGGAGATAAGCAAAGTGTGATCAACAAGGTCAAAAGCCTTTGTGAAGTCAATAAAGACAGCCCCAGTCAGATTGCCAGTATCCATTTTTGAAAGAGCGTCTGTGGTGAATTTAAGGAGTGCAGTCATTGTGCTATGTTCTTTCCTGAAGCCATGTTGGGTATCCGAGAGCAGTTTGTGCTTAAGTAGATAGTCAGTTGTCTGAGTGCGACAACTTTCTCCAGGATTTTGCTCAGTACTGAGAGTATGACAATTGGTCTGTAGTTCATGACAACCTTAGGATCCCCTTTTTTAAGCACAGGCATGATCCAAGCAGCTTTCCAGAGGTCAGGGGCCATTCCACCTGAAAGTGATAACGTATACATTTTGGTCAGTGGTAATGCAATAAGGGGAGCTGCAAGTTTCAAGAGGTGGGGTTCCAGGGAGTCTGAGCAAGAGCTGGTAAGATCAGAGATGGACCTCAGGAGCTTTAGGACTTCCTTTCTAGACACAGCCTTAAAATAGAATGGAGGAGTATAAGGAGGCACAGGGGACAACACTTCCAGCTTATCCAGACAGGTTCCTGATGAGGAGTGGGAGGACACTGCAGTGGGATCGAAGGAAGAGGTATATTGGGAGAGATCAGAGAAATGCAAGTTGAAAGAATTAGCTATGGTTTGTGAGTCATTGCAATGCACATCATTTATCAGCATATCACCAGGGGTAGTTGGCTGTGAGGATCCTAGGAAGGATTTGATGTGTGACCAGAATTTTCTGGGATCATTAGCCGAGTTAATCAGTAGATCTTTACAGTACTTGCTCTTAGCAGCTCTGACTTGTATTTTACATGAATTCAGTAGCGTACGGTAAGTGTTGAAATCTTTTTACTGGCCTGATGTTTTGTAGCACTTCCAGAGTTTATCGCTAAGGCACAAACTTTTGAGCAAGTCTTTCTTTAGCCATCTTGTTTGTTTACCCCTCACTCTCCGGGTGATCTTTGGGGCATGTTTACATTGAACCGTAAGAAATTTAGTGATGAAGAGGTTAAGAGCATCCTAAGAACAGTGTGATAGATAGATCTCTGACCAATCAATTCTGGAGACATCATACAGAAACACCTGTTGGTCTATGTGAGCAAAGTTCGTGAGAGTGATGAGACGTGGTGGAGGAGATAGAGGTGTCCCCAAGGACAGGATGCAGAAAGTAGGAGAGTGGTCAGTTAAGGCATCAGCAAGAGTACCAGTGGCTGAGATGTGTTCGATCTGGTTTACCAGCACCCAATCCAATAGTGTGCCTAGTGGTGATGAAGACAGACTTCTAGTCGGCACTATTACCATCTGATGCAGGTTGTAGCTATGAGTCAGAGATTGAAGAGAACTGAGAGCTGCCCCAAGCCAGTTTAAGTTTAGGTCTCTTAAGATGACAACATCATTATGATTGAAATTCTAAGAGGTATTTTCCAAAAGGTACTCTAGACCCACAATCCCTCCCACTGGGGGGTTATATGCAAAGATAACATGCAGTTTCTTGGTTCCCAACACAAGGGTAGTAAGCAAGTATTCACATATCAATTGAGCATCTGAGATAGCAAGAAGAGAGACAGTCAGATTATTTTTGAAGTGCAGAGCAACTCCACCACCACATTTATTTGATATCCTATCCCTTTGAATAATAGAGTAATTTGGCAGGGAGCAGAGGGAGTCAGTAACTGATGGTTTTAGCCAGGTCTCAGTGAGACAGAGGATATCAGGATTGTACAGTTTGACTCATGACTCCAGTTCCACAAAGTGACACATCAAACTTCTTATATTCATGTGTGCAATTAACAGCCCATGTTTAGACATACTATGTATGTCATCTGCTGAGAAGTAAGCATCTAGTGGCCCAGGATTTGTGTTTAAATCCCCAGATAGCAGAATGGCAATAATGACAAGGAACCACAGCCCAACGTTTAGAAAAGTATGGGATAATGCAGACTTGTTCCGTAGTTTCCTAAACACATAGAGAGAATGGTAGGGACAGCCCTTTTGGTACAGAAGAAGATTAGTTTGTAGTATCCTTGTATTATAAACAATAAGGTTGGAGAAAGTAAAATCATAGTGCTCAGTCCTAGATTTATTTGAGCTATCCTCATTCCATAAGGATAGTGTATTTCTGTCAAGGCAAAGTGAAAAGCTACGAAGGCAACTCCCAGACAGCTGTTGGACATGGTGTGACTGTTGGTACTACATTGGTTCAACTCATGACAGAGGTCATCCAGGGTCACAGCTAGGCAGGGATTGACAAGAGGCTTTAGCTATGCAAGACCTTACAGGCGTGCACTCCCCAGCCCCATTACATTGATAGCCTGGGGCACACCTACTCAAGTACAAGTGCAGGATGTGAAATCCTTCTGTCCTTGTGCTTCCTTTGTTATTTAAAGAGGTTGTTTAAAAGCCCACAAATAAATCCCTTAGGAGCAAGCTAGATGAAAATGTGGATTCGAGCAGGACCCAGAGTCACTGGAGTTTGTCAGACCTAGTTGCTTGATTTCTATTTTGCTTGGGATAGCTTCCAAAAAATTGATTTTAAACTGAAAATGCAAATACCTTGTGGTGATGTTTTGCAGAAAATCCAGTCTAGGATACCTTCACAGATGTAGTGAGCAAGAATGGTGTAGTTACTTCAAGCAGAAGATCTTGCAAATCCCAAAAAACTTAGCTACAGACACAGACAAACACAAACAGCCAAACACACAGACCTGTTTTTTTGCAAAAAAAAAAAAAAAGCATGAGTAGATAAGTAGAGCATTTTTGGTTCAAGGCCATTGGGAGAGGTTCCCTTTGTTGGGTTGAGAGAGAGATGAGCCTTTAAGGTATCGTTAGTAGGGCTGTGCATGGTCTGAATAGTATTTCCTGAATACCACGAATAGTAGGCTTGCTGAACATTCGCATGGACATTACGAATAGTTCACTATTCGGCTACTGTTAAGGACGTACTATTCAGTGGGTGAGATTTCAAAATCTCACAGAGCTTCTCTGGCTATTCAGAGGCTGTTTTTGGAGCTTAGAGCCAGTAACAGCATGTGATCTCCTCACACTGAGTTTGTAGATGAGAGGAGACAGTTGTTTCTCACAGAGCTAGTTCTGTTTAGTTTAACACTTGTAACTTTTATAACTGTTTAAAAAATGTTTTGTGTGTGATCTAGTTTTTACATCTGATCACCTTGTGACTGCATCTGGCTGCAGTTTTGTTTTTCATCCTTGAAACTGGGCTCAGTTTCAAGGAAAAGAGAGTCTGTGTGTGAGTGAATATGTGTGTGTGTGCTGCTGCATGTGCTGACTCCCTCCCCACTGCTTACAGTTTCACAGCTCAGCTGAGCAAGGTGTGGTTTGATTTTTTGCTTAAGAACCAATTAGTTCTTATCAGGATTTTTTTTTTGTCAACAAAGTCCAGTTTGGCTTTTGCATGTAGGGAGTAACTGTTACTGAGCTCAGTAACAGTGAGTGGCTCAAGCTTTTGCTGACTGCCCCATCCCCACTGCTGTGCTTGCTTAGCTTTTTGTTCCAAATTCACACACAGCCCCTGTGGTATTTTCTATTTCTTTTGTGAAGCAAATTGGTATTTTGCTGTAATCAGGTTTCGGGCTTGGTTCCCTGCATAAGTGAGGTGTGATTGTCATCTGACTCCCTCTTATCTGCGTTACATCTTCCTGCACCACAAACATCATCTGTGTGTGCGTTGTATTGTTGTCCTTGTAATCTGTGTCCTGCAAATGCATGCACAGTTGTCTGCATGCATTTTTCCTTTTTGTGATATATAAAGCAGCGTATTTTTTTCTCACTGGGTCAGGCTTGGCCCATTGAATTGTTGCTGACCGTAGTCTGGTTCTTGGCTCAGTTCCTTGTACAACTGAGTAAGGAGGGTGTAGCAGGTGACTCTTCCCTCCACAGTTCACTGCACCTGAGTGGCCTCCTGTGCACGTGAGTTTTTTTCTTTTTTGAGTGTCTTCGCCCCTTGTGTGTGCACTACTGTGAGTGTGTACACGCAAATTTTCTGTGAACTGCTGTAGTATTTCTGTGTGTGTCAGGTGTGACTCACTGGGTTCTGTGTGTTGTAAATTGTTTGGTGCACCTTCAAAGCTTGAATTGCTGTACTGTATGACTGCACAACTGACACCGTACAAGTAAGAAGTGGTTTGCTGACTCCATCTCTCTCTAGTATCAGCTTGACTTTATTAGCTGCTACATATGCGGTGTTGCTATTGTTGTTTTCTGCAAGAAGCACCAACATAAACAAAGACACTAATCACAAATAATATACACAGTAAGTTACAGACCATGTCTCATCAATGCCGTAAACGTGCATGGTCCAGCCCAAGCAAGTCATCTTCACTACCAGTCGTAAGTGGTGAGGAACAGGGTGAGAGAAGGTCTGTTCGTATTCGCCTCTCTAAAATAGTTTTCTCCCCTGATAAGCATTCAGGTTCTGGTGTAAGTAAGATTGGGGGTAGTACTAGTACTACTATAACTTCAACTGCTGCCACTACTATTACTAGTACTATATTTGCAGCACCATCATTTTATAAAAGTAGGAGGGCTTTACAGCGGACATCTCCAGTTATAAAAGAACAAGAACCCACCCCGTCTACCAGTGGTAGTACTATTCACACAGCTGCCCCCATAGAGGCAACACTGCCTATCAGTGTGCTCCTCACCACCACCACCACCAGTGCCATGATTTCAGCAACCAGAGCAAATCCTTTTTGTACTGTTGACACCACCACTGCCATAGCAGTGTGCACTGTTATTTGTGCTCCTTGCACAGCCACTGTCACCACAATCTTTGCCTCCATTAGTAGTCCTGAGTGTTCTGCTGTCACCATGACTACTGCTGCCAGTATTACAACTAGCTGTAATATGATGCCAGTTTCTTCAACTGTAACTCCTGATTGTAATTCTGGCAACAGGACTACAGTCGACAGTGCTACTACCTTGCAAACGTGCCTATGACCATAGGTACTGTGACTAGTACTGACCATGAGACTGTTACGACTGCACCAATTGTGTTGCCAAAACATACTGTTGCTCAGCTTCACAAGTTTCCTCTTGCCACATTTCCTTTTGCTGATGTAGAGGAGTCTGAAGAAGAGCATTCATCTGGTTCTGAATATTTACCAGAGCCTCAAGACTTGCTAAGTACATCATCTGACAGTGATACCTACCTAAGCGAATTTGGCGATGAGGACAAATATACGGCATATCTGTGTGAGAAGCATGATTGTGCAGCTGACAAAAAATGCAGTGCTTCTTGTTGTGGCAAGCAGGCTGGTCAGAGTCACCATCCTCCTCCTAAAAAAAACAAACAGTCCACCCTGTCCTTTTATAGAGTTGTGTCAAGTTCAACTCCATCTGATACACAAAGCAATTTTACAACTACATCTGTTGCAAAGAAAGAAAGGAGTAGAACAACTGCATCCACTGCATCCACTGCACCCAGGTCTGATAAGGGGAAAGGTGCAAAACATGCACATGGTCGCCCTATTGGGCCCCGTACTTCCACTGTCAGTGCAAGGAAAAGTGTGGTGTGGCTGTTCTTTAGTGTTGTAAAATATGATCCAACAAAGGCAGTATGCTGTGTGTGTGACTGTACTATAAGTCATGGTAAAAACCTTTCAAATCTCACAACATCAATGATGAACCATCTCCAAATGAAACATCCCAGTGCACTTCAATGATCCACAGCCGTTCCTTCCCCTCCACAACATGTGCCTGTCAGCCCCTCTTCAGGTACTGGTCCAGTAGATACACAAAGTATTGTTAGTGATTC
The DNA here is from genome assembly GCA_016271365.2 of Neoceratodus forsteri. NCBI lineage: Eukaryota > Metazoa > Chordata > Ceratodontiformes > Ceratodontidae > Neoceratodus > Neoceratodus forsteri. The sequence continues at coordinate 315,643,781 of CM057451.1, read as the reverse complement.
TATTACTGAGACAGACAGTGTGCCCTCATCTCCCCCTACACCACTTATAGCACATCCCTGTACAGGAGCATCACCCATTCTGCCTTCTTCTGCACAGTCATCTATTATTGTAAGTAACACTCTCCACCATGGGTTCAAAGTCAAAATCAATGTGATGTGGTACCACTTGGACTACACCCATCATGCAGGCCTTCTGTGCCCACACCAAATACCAGGCATCACACCCAACAGCACAGCAGATCACCAAGTTAATTGGTGAGATAATGGCCTTGGATCTGAAGCCATTTTCCATTGTGGAAAACACAGGTTTCCGTAGGCTGCTGCAACATTTGCGCCCTAGGTATAATATACCATCACAGACCACATTTTCACATACTGTAGTACCCAACATTTACCATGATTTGAGAAAAGAAGTTGCCAGACTACTAGCACAGGCTGTTGGTGGAGTTTTCCACTGCCCAACTGACATATGGACCAGCATGAATTCAAAGCATGCATATATGTCACTGACAGCACACTGGTGTGTTGCAGATGTGGTAGTCACTGGTGGTGATGGTGGTACTGGTGCAGGTTCTGTCTCTTCCCCCCTCCCTGCAGGTCTGCTTTGCTAAATGTCAGTGTTATGGAAAAGGATCACCGGGTTATAAACATACTATCATTCCTGTAATAGATGTTGAGCCCATGGATTGATGGCAACAATTTGCAGGTAGGGTTTGTGGTCACAGACAATGCCACAAATATGAAAAAAGCACTTAGAGATGGCAATTTTGAGAGGATACTCTGCTTTGCTCATACACTAAATTTGGTGGTGAGAAAGGCTTTGACAAACACAGCAGAGGCAGATCACACAGTCAAAGTAGCCAGAAGCATATGCAGCCACTTCCATCACTCTGTGAAAGCCACAAACTGCCTGCATCAGCTACAAGAGCATCTTCAAATGCAGCAGCATCATCTCATCCAGAATGTACAGACCCAGTGGAATTCCACCTACTTCATGCTGCAAAAGCTTCTGGAACAAAAGAAGGCCCTTCATGAGATGAGCATGGAAACTGATATAGGGGGAGTTCTCGGACATCAGGACTGGGCTGTGATTGAGGGTTCAGTAAAGGTTTTAGCCTCATTTGAAAGGAGCACTCGTGACCTTAGCTCTGATTCTGCACTGCTAAGTCAGGTAATTCCTGCTGTACAGATCCTGAAAAAAGCCATGAGGAGATTCAGGGAAAATGCTGAGAAAGATCCAAACCAGACACTAGGAACAGTGATATCCCTTGTGGAAAACCTCACCACAGAACTAGAAGTAAAATTTTCTAATCTCGGTTCAAATAAAAACACAAATTTGCCACTATGTTGGATCCACGTTTCAAGTGTGAGGTACTACACCTTATAATGCCCACTCACAGGGTTACAGACATTCAGAAGCAGATGTGCTCAGAATTTAGTTTCTGCATCCTTGGGTCGATGGAACCAGCAGGTAACCCTATTGATGAGCCAGTCTCAGAATCACAAACTGAAAGCAGTATGGAAAACCTTGAGAAGGAGGGTGACTGCTGGGCTGAACTCAGCTCATCACTACAGGTTGAGCAGCGGAAGAGAACAGAACAGCAGCCACAGTTGGCACCCAATCTGCTGAACAGTTATTTCAATGAGCCTCTGGAGTCATTATCCATAAATCCAGTGGAATACTGGATCAAAAGGATGAAAGCATCTCCCCACTAGGCACAGTTGGCCCTTAAATATATCTGTTGCCCCACTACAAGCGTACCATCTGAACGAATGTTCAGCACTGCTGGGGATGTGGTGGACCCTCACCGATCCTCACTTGACCCAGCACATGCGGAACAACTTGTGTTTATAAAAATAAATCTACCTCACCTTGGGTACACATATGACCACTAACAATTGTATTAAATAATTGTCTTGTACTGGATATAACATTTGTGTGTTGTAGCACTGACCCATACACAAGCTATTCTGTGTTAACCATCATTGTTCTGTTAGCAAATAAGCACATGTTAACATTTATATTCGAAGTCATACTAACACAAATCTGTGACCAGCACCCTTTTCCTTTATTACTTCCACTGTCATGGTGTATTCTTTTGAACGAGCATGCCCTGCAGTTCCCAGTGCCTAAAACTGCCACCCACCTATTGATTGCTGTTCCCAATACATAATCCTCAACTGGTGTTGCTATATCTCTCATCCCCTGTGTTGCTCATTCCCATATTCCATTGATCCATTTAACAACTTTCCAGGTGCCAGTTACCAGTGTGGCATCACCAGTCTCAAGTATTTCACGTACATAAAATATGGCAGCTAATAGTGTGTCATCTCCAGTCTGTGTTTCCCATGCCTGAAATATGGCAGTTACAAGTGAGCATCACCAGTCTCAGTGTTTCCCATGCCTTAAATATGGCAGTTATAAGTGTAGCATCTCCAGTCTCAGTGTTTCCCATGCCTGAAATATGGCAGTTACAAGTGTGGCATCACCAGTCTCAGTGTTTCCCATGCCTGAAATATGGCAGTTACAAGTGTGGCGTCACCAGTATCAAGTATTTCGAGTGCATAAAATTTGGCAGTTAGTGTGGCATCTCCAGTCTCAGTATTTCCCATGCCTGAAATATGGCAGTTAACAGTGTGGCATCTCCAGTCTCAAGTATTTCACATGACTGAAATATTACGGTTACGAGTATGGTATCATTTGTCTCAAGTATTTCACATGACTGAAATATTACAGTTACGAGTATGGTATCACTTATCTCAAGTGTTTTACATGACTGAAATATTCCAGTTACCAGTATAGCATCACATGTCTCAGGTATTTCACATGATTGAAATGTTCTGGGTACCTATATGGCATCACCATTCTCAAATATTTCACATGCCTGAAATATTCCAGTTATCAGTATAGCATCTCCAGTCTCCAGTATTTCACATGACTGAAATATTTCAGTTACCAGTATGGCATCACCATTCTCAAGTATTTCACATGCCTGGAATACTCCAGTTACCAGTATTTATTTATTTATTTATTAGAACATCAGTTTAACAACCTTTGAGCCAGAGGCTCATTTACAAAGGTACCTCCTCACAGTGAGGTAAAAACAGAGCAAGAAATAAACATCAAGGCAGACACAAATTCAGAGTTCATTTAGGAATCAGCCAAAAATACAGGCATATGTCAAACACAGGATATAACAGGCTTACATGTGCACTTTACAGAGTAGACAATATACAGTATGGCATCTCCAGTCTCCAGTATTTTCCATGCCTGAAATATTCTAGTTACCAGTGTGGCATCACCAGTCTCAAGTATTTTCCATGCCTGCAAAATTATTGCAAAGTGCTGCAGTATGCTGCAAGGAGCAGTGTAATTCAATGGCAGTTAATCTCTAGTCATCCAATATTTTGTGACAGCATTTACTGCAAAGTATTGAATTGCATCTTGTCTTGCTTCACTGTATACTATTGATACATAATACAACTCCAGAGAAGGTGGTGAGATAGACTACATGGACGATGACAGACAGGTGTCTCTTTATTAGATGGTCTCAAGTATTTTTCTCCCAAAGCAAGCCTTTTAGTTCTTGCAGCATTAGGAATAGTATTACTACTACTACTAATACCAGCGGCAGAACTATTACTACTACTGGTGTCACGACCTGTTCCATCTATACATTCACTGTCACATCCTTTTGTGCAGTAGTAGGAGAGCATTAGTGCATACACTCTTTGTGCAGGAAGCAGCAGACACCACCACCAGTTTTCCCACTGCTATCACTATGGCTGCTACATCTACAGTTGGTGTGCATCCCACCACCACCACTGGTGCCATTCATGCAGCAGCCACCCTTTCAGCTGTCACCACTATGGCAGCCACTGTTACCACTATTCTTATGCCCATGGCCAAAGCTTTGTCTATCCTGTGTCTGTGGATTTATGTGATAACCATGAAAGCGTAATCGTGATTGGTGGCATGGCAAGTATACACCACTGAAAATCTATTTCAATGATGTACACCCCCAACGCACAGGAAAACAGTGCCAGGGACTTAAATTTTGATTGTTCATGCAGTGGGATGTGCCCTTTGCATTGCCCCACACCCCCTACTAAAGAATTCTTAACTCCAGGGGGGCGCATGTCAGGGGGTGCAAAATCTGGGGGAAAAAAATTGGGGTCCGGACACACAAAAATGTGGTCGTGCCCAGATCCAAACCTGGAACCCTTGCACCTTTAGGCTGACAACCACCAACCACGCTATGGGACCAGCTTGGCAGCCCCACACCAACCACACCAGGCCAACCCTCCTTCCCTTCTGTCATGCTGGCCCCCCCACACACGTACACATATAGTGATGTCCTGTCGCTATATGCGCCTTCCTCCCCCATCCGGTCACCCTTCCTCAGCAGTAGCCCCTTCGACATGCACCAGGATTGAGTTGCCATTATTGCAAGCACTTAATCACCGATGCTCATGTCATGGGCTACTGTGTCTGTGACCATGAACACCCTCCAGTGCTGACCAAGTGCAATCCTTGATATTGTTTTTGGAGTGCTATATGTGTGGCATTGTGGATCAAGTGTGCCATATGTAGCTTGTGTTGCATTAATGAGAGCTCTGCATTGGTGGTTGAAGTCTCATTGAGGTATATATGCTAGACTAGGTTTAATGCGTGATTAATGGTGTTGTTAAAGTGCTTTTTTAAAGTTTCCTTAAAAAAACACCTTTTCTGGCCGAATACCGAATAATGAATACAGAATACCTGTGACACAAATACCGAATATTAGGCCGAATATTCGGGAAAAGGTATTCGCACATCCCTAATCATTAGAGGTCACTGGTGTAAAGGAGAAGATCAGAGGTAAGTGGTGGTTCTGGCAGGGGACATGAGGGGGAGAGGTAGAAGGGAGAGCTAGAAGGGAGGCTAGTAAGGTGGAGGAGCAGGAAGTAAAGTAAGAGTTAAATTCAGCAGCTACCAATGGATGCTTGTCAGTGAGATGGCTGCTAATTTTAAGTAGAGAAGGTGGAGGTTTAGCTTGAGGTGAGAGAAGTGAGTGGACTACTTTCCAAACTTTTGAAGTTTTTTTTATATTAGTGTTAAAGGTAGACTGGAAGTAATCAGATTTGGACTGCCAGATGGCTTTTGTGCAGGCATTTCCGAGGGTACGATAGTTAGTTAGATCACAAGGAAGTTTGGTTGATTTGAGAGTTTTCCAAGCTAAATCACGCTTTTGCTGCAAGGCCAGGAGCTCATAGGTAACCCAAGGATGGTGATTTCCATGAACTCTGACCTGCTTGAGTGGAGCATGCTTGTTGCAGGTGGAGAGAAATTTTTCTCTGAAGTATGCAAATGCAAGATCAATAGATGTAACAGAGGCTATGGGGCCCAGTGAACGTGTGACATAGTCCAATAATTTTTGCTCTGTCTGCAAATTTCCCCAATGTTTGCATATGATTGCATCAACTTGTGAGTCCTTAGTACTAAAAATGGTGACAAAGCTTAACCCATCACCCCCTGGTTATTCTCTCTGATGCATGGAGTAAGGAGAACATCTCTGTCTGTATCCTTTACTCTATGATAAATGCATTCCACATCCCAAGAACTGTACCTCCTCTCAATGAATCTATCAAAAAGTTCCCTAGTTCTGAGTTCAAAAGTCACATCATTGCTACATGTGCACCTTACTCTAAGGAACAGACTCATAGGTATATTACTGATAGTGTGATGGGGTGACAGGACCTGGCAAGCAAAAAGGTGTTTCGGTCTATGCACTTATAGTACAGGTCTTTCAATGGGCCTATGCAACCAGTGTAGTGTTATGCATGTGGCCATTTGCACTCTGTGTTCCATGGGGAATTACCACTATGTAGGGGTGCTGAAGGCAAGGAACTAGAGATGCAGTGAAGTTAAAGTCTGCTCACGAAGTGGACAAGAAGTAATCCACTTCGCATTACTCCCCGGCTACATGAAGTGCCCATTGAAAACAGCTATTTTGCCACTTGTGTTGCTCACTCTGCCTTACTTCACTTTAAAGGTGGAGTGAGAATTTACAGGCAGCCCACATACATCACATGGCTTACACAGTCAGGTCACATGTTTCAGGTAGGCAGAAAGCGAATCATTGTATGGCACAGGCATAACCTCATCAACAGCACTGGAAACACAAGATTACGATGACTCTTCATCAGCATCAGAATCATGCTAAACCAATGTGGTGATGGAGATGGGGACATCTGGCAGTGTGACATCTACTACACTCTAACTCATGGTCACACCTTTAGACTCCACAATATTTGGGAAACCGGTTAACTTGTTGCCATTGACATGGGTTGACCATACGGTAATACTCATGCCATCAGCAATTTCACTACCACTAGTGGGGGCAACAACATCTCCAACCATGACTGAAGCTACTGTTTGCACTGTGAAAAACATAGTTAGAGAAATCACTTTACTGGCATCAACTATGCACTTCTGCTGCATACTACTACCATGCCAACAGCCACTCTTACCCCTGGCAGCAGTGCCATGGCCAGAAGCCTCTTTGCATGCATGTCTCTTTGCAGGCATTTTTTGGGATTACACAGAAACTTCACAACAAATTGAGATTTCTAAAATTTATGGTGGATGGGAAGCTAAAAAACAACAACTGTGGCTTGCAGATGGAGATCGGGCACTAAACAGATGCAAACCCACAGACAGATTAAGATTGTGCTGTGCACTCCAGAGATACAGATGCAAAGGCACAACAACATCTTAACCAGTGCTCACAAATCCCAAACTGGTAAAGAATATATTTTGCCGGTTTGGGGGGGGCAGTGCACTGAAGTAAGTTACCACAAAGCAGTACAAAATAACGCAGACAGCTAACAGGTTTACAGTGCTGCAATTACTGTGTGGCACAATAAAATGTGTTTGACTTGATGGCATGCATTGTACGCACACTCACACTACAGGTAATGTGCAGTAAATTGAAAACTTCAGTAATGTAACCAAATCTTTTAAATAAACTGAAATAATGCACTGCACCACAGCAATCTGCAAAAAAAGTCAAAAATTATTGAAAATATTACTGTGTACATGAACACAGTTATACAACAAAAATGTAACTAAAACAGTTAGAAAGACTGCTTTTCTCCCAGTTAATCTACCTCCACCACAGACACGCCCCTTCCCCCAAGCACACTTCAACAGTGTCTGTCAGTACACAGACTGAATGTCCTAAATTAACATCCAAAATCCACACAAAACAAAAAAAAATGCAATGATATGCACACAGGATGGTTTCCTACAATCAATGTACAAAATTTTGAGCAAAAAAAATGGCTCAGAAAGGCTTTTTGAACATTTTTTTGAGGGTTTGAATCTCAGAGCTCTGAGAGCAAACTGTCTCCAGCTACCATGACACACACACTACACAGAACTGCAGCTGTGCAGAACAATCTAGAGCCCATGTGACCTGCAGTCCCATTAATCACTACAAAATCCATCTTAGTTCTCACAAACAAGGTGAAGTAATGCAAAGTAAATTGAAATCAATGTACTTTGAATTAAAATTGGTTGGTTAAAGATGGAGTAATGCAAAATCAGTGCTTCCAATGGACTTTGCAATAGATCACTAGGATTCTCTGCTAACATTGTAAAATGGTTTGGTAGCTACCTGTCTAATAGGACTGAAACTGTGAAATTCAACTCTACCCTCTCAGATGTGACCACTATAAACATTGGGGTACTACAAGGTTACATTCTTGGGCCTCTGCTTTTTTCCATCTTCATAAATAACATCACCTCTAACCTCCGTAGGACAGCCTCCCTGTTATATGCAGATGATATTGTGCTATACACTAGCACAAAGAGCATCGACAATATAAATCGGCAACTCTCTCTTGATTTTCATCTAATTCAGCAGTGGCTATCTAGTCACAAGCTTGTCCTAAATGAGTACAAGACCCAGGCTATGCTCTTTGGATCAATTGCCAAACTCAAACTCACCCACCCCAATTTCAAAATCTTCTGCATAAATGGTTCAACAGTTGAGGTGGTAAATTGCTTTTAAATACCTGGGCATCACACTAGACCCACTGCTAAATTTTGACCTCTACATCCAACAGACCTGCAAGCTGGTCAGCTCTAAATTGGGGTTGCTTCAATAATCACTCTATACTCCATGCTCTCATAGCTAGGCTTCTTACATTGCCCATGGCATACTCTTGCCCTCACTTACGGTGTCGCCACATATACCTCTGCATGTAAAACTAGCCTTCAAAAGTGGAATATCATATATAATAACATATGTCGCTATGCATCCTCCTCTCATCGGATGAAACACCACTGTCTTCTCTATTCAGACCTGGGTTGGCTTTCTCCTCCTGAGTTAAGGCTTTTCACATATGGTTCTGTCATTGACAACATTATCCGAAAACAAATACCCAAACCTCTAGCTGACCTCTTCCAAAACCTGGCACCTTGTTATGGGCTGCGGTCTGTTGCCAAAGTTCCCGTCTTCATTCCCAGACATAACACCACGAAAGGTGCTAGCGCTTTCACCTGTCATGCCCCCCCTATACTGGAACACCCTCCCACTTTCCCTATGTCTATCCACATCCCACATGTCTTTTAAGAGTGGGTTGCGCAACCATCTCAGCACTTCTGGAAAGTGCACCTGTTTCAAACCACCTAGCCCATAGGTCCCTTCTAGCACCTCGTCTCGCATTCCTACTTCATCTGTCCTACCAAACACTAATGCACTTTTTCCTCTACCTGTTTTTGCCCTCACCCCCCTCCTTGACTCATCCTCAACCCTTTCTGACATGTTACTTCTACCTCCCTTACTCTTATCCCTCCCTTAAATACCTATGGCAATCCCAATGTGATACTATAATTACCTCCAATTGTTTCTTTGTTTTTTCTCAAATCAATTATTGTGATCTAGCCTTGATAATGAACTAATTTTTCTCAATACCTTTTCCCTACACCGTTAATGAATCTATCTTGTCTGTAACTATGTTTTTTTTTGTAATATATTATCAACAATGTCAAATCTATATTGTAATGTTCGCCTGCAGTGTTGTACTGTACCCTCCCAGATCATGCCTGAAAATAGTCATGGCTATGACTAGTGCTCTTACCCGGTAAACAAAAACTAAATAAATAAATATATGATTGGAAGGTGGAGTACTCAACTTCACGTTGCAGATATTTCTGCAGATTCTGCTTTAATTCATGAATTGCTTCACATAGCTGATTTTGGCCCCTTCACCTGCTTCTACAAGGATCCCTCAAAGAGGGTTCCACCCCTAGAGGGGCTGTGGAAAAGATTCCCTTGGCTAAAGGTACCTTAGGTAGGAGCCCCAAAAAAAGAGTATTGAGGAGTAAATGTTGTGTGTAAGGTTGAGAAGCAGATTAACAGCAACACGACAGCTTGAAGAAACAGAAATGAGCTGTGCAGGTTGTAAGGATTGCACTGTTAAAATGGATTGCATGGATGACATAAAGGGACTTCCTAAGGAGAGAAAGAATGGCAGATAGAGTCAACATCTTTCTCCATCCAACAGCACAATTCTACCTAAGGTAACTAGGGAATATACTATTTTAACAACTAACTAGATATTATGACCTTTGGCACAAAGGAGAGAAAAACTCTCCTTTTAAATGATGAAACCTCTGGAGATCCAATGCTAGGTCATCTTCCCTCTAGGCTTGGGATATTTTATTTAATGACAGCTCAGCTACTGCAATATCAAGACCCAATTTCAGGGTATTTTTCAATTTGGAGGAAGGCTCTTGCTCCATCTCTCTAAGGGAAACACTGTGGTGTTGCTGCAAAGATAGCTCTGCAGCAAAGGGAAACTCCCCTTCAAGAGGCTCTCACCCCAAGGTGGGAGGAGAGGAGCAAGCACCACTGGATGGCACTCATACAGCCTCCACACAGGAGACCTGAGGAGGAGGTAAATGTCCAAGGGGCTTCCCTGAGGACCACCTGAGAGTTGAGCTTGGCAGGGAAGAGGAGGTTGAGAAGACCAGGTGAATCATAGGTGGTCATAGGGAGAATAGTTTTTGAAGGTGCCACAGCATAGCCATAGCCAAAGGAGGCCCCCTTGGACTTAAGGGCCCCACCCCTCAGCAGCTGAAGTCTTAAATTCTGCATCAAGAGGTATGCTGTACGAGTGCATGCTAAAGCTCTGCCTGAAGGAAAGACTATAGGCAAGATGAGAAGAACCCTGCCTCAAGGTTCACATGCACAAACTGCAGACTTCATGAGTGCAGAGTGGGACTGTTGACTTAGAGGGCAAGCCCTGAGCCAGAAAAAGTAATAATCATGGTTGGCATCTCTCCAATTTATGAAAGAGAGCATGACTCAACTTCGAAGTTCTGGATAGGAGGAGACTGGGCAATGCCAGCAGCTGTAGATTAGATAGCAAGTTAGAGATGAGGAGGCCGGACAAAGCCAGTGGCCTGGGTGAGGTAGGAGGCCACAGCGCAAGCCAGCTGTCACAGGTTAGATAGCAGTAGCAGCCAGCAAAAAGCAAGCCAACCATTTCCATTAAGGAAGCCAACTGATGGTGACATAGAAGGTAGGTGTTTAGGTAGTAAGAGGCTGTGATGCCAGTAATTGAATCAATGAGATTTAGTGTAATTGAATCGATGAAGTTTAGCAGTTAATTGCCATGGTTTCAGCATGGATACTGAACTGATATGATTGGCGCTAATACCATAAATGACATTAAGGTGGAGTTATGTTATTCCAGTAAGGAGCATTTGCAATACAGTAATAGAATGCAATGAATATCTTGAAAGCCATGTAGGCTGCAAGGTTAATGTATTTATACATGGATAACTGTAAAGTCATCTATGCAAAGGAACAGGATTTAGGCTGCAAAGGAGTAGAGCAAAATTCCTATGACTTACATGAAAGCATGTTCCCGCTACCTGGAGCCACAATGCCCCACCATGACATCACAGTCCCCCACCGTGGGAATAACAGGGAAACCACAGGCTGAACACCATGAGACCAGACAACTAATTTTAATGACTGAAGGCTTTCAGTATGGATAGAAGTCAAAAACAGACTGCCGTGGTATTAGTGAAAATATGGTTCAATAAAGTATGAAACTGCACCAAATGAGCCTGAATAACACAATTGTAGGAATGAGGAGTAAATGTAGTAGGGCATGACACGTATAAATGCAGCCAGAGGGATGAAATACAGATTTATAGCTGCTAAGGAGAGCCAGTACTGAGTGAAGCAGGTGGAAACAATTAAGGCGGTGTGCAGAGAGCCTGCAGCAGCATGGAGACAGCAATGGAACTGAGAGTACATAAGAAACAATTAAAGAATCCTGAGGGATAGCTTAAGGTGAGGAAACAACAATACATAAGGCTGAAAGCATAAATGAGCAATATATACCCAGGGTGCCACAAAAATAGAAATGCCTGAAAAGAAACATATGTGTTGTGTTTGTTGGGGACAGATATTGTTCTTGTTAAATGTAACTCAAATCAGTTTGCACAAACATCTGACCCAAGCAAGGGTCTGCACTGGAAGACATATGAAGAGAGACTTAAGGAGCTAAATATGTATAGCCTTGAGGAAAGGAGGGAGAGGGGGGGACATGATAGAAACTTTAAAGTACCTCAAGGGAATCAACAAAGTCCAAGAGGGTAGCATCTTTCAAAAAAGAGGTGTGCAAGAACAAGGGGGCACAATTTGAAGATAGAAGGGGGGCAGCTCAGAGGTAACTTAAGGAAGTATTTTTCATAGAGAGGGTTGTGGATGCATGGAAGCGCCTTCGGAGGAGGTTGTGGAGTCAAAACAGTGGTGGAATTCAAGCATGCATGGGACAGTCATAAGGCAATTCTAGGGGGGGGTAGGAAGAAGTAGGCTGCTGGTTAACTAGGATCTGCAGCTTATCCATTAGGTAGGGAAATGGGCAGACTGAGTGGGCCAAGCGGTCCTTATCTGCCATCAAAATCTATGTTTCTATGCAATGTAAGTTATATGCAAATGTCAATTGAATGTGTTTTGCAACAAAGTTAACTACTGGGTGTAGACTATTAGCATTTGGGTTATAACATTGGTATGTAAAGAGATTGTCTTATGGAATATTAGGGGCTTTAACTCTAGCTATGGAGGTTAAAATGACAAATCTGCTACTGAGGGCTGGGGACATTTAAAATAAACCCGGTCTCATAGATAATGACCTAGAAAATTTGGATTATTTCACCAATACTCCTAAAGGAATGCAGATAATTCTTATTAATGCTTGTAGCCTTGTCTCTACATTTCATGAAGTTGAAGCATGGGTTACAAATTATCAATCAGATATTTCAGCAATCAGTGAAACTTGGTTGCATGACTTAATAACTATCAGAGAAATAGATATTCCATGGTATAACATATATAGGAAAGATAGGCCAACAGGCAGGAAGGGGGGGGGGTGTTATGTTTTATATAAAGGATTGCTACACTGTCCTTGAAATAAGTATCATGACTAATCCTCCAAAATACTGTGAAATCCTGACAATTAAGATTGCTATTGGCCTGGTTAAAAAATGAACCATCTGCTGTGTATATACCCCCTAAAGTGAGCATTGAAGGCCTACATGAGTTTTCTGACTTGTCCCTCAGTGCTGTGGGTGAAGCCATTGTGATGGGGTACTTCAGCTCCAACTGGTCTGGTAATAATTCTCCCAGGCCAGTTGATGTTTGTCACATACAGGCTTACAGCAGCTTATCAATACGCCTACAAGATTGAATTTAAAAACAAAGAGGCATACTGTACTTCATTGGTTCCTTACAAACAAAGTAAACCATATTCTAAAATGTGGCCTGATCTCTGATTCACTCAATGATCACCACCCAATATTTTGTCTCTGGAAACACTCATATAGAACAACATCTAAACCTAGGGTCTCGGAGTTTAGAAATTTTTCTTGATTTGATGCTTGTAATTTCAAAAAAAAAGCTTGAAAAACATTGACTGGTCATAGCTTTAAATAATACCTGACATAAATTGTGCACTGGAATATTTAATATCAGAGTTTACAAAGGTTTTGGATTTGTGTGCTCCTTTTATTAAAAGAAGTGTTAGAAGTAGAAAGTCGAAATAGGTAACATCAACTTTGTTTAGACTAATGAAGGAAAGGGACAAGATGTGGAAGCTATACTGGAAAACTCAAAACACCTGTGGACCTTCAAAACTACAGGTGTTTGAGAAATAAGTGTAAGACTGAAGTCAAAAAGGCCAAGGCCCAATACTTAAGGCAACAACAAACAGAGGGACTGGCAAACAGTGCTAAATTTTGGAACACAATTAATAGTATGGTTGACCATAGGTCCAATTCAGTGGTCATCATGAATAAGGGTGATGAAAAGTTAAGTAATCCGTTGTTAATTGCGAATGAGTTCAATAAGTGTTCACTAATTTTGACAACTATAAAGCTAACCCTGGAATATACAGGACCAGGGTAATGTAAAAGATTGTACCGATAGACCTAAATGTTACATTAAGGCAGTAACACATCAAGAGGTGTACAAATATTTGAAACAACTTAAAATGGACAAATCCCCTGGATTTGATGATCTATTTCCCTAAATTGTTAAATTTGGCCTCAGCAGAAATAGCATACCCTGTCAATTTGATCTTTAACTTGTCCTTTTATTTGAGGGAAGTGCCTGATTTTTGGAAGCACTCATTTGTGATACCTATTCATGAAACAGGTCCAACTTGTGAATTTACTAATTATAGACCAATTTCAATCTTATCAGCTCTGTACAAATTGCAAGAAAAAATTATATTTGGTCAGTTACTTGAGTTTGTAAAAACATATAGGTGCCGATATGCTACTCGAGAGACAAAGTGTGACAATCAGGTTCCAAACTTTATTTGGGCCAATTGTCATAACCATATCATATTTACATTGGGTACATGTGGTAATATTGCAGTCCCCAATATAAAGATAGTTTGTAGTTCAGATGTCCTAAAAAATGGGAATAAAATTTCCCACAAATGGGATTAAGATTTCCCACAAGGGCAATGTAATGTGAGTAACATTGTGTCCTTGACAGCAAATTTGCCATATTATCAAACATATTTTTTGATATTACTATGTCTATGGTATCTATTTAGGTAGCATAATATATAACTTTTCATTTTTTTATCATAAACTTAACTTGTTGGTAATTATGCCACAGTATGTTCCCTGATCGCAGTATGCAAAAATCTGGACATGTTCAAGTTTGGCTACCACATTCATATCCTTGATTCTCTAGCCCATTATTTTTTTGCACAACTATATTACCCTCACAGGAAAGGACAGAAATCACTGAATTTTCAGAAAGTGAATTATACTTTATTTACAAGGGTTTTTTCCACAGGATGTCATGTGAGTAACACAGACTCCACAGGACATCACACGAGTAACACAGATACAACACAAGAAGTCACATGAGTAACATGGACACCAGAACAACCGTAGTATCTGTATCATACCAAGTGTCTCACTAAGTCATACCCAAAGTTATTGCTAATGTTCAACCAAAAAATGATTGTCATATTATGGATATTTGGTATAATATTTTTTGAACATTTTGAAGATTGTGCTGTAGTCACAACATTATATTGACTTAAAATATTCACAGATGTTTTATGTTACACAGTGTAGCATGGATTGAATCTCATCTGGTCTGTCTATTACATATACCAGCTGGTCACAAGCCTACAATAAGAGAGAAGGAAACAAACCTATATCTTTAACAGATGAATGGGGGGTGTTTGGGATTAATGCATGACCTTGCTGCTTGTGATATTCAAGGCTGAAGGCAAAACACCGAAAGGGTATTAGTGACTTATAACATGGGGTAGATAAAGACAGGTGAGTGGTAAACAACCATCAGGTGACCATTGATTACTCCACAATATACGACAACTAGTGGTGAACCATCCTTCTGAGAGATCAGGCTGTGTTTCTGTTCTGATCTTGTTATAGTGCAAAATTGCAGTCTGTGGAACAGCCATTACTATCCCTGCTTAGTGAGCAAGAGCCAAGGCCTGCCATGTAGTCCCAGGCAGTGCAGTAACTGTGGCTGCAGTGCTCAGTTTGTAGTCTTGCTTCTTACCCTCCCACACGCCCCAGGGATCATCGCAGTGAAATCAAATTTCTTGTCTGTCTCCATCTTTCTGTATGATGAGGACAGCACAGAGAACAGGTGCCAGCCCGGCAGTCATTAAAACAACCTGAGTAAGTGATCGAGAGTGTGGCATATGGCATTTTCTTGTTCTATGTGGGACTTCCCAGGGAACAGAGAGACACACCATAACATTTTATTCAACAGCAGTAGCTCTGTTCTCTGTGAACATGTCCTGTGCCACAATGGTTGCCCTCACTGTGACCCCCCATTAAATCACAGAATGATAGTAAGAACTTCGGGAGTGCCTATTTGTGTATGGTACCAAGGAATCAAACAGCAAACAGTACTTGTCCATGCATTACTCTGTCTGTGATCTCACAAACACCAGACTATGGGACAAGTGCTCAGTGCACCAGATGGGTTCAGCCTGTGGCTTGTTTTTACTCTGTGTCCCATGTGCAGTACACAGATGTGCCACACAGCAACTTCCACTCCTCATGGACATAAGGAACATCTGCAGTATGTGTGTCTGCTGCTCTGCCACTGTCTGTGTCACTTTACATGGTGACAGTGATAGAGACAGTGAGAGACCCACAGCAAGCAGCAAATTGCAAGCAGTCCCCTGGTTCCACTACTGACTGTCTCTATCTTAACTCTGTACCACTGGGAGAGATGCACAGCAAGGGGAGAGAGAGCAGGAGCGAGGGACAACATTAAATGAAACTTGACTTAGTGAACTTGTCTATTTTGCTGTCTCTATGCCAGTAAGATCCAAGTGTCAATGTGATAAGCTTGTCCCCAGAGTGAAGTGTGTGGTCCACATGGTAATTTTTCTGCACACAGCCAGATTGACAAGTAAATCCCATAGTTGTGGCATAAAGTTAGATGGAACAGTGTGAAGAGAGGGAGACCCCCCCCAACGATGTCATGATCTGAAAGTGAGCTTTATGCTGGTGGACAGAGAAACACAGTTCCAGCTAGACCTGCAGGATCTGAGTCCCGTTAGTTGCTATTTCTTAATTGGTAGAATACAGACTGTTAGACTGTGTGACTGCACTGCTGGGGAAAATATTTACATGCTTTCCATGCATTAATGTAACCACAGACAGCAAGATAGAGCAGCTAAGCCAGCAGAGGTACAGACACTGTGTCTGTACCCCAAGAGGCAACTCCATGTTTTGTACTTCAGAGCTACTGTACTGTCTCAGAAAGCATATCATGCACAACAAATGTCAGAGAAAGCATAGCAGCACATTCTTTCTGACATTTGTATGTGTATGACAGCAGTTTTGTTGGGGACTATTTTTCTAGGCAGCAGAATACAATCATTTGTTTGCCTTTTATATAAGGAGAAAAAACATTTATGTTGCTTTCTCCTCGTTTTGTAGTGCACCCTCTGTTATAAGTGTAATAGCCCACTCCAGGGTGTGCGGTTATTGGGGATTAATCAACACCCTGGGTGTTGTGAGGACACTAAGCCAGTAGCCTCATGCCTCACAATACACTTGGGGTATTGATTAATCCCTAATAAATGCACACCCTGGAGTGGGTTACTTCCTACTAATAGAACTATGCCCTTGAGTAGGTTGCTTCAATCTTAAAATGTGTTTTGAGAAATGAAAATGAAATGAAAAACTGACTTCAGGGGCCAGATCTTCAAAAGCTTGCCCATATGCAAGGCCTAGTTTTTCTGCACAAACCCACATTTGCGCAGATGTCCATATTCCAAAGCCCTGTTATCATGGGCAAACATGGTTTGGGCCCAGGAGATTTTCTGAGGTTGGCACAATACAAATGGAAAGTCATGGACCTGAAATCATAGAAACATAGAATTTGATGACAGATAAGGACTGCTTGGCCCACCTAGTCTGCCCATTTTCCTACCTAACAGATAAGCTGCAGATCCTAATTAACCAACAGCTTACTTTCTCCTACCCCCCACTAGGACTGCCTTAAGTCTGTCCCATGCATTCTTGAACTCCCCCACTGTTCTTGACTCCAAGACCTCCTCAGGGAGGCTGTTCCATGCATCCACAACCCTCTCTGTGAAAAAATACTTCCTCACATTACCAGTGAGCTGTCCCCCCTCTATCTTCAAATTGTGCCCCCTTGTTCTGGCACATCTCTTTTTCTGAAAGATGCCACCCTCTTGGACTTTGTTGATTCCCTTGAGGTACTTGAAAGTTTCTGTCTGAGCTGCCATACATTTGACCATTCCTCCAACCTTGCCAAGTCCCTTCTCATCCTTTCCACTCCATCTGGTGTATCAACCCTGTTGCAGATCTTTGTGTCATCTGCAAAGAGACATACTTTTCCTTCCAGTTCCTCTGCAATGTCACTTATAAAGACATTAAAAAGGACCAGCTGCAGTACTGAACCCTGCGGTACTCCACTAGTAACCCTCCTTCCTTCACTGTGGACTCCATTTACTACTACTCTTTGCATCCTGTTGTCTAGCCAAATCTGGCGAAGTCCTGTAATCACAGTATGCTAGGTCATTTTGCATGGTCCCCTTGTATGGCACAGATATATACAATGATCCCTTTTACTAATGGTGCCATCCCCCAGATCACATCCACAACTGAAGACACAGCCCCTTCCTGTTGTCAAATGGTTCCCTCCATGGTACCATCACTCATTGTGTCCATAGCATGGTCCTGTAGGTGCATATGGCAACCAGTGCACTTTGGGAGGGGGTGCACTTTTAGGTTTCTTCAGCTATTGTAGTGAATGTCAGTAATTGTTTGATATGCCATGCTAGGCCCTCAGCTTATCATGCAGCACATGGCACACCAAACAATTACTGTGATTCACTGCAACAGCAAAGTAAGCCTAGAAGTGCACACCAAAACCTGAATGAAAAAAAAACAGAGCAAAGGATAACACTTTGGCTGACAGTAATCATCCCAGTAAGGAAAAAACAGTATTTTTCCTCACTTGTACTGCCATGGAAGCCATTTAAGGCATACCATGTAGCACATGGCCCAGTTACTGAGATAAGCTGCAACAGTAGCCAAATGAGCCTAAAACTGCACAAAAACAATGACCAGGGTTGATGTTTTTGGTGACTGCAACCTGGTTACCATCAATTACAGTCATTTTACATCCAATGTTGGTGTTTGTGCCCTTTTAGGCTCCTTTTGCTTTTGCAGTGAATCTCAGTAATTTGTTTAATGTGCCATGCTAGACTCTTGGCTTAACATGCAGCACATTGCACACCTAATGATTACAAAACATATTGCTAAAATGTAAACAGTTCTGTGCTGGCATTTGAGTGCTCAGTGTTGAGTCGGCGGGTGCAATATGTTTTTTTTTAAAATTGCCATCTTATAGACTCCTGTGGATCTGAGAAATTTGTGGATTACCCAAAGCTTTGTTTACTGCTGCTGTTATTTGCTGTTATTTGCTTTTCTGCTGCTAAATGGCTTTGATGCACTTACACATGAAATAAATGAGTACTGTGAGTACGTTTGGAGTGCTGACCATTTTTCTGTTCTACAGAATGATTTTTTTTTTCAAAAATATATATGATATTAACCAGGATTTTTTTTAAGTTTAGCAGATAAGCAGGTAGTTTAAAAGTAGCTCTGGTGTTCTGATGCCTCCCACGCAATATATGCCCTTAAAAAGATCAGGACTAAACAAACTGAGCACCTGCAGAGACCAGGTCCTATTCATTTACTCCCCAATACAGCATGTATTTTATTTCTCATTACCGAACTCTCCAAACTGTAGTTATGGTGTTCTGATGCCTAATACAAAATAAGCCCCAGCACTAACCAGGTCCAATTGATATACTCTCCAAAACTGCAGTTTTTTTGCCCAGTACAGAACAAACTATTTAGCAGCAGTAACATTAAAGGAGCCCCTGATAGAGAATAGGATCACACAAAATGCACCCCCACAGGGACCAGGCCACACAGAATGATCCCCATGTAGAGACTTGGTCTATAGAATAGGTATATATATATATATATATATTTAATCTATGAAACCTGCAATTGTTCAACTTTAAAATGCTTTATAATCAACTCTGTCTGCCCCTACCCCACCCTTCAACCCCCAAGCCCAGCATCTTGGGACCATGAGACAAGGTCCGACTACATGTCTCTGTGTTTCCTAAAAAGCAAATGTGTACCTTTACAATCTGCAGACATTTGACACCAGGGAACAAAAGAGCATCTGAGATGCATAGAGAATAGCCCACTGTAGTGCTAGTAACGTGCATAACTCCAAACTCCAGGAGGACAACATGTCTTGTCAAGAATGTAGGTGGCAGTACAAAGAATGCAGAACCACCAGCTCCACAGCTTTAAAGAGCCATGGGGTGATGACTGAAGGTGTCAGCATGCATTTCTGGTTCTCAACATTCTGAGCCAGTGGAGGAACCAATAGTAACATGGGTCACAAAAGGGCACGTAAATAACAAGCCATGGGAAAAGGGAATTTTCTAAATAAATGAGTTATAACAAACTTCAAGGTTTTGGCAGCATGACATTAACAAAAAGAAGGTCATCAAACACAATAATGCTTTTGGACCACAGTCCATGCAAATTAAAGGCATGGTCTGCTTAAGATGAGGTACTAGATGGACACCACATGTTATGAACGTTACAGCTCTATAAAATGATTTAATAAAAGGCAAAAACTTTTATTCTGTACAGGGAGTTCATGGGAGAGGCTAAAATGAAGTAATTAGATAACACATTAACAATAGTTGAGTTTCTAGGGCACAATAAAGGGCTGTATTTAAATACTTAAATTAGGACTCGAAGCAATGTCACGAAATGGAGCCCAATTTGAAAGGGTAAATAGATGTTTGTGATAAAACTGAAACAGCACAGTGGAACCAAACTGGGTCATGTTATGTTTAATGTCTCTCCTAATGTGCCACTACAAATTAGGTGTGTCATGTGAACCTTTTAACAATTCAGCAAAAAGTTATAGGGTGTAAATGTGCAGTAGGTATGAGTCTTTTCGAATACTGTATACATGCCTATATGGTTTACTATCACAATGTCAACATGGCTTTAGAAAGGGGAAAGGGACACAGAGTGCCTTGTTCGAGTTCACGAGCACGGTTCATGAGGGCAAGGAGAGTGGTCATCTAATTGGGGCCACGTTCATAGACTTGACCAAGGCATTCAATCTAGTAGACCATTACCTTCTTATCAAGAAACTTGAATCCATTGGGGTGGGGACTTCTGTATTGGGATGGGTATCTAATTATCTCTCAAACAGGTTTCAGATGGTATAAATTGGGGGATGTGTAACTGAGAAGGCACTAGTCAAGTGTGGAGTCCCACAGGGTTCCATAATTGGACCAATTTTATTTTCCATTTTCTTTGATTCTGTTACAACAGCTATTAATAACGCACACCTTATTATGTATGCAGATGATGCTGTTGTTTATTGTCAAGGGGCACTGTTGTCTGACCTTAATATAACATTGACCATGGAACTTAATGCTATGCAAGAATGGTTAATAAACAAAAAAACAAAACCAATTATTTGGCAACCCAGTTAAGTTGAAAGAGTTTGGCAAAGGCTGCTGAATTGGATCATTGGAAGGCACTGTTTATGAAAATGTTAACAACAGTAAATATTTTGGGGTTGTCCTAAAACCTATATTAACTTATGATTTACACATACAGGCAATTATAGCCAAAATGTATTCAAAAATTGCATTGTTATATAGGCTACGTAGCTTTCTTACTGATGGTGCACGTCTGGCAACTGCAAACCAGTGCCTGTTGCCCATACTGCATTATGTCTCTATTGTGGTGGATAATGCACCCATCAGTACTATTAGACGTAAATCAGTGTTATTAAATAAAATAGTTAGAGTTGCATTTTTATTACCTAATAATGTTCACCATTGTAATATAACAGAAAGCCTCGGTTGGTTACCAGTTAAACAATATCATAAGTTTGTCACAGCCAAATTTACTTATAAAACACAATAAGCAGGTGTACCTCTTAGTTTAAAAAATCAACTTGTGGCATCTTGCACGAAATCTCACAAAAGATCCTCAGAGGTCTTAACCCTGCAGAGAATCCCATTTAAACATACATCAAGTGGTCAGTGCTCATTTGCATTTGTTGCACCTACAGTATGGAATAATATTCCTGCAGAAATCAGAAGTATAGGAAATCACAAGCTGTTTTCAAAGACACTTAAAATATATCTTAGGGAATTATCTAAGTGTGATTGTTTTTAGTTAGGGAATTACTTAAGGGTGATTGTTCTTAATGTTCCTTGGAATTTGTTGCACTAATAGTAAGGAATACTATTCCTGCACAAATCAGAAGTAAAGGAAATCTTAAGTTGTTTTTAAAAATATGTAAAGTATGTCTTAAGGAATTTTCTAAGTGTGATTGCTTATATGAAGCATTTTTACTATGACATGGAATTTGTATTCCTAATTTTGTAATTGTATGTAATGTGAAAGTTGTTTCTTGTATTATGTCTGTGTATATTTGTAATAACCATGGATTGTACCTGTAAAAGGGATTGTATCCCAGAGTGCTTACCCGTATACAAATAAAAGTCAATAATCAAATCAAATCAAACAATCAAATGCAAACACAAGCACAAGAGCTGGAAGGAGTGAAAATAAACAGTCAGAAGCACAGATATACTGCAGCCAGAGGCAAAAGCAAAATACTGACTTAGAAGCAGCAGAAGCACAAACCAGGCAGCGGGTTCAGTGCAAGCCAGCAGATAGCCAAACACAACAGAAAACAGGAGACAAACACAGTGGAAGGGGGGTCAGGGAGAGGTCAGGTCCAGAGAGAGAGGTCAGACAGAAAAAGTGCTTCAGATGGAGGCTTGGAGGAACTGCTTGCATAGCTCAGGAAATGGGTATGGATGGTTGCTTCACCCCACTGAACTAGAGGCAATATGCTTTCAAATATCAATTCCTTCCTCACAATTTTTCATTGTCCTGATGTCCAAAAAAGAGACAGCTTGCTTATCACAGGTTACCGTAAACTTAAGATGTTGATTCCAAACAATTATTGTTCTCTGCATTATAGCCAAATCTCTCTTCCCAGTGGACAAGGTATAAGTTAACATAATTGGGGACAAAGGTTGCCTCCCATCACAGTACCACTGAACTGAAAAACATATTTGCCTAAAGAAAAAGAAAGTTACATTTCAGCACAAACTGAGCCAATGTGGCTAGAAATTCAGATGGAGGATTAAGTATAGCCCTACAACTCAGGCAATGCGTAAGAGACTCTAGACCCCTTTGATATGGGATATTTATGTAAAGTGACTACATCAAGGGTCACTAATAAATAGGATTCCTCCATGTGGCTATCCCTAATAATGGCTAGAGTTTCCATGAAATCCTTCAAGTGAAACCTTAAACTCCAACAAATGGACAGATGTAGTTATCAACATACTGAGACAGAGGCTCTGTGAAGGAGTTAATCCCAGATATTATGGGGTGTCCAGGTGATGATTCATTATTCTTATGTATTTTAGGAAGTGTGCAGATGGTATGATGTGTGGGGTGGTCAGTAGTTGAATAAACCATGGTGCCGACGAAATTAGAACGTATAGGAATTCTGGACTGATATATCAGTCCACTGCATAGCAAGGGTTAAAAATACCATCAGTAAAAGCTTCTTCAAGAAAACTGTCAATCTGCCCATTAAGGGATGGGTTGGGATCTGTAGACAATGATTTGGAGAATGTTTTTGTTTGCTACAGTAGCTGGTGTTTGACTTCTGCAATGTATTTTTCAGTTTCTTGCATGACCATATTCCCTCCTTTATCTGCAGGTTTGATAGTAATAGCTGTATTTGTTTGTAAATTTCTAAGTGCTTGAAATTCTTCACTTGGCCTGTTAACAAAGTTCAGGTGATAGTCCTGACTGACCAACTCTTTAAGGTCCTGTTCACATGCTCTAACAAATACATTAACAGTGGAATTTGTAGATGGGATAACGGTTGAATTTCCCCTGAAATGATTATCAGGTAGAGTTAAGTCAGTATTACAAACAGCATCAATCTCATTTGAAGAGATTGTTCTGCATGGTATTGTCCAGCTGGAAAATATCTACATCCTGTTGCTGGGGCTGCCTTCCCATGTCTGCGAAAAAGTACTTTAGATTTAATAGCGTGCAAACTTGTGCAAATCTACTATAGTGTCAAAATTATTCAGATTGGCGGTGGGAACAAATTAAGTCTGTGGTTTCAATCAATCAATCAATCAATCAAATCTTTATTTATTCAGGCGAGCATCATTGAGCAAGACTCATTTACAAGATGGACCTGATAAGGTCAAGGTTCAGCAGTTGATACACAACAGATACATCAATACACTTATATATACAGTTATACATACAGGAAAAAAAAATACTTATAAACACAGTGATGCACAGTAAGATTCACATGATAATGTGGGTTATAGGAAAATTATACTAATAAATACAGTATATACATATCCCAGTTGAGGAGCCATGGCATATGCACAGCATAATGTAATACTAGGATGGTGGGAGGCATTACTGAGGTGCCATAAGAAGGGGTGGCTGCCTAGGAGGGAGAACTGAAGAACAAAAATTATGCCATATATGGTGGATTTCTGGGAGGGGGGATTGTGAAATTACAAGACTAGCTCTAGTGGTAGCAGTTGCATTTCTCTGTGAAGAAATCTGTGCAACGCTGTTTAAAGGATGCTATAGGTATAAGATTGGACAGCTTTAGGGATTTTTGTAGGGTATTCCATGCCATAGCTAGAGAATAGCTGATTGCTGCCCTCCCTAGCCGGGTGTTGAATTTAGGCATTTTGAACAGGATGATGTTGTTGCTTCTCAGGGCATGGGAACTAGAAATGGTCTGGGTGAAGCAGTCCAGAATATAATTTGGAAGTTTTTTTGACAACGCTCTGTAGGTCCATAATGCTGAATTTCTGTTCCTTCTGAGATGTAGGGAAGCCCATTCAACTGCAGCATAGAGAGAGCAATGATGAGTGTTAGATGGCAGATCTGTTATGAATCTTATTGCTCTATGGTACAGGGTATCCAGCTTGTGTAGGTAGGAGATGGGGCAGTGACTATAAAGGAAGTCTGCATAGTCAACAACTGAAAGAAAAGTGGCCTGGACTAACTTCATCTTTGAGTCTCTGGTTAGGAAGGGTTTTAATCTATAGAATAGGCCAAGCCTTTGGCAAAGCTTTTTTAGCAGTTCTTCTATATGATGTGAGAAGTTGAGTCTACTGTCAATCCACACACCTAGATATTTTAATTTTTCTACATACTCCAGATTTTCTCCAAGGAAAGTGCATAGCTGGAGGAGAATGATTGGTGAGGAGGTGCTGGTGGAGCTTTGATTGGAGAACAGCATTGCTTTAGTTTTCTTTGAGTTTAAAAGAATCTTTTTCTCAAGTAGCTGATATTGTAGCAAGGAGAATTCTGTTTGTAAAATTTCATGGGCAACTGCAGATGATGGGTTGCTGACATACAAAACAGTGTCATCAGCAAAGAGGTATACAGAGGCTTTGGTGAGGTTTGAGTCAATATTATTTATGTAGATGGCAAAAAGGATAGGACCCAGGATAGAACCTTGGGGGACTCCTCTTAGCAGTGGTTTTAATGGGGATAGATCACCTTCAGCTTTTACCTGCTGTGACCTGCCAGTGAGATAACACCTGAACCACTTAAGGGAGGGTGGATCTAGGCCAATGGAATACAAGGATGATAGTAGTAGCTCGTGGTCCACAGTGTCAAATGCCTTGCTTAGGTCAAGAAATACTGCACAGACATTATTCTTTTTATCTAGTTCGGTTTGCCAGTCATTTGTGACTTTGACCAGTGCAGTGATAGTGCTATGCCTGGCCCTGAATCCAGAATGAGCTGGATTCAAGAGGTTAGCATCATCAAGATATTATCTTAACTGAGTACTCATTAATTTCTCTAGCGTCTTGGATAGCACTGGTAGAATGGAAATGGGCCTGTAGTTATTAAGGTCCATAGGGTCCCCTGATTTTAGAAGGGGAACCACTTGGGCTGTCTTCCACATTGTGGGAATAGAACCAGAGATTAGAGGTAGGTTAAAGAGATGTGTTAGGGGAACTGCAAGTACATGAGATGCAATCTTTAGAAAGTAGGGGTCAAGAAAGTCTGAACCTGCGCTTTTTTTGACATCCAGCTGCCATAGTAGGTCCTCTACTTGCTTCAACAGGACAGGTTTGAAGCAGAAGGAAGGGTCAGCTCTCTGAGCACCAGTGTACTGGGAGCTTAACTGTGCATGCAGCAGGTTAGCTGGAGAGGTGTTAGAGGCAAGGCCAGTAGTTGTGAAGTGGTTATTGAAAGCATCCAGGATTTCCATTTTGCCAGAGATAGGGCCATTATTGTGGTGTAATTGAGTTGGTAGAGAGGTGCTAGAATTCTGCCCAACAATACCCTTGATGGTACCCCAGAACCTAGCAGGATTGTGATAGGAGGAGTCAAGCTCAGCCAAGTAGAAGGCATCCTTTGCATCCCTAACTTTCTTGGTGCATCTATTCCTGGCTTTCCTAAATATCATCCAGTCATTTGGGTTCTTGGTTTTTCTTGCCAACCTTTAGCACTGGTTAGGTTTAGCACTGCCAGTTCAGTTTCTGACAGTTGGTACTGAGAAATGTTAATCACATTCTGTGTTAATGGCAGTTCTTTCATTGGTGGCTCCCTTAATCGTTCTGCCATCTCTGGTACTGATGATTTCCCTTTTGGTTTCTGATGTCCTTGGTACTGTTGGTTGTCCTGCAGCTTGTTCTGTTGTTCCTGATGTCTCTGTTGTGCCTGATTTGTAATTTCTCTGTCATGCCTGATTTCTGCCCACTTCTACAGCCCCTGCTTGTCCTCCTTAGTCTCAAAAAGTTATTCATGGGCTTCTGCGTGGATGGGGACTCATATCTGAAGAAAGGGTGTCCTCTAAAAAAACTGAGGTTGTTCCTTCTGACTCACTGTCACTGGTAACTTGAATGCTAGAATTGGAACCAGCAATAGTAGATTCCATGATGGATTTTAACATACTGTCATTGCTATTTTGCACATTATGCACTGTCACACACTGCCTGTCTTGTTAAATGCTCAGTTTAAATTCGGTGGCTAGGCAGTGCAGTGTAGTCTCTTGTACGTCTGCATGGCTAGTTACCTGGTCAATTCTATTGCTGAAAATAAAAGATACTGTATATTTATTCCTTCAGTTGTGATCCCTTGATTCCCAAACAGGACATAGTAAAACAGTTTAATTTTGCTTTAAACTGGCTAGCGCTGCCATAAGGTAATGGGTAATGAACTTATGAAGCCCATAAACAAATCTCAGAAAATGCCTTTAAGTTGCTCTGCTAGTATGCCGAGCTGCCTAAAAACTAATTGAAAGTGACAGCTGAGTTTGTCTGACATGTACGTCTTGTGCCACCCTGCAGGCAAGCAGAAATAAGAAAACTCATCTAGTAGACTAGCAGAGCTCCACTAACAAAACCCAGCCAATCATTTTTTTTTTGTTTTTTAGGCAGCAGTGTTGATAATTCCCTTCCCTTTCCCCTTTGATTTCTATGTCTTGGACTGGACCATGGACAAAATTGTTGGAATTGCTGGCACATCCTCCTAACACCCATTCCTACTTGTGGCTATGTGAGTGGCCCTGCTGAACTTACAAAAGAACTGAACTGCAAGCTCACTACTGCTGATGCTCAGTTACTGTGTGGTGGCTGGAGGCAGGCAAGATGAAAGTCCATAAATAAATAATTGTTAAATATTAAATGCTC
This sequence comes from Neoceratodus forsteri, assembly GCA_016271365.2. Lineage (NCBI taxonomy): Eukaryota > Metazoa > Chordata > Ceratodontiformes > Ceratodontidae > Neoceratodus > Neoceratodus forsteri. The sequence goes on along the minus strand of CM057451.1, from coordinate 315,616,886 downwards.
TCTTTTCTTATGCAGCAATCTGCAGGGTATCCAAAAAAAGTTTTCCTGCAAGTCTGAGTGTAGTTATGGAAGGACGCTGAACAGCCTGCCTGACTGTTCAATCTCCAGTCTCACTCTCTAGCTCTTTCTCTGTTGTGCTCACACACCATGTCTCATCTTTTATTTCCCACAGGACATGCAGCATGATCAAAGGATTGTGGTGGTGGTCTTGTGACCACTGTGTGTAAGGGTATGGGAGGGACATGACTTATCTCATCACCTGAGGGTTCCAGGTAAGTCATATGTTCAGACAGGAAGCAGCACAGTCAACATCAGCAAGTGAATAAGGAGTAAAGTACCTGACCCATTACCTGCTCAACTTCCTGACCAGTTACCTAACCCAAAAATACAGTTATCATGCTGGAAGAGTACTATTGTACCTAAATTACTCTACTTGGCTAAAAAATAGTTGATACCTGTACTATATGATCTGGATATGTGTTGGGTAGCCCATTCCTAGTACTAACATGCACCAGGCACTATGCAAATGCCCACTGTATGTATGTGCAGCATGTTGTAGCTATGCCTCTGGGGATGAGGTAAATAGAAAATACTTCACAGCCCAGCATAATGGCACCTTGGTATGTTTGGGTTACCTGCATAGCACAGACGAGTCTTATGCCACCTCGAGAGCTTGGGATAGGTGGAACTGAGAAGCCCTGCCCTAGGGGCAAACAACAGAGCAGGTGGGAATCCTCTGGAGGACAGGGGCAGGTGGCAGGGTTGGACAGTGTCTGGGTAAAGCTGATGGTATCCAGGATTGGGGGATAAAAAAGAGTAATCTGAAAATGAGAAAAAATGACCTCGTATTGTGATTACATTCATGGAATCAGGCATCTCAGAATTCCGTTCCGAACTGATTGGGTTTCCCATTTTCTTCATATTAAAGCTGCTAAGATACTTTTGTTTGAAGTGAAACATAATTATGTCTCCTAGCACAGTGTGTGGCACATTTTGTGCCCTAACACAAAGTGGAAATGGTGTGTGCTGTGTTAAAAGGGAGCAAAAGAAGTGGGGAGTGCTGCATTTTTTTAAACTCAGGTTGGTTTCATTTTTCAGTGATGCTTAGTGTCAGTTTCCTTCTTGTCTAGTCATGTCTATCAGCACCGTCAGACATAAACTGTCAAGAACAGACAAAGCTATCACTGCTAATTGTTTAATTAGTATATGTTTCCATTCCTTATGTCTAGTCATCACTGTAGGCATTGTGGAATGGTGTCACAACATGACTACTACACAAAATGAACTTGAGCCCCACTGTAGCATTTAATTAGTTGTGTAAAAAAGCAGTTAGGAGGGGTATACCTTATAGCAAGATTAGTAGAAACATAGAAGCATAGAAACTGATGGCAGATAAGGACAGCTAGACCCATCTAGTATTCCCATTTTCTCTGTGTACTGTAAAAGTCACAGATCGCACTGGATCTCAGGCTTTACCTCCTCATTCCTATTGCTAGGGTTCCCCTATGCCTGTCCCATGCATGCTTGAATCCCCTCACTGTGTTTGCCCCCACCACCTCTGCTGGGAGTCTGTTCCATGCATCCACCACCCTTTCTGTGAAGAAATACTTCCTCATGCTACCTCTTAGTCTACCCCTTCCAACCTCAGGTCATGCCCCCTCATTTCTGAACATCTCCTTTTCTGAAAGATGCGACCCTCTGGTACCTTACTTATGCCTTTTAGATTTTGTAGGTTTCTATCATATCTCCCATCTCTCATCTCCTCCATGGAATACATATTGAGATCTCCCAGTCTCTCATCATATGACTTTTGGTACAGGCCCTGCGCCATCTTTGTTGCCCTTCTCTGAACTGCTTCCACCCTGTCTACATCCTTAGAGAGCTTCGGCCTCCAGAACTGGACATCATATTACAAATAATGCCTCATCAATCATCTGTAAAGTGGCACCATCGTATCCCTCCTTCTACTGGTGATACCTCTCCCTATGCACCTCAGCAGCCCGCTGGCTCTCCTCACAACCCTGGCACATTGTTTGTCCACCTTTATGTAATCAGATATGATTATCTCCAAATCTCTTTCCTGTTTGGTGACTATGTAATCCTCTCCTGGGTACTTGCGCTCCAAATGCATGATTTTACACTTTTTCACACTAAATCTCAGCTGCCACACTCTTGGTCATTCCTCCAGTTTTCCTTGGTCCTTCCTCATTTTTTTCCACCCCTCCCAGAGTGTCCACCCTGTTGTGGAGTAACCCTAAGAGGAGCAGCAGGAGCACTAGACTATAGGTTCCAGAGATTCCCACCACTGTACTCCAGAGCCCAGCCATGTAGCTCTAGTAATAGTATTTTCCACTACTATGAGAGAGAGCTGGGTTCAAAGCTTGACCCTGACTCCAACAGTGGACAAATGGAGTTCTGGGGCAGCTGTGGAAACAAAGCATGTAAACTATGGGTTCCCCCATTTGAGGGCTAAAACAAAAAGCGCTCAGTATAAAAGAGTATAAGCAACAGGGTGACAGCAAGATGTGCGACATGCAATCATGTCGCCCCACAGCTAGATTGCATACCACATGTTCTCCTCCAACTTGCCTATGCTCAGCATGATTTTTTGCCCACCACACCCCCTAAAACTAAATATAATCAACGCCATGGCTGACATAGCTTTGAGAAAATAAAAAAAAAAGTGGACAAAGAACTGCACTCAAAGGACAGGATCAGAATTAGTGAGTACATCAGGCAAGTACCGCATTTATTATAACAAATTATTGCCCACACCTCGAAATTTAATGTGTACACAGCATGATACTAAAGCCATAAATCTCAGCATTAATCAAAATCAGAGTAGAACACATTAACATACAAAGGCACAGTACAGACCACAACACGCTCTAATAATCACAAGCTACAAATTCCTGAATGTGATAAGTAACAACACCCTAATGCAGTCACCCACATCACAGAGCCCTACTTTGGTCACCCTAGTAATAGTATATCCAAACTGTGTTGGGAGGATTAGATGTATCTCAGAACAACAGCACTTATATGGTGAATGGCCACATATTGACACTGTGGGTGGTCGCAGAACATTGGTCCTGTCCCACAAAACATAATGCTAGTGGGGTGACCAAATCAAGGGAGGTGGGCAGGGACTTAGGCAAAACCAGGAAATGCCAGCACAGTCATGGAATGACTAGGGTTGCCATGCAAATGAACTTGAGGCACTGAGAATCTGCCCTTTACTGCTGCTAGGGGCAAGCCCTGATTTCTCTCATGGTTGGGAGGGCATGATGGGATAGGTCAGATCTCTGGGAGTGGAGGATCCAGGGGTTTTGGGACTGTGGACCTCAGAGAATAACAAAGATATACAGTGAGCAGTGGGGCATTGGTAGGCCAAAAAAGATGCAGCACCAGTGGGCTTTGAGTGGCAAAAAAAGTGCACTATTGTCACTTCCCTTCAAACATAGCACAACTTCTTCTCATAATATCAAATGCTACAGGTACCAGAATGGTAGAAGAGAAGAACAAAGAACCCTTGATCTCCTTTGACTGGTATTCCTTATGTTCCTAAACATTTTAAATATGGGATTTTCCAAACATGGTTGGCAATTAACTATGAATCGTTTGGCTTTACTGAGAGGTTGATATTATTTGCCAAACCATTATATGAGGGCTAGGTACAGCATTGGAAATTTGATTCAGTTTTTTTTAATGTACAGTACCATGGCCTCAAGTAAGTCATCTTTGACTGAATGTTCCCTGAGATTATTTATTTATTCATTTGAATATATTTTTACAGGATACAGGAAATGTAAACATCATAATTTTTTTTCCACCAACTGGTATGCCCCCCTGACTGCTGACTGGTCCCACTTTATCCCTGGCACTCCCAGCTCTACCAGCCACCTTCCCTATGATTTACAGCTGCTCTGGCTAGGATGAAATGCAGTGTCTCAAACTACTGCATGATAACAGGAATCAACTGCAGTAGAAATTGATGGGTTTTCTGCAGTAACTCTAGTGCAGTATTCTGCAGTATTGCATTGCATTCTGCCTGACTCCACCTGACCTGGCTCTGGAAAAGTCAACCATAGATTTCGTCCCATGGTGGGAAGTAGAGCTCTAGCTCGCAGAACATGATCCATAATCCTGAAGCCCTGCCTAGTTAGAGGTGTGGGGCAGACAGAAAGTCATCAAGCCAGCCATTGATTATCTCCAGTATTTTTCCCCAGGGCCATCCAGCATGCAGTGATGCACCACACATGTGCTTCTGCACACACATGTGTCAACATCTGAGGGCAGCCCTCCATTTATTGAGGCAATCTGTAATGTGCTACTGCCAGGTGGCAGATTGGTAAAAGTATGCCTGAACCCCTCCACTCCACAAGAGAGGAGAGCTGCCCTTAGGATGTGTTATCCACCCTCTCCTGGCCACCCCCAGAGCATCCTGAGTCTCCTTCTGATCCTGGGCCACTAGTTTAGTGAGTGGCAGCGCTACTACTACAGTACCAGGCCTGCCTTAAGCATCATACTTTTATAGCCAGATTAATCATTAGAGGTTGGCAGAATTAATAACTCTGAAGGAATGCTGTTGGAATTCCATTCTGAATGGCAGAATTTTTGCAGACCTCTGTATATTGCTGAATTTCGCTGGCAGCATTGATGAAATATACTTAGTTTCACAGCAACCTGCTGAAATCTACATGTTTTACAGAATAACAGATGTGACATTTTTTTTATTTCTCAAACATCTATCTATTAATCATTAAGTAAAATCTGAAAAGAGTCATTTTAGTTGCCATGGAGCACTCATGGTCGAATAATGTATATAACAGAGATGGTATGGAAAAAGACACTGACACAGGCCCAGTTTTATTTATTTTTCTTTAGGAGACTTCCATGACTAGTTCCCACAGAAAGGACATGGAAAACATCAAACAAAATAAAATATCATGGACCCCATATTCGGAGCCAGCCACAATGCAGCAGAGCTTGTTGTACTGCACCAGAAATAGCACAAAGCTGGCTCTGAGCAACATTCAGCCAGCTAGCATGCACTGATGGAGCATGCTAATTTACTGAATATCAGGCCATGTCAGTTCAGCACTAGGTGGATATGCCCTTTACCAATACAAATCAAGGCTGCATATGGACCACAAGAAACAGTGCTGCCCAAAATGGGACAGCACCAGGGTTTCTGCAGGTCATATTTAGTACAAGCATGCAAATGAACTCATTGGGCATGCAAGGTGCTAAGGGGCTATCTGCATGCCCTTTATGAGCTCATTTTCATGGGCCTAGCAGACCCCTAGCTCCTGGCAGTAACATATCCCTAGAAGTCTAGTGAACCCCTGCTCCTGATTGCTCCCATATTGTAATGAATTACAGATTCCTGGTAGTCTACATAGAAACATAGAAGTTGATGGCAGATAAGGACCACAAGGCCCATCCAGTCTGGCCATTTCTTTTTCTACCTTATAAATGTGCCATCGGCCTTTGCGCTTTCAGTGGCCTATCTATTCATACTCATATGTATTGCTCCCTTATGCCTATCCCATGCCTGTTTGAAGCCCTGCACTGTATTCATAGCCACCACTTCCTGAGGTAGGCCGTTCCATGCATCCACCACCCTTTCTGTGAAAAAGAATTTTCTCACCTTCCCCCTTAATCGGCCTCGCTCTAATCTCATGCTGTATCATCTTGTCCTGCTATTTTTCTTATATTTAAACATGTTAGACTCTTTCACCTTGTTAATGCCCTTAAGGTGTTTGAAATCCTCGATCATATCACCTCTCTCCCTCCTTTGCTCAAGGGTATACATATTGAGCCCCATTAATCTGTCCTCATATGTCTTCTGATGCAGTCCCTGCACCATTTTGGTTGCCTTCTCTGGACTGCCTCAATTTGGTTAATGTCCTTGTGAAGGTGTGGCCTCCAGTACTGCACACAGTACTCCAGATGGGACTTAACCAGTGTCTTGTAAAGATGGATTATTACCTCCCTCTTACGACTTGTGATACCCCTACTAATACACCCTAACATCCCCCTAGCCTTACCTACTGCTTTAGTGGTCTGCTTGGATGATTTCAGGTCATTAGTGATGATGATGCCCAAGTCTCTTTCTTCCTTTGTGACTGCCAGCAACTTCTCTCCCAGTCTACAGGTGGCTTCAGGGTTTCTCTTCCCTATGTGCATGATCTTGCACTTCTTTGCATTAAATCCCAGTTGCCATTCTTCTGACCATTTTTCTAGTTTATCCAGATCTCTTCTCATTCTGCCCACCCCATCTGGATCATCTACGCTGTTACAGATCTTGTTGTCATCTGCAAACAGACAAGCCTTACCCTCTAGTCAATCTGCAAGGTCAATAATGAAGATATTGAAGAGTACTGGCCCCAGGACTGATCCCTGAGGTACCCCACTTGTAACTTGCATCTCTTCTGACTGTATACCATTCACCACCACTCTCTGTTTTCTGCCCGTCAACCAGTTTGCCACCCAGTTGACCAACTTCTAACCCACCCCAAGCCTACCCAACTTATTTATCAATCTTCTATGTGGAACAGTATCAAAAGCTTTGCTGAAGTCAAGGTAGGTGACATCAACTGCTCCCCCTTGGTCCACCACTCTGGTTACCCAGTCAAAGTAATCTATGAGATTAGTTTGACAGGACCTTCCTTTTGTAAACCCATGCTGTCTTGGATCCTGTGTCCCTATGGATTCCAAGTGTTGCACTATCCTTTCCTTAAGGAGTGCCTCCATAATCTTGCCCACTACTGAGGTAAGACTGACTGGTCTGTAGTTCTCTGCCTCCTCCCTGCTACCACTCTTGTGGAGCGGGATCACATGAGCCCTTCTCCAGTCTTCTGGGACCTCTCCTGTGCTCAGAGGCTCACTAAACAGTTCTGCTAATGGCTCTGCTAGTTCCACCCTTAGCTCCTTAAGTACCCTGGGATGTATGCCATCAGGTCCCATTGTCTTATCTACCCTGAGCTTAGCGAGCTCTTGTAGGACCCTTTCTTTTGTGAAGGGAGTAGTGCTCACCTCCCTCCCCTTGTGTCCGTGGTGCTGAGCTGTGGGCCCTGCCCTACCTTCTCTTCAGTAAATACTGAGCAAAAGTATCTATTTAGGATAGATGCTTTTACAGGGTCCTCTTCCTCACATGCCCCCTTTTCTCCATTGAGCTTAGCAATACCCCCTCTCGACTTTCTCCTTTCACTGATGTATCTATAGAAAGTCTTGTCACCTTCTTTTACTGTTTGTGCTAGTGTTTCCTCAGTTTCAGACTTTGCCTGCCTTACTGCCTTCCCTGCTTCCCTTAGGGCAGTTTGGTATGCCTCCCTGTCTTCATCCCGCTGTGTTCCCTTATATTTCCTGCAGCTTAGCCTTTTGGCTCTGACCTTTTCTGCAACTGTATTTGAGAACCAAAGTGTTTTCCTTCTTCTTTTGTACTTCCTTTTCTGTCTACACAATGGGATGTTGCTTCAAGTATTGCATCCTTAATGCTTGCCCACTTTGCCTGTACCCCCTCACCTGTGTTTCTTTTTGCCAGGGCTAGCTTAACTCTGTTGGCCATCTTATCAAAGTCAGCTCCTCTGAAGTCCCATATGTTTGCCTTGGAATGGGATGATTTAGATGTAGTGGCCAAATTGAACCATACCATGTGATGGTTACTGGCCCCCAGGTGACCTTCTACCTGGAGATCTGTGATCCCTTCCCTGTTGGTCAGTACTAGATCTAGGAAAGCCCTGTCTCTTGTGGGTTGTTGTGCCAGTTGTTTGAGGCCCTCTCCCTCAGGGAATCCACCATGTGTCTAGTTCTGGCAAATGTTCCTGCTGGTATTGACCAATCTGTATCCGGCATGTTGAAGTCTCCCATTATCAGAACCTCCCCTTTAGGTCTAGAGGACCACTCTCCCCTCTAATTACCCCAGGTAAGTGGGATGGGTGTTAGCCTACTGGGGAATTAACATATACAAGAAACTTTGGGCTATCGGTTGGTGGGGGGTCACTAGACTACCAAGGATCTATCATTATTTACAATACAGGGAAATCAGGAAGAAGGGTCTACTAGACTATAGGGGATCTGTCATTATTTACAATAAAGGGGTCATTTGAGTGGAGGTGGTCCACTGGGCATAGGAGCAGGCTACTGCAGTTCTGCCCCCCCCACCATTGGGGGTGGGGGCATGGTTATAGCCCTGCAATAAGACAGACTTTTCTGTGGTGGTAAATAGCACCGCTGAGGGGGCTTTTTGGTGCTGCCAAAACCATTTCAATATACCTCTGCACCATTATGCATGACAGACTCCATCTTTGCATAGATGCAATAGTATGGTTAGCACAATTGCACTGCCATTGTTGGGCAGCACTCTGGGAGCCTCCGAATATGGCCCTGCCCAGAGCACCAGCACAAACCCAGGTTAGCATGGGCTCTAACTCATTTGTGGCTGCGCTAACCTTTTGAATATGGGGTCTTATGTATCCCTCTGCCCTGAAACTCTTTTTTTTAGCAATGTCCTTATTCATGTATGCTCCTGGACCAAATTTTCTCCTGCCACACCTCTTCTCCACTCCCCATTAAGGTTAGTACTGTTGATATTCCTAAGTGAAGGCCTCTTATCTGTGATGTTCCTCCTTCACAGTTCACTTTCTGCAACTCTTTTTCATATTTTGCTGTAGAAAAGATGTATTCATGTTTTCCATTTTGAAGAGCTTTTAACAGACTCTTTGAAGCTGCATCATTTTGCATTTAATATTTTCTAGTTGTACTAAATTATAGATATCATTGGTACTCTACTGTACATAGTATACAATGTAACTGAAATTGCATATCATTCCTTTTTTCCCAGGAAGCACCTGGGAATGAGCTAATTAGCTCAGTCTGCCTTCCTGGTCAACAATATTCGCTAAATAAATAACTAAATTACATTTTCTATGCAAGGATGAAATTGCAATAGTACTGCACAAGCATGGAATTTAATCAAGGTAACACAGAAAAACTTGTAACTTTCAAACTAATTTCCATGGAAACCTACAGATACAGTATGTGTATATACTCAACAATTTTCAAGATTTTTCATGTAGTAAGTTTAATAGAGGGCATAGAAGTAGGGCTGATATTTATTTATTAGCTTTTGGTGATTGCGTAAGTGCATTAGGTAAAAAATCCCTGCCTATTTTCAAGCACGACCTGGGAGACTACAAAATACAGTCATGCAGACAAACTCCTATGTAGGATACCTACAATCCAGGCATGCATTCAACAAAGTATCCACACAGGGATAGGCATGTTACAATGCATACAGCAGCTGTCATCCATGCACGGATGGAAAGAACAGGCAAAGACAGGTTTATGCATACACAGAAAATCATCCTCACAGGGATGAAAGGTAAAGGCAAATAACACACAATGCTAAAATATGATCATTTAAGTCCAGTGTTTCAAGATGGAAATGAAAGGAAATGACTGATTGAACTCCTAAAGAACTCTATTCAGCTCTTTTCTAAATATATTGATAAGTGTTATTTGTCTCCCAAAAAGCTTGTCACCAGTCTGCCATGTGTGGCTGTAACATTTTCAAAATATGATCAGCACACTTTAACATGAAATGGAATCATTGAGTTGAATTTGAATGACATTTGTTCAGCAATTTACTATAAGCTCATTTATGGTAATAGGAATATAGTAAAGGAGGGCCACCAGCAAGTCATTTTTGATCCACTTAGCACAAATCTGAACAGCACACCTTCATGCATGTTGTCATGATTCACTCATTTTAACTAAATTTATTCTGGCATTTTGAAAGCACTACAGTAACATTTATTTGATAGGCCTGGAGGTAGCGTGTAATATTTTATCAGACGTGCTCTTGCTGTGAGTTATATCTTGCACTAGTTACCTATCAAACTGAGCATTTGACTGTGACCTAAAATAATAGGAAAAGCTCCTTACCTGGATTTCTAATGAAAAATGTAATTAGAGAGCATTTCTGGCTAGGATTCCATCATGTAATATTTGATGGAGAGAGCTGAAGTGTGCATTAAAGCAAGCACACAGTAGCTGCTACAGTATTTGAACCTCTACATACTGCTCACTGATTCTTCTATGAAAATTCCACATTACTTTTTGCTGGACAGCTGTCGACACTGCATTGAAGTTTTTATTCAAATAGAAAAACAACAGATTTTACGTGTTCAGCAGTCACCGTCAACCATTTTTGAAAATGGTTTCTACCTATCGAACAAGCTGTCCTGGTTGCACCCCTTACTTTAACCAGAATACCTAATGGGCAGGGACACTGGAAAACTGCAGCAACAATTTTTTCACACTATCCACAATTTTCACCACTCTCCACAAACAAAAAATCCACAATTTCTTGCTGTTTATTCAGTTTTTGACTGAAATTGTGTAAAAACATTAAAACTCTCGGACAAAAACACTAAAACATGCTGACAATCTTGCATACAGATTTAGATTTGGCCAAAACAGTACAGCATGAGGTGAGGACAGGGGTAAATAAATTGTGTTTTTGAAATATGCAGATTAAGTTATCCTAATGTCTATTCCATACCAAACATACCATTTTCTCTTCAGAAAAGGCTTTAAAAATTGACCTTACATTATTTATATTATAGGCAATTTCTTTCTGCAGATATTAGCACGTGTGTATTTTCAAATTTAATTCAATTCAATTTTATTTTACCAGGATAACACCATTGAGACAGCTCATTTGCAAGGAGATCCTGGAGGACACCGATACATAAAGGGTAACACTAATGACATACGAAAAACTTTGTACAAGGGTCACAAACACTTACACAGAATAAAACCAGAAAAGACATGCAATGAGCACTGATACTGGCACAGTTAAAAACTAAAGGCATACACAGATGCCAAACCGGTGAGGTACAAGTGAAAATAAAAAGAATAAAAAAAGGGAATAACAATTCAGTGATGTCAACAATACTAGTCTACTCTAGTGAGGGAGCACAGGAGGACTGGGGTCAGCAATGGTAAAAGTACTCACAAGAATATGATGAGATTAGTGGAGAAGCTCAGGTAGGGGGATATAAGGGAAGGAAGAAAAGAAAGGAAGAGGGAGTTGAAGGCTATGAGGCCAAAGGGGTACAGGCAGGAGGGAGGGCAATGTTTGATGAAGGTGATGAGTAGTGGACAGGTATAAGTGCTATACAACAGTGAAGGGGCATGCTATAAGGGTCAGTATGAGGCTTCAAGCAAAGCAATTAAATCTTCCTTCAGTGTAGACCTAAGCATAGACTTAAAGGTATTTCAACCCATGGTATGCTTTAGTTTTAATGATTTTTCTAGGGTGTTCCATACAGTAGGCAAGGCATGGCTCATGGATGAAGAAACAAACCGTGTTCTGATTCTAAGGATGTCAAATGTTATGTAGGAGCGTTTCCAGAGTGTGTACATACAAGGAGCATGTTTGAACAGGGAGCAGATAGAAGGGGGTGTTCTGCAGTAAGGGCTCTGTAGGCCCAAAGGAAATCATTTCGCCACTTCCTGGTATTAAGAGATGGCCAGCCAATCTGTGAGTAGAGGGAATAGTGGTGAGTGTTGAAAGGGGCATTAGTGACAAATCTTAAGGCCCTATAGTAAAGTGTGTCAAGGGTGGATAAGGTTGTTTTAGGGCAGTGAGTGTACAGAAAGTCTGCATAGTCAATTAGCAGGAGAAAGATCACTTGGACTGGTCTGTGTTTGGTGTCATAAGTGAACAAATGCTTTAAATGGTAGAAGAGGCCAAGCCTTTGGTCTAGTTTTTTGGCAGTCTCTTCAATACGTGTGACAAAAGATACCTTACGATCTAACCAGAATCCAAAGTATTTAAATTTCTTGACTTACTCAAGTGTCTCACTGAGGATTGTCTTGATATGGTAGTTTGTGTCCAACAGATTAATAGGCACTTCTTTGTTGCTGGGAGAGAGGAATATGATTTTTGTTTTTCAGCATTAAGAAGCAACTTTAGACTGAGCAGGTTTAGCTGAAGGATGTCAAATTCACATTGTAATTCATGGCAAGCGAGTTGTAAGGAGGGCCTAGTGACATATAACACAGTATCATCTGCAAACAGATGTATGCTCACTGTGCTTAAATTGTCATTGATGTTATTAATATAAATGATGAATAATAAGGCCCTCTGGATGGACCCATGCAGCACATTTCTCAGAAGAGGTTTTAAGGGAGAGAGACCACTATTAGCTTTTACTTGTTGCTGCCCTCTGGTTAAGAAGCAAGAAAACCATTTAAGCGAGGTAGTGTCTAGTCCGAAGTTGGTTACCAAGTCTACTAGTAACTGATGATCAACAGTGTGGAAGGTCTTGCTTAAATCTAAAAAAAGTGTGCAGACATGGTCTGTACCATCGAGGGACAAAAGCCAGTAGTCAATAACTTTTGCTAAGGCTGAGACCATGCTATGTTTAGGCCAGAACCCTGATTGAAGAGGGTTCAGGATGTTTTCAGCTTCTTGATAGTCCCTGAGCTGGGAGTTAACAAGTTTTTCCAGTAACTTAGACAGAGTAGATAAATGAGAGTTTGGATGATAATTATTATGATCACTTTGGTCGCCTGATTTAAGCAAGGGAATAATGTGAGCTGTTTTCCAAATGGAGGGTAAAGCACCTTGGGAGAGTGGCAGACTGAACAAATGGGTAATAGGTGGGGAAAAAAGGTAGTATCCTAACTTTAAGAAAAACGATTCAAGCAAATTGGATCTAGCACTTTTTTAGGGTCTACGACCATTTGGAGATCCTCAACCTATTTAATAGTGTCAGGGTTGAAAGTAAACTGTGCAGAGTGGTGGAGGGTTTTTGAAGGAGTGGATAGTGGAGTACCAGCAGGGAGCTGGAGGATAGTTTACTAGCGGGGGTAGAATCGAACATAAGTCCAGCAGTAGCAAAATGGTTATTTAGCTGGTCCAGGAAATCCTCACTCTTCATGTAGATATGGACCCCAGTAACTATCTTAGCCAGGATGGATGAAGGGGAACTGTTGCCTTCCATTTCCCTAATGATTTGCCAACATTTGGCTGCATTGCTTTTAGATTACTCCAAGGCTGGCTGGTAGTAATTGGCTTTTTTTGGCTCATATGAGTCTCGTGTCCTGATTCCTCACTGGTCTGAAGGCAGCCCAATCTGGATCACTTTTGTTTTACTTGCTTTCTTCTATAGGCAGTCTCTGCAGTGTAGGGCAATTTTTAGCAAGTTAGTAAACAGGGGCAGGTTTTGTTTCTTCTTCTAATTGTTATCATTGGTGCATGATTGTTACTTACATCCATGACAATATCATGAAGAGGATACTAGCTTCAGCCAGAGTCAGGGCTAAGTAGAAATCTTGCCACCTGATCTTACTCAAATCAGCCAGAAAATTGGAGGAGTTGAATTTACAGAAGTCCCTCTTAAAGATAAAGTTAGACTGATGCATTATTTTTTGGAAGGTACCTCACATAGGTGACAGCACTGTGATTCATAAGATTCATAGGATTATCAAGCATAAAATAGACTTTCGTCCTCTGGTTGCTTGTCTTAAGTTAAAATGTCCCATACTTGTTTAGATAAAAGGTATCCAGCTTTATTTTAAATTGTCCCATTGTCTTGCTTGCAACCACATCATGTGGTAAACCATTCCATTGTTTAATCACTCTTTGACTATACCAAGATTTTCTTTTTAAAAGTTTTCATCTATTTGCTTCTAATTGAAAGGGATGATCCCTGGTATTATGTGAGGATTCTCTTAGTCTAAAGCCATAATCTGACCACAATAATTTATCCTGTAGTGCTCTAAAGGTCATACACATATACCCCCTCAGTCTCCTATATTGTAGGGTAAACATGTCCAAGTGTATGTCTCTCAGAATGTCATATTACTATATCCCATTATCGTCTCTGTAGCTCTTCTCTGCACCCCCTCCAATTTAGCAATGTCTCCCTTTTTGTATGGTGCCCAAACATGTGCACCATACTCCAATTGTGGCCACACCAAAGCCTAATATAAGGGAATGATGACTTTTTTATCTCTACTTTCAATATGTCGTAGTATACTATTTAGTTTTCGATTGGCTTTTTTAGTAGTGATACTACAATGTGAGCTAAAATGGAGGTCGGAGGTTATAGTTAACCCTAAGTCACATTCCTCACTGGTGATAGATAATGTTCTATTTAGCATGTTATATGGTAGGTTGGGATTCTTATTTCCTAAGTGCATTATGATACACTTGTTCACATTCAATTCCAGTTTGTATTTAGTTGCCCAATTGCCTCTGTCTGTAAGGGCTTTTTGCATGATAATACCATCTTCTCTATTATTAACTATTGCCCCAATTGTACAAGCATCGGCAAACTTGGTTAGCCAAATCTTATCTTGGTCACATTTAAGTGAGGATATATATATATATATATATATATATATATATATATATATATATATATATATACATACATAATGAAAAGACAGGGTCCCAAAACGGAACCCTGTGAAACCCCACTTGTCGCATCTGCCTAGTCTGACAGGGTTCCATTTATAGTTACCCTCTGTCTCCTCCCTATCGACCATGTTGTAATCCAGTTTAATAAATTAGCATCCAATTCTATTTTTTTCTAATGTAGTTATCAACTCGTGTGGCAGTTTATCGAATGCTTTGTAAAAATCAAGAAATACCACATCCACTGCATCCTCTTTATCCAAGGCCTCACTCACTCTCTCGTAGAAGGTCAGCATATTAGTCTGATGTGAGCGGGACTTCATTAATCCATGTTGAGTAGAGTCTATCAATTTCATGCTTTCCAGATGGATCTAAATCTTATATTTTATTATACCTTCTAAGATCTTACATATCATGGAGGTAAGGCTAATAGGACAAAAGTTTTCTTTATTCGTCTTGGGGCCTTTTTTTTTTTTTAGAATCGGTACTACAACTGCGACTTTCCAACTTTGGACTACTTTACCCAAATCTAGGGATTTTTGAAAAATGTATGTTAGTGGAGGTGCCAAATTTTCTGATAACTTTGCCAGAATTCTAGGGTGAATGTTATCTGGACCAGGAGATTTATTTATATTTAGTTTGCTCAAATGTTCCATTACATCTTTAACCTCAGCTATGATTTTCCCCGATACTGAAGGTGAGGTATTAAAAGGACTGGTTGTATTATTTGAAGTGTTAAATATTAAGCAGACATAACTATTTTGGATATCAGCCAATTTCTAGTCATTTGCTGTATTCCCATCTGACTTTTTAGAAGGGCCTATAATGTACATTGTTTTTTCATCCTAGTAATGTGTGCATAGAACAGTTTATGATTGTCCTTGGTTTTTGAAGCAAGAGTCAATTCGTAGTTGGCCTTGGCTTTTCTAATAGTTGTTTTAATTTCCTTAACCAAGGCCCTATATACTTTCTTTCCCTCTGGGTCATTGGTTTTCCTTATTGTTCTGTACATTTTGTTTTTCTTTTTGATTAGTTTCTTTATAGGTTTATTAAACCATCTATTGGTGTTTTTGACTTTATTGTGAAATTGTTTAGTTGGTATGTGAATTCTGGTTTCTAATGTGAGTTTATTTAGGAAGGTTAGCCACATTTCATCTATTGTTTTATTTTGAAAACTATTATACCAGTCCCATTTCTCCATAGATTGGTTAAATGTCAGGAAATCAGCTTTAGCAAAATGTAACTTGTGTGTATTCCTAGCAGTTCTCTGTGCAGTAATGTCTTCTTTGACTTGAAATAATATCATCTGGTGATAACTATTGCCAAGGGGATTTATGACCTCAATATTTTGTATATTCTCTCTATTGGTCAATAAAAGGTCAAGAATATTGTCTCCTCTAGTTCTAACCTTTACTTTTTGATACAGACCAGATTGATCCAATGCCTCTAAATATCTGCTTTTAGTACTATTGGTTCCATTTTGTTCATTCCAGTTAATTCCTGGCAAGATAAAATTGCCTGTTAATATGTATTTCTCATAAGGATCTAAGTTAGATATATAATCTAATAATTGGCTATCATTTTCAGTAGAAATTGAGGGTGGTCTATAAATCAATCCAAGATTTATTTTAGCACCTTTTAATGAGAATAACTTGATCCAAAGCATTTCTACATTGTTAGGTTCAAGAATAAGTTCTTCACTTTTTATATAATTTTTATATATATATAGTTATACCATCTCCTTTCCTATGGGTTCTTGACTTGGCATACAGTGTATAGCCATTTATATTTTTGTTATAAGGGTCAGAATCTTCCCACTAGGTCTCTGTCACTAAAGTGATATGAATTTCTTTGGAGTTTAAGAGATATTTAAATTTGTCAAATGTATTTACTAAACTTCTTGCATTGAGTAGTACCCCTTGCCATTCATGAGTTGGTTTAGTTGTAACTATTTTTATGTTTTTTTTTTAATAGCCTTCTATGTTTTGTGACATTATGTCTGTTGGGACAACCCCCCAAACCAGTTTAAATGAAGCTTGATAACCTCATTAATTCTCTTTGCCAGTAACCTTGTCCCTATTTTATTTAAATGCATGCCATCCAGTTAAAATATACTGATTTATGTTGGAAAATAATGGAGTTATCCATATAACCAATTTTATTTAATTTACAAAAATGTCACAACCAACTATTTATTTTATCTATGGTCGTATTTTTGTAAACCTGGCATCCATGTGTGGGCAGAATCCCTGAGATGATTAATTCACCCCCTTTGTTTTTAATTCGGTCAGTTAGTTTTTTGAAGTTGTCTTGAACAGTAACTCTATCACTTTTACCTATGTCATTAACTCCTACATGGAGTATAACCAGTGGAGTGGAGGTCCCTTCCATTAATCCATCCAATAGTCAGTCTATATCAGTCAACGTGATTCCTGGGAGGGTACTTACTACAGTTTTTTTTTCTCCCTTCACATACTAATGTATCAATACCTCTTGTGATGGTGTCACCTATAACAAGGATATCCCTATACTCCTTGTTGTCATCCAAAGGAGTTTGATCAAACTTTGTAAAACAATGGCTGTCCTGCTCCTGGTGATGTTCAATTTTTGGACCTAGAGTGTTATTATCTACCAATAGTGTAGCTGGAACACTTCTGTTTATCTCAATCACTTCATTTGAGGTTAAATTGTAATTCTGGTTGGAAATAGTTGTTAGTGTATTACTATCAGTTTTTGTTTTCTGTGGCGATATTTGATGCTCAGGATTTAAGATCTCATACTTGTTTAGAGTTTCTATCTGCTCACATTTTGGTGGAATGAAACCACTGACTTGGTGTTTATTTTTTGTTGGGCGGTTAGGGTGTTTCAATTTAACTATTTCCCATTCCTCTTTGTTAAAATCAGGGCCTTGTCTCAAATTACTTGGTGTAATTGTTAACAGGTCTTGGCCTAGTACAGAAAGTTTCTCCACCATAGTATCAAGAAAGTTTTCCAACTCCTCTATTTCTTTCTGAACTTCGACCCTATGTTTGAGATTCTTTTTTTTTTTTTTGCAACCTTCTTTATTAAAGTTATGCATTGATATACAAGACAAAGACATATACACATACAACCCGAGGCATTACACCGGGCCCACCTCCCCAAACTGGAAGTGGAAACTATGTACAGCCCCACAACTATGTACATGCACAGTTACAATAGAACATACGCAAAAATATCGAACCCTTCTCTCTCACATTTCCCTCACAACTAACATGTAAGTTCAGATGTTATTAACATTTAACCCTAAGTAACTGTGCCCCTAGGAAAGAGAGAGAATCCCGACCCCCCATCCCTAAAAGACCAAACCTTTAAGCTTAACCTCAAACCAACTATAAAAGATATACATAAAAAGATGCGTAGCTACTCAACAATTAAGCACTCTTTCAACTAAAACAACACTCCCCGAAAAGTTAGTCTTGTGATAACTAGACCAGATACTACTCATCAGACAGACAGATCTGGACCCGAGGGCGTCTCCACTGCAATGAGTACACTGCCTCCAAAGCTCCCCACTTCTTGTCAAAAATTGTCTTTTTCCCTTCCACCCACATATTCTGCTTAAGTCTCTCCAAAATTTGGAAAAAGTCCCCCAACCATTGGTCATAAGTGTAAATATTATCATCTTTCCAATGCTTGAGAACAAAAGCTTTGACTACTGCTGATAAGAGAGATACATGGCACTTAATGAGATTCGATGGTATTCTCCCCATGTCCCCAAGTATACATATATCAGGGCAGATATACTCCGCATAATTTAATACCGGGTCCATTTTTTCTTTAATCTGGGCCCATAATGGCTGAATTCTAGGACAAGACCACAAACGGTAGTAAATCTCCAGAGTCCTGATCACATCGGAACATCGATCTGTCTGTCTGAGTTTACTAGAACACAATTTAGCTGGAGTGTAGTAGATGTTGGAGCAGATAAAAATTGCATAATAGTATATTTTGAATGGGCTGGTATTTTTTATATTTCCACATTTCAATCCAATCAATTCCCAGGGGGGATAACACCCTATCCCAATATAGAATCCTATTTCCAGTACCAATATTAACAAAATCCAGCAATATCTTATATACTTTAGACAGGGGATGATGTGAAAGATCCAAATTTTTTAACTGCTCCCATGAAAAAACTTGAATCTCCCCTTCTGTTGTATGCTCCTGTATAAATTTCTGCAAGAGTGTGGTTAACTGAATCTTTTTAAAGAAGCCCCAATCTCGAGATGGTTTAGGCAGGTGCACCCCTTCTGGATCTATACAGTCCACTACTTTAGAGTCCGACAACAATGGCCTCCATTGCCCACTCAACACCCGGTTTCCCACTCGAAAATTAGGGTTTCCTACTATCGGTTGGTCTCTAGCCCCTCTTTGTACTCTCCTTTGCCCCGGAGATAGCCACTCCCACCATGCTTTAACTGATTTATATATTGGAGATTGGTTGCTGATACCTGGCAAGGTCACCGGGTCCACATATAGAAGGGCATTTGGGGAGAGTTTTAGGCCCTCCAGAACAAGCTTTTCAATCCGCAACCATGTTGGAGTATATCCTCATTGTCCCCTGTCTATCCCAACGCCCATATACCCAAGTTGACCTGCAACATAGTATAACATCAGATCTGAACCTGCAAGCCCCTCCTGATGGGGAGGCATAGCACAGCATGTTTTTCCTAGCAGGTTTTAGAGCTCCAAAGAAATTCCAGAATAAACCTTTGAATATAAATGAACTTGCTTTTGGGGATACAGTAAGGAGAAAGACAAATCGGATAAAGCAGTCGAGGCAGGAGGTTCATTTTAATTAAACCCAATCTGGCAGTGAAATTTAGAGAGCCTCTTCCACCTTTCAATATCCTGCTTTAGTTTGAGTACAATCCATCCACGTTTTCTTCACCCCACTGCAGATCCGCCAGAATCCATATCCCAAATACTTAATTTTGTCCAAGCCCAGTTAATCCGAAAATGGTCAAGTCGGCCCTATATGTATGAGCTGTAAGTGGAAGAACCTGCAGTTTAGACAAATTCAATTTATAATTAGAGACCCTTGAAAAATTCTCAATGATTTCCACAGCCCTCTGAAAGCTTTCAACCGGATTGGCTAAATGAATCAAAATATCATCAGCAAATACCGATAATTTAAGCTCAAGTCCCACGACTTCAATCCCCTGTACTCGTGAGTCCATCCCCAAAAATCTCAACAAGGGCTCGAGGTAGAGGTTAAATAGGATAGGTGACAGTGGACAGCCCTGCCTTGTCCCATTCTGAAGGAAAACCTCCTTAGAAAGATAACCATTACACAAAATTCGGGCAGTAGGGCTTTACAAATTTCTAAGTCCTACCAAGAGCTCATTCGGGAATCCCATTCTCCATTGTGAGAAATAGGAATTGATGGGAGACCGGATCAATGCCTTCTCGGCATCCAACGCTATTAAAGCTTATAGCAGATTTAGAATCGGGCGCCTTCTAGAATATGGTGAAGTTTCCTCAAAGCATCTTGAGCCCCCTCCTGGCATAAACCCTACCTGTTCTTGACTAATCAATAAAGGGCAACTCTCAAGATCCTATTAGCCAAGATTTTGTGAGTATCTTCATATCTTGATTCATTAAAGCTATGGGTCTGTAATTACCTGGTAAATGCCTAGGTTTATCTGACTTTGAATCAGCACAATATAAGCTTGGTAAAGTGGAGGATGGGGAGCCCCTTCACTCATGATAGCTAGAAAGAGATCTTTCAGTAAGGGTATAATCGTCTTTGCATGGACTTTATAAAATTTAGTCGAAAGGCCATCAGGTCCTGGTGCCTTCCTATTTGGTAAGTTTTTAATGACCTCGAGAATTTCCAATTCTGATATTGGGGTAGCCAGAGCACGGGCCTGTTCCAGGTTAAGTCTAGGTAGGGGTATCTGATCTAGGAACCCTCTAATCTCGATCACTGACTTAGGGGCCCCACCCTAATATAGCACAGCATAGTAATCCGCAAAGGCATCAGCCAGCTGCTGAGGCTCTGAGATCATCTGGTCTCCAAACTGCACTGCCACAATCATCCTTTCAGCCTCCCACTCCTTAATCCGATGAGCCAATAACCGACTTGGTATATCTCCCTGCAACAAATATTTAGCATTCAACCTCTCCAGCCATCGATCTGCCCTATTATACCAAATCCGTTTAAATTCCTCTCTCAACTCTCTTAACTCTCTGTCAATCTCCTCAGAGGATCCCTCTAGAGGAGAGAAGGACTTAATGGCCCCCATTATGAATTCCTCCCGAGCCCTAATTAGCTTATTGTATCTAGCAGAGTATTCTTGGGCCCAACCCGCATACAGAACTTTGCATGTAGGCCAAGCCAAATTCCTGTTGCTAAGGGTTGGGATTTGGTCTTGAATAATTTCTTTTAGCTTACCTTCCAAGCTAGTTGCCAAATTGCCCATCCCGAATAGCCTATCGTCTAGACGCCACCGATATGGTTTAGAGGGAATATGATCCATCTTCCATACCATTTGTATTGGGGAGTGGTCAGAAAGTGTTCTCTCATACATATGAATCCCTATGACCCTTTTTAAGACTTTCCTATTGACCAAAAAAAAAATCAATCCTCGAGAAAGTCTTATGCACTCCAGAATAAAATGTCATCTCAGTCCCTTCAGCTTTGTGAACCCTATATGGGTCAGCTAATGCTGTAACTTCCAAAAACCTGTACAGCGCTAACTGCGATAGAGTAGGCCCTTTGTTGGAAGGAGGTTTTCTGTCAATTCTATTATCAACACAAACGTTCCAATCTCCTGCCAAGACTACCGGCCCATAAGGGAATGTAGCCATATCCGCCTCCAATGAGGCAAAAAATTCTGACCTAGCTGGTGTGGGCCCATAAATGGAGGCACAGACCAATGGAGTCCCCAAAAAGGAGCCTAATACATATAACCCTCTAGCGTCTTCCCTAACTTGAGTGGACCCAATTGTGAAGGGACATCCTTTCCGGACAAGTATCGCAACCCCTCCCGAGGCTTTCGCATTTCCCAGTCCTACGACTGCACCTACCCAACCTTTCCTCAGTAACTGTGATTCCTCAGTCAAAAGGTGGGTTTCTTGGAGCACAGCAACATGTATCCCCAACTGGCCAATATCTCGAAGTACTACCAGCCTTTTTTCCTACTTCAAGACCTTTCACATTCAAGATAAAATTTTAAGTAGCCCCATCTACTACACCTTCAGCCTTAACCCTCCCCCATATTATCAGCTTTTCTTGAGCTGCCAGTCGTGGATTCTCTCTATCCTCCCCCTCAAACACCCCTTAATACTACCATGATCCTCCGATCGCCTCTCCTAATCTGCCCGAACGTGCATGAGTTGGCTCGTGAGATGCCTCTGGTCGCCTCCCAAACCCCAGATTACCTACACAGTCTTTACTACCCCAATTCTCTTAATACCATCCCCTTCCTTTAAAATCTTTTCAGGGGAGGCCCAACAATAACTCAGAACTCTCCCAATAAAATATACTGCTGCAATAGGTTACTCCACATATATCTTCCCTTTAGGGAAGGAGGAAAAAAAAGGGGTGAAGGAAACTCCAAGCCTGATAAGCTTCTTCTCAGCATTCTCAGGAGTCTGCAGTAATATTTAAGTTCCATTCTCATCGTCTTATCGATAGTTTCCCAAACCGATCATCTTCTTCAAGTCCCGATTTAAACAGGTCCGCAGTTCCACTTTAAGACTCTCGAGAGCTTCCCTCCGCTGTAAGGTACCTTCTGTCCCCACTTGTGAGTTTGACCACCAAAGTAGCTGGATACTGGAGCCTGAACTTCAGTCCTGCCATGTACAACTTTTTTGATGTTACTGTATGCCTTCTGCTTCTCCCTCACCGGGGAACCAGGTCCTAGAAAAGCCAGAGAGGCCCCTTGCCAAAATAAATTTCTATTAGCCTTGTTTAAAACGTGTATTTTCTCCTTGTAGTTCAAAAGCGCATTATTATACTCGGGGCGAGCTCCTTGAGGGGGTTTCTCTCAATGCATGATGGGCCCTCTCGAGGTTATAGGCATCTCCAAACGGAGGGGCCCAAACAGCTTACAACAGCTCTTGCATAAAGCCATGCAATCTACACCTCTGATCTTTCAGGGAGCCCTGCCACTATTAGATTATTCCTACGGCTCCTCGCTCTGATCTTCCAGCCGGTCTTCCAACTTCCTGACCTGCCTTTTCAGGTAGACCACTTCCTGATCAATAGTGCCCACTTTTTTCCTGAGATGCCATTCTAACTTCCACATCGCCAACTAGTTGTGAAAGAGCCTGAGCGCGGTTTCAAAGCTGAAAAATCTGACACCCTAGCCCTTTGGAGCTGTTTGATCTCTGTGATATCATCGGCTGATGAACGATCCTCCTGGCCCTCCGCCTTCCAGTCCTCCGAAATCTCCAAGTCTGGCGAGTGCGATTTAGACCGCTTGGTCACTGGGGTTCTGGATGCCAGAGGCTCGAGGCTTCCTTGCTCCATCTCGGCCCCTCCTGCCATGCACTGCACCGCCGATCAAGTACTGACTCCCCGAACCTCCAAACACCCCACTTGATTCTCCGAGTGCAGCAGTAAGAAAACGGATGTCCCTCCACACGTTTCTGGCTCTGTGGGGGATCTAAGTGTTGCTACTACTAAATTTTACAGCGGGGCTCGGGAGCGCTGACTGAGACGTCTACTCCATTGCTCGCTCACCACGTGACCCATGTTTGAGATTCTTAATTTCTTCCTTAAGTGTTTCTATTAGTAAGCAGTTTGCACATGTAAAGTTATCTTGTTTGTTCCCTTCCATGTACATTAAACAGTTACTACATTGTATCTGTATCTTCTTGCACTTTGTTTTACCCTGAGACATCTTTACAAATTAAGATTGTCTACTTACTCAAAATGTTTGTAGTCACTTAAACTAGATTTCTTTTAAAAGCAGTCTACCTGATTGTAATTCAGCTAGGCCAGCTCCCAGTCATCCCCAGTGGACACAGCAGACACGCGCAGATGTGCATGTCTCTGCATGCATCTCCACATGTGATGAGGCGCGCTCGTCCTGCTCACTCAGGGCGAGTGTTTTATGCAAGTCAAATCGGGAAGTGGCAGGTCAGGTGATGCTTGCCCTCACTATCTAGGCTGCAGAGTCAGAAATATAAAAGAAATTTACCCAGGGATTTAAGGTCTTAAAAGACCTGTGCAACACTCTCAGATAATGACTCCTAAAAGACAAAATACAGTTTAAACAGACTCAGCGTAGTCTGCTAGTATTCTTCATTGCACTTATGGAATGCAGTCCCCCAAGGGCATGAACTGCAATCCCTGTGACTGGGAGAATTAGCAGGTACACAGTCTAAATATTAAAAGCACTACTACATTTTTAGCAAAATAAGGTTTAGAGCACTAGGTGTGACAGTCACCTTTCACTCTGGGCACTTGTTTCTTTCTGGCTTGTGCTCACTCAGAGCGAGTGTTTTATGCGAGTCAAACCAGGAAGTGACTGGTCAGGTGACATTTGCCCTCACTATCTAATCTGCAGAGTCAGAAAATTAAAAGCAATTTACCCAAGGATTTAAGGTCTTAAAAGACCTGTGCTAACACTCTCATATACTAGCTGCTAAAAGGCAAAATACAGTTTAAACAGACTGAGAGTAGTCTGCTAGTGTTCTCCATTGCACTTATGGAATGCAGTTCCCTGAGGGCATGAACTGCAATACCTGTGACTGGGTGAATTAGCAGGTACACAGTCTAAATGTTAAAAGCACAGCTACAATTTTAGCAAAATAAGGTTTAGAGCACTAGGTGTAACAGTCCCCCTTCACTCTGGGCACTTGTTTCTTTCTGGCTCGTACTTGATCTGTGCAACAATCTCAGATACTAGTTCCTAAAAGACAAAATACAGTTTAAACAGACTCAGCGTAGTCCACTAAAGTCATTATGAGTGTTTTATGCGAGTCAAACCAGGAAGTGATCAGTCAGGTGATGTTCGCCCTCGCTACCTAATAGGTGAATAGGTAATTTTGTGAGGTTTATTGGAAAAGATCAGGTCCAGAAGAGTGTTATGCTAAAGGTTTCTAATATTGGGATGAGTGACATCACAAATAAGCTGGGACAGACCATGGTTATCGCAAAGGTTTTTAAGGGGTTCAGAACAGTGGGAGTTCCAATCAAGATTAAAATCTCCCCAAACAAGGCATTCTGAGTTGATGGCTCCTAGGATCCTATGAAGGTGAGGAAGAACTTTGTTTAATATTACCCATGTGACTTACAAACTTGCATCATGGAACTAATATAACCCTGTTCATCACTTGATCATTTAACAAAATCATCATACTAAAATAGGCTCTCAAATATATTCAGTAATCAACTGTTGGTGATTTGAAACACCAGTGATGATTTAATCATGATCCAGATGATGGTCTTATATCATGGTCTCCTTTGATAATCATCTGTTGACATTTTACCATTGTACAACCCTAAAATAACATGAATGATGAGTTCCAGATTTGCCTGAGAAAATACTTTTTGTGTGGGAAACATTTTGTTTATTACTGGAAGTTTTTATGGCAGCATTAATGACAAAATAAGTCCTAACAGTGGCTGAGTAAAATTAACAAGGAGGAGGCAAAAGTAGGAGCCAGACCTTCTAGATAGGAGCAATAAACACAAGACTACTTATTGTGATGAGCTAGCCCTCACAATGGAGAGAAGATAATGTGAAGGTCCTCAGCCAGAAAACCAAGTATCCAATTTGAAGGAGTAATCTATCCAGAAATGCAAAATCATATATTGTGCATAGTGTTTTGATTTGTGTGTGAAGACCTAGTGTGTCCCTCCCTCTGTCTACTATTAGGAGCTTTTCCTAAATTAGCTTGCTAACTTTATGGTAGTTTTACAACCCTTGGGGATCTCCATCTGAGCTAAGTTTATTGTTTTTCTTGCACCTACAATGCATTTTGTCTCATGTGACAGTGATGCAGCCAAGATCATAGATTCAGCAGAAAGCAATGCTTTACAATCAGTTTACAACAATAGAGATGGTTATGTTTAAAAAAATGTAGAGTTCAGCTTAGTGGCTGCCCTCATTGTGAAGATCATTTTGTCCCGAACAACTTTTTCGTCATTTTTATGCAGCTTGTGAAGTTTCCAAGATATTTAGGTTTGTTTAGCATGTGTGTGTTGAATCTATAGTCGCAGCTACATTACTGTCATGAGTCAGGATGCATTGTGGGCACAGTACAACAAAAGCAATAAACATAGCTCAACTTGAGATCCCAGTGGTCATAAAACTACCATAAAGCTAGCAGGCTAATTTAGGAAAAACTCTTAATAGCAGATAGAGGAAAGGACACAATAGGACTTCACACACAAATCAAAACACTCCACACAACGTATGTTTTTGTAATTTCTGGTTGGATTACTCCTTTAAATGTGAATTTCCATTATGAAGAACATTCCTCAGCCTGAATTAGGAGACAGGTTTTTTTCCAGAAAATTCCACTGAGAGAGGAGGATCTAGTAACCTCTCTAATAAAGGGAGTATGGCAGAGAAGCAAGTCACAGAGAGACACCATTCAGATGCCATTCTGGCAGAGCAAGGTTCCTCTATGATGGCACCCTCAGTGGAGACCCAGAAGAATGCTGAGGACATCCACAAGGGAGACCCACAAAAGTGTGGCAAGGGATACCACAGGGGGAAGGAAACAGCTACTGATAGGGGACTCAATTGTTAGGGGGTATAACTGGGAAGAGAGAGAAGGAAGTAAGCTGCCTGCCTGTGCCATGGCTTGAGGCCAAGAAGCTTAATCCTCACAATTGTAGAAGCAGCATCACAGGAAACAGAACTAGATATCATTGTCCACCTTGGGACAAATGACCTAGCTAAGCATGGGATCAGTGCAGTGCAGAATGAATTTGTGGAGTTGGGGAGGGCCTCAGACGGAGTAGCAAGCACAGTAACCTTCTCAGAGGTGCTACCAGTCCATGGCAGGAATGAGGGCGAAATGCACACCATGCAGTTTAATGAATGGTTGCAAAACTGGTGCAGAGCACAAGGCTTTGGCTTCATTGGGGACTGGGGTCCACCTGGAGAGATAAAGGTCTATACTGCTATGATGGTCTGCATTTGTCCACAAAGGGGACCAAGCTCCTAGGTGACAGGTTTAAATGCTTCCTTGGCAAGCTTTTAAACTAGATAAGGTGGGAGGTACTGATAAAAGGCAGGAAAAGTCAAGCCTCTCCCCACAAAACAGGGCAGGTAGTAGGGTAAACACTGAGGTACAGAGCTCAACACAGGGCAGGATGGTTGTAAATGGTAAAATAGATAAGAGCAAAAAGAGCAGGATGGGGGAAAAAGGATCAAGCCAACATTAAATGGAGGCAATGACTACTAATGCCCGTAGTCTGGGAAACAAGCTTGGAGCTAGTAGCTTTGATGGAAGATGAACAATTGATATTGTGGCAGTCACAGAAACATGGTACACCGAGAACCATGAATGGGATGTCAACTACCAGGTACACAATCTACAGAAGGGACAGGGAAGGCAAGAGGAGGTGGAGTAGCTCTATACATAAGGAAGGATCAAAGCTACAGAACTAAAAAGTAAAGGGGAGGACAAGAGGCACCTTGGGTTACCTTGAGATGGGGAATGGCATCGCAATCTGCACAGGGTTTGTATACAGACCCCCGTCTCAAGGGGAGGAAATGGACAAGAAAATGATAGAGGACATTCTCAAAATGGCTGAAAAAGGGGAGATACTGTTGATGGGGGACCTGAATATGCCAGATGTTAACTGGAGGACATGTACTGCTGCCACATCCAAGAGCAGGGTCATTCTCGATACCCTGCAGGGGGCAGACCTTAGACATCTAGTGCTGGAACCCATTCGGGAGGGAGCAATACTAGACCTGGTACTCTCAAATGGAGAGAGGATCACAAATTTAGAAGTCAGTATACATCTGGGAACAAGTGACCACTGCACAGTGTGCTTCACAATAAGCACAACCATGGAGATAAGCCATACAAAAACAAGGATACTGGTCTTTAGAAGGGCTGACTTTGGCAAAATGGGTGAACACCTGAAGAATGCACTAGCAAATGGCCAAATAGGAGGGGTGGAAGAACAATGGAAAAATCAAAACTACCATCATAGAGGCAACAAGTCTTTGTGTAAAACAAATAAAGAAAACAAAGTGGAGTAAAAAACTACTATGGTTCTCAAAAGAGGTGGCAGGGAAGGTTAAGGAGAAAAAGGCTGCATTCAAAAAGTATAAGGAATCACAGAGGGAGCACGACAGGGAACTGTATCAATTGAAGCAGAAAGAAGTAGGAAAGGCAGTCAGAATGGCAAAGGCACAAACCAAGGAAAAAATAGCCAACTCGGTCAAAAAGGGGGATAAAACCTTTTATAGGTACATTAGGGAGCATAGAAAGGTTAAGGGAGGGATAGTGAAGATTAATAAAGGAGACGGGAGGTGGGCAGCGGGAGACAGTGAAAAGGCAGAGATACTGAATGAATACTTTTGCTCAGTATTCAAAAAAGAAGATGAGGAGCAGTTACCTAAACCAGACAATAGAAGCAGTCTGGGTAGGGGGGTTGATACCAGTCCATTCACAGAAGAAAGAGTCCTGAAAGAACTCCTAAAACTCAAGGTGGACAAAGCAATGGGGCCTGATGGGATTCACCACAGAATCCTAAAAGAACTAAGGGGGGATCTAGTGACACCACTGACCACACTTTTTAACAAATCATGGCAGGATGGGGTGGTACCTGAGGACTGGAGGAGGGCAGATGTGATTCCCTTTACAAAAGTGGGAGCAAGGCAGAAGCAGGAAACTACAGACCTGTAAGTTTGACCTCAGTGGTAGGGAAATGATGGAATCACTTCTGAAAGAAAGAATTGTTGAGCACCTAGAGGATAACAGGGGCACAGGACCCAAAGCAGCATGGATTTACAGCAGGAAGGTCATGTCAGACGAATCTAATTGATTTCTTTGACTGGGTGACCAAAGTAATAGACCAGGGAGGGGCTGTGGATATTGCCTACCTAGACTTTAGCAAGGCATTTGACACAGTCCCACAAAAGATTAATAATCAAGTTAGCCAGCCTGGGAGTGGGTCCCAGGGTGGTAGCCTGGTAGTAACTGGCTGCACAACAGGGACACAGAAGGTATAGTGAATGGAACACACCAAGAAAGGGGGTTACTAGTGGAGTACCTCAGGGCTCAGTACTGGGTCCAATCCTTTAACATTGTTATAAGTGACATTGCAGATGGTCTGAGGAAAGGTATTCTCTTTGCAGATGACACAAAGATCTGAAAAGAGTTGATACACAAGAGGGTAGAAAAGATGAGAAGGACTTGGCAAGGTTGGAGGAATGGTCAGACATATGGCAACTTAGATGCAATGCAAAGAAGTGCAAAGTAATGCACCTGGGAAACAAAACCCAGGAGAAGAGTACACAATAGCAGGGAGGTACTAACAACAACAAAATGGAAAGGGACCTGGGAGTAGTCATATCAGATGACCTAAAGGTGGGTAAGCAATGTGAGAAGTCAATAAGGAGAGCCAGGGAGATACTGGGATGCATAGGAAGGGGCATCACAAGTAGAAAAAGGGAAGTGATTATCCCTCTATACAGAAAGTTGGTGAGACCCCATCTGGAGTACTGTGTGCAGTTTTGGAGATCTCATCTATGCAAGGACACAGACAGGATGGAAGCAGTCCAGAGAAGGGCAACTAAAATGGTGCAGGGTCTACATCAGAAACCATATGAAGAGAGACTGAGAGAGCTTAATATGTATACCCTTGATGAAAGGAGGGACGGGGGGACATGATAGAAATGTTCAAGTACCTCAAGGGAATCAACAAAGTCCAGGAGGGTAGCATCTTTCAGAAAAAGAGATGTGTAAGAACACAAGGGCACAGTTTAAAGATAGAGGGGGACGGCTCAGGGTAATGTGAGGAAATTATTTTTCACGGAGAGAGTGGTGGATACATGGAACAGCCTTCCTGAGGAGGTCATTGGGTCAAAAACAGTGGGGGAATTCAAACATGCTTGGGACAGACACAAAGCAATTATAGTACGGGGTTGCAGGAAGCAGGCTGTTGGTTAACTAGAATCTGCAGCTTATCCAGTAGGTAGGGAAATGGGCAGACTGGGTGGGCCAAGTGGTCCTTTTCTGCCATCAAAGTCTATGTTTCCATGTTTCTATGTCTATGAGACAGACACATGAGAAACAGCTAAACACTGTTAGCTATTGTATGTTTACTGTATTTACTGTACAGAAAAATAATACACAATAATACAAGACTGTCAGTTTCAGGATGTATAAATGGCATCAAAGAGACCAAGACAATGGCATCAGGTGTTAATAGGAAACTGCAGATGTAAATATACATCCAGAATCTATATACATTCAGACATAATCAACAACAAAGGGTTAACATCTTATTTCTCTGACATGAGCTGATACTCTTGTACAAGAAAGAAAGCTATCACCGTTGTGACTGTAAGAAGTGATTTTTCCAAACGTACCCTGACAACTCTCCATTCAAGGCACAGGAGTTTGATGGTGTACCCCTGCAGATCAGGACACAACTAACTAGAACAGAAAAAAACTCTTTTTAGTTCCTCCCATTGCCACATGATCTGTTGATTATGTGGCCTAAAACAAAATTACCTGTCATATTGTTCTTTATACAGGATAATGAAATATAAAAATGAGGACCATAACACTCTGTTAAGGTAAGTACATGTAAGATCCACGTGGTATATTGAAAAATATTTGCAAAACTCAGAAATCCTTTTCATAAACATCTTACCTTTTTGCCGGCCCAGTGGCACAGAGGGCTGAGGCACTGGACATCTCACCTCGCTGCACGCCGGTGACCCAAGTTCCGGAGAGAGCCTGGGTTATCGGAGGTCAGCACGGTGGGGGAGGGAGGAGCTGGATGGAGTGACCAACAGGCATCTCTCCTTTCCGGGAAGGTGGAATGGCATTCCTCGCTAATGGCTGCCCCCTTGTGGAGGCTGAGGGGCTGTGCAAACAGGGTGCTGGTGATAAGCCATTGGGGCGGGTGGAGGAGGGTCATTACCAGGGCTGTAAGGCGCATGTGTGCCTCCACACACATGCAACCTTCTCCTGGGGTCCTCGGGACAAGGGGAGAAAATAGAAGAAAAAGAAACTGGCGTCAGGATAGTAACCGACTCTCTGCAGGCACCACTCCTGGATCGGGCGTAAGGTAAGCCCAGGTAATTCCGGTGGACGGAGCTGGGGGAGCCAGTCCGATGGGAGCCGTATGGGGAGGAGAATAAATAGAAATAATAAAAAAAAAAATACATGAAAATAATAAACATCTTACCTTTATAGTTGGACCTCTGATCCTGTTTCCTGCCTTGGAACACTATATAAACAGGCAGTGTGAGGCCAACTGGCCTTTTCAACACATCTGTCAACAGACAGGTATGCACAGGTAAGGTAACATTGCTGTGGCTGTTTGCATGAATA
Organism: Neoceratodus forsteri; assembly: GCA_016271365.2. Classification (NCBI taxonomy): domain Eukaryota; kingdom Metazoa; phylum Chordata; order Ceratodontiformes; family Ceratodontidae; genus Neoceratodus; species Neoceratodus forsteri. Next base: position 315,585,910 of record CM057451.1, on the reverse strand, counting down.
TACTCAGGTCCTTCTGTCTTGTTTATTGTTTTTGTCTTTGTTCTTTCAGAGGTCCATCTTTATTTACACCTATTTAACTGGTAGGACAAAAACTGTTGTATAGCAAATAATCTGTGTGTGTATTTGCAAGGAAAGGGTGTGGTTAGTGGAGCTCAGTGCCATAGACAGTGTATGTATGTATGAAAGTTAGTGTCGGTTTGATTTGACAAAAAAAATACCTTTTTGTAAGGTATGTATGGTTTCTGAGTAAATGTTTAGTCAGCATGTTTTGTGTCTGGTCGTAATCAGAACACTAGTCACCCCTGAGCTCCTTTTTTTCTCTTTGGCTTTCTGACACACTTACTGTAAAGGGAAACCTTTTTTCTGTATTGTAAGCACTTGCCTTAACATAAGACTCCCTTTTAAAAAAATCTCCTTTTGTGAAGCTCAGTATGAAACTAGTTTGTGACAGCTGTAGCAAGCAGGCAGCACTGTGGTGTAGCTTTCTTCTGCTCTGTCTCATACAGTATGTGCTGGATAACTCAAGGCAAACTACATTCTTTTCAATCGAACTCACTGTGTTCTAGGAAACACAGTTTCAAGCAGGAGCTTTACAAACTGCATGACTGATTCTGTTGGTTTTGTGGGGACCCATTAGAGTTGAACAAGTAGATACAATAAAAGATGTGCAGGAGAAACATAGAAATTAAGGCGTGTACATGTAGGCGTAGATGGGGGAGTCACAGTTTGAGAAAAGGAGGGGACACTATTCTGTCTTGGGAGTATTTTTATGTTGTTTTTTTTTAAATAGCCTTCTATGTTTTGTGACATTATGTCTGTTGGGACAACCCCCTCAAACCAGTTTAAATGAAGCTTGATTACTTCATTAATTCTCTTTGCCAGGAACCTTGTCCCTATTTTATTTAAATGCATGCCATCCAGTTTATATACTGATTTATGTTGGAATATAATGGAGTTATCCATATAATCAATTTTATTTAATTTACAAAAAATGTCATAACCATCTATTTATTTTATCTATGGTCATATTTTTGTAAAACTGGCATCCATGTGTGGGCAGAATCCCTGAGATGATTAATTCACCCCTTTTGTTTTTAATTCGGTCAGTTAGTTTTTTGAAGTTGTCTTGAATAGTAACTCTATCACTTTTACCGATGTCATTAACTCCTACATGGAGTATAACCAGTGGAGTGGAGGTCCCTTCCATTAATCCATCCAATAGTCAGTCTATATCAGTCAACGTGATTCCTGGGAGGGTACTTACTACAGTGTTTTTTTTTTTCTCCCTTCACATATTAATGTATCAATATCCCATGTGATGGTGTCACCTATAACAAGGATATCCCTATACTCCTTGTCGTCATCCAAAGTAGTTTGATCAAACTTTGTAAAACAATGGCTGTCCTATTCCTGGTGATGTTCAATTTTTGGACCTAGAGTGTTATTATCTACCAATAGTGTAGCTGGAACACTTCTGTTTATCTCAATCACTTCATTTGAGGTTAATTTGTAATTCTGGTTGGAAATAGTTGTTTATTTATTTATTTAGTTAAACATCAGTTTAGAAACCTTTGAGCCAGAGGCTCATTTACAAAGGTACCTCGTCACAAAGAGGACATCAGAACAGTAGTACAAGGGACACAGTACTTACAAACAAAAAAGTTACAGTTCAATTACAATTTTGTTACAATAGAATACAATCTCCAACGAAGCAAAAGATAACAAACGGTGCAAAACTTATGGTCAGGGGAGAGCTGGTGAGTAGAAGGGAGGGAGATAGGAGGAGGAATTAGTAGGGAAAGGAAGGAGGGGAGCCGCTCAGTGAGCATTGTCAAACAGAGTATATATATATATTTTTTTTTACACTAGGCTAGCGGCAGTTGCATTTGCGAGAGCTAAGCAGGAAGTTTCTGAGCCTAGGCTTAAAGCAAGCTAAGGTTAGTGAGTTTGAGACACTGGCAGGGAGGGAGTTATTTATTTTTTTTTTTTTATTTAGTTGTTTAACCAGGTATAGCACACTAAGCTGAAAGCTTTTTTACAGGAGCGACCTGGGAGCACAAGGAGGTTAAGTGACTTGCTCAGGGTCACACAGTATGCAAGTGGAAGCTGTGGGATTCAAACCCAGGTCTGGTCTGTTGGATGTCACCAGATTTGCAGTTCAGAGCCTCAGACCACTGCGCTATACTATACCAGTGGGGCGCACGGTAGGGGAATGCCCTCTGACCTTGAGAGGTCCTGGCTCTCGGAATAACTAGGGTAGCTCTTGACGAGCTGCACGTGATCAGGGTCAGTGCAGTACAGCGAATGGAGTTGGATAGGCCTATGGGGGATAGGCCACGCAGGGCTTTAAAGGTGAGCTGGCATGTCTGATACATGAGTCGCTCTTCCAGGTTGAGTAGGGTAGCCAGGGTGTACAGCTCACATGTGTGAGTGAGTCTGGGAGCACCAGTGATAAGTCTGCAGGCCTTATTAACTGTGAGGCAAACCTTGTTGAGGGCAGTCTGATCTGCTGAGCCATAGACCGGAAGGCCATAGTCAATGAGAGACATGACAGAGGAGGTGACAGCCAGGCGGAGGGCATCAGGAGGGAGGCATTCTTGTGCGGTAAAGAATGCCTAGCCGTGAGTTGGTGACAGAATTTAGGGCAGATATATGTCCATGGAATGAAAGTGCAGGGTCAAAGGTTATACCAAGATATTTATAGGACTGCACCTGGTCAATGACGAGATTGGTGTGGAGTGGACAGCTAAGGGAAACTTGCTTGTACTTATTTTGGGGTGGAGAAGAGCATTGTTTTTGTTTTCTTAAGGTTGAAAACAAGTCGGTGCTCAGTGAACCAGGTAGCTGCAGAGTCAAAGACTAGTTGGAGGGAGTTCTGTAGCAGCATGGGGTCAGGAGGCAACGAGAACAGCATCATCAGCATAGAGAAGCATCTACCCGCATAACTGCTGGGTAGGGAGTTTGAAAGAGTGAGAATAGTAGGGGTCCAAGAATTGAGTCCTGCTGCACCCCAGAGTGAATGGGGCATGTTTCAGAGAGAGTACTGCTGGACTTTCACACATTGGGAGCGGGCGGAGAGATAGCTGGTGCACCAGGAACAGGTCCTGAGGCAAAGCCTATTAGGTAGAGGGTGGAGAGCAAAAGAGGATGCGAAACGGTATCGAATGCTTTAGACAGGTCAATGAATATAGCACCAGCCAGGGCACCAGAGTCCAAGGAGGCATGGAGGAAATTGGAAAATTCCAGGAGTGCTGTATTGGTACTATGACCTGCTCTGAACCCGTGTTGTTCAGGGCAGAGAACATTGTACTTACAGAGGTAGTCAGAGACTTGGGATGCCATAATTTTCTCTAACGCCTTAGAGAGGGGGGAGAGGATTGAGATGGGTCGGTAGTTATCCGGAAGAGTCCTGTCACCACCTTTATGGACAGGGGTAACTGTGGCAATCTTCCAGGCAGAGGGGAATTGTCTGAGACAGAGTGATTTGTTGAAAATGCACGTAATTGGTGAGAGGACCTGATCCAGGACCTGACGAAAAGGCAGGGATCAAGTGAGTCATTACCGATGGTGTTACCTTTAGGGCTTTAGCAAGTAAGGCCTAGCTTCTTGCATGGTGACACAACGAGGTGGAAAGAGGGGCGGCAATGGTGGTGGTACAGATGGAGGAGGTGGACTGAAAAGTTACCAGGAAGTACTGAGCTAAGGTCGGTAAAGGAGTTATTGAGGTGGGTGGCAATGAGGGCAGGGTCAGAGGAGACGGTACCATTGATGTTGAGAAGAGAAGGAGAGGGGACTGGGAGTGACCATTCAGTTGCTTGATGTTGTCCTAGAAGCACCTGGGGTTCCCCAGGAGGAGGTAAGAGAGGCTTGTAGTATTCCGCCTTTGCTTTGCAGATGACCCAGGTGCACTGGTTGCGGGTGGGCATAGGACTGCCTGTCAGCTGACGGCCAGTAGCAACAGCAAGGTTCCAAAGATTGTCGCGTTGGTTAAGTTGCCACAGTAGGGCAGGGTGATCCAAGGGGCATGTTTCACTTTTGGACCTCCCTAGCAGTTATGGGAGCAAAGATATCACAGGCAAAGTTGAAAGTGCTTACAAAGAAGGCCAGGGCCAAGTCAATGTTGGTTGCCCTTGTCAGAGGGGACCAATCAGTGTGGGCAAGGAAGCGCTTAAGGCCTATGAGTCCCCCAGGCCTAAGCCGCCTTCGAGAGATGGTTTTGACCGGGGATGAGGGCCGAGGGGTTTCCCAGTTGAAAAGCACAGGGGAGTGGTCACTGAGGCAGTCAGGACGGATTTGGATGTTGTGGATGCGGATTGGCCTGTTCGTGAGGACCACATCCACGAAGGTGCTTGTCCCCCCCCAGGGTTTTTTCTAGTAGGCTGTGTGACCAGTTGAGTTAGGTCAATTGAATCGAAAGCCTCACGGTGGGAGGAGGACGAGGGCAGAGCCAGTTTATATTCAAGTCGCCACCAAGATTTGGTCCGACGAGTTGGGTAGGGAGGTGAGGTGAATCAATTAGTGGGCCCAGGGCCAGGGATTGGTTCTTTGGGGTATGTAGACTAAGTGGTTAGGAATAATGGGCCTCTAGCTGGGTCAGGGGACAGCTTTAGAGTAAGTGCCTGGGCCTTATGGTTGAGGTCAGGCGGGGGAGTGGTAGCCCATGAGAGAATCCTTCAAATAGAAGACACAGCCCCACCTCTCCTGCCGACACGGTCCAACCGGTGGAGAGTGTAGCCTGGGAGAGAGACATGAGCGTTAGGAGTGGAGGGAAACAGCTAGGTTTCAACCAGGGCAACAACATCAGGTTTATGAAGCGTCACCCAGCAGTGTAGAGAGTCCAGTTTTTTCAGGAGGCTACAGATGTTCATAGAAGCAATGCACAGCCCAGGAGATTTCAGGGGGAGGACCAGTGCTGCCAGGCCCGGGATTGGGGTGGACATTGCCTGACAGGACAGGAGGAGGAGGGCTGATCTGGGTAGTGTACAATGGCGGGATAGCTTTCGACGATTGGAGACGGGGTGATGAGGGGGTGATCACCAAGTGAAAACAGCTACTAGAGAGCAGTAAAATGTGACAAGTGAGGTATTGGTAGCAAATTGTTCAAACTTAATCAGGCTCCCTCTAGTGGCAAAACAATATAAGGAGCTAATGGAGAAAAAAAAAAGATCAAGCACAGGCAAAAGATTAACTTGCTGGGGGCGGGCTGGTAGTGGGTGTGGGGAGAAGAGCAAATGGGCTGTGGGCTATCAGGTACTATTGTGATTCAAAAAAGAAGGTGATTACTAGCAGGGCAAACTGAAATTCTGCACACAGGAAAAGCACTTAGAAGTTAAACAGTCCCCAAATTAGTTTTTCACAGGGGGTAATTCAGTTACAACTGGAAATGCACTTTACAAATTAACAAACAGTCCCCAGTGAGATTTGCACAGGGTGGGGATTTCAGATAGAACACAGGTCCTGGGCTTGCAGTGACTCTAAGCTTTTAAATACAGTTACAGGCAAATGCAAATAGTTTTAACTGGTTCATTTTAAAAGTTTCAAAATCAGGCACAAAAGTAGCAGTTCTGCTCGGTTTGAGCCTGGGCAGCAACTCGAGGTGCTACTCTGGCCGGGATTCATGTGCTGAGCAGGGGAGCTTGTGGCCGTTTCAGAAAAGGCGCCAGATGGCCAACGATGGTGGCAGCAGCCTGGATCAAGGTAGAAATTACCTGGTGTGTCTCGGGTTCGGGGCTTCTGCGGGCAGGGAGGACTTCAGAGCAGGCCCTCACGACCATGTGATGGTGTCACCTATAACAAGGATATCCCTATACTCCTTGTTGTCATCCAAAGTAGTTTGATCAAACTTTGTAAAACAATGGCTGTCCTGTTCCTGGTGATGTTCAATTTTTGGACCTAGAGTGTTATTATCTACCAATAGTGTAGCTGGAACACTTCTGTTTATCTCAATCACTTCATTTGAGGTTAATTTGTAATTCTGGTTGGAAATAGTTGTTAGTGTATTACTAACAGTTTTTGTTTTTTTGTGGCGATATTTGATGCTCAGGATTTAAGATCTCATACTTGTTTAGAGTTTCTATCTGCTCACATTTTGTTGGAATGATACCACTGACTTGGTGTATATTTTTTGTTGGGCGGTTAGGGTGTTTCAATTTAACTATTTCCCATTCCTCTTTGTTAAAATCAGGGCCTTGTCTCAAATTACTTGGAGTAATTGTTAACAGGTCGTGGCCTAGTACAGAACGTTTCTCCACCATAGTATCAAGAAAGTTTTCAACTCCCCTATTTCTTTCTGAACTTTGACCATATGTTTGAGATTCTTAATTTCTTCCTTAAGTGTTTCTATTAGTAAGCAATTTTCACATGTAAAGTTATCTTGTTTGGTCCCTTCCATGTACATTAAACAGTTACTACATTGTATCTGTATCTTCTTACACTTTGTTTTACCCTGAGACATCTTTACAAATTAAGATTGTCTACTTACTCAAAATGTTTGTGGTCTCTTAAACTAGATTTCTTTTAAAAGCAGTCTACCCGATAGTAATTCTGCTAGGCCAGCTCCCAGTCATCTCCAGCAGACACAGCAGACACGCGCAGATGTGCATGTCTCTGCACGCATCTCCACATGTAATGAGGTGCGCTCGTCCTGCTCACTCAGGGCGAGTGTTTTATGCCAGTCAAATCAGGAAGTGGCAGGTCAGGTGATGCTTGCCCTCACTATCTAAGCTGCAGAATCAGAAATATAAAAGAAATTTATCTAGGGATTTAAAGTCTTAAAAGACCTGTGCAACACTCTCAGATACTAGCTCCTAAAAGACAAAATACAGTTTAAACAGACAAAGCATAGTCCATTAAAGTCATTACGAGTGTTTTATGCGAGTCAAACCAGGAAGTGACCAGTCAGGTGATGTTCACCCTCGCTACCTAATAGGTGAATAGGTAATTTTGTGAGGTTTATTGGAAAAGATCAGGTCCAGAAGAGTGTTATGCCAAGGGTTTCTAATATTGGAATGAGTGACATCACAAATGAGCTGGGACAGACCATGGTTATCGCAAAGGTTTTTAAGAGGTTCAGAAAAGTAGGAGTTCCAATCAAGATTAAAATCTCCCCAAACAAGGCATTCTGAGTTGATGGCTCCTAGGATCCTATGAAGGTGAGGAAGAACTTTGTTTAATATTACCCATGTGACTTACAAACTTGCATCATGGAACTAATATAACCCTGTTCATCACTTGATGATTTATCAAAATCATCATACTAAAATAGGCTCTCAAATATATTCAATAAGCAACTGTGGGTGATTTGAAACACTAGTGATGATTTAATCATGATCCAGATGATGGTCTTATATCAAGGTCTCCTTTGATAATCATCTGTTGACATTTTATCATTATGCAACCCTAAAATTACATGAATGATGAGTTCCAGATTTGCCTGAGAAAATACTTTTTGTGTGGGAAACATTTTGTTTATTACTGGAAGTTTTTATGGCAGCATTAATGACAAAATTAGTCCTAACAGTGGCTGAGTAAAATTAACAAGGAGGAGGTAAAAGTAGGAGCCAGACCTTCTAGATAGGAGCAATAAACACAAGACTACTTACTGTGATGAGTTAGCCCTCACAATGGAGAAAAGATAACGTGATGGTCTTCAGCCAGAAAACCAAGTATCCATTTTGAAGGAGTAATCCATCCAGAATTGCAAAAACATATATTGTGCCTCGTGTTCTGATTTGTGTGTGAAGACCTAGTGTGTCCTTCCCTCTGTCTACTATTAGGAGCTTTTCCTAAATTAGCTTGTTAGCTTTATGGTAGTTCTACAACACCTGGGGATCTCCATCTGAGCTAAGATTATTGTTTTTCTTGCACCTACAATGCATTTTGTCTCATGTGACAGTGATGTAGCCAGGACCATAGATTCAGCAGAAAGCAATGCTTTACAATCAGTTTACAACAATAGAGATGGCTATATTTTAAAAACTGTAGAGTTCATCTTAGTGGCTACCCTCATTGTAAAGATCATTTTGTCCCGAACAACTTTTTCGTCATTTTTATGCAGCTTGTAAAGTTTCCAAGATATTTAGGTTTGTTTGGCATGTGTGTGTGTTGAATCTATAGTCTGAGCTACATTACTGTCATGAGTCAGGATGCATTGTGGGCACAGTACAACAAAAGCAATAAACATAGCTCAAATTGAGATCCCAGGGGTCATAAAACTACCATATAGCTAGCAGGCTAATTTAGGAAAAACTCCTAATAGCAGACAGAGGAAAGGACACAATAGGACTTCACACACAAATCAAAACACTCCACACAACGTATGTTTTTGTAATTTCTGGGTGGACTACTCCTTTAAATGTGAATTTCCATTATGAAGAACATTCCTCAGCCTGAATTAGGGAGACAGGTTTTTTGTTCCAGAAAATTCCACTGAGAGAGGAGGATCTAGTAACCTCTCTAATAAAGGGAGTATGGCAGAGATGCAAGTCACAGAGAGACTGACACATGAGAAACAGTTAAACACTGTTAGCTATTGTATGTTTACTGTATTTGCTGTGCAGAAAAATAATAAACAATAATACAAGACTGTCAGTTTCAGGATGTATAAATGGCATCAAAGAGACCAAGACAACGGCATCAGGTGTTAATAGGAAACTGCAGATGTAAATATACATCCAGAATCTATATACATTCAGACATAATCCACAACAAAGGGTTAACATCTTGTTTCTCTGACATGAGCTGATACTCTTGTACAAGAAAGAAAGCCAACACCGTTGTGACTGTAAGAAGTGATTTTTCCAAAATTACCCTGGCAACTCTCCATTCAAGGCACAGGAGTTTGATGGTGTACCCCTGCAGATCAGGACACAACTAACTAGAACAGAAAAAACTCTTTAGTTCTCCATTGCCACATGATCTGTTGATTATGTGGCCTAAAACAAAATTACCTGTCATATTGTTCTTTATAAAGGATAATGAAATATAAAAATGAGGACCATAACACTCTGTTAAGGTAAGTATATATAAGATCCACGTGGTATATTTAAAATTATTTGCACAACTCATAAATCCTTTTCATAAACATATTACCTTTTTGCTGGCCCAGTGGCACAGAGGGATGAGGCACTGGATGTCTCACCTCGCAGCATGCCGGTTACCTAAGTTCCGGAGAGAGCCTGGGTTATCGGAGGTCAGAACGGTGGGGGGGGGAGGGAGGAGCTGGATGGAGTGACCAACAGGCATCTCTCCTTTCCGGGAAGGTGGAATGGCATTCCTCGCTAATTGCTTCCCCCCTGTGGAGGCTGAGGGGCTGTGCAAGCAGGGTGCTGGTGATAAGCCAATGGGGCGGGCGGAGGAGGGTCATTACCAGGGCTGCAAGGCGCATGTGTGCCTCCACACACATGCAACCTTCTCCTGGGGCCCTCGGGAAAAAGGGAGAATATAGAGGAAAAAGATACTGGCGTCAGGATGGTGACCGACTCTCTGCAGGCACCACTCCTGAATCAGGAGTAAAGTAAGCCCAGGTAATTCCGGTGGACGGAGCTGGGGGAGCCAGTCCGATGGGGGCTGTATGGGGAGGAGAATCAATAGAAATAATAAAAAAAAAATACATGAAAAAACTAAACATGTTGCCTTTATAGTTCGACCTCTGATCCTGTTACCTGCCTTGGAACACAATATAAACAGGCAGTGTGAGGCCAACTGGCCTTTACAACACATCTGTCAACAGACAGGTATGCACAGGTAAGGTAACATTTCTGTCGCTGTTTGCATGAATAAACTCAGGTCCTTCTGTCTTGGTTATTGTTTTTGTCTTTGTTCTTCCAGAGGTACATCTTTATTTACACCTATTTTACTGGTAGGACGAAAACTGTTGTATAGCAAATAATCTGTGTGTGTATTTGCAAGGAAAGGGTGTGGTTAGTGGAGCTCAGTGCCATAGAAAGTGTATGTAAGTATGAAAGTTAGTGTCGGTTTGATTTGACAAAAAAAATACCTTTTTGTAAGGTATGTATGGTTTCTGAGTAAGTGTTTAGTCAGCATGTTTTGTGTCTGGTCGTAATCAGAACACTAGTCACCCCTGAGCTCCTTTTTTTTCTCTTTGGCTTTCTGACACACTTACTGTAAAGGGATACCTTTTTTCTGTATTGTAAGCACTTGCCTTAACACATGACTCCCTTTTAAAAAAATCTCCTTTTGTGAAGCTCAGTATGAAACTAGTTTGTGACAACTGTAGCAAGCAGGCAGCACTGTGGTGTAGCTTTCTTTTGCGTCTGTCTCATACAGTATGTGTTGGATTACTCAAGGCAATCAACATTCTTTTCAATCAAACTCACTGTGTTCTAGGAAACACAGTTTCAAGCAGGAGCTTTACAAACTGCATGACTGATTCTGTTGGTTTTGTGGGGACCTATTAAAGATGAACAAGTAGATAGAATAAAAAATGTGCAGGAGAAACATAGAAATTAAGGCGTGTACATGTAGGCATAGATGGGGGAGTCACAGTCTGAGAAAAGGAGGGGACACTATACTGTCTTGGGACTATTTTTATGTTGTTTTTTTTTTAATAGCCTTCTATGTTTTGTGACACTATGTCTGTTGGGACAACCCTCCCAAACCAGTTTAAATGAAGCTTGATAACTTCATTAATTCTCTTTGCCTGTAACCTTGTCCCTATTTTATTTAAATGCATGCCATCCAGTTTATATACTGATTTATGTTGGAATATAATGGAGTTATCCATACAACCAAATTTATTTTATTTACAAAAAATGTCATAACCATGTATTTATTTTATCTATGGTCATATTTTTGTAAACCTGGCATCCATGTGTGGGCAGAATCCCTGAGATGATTAATTCACCCCCTTTGTTTTTAATTCGGTCAGTTTGTTTTTTGAAGTTGTCTTGAATAGTAACTCTATCACTTTTACCGATGTCATTAACTCCTACATGGAATATAACCAGTGGAGTGGAGGTCCCTTCCATTAATCCATCCAATAGTCAGTCTATATCAGTCAACGTGATTCCTGGGGAGGGTACTTACTACAGTGTTTTTTTTTTTCTCCCTTCACATACTAATGTATCAATACCCCTTGTGATGGTGTCACCTTTACAAGGATATCCCTATACTCCTTGTTGTTATCCAAAGGAGTTTGATCAAACTTCATAAAACAATGGCTGTCCTGTTCCTGGTGATGTTCAATTTTTGGACCTAGCATGTTATTATCTACCAATAGTGTAGCTGGAACACTTCTGTTTATTTCAATCACTTAATTTGAGGTTAATTTGTAATTCTGGTTGGAAATAGTTGTTAGTGTATTACTATCAGTTTTTGTTTTTTGTGGTGATATTTGATGCTCAGGATTTAAGAACTCATACTTGTTTAGAGTTTCTATCTGCTCACATTTTGTTGGAATGATACCACTGTCTTGGTGTTTATTTTTTGTTGGGTGGTTAGGGTGTTTCAATTTAACTATTTCCCATTCCTCTTTGTTAAAATCAGGGCCTTGTCTCAAATTACTTGGTGTAATTGTTAACAGGTCTTGGCCTAGAACAGAAAGTTTCTCCACCATAGTATCAAGAAAGTTTTCAACTCCCCCTATTTCTTTCTGAACTTTGACCCTATGTTTGAGATTCTTAATTTCTTCCTTAAGTGTTTCTATTAGTAAGCAGTTTTCACATGTAAAGTTATCTTGTTTGGTCCCTTCCATGTACATTAAACAGTTACTACATTGTATCTGTATCTTCTTGCACTTTGTTTTACCCTGAGACATCTTTACAAATTATGATTGTCTACTTACTCAAAATGTTTGTGGTCTCATAAACTAGATTTCTTTTAAAAGTAGTCTACCTGATTGTAATTCAGCTAGGCCAGCTCCCAGTCATCTATAGCGGACACAGCAGACACGCGCAGATGTGCATGTCACTGCACTCATCTCCACATATGATGAGGCGCGCTCGTCCTGCTCACTCAGGGCGAGTGTTTTATGCAAGTCAAATCAGGAAGTGGCAGGTCAGGTGATGCTTTCCCTCACTATCTAAGCTGCAGAGTCAGAAATATAAAAGAAATTTACCTAGGCATTTAAAGTCTTAAAAGATCTGTGCAACACTCTCAGATACTAGATCCTAAAAGACAAAATACAGTTTTAACAGACTCAGCGTAGTCCACTAAAGTCATTACGAGTGTTTTATGCGAGTCAAACCAGGAAGTGACCAGTCAGGTGATGTTCGCCCTCGCTACCTAATAGGTGAATAGGTAATTTTGTGAGGTTTATTGGAAAAGATCAGGTCCATAAGAGTGTTATGCCAAGGGTTTCTAATATTGGAATGAGTAACATCACAAATAAGCTGGGACAGACCATGGTTATCGCAAAGGTTTTTAAGAGGTTCAGAACAGTGGGAGTTCCAATCAAGATTAAAATCTCCCCAAACAAGGCATTCTGAGTTGATGGCTCCTAGGATCCTATGTAGGTGAGGAAGAACTTTGTTTAATATTACCCATGTGACTTACAAACTTGCATCATGGAACTAATATAACCCTGTTCATCACTTGTTGATTTATCAAAATCATCATACTAAAATAGGCTCTCAAATATATTCAATAATCAACTGTGGGTGATTTGAAACACCAGTGATGATTTAATCATGATCCAGATGATGGTCTTATATCATGGTCTCCTTTGATAATCATCTGTTGATATTTTATCATTATGCAACCCTAAAATAACATGAATGATGAGTTCCAGATTTGCCTGAGAAAATACTTTTTGTGTGGGAAACATTTTGTTTATTACTGGAAGTTTTTATGGCAGCATTAATGACAAAATTAATCTTAACAGTGGCTGAGTAAAATTAACAAGGAGGAGGCAAAAGTAGGAGCCAGACCTTCTAGATAGGAGCAATAAACACAAGACTACTTACTGTGATGAGCTAGCCCTCACAATGGAGAGAAGATAATGTGAAGGTCCTCAGCCAGAAAACCAAGTATCCAATTTGAAGGAGTAATCCATCCAGAATTGCAAAAACATATATTGTGCCTAGTGTTTTGATTTGTGTGTGAAGACCTAGTGTGTCCTACCCTCTGTCTACAATTAGGAGCTTTTCCTAAATTAGCTTGTTAGCTTTATGGTAGTTCTACAACCCCTGGGGATCTCCATCTGAGCTATGTTTATTGTTTTTCTTGCACCTTAAATCCATTTTGTCTCATGTGACAGTGATGTAGCCAAGACCATAGATTCAGCAGAAAGCAATGCTTTACAATCAATTTACAACAATAGAGATGGCTATATTTTAAAAACTGAAGAGTTCATCTTAGTGGCTACCCTCTTTGTAAAGATCATTTTGTCCCGAACAACTTTTTAGTCATTTTTATGCAGCTTGTGAAGTTTCCAAGATATTTATGTTTGTATGGCATGTGTGTGTTGAATCTATAGTCTCAGCTACATTACTGTCATGAGTCAGGATGCATTGTGGGCACAGTACAACAAAAGCAATAAACATAGCTCAAATTGAGATCCCAGGGGTCATAAAACTACCATAAAGCTAGCAGGCTAATTTAGGAAAAACTCCTAATAGCAGACAGAGGAAAGGACACAATAGGACTTCACACACAAATCAAAACACTCCACACAACGTATGTTTTTATAATTTCTGGGTGGACTACTCCTTTAAATGTGAATTTCCATTATGAAGAACATTCCTTAGCCTGAATTAGGGAGACAGGTTTTTATTTCCAGAAAATTCCACTGAGAGAGGTGGATCTAGTAACCTCTCTAATAAAGGGAGTATGGAAGAGAAGCAAGTCACAGAGAGACAGACACATGGGAAACAGTTAAACACTGTTAGTTATTGTATGTTTACTTTATTTGCTGTGCAGAAAAATAATAAACAATAATACAAGACTGTCAGTTTCAGGATGTATAAATGGCATCAAAGAGACCAAGACAACGGCATCAGGTGTTAATAGGAAACTGCAGATGTAAATATACATCCAGAATCTATATACATTCAGACATAATCAACAACAAAGGGTTAACATCTTATTTCTCTGACATGAGCTGATACTCTTGTACAAGAAAGAAAGCTATCACCGTTGTGACTGTAAGAAGTGATTTTTCCAAAAGTGACCTGTCAACTCTCCATTCAAGGCACAGGAGTTTGATGGTGTACCCCTGCAGATCAGGACACAACTAACTAGAACAGAAAAAAAAACTCTTTTTAGTTCCTCCCATTGCCACATGATCTGTTGATTATGTGGCCTAAAACAAAATTACCTGTCATATTGTTCTTTATAAAGGATAATGAAATATAAAAATGAGGACCATAACACTCTGTTAAGGTAAGTACATGTAAGATCCACGTGGTATATTTAAAATTATTTGCACAACTCAGAAATCTTTTTCATAAACATATTACCTTTTTGCTGGCCCAGTGGCACAGAGGGCTGAGGCACTGGATGTCTCACCTCGCAGCACGCCGGTGACCCAAGTTCCGGAGAGAGCCTGGGTTATCATAGGTCAGCACGGTGGGGAAGGGAGGAGCTGGATGGACTGACCAACAGGCATCTCTCCTCTCCGGGAAGGTGAAATGGCATTCCTCGCTAATGGCTGCCCCCTTGAGGAGGCTGAGGGGCTGTGCAAGCAGGGTGCTGGTGATAAGCCAATGGGGTGGGCAGAGGAGGGTCATTACCAGGGCTGCAAGGCGCATGTGTGCCTCCACCCACATGCAACCTTCTCCTGGGGCCCTCGGGAAATGGGAAGAATATAGAGGAAAAAGAAACTGGCATCAGGATGGTGACCGGCTCTCTGCAGGCACCACTCCTGGATCAGGCGTAAAGTAAGCCCAGGTAATTCCGATGGACGGAGCTGGGGGAGCCAGTCCGATGGGGGCCATATGGGGAGGAAAATAAATAGAAATAATAACAAAAAAATACATGAAAAAAATAAACACCTTACCTTTATAGTTCGACCTCTGATCCTGTTTCCTGCCTTGGAACACTATATAAACAGGCAGTGTGAGGCCAACTGGCCTTTACAACACATCTGTCAACAGACAGGTATGCACAGGTAAGGTAACATTTCTGTCGCTGTTTGCATGAATAAACTCAGGTCCTTCTATCTTGGTTATTGTTTTTGTCTTTGTTCTTTCAGAGGTCCATCTTTATTTACAGCTATTTTACTGGTAGGATGAAAACTGTTGTATAACAAATAATCTGTGCGTGTATTTGCAAGGAAAGGGTGTGGTTAGTGGAGCTCAGTGCCATAGACAGTGTATGTATATATGAAAGCTAGTGTCGGTTTGATTTGACAAAAAAAATACCTTTTTGTAAGGTATGTTTGGTTTCTGTGTAAGTGTTTAGTCAGCATGTTTTGTCTCTGGTAGTAATCAGAACACTAGTCACCCCTGAGCTCCTTTTTTTCTCTTTGGCTTTCTGACACTTACTGTAAAGGAAACCTTTTTTCTGTATTGTAAGCACTTGCCTTAACACATGACTCCCCTTTAAAAAAATCTCCTTTTATGAAGCTCAGTATGAAACTAGTTTGTGACAGCTGTAGCAAGCAGGCAGCACTGTGGTGCAGCTTTCTTTTGCTTCTGTCTCATACAGTATGTGCTGGATTACTCAAGGCAAACAGCATTCTTTTCAATCGAACTCACTGTGTTCTAGGAAACACAGTTTCAAGCAGGAGCTTTACAAACTGCATGACTGATTCTGTTGGTTTTGTGGGGACCTATTAAACATGAAAAAGTAGATACAATAAAAAATGTGCAGGAGAAACAGAGAAACTAAGGCGTGTACATGTAGGCATAGATGGAGGAGTCACAGTTTGAGAAAAGGAGGGTACACTATACTGTCTTGGGACTATTTTGATGTTGTTGTTTTTTTAATAGCCTTCTATGTTTTGTGACATTATGTCTGTTGGGACAACCCCCCCAAACCAGTTTACATGAAGCTTGATAACTTCATTAATTCTCTTTGCCAGTAACCTTGTCCCTATTTTATTTAAATGCATGCCATCCAGTTTATATACTGATTTATGTTGGAATATAATGGAGTTATCCATATAACCAATTTTATTTTATTTACAAAAAATGTCATAACCATCTATTTATTTTATCTATGGTCATATTTTTGTAAACCTGGAATCCATGTGTGGGCAGAATCTCTTAGATGATTAATTCACCCCCTTTGTTTTTAATTCCGTCAGTTAGTTTTTTGAAGCTGTCTTGAATAGTAACTCTATCACTTTTACCGATGTCATTAACTCCTATATGGAGTATAACCAGTGGAGTGGAGGTTCCTTCCATTTATCCATCCAATAGTCAGTCTATATCAGTCAACGTGATTCCTGGGAGGGTACTTACTACAGTGTTTTTTTTTCTCCCTTCACATACTAATGTATCAATACCCCTTGTGATGGTGTCACCTATAACAAGGGTATCCCTATTCTCTTTGTTGTCATCCAAAGGAGTTTGATCAAACTTTGTAAAACAATGGCTGTCCTGTTCCTGGTGATGTTCAATTTTTGGACCTAGAGTGTTATTATCTACCAATAGTGTAGCTGGAACACTTCTGTTTATCTCAATCACTTCATTTGTGGTTAATTTGTAATTCTGGTTTGAAATAGTTGTTAGTGTATTACTATCAGTTTTTGTTTTTTGTGGTGATATTTGATGCTCAGGATTTAAGAACTCATACTTGTTTAGAGTTTCTATCTGCTCACATTTTGTTGGAATGATACCACTGACTTGGTGTTTATTATTTGTTGGACGATTAGGGTGTTTCAATTTAACTATTTCCCATTCCTCTTTGTTAAAATCAGGGCCTTGTCTCAAATTACTTGGTGTAATTGTTAACAGGTCTTGGCCTAGTACAGAAAGTTTCTCCACCATAATATCATGAAAGTTTTCCAACTCCCCTATTTCTTTCTGAACTTTGACCCTATGTTTGAGATTCTTAATTTCTTCCTTAAGTGTTTCTATAGTAGGCAGTTTTCACATGTAAAGTTATCTTGTTTGGTCCCTTCCATGTACATTAAACAGTTACTACATTGTATCTGTATCTTCTTGCACTTTGTTTTACCCTGAGACATCTTTACAAATTAAGATTGTCTACTTACTCAAAATGTTTGTGGTCTCTTAAACTAGATTTCTTTTAAAAGCAGTCTACCTGATTGTAATTCAGCTAGCCAACTCCCAGTCAACTCCAGCGGACACAGCAGACACACGCAGATGTGCATGTCTCTGCACGCATTTCCACATGTGATGAGGCGCGCTCGTCCTGCTCACTCAGGGCGAGTGTTTTATGCAAGTCAAATCAGGAAGTGGCAGGTCAGGTGATGCTTGCCCTCACTATCTAAGCTGCAGAGTCAGAAATATAAAAGAAATTTACCTAGGGATTTAAAGTCTTAAAAGTCCTGTGCAACACTCTCAGATACTAGCTCCTAAAAGACAAAATACAGTTTAAACAGACTCAGCGCAGTCCACTAAAGTCATTACGAGTGTTTTATGCGAGTCAAACCAGGAAGTGACCAGTCAGGTGATGTTCGCCCTTGCTACCTAATAAATGAATAGGTAATTTTGTGAGGTTTATTGGAAAAGGTCAGGTCCAGAAGAGTGTTATGCCAAGGGTTTCTAATATTGGGACGAGTGACATCACAAATAAGCTGTGACAGACCATGGTTATTGCAAAGGTTTTTAAGAGGCTCAGAACAGTGGGAGTTCCAATCAAGGTTAAAATCTCCCCAAACATGGCATTCTGAATTGATGGCTCCTAGGATCCTATGAAGGTGAGGAAGAACTTTATTTAATATTACCCATGTGACTTACAAACTTGCATCATGGAACTAATATAACCCTGTTCATCACTTGATCATTTATCAAAATCATCATACTAAAATAGGCTCTCAAATATATTCAATAATCAACTGTAGATGATTTGAAACACCATTGATGATTTAATCATGATCCAGATGATGGTCTTATATCATGGTCTCCTTTGATAATCATCTGTTGATATTTTATCATTATACAACCCTAAAATAACATGAATGATGAGTTCCAGATTTGCCTGAGAAAATACTTTTTGTGTGGGAAACATTTTGTTTATTACTGGAAGTTTTTATGGCAGCATTAATGACAAAATTAGTCCTAACAGTGGCTGAGTAAAATTAACAAGGAGGAGGTAAAAGTAGGAGCCAGACCTTCTAGATAGGAACAATAAACACAAGACTACTTACTTATGATGAGCTAGCCCTCACAATGGAGAGAAGATAATGTGAAGGTCCTCAGCCAGAAAACCAAGTATCCAATTTGAAGGAGTAATCTATCCAGAATTGCAAAAAACATATATTGTGCATAGTGTTTTGGTTTGTGTGTGAAGACCTAGTGTGTCCTTCCCTCTGTCTACTATTAGAAGCTTTTCCTAAATTAGCTTGTTAGCTTTATGGTAGTTTTACAACCCCTGGGGATCTCCATCTGAGCTGAGTTTATTGTTTTTCTTGCACCTACAATGCATTTTGTCTCATGTGACAGTGATGTAGCCAAGACCATAGATTCAGCAGAAAGCAATGCTTTACAATCAGTTTAGAACAATAGAGATGGCTATATTTTAAAAACTGTAGAGTTCAGCTTAGTGGCTATCCTCATTGTAAAGATCATTTTGTCCGGAACAACTTTTTGGTCATTTTTATGCAGCTTGTAAAGTTTCCAAGATATTTAGGTTTGTTTGGCATGTGTGTGTTGAATCTATAGTCTCAGCTACATTACTGTCATGAGTCAGGATGCATTGTGGGCACAGTACAACAAAAGCAATAAACATAGCTCAAATTGAGATCCCAGGGGTCATAAAACTACCATAAAGCTAGCAGGCTAATTTAGGAAAAACTCCTAATAGCAGACAGAGGAAAGGACACAATAGGACTTCACGCACAAATCAAAACACTCCACACAATGTATGTTTTTGTAATTTCTTGGTGGACTACTCCTTTAAATGTGAATTTCCATTTTGAAGAACATTCCTCAGCCTGAATTAGGGAGACAGGTTTTTTTTTTCTGGAAAATTCCACTGAGAGAGGAGGATCTAGTAACCTCTCTAGTAAAGGGAGTATGGCAGAGAAGCAAGTCACAGAGAGACAGACACATGAGAAACAGTTAAACACTGTTAGTTATTGTATGTTTACTGTATTTGCTGTGCAGAAAAATAATAAACAATAATACAAGACTGTCAGTTTCAGGATGTATAAATGACATCAAAGAGACCAAGACAATGGCATCAGGTGTTAATAGGAAACTGCAGATGTAAATATACATCCAGACTCTATATACATTCAGACATCATCAACAACAAAGGGTTAACATCTTATTTCTCTGACATGAGCTGATACTCTTGTACAAGAAAGAAAGCTATCACCATTGAGACTGTAAGAAGTGATTTTTCCAAAAGTACCCTGCCAACTCTACATTCAAGGCACAGGAGTTTGATGGTGTACCCCTGCAGATCAAGCCACAACTAACTAGAACAGAAAAAAACTCTTTAAAGTTCCTCCCATTGCCACATGATCTGTTGGTTATGTCGCCTAAAACAAAATTACCTGTCATATTGTTCTTTATAAAGGATAATGAAATATAAAAATGAGGACCATAACACTCTGTTAAGGTAAGTACATGTAAGATCCACGTGGTATATTGAAAAATATTTGCAGAACTCAGAAATCCTTTTCATAAACATCTTACCTTTTTGCTGGCCCAGTGGCACAGAGGGCTGAGGCACTGGACATCTCACCTCGCAGCACGCTGGTGACCCCAGTTCTGGAGAGAGCCTGGGTCATCGGAGGTCAGCACGGTGGGGGAGGGCGGAGCTGGATGGAGTGACCAACAGGCATCTCTCCTCTCCGGGAAGGTGGAATGGCATTCCTCGCTAATGGCTGCCCCCTTGTGGAGGCTGAGGGGCTGTGCAAGTAGGTTGCTGGTGATAAGCCAATGGGGCGGGCAGAGGAGGGTCATTACCAGGGCTGTATGGTGCATGTGTGCCTCGACACACATGCAACCTTCTCCTGAGGTCCTCGGGAAAAGGGGTGAAAATAGAGGAAAAAGAAACTGGTGGCAGGATGGTGACCGACTCTCTGCAGGCACCACTCCTGGACCGGGCATGAGGTAAGCCGAGGTAATTCCGGTGGACGGAGCTGGGGGAGCCAGTCCGATGGGGGCCTTATGGGGAGGAGAATAAATAGAAATAGTAATAAAAAAAATACATAAAAAAATAACCATCTTACCTTTATAGTTCCACCTCTGATCCTGTTTCCTGCCTTGGAACACTATATAAACAGGCAGTGTGAAGCCAACTGGCCTTTACAACACATCTGTCAACAGACAGGTATGCACAGGTAAGGTAACATTTCTGTGGCTGTTTGCATGAATAAACTCACGTCCTTCAGTCTTGGTTATTGTTTTTGTCTTTGTTCTTTCAGAGGTCCATCTTTCTTTACACCTATTTTACTGGTAGGACGAAAACTGTTGTATAGCAAATAATCTGTGTGTGTATTTGCAAGGAAAGGGTGTGGTTAGTGGAGCTCAGTGCCATAGACAGTGTATGTATGTATGAAAGTTAGTGTCAGTTTGATTTGACAAAAAAAATACCTTTTTGTAAGGTATGTTTGGTTTCTGAGTAAGTGTTTAGTCAGCATGTTTTGTGTCTGGTCGTAATCAGAACACTAGTCACCCCTGAGCTCCTTTTTTTCTCTTTGGCTTTCTGACACACTTACTGTAAAGGGATACCTTTTTTCTGTATTGTAAGCACTTGCCTTAACACATGACTCCCTTTTTCAAAAAATCTCCTTTTATGAAGCTCAGTATGAAACTAGTTTGTGACAGCTGTAGCAAGCAGGCAGCACTGTGGTGTAGCTTTCTTTTGCTCTGTCTCATACAGTATGTGCTGGATAACTCAAGGCAAACTACATTCTTTTCAATTGAACTCATTGTGTTCTAGGAAACACAGTTTCAAGCAGGAGCTTTACAAACTGCATGACTGATTCTGTTGGTTTTGTGGGGACCCATTAAAGATGAACAAGTAGATACAATAAAAGATGTGCAGGAGAAACAGAGAAATTAAGGCGTGTACAGGTAGGCATAGATGGGGAATTCACAGTTTGAGAAAAGGAGGGGGACACTATACTGTCTTGGGAGTGATCAAGTCCCAGAATGTAAAGAAAGAAATGCTTCATGGGTGAGATTCAATACAGCAGAATGGGTAAGAAAAGAATTGGGAGAAAAAAGAATGCAGGCTAGAATGGGGGCCCTGATCCTGTCACAGGGGGCATTGCAGAGAGAGGAGTGGGATGAGGCAAAGCCAACTATATAATTGGAGCTTTCAGCATATTTTTTTAACCAGGCTGCAGAAGGGTGATCACTCTTCTTCTCTTCCCAGTGCTGGAGCAACTGTACTGCAAACTGAGGTGGCTGTATGTAGGAAGAGAAATGCCAGTGTATAGCTGCTGTGCGATCATATAGGAATTGTCACTGTGTGTAAGAAGAAAGTTTATCTACGGTCTTAAGTTAAGATCTTAGAATTTAACAACAATTCAGCTGGTGTTTTCCAAATTGCACTTTCATGGTTGAAAACTGTTCATTTTGAATTTGTTAGTGTATTTGTAGTCCCTTTAGTCTGGAATATATCTTGTAATTTGTGTGAAAATATTAATTTATATTAAATATATATGTTGCTATAGTTGTTTTAGATATGTACAGGAAGTTTATTTTATGGGCAACTTTGTTGACCCACCTGTCTCTAGCACTACTATTGTAAAAAGTAGGCCTATGTCTGACAGATGGCAGGGGTAAGGTGAACCTGGAATGACTAATGGGGTTGTTAAGTCTAACAGGCCTTGCACTGCATGACTAGGAGAAAGCAGCACCCAGGACACTGGTGCAGCAACAAGACAAGTTACATG
This sequence comes from Neoceratodus forsteri, assembly GCA_016271365.2. NCBI lineage: Eukaryota > Metazoa > Chordata > Ceratodontiformes > Ceratodontidae > Neoceratodus > Neoceratodus forsteri. Next base: position 315,563,964 of record CM057451.1, on the reverse strand, counting down.
ACTGCAAAGATTCTGTGCCCACTTTTAAGCACATTAGGCAGTTTAATAAAAGCTCCACTTGATACAGCTTATGGACTGCCTGTGATGCTTTATCAGTTAGCTGGTTGCAGATTTCTTGTAGTGTGTGAGCAGGAGCACTTGATAGGATGAGAAGGGAGCACCCTGAGTTAGTTATGACCAGGCTGGTGGCAGCATTGATAAGGTAAGTGAGCCAGTCCAGTCAACCTCCCAGGGGCTCTTCACTGTGTTTGTGACACAGCTACTTGCCCTGACTGTTAAAGTTTCTAAATCAGTCTTCATCCAGCATTTATCATTTATCAGACTTGTTAAAATAAAACTTGGATTTAGCCCCTATAAATAGCACATCAATTAAGCTAACCAATATGAGCAAAGCAAAATGAGTGAGTAAATTACTGCAAGTACAATCATAGCACACATGCAAAAAGAGTGACTGTACAGTACAGTGCATTCAAATACAGTGATAACAATAACAACAGTTAACTAGATTAGCTAAGTCATCATTTGAGTGATGGGCTTTTTGTGCCATCAACTATATAGCCTATCCTCTGTGTCCAATTGCACCTCAGAGTTAGAATATTAAAAATGGAGGGCCTTGGGGCGCAGCCCCCATGGGGGTGCAGGGGGGCATAGCCACCCTGCATGACCAGTCTGCACTTGTTGGAGGCTACCAATAAAAATGAGTATGTGCTGTTGCTTCCAGATGCAGGAAATGGCTGTTGAATTTACCCAGAGTCAGAGGGATATGTTGCTCCTTATCTATTGCAGCTATGTGTATTGTCATGATAAAGATAAAGTCTTCTTGATAATCTTTGGGGCATTGCCTACAATATTTCTGTGCAGCAAATGTGCCAGTAGGAACATTTCGGCAAAATCAGCATTCGCGTTCATTTTTAGTAGCCCGACTGGCATTCATTAATATGTGCGGTCACTATATGTTTGCACTCATAATGTACTTGTTCTAATGGTAGTCGCTTAACAAAAATCGCCGAATTTGAATCCACTCTGTAAACTTTGCTCTGTTGACATGGATCACCCACTAATCATACCGGAACAGCATAAGTAAGTGACATTGTGATTTATGAGAACTTTTGTGGTGGACTTGTTGGCAGTAGTGAACTATGAAATTAATTTCATAGACTATTGGTACCAGTGTTATCTACCATTCATTATAATATTACTTTGTTTCACAGATGTAATGACTTACCAGTGAACATCTGTAAGTTGCAAAGATGACTAGATGTGAAGATTTCATACTACTGTTTGGTAGTGTAAACCATTGAGATGATGTTAAAATCCCCTGGCTTTATTATTCAGATTCCCTTACTGGCTGGAAGTTCAGTAGTTGGTCCAGCTTTAATCATTACCACATGTCAAACTCAGAAATAAACAGTTAAATAGGATGCCCTATGTCTGCATCTTACAGTACCACAGCCACTCGCTCACTTTTGTGACCATGAGTGAGGTTCTTGACCTCTCTGTCCTTTAATCATCCCTGATGTAAGCTTGGTAGAACCATGATCACATTAAAATGAGAAGTTACATCTCAGCTGGCTTATCCTGGGTAAATAAACTGTCAATTAAACAAAACAACAATGTATTGGTTATATATTATCCATACTAAGGGCATAAATCTAGTAAGCAGATAAGCATAACTGGGGCTATACCATATAATGCACTTAATTAGGATCCCGATTATGTGGATAATCAAATAATTAGGATGTGTTTACTGTGTGGGAACCATGTGATTCCCCCTTCACAAAAGTGGGAGCAAGGCAGAAGCAAGAAATTACAGACCTGTTAGTTTGACCTTAGTGGTGGGGAAAATGATGGAATCACTTCTGAAAGAAAGAATTGTTCAGTACCTAGAGGCCAGCAGGGCACAGGACCCAAAGCAGCATGGATTCACAGCAGGAAGGTCTTGTCAGATGAATCTAATCGACTTCTTTGACTGGGTGACCAAAGAAATAGACCAGGGAGGGGCTGTGGATATGGCCTACCTAGACTTTGGCAAGCCATATGACACAGTCCCGCACAAAAGATTAATAATCAAGTTAGCCAGCCTGGGTCCCAGGATGGTAGCCTGGGTAGCAAACTGGCTGCACAACAGGACACAGAAGGTAATAGTGAATGGAGTACATTCTGAAGAAAGGGGGGTTACTAGTGGAGTACCTCAGGGCTCAGTACTGGGTCCAGTCCTCTTTAATGTCTTTATAGGTGACATTGCAGAGGGTCTGGAAGGAAAGGTATGCCTCTTTGCAGATGACACAAAGATCTGTAATAGAGTTGATACACAAGGGGGGTAGAAAGGATGAGAAGGGACTTGGTAAGGTTGGAGGAATGGTCAGTCATATGGTAACTTAGATTCAATGCAAAGAAGTGCAAAGTAATGCACCTGGGAAATACAAATCCAGGAGAAGACTACACAATAGCATAGGAGGTACTAACAACAACAATAATGGAAAGGGATCTGGGTGTAGTCATATCATATGACCTAAAGGTGGATAAGCAATGTGAGAAGTCAGTAAGGAGAGCCAGGGGGATACTAAGATGCATAGGGAGGGGCATCACAAGTAGAAAAAGGGAAGTGGTTATCCCTATGTACAGACAGTTGATGAGACCCCATCTGGAGTACTGTGTGCAGTTTTGGAGACCTCATCTATGCAAGGACATAGACAGGATGGAAGAAGTCCAGAGGAGGGCAACTAAAATGGTGCAGGGTCTACATCAGAAACCATATGATGAGAGACTGAGTGAGCTTAATATTTATACCCTTGATGAAAGGAGGGACAGGGAGACATGATAGAAACTTTTAAGTACCTCAAGGGAATCAACAAAGTCCAGGAGGGTAGCATCTTTCAGAAAAAGAGATGTGCAAGAACAAGGGGACACAATTTAAAGTTAGAAGGGGGCCGGCTCAGGGGTAATGTGAGGAAATTCTTTTTCATGGAGAGAGTGGTGGATGCATGGAACCGCCTTCCTGGAGAGGTTGTGGGGTCTAAAACAGTGGGGGAATTCAAACATGCATGGGACAGACATAAGGCAATTATAGTGGGGGTTGCAGGAAGTAGGCTGCTGGTTAACTAGAATCTGCAGCTTATCCAATTGGTAGGGAAATGGGCAGACTGGGTGGTCCAAGTGGTCCTTATCTGCCATCAAAGTCTATGTTCTATGTTTCTATCAAAGTCTATGTTTCTATTTCAAACACATTCTCCATAGTACTAGTTTAGTCTGTTATTAGGGACCTTAATTTTGGATAATTAGGACACTTCATCTATTGAGGTGTGAAATCATAAGCTACAGTATTAGCAGTTACCGTCCAGTGAGCCTCACATCAGTGGTAGGAAAACTGATGGAGCCACTGCTCAAGCAAAGAATAATTGCACATCTGGAATCTAGTTGGCAACTGGACCCAAAACAGCATTGTTTCATGGTTGGAAGGTCATGCCAGACAAACCTGGTCAACTTTTTTGACTGGGTAATGAAGGCAGTGGACCAAGGGTGAGTGGTGGATGAGGTCTATCTGGACTTTAATGAGGCCTTCAACTTGGTTTCACATAGAAGGCTGGTAAAGAAGTTGCACCACATTAGCGTAGGTAAGGAAGTGGTGGGTTGGTGAGCAACTAGCTGAAGGGAAGAACACAGCGGGTGCTGGTAAATGGAGTGGTATTGATGGAAAGGAAAGTGACTAATGGAATGCCTCAGGAATCGGTGCTGGGGCCCCTACCCTTCAGTGTGCTCATTGCCAACATCGGTAATGGATTGGAAGGGAAAGTGTGTCTGTAACAGAGTGGACACCCCAGAAGGAGTCAAGAGTATGGAATCAGACCTGAGGAAACTCGATGATTGGTCAGATGCCTGGCAGTTGAAATTCAATGCCAAAAGGTGCAAGGTCATACAGTTAGGCAAGGGAAACCCAAAGGTGGGATATTACCTGGGAGAGGAGCAGCTGGCATGCACCAAACAGAAGCGAGACCTAGGAGTCATTATATCAGATGACTTAAAGGTGAGGAAGCAGCGTGAAAAGGCGGAGCTAAATTTCAGTGGTGTGCTGGGCTGCATGGGAAGGGGAATCACGAGTCACAGAAGGGAGGTGGTGCTGCCACTTTATGGGGCACTGGTGCACCCCCACCTGAAGTACTGTGTACAGTTCTGGAGGCTGCATCTTAGGAAAGTCATCAATAGGATTGAGACAGTGCAAAGGGGAGCCACAACAATGATTCAGGATCTGCATCAAATGGCATACAGTGTGAGAATAGGTTGATGGAGCTCAACATGTACTTCCTGCAGCAGAGGATGGAGAGGGGGGACATGACTGAGACCTCCAAGTATATCAAGGGTATAAATAAGATAGGGGTGCAGGCGCTCCTTCAAGAGAAAAAAGCATTAGATGTAAAGGACAAGATATGAGGTTCAAGGGTGGGTGATTGAGGAGCAATGTTAGGAAGTTCTTCTTCATTGAGAGGGTGGTCAACCCATGGAATGCCTGCCCCAGGATGTGGTGGGGGCCAAAACAGTAAAAGGGTTCAAAAATGCCTGGAACATGCACAAAGGTATCATTTCATACAAGGATAGAAGAAGGGGTAGTTACCGATATCGGGCAGACTAGATGGATCTTTCGGTCTCCTTCTGCCATCAATTTCTATGTTTCTATGTAGCAGTTATTTGGATGCATATACACTCACCAACTCACTCTCCAGCAATGATTTCCTCTCCCAGCAGGCAAATTGAGTTGTCTCTGATAGGAAGTGTAAAAGTGGTAGAGGTATTTTCTAGCCCACAAACCTTCCTTGCTGCAGTTACCAAAAAGTTTGGCATTTTATAAAAAAAAGCAGAGCACACATATTGTTAACCACAGAGTTAGAAGCACTCAATAGACCTCAATCCATTTTGCAGTGGTGCCAGACTGGGGTGATATTGAGAGTTGGGGCAAGCTACACAAAAGTGGAAAAGAAGATGGTAGGGTGCAATATTGGCAGAGGGATGCTAGACAAATATCACTGACTTCTCCCAATGCTAAGCTACTTGATAACTGCTTATTTACAGTAATTCTTTTAGCACTAACTCTGTCTTCAGTACCAGTTACAATAAGTTGAAGAACTGCAGTGTATAAATAAAATTGATGCAAACAGTGAATTGAACGTTCGTGTCTTTTGTGCTTTTCTGAAAAATAATCAAGGGTTTTTCATAAAAGGGTTGGCCACTTAATATGGAGGAAATTAAGTGCACCTAGCTATCCCTATTAAACATCAACTATACTCAAACATTGGTCTAAAACAACTGAAATGTAACTATATTAAAAAAGCAGTGTAAGGACTTCCATAAACAAAAATGGCAATAGCAGCTTATACATCCAAAAGTGAGCAGACAACTGAGGCTCAGCTTGGAGTGAGAAAGGCGTTTGGATATCCTTCAGCTGTGCTCCTCCTTAGTTCTCAATGAATGTGACCTATAAGATTATATCGATTGTTCTTTCTTTTCTGCTCAGCAAGTAAAACCAGCAGGATGTCACTACAAGGAAAACTCAGACCCTTTAGTTTAAAAGAAAAAATTTGACTGCAAAGTTCATCATCTAAAGAACTGACAGTCTCAAACATTGAAACCTGAAAGAACTTTGAAGTTTCTGTTGCAGAGTGATCCAAGCTCAAGGCTGAGATATATTGACATTCTCACATTCATTTTCTACAGACATACGCATGGTGATAACTACTGTACATGGAGTAAAGAAACTTCTTTTTGTTCAATTTATATCTAGAATTTTCAAGGTTCACAAATGGCAAAGACAAAGAAATGATGCTCACAAACCTGACCTTCCCTTACTTCAAACAGCCTGTCAACTATGTAATGAGTTCCACTGGGATGATTATTTTTGTTTTCCACATGTAAGGATAACACCTGTGACTCATAAATGATGACACCTCTGTGTTACAAGTTGTTATCTAGTGGGAATAAATCAGATCATCACAGTATAGACTGTTACTTACTGTGTACTGTTTATACAATATTTTAACATTTATAGTTTTGTAAAGGGGTCGTCCAGACACCAGTATAAAACTCACAGTTGTAATTAAAATAATCCTACCATATTACATAGAAAAACTTTGCATTTCAAGCCCTTCAATTCTTCATCATTGAATACTTTCAAAAAAATTGGTGCTTTGACCACAACCATTCATTCACAGTTGAAGCTCTCTCATGTGGAAAAGTTATACAGTCCTACTGGTAGTTTCTTAATAATTTTTACGATATCCGACTGTAACAACATATGCAAAGGATTGTGATTACATTACTAAACTGTAAGAGAGTATTACAGACATCAGTCTAGTTTTCATACAGATATTCTACATAATTACTGAATAGCCTGAAGCTTAGTTTTGTCGGGAATGTTGTACAGCTGAGTTCTATGGGTGCTTTGAGCTTCTGGCATGTGATTGGAGCTCCTCTTTAAATGGTATATGTGTTCAAAATGTACCTATTTCTGTATGACTTAATCTGCTTCAGTCTGAATACAGAACAGTTATGATCAAATATTGTCAAAGCTGATCTTCCACTGGTTATATGTCAGTATAACATGCATACCACACATCCAAGTTATCAGGTTTCGTTTGTATGTATATCATAAATGATATACAGACATCAATGACAACAGTCTGCATCTTGTCTGCATGTATGTCCTACTGATATTCATAAGTAGGACAGCATTGTTACTATATGTTCACAATCCTATAATTCCTATTAAGTGTATATCCTGTTTCAGAGAAGACATAATTTTAAACATCTTCCCTCACTATCTGCCATGTTTTTCTCCCCCAGTAGCACACACAGCTCTCTTTATTTCATATTAGGCACACTCATCAACATTATGGGCCCAGTTCTCACTCATAAGGGATTGTTGCAAAATTGCTACAAACTAATGTTGTGGCAGTGCATTTTACTGTACAGGGCAGATATTCAGAGGAGTTGCACATGTGCAACCACAGAGATGCGTCCCAGAGCCATATTCAGCCAATGCAAATGTGCTGTGCAAAATACATTGCGCAGCTGTGCAACAGTAATGTATGCAGTGCAAGTACAAGGGGTCATACCCATGAATAAGCTGCACAATGGCATATTCAGTAGAACGGCACAACACAAGTCAGGGGCAAATACAGAATGTGCCACACAGAATTGAGCTCAAACACACACAGAAGATACGCTAGGCACAGAACCTCACAGAGATGGATGCTGGGCCATTCTTGATCGAGGTAGTAATGAGGGGTGTGAGGAGGAGGGAGGAACAGCAACATGGATGAGGAAGGGCCCGTATGCAGTATGCCACACACAGATGGTACTGTGCTGGCCTCACCTTTGAGGACTACGGTGATGCAGGTATCATGGGCAGGTACCGACTGAACAGGACAATTCTGAGGCAGCTCTGTGAGCTGTGCCATGATGAACTGCAGGCACCCACCGGGAGGAGCCATGCTGTGACAGTGGAGACCAAGGTGACAGCAGCAATGTTCCTGCTCACCACAGGCAAATTCCAAAAACCAAAGAGGTCAACCACTGGAATAACCCAGTCAGCCACATCTTGCCTCCTAACACAGTTCCTCAATGCCCTGCTACCACACACTTCAGAGTTCATCCGATTCCCAAGCACACAGGCAGAGCATACAGCAAACATGCAGGACTTTCACAGGTGGCACACATGACAGGCATGATTGGGGTGATAGACTGCGCCCTCGTGGTCATACCCACACCACCTGGCCCAGAGGGTGCCACCTACATGAATAGAAAGGGGTACCCATCAGTCAACTGTCAGGTAGTGTGCAATGCCATGGGATGCATCATCATTGTCTGCACCACCCACCCTGGGAGTGCACATGATACATTCGTCTGCCACAGCTCCATCCTGTACCAGAGGTTTGAGCATGGGGAGATCCCCATGGGCCATCTGGTAGGTGAGTATGGCACGAGATGGGGTGTGGGGTTGCTGTGCAGGGGGCAGAGGCCAATGCCACATGCAGCGAGCCAACAAGGTGGCTATAGGGGGCAGGGGTGAGGGAAGGGGGACAAGCAATTCAGCAAGGTAACCTGCACATCTTAGCCACACAGGTGACAGCACCTACCCCCTGCACCCCTGGCTGCTCACCCTCATCTGGCGTCCTTCCAATTGTGCAGAGGACAGGTACAACAAGGCCCACATTGCAACATGCAACATCATTAAGTAAGTCTTTGGCATGCTCAAGATGCATTTCTGTTGCCTAGACAGGTCCGGTTGTGCCCTACAGTACAGCCCTGTGAAAACCTGTGGACTATTACTGGCCTGCTGCATGCGGCACAATATGGCCATTGACCGTGGGATAGCCATCAATTTGGAAGAGGGTGAAAGCAGTGATGAGGATGGGGAGGGAGGGAGGGATAGTGAGGCTGAATAGAATAAACGGTGGGTGGGCAGAGGGGGACAGTGAAAAAGCAGGAATACTGAACGAATATTTCTGCTCAGTATTCACAAAAGAGGAGGGGGAAGTGCCTAATCCAATTAACAGAAGCACTCTTGATAGGGGGGTCGATCCCAGTCCTTTCACAGAAGAAAGGGTTCTGCAAGAACTCCTAAAACTGAAGGTGGACGAAGCAATGGGTCCTGATGGAATTCACCCCAGAATTCTAAAAGAATTAAGGAAGGAACTAGTAAAACCACTGGCTACTCTTTTTAATAAATCATGGGAGGATGGTGTGGTACCCGAGGACTGGAGGAAGGTGGATGTGATTCCCCTTCACAAAAGTGGGACCAAGACAGAGGCAGGAAACTACAGACCTGTCAGTCTGACCTCTGGTAGGGAAAATGATGGAGTCACTTCTGAAGGAAAGAATAGTTGAGTACCTAGAGGTCAGTGGAGCACAGGATCCAAGGCAGCATGGGTTCACAGCGGGAAGGTCATGTCAGATGAATCTAATAGATTTCTTTGACTGGGTGACCAAAGTAGTAGACCAGGGAGGGGCTGTGGACACGGCCTACCTAGACTTTAGCAAGGCATTTGACACAGTCCCACACAAAAGATTATTAATCAAATTAACCAGCCTGGGAGTGGGTCCCAGGGTGGTAGCCTGGGTAAAACATTGGCTGGACAACAGGACACAGAAGGTAATTGTAAATGGAGCCCACTCTGAAGAAAGGGTGGTTACTAGTGGGGTACCACAGGGTTCAGTATTGGGTCCAGTCCTTTTTAATGTCTTCATCAGTGGCATTGCAGAGGGACTGGAAGGAAAAGTATGCCTTTTTGCAGATGACACAAAGATCTGCAACAGGGTTGATACACAAGGAGGCGTGGAAAGGATGAAAAGGGACTTGGCAAGGTTGGAGGAATGGTCTGACGTATGGCAGCTAGGATTCAATGCAAAAAAGTGCAAAATAATGCACCTGGGAAACAAGAACCCAGTGGAAGAATACACAATGGGTGGGGAGGTAGTAACAACAACAAAACAGGAAAGGGACCTGGGGGTAATCATATCAGATGACCTAAGGTTGCAAGCAATGTGAGAAGGCAGTAGGTAGGGCCGGGGGTATACTGGGATGTATAGGAGAGGCATCAGCAGCAGAAAACAGGAAGTTGTTATCCCTCTGTACAGACAGTTGGTGAGACCCCATCTGGAATACTGTGTCCAGTTCTCGAGACCCCATCTCTGCAAGGACATAGACAGGATAGAGGCAGTCCAGAGGAGGGCAACTAAAATGGTGCAGGGTCTGCAAGAGAAGCCGTATGAGGAGAGACTAAAGGAGCTTAATATGTATACCCTTGAAGAAAGAAGAGAGGGGGACATGATAGAAACTTTCAAGCACCTCAAGGGAATCAACAAAGTCCAAGAGGCAGCATCTTTCAGAAAAGAGACTTGCAAGAACAAGGGACACAATTTAAAGATAGAAGGAGGGCAGTTCAGGGGCAATGTGAGGAAGTATTACAGAGAGGTAGTGGATACATGGAACAGCCTTCCTGAGGAAGTTGTGGAGTCTAAAACTGTGGGAGAATTCAAGAATGCATGGGACAGACATAAGGCAATTTTTGTAGGGGCAGGAAGATATAGGCTGTTGGTTAAATAGGATCTGCAGCCTATCCTGTAGGTAGGGAAATGGGCAGACTAGATGGGCCTAGCGGTCCTTATCTGCCGTCAAAGTCTATGTTTCTATGTTTCTATGGGGAGGACAGCCTGGATGGGGGTGTGCAGCCACCCATGCAGAGGAGGGACCCCAGGATGGCCGCATGGGCCAGGATGCACAGGGCAAAAATTGTACAAGAGCACTTTGGTAACCGCAGATGAGTAACAGCCATGACAGCAGTGCATGCATGGAACAGACACTCACACACACACACTCTGAGGTGCATGGCCACACAAGGAGGCATGAAGGGACACTGGCATACAGACAGCAGGCACAGGGACAGCACAGATATACAGCTACACACCCACAGCACAGTGCATATGCATATGCACACACACACACACACACACATGCACACGCAGGCACTGGGCTGGAAACAGGGCTGGCCACGACACGACGTGCACATGCAGCAATGGCAACATCACGAGGTGCACAGCTGGGCACAGTGGGCCATGCGGCTGGCACAGCCGGATACGGTGGCTGTGGTGCTAGGCTGCACACACACACATGTGCAGCTGCATGTGGCATGGATCAGACTGAAGGCACCAGCTCACTGGGAAGGCTGGCACAGTGCTGACCTTATTATGCTCAAGCCACAAGGCCCTGCAGCACAGCAGACACACATGGAGGCCACGCCACACACCACATATACGTGGCACCACGTGCACATGTGTGTGCACAGATGAGTGGGCACAAGGCAACAGCAGCGGGCAGCAGGATGGGACAGCACAACCAGCAGGCCTACTGTGCAGATGCAAGGCCATCACGGCCACGTGGGTTGCCTTGCCTTGGCTGTCTGGCAGCCACAGGCTGCTCTAAAGCCACTGGAGGTGTACTCAACACACTCACGGGGTAGAGGTGTGGGAACATGACTATGTCCTCGCTGACACGAACAGGCCAGCAAAGAGATTACTGCCGGGAGTGTCTGGGATGGCCATGTCAGAGCCCAGTGTCAGCCATGCTGGGGTCACCAGACACTGGGTCTGCTGTATGGAAGCTGCACTATGTGGAGTCATACTCACCCTGCTGCACCCACTGGATGCCAATGATGCAAATCTGGCTGTGATGGAACCGACAATGCGGTCCAGTGATGCGGTCATGGCCTCCCACAGCTGCCGGATCTCACCAATCAGCTGTGCGCATCCAATGTCTGCATGGTCGGACTGGTGGCGCAACTCCACCCGCAGTGTGCTTAACTGGGCCCTGAGCATTACCTGGTTGTCCATGGAGGCCTGCAGCAGCCTGGTGTGCTCGTCCAACCTGTCAGTGCCATGTGCATCCTGGGGCTGATACTGACCCTCTGGGGTGTGGCAGCATACCCGGCAGCATCCCCTGCTGGGGGACACTGCACAGGGGACTGCACAGAGGGTGGGGAATGTGGGGTTCCCAAATCAGCAGCCCCTGTGGTGTACTGCATGGTGGCCACCACTGCTCACCAACACTCTCCAGCCACCTGCTGGACCATCTCTGTGGCTCCTGTGCCCATGGAACCAAGTCCCCCATGGCCGGCATCAACATCGGCACCATTCATCACTGCGTGACCATGGACAGGGGTTGGCTGCGCAGGTGTTGTACCCCTGCCGGTGGTGACCACCACCAGTGTGCAAGCCTGTACCCTATGTGGCATGTCCAGTCCCGTGCCACCCAGGATCAGCCTCAGGTCATCATCTGTGTCTGATGCCCCACTCACCTGTGTACCCAATACGAGTATGGGTAGGTCTTCAGTGAACAGTAGGTCCAACAGGGGGTCATCATCGCCAAGCCCTAGGATGTCCAGAAATCCCACACTGCCATGTTGCTGATGGTCCATGGCCCCGATGCTGGTGGATGTAGATGGCTCATCCTCATTGGATCCAGTATCATCAGCCACATCCTGCATCCCACCCCTGAGGTGTGCAGTGTGGTCATGCAACAGGGTATGCATGTGATGCACTATACATTATGGTGGACATGCCATGGACAGTACACATGCTGGGCCAGCCATGTGTGGTGGATGCAGCACATGATGCCACAGCACTGGATGGCTGGCATGCCTGAGCCACTCACCTCCAAGGCCTACCCTGCCAGTGGTGTGCCATGCAGCCGCCTGCACCCCTGTGGGCCATGCCGTGCCCAGGGTCCACCAGGCAGGCTGCACCTTGGGTCTGGCCACTGGTGCTGCACATCCTGGGGCTGGGGCCACGGTCGAGGTACGGTGCCCCTGCTGCAGCAGCACTATACACAGGTGTACAATGCCATGCTTGGTGGACACACGTGTGTCCTGCACTGCTGCAAGCCAAACATGCAAGGGGCCCACGGCAATGCTGCTGCCATGCCTGCACACTACAGGGCAGCACCCCCCACCCACACACATGGCTCTCACTGACTCACAGTGCTGTGAGGGGCTGCAACCCATATGGAAACCACCTCCTGGTATGCTGTCATTGGCAGCATGGCTGATGATCGCTGCCACCATCTCCTCCCCACCATGAGTACAGGGGTGGCTCCTGGGCCCCTGCCCGTTCTGCTGTGAGACACCCTGATGGTGACCACCTTCTCCTTAATGTGCCACTGGTCTGTACTCATCTTCTTCTTGCACTCCTGTACACTCCTTTGATGTCTGCCGTGGGCATTGACATATGTTGCCACCTCATTCTACCCTGTGGCACATTTCTGCTGGGTGCCCATGGCCCCACTGAGCAATTCCTCCCTGTTGAGATAGGCCTTGAACAGGGCCTGTTGCTCATCTTTTGTGAAGTTGGGTCTGCACTTCCATGCAGGCCCTGCAACACAGCTCCCTCCATCTCTGACATGATGCTACCTGTGGGAGATAACACAGTGGTATGATTAGTGGATTGGCAGGCCAGCCTGGAACACTGCAGCACAGATACCATACCCGGATAAATCACAACATGAGGTGCTCCTTACCGAAATGGCTGAAATACCTGTCAGTGCCCAGTGCAGTATTGTGGTGCTTTTATGGCTTAACTCATGCAAATGAGCAGCAGCGCAATTGAAATGAGATGCTAATGTGCCTGACTGCACCAGGCATTGGCTCATAGGCCTATTTGCATATGTCGGCTGAATATTGCTGGATTGCACTCTGCGCAATCGTAGTGCACCGACAGGGTTGCTGGCACATCTCCTGCACATGTGTGGTGCATGTCAGTGCAACTGCCATGTGCACCATGGGCATCACTACAGCATGTGTGGCCTATCGTGCACCTGTGCGCAGTGTATGACATGCCCCCATTGCACATGCGGACATGTGCTCACACCACGCATGCAGACATGCTGTGCTGTCAGGTCGTATTGCGCAACTGTGCCACATGCACTATACCTCTACCATGCATTGCCCATGAATGCACACCAGCGCTTGCAGCCCATTGTGCGGGGTCATGCAGTGTGCGTACATGGGGTCATGACCATGATCCCATACTCCCACCCAACAGTGCAATTCTGTGCATGTGTGGTGCTGCACGATAGGTGTCAGCTGCGCATGTCAATTGTGCAAATCTGTGCTGTGCGGCCATGGTATGGGACACCCAATTGCACATCAGGTGCTGTGTAGTTCCATGTGCAGGCTATGCAGGTACATGCGGTTAGGCACAGTTTGGCAGACGGCAGTCATGGCAGTGTTGGGTCATCGTGTGCACCGGGAAGGGAACTGGTCCGATGCTGAGGTGGAGAATCTGGTGGCCCTAATCCAGCCAGTGGAGGATTGGTTGTATGGTGTGGCAGAGCTCCAGGAGCCTAGGTTCCAGATGTGGAAAAGGGGGGCCACTGGCCTGGAGTGGTGGTCTGGGGTGCCATGCACATCTGAGCAGTGCAGGCACAGATATGGGGACCACCTCAGGAGGGATCTTGACAGGCTCTGATGGCTGCAGGACTGGGCATGCCTGGGGTCTGTGTGGCAGCCAGGTAGATGTTCCATGCCACTGGGCATGCTACCATTGTCCACATCCTGTGCTGTGCGCTGTATGTGTGGCTGCATGAGGGCAGCGCTGGTGGATGGTGCATGTCCTCCGTTGCTGCACTGCATGCCTGTTCTGCATACGTTGATGTTGGGCCATACACCATGCCCACACACAGGCCTGTGCACCTGCCCATGCTGTGCCAGCACTAGGCACTGTGTCAGTGGTGGGTGGGTCTGTTTATGGTGTGCCACTCATGTCCATTGTCTCTCTTTCTGTTCCATTCACAGGACTGGAGGACCGCAGGAGGGCCAGGGTTGCTGCAGACAGGGACAGGTGTCACGGTGATAGGGGTGCCCCAACTGTGCCGGCACCTAGGCAGGCAGGTGAGTGCATGCGGCATGGTGTTCGGGTCATTGCTTACACTGGGGTGTGCTGTGTGGTATGGCATGGGGCAGGGATGCCATGCATGGACACTGCATTGGCTGGTTCCTGGCCCCACTGCCTGTGCTATGCTGCGAAGGGGGTGGGCCTTGCTTGTGGCATGTGTGTGGTGGTGGCCTGTCACCGTTCCTTGTAGGGTGGGTGTGTGTGCATGTCCCATGGTGTGCAACCGTTGCAGGGGGACTACTGCACTGCCTGGGGGGCCCTCACACCAGTACTGTGTGGTCCACTGCATGGGTGTGGGGGCAGGACTGTCACAGGCAACCACACAGTCAGCCCATGGGGTGCAGTGGTGTCGGCCACTGCTGTCCACTATGCACGTGCCAGTTCTGGTTCTGTTCACCTGTGGACATGGTGGCTGTCCCATGCACACCAATGGGTGGGCTTGGGCTCCTTGTGGTCCATCACTCATTGCCTGTCCTGTTTCCCCTCTTGTAGGACAAGTCAAGCCTCAGGCCAGAAGACACAGGCAGACCTTGAGCAGTGGGCTCCATGTGCTCCATGGACTTGTGCGGCTGCACATCTCACAGATGAATGTCCTCATATGTGTCTGCAGGTGACATCTTGGTGCTACCCGGGTGCTGATTCAGGAGGTGCACCAGCTGAGGGAGTCACAGCTTCATATGCGTCATTGACCCTGTCCCCTCTCACCACTGTGCCCTGGATGTCCTCTTCTCTCATGATGTTTCCTGTCCTGTCTGTTCCTGTGTCCTTACTCCCATTCTCATTCCTCCTTGGCTACTTTGCTCGCCCTTCCAATTCCCTTACCGCTGTTTCTGTTAGTTGCCTTGTTGGCACACCACTGTTCTTTTTATGTTGGAAAGTTTTCTGTTCATACACCTCTGGGCCTGCATCTCCTTTGCCTGTGCAGTGCTGCACTGTGCCTATGTTGTTCTGTGCTGCTCTTGGGTGTTCCCATTCTGTACCACTGCTGTGCCCTTGATGGTGTGCTCCTGTGTGCAGTGGCTGCTGTGTGCCATGTACCTCTGTGGCATGGGCCCTTGGGCTGTGCATCTGGCCTGTGTGTGGTCCACTGCCTTGTGTCCCTGTTCACCTGTGCTGGCCTGCCATCCATCTGCACCGTTGCCCTTGCTGGTGCTGGTGTGCAATGTGGTGCTGGGCCCTGTGTCCCTGCTTGGTGGCATGGCTTGTGCTACCTGTTCCCCAGTGCCTGTGCGTCTCTTGTACCTCTGTGCACTGTATGTGCTGGTGCCCTCACAGCATGCTTGTGGCTTTGTCCCATGCAGTGTTGTCGGTCAGAGTTGTGGTGCTGCAGTGCCATAAGCCTGCCAGCTTCCCTTTCATCTGAGTGGGTGGCTGGGTGTGTTTCGTGGCCTGTGTGTTTCTGTTGTGTGGCCTACTGTCACTGTGGCCCCATGACTGTGTGCCTGTGCTGTGCATCATGGTCATGCTCCCCTTGTGGTTTGGGACTGCCAGGGCTGGCTTGGCACTCTGCTCTTGTGCTGCCCTGCCTGTGTACCCCTTTGACTGTGCTGCTTGCTCCGCATGCTTGTTGCTTTCTGCCATGCTCCTGCGCAGTCCTGGTTGCTCCAGCACATGTCTGGTTTGCGCAATGGTGCATCTTTGCGATATTCAATGTGGTTTGTGCCTGCGCATGTCTATGGTGCATCTTTTGAATATGGTGTCCATTTTCGGTGGCACAACTGCATTGCGCCGCACATTCCATTACGCATGTTCTGGGAGCACTTTTGAATATCTGGCTCCACATGTAATTCCTCTGTGCTATGCTGAGAGAGGGATCTGGCAACCTTCTCCTGTGGACTTTCTATGTCAGTGCATATGCACACATCACTGTGTGCTGGTGCATGGAAGGCATGGAGTTTGCACATATACAGTATTTCTCACACAGCGGAATTCACATTGCCAGTGGCCACCATTGTACTGGACACAGCACTTTTGCACTGGCCCATATCTGCCACCAGAAAATCCTGGCAGTATGAGGTGAGACCAATGCAGGACATGAGAGACTGTGATTAGCATGGGACCATATAGTCAAGGATGAGGTATGCATGCATATGGTCATGGAGGAAAGTGACATTGGATTTGTAGGGGCAAGGATAATTTTTTTCTATGGGTTGTGTTGCATAATAGACCACCAGGGAGACTGATAAGTGACAAGGGTAGGGGATCTATTTCATTTCATTTTTATTTTGTTAACCAGATAAGTACACTGTCCACAATGAGATGCCTTTGCCAGGCATGACCAAGGTACCAATATGGTACAAGATACAACAGATACATAAATTCACAATAAAAGTAATACAATTAATCTGCAAAAGATTATCCAACAACTCAAATAAATTGTTGAGCATACAACCACAAGAATTAAACCAAACACAAACAAGAGATCCAGGAGCAGCCCAGAGTTCTAGGTTGGGGGGGATGAGGGACATGCATTGCTAATGGACTAACCCATTAATGAATTTGCATAGTACTGTGCCATGTGGATACACATTGTACATTGGCTGGCATTGTGTGCCATAACTGTGTGCAAACCATGTTTGTGCACACGAAATTCAATTCCAGCCCAATGTCTACAACAAAATCAAATCAAAGTACCATTGGCACTGAGCAGCATCAAGCTATAACAAGCAGAAGTAGGACCCCACTGGAAAGGAGATGTAGCTTCATAGTAGCTAGGTTATCCTGGGTATGTACTGTAAATTGCTTGTACAGTTGCAGTCAGTGATATATCTCGACATCTCCTGCCATTTCTGTGATATATCCAGATACATTTCCTGTCTGCCTGCAGTGCCACTATAGGATCACCACAGAGAAAAACTCTTCAGAAATATCACAAAATACTTGGAAATATCCAGAATATTTGGAGGCTATAACTTTAAATCACTTTGAGATACCATAGAAGTAAAGCACTATATACAGGAAATGTAAATTCTATGCTAATCTACAGTTCACCCTCTAATATAGGATCATAGAATTTGATGCAGATAAGGGCCTCTTGGCCCACCCTGTCTGCTCATTATTTTAGCTTCTTTTTTGCTGTAGACCCTACTTGATCTATGGTGCTTTCTTCTCCACCATTCCCTAACTCTACTATTTCCTTGTACCTATTCTAGGCATATTTGAACCCCAGCACTGTTTTTGCCACCACTACTTTGCTTGAAGGCTGCTCTAGGAATCCATCACTTTTTCTTTAAAGAAGACCCTTCCTCATATTTCTCCTGAATCTACCCCTTTCCAGCTTCATAGCATGTCCACTTGTTCTAACTCCTTCGGTCCCATAGCTACCATATGGCGTTGGTACCGTTCATTGCTGAACCCAACCCAAAATGGCCACCGGGAGAGAATGAACTAGAGGACCTTTCTTTCTAAAAAAGATTCCCCACCTGTACACTAACTTTTTTTACCCCCTGAGGTATTTAAAGGTCTCTATCAAATCCCCCCCCCCTCTCCCTTCTCCCTTCCACGATGTACAGTACATATTGAGCTCCTTTCGCCTGTCCTCATAGGGCTATTGATGCAGAACCTGCACCATTTTGGTTGCCCTCCTCTGAACCACCTCCATGCTGTCTGTGTCCTTCCTGAGATGCAGTCTCCAGAACTGGACACAGTACTCAAGGTTGGGTTGTACTAGTGATCTGTATAGGGGCAACACCACCTCACACTTTTTGCTAGTGACACCCCTTCCTGTGCACCTCAGCATCCCACTAGCCCTCCTGACTGCCTTATCACACTGCCTGGCCACCTTTTGGTTATTTGACATGATTACTCCCAGGTCTCTTTCCTGCTTGATCTTTGGCAGTAACACTACACCCATTTTGTGCTCCGGCCACAGGTTTCTGTTCCCCACATGAATTATTTTGCACTTCTTTGCATTAAAACCAAGTTGCCATACCCTTGACCACTCCTTCAGTTATTTCAGATCTCAGCTCATCCATTCCACCCACTCCCTGAGTGCCCACCATGTTGCAGATCTTGATGTCATCTGCAAGGTGACAGCGATTCCCTTTCAGGTTCTCTGCTATGTCATTTATAAAGACAATAAAGAGGACCAGTCCCAGGCCCAGCACTTAAACCTGAGGTACCCTACTGGTCATCCTCCCTTCTTTGGAGTGAACTCTATTTACCACTACTCTCTGTCTCCTACCCCCTTACCAGTTTTTTACTCAGGTTACCACTTTGCTGCCAAACCCAAGCTACCTAGCTTGCTTACCAATCTCCAATGTGAAATGGTGTAGAAAGTCTTAATGAAATCCAGGTAGGCCATGTCTACTGCCCCTCCCTAATCTAATTCCTTGGACAGCTAGTCAAAGAAATTTATCAGATTTGTTTGGCGTGACCTCCCCAATATGAATCCATGTTGCCTAAATTACAAGTATTTGATTAAAGTACCAGTGCTACTGAGAGATACTAAGCTATCCTTCTCAAGTTGCCTTAATTTCTTCAATCTCCTCAGCACTTTCTTTGAAATTCTCCCTCCATTACAGCTTCTAAACTGTGAGTCCATACTGAGCACCAATTTGCTTGATTATCAACAGACACTGTCACTGAGCAATCGGCTTGTGTAATTACTACCAGGCACAGAGGACCAGGACAGTATTTCATAATGCATACTCATTCTAACAAAACTTCCACAGCAGTGCTTGAGATTCCCATTACAGGTAGCATGATATGCATTAGAAGCAGACACTGTTTGCAGAGGGCAGCAAGTAGCATGCATCAACAATAAAAGAAGACAGATCACATTCCAATTTTTTTTTGCAGATCTCTCCAAGACATATGCTTGTATTCTAAAGCCCCAAAACCAAGTACAAAGCCTCATGGGTATGCAAGTCCTTGAACAAGTGTCACAGGTAGGTGCTCTCTCTCTCTCTCTCTCTCATTCTGCACTGTTACCAGTTTTCACAACCATTTCAGCACCTGAATGGTCATCTTGATATACTGCCACCATCCAGCTTGGCTCTCACTCGGGGTATGTTTAGGCCAGAATCCCACCACAACCAGTGCTCACACAGTACAGTAACTTTTCCCAAAGGGCAAATGACCCACCCCTTTAGTCACGGCTAAGAACAGTTCTCTTTGGATAGCTTAGTAGCATGTCTCTTTGGAATGGGTCACAGACTTGCCAGTTACCCCAGGTTATTTAGACCTTGAAAACTCAGTCACAGAAAGCATGACATATATAAAAATAATATATACTACTCCATGATATTACAGTACAGGAATATATACATTAAAGACAATGAGAAATACAGTACACTACAGAAATGGAAAATAAAACATTTTAAACAGTATAGAATCCACACAGAATAACATAAGATATTGCTAAATTCTAAGTAGAAGCAAAACCTTATCCCCAACTGGGATCTTGTGAGTTATGGAAGACTTGAATCCAAAATCTTGCCAATATCTAAATTTAAGATCTTTTTGTTATTTGTGAAACCAAAGGAGTGGTTTATGTCACCATTTGCAGTGGAGGGCATTTTATATACAATGACATCCACTAGGAACAGACATGGTGTCACAAGGTGTCACAGTTTCCTGTCTGACAACTGCCAATGCATTTCACTGTTTCCTGCAGAATTTTGTATGATCAAATGTTTGATCTTGATTGGTGCCACTGGGGATATAATGGTGTGGTACTTCTATGTCAGAATAGGGGAAAATATCAGGGCCATTAAGTACTGAAGTCAAGAATATACCCTCAATACAGAATATATTACTTCCCAGATTCATGACAAACATGTTGTTTAGTTTATTGGCCTTGATACATTTAAGCCAAATAAAAGAAGAAGATATTTTAATAAATAAAAAAAAACAATAAATTGTTAAAAGAGAATATTTTTGGATTGCCAACACTGGAATTAGAGAAAGGCCCGGTCTTAACTGACTTCTAGAACTGTATCCATTTCTGACATAAATACTCCATTGCTATTACGCTTTTCCCCCTTTTCCCTCCACTTATCTTCCTCCCGCTGCTAACTGCCACCCCCACAAACCCCCTTTCCCTTTCAATCCTTTCCTTCCCCTCTGTTTCCCTAATTACTTCCTTTGCCTCTATCCTTTCTTCTGCCTCCCCATTTTCAATGTTTGAATTCAATACCAGGTTCTTTTAACAGTTTATTTTTTAGATGGCTAGTTCATCTCATATTTATCGGCATCATTTTATTTTCTCTTTATAGGCATTATGAATGTCATATCAAATAAAAAATATGCATTGTGAATAGAATCATTCTGTGTAGAGCAAATTGAATCATTTTATATAGAGTGATTGTTATGTTTGCTTGTGCTCTCGCAAAGCAAACATACTGTATTGCTATGATAATGGATTTGAGAAGTGTTTCTCTGTCAGTTCAATGCAGGGCAGTTTGCAGTGTGCTTGACAGTGTTAGACCAATAATCAGCCATGCTGATCATGATACACTTCTGTGCTTACTTGGCAGAAAATTCATGAAGTTCAAAGAAAAGGAGCAGCCCATATCACAGAGCAGCTCTTTGCTTTGATCAGCATGACACTGTCCTGCAAGCCAGCTGACTGGCATCAAGATCACCCTGCTGTTAGCTTCCTTTTCCCTTGTAAAAACAATCCCACCTTCTGCCAAGTATCCCTCCCACCTCACCATTGCTTCCTGTGCCCCATAAATATGAACCCAACACTGGGGTGTCTTATCCCCAGTGGCAGGTTCTGAAATAAAGAAAACTGTCACTCAATGTCTTTTTTATTTTTTTTTACACCCTGTAAAAACAGATAATGGTCCTTGAATGTCTGTTGCTGCTGCCACCCCTACTGCTGTTCCCATGGCCCCATACAATCCCTTCCCCCACTCAGAACCCACCACCCCACCATATCCTTTACTTACCTACTGGGGTTCCAATGCTGTAATCGTCTCTGGACTGGAGACCTGCCTTCACTCTTCAATGCTGGAGCGGTAACTAGGGAAATCAGGAAAGAACGGTCAATGGTTTCAGTGTGTTTTGAAACTGTACTCATAACTTGGTCATTTTCAAATATTTTTCCCCTGCATTTCCAACATGGCCTTTTTGGGACCCACCTCATGAACAAGGTAGATGAAATGTTTCAAATCCAGCCTGAAAGGTGATTTTCCAATCACTCCACTAGATCACCTTTCAGGCAGAACTTGAAGATGTTCACCTACAGGGTTCATGAAGTGATGACATAAGAAGACTTTGTTGAAAATCTGTGTTTACAATATTTAAAAAAACATAGAAACAATGTGATGTCAGAAAAAGACAGAGGGTCCATTGAGGCTGCCCAAAAATTACCTAGGACCTTAGGTCAATCTGGGGACCTATCCCTCCCTGATAGCTCATCCTTCCCTAACCTTGTACTCATTATCTGTGCCTTTACTCTGTTCTACCCCAATTGAAACCTGCCACAGTCCTATCACCCACCACTTCAGTTAGCAGGCTGTTCCATGGCTCCACCACTCTTTCGGAAAAATAGTGTTTCCTCAAATCCTTCCTAAAGCTCCCTCCCTGCAGCTTCCACTCATGTCCACATGTCATTATGCTAGTGCTCTTACTGAATATCTCTGCATGGGGCATTCTATTTATGCCTTTCAGGAACTCAAAGGTTTCATTCATATCCTCCCTATCCCTCTTGGCCTCCAGTGAGTACATGTTCAGCTCCATCAACCGCTCTTTGGTGGAGACTCTCTGGAGCCCTTGCATAGTCTTTGTTGCCTTTTTCTGCATGGCATCTATCCTGTGCTTGTCCTTTCTGAGGTGAGGGCTCCAGAACCAGGCACAGTACTCTAGGTGTGGTCCCACCAGGGATCGATAAAGGGAGAGGATTATCTTCCTGCTACAACTATCTATTCCCCTCCCTATACACCCCAACATCTTGCTTGCTTAGCTGTATGCTTTATTACACTGACTTGATTGTTTTAGGGTGTCACAAATGTTGGCTTCCAGGTCCCACTCTTCTGTAGTGGTACTTATAGAACCCCATTTAGCCAGGACTCTGTCTGGGGGGGGGGTTACCTTTTCCTAGGTGCATTACTTGGCCCTTCTTTGCATTAAACTTCAGCTGTCACACATTTGACCATCTTTCTGGCCTTTGGAGGTTTTTTAGTTCTCCATTTCCCTTAATTCTGTCCACCCATCTGCTAAGTTTAGTATCATCAGCAAAAGGGGCATGTTTACCCTGTATTCCCTTGCCAATGTCACTAATGAACATGTTGAAAAGGATCAACCCCAGGACCGATCCCTGAGGTACTCCACTTGTGACATCACCCTCTGTTGACCTCACCCTGTTTACAACAACTCTCTGTTTCCTAGCCCTAAGCCAATTTCCCACCCACCTGACTGTGTCCTTGGCTGCTCCAAGGTCCTACAACTACTTTAACAGGTGCCTATGTGGCACTGAGTCAAATGCTTTACTGAAATCAAAGTAGAAGTGGTCCACTGCATGGCCCTTGTCCAGCTCCCTAGCCACTCAATCACTAAAGACAATAAGACTGGTCTGGCATGACCTCCCTGCCATGAACCCATGCTATTTATTGTCCTGAAGACCATTCATTTCCAGGTATTCCATGAGACCCTGCTTGATTAAAGTCTCCATTGTTTTTTCCACAATAGATGTGAGACTAACTGGCCTGAAATTTCTTGCTTCCTCCCTGTCCCCTACCTTGTGAAGTGGCACCACATCGACCGCTCTCCAGACACTGGGTACTATCCCTGTCCGTAGTGAGCTATTGAACAGATGTGCAATGGGGTCAGCTAACTCTTCCACCAACTCTCTTAGTCCTCTTGGATGCATCCTGTCTGGGTCTGGAGCTTTATCTGACTTGAGGGCTACCAGGCCTTTCTGGACCCTGTCTTTGGGTTCCATTTTTTGGATTCCCTTAGAGGCTGTACTGATGCCACTTTCAGGTAGGGGGTCCTCACCCTCTCTGGTGAATACAGAACAGAAGTAGTTATTTAGGACTGCAGCTTTCTGTCAGTTGTCCTCAATCACATTACCATCATCTCCTAGCCTAAAGATCCTCCTTCCTTCTTTCTTTTTTTCCTGATGTGACAGAAGAAGTGTTTTTCCTTAGTTTTAATCCCCTCTGCAATCTGCAGCTCGGTGACTGCCTTTGCCTTTCTTACTGTTCTTTTAATTTCCCTATCTTTTGGTGTGTATTCCTCTCACTCCTCCTCTACCTGGCTCCTTTTAAACCTGTGGAATATTCCCCTCTTGGCCCTTACCACTTTCCTGACCTTAGCTGAGAATCATATGGGTCTATTGTATTTTCTTCTTTTAAAAATAATACAGATTTTTGTAGCCTTCCAGACTATCCCCTTTATAAGCCCCCCACATGTCTTCCACACCTGTTGTATCCCTAACATTGGCCAAATTGTCCCTCATCATCAGTCTCATCTTATCAAAGTCCACCTCATTAAAGTTCAGGGCCTCCGCTGGCTCAGTGGCATTGAACAAAGGGGTTCACTCAACATGCTGGCAACCCGGGTTTGTGCCCTAAGCCTGGGTGTCAGGAGAGGAGACTGGCAGGAAGGGATTCCAGAGCATGCAGTGGATGCTTCCCTTCTGGAGGGGGGTGTAATGGATCTTGGCACCTGGAGGTTGATTGGGGGACAGGTAAGGTGGTGTGAGGCCTTGACATGCCCCTGCCTGTCCCCACTTCAGGTCACCACCTAGTTCAGGCCCAATCAGAGTGGGTATTGGAGGGAAGAAAAAACAAAGAAAAATTACCACCCGAGTTGGCCAGATGACGGCAGCTCGACTCCCCTGCTGCGAAGCTGGGATAGCCCCTGAGCTGCACTCACGCTGCCTGGCTTAGATGCAAGGAAGTGCCTTTGGGCACTTCGATCTCCCTTCCCAGTTGCCCCCATGGGTAAGGGGGCCACCCAGATGAAGGGATATGTTGAGCCAGTCAGGTGGCAGAGGCAGTGGACGGGACAGCGGTGGGATGGATTGGTCACCCAAAGGAGTGGGCGGCTGGGTGGCAGGGGATAAAAAGAGCAAGCAAAAATAAAGTTCAGGACCTCCATTCAGGAATGTATTCTTTCATTCCCTAAGGGCAACTCAAGCCTGACTAAATTGTGGTCACTATTACAGTAGATAGTGGCCCCCCTACCCTACCCTTACTGCCCTAACTGCCTCTGAGATTGTAAGAATCGCATCCAGGATGGATCCTTGCCTGGTAGGATCCTTCACCAGCTGAGTCAGCAGGCAGTCTTTGAAACAAGAAAAAAACAAAACAAACAAACAAAAAAAAACACACTTATGAAGTTGCATTGAAATTGTTCAACTCTTGCTCATAACTTTGGACATTTTTAATATTTTGACCCCAGATTTTAAACATAACCAAATTTTTCACACCACCCTATGAATGTGTCAGGTGTCATTTTTCAAATCCAGGCCAAAATGTGTTTTCACACATGTGGCACAAAATGATGGTTCATCCAGTATTTTGTAAATGATACCTGCCATGTTCATAAGGACGGGGGCACAAAAAGAGTATGCTGAAAATATGGGGTGAAAATGTCACTAAACAATGACATCATGATGAAACAGTGATTATTTTCAATGTTTACTCATAACATTGTGATGTGTGCAGATTTTGGCACCCAATTTTTATCACAGCCCTCTTATTACCCCACCTCATGAACATGTCAGATGTAATTTTTCAAATCTGGTCCAAAATTAGTTTTTGCATTTGCGCCATAAAATTGTCCTTTGAACAGAATTTAAAAAAAATTCCACCTGTCATGGTCATAAGGTGAGGTCATAAAAATACAGTGTTTAAAATCTATGGTCAGAATGGCAAAATAAACCCAGTAAAGTATTGAGTATCATTGAATTTTTCAATGTTTACTCATAACTTTGTATGATTTTGTGAGGTTTTGCCCCAGATGCTAGGTCGCTTTTTGTTTATCCCACCTGATGAACATGACAGGTGTTATTTTTTCCATTCCCCTTTAAAACATCTGTTGTAGTTGCTTTTTGAATCCACCTTTCAAACAAGATTTAAAACTGTCCATCTGTCTTGATCATAATAGCAGATCACAAAAAGGCTATGGACAGGATTAAAAAAATGGATTTGCTGGGCACAAATTAGATGTGCCGGTGCACCCCAAAAATGCGCCATGGTGCCATTCACAGACAGCATGGTTGCTCTGATGCAACCCGGATGCGCTGCCCCAAACAGGATGCACCGTGGACACCTGTAAATGATATGCGGCACAAATTGAGGGTGCGAACACATGCATTCACAGTGCAGAGCAATTCACAGTGCAAAATGAAGGCACGACTATGGAGCGTCCACGGCGCATGTTCCAAATGTGCCACGGAAAGATAAGAATGAAAGGAGAAGACTTAAGTGCAAGCCCCCAGCAGGCCAGCGGGCCAGCAGCAGGATCACAGGAGCCAGCAGGACGTGAGAGGCAGCTGAAAGGCTAAAATGGATGGAGCACCATTCCTGATGGCAGGCATGATAATGGGGATGAGGAGATGGGCGGCACAGCAACGTGGTGGTAGAAGGCACCATAGGCAGCCAACCCCACAGTGGTATCATGCCAAACTATCATTTGAACAGCTCACCGACACGGAAACAGTAGGCTGATACCACCTGAACAGGGCCATACTGAGGCAGCTTTGTGAGCTGTGCCACGATGAAATGCAGGCACCCATTGGATGAGGTCATGCCATGGCTGTGGAGACCAAGGTGACAACAATAATGTGCTTGCTCACCACAGGAACCTTCAGGAGGCCATCCAGGGACACCTCAGACTTCTCACAGGCATCCACCTCCCATCTCCTCACACAATTCCTTATCGCACTGCTACCACATGCTTCAGAGTACATCCAATTCCCAAGCACACAGGCAGAGCAGACAGAAGCCATGCAGCAGTTCCACAGGGTGGCATGCATGCCAGACATCATAGGGACCATTGACTGCACCGATGTGGCAATCCGCACACCACCTGGCAATGATGTGGTAACATACATCAACCACAAGGGGTACTATTCAGTAAACTGCCTGGTGGTATGCAATGCCACAGGGCACATCAGCAATGTCTGTGCCACATGCCTGAGAGCACATATGATGCCTTCATTTGGCACCAGTCTGCCCTCTGCCGCAGATTTGAGGCAGGGGACATAACAAGCAGATACCTAGTAGGTGCGTGGGACAATCTGATCTGCTGAACAACAGGACACCATGGTGCAGGATAGGAAGGGGAGGCAGGTGTGTAGGTAGCATGATGCACAATGTACAGAGGGGTCAGCGGAAGTGGGAAAGGGGGGGACAGCACCCCAGGCATGCACAAACCGGTACAGTGTGGCACAACTAGAATGCATGGAAGGACGGCTGTAGTGCCATGGGGGGAAGGTGTGGCAGGGCCCAGCACCCCACATGGAGGCATGCATGCACAGCTGCCAAGCACACTGGGCTGGACAATGGGAGCTGGGGCACATGTGGAAATCAATGGCATGGGCAGCCAGGGGAAGACAGCAGCACCAGGGTCAGACACATCAGGAGGGAGGGGGAGGTAGAAAGGCAGGGAAGGGCAGAACACGGTAGTGGTGCACCCACACCACACACAGCAGTGCGCCATGGTGCAGGGGGGGAGTTCTATATATGTGAGCAGTGGACTAACAGTTACCCTTGCTCACCACAGGTGATGCAACATCCCCACTCAGACCCTGGTTACTCACCCCCTTCAGACAACCAGGTGGAGGAGTATTACAATGAGGCACACACTGCCATATGCACCATGTAGAGCGTGTCTTCAGCATGCTGAAGATGTGCTTCCAGTGCCTGAATAAGTCTGGTGGGGCCCTACAGTATAGCTGTAAGAAGGCCTGTGGCATATTCCTGGCCTGTTGTATACTACACAACATGGCCATAAACCATGGAATAGCTGTCCAGGCTGAGGAGAGTAACAGTTCCTGGGAGGAGGAGGAGGAAGAGGAAGGTGGGGATGAGGATGCAGAGCCACAGGGTCTGTGGGGCAGGACTGCCACTGGTGCATCACGACCCATGCTTGGCTGCAAGGGCCAGGCAGTACAGGGACACACTGTTGGAGGAGCACTTTGGCAACCACAAGTGAGTAACACAGGTCTATATTGTGGAGGAGCACATTGGTGACCGCAGGTGAGTAACACAGATGTGTAGTGCAAGGCGGGCACAACACACCGCACATACAGCCCCACTCAGCCACAGACACACACAACACAGGCCATCAAGCAGTGCCAAAGCAGCAGTGGAATGCAGACATGCCAGTGTCCAGGCAGTACACACACATGCACAAACACACACACACACACACACACACACACACACACACACGCACACCACAGTCAACATGGCCATGAGCCACAATGTCAGTGCCAGGGATGGCATGCATCAGTGCACAGCTGCTGGCACACATGCACAGCAGATACAGGATCACACTCATCATGCCCATGTCACATGGCACAACAATG
Source organism: Neoceratodus forsteri (assembly GCA_016271365.2). NCBI lineage: Eukaryota > Metazoa > Chordata > Ceratodontiformes > Ceratodontidae > Neoceratodus > Neoceratodus forsteri. The sequence goes on along the minus strand of CM057451.1, from coordinate 315,536,036 downwards.
GCGCACACGGACATGCAGGTGGTACTGCACAGGGGGCCCACAATGGCAATGCACTGGGGAAAGCAGATGCCACCCATGCCACTCCATGCAGTGGGAGCCAGGTGAGTGGGACACACAGGTGGCAGGTGCATGGCCATTGGATCGGGGACATGGACATCACAGAGTGGCACCACGGCTACCACGGACACATGGGTGGCCTCGCTGATGACTGGTGGATGCTGCCTCAGCACCACCAGCCACAGGGGATGTTGCCAACACCCCTGTAGGGGTACTGCAGTGTGACCATGAGCAGGTGATCATTGGGCTGGAGGCCCCATGAGCCATGTCAGGTCTGGGGATGCTGGGCATGGTGAGATGTGGCAATGGCATTAGCAGCAATGGGTCCACCTGATGCCACTGCCTGAGTATGCGAGAGGCACTCCTGGGGGTATGGCTGGAGGCCCAGTGGCCACGGCATGAACCAGATGCACACACTGCATTGGCAGTAGCTACAATCCACTCCAGAGCTGTGGTCATGCCCACCCACAGTAGGTGTACCTCTGCCAACACACCTGGGCACACCACGCAACCACTGACTCATGCTCAAGGGCCAGCAGCGTCTGTTGGCCCCTGAATTCCACCTATAGGGATGCCTGCCCCTCCACTGTGTCCCACAGGAGGCTGGCATAGCCCTCAATATTGTCAGCGGGTGAGGGCTCCCGGTGACATCGCCGATGGATGGGTGGTGAGCCAGCCTGCTGTGGAGCATCCATGGGTGGTGGTTGCACCATGGCAGGCTGCGGCATAGGAGGGTCATGGGCATGCACAACCCCATCACATCCAAGGATGGTGGAATCATGGTCCAATGCCACCTGCATGCACCTCACAGCATCCAAATGAGTGGCACTGGCTGACCCCACTGCCACAGCAGGACCAGGTGCAGAGGGCACAGCATCCACCACCGTGGGGTGCTGTGCAGACCCTGCATGTGTGCCATGTGCAGCAGGGCCACCAACAGCATCAGGAGCCACCAGTGCAGGCACCTGTGTGTTGTGTGCACCAGTGTTGACCACGTCCCCCAGTATTTGTGTGGCATCTGGATCATCAGGGGCATCACTATCTGCTGCCTGCGTGCCAGATGTCAGCACCAGCAGGGGATCAGTGATATCCACTGCATCCTCTGGGTCATCATTAGCCAAACCCAGGAAACCCTCCAGCTATGATGTATCATGCACGCCAGCAGTGGCAGCACTAGCTACAGAGTTTGATGGGCCTGCCACCACAGGCACTGCAGCTGGAGCCACTGGTGCATTGGAGGGGCCAGGGATGGCACCATCCCCCGTCATGCTCCCAGCCTTGTTGGATGGGCCGGCATCATCGCCTGCTAAGGCATCCCGTGCATCTGTGGACATGGCTGCACCCATGAGGCATGATGGAGCTGTGAAAAGAAATGAGAGAAACATGGTAAATGTCATGTGAGAGTACAGTGGCAAACATACAAGTACAGTGTGTCACAGTGGTGTGCCATGGGTACACGTGACGGTCCCTGGCACTGCCGGACAATGCCCATCCCGCCGCTGCTGCCATGCACAGGATGTGAATGGGGATGCTTAGTGCCCGTACACACTCACAAGGTACTGCACACAGGCACATGGGCAGCCCATAGCACACAGCAGGGCTTCAGTGGCTGCCATTGCACACACATGTGGCCTGACAGGTGTCAGGGACATGGATATTCACAGTGCTGTGATGGGCTACCACCCATCTGGAACCCCCCTCCAGGGACACCCTGCACAACTGACCGGGCAATGCTGGCCACAAGCAGCTCCTCATTTGGGATGAGACGCACACCCGACTGCGGACCACCCCCTGCCTCCTGCCCTGCTCAGTGAGGTCTCAATGTGTGCCACCTTCTCCTTGGTCCTCCTCTTCCCATCATTAAGATGCTTCCTACACTCCTGGGTGGTCCGGTTGTACTTCCCCACTGCATTGATGTAGCTTGCCACTGTCTCCCAGGCCTCATCCCTTGCTGCACGGCTGCCACCCCTGCCAGTCAGGACATCCCTGAGCAGGTTGTATCCCTCTATGAGGGCTCTCTTCTTGTCATTTGTAAAGTTCTGCCAACTGCAACTGGTGGCACTGTCTCCTCCAGACATCACAGCTACTGTGGGATAGATGAAACAGACATTAGACATGCACATGCAGGTCCCTGTGTGGCATGCACTGCCATACAGTGGCCGCTCTGTACAGGCACACCCCCTGCCTAACATTGACCTGCCTTCAGAGCATGTCTGGGATAGTGTCATGGTCTGTCAGGGCAGTCTGTGCTGTGACTGCCATGTCCAGGTGCAATGCCATGGACAGCTGCATATCCCTGGACATGTCACAGGTGATGCATGGTATGGTGCACAGGCTGGTGGCCTGGCCTACAATGACACTCTGCACTCGGCACTGTATGTGCATGCACAACACCCTCCACCATGACCCCTCCAGCCTTGCAGTGGCTACAATGGTAATGGAAATGTAAACAGAACTTACCTTCACAGCTGTGACACCTCTCAGTACCTATCCTCCATGTGAGCTGAGTTGGGAGCATCTATGGCTCAGGGTATGCAAATGAGGTTTGGAGCAAGTATAATGAGATGCTAAACAGCTGATATCCCTCTGAATTTGGTAATGGGCTGATTTGGGAGCAATCTCTGTGATTTGCATAATTGTCCTCAGCTCATCCCAATCAGCATGGTGCATCTGCTGTGCTGAGCACATATTCACATTGTGCATTGTCCACGCATGCACGTTGCATTCGGGGCATGTCCCTGAATGCAGCACAAGTCCATGGGTGCATTGTGTGCACATGCACAATGTGTTCTGAACCCTGAGGTGCATCCCCGCAGCTGTGCAATCAGCCCAACAGTTGCATCAGCAGTATGCAGCTCACACACGAAGCATGGTACCATGTGTGCACGCATGCATGTTCATGTGCTCAATGCACTCTATGCCTCCTACTCCTAGGCATGCCCTGATTACACAACTCCTGCCTTTGTGCACATGTGGGTTACTGCGCAGCACTGTTGCTATGTGTGATGTTGCATGACACACACAGAACATAGTGGACAAGTATGACCTGCACATGCGTGACCTGGTCATGACCCTTGACCCCGCTTTCTTTCCATGACACTGTGGATTGCCCATGCGCATGTGTGCACCAGTGGCCCAATCATGCTTCAGCATGCTGTGCACAGTGACTTGCATGTGGCCTAATGGCACATGTGGCGTGATCAGGCCATACAGTAGCTCAGGCCTCACAGACAGCACCGTGTGAACCGTGCGCATTGGACACACCACATACCAGATGAGCAGTACTCAGGGCCATGAACTGGTCTGAGCTGGAGCTCCTACATCTGGTGGCCTTAGTGATGCAGCTGGAGGGCCAGCTGTTGGGTCAGGAGGACCTGCAGGTGCCCAGAGCCAATGTGTGGGACAGGATTGCAGGCCAGTTGGTGTGCCGCACAGGTGTGCCTCGCACAGGGAAGCAGTGCAGATACAGATATGGGGACCTGCAATGCCAGAACAGGGTGCAGCTGGACCATTTGCAGGAGCATGCATGCAGGGGTGCACTGACCTGACCAGGCATGTCAATCTTGTACATGTGTGGCATGGGCACATGGGGGGTTGGGTCTGCTGCACCAAACAACAGCATACTCACATGGCACACACACACACACACACACACACACACACACACACACACTTGGGCATGGCTGCACCTGCACTGTGGTGCTGTGTACTGCATGTCACATGGCGTGGAGCTCTCTGCAGTGGTGTGTGGGTGGGCCAGGGCCACAGTGCCATGCATGGGGGTAGGACTGACATTTGTATTGCATGCCTACAGCTGGGCACATGGGGGGGCACAGGCCAGGTTGCTGTGTGCTGCTGCTGGGCCATTCACCAGTGGGGCACTGTTTGTTGGCACCTTCACTGCATGCCCACACCGGTGTTGGAGGGAGCTGTGCCACATTGCATCTACTCAAAATGTTCTCTGCTTTTGGGTGTCCTGCAGGGCTGGAGGCCTGGCAGTGGGAAATGGAGGCCATTGGGCTGCAGGTGCAGAGGGACACTGGAGGTACACAGGGTGGTGGCCATGCAGATAAGTAATCTTATTGTGCACGCATTGTCTGTCAGGTGGGGTGGGTGTCTAGTCAGGTGGGTGTTGCCAGCACACTGTGCATGCCTGTGTGTTGCTTGTCACATGGGCCCATTGCTGGTGTGGAGCAGCGTATGCCTGTGCTATGGTGCACATGGCCCCTGCGTTGGCAACATCCATGTGTGCATGCCTTATGCACTGTGGCCACTTATTGGTGCACCAGTGCTGTCCTGTCCTGTCAGGACCCACACACTTGTGCAGACCACTGCCTTGTACCCATGCTGCATGTGGCTTGCACCTCTGCCCCCTGCACAGGCCACTGTCTTTGCACGTGGGTTATGTGCCTACATGGTTCCCTGTGCACATTTGGTGAGCACCTTGTGCCTGCCTTGTGCATTGTGCCTGGTGGCTTCTGTGCCATCTCCATGGCGGACACCACCAGCCCACGCACAGGGCAGTAGGGGTGGTGTTTGGTATATAGCACTTAGTATCTGTTCTCCATGTTCCCACTCTAGGTCCCCGGGATGTGTGTGCTAGGGGGTCATGGCCATGTGGAACATCAGCAGGAGGTTCTACGGGAAGTAGGACTGCTTGTACAGTGCACCTTCAGTAAATCCATGAGGCCACTCATCAAGATGAAGGGACATCTGCTGCAGGCACTGGGTGATGTGGCCCAGCTACTGGTGGCACAGGGCTGGCAACGTGTGCACCATCCCCTGTCATGCTCCATGGCATGGTGTTGGACTCTATTTCCTTTGTTTGGCCTCCCTTCAGTTGTTTGTTTTCCTCCCCATCCCCTATGCCTGCTCCCAGTGTCAGTCTCCTCCCTTGCTTTGCCCCGTTTCTGGTTTTGTAAATAGTCCCACCATCCCCATCGCCTGATCACTTTCTGATTGTGCATGGTTGTTCCTGTTGACATTGGTGTTCTCCTTTTATTAAATTGTTATTTATCTGACCCATTGTCTGTGGTCCTTCACTGTCCCATGTTTGTGGGTTAGGTGTCATCTGCAGCTCTCCACTATCCCCGTGCTGCCATACTCCTGTCTGCAGTTGTATTTGTATGGGCTGCTACCTCCTACCCCCCGTCCCGCCAACTGTGAGGCCTCCATTTTGCCTGTGGCTTGTAGGTAGGCGTACTGTCCTGCTGCTCATGTATCTTCTCCTGGTCTGTGTGTGCTGCCTATGGCATGCACTGCTGCATTATCGGTCATCAGCCCTGTGTGCGGTCTCCTATGTTTGGGGGTCTGGCATGCATGTGTTTTGCAATGGTGTCACTGTGTTCCACCTGGCCTATGCACCAGTGTTGCCCTGTGTGGCTTCATACACCACCATGGCCCTGGGCACCTGTGGCAGTGGCCTTGTCCATTGCCCACCACCATGCTGATGGTGGCCACCACTGGCCTGTGGCACCTTGCTGGCGGCAGTGTGCCTGTCCTGTGTGCCTGCCATGGGCCTGTGTGGGTTGTGTCATGTAGTTACAGGTATTTTTCTGTATGCCCTGTCTCTGCATTTCATCTGCTGTGGCCACTGTTGGATCCTTGGCCACTTTGGCTTGTCCCTTTGGGCTTGTGTCCCTCTCTTTATCCCACTGCATTGTCCCCTATTGCTCCCACATTTCCTGACTGGGTTGCTCCTTATTCACCTTCAGCTCCCCTGGATGGTTGTGGACATCATGGATGCACTGGGGCATCTCCCCTTGTGCCATGCACATCACAAGTGATTCACAGTGGGGTTGCGCATGATGCTTCCCATGGCACATCCCATTGTGCATCGCACGGCTTTTGGTGGGCACATCTCATTTGCACCCAGCACATCCGCTTTGGGAATCCTGCCACATGTTGAGAATTTGCAATCAAAATGTGAAAAAAAAGTTATGAAGAAACATTGAATTGTTCCAGCATTTACTTATAACTTTATTTTTGCAGATTCAGCCCCACATGTTTAACATATCACTTGCGTTACCTCACTTCATGAACTTGACAGGTGACATTTTTCAAATCTCCACTAAAATATATTTTCACAGTCCCACTACGAAATTACCTTTCAGAGAGGATTTAAAAAATCTCACCTGTCTTGATTATAACATCAGGTCATATAAAGACTATGTTGGAAATCTGGTGTCAAAATGTTGGAGCCCTCTTAAAATTAAATATTGCCTCTCAGCTGGCCTATCAAGGGTAAATACAATCTAAAAATGTTTCAGACTACTGACAATAAGATATTTTATCTCATCTGGACTATCCTGGGTAACTATATCGTTAGAGATAAAGCAAAATTTAATTTCACCTGCAAAATTCCAGCAAAATCGCAAATTTCACCGTGCAAAATATTTCATAAAATTCTGTGCATTCCATGAAATATTTTGTGTGTGCGAAATTCATAATTTCACCCACAAAATGTGGAATTTCGCCAGTGAGATGCGGAATTTCACCCACAAACTGCAGAATTTTGCCCACAGGTGGTGTAATTCTGCATTTTGCCAGCAGAATTTCACACCAGCAAAATATTTTGCAAAATGCGTGAATTTTGTTAAATATTTGGCAGACCAAATTCTGCAATTTCACACAACATTATATACAGTAAAAATGTGTAAAAGCAGGACCCCAATACAGAAACAATCCCAATGAATTATGCCTCTATGCTGCTTTATCCTGGGAAATCTACATTGCAAAAACTGGACCCCACTGAAAATGTAACTTGCTTTTCAGCTGGTCTGAGCTGGATAAATACATTATAAAAATGGGTAAAAGCAGGGTCCCATCAAAAATGAGATATTACATCTTGGCTATGCTATTCTGTGTTAATACAGGAAAAAAATTGGGAAAAGAGGGTTCCCACTGAAAACAAGATGACATCTGAGCTGTGCTATCCTGGGTAAGTACAGTAGATAAATGTTTCAAAGCAGGACTCCATTGAAAATAAGATATTGCATCTCAGCTGGGTTATACTGAGTAAATATACTGCAAAACTGTAAAAACAGGACTCCACGTCAGAGCCCCACCGAAAAGGAGATATTGCATCTAAGATGCTCTGTCCTAGAAAAATATTTTATAAAAGCAGGACCACACCAAAAATGAGACATTGCATAGCACCTCTATTATTCTGGGTAAATACAGTAGAATCGTAGAATCATAAAAACTTGGTGGCAGAAAAGGACCCACCGGCCCATCTAGTCTGCCCCTTGCCCCCCTCCACTCATCTCTCCCCCCTTTGAAGCCCCCCTCCACCTGCTATAAAGCCTCATATGGCTGTCCCATGCTCTCTTGAATCCTTCCACCATTATAACCCCTACAACCTCCTCTGGAAGCCTATTCCTTGTCTCCACCACCCTCTCCATGAAGTATCATCCTCTCACATTGCCTCTGTATCTTCCTCCCAGGAGTCTTAGGCTATGCCCTCTAGTTACAGACCCTTCTTTCCTTCTGAGTAAACACCATTTCTTTACTTTGTTGATCCCTTTGACATATTTAAAAGTTTCAATCATGTTTCCTCTCTTCCTTCCAGTCTCCAACGTGTACCAATCCAATTCCTTATATCTCTGCTCATATGTCTTCCCTTGCATACCCTGCACCATCTTAGTTGACCTACTCTGAACTCTCTCAATCCCTTTTATGTCTTTTCATAGATGCGGCCTCCAGAATTGGGCTCCATACTCCAGGTGCGGCCTTACCATTGCTTTGTAGAGGGGCACCAGGACCTCCCCACTTCTTCTAGTGATGCCCCTGCCAATGCATGCCAACATCCCATTTGCCTTCCCCACCACTCTGCTACATTGGTTTCCCAACTTATGGTTACATGATACTATAACCCCCAGATCCCTGTCCTGCTCTGTGTCGTTGATGTCCTCCCCCAAAGTGTATATCTTGCTTTCGGGTTCCTGCACCCAAAATGCATCACAGCGCACTTCTTGGCATTGAATTTCAGTTGCCAAGTCTCTGCCCATTCCTCAAGAGACTTCAGGTCCTGCCTCGTGTCCTCCACCCCCCGCAGTGTTCACCATATTGCAGATTTTCATATCATCAGCAAACAGGCACACCTTCCTCCTCAGCCGCTCCACTACATCTCTGATGTAGATATTAAAAAGGAGGGATCCCTGCACTGACCCCTGGGACACCCCACTCATCACCTCCCCCCATCCCAGAGTACACCCCATTTACCACCACTCTCTGACTTCTGCCCGCCAACCAGTTCTCCACTGACTTGGTTATTTTCCCCCCTACCCCTACACTTTCCAGCTTGCTCACCAACCTTCTGTGGGGGATGGTGTTGAAGGCCTTACTGAAGTTCAGATAGTATAAAACTGTGAAATCAGAAACCCATTGAAAATGACATATTACATCTCATCTGGTCTATCTTGGGTAAATATTTAGTAAAAATTTGCAAGTGGGGCCCAGTACAACATCATGCAAGCTAACATTTGGCATATAGACAAATGTTTGCTTTTGCTTTAATTGCATTTATCATCATTGAATATCATCACTGCACTTTGATTTGCACTACATTTTCTGTTGTAGGTTGTTTTCATGGTCCACCACAGTTAGAAATAAACAATATCTATTTATGATAGATATATAAAAGGTTGATAAGCTTGAAGAGGCGGTGCCTTAAAATGTATTTATTTATCTAAAAGTTTGGTAACCTGGAAAGGTACACTTTGCCAGAGCTAATTTCCATGTGCAACGAAGGGGAAATGTTAAAAGGAACAAAACATTGGCAATTACAATGAAATGATACAACAGAAGATATAAAGTACACTGTACATTGTAGGCATAAAAAAAATAAACAGAGAAAAAAAGGTATCCTGTGATAGAGTGCTGGGGAATGGGTGCCTACAGTAACAGCGACCCACTACCCAGCACATTTCAGGAATGGCTACAGGAGGGTAGGGTGGCCGGATGGGGGGTGGGCGACGATAGCGACAGGATGTCGCTATTCATACAAACACGGGGAGGTGGCAGTGGGCACGCACAGTGAGGGATGTGAGGGGTGGTGCCAAAATGGGTTGCTGAGCCAACCCCTTAGCATGGTGGGTGGATTGCCAGCATCAGTCAGCAGGGTACTGGGTTCAGGTCCAGGTGCTGGTGTGTTTTTGGTTTACACCTGGCCCAAATCTTTTTTTTTATGTTTTCACCCACCCCCGACATGCACCCATCTGGAGTTGAGAATCCTTTAGTGAGGTGGTGTGGGGGGTGAGTCTCTATGGGAGGGTGCGAGGCACATTCCCCACAGAAAACTCTAAAAACTAAGTCCCCAGTGCCCTTTTACAGGCGCCAGGGTGTCAGAGTGCCAAAAGAAAATTTTGGCACTCTTGACTTCTACATAATGGAGATCACCTTTAGGCTTTCCCTGTTATGACATAGAACTAAAATAAATACCTAGTTGTATAAAGGAGTATTATGGTAATTAGTGTCAAAAAAGAATTTCCAGGGGGTGTGCAAGGGGTGAGATCAGAAGTGTTAATGCATCTACAGGAGGGACAGGGAGCATAGAAGGGGATGAGGAGGAGGAGTAGCTCTCTATGTAAGGGAAGGGATCAAAGCAATAGAACTATACGGTAAACAGGGAGGAGAGTCTGTGGGTCACGCTGGAGACTGGAAATGGTACCACAATCCACACAGGGGTTGTATACAAACCCCCATCTCAGGGGGAGGAAATGGACAAGGAAATGATAGAAGGCATCCTTAGGATGGCAGAGAAAGGGGAGATATTGCTGATGGGGGACCTGAATATGCCAGATGTTAACTGGAGCACCTTTGCTACTGCCACATCCAAGAGCAGGGCCATTCTTGATGACTTACAGGGGGCATGTCTCAGACAGTTAGTGTTGGAACCCACTCGGGAGGGAGCAATCTTAGACCTGGTACTCCCAAATGGGGATGCAGAGAGAATCTCAGATCTAGAAGTGGGTAGCCATCTGGGAACAAGTGACCACCAAACAGTGTGGTTCACGATAAACTCAGCTGTAGAGTCAAGCCATACAAAAGTGAAGGTACTGGACTGCAGGAGGGCTGATTTTGTCAAAATGGGAGAATGCCTCAGAAAAGCACTAGCAAATAGGCAAGAAGGAGGTGTGGAGCAACACTGATGAAACATCAGAGCTGCCATCATAGAGGCAACAAGCCTTTGTGTGAAGCAAATAAACAAATCAAAACAAAAGAAAAAAACACTATAGTTCTCAAAAGAGGTGGCGGGGAAGGTTAGTAAGAAAAAGATAGCATTCAGAAAGTATAAGGAAACACAGAAGGAGCAGGACAGAGAACTGTACCAGTTAAAGCAGAAGAAAGTGGGGAAGGCCCAAACCAAGGAAAAGATAGCCAACTCAGTTAAGAAGGGGGATAAAACTTTTTATAGGTACATTAGGGAGCGAAGAAAGACATAGGGAGGGATACTGAGGCTGAATAAAGAGAAGAGTGCATTGGCAGAGAGGGACACTGAAAAACCAGGGATACTGAACGAATACTTCTGCTCAGTATTCACAAAGGAAGAGGAGGGGGAGGTACCTAATCCAGTCAATAGAAGCACTCTGTATAGGGGGGTCGATATCTGTCCTTTCACAGAAGAAAGGGTTCTGAAAGAACTCCTAAAACTGAAAGTGGACAAAGCACTGGGGTCTGATGGGATTCACCTCAGAATTCTAAAAGAACTAAGGAGAGAACTAATATCACCATTGACTACCCTTTTTAACAAATCATGGGAGGATGGTGTGGTACCTGAGAACTGGAGGAGGCAGATGTGATTCCCCTTCACAAAAGTGGGAGCAAGACAGAGGCAGAAAACTACAGACCTGTCAGTTTGACTTCAGTGGTAGGGAAAATGATGGAATCACTTCTGAAGGAAAGAACTTTGAGTACCTAGAGGCTAGTGGGGCACAGGACCCAAAGCAGCATGGAGTCACAGAGGGAAGGTCATGTCAGACGAATCTAATCAATTTCTTTAACTGGGTGTCCAAAGTAGCAGACCATGGGTGGAGCTGTGGACATGGTCTACCTAGACTTTAGCAATGCATTTGACACAGTCCAGCACAAAAGATTGATTAACAAATTAGCCAGTCTGGGAGTGGGCCCCAGGGTGGTAGCCTGGGTAAAACATTGGCTGAACAACAGGATGCAGAAAGTAATAGTAAACAGAGTCCACAGTGAAGAAAGGGGGGTTACTAGTGGGGTAGCACAGGGTTCAGTACTGGGTCTGGTCCTTTTCAATGTCTTTATAAGTGACATTGCAGGGGGACTGGAAGGAAAAGTATGTCTCTTTGCAGACGACACAAAGATCTGCAACAGGGTTGATACACAAGGTGGTGTGGAAAGGATGAGAAGGGACTTGGTAAGGTTGGAGGAATGGTCAAATGTATGGCAGCTTAGATTTAATGCAAAGAAGTAATGTACCTAGGAAACAAAAACCCAGGGGAAGAGTACAAAATGGGGGTTGAGATACTGACAACAATAAAAATGGAAAAGGACTTGGGGGTAATTACATCAGATGAATTAAAGGTGGGCAAACAATGTGAGAAGGAAGTAAGGAGGGCTGGGAGATACTGGGATGCACAGGGAGAGGTATCACCAGTAGAAAACAGGAAGTTGTTATCCTTCGGTACAGACAGTTGGTGGGACCCCATCTGGAGTACTGCATGCAGTTCTGGAGACCCCATCTCCGCAAAGACATAGTCAGGGTGGAGGCTGTCCAGAGGAGGCCAACCAAAATGGTGCAGGGTCTGCACCAAAAGACATATGAAGAGAGACTAAAGGAGGTTAATATGTATACCCTCAAGGAAAGGAGGGAAAGGGGGGACATGAGAGAAACTTTCAAGTACCTGAAGGGAATCAACAAAGTCCAAGAGGGTGTCATCTTTTAGAAAAAGAGATGTGCAAGAACAAGGGGGCACAATTTGAAGATAGAGGGCAGAAGGCTCAGAGGTAATGTGAGGAAGTATTTTTTCACAGAGAGGATTGTGGATGCACAGAACAGACTTCCTGAGGAGGTCATGGAGTCAAAAACAGTGGGGAAATTCAAGAATGCATGGGATAGACATAGGGCAATTATAGTGGGGGATAGGAGGAAGTAGGCTGTTGGTTAACTAGGATCTGCAACTTATCCATTAGGTAGGGAACTGGGCAGACTAGGTGGGCTAAGTGGTCCTTATCTGCCATCAAATTCTGTGCTTCTATGTAGTGAGGCATGGCCCTTGGATGAGGGAGGGGGCCAAGGGAAGTGTAAGGGAGCAAATAAATAAAAAAGGAGGGACAACAATGGGGGAGATGAAGGGTAGGGGAGAGAGTGGGGAGATAATAGTTAAGGCAGTAGGGAGGAGAGAGAATGGGGTAGAGGGGTTGGGAGTAGACAGGAGCAAGTAGGGGGACAGAGTGGCTTTAGTAAACATCATAGATATAGTAGGGATGATGGATGTCTATGAAAAGAAGGGAGATGGTTTCAGATGATGGGAAGATGGTAAGAGAAGGCTGCTTGACCAGTGCTAGTGTGAGGGAGAGGAATTGAGAAGGAACAGGAGTCTGTGGAGCAAAGGGTATAGGAAGAGGCAGCAGAGGAAAAGCGTAGAGATTAAAGGTGGGGGGGGGGAGATGAACTAGTATTTTCCAGTGAGGAAGGAGCAGTGGGAGAGACAACTTGAGGGTAAGAGGGTGATAGTGAAACTAGAATAAACAGAGCAGTGATGCTTGTGGGGAGAAGAGTTAGTAGCAAAATGACAGAAGGCATTGAAGAGGGTGTCAAGCCTAGTGAGGGAGGAGGGAGGGGCTGCATTGTAGACTACATCAGCATAATCAAAAATGAGGAGGATCATTTTGACAAGAGGTCCTTGAGTATGTCGGCTGGAAGACAGCCCTTGTTTCAGTAGAGGATGCCTAGGTTGGGGCAGAATATTGAGTGTATAGCATCGGTGTGAACTGAGAAGTCTAGGTTGCTATCTATCCAAACACTGAGGTATTTATACAAGTGGACAACCCTCAGCTGGGTGTCATAGAGGGTAGAGAAGACAGAGACAGGAGATAGCCTTGATAGCTTTTGACAGGTGCCAAAGGTCATTGATACAATCTTTTTAGTATTTACTTTGAGCTGGTTGGCTTGAAACCAACATAGTACATTATGGAAACCTCGCTGTAGCTAGGATGATATAACAGATGTGGAGGGGCCAGCAGTGTAATTGACAGTATCTTTAGCATACATACGAATATGGGAGGAGACTCAGATGGAGGGAAGGTCATTGAGAAAAATCGAGAATAGTAGGGCCCAGGATTGAGCCCTGGAGGACACCTGCAAGAATAGGGAGGGGAGGAGTTAAAACAGTACCCACCTGCACAGATTGTTGGTGGTTGGTTAGATAGGAGTAGAAACAATGAACTACTGAAGAGGAGAGTCTGACAGATGCCAGCATGTTTTGAGGTGGGGGTGGGAAACTGAGTCAAAAGCTTTTGTGAGATCAATAAAAATAGCCACAGTGATGAGACCTTTGTCCATCACTGTAAGGATTGAGTCTGTTATGTGGAGAAGGGAGGTGATTATGGAGTATTTTTTTCTAAAATCAGATGGGATGGGAGATAAGAAGGAGGAGGCATCACAGAAGTTGACTGTTCTGGAATGGACTAGTGACTCCTGCAGTTTGGCTAGGGAGGGTAGAAAAGAGACTGGCATGAAGTTGCCTGGACATGATGGCTCATCCACATTGTAGAGGGGGAGTACACTAACAGTTTGCCAGGTGAGATGGATGATGCAAAAGGTGAAAAAGAGGTTCAGAATGTGGATAAGTGGGAGGAGAATGGTGGGGGGGCAGAAATGTGGAAGAGTTTAGGATCTAAGCCATCAGGACTATACTTGAAGGGGTTGAGAGATTTGAGAGCACGGAAGACTTACTGAGGCAAAATTGGGAGCAAAGTGAAAACCAACAGAGGAGGAGGGTTGGGGCGGGGAGGGCAGCTGAGGACTTAGAGGGAGTAGTGCAAGAGGTGAAGTATTTATTGAAGAGGGAGGTGACAGCAAGATGGTTGGAGACCAGTGAACCATCAGCTTGAGGGGGGATTGGTTGGGGTGGTGGGTCAAAAAGAGAGTGAACTATTTTTCAGAACTTGGATGGGGAACTTAGATTGGATTGAAGGTTGGAATTGAAATAATGGGCCTTGGCTGCATGGATAGCTTTAGTGCAGGAGTTTCTGAGGTACTTGTAGTGCTGGTGGCTGGAGTCAGAGTGGGAGGCCTTAAAGCAGGACCAAGCCTGCTCCCTGGTTTGCAGAGCTGTAGGAGGTCGGGTGTAATCCAGGAGTGGTGGGAGCATTTAACTCTGTTTTTTTTTTGAGGGGGGGCATGAGTGTTCCAGTAGTGAGTGAGGATGGCAGTGAAGTATGATAGGGCAGAGTCAATGTCTTGGGCAGAGTAGACCGAGGACCAGTCTGTAGAGGCTAGATCATGCAAGACAGCATCAGTGTTGAGAGGCTGTAGGGGTTGGTGCCAGATGTATTTTGGGGAGGATTTTAGGGGATGAGTTTTCTGGAAACAATAGACAAGAGAGTGATCACTGATACCATTAGGGAGAACACCAGAAAATGAGATACAATGGGGATGACAGCATAGTCCCCAATCCAAGAAGGAGTGTTTAGAGAAGTGAAAGTTTACCCATGTGGGTTTAGAGATTAGTTTCGAGAGATTCAAAGATTTGATGGAATGTTGGACATGTTTTGAGTTTGGGGATAGCCAATTCAGGTAAAAGTAAACAATAAGGGAAAGTTCATCTGAGGCAGAGTTGGAGACAAGTACGGAGAGGGAGTTAATGAGACAGGAGAGAGGAATTTTTGGGGAGGCATACAGGATGCCACAGAAGATAGGGAGATTGGAGGGGAGAGAGAGTTTGAGCAGTAAGAGCTTGTGGGAGGAGGGGATGGCCTCTTTGAAGGTGATGGAGCAGGAAATGTTATGGCAAGTGTAAATGGTAACACCTCCACCACATTTATCTCTGTCCTGGTGGAAAAGGTAAAATTCGGGAAGGGCGCAAGGTGTGAGTCTGGGACTGGGAGATCCAGGTTTCATATACACAGAGGACATCTGAGGAGTGTTGCAGTACCAATGCTTTAAGGGGGTCTAACTTCAGGAGAAGGCTTCGTGTATTGAAATGGTAGTAATTCAGACCCTTGGGCACAAGGAAGGGTAAGGAGGAGTGGAGGCCAGGATTCAGTTCCCCATCTCCAGTCCGGAGTAGTAGGAAGTGGAGGAGGGCTAGGAATAATGGTGCTTTATGCTTCTGGTGGCCGGTGGGAAGTGAGCAAGGGGGCTACATTTAAATGAGCAGAGGGAGTGGTAGAAGAATTCAAGGTGAGAGGAGGGGGGTAGGAAGGAAGCCAGGGTGGATGATGAGAGTGGGAGAGTAGGGAGATAGGGCAGCAAGAGGGGGAAAGGGATGAGATGGGAGGGGTAGGGAGAGGATGGAGGAAGGGAGGGGTTGGGAGGTAGGAGATGGGAGAGGACAAGGGGGATACGAGGGTGGTGAGTAAGGGAGGTCAGGGTGGGGAAAGCAGAGGGAGGTAGATGAGGAAAGTGAGTAGCCAGAGAAGCATAGCTGGGAAGGAGGCAGTGGAGAGAGGGAGGAGAGAGAGAGAGCAGGGGAGAAACTATCAGAGAAAAAGCCTGAGGAGCAGGGAAAGCAGAGGGGGGTAGAAGGAGGCAAGGGGGGGAAGGAGGTGACAGGTTACCTCAGGGGGAAGGGGAAATGTGGTGATGTGAAGGATTAGGATAGGAAAAAAAGGAGGAGAGCTAGAAACATAGAAACATAGAAACATAGAATGTGATGGCAGATAAGGACTGCTTGGCCCACCCAGTCTGCCCATTTCCCTACCTACTGGATAAGCTGCAGATCCTAGTTAACCAGCAGCCTACTTCTTCCTACCCCCACCCCCCAGAATTGCCTTATGACTATCCCATGCATGCTTGAATTCCACCACTGATTTTGACTCCACAACCTCCATGCAAGGCCATTCCATGCATCCACAACCCTCTCTGTGAAAAAATACTTCCTTAAATTATCTCTGAGCCACCCCCTCTATCTTCAAATTGTTCCCTCTTGTTCTTGCACACCTCTTTTTTTGAAAGATGCTACCCTCTTGGACTTTGTTGATTCCCTTGAGGTACTTGAAAGTTTCTATCATGTCCCCCCTCTCCCTCCTTTCCTCGAGGCTATACATATTAAGCTCCTTAAGTCTCTCTTCATATGTCTTCCGGTGCAGACCCTGCACCATTTTAGTTGCCCTCCTCTGGACAGCTTCCATCCTGTCTATGTCTTTCTGGAGATTGGGTCTCAGAACTGCACACAGTACTCCAGATGGGGTCTCACCAGCTGTTTGTACAGAGGATAATAACTTCCTGTTTTCTACTGGTGATGCCTCTCCTATGCATCCCAGTATCCCCAACCCTTCTTGCTGCCTGCTCACATTGCTTGCCCACCTTTAGGTCATCTGATATGACTACCCCCAGGTCCCTTTCCATTTTGTTGTTGTTAGTATCTCACCTCCCATTGTGTACTCTTCCCCTGGGTTTTTGTTTCCCAGGTGCATTACCTCACTTCTTAGCATTGAATCTAAGCTGCCATACATTTGACCATTCCTCTAACCTTGCCAAGTCCTTCTTATCCTTTCCACCCCACCCTGTGCATCAGCTCTGTTGCAGATCTTAGTGTCATCTGCAAAGAGACATACTTTTCTTCCAGTCCTTCTGCAATGTCGCCATAAAGACATTGAAGAGGACTAGTCCTAACTGAACTCCTGCGGTACCCGCTAGTAACCCTCCTTTCTTCTGAGTGGACTCCATTTACTATTACTCTCTGTGTCCTATTCTCCAGCCAATTCTTTACCCAGGCTGTCATCTTGGGACCCACTCCCAGGCTGGCTAACTTATATATTAATCTTTGTGTGGGACTGTGTCAAATGCCTTGCTAAAGTCTAGGTAGGCCATGTCCACAGCCCTCCTGATCTACTACTTTGGTCACCCAGTCAAAGAAATCTATCAGATTCGTCTGGCATGACCTTCCGCTGTGAATCCCTGCTGCCTAGGGTCCTGTGCCCTTCTGGCCTCCAGATCTGCGACAATTCTTTCCTTTAGAAGTGATTCCATCATTTTCCCTATCGCTGAGGTTAAACTAACAGGTCTATAGTTTCCTGCTTCTGCCTTGCTCCCACTTTTGTGAAGGGGAATCACATCTGCCCTCCTCCAGTCCTCGGGTACCACCCCATCCTCCCATGATTTGTTAAAGAGGGTAGTCAGTGGTGTCACTAGTTCTACCCTTAGTTCTTTTAGAATTCTGGGATGAATCCCATCAGGCCCCATTGCTTTGTCCACCTTCAGTTTTAAGAGTTCTTTCAGAACCCTTTCTTCTGTAAATGGGCTGGTATCAACTTCTGTATCCAGAGTGTTACTACTGTTTGTTTTATGTACCTCCCTCTTCCTTTGTAAATACTGAGCAAAATATTTGTTTAGTATCTCTGCCTTTTCACATTCTCCCTCTGCCCACCCTCCCTCCCTTTATTAAGCCTCACAATCCCTCCCTTGGTCTTCCTTTGCTCCCTGATGTACCTATAAAAGGTTTTATTCCCCTTCTTAACTGAGTTGGCTATCTTTTCCTCAGTTTGGGCCTTTGCTGTTCTGACTGCCTTCCCAGCCTCCTTTTGCTTTAACTGATACAGTTCTCTGTCCTGTCTTGCTAGGGCAAGGGAGCAGAGGTAACAGGTAGGGGAAAGAGAGAATAGAAAAAAAGCATGCATTTTTAATATAAGGTGCAGGTTTGGGAGATAGCTGCTGCTCACTATCTGACTTTGTCATTTTTTTAAGCTAGTAAATGACGTTTTAAGAAAGGACCATGGCTATCTAGTGATACATTTGATTAAAGCAATTTCTGCACTCGTTGGAGTGGGTAAATCCATATTTTTTTCTGTTTCTTTATGCTTCTGTTACTGTAGCCACATTACTCCTATGTGCTGTTTTTTTTGTTTGGTTTTTTATTTGGTGTGTTCTTCTATAAAACATCTATAACAATCTATATGACACCCATTGCAGACAATATAACATACATCAGCAGCAGACAGGCTGCAGTAAAGGCAGTACTGTATGTAGAATGCATAAACAATACAAGATGACAGATAATTTACTATTTGTTTTATTTTTGCAACCTTTTCTACGGCATATCCATGCATTCTAAAGCCTAATACCCAGTGCAAAGCATTATACTGTAAGTATGCAAGTCTGTGTGCAGGGGGTAAAGCTGAACTAGACGTGCCTCACATAAATGTAAATTCTATACTATTCCACAGTATATGCACTACCATTAATCAAAGTACCAAAGCTGCTGAGAGACGCTAAAACATTGTTTCTTGTTCTGCTGTCTTTCACTTTTTTCCATTTAATTTCCATAACTACAGTACCACACTGAATTTCAATTTGCTTAACAAGGAAGAAGGGACAACACTGAGCAATCAGCTTGTGTAATCACGGCCTGCCACAGATGAATAAGAACATAGTTTCCAATGCATATTCTTACTATAAAACTTCCAGAAAAATCCGTCAGACTTCTGTTACAGTCAGCATGATATGCATGAGAAGCAAAGTTAGTGTACAAGTGCAGTATGCAGAATGCATAAACGATACAAGAAGACAAATACTTTCCAGTTTGTTTGGGCTTTATAAATCTCTCCAAGGCATATGCAAGCATTTCTTTGGTAGTCCAGTGGTACCCACTCCCACCCCAAACCCCATTAGACACAGTAGCTACATAACCCCTTCCTAGGTCCACTCCCTGAGCACCCACTATTGTCCATCCCATCTAATGCCAGACTCACCCTTTATGCGCCAAATTGTCTGTGGGTGAGGAGGGTGGCATCTGACACAGACCCTCCTCTCACCACCTTGGCTAGCCATTGTCTGCATGAATGGGACTGAGTGTGCATATACAGTAAAAAGAGTTTGGAGAAAGGAAAACTGTTCTGATACGTTAATGCTACCATGCTTCTGAGAGGAACTGCAAACTGCTTGCCAGTTTCTTGCAGACAGGCAGCAGCACTAATCAGATCAAAGCACTCCTTTTATCCTTCAGACCTTTTTACTTGTAAAGATAGAGGATGTGGGTAAGCCCATGGTGCAGTGGCAGTTTGCTTCACTGTCACCTGGGAGACTGGGGTTTACATGTAATCCCCGATTCCCACACTGGAGCTAGTGGAGGTGAGGTACTTTGCAGAGCTGAGGCCCTCTGCTTCTGTGGGAAGGTGAGAGAAGGCCCCTTGCCATTTACACCCCCACTGACTGATCAGGGAGCAGCAGTGATGTCAGCCTTAAGGGATGCCACTCACCTGCCCTTCCAGCCAGGGAAAGGGTATAGCCAGAGAACCCCAATGTTGGGGTGGGGGACAGAGGGAACCAAACAGGTAAACATAATAGGAAGACTGGTAGGCAATCAAAGGGGGAGGACTTTTTTTCAATCTTGCATTTATCTCGTTTCAACCATGTGGCCCATAATTTGACCAGCCTCTCCTCCCATCACCACTTTCTCCAAGAACTTACCCCGGCTTCCTCTTACCACACAGTTTGCCCCATCCCCCTGTGGTGGGGTCCCCAAGAGCACCACTTCCATGACAAGGTCTGGATATAGTGTAGAGGTGGGTTGTAAGTCAGCAGTATAGTATCTACAGGGTACTAGACTTTCTCCTGCATGGTTTGGGTTTTTCTTCAGTTTTATTCCTTGGGCACTGTTAAACAATGATGCTCGTGTGCATGTATGTACACTTGCATTGTTGGCATCTGGCATCAGTCCCTCCCCAAAGAACATCTCTGCTGCACTACCAGCTGTCCTCTGGCAGGTGGCACTCAAGAAACTGAACATAGGGATTCAGCTTTCCTGAAGCAGCAGAGCTGTCCTATGTAATGCTGATAGCTCTGAATCCCTATCGCCATGGTAGCAAGTGGTAACAATACTGCTGCACTATCTGGCGCACTCAGAAAGGATTTTATTTTGACTGTGGGGGTGAGGGTTGACAAGCTTTGGAATATTTCTTCTAAAGATGTGAGATACATCACTTGGGAAAGGATCAAGTCTGGAGGGAACTTTTTTGATTACTAAAGCAGTCATTGTGCATACAGAACATGCCATGACTCTTATGAAATATGATCTGACCAAGCGTTTTCTCATGTGACTAGACCTCTTTTACCTCACTCATGTGTCTGCCACTTATGAGGCAAAATACAGTAAGTCAGCTCTTATTTAATAACAATATGCTGAGGATTTCTAGAAAGGATGACGCATGTGAAACCGCCATTTTTGAGCTGCACCTGTTTTCTTCCAGATGCAGTAAAACCCCTTCACCCAATTTTCAAAATGCTGGGTGGATTTTTGACAATTGCCATGATTTGCAGCAACATGCATCTTTTTTTTTTTGCAAGTGGCAGCAGCTGCACTCAAATGTTAGACCATCTTTTAGGTGGTTTAACATTCAGCACTGTTTGCCAGGATGTGGCACAATTTGTCAGGACAGTTTTGTAAAGCTGACCAGATCTGACAGGTTGGATAGGATACCCAATGCTATTAATGACCACTCACCAGTACTGTGTGAGTGGACTGCACAGTTACAGAAATCTCTTTCTAGAATAATCAATAGCGGGGTTCTACGCAAGCACCTCATCAATTACTTCAAGGAGTATGTGGCCAAAGCTGAGTGGACCCCCTGGACAATTGTTCAGATGTTATTCTGGGTTTAGAATACTTCACAATGCACTTTTCTATAGCTTGTGATAAATGTGACCCTCACAAGAGGAGTAAAGTCAAAGGCTCCACTGCAGATTGGATCACGCTTGCCCTTCTTATCCTCAAGTGGACCCGAGACAATCTATAAAGTAAAGCAAAAGACACCGGGGCCCCTGCCAATCTAAGCAAATACAAGGAAGCCTGAAACAAGTGCACCAGGGCAATAATTTATCTTGTTTATTTATTTGTTTACCAGGTAGGTGCACTGATCCCAGGGACCATTTTCAAGCATGACCCGGGCCATAAAGATGGCACAGTAAGTGATACATACAGTACAATTTACAGAATATAGAAAGGAAGTAGATACAATGAATATATTGAATATAGTTGATACTGGAACCACAAGAGATACAATTTTTCTAAACAGGATACAATGAGTAAAGGGAATACACTGGTTACAAAGGTAACAATAGATACAATCAATACAAAAAAGTAAGTGTAATAAAAACGTTGGCATAGGCAGGTCTTTAAAGGCTCAGCATAGAGCAGAGGGGCAGTAATTGATATAAGGAGTGGGGGAAAGGACAATAAGAACAGCAAAGGCAGACTTCTACAAAGAACAGTTTAATGACAGCCATGGTAATAGCTGGAAATTCTGGGAAACACAAAAAGAGCTAATGGGAAAGAATAATAAGGCCCCAACAACAATGCTAACCACCCCTGGAGGTGTGGTCCCCTCCCCAGTAGGCATAGCTGAAGCTTTCAATAAAGCCTTCACTGACCTAAACTCAGTACTCCCAGCCAATCCGCCCCACTCACAAATAGCTGAGGAGGTCCACAAGGACACCAACTCAACCATCCCTACATTTTACTTTAGGCATGTCACTTTAAGGGAAACCATCAAATACATTAAACGAGCTCTAGCTAAAACCAGGATCGGGAGTGATGGGGTTGACATGAAGTTGTTAGCAACAGCTCTGAAATAGGTAGCTCCCCACCTAAATAAAACCTTCAACCTCTCGTTGAGATTTCCCCAATTTCCACAGGTTTGGAAGACAGCTATAGTTACATCTGCATTTAGCCCTGGGGAAAGTTCAAATGTCACTAATTATAGGCCTATCTCAATTCTGTCCCCTCTGTCTAAGGAGCTAGAAAGGATGGTGTCAGATCAGCTCATGGAGTATTCAAAGGAGTATAACCTAATGTGTGTGGAACAACATGGCTTCAGAAAGCAGCACAGTACAGTCACGGCTCTTACTGAGTACACCCTCTCTTTCCATGAGGCACTGGACAAAGAGCAAGTAGTTGGTGCTATAAACATAGACCTAACAAAAGTGTTGAATCTCATGGACCACCCATTGCTAATCACCAAGCTACACTCTCTTGGCCTCTCTAAGGAAGCTGTATCAGGGTTCAGGTGTTACCTTGCTGATCGATCGTAGAAACTGAAGATAAATGGGGTCCCCCTAAGTGATAGGAGTGTCACGGTAAGGGTCCCACAGGGGTCAGTCTTGGGCCCTTGACTATTTCATCTGTTCATCACAGCCTGCTTAAAGTGAGTACTAGGGTAAAGATGCTGCTATAGGTGAATGATGTGGTGATATGCTGTAGCAGTCCCCTACACACCAGCCTTACTCAAGAAATCCAGCACAGCTTTGAGGCCTTAGAATCTTGGTTTAAGTGCAGTAAACTTGTTCTTTTTATTTTTAGAATTCTGCTTCTTGCACCTCTAATCGGAGAACTCTCTCTGGCATTCTCTGCTACTGGTCTCTACCTCCCACCCGAGACACTTCTCCCTATCTCCTTCACTTCGCCCAATACATGTCCGAATCTGAGCCCTCTGGGGAGGGCCCGCCCTATACGCACAGGGCACTCTATCTATATTATACAGTGCTGGGCTAAGTGAGAGGGGACAGGAGAGAGGAGAACACCCGGCATTGGGAGTGTTGTCCGGAGCAGAGTTGCCTTTGTCTATCCCCAAGTGAGGGAATTTTTCACTTAGTACCCTCCCCCCCGAGCATGGGACATGCAATACCATCCATCCCACTACTGAAGCACTCCCGCACAGGTCCAGGAGATGGCTGCCCAACATTCCCCCTCCCAGCATGGTCTCTGTGGCTGCAGTGCACTCAGTCTACACTGGATGCCACTGTCTGCCTGAGGCAGTGCCCCCCCAGGAGAGGAGAGCAGTCCTACAGTACAGATGCTCCATCCTCTCCTCCCCAGCTGACCCCCGGCATTCTAAGCTTGTTCCCAAACCCTAGTCGCCTGCATGGAGCGAGGTGTGGCATCCAGTGCCTCAACCCTCAGTGCCACCAGGCCAGCCCCAGTAAACTTTTTCTTAATTAAAAAAAAAAAAACTAAAACTATGCTCTTCACAGGGACACACAGTAAGAATAGTCAACTCCTAAACTTACACAATACACTGGGTGCCCCAGTGGAGCAAGTAAAAACCTTTAGATACCTGGGTGTTATCCTAGAGGACACCCTATCATTCAAAGAACATGTGGACAAAGTCATACATAACTGAAATGGGAAGCTAGGAGTACTCTTCAAACAAAGGCTGAATCTAACTGAGGAAGCAAAATGCCTGGCAGTATCCAGCTCTGTGCTCTGATTCATCGACTACGGTCTTGCAATCTATGGGTCAGCCACTAACATGGTATTAGAGTAAGGATGCTGCTCAATAAAGCATGCCACATTGTAACTGTCTAGCATAAATGCACGCACACACTTGCAATCTATATACCCTTACAAACTGACTCTCCTTCTCTGCCAGACTCTGCTATCAAACAATCTTACTAGCCAAGAAGACACTCCTAGGCCTCACAACACCTGCCATTAGCTCCCTTGTGAGGTCTGTCCACAATACTTACACCACACTGAGCATGAGGATGAAGGTCTTAGCAATCCCACCATGAAGAATGAGACTGGTTTAGCCCTACTTTAATAACTGGGCAGCAATGTGGTTAAGTGAACTCCCTGCCAGCATAACCAGTCTACCCAAGATCTCACACTTCAAAAGGGCCCTCAGGGCTAATATTGCCTAGAACCCAGCTTGCCACTGCCTTGATCCAACCTGAACATTGGTGGCGTTAGCATTTTCAAGACCATACTTTGTTATATGCTATTACCTGATCTTCCCACAAATTAGTTATACTATATTACATCATGTCACAAAGTCATCTTAATTTACTGCAAATGGAATTATTTGTATTATAGTTACCATACTTATCATGTACAGTATACCCAAGGCCCCTGGAATTCTGCAGTTCTGCGATTGTGGAATTTGCTGCAGAATTTGCATCATGCCACAGAATATATATATAGTGCCTCAGAATTCATTGTTTTTGGTGAATTTTCATATAAATATACTGTTTTTCCATAGTGTCAGGCTTTCTTTCCTGCTTCATTTATCCTGAAGCCCCTCCTCTATGCTCAGCATATGATGTCATCAATGACATCACATCATATTTAGCCAATGACAGTACTGCATTCTGCCAGAGAAATGAATAAATCATGCCTCAGAAATCAGAAAATGCTGCAGCAGAAGTCAAGGAGCCCTGCCACAGAAATCAGAAAATTCTGCCACAGAACACCAGGGGCCCTGAGTATACCTTATGTAACCATGAGTAGCCCTGCAATGAGGCTCCACCTGAGCTGGTTAACATGAATTTGTACTAAATTTGTACTCTGTATTGTGTACTGCATTGTTTCTTATATGACATGGAACCTTTGCAAATGAGCAACTTGTCCTCGAAGGTTGTTTCTGAGTATTTTGTTTTGTTTTTTTAATTAGTAGTTTCTGGGGTTTTCCAGGTTTTCTCCTGTCCCACTCTCTCGCGTGTCCCCGACGTGATGTACGCGTGTGGAGGCACATGCATGCACATCTTGTGGGGTGCCCCACCCTACTGGTCACCTTGTACCACCTGCACTCGTCACTGAACCTCCATTCAGTGATGGCATGACTACAGACAGGTGACCTCCCCATCTGGGAGAAGAGAACAATTGCTCAATCCTGCTCCCACCCTCCCCCCGTGCCAACACCCACATGACCCGAGTTCGTTCCCGAACCCAGGTCACCGGCATAGCGCGAGGTAAGGCATCCAGTGCCTCAGCCCTCAGCACCACCATGCCGGCTAACTGATTATTTTCAATAAACAATAAATAATCTGCAGATGCCAGATGTGGTTTAATTCAGGTGATGTTATGAAGATGGTAACAGTAATTTGGGACAACCGCTGATAACGGCCATCTCAGTGGCTCAGTAGGTAGCACACTCACCTCTGAGGCTGGGAGATCAGAGGGTTGTGGGTTCAGTTCCCACATCTGGCACTTGGGTTAATATCCCAGTACTGACATTGTAGTGCAGCATGAGAGGGGTGCTGCACTTCTGAGGTGCCATCTTTTGGATGAGACATTAAACCGAGGTCTCATCTGCCTGGATTGGTGGTGGTTCAGGTGGATGTTAAAGATCCCATGGCACTTATCGAAAAGTGGAGGGGAAATTTTTATTAGGAAAAACTGTACATTACATTCCAAAGAAACAAAATACATAGAAAACAGAAACAAGAAATCCCACAAAAAAAATCCCAGAAAAACTATCCTATTTTGTCCTTAAGGAATGGTACCTCTGTCCAACGTAGGACCCAACAATCTGAGGACATATGTTGTTTTTCAAACATACATTGTTTCAAGAGTTCATTTTCCACAATAATAACAGTTTGTTTGGGTTCTTGATATAGTTGCTGTAGGACAAACTTATATCTTGTCTGCCATAAAACAAACTTTATAAAAGAAAGAATGATTCCTGTTGTTCCCTTATGTATACCCAGGTTTTGAAAACTAAAGTCGCCAACTATTTCTACATATGAGATATATTTCCAGTATATATTGTTCCACCTAGTAGCTATTATACACCTTACAGCTTTAATGTATGGACATTCAATAAAAAAATGAAACATTGATTCCTCCTGTGCAATACAAGATATCCTGGGGCACATCCGTTCCTCCATTCTTTTATGTTTTGCATTACCTTTCACCAATAGATGGTCATGTGCACTTAACCAACAAATATCCCATA
Organism: Neoceratodus forsteri; assembly: GCA_016271365.2. NCBI lineage: Eukaryota > Metazoa > Chordata > Ceratodontiformes > Ceratodontidae > Neoceratodus > Neoceratodus forsteri. The sequence goes on along the minus strand of CM057451.1, from coordinate 315,510,116 downwards.
TTCTTGGTGGAATATAGGAGTCCTTCAGGAAATCCAATATAATATTAGTATAGCTAGGTTCTATCTGTCTAAAGGAGAGAAATTGTGGTTTCCTAGAATTATGGATTATGGAACAAAGTGTTTTAGTGGTGAATTTGGACAATATGTTAAATTGTAACTTCCAGGTTTTTAATTTACTAAGTGCAGGTATGAAAAAAACGCAACCTGATTTAACCTGTGCTTTCAAATCACCTTGTTCTTCCCAAACATTGTAAAGAGGCCTTAACCATTCACTAGCAAATATAGACCATACAGCTAAACTTGGTTTTGTCAAATCAACGAAATTAACATGAAACAAATTACAATAGAAAAAAAGTACTGGATTAATCAAATTTAAACCTCCTTCTGCTACCGGTAAATATGTTATTTCTTGTTTAATGAGGTTCAAGCGGCTTCCCCATAATATCTGGAATACAAGTCCTAATAGTGAAATCTCCAGAGATTTAGGTAAAGGATAAACAGAACTAAGGAAAATGAATATTGGGAGAAAAAAGGTTTTAATTACCTCCACCTTTTTCTTTTTTGTCTGGTTTCAAGTTTTCCATACTTCCACCTTTGTTTTGGCAAATTCTAGTTTCTTTGTCCAATTGTATACACTATTATCCTCCCATCCGAACCAAATTCCTAAATACTGAAAGGGGTCAGAAGACACCTGAATATCTTTCCAAGACATGTGAGAAATACTTGAATTACTTAATGGATAAATAATACTTTTCTCAATATTCAAACAGGCTCCAGATAATCTAGAAAATACTTCAAAACAATGAAGAACTTGAATGCCTGAAGTGTAATCAGTTACAAGAACACATAAATCTTCTGCATAAGCAGTCACCTTAATTTCCCTGCCACCCCCCGGTGTAGGGATCCCAGTAATATGTGAACCCTGTTGAATGAGATGAAGCAGTGGGTCCAGACACAGTACATAAAGTAAAGGACTGACCGGACATCCCTGTCTTACCTCCCTTGATATATCAATGTAAGTACCCAGATGTCCATTGACAAAGGGCATTGCCCTAGTATTTTTATACAGGAATGAGAACCAGTTCACAAAACTGGCAGGAATCCCATAATGTGTTAATATTAACGAGATGTAATGATGTGGTACTAGGTCAAATACTTTTTCCTGATCTAGGGACATAACAAATCTCAGTTATTGACCATCTTTACCTCTTTCTATAATCTCCCGAAGTAATGGCAAATTGTGCAAGATCAAGCGTCCCAAAACTGAACACGTTTGGGTTGCTATAATAAGTAGTGAAGCAATACTAAGTAGGCGATTATGTAAAATTTTTAATACAATTTTATAGTCAGTATTTAACAGACTCAGAGATCTCCAATTATCCAGAATTGTTCTGTCACCTTTCTTATGAATCAAGATCTGTATTGCTTCACAAAAATGCATATCAACCTGCAGTGTATCTAAAACTGTATTAAACACTGTCATTAATATAGTCTGTAATATTTCAGTAAATTCTATGTAAAATTCTGAAGAAAGGCCATCAATGCCCAGGGCTGTGGATTTTTTCAGATGTTTAATAACCTCTCAGATCTCGGCCTTAGAAATAGGTATAGTAAGGTTCCTTAAAAGGTCACTGGGTATATTTGAAACCTGAACAGCTGACAAAAATGTTGTTACTTGTGAAACATCGATTGGGGTTGTTCTATACATTTCTGATAAATATTGTGTGACAGCCTGTAGTATTGCTGGACCATTCGATACACTAGCCCCATCCCGCAACCTAACAGAGTCCAAAAGTCTCTCAGAGGCCCTGTGCGAGCAGACTTTAAATGCCTCACCAAACCCGGTTTTCCCTGGTGAGCAAATCCTATGCTCATTTAGCATAGCTGTAGCTCTAGAATATTGTAATGACAGCATATCTTTCTTTAGATTAAGGATCTGTGGTGTCAACCCAATATGTTGAATAATAATAACATAATAGAGCTTATTAAGTTGAAACCGGAGTTTAAGATAGTCTTTATACTGACTCAACCTACTCTTAGAAGAATATGTCTGAAACACTATTTTTAAACCTCTTTTTGTTTCCTCCCACCACGTACTAAGGTTACCCACTAAACATGCAACTGACATTCGTGCTTTAAGATATTCAATCATCTTGTGTTTTACTTTCTGTTCCTTCAAAAGTGTGGTGTTTAGTTTCCGGTATCCCTAACTGTATCTTGGCCCACATTCACCTCCCATTACAATCTGAAGGACTACGTGGTCTGAAGTCTCTAAAGGAATAATGGCTGACTTTGAGATACTAATATTTTTTTTTTGTAAATATAAAATCAATTCTAGTAGAAAGTGCACCTCTATAGTAAGTATGACCCCCAGCTTTATGTACACATCTAAAGGAATCTTGCAAACTACTGTGGTGAATAAGTTTAGTAAGATAGTTGGAATCACAAAACATTTTAGTTGCAGTTGCTCCCCTATCATGTCTGTCCAGCACACAGTTAAAATCTACCCCCCATCACTATTTTTGTTGAATATAAATAAGGGCTGACCTTCTGATATAGATCAATACATTCCCTTTTTGTAAGAGGGGCATAGATATTAATCAGTCTCCTCCCAAATCCCTTAAAAGTAAAATCTATGAGAAGGGCTCTACCCTCTGATATGTCTACTAAATGCGACAACCTAAACCCATCCCCTTTAAACAATATACCCACTCCCTCACAAACCTCTGTGCCAAATGAAAAAAAAGAGGGGCCCCAACACCACAATTGTTGGGCTGAATGAACTAAATAAAGTGTATTTAGTCTAGTGTCCTATAATAAACATATGTCACAATTCAAATCTTTCAAAACAGACAGTGTTATCAACAGGGACACTGGTTTACCGGGATTGAGAAAGGGCATATTCCATTTTGCACATTGTAAAAAATGGTATTGTCACCGGTGTCTGCTAAGCCAAAATCCACTTTTACCGGTGTTTGGTTTTGTGTACTTTATTTAACAATTTTTAACTCAGCTAACATGCATTTTAGCAATTTTGATTTCCACTATTACACATCCTTCCATCCTCGTACCAATTTAAAGTTATTTTAGGTACAAGATGTAATGGCAGCAGCAACACTACAGCCCTCATCCCTAAGGTGTAATGGAAGCAGCAATATGGCCCCATCCCTCAATATGATGGCAGCACCAACAGTACTATGACCCCCATCCCTCTGGTGTAATTGTAGCAGCAAAAGCACTACAACCTCCCTCCCTCAGGTGTGACAGAAGCATCAGCACTGTGGCCCCCATCCCTCAGGTGTGATGGCAGCAGTACTACATTCACCATTCCTCAGGTGTGATGGCAGTATCAGCACTATGGCCCCCATCCCTCAGGTGTGACAGCATCAGTACTACATTCCCCATCCACCAGTGGTGATGACAGAAGCACTACAACCCCCACCCCTTCAGTGTGATGGCAGTAGCAACAATGCAGTCCACATCCCTCTGGGGTAATGGCAGTAGTGACAGCACTATGATCCCCTTTCTTCGGCACCCACACCCCACATGCACAAGTTACAAATTACTTGGCCTTTTTGCTTGTTAGAACTCAGGTGTGAATTAATCTGAACCATCACTGCTAAGGTGGACTACCTTTGTTTTTTCTATCTATAATTTAACTGCTTGAATTGGATTTCTGCTTGTGACACTGCTGACCAGGGTTAGGGAACAGACTTGGGTGTTGGAGGGCCAGCTGGTGGATGAAAGCTTGAGTGTCCAATGACCACTCACTTTCTCCTGGGAGGGAGGGTGAGTTCATGGCTCAGCATTTTCTGGCTCCTGGTGGAGGCCAGAGGCATGACAACATGTCAGCTCTCACTGCAGGAGGGAGTGTGATGGACGTTGGCTTGTGCCTTGACATCGTGTGACCTGTCACGCTCCCAAGAAAATGGGAAAACACCCACTGACCCAACCGAAGGACAGCTGTTAGTCCCTCCATAAGCCAGAATCCCCATATATGTGTACATTCTGACCCCTGCCATGCCCAGGATACACTGGAAGCTCTTTAGGGCAATTCTCCTCCCCTGGTAGCCTCCCACAGTGATAGGGGCCCACTCAATGAAGGGTTACTTTGGGTTACCTGGTAGCACAGCAGTAAGGGGCAGTGGATGGTGGTCAGCACTCAGCAGTGATGGTAGGGGGCCTTGGCAGGTCTAAAGGAGTGAATGACCAGGGGTTAAAAAACTGCTTGAATCTGCTTCTTTGAAATAAAGTGTCTTCACCTAAAAAATCCACAAGTGATTAGTGGAGGACGTTCAAATAGATTTATGCATCTACCAGATATGTGGATGCTTTTTTTCCCTTGGTGTCCATGAAAAGGGTGTCTCCCAGTTTTCATGTCTTTGTTCAGATGTGAATTGAGCACTACTCTGCCCACCAGCATCATATAGCCCCTGGGGTCTTACCTTCTATACGTCATTGACTGTGCTTTTCCAAAATCCACTGGCCAAACATAAGTACACTTAAATACTTAACATTTGCGTTTTGTTGAAGCAGTATATCAGAAAACCTTTTGTTGTCACAGAGGCTGAAACAGTAGGTGGGAGAAAAGCTGCAAATGATCCAATTCACCTAAATGGGGTGCTAACTGTGAAGTATTTTCATAAGTAGTAAGGCAGTTTCTTCCTTGTGAACATACTTTCATTCAGACTAGTTTTCATTCAAACAACTGAGGACTGTGGATGGCCCTACTGGTTATAAACTTGAATAAGTTAGTTGATAACAGTGATCCTGCATTTAGCAATCTACAACCTAGATGCTTATATGCAAAGAATACAATAAACACCTGACTAAAATCTAAAAACAAGCTTATAAAACACATAAAATGTATCTGAACATTTATCTTTACCTATACAAAATCATTTCAGCCCAAGTAAAACTCAAATAAATTACATGGTACCCAGACTACTATTCTATGATGTAGTAAACATATATTGGTATATTTTTTTATATTCTTTGTAAAGCAGGTAAGGCCCACTAGGCAGGACTGCCTGTTTTCAGGAGTGACCTAGAAGAACTGGGAAGATTAAGTGACTTGCTTGGAGTCACACAGTATGCAAGTGGAGGTTGTGGGAATCAAACCCAAATCTGCTGGATGTATCCAGCTCATTCACTGCTTATTATTCTAACCACTAGGCATGGGTGGTTAAACTGAATGGCTGATTACAACAAAGCAGCGCGGGTGATTTCCTTACTAACTGTATGTAACAAAGCGGAAAGAATGCAAAGCACAGCAGCATTCATTTTAAGATGCTGAAATCTGGGGCGGCCTGCTAGTGCTGTGGTAGCACTATTGCATGCAATACCAGCAACCCAGGGTCAGAAGCAAACTCGGGTTGCTGGAGGTCTGGCCAAGGGAGTAGGATCAAGCACCTAGGGGACTGCTCTCCTCCTCCAGGGAGGGTGGGATGCAGGTCCTGCTGCTTTACCACCACCTGTGTGACCATGGGTGGTGATGCAATGGTGCTGCAGAGTGATCAGGAGGGGAGGACCCTAGCCAGGATCTGGAGTAGTGGCATGTCTCTATGTGACCTACCTCCTTGGATCTCCTCTAGTGCCAGTGCCCTCAGGGACTGAGAGCAGAAAACCAGGAACAATCACCCCACATTGGCCACTGGCAGAAGGGACCCAGGTGCCCCAGACTTCATAGCCAGGCTCCATGAGGGACCCACTGAGCTGCCTGACACACACTAAAGGTGTGTCAATGAGTCCTGAGGTCCTCTCCCTTTCCACCTGGCAGGGGTACAACCCAGGCAGGATAGGGTCAGCACCACAGGAGCTCCTGAGCATTACCTGGGGGTGAAGCTAAGGGATACCCACCCTGAAAAGTAGAGACTGATGCTGTGAGACGGGGACATAGAAAGAGAGAATAAAAAAAAATAAAAAAAATAAAAAATGCTGAAATCTTAGAGATTTTGTACAGTGACATGCAATTTCTGTGAGGCACCAGTACAAGAATTCAAAATCCGCAAACCAAGCAGGATTCCGTGATTGTTACCGGTGTTACCAGTAAAAATGGAAAACCAGGGTCCCTGCCTATAGGCCTATCTCCCTGCTAAACTGTGACCTTACAATTTTAGCTAAGATGTTAGCCTTCAGACTGGAGTAGATCTTGCCAGACCTTGTTCACCCAGACCAGACCAGGTTCATTAAGGAACACCTTTTGTATCATAATATGCATTGTTTGCTTAATGTAGTATGGAGAGCGAACCAATTGAAAGGCGGCACTTGTATAATATCTATGGATGCCAAAAAGGCATTTGATTGAGTAGAATGGGGCAACCTGCTTGAGGTGTTGAACTGGTTTGGTCTGGGTGATACATTTGTTGGATGGGTTCAGGTGATGTACAAATTCCAGGGAGCACAGATTTTAGTGAATGGAGTTCTCTTGGAAAAAGTTTGATCTGGGTAGGGAAATGAGGCAGGGGTGTCCCCTCTCTCCTTTATTGTTTGTGCTAGCACTGGAACCTCTGGCAATGATGATCCAGCAGTTTAAGGGGATTAGTGTGGTGAAGGGACTGACAGGTATTCAGCATAAGATTACCCTTTATGCAGACAATATGTTACTATTTGTAAGAAACCCGCAATCATCAATGCCCTTACTGCTAGCTATGATTGATACTTTTGCTGAACTCAAGGTACAAAATTAATCTTAGTAAATCAGAGTTGTTGTGTTTACCGGGGGGGGGGAGAGACATGGGGGTTAAAGGAGGTGAGTAAGTGCTTCACATATTTAGGCATCCAAGTGGGAAGGACATTGGGGTATTTATATAAGTTGAATTACAGGCCCATAATCAAAACAATAGAAGCTGATCTTCAACACTGCCTTACCCATTTCTTGATTGGGAAGAGTTAACTTAATTAAAATGAATATCCTACCAAGGATTCTCTATGTCATGGAAATGGTGCATATCGGGTTAACAAGGGAGGATAATAAGAGGGTAGAGGCAGTATTCTCATCCTTTATCTGGCAGGGGAAGCAACCCAGGGCTTGCCTGCAGAGACTGAAGGTGGAGACTGCCAGAGAAGGACTGAATTTTCCGGTAGCCCATGACATCGGCGGCCATGATTGGGCACTTTTTAAAAGGGCTACTTAATCACGGCACATGTCGACAGGGCTACTGATGAGGAAGGGTGACCGGATGGAGGAGGTTCACGCATATAGTGACAAGATGTCACTATATGCATACGAGTGCAGGGAGGAGTGAGCATGATGGAAGGGGAGAAGGGTTTATGTGGCATGGTTGGCGTTGAGCTGACCCCATGGCATGGTTGGTGGGTGGCAGCCTAGAGCTGCAAGGGTGCCGGATTCAGGTCCGGGCGTGCCTACATTTTTGTGCTCCTGGCCTGAAATTTATTTTTTTTAGAATTTTCACCCCCTCTGACATGCACTCCCCTGGAGTTGAGAATCCTTTAGTATGGGGTTGGGGGACAAATCCCCACACGGGGGGGTGCGGGAGGTGCAGCCCCCCTCATATAAATGTAAAACCTGTGTCCCTGGCACCCTTCTGCTGTGCGTTAGGTGTATATCGGCAAAATTGATTAAAGATACATCGTCCTAAAGGCGATCGCTTCCACAATCATCGGTATCACATGGAACCAATTTCCCAGATTTGCAGAATTATTATTTGTTCATTCAGTTGAGGTACATCCAGGATTGGGAAAATCAGCCGAGGGTAGCTAGTTGGGTAGACCTGGGACAGATCGGCTGTCCTGGCAGGATTTCAGCTTATTTGGATAAGTGAGGGCATAACGCATATCAGGCCCTGGGGAAGGGGAACTCATTGGGAATGGTGGTGCTGGATGGCTGGGGGCAAATCGTGCAAATGAGGAAAGCAAGGGATGGTGACACATTGTTGCTACCAGTTGCTAGAAGTCCTTTCTTTTTGCTGGGGCTGGAAGACCCAGAGTTCCGGGAGTGAGAATTGAAGGGAATAAGGAGTGTAGGAGACACGTTTCTGGAAAGGGGGCTGTGTATTTTTGGAGACTTGCAACAGTATTTGGGCCTAGATAAGCATCCCTTTTTTAGGTATCTCCAACTCCGAGCTTATGTTATAGGTTTAGGGAGGGGCAAGCATGGGACCCATGAGTTAGAACAGGTGGAGCAATTAATATGCCAGGCCAAAAAGGACCCAAAAGGGTTTATTTAGAAGGCAGCATATATGTGGAAGCACTATTTACCAGATCTTACTCAAAAGACCAGATTGCTGTGGGAAAGGGACCTAGGGCTGCCGATAGGAGAAAACAGTTGGGGAGAGTGATGCTCACTTTGCACATGGGGATAGTGGTTTGTAATAAATTTAAGGAGGCTTTTTATAAGTTTGTTCATAGACTTTATTGCCCTCCCGCGATAGTGCATAAATTCCACCCAGCAGTCTCACCCACCTGTGGCAGATGTGAGAGGGAAATGGGGATGTATTTTCATTGTTTTTGGTCCTGTCCAATCCTACAGGTAAGCAATAAGACTCAACGAGGTGTGCATTATGATGTAATAACCACACTCCTAGGGCATAGTTCGGCACAAGGCTGAAGGCCGAGTGCTGGTCCTCCCTAGGTGTGCGGTTATCCCACCGTAATGCACAACCCTGGATTGTCTTATTGCGCTTATAAAATGTCCCTTTATTTTTAGAAGCCGTTTTTTTATTTTTAAACACATTTTTAAATAAATAAAACTGTAAGTGAACCTGTGCTTTTAACATAAAATAGTCCTTCCACCTATTGGTGCTAGATTAAAGTAGTGTTATACAGTGTGTGCCTCCCTGCCTACTTAAGCTTCATATTCCTCTGCCAGCCACACCAATTCACAAATGCTGTTTTTCTCATTGTAAGTATGACACATAGCCCCCTTATTTTATTTCATTCTCTTCACTCTGTAGACAAAACTAAAAGGAAGCCATAACAGAGGCTTCTCAGTTCCCCCGTGCTTCAAGCATGAGCGTGATGCAAAACTGCCACACTCACTGACAGCATCATGAACTGCTTGCTCTGTCCTAAAAGATAAACAGCAGGGTGAGTCATTTACCACCTTTTCTCTTTGTTTATATAGTATTATTGCTTACTTTCTTCATTCTGTTTTTTTCCCCTCTGTGTTTCCCCACATTCAAGAAATGGAATGTTTATCATGGAATGTTTACCATGGAGTAGAGGGATTCAAAATTCTGCTCAGTTCTACTAGCAGAATGTTCCTCTACTAACATACTGTACACAAAGACAACAAAGGCCTGTTTTAGAGCCAGAGACTCAATTATCTCACTTGCAAGGGAAAGCAAAAAAGATTACCCTGATGAGCAGGTAAAGATAGAAAGGGGATTTTTTCACTGTTAGCAAACAAACAGTTTTAATGAAAACTATAAACAGTACTTAATGTTTCTAATTTGTTTATGTATGTAAGGAGAGTGTGACAATCCGGTAAACAACATTAATTAATTTATTTTATTTTATATTTAAGATAATTTTAATTTTAGGGCCTAGTTGAAGGTTTCTACAGTGTAAAGGTAGCAGCCATGTTTGTGGTGGAAGATCAGTTCTGGTTGTAGGGAGATAAAATAGTTCTGGTTGTAGGAGGACTGATGTGCTCATTGTGTAATGTGGTTTAGGACCAGCATGACTGTGCGTATACAGAGAATTAATGTACGGTCAGCTGATCTGTCTTGGCCAATGAGATTTCTAGATATTTTCTTGCCATTTTCTAAGTGTTCTTGAAAGCAGTCCTGGTGGAGGTGGGTAGGATAGCAGGCACAACATTTCAGCCCAGTCCTCTTTTATGTCTGTTTGGGCTGGAGAATCTGGGTGGAGAGGAGTGGTTCCACTCACAAGATGGGCCAGGGTTCTCCTAATACTGGCCTGGCATTGTATATTAAACACTTGGGTCTTGAATACAATCCCCTCGGTGCAACAGTGGCATACTTTGTCTCTGCAGACCTTGGTGTTGGAGAAACTCATGCTTACAGTGAGATGAAGAGGGGAGGGCTTTCTGCACACCTGGGCACCTTATATGGCTGCCCTGAATCCTGCAGGAAGGCCTGGAAGGGTAGATATGAGTGATGGGGAGTGGGCAGCCTCTGGGTTGGGGGCACCACCTCATGGGGAACAGTTGACCTATTTGAGGGAGTGGTGGGGAACTGCCAGGTATATTAGCCACAATGGATTAGAATGGTATGAGAGTAATTTTATAATCAAATGTGTAGCCAAGCATCAAATTCTACTATCTAAGTGATACTTTATTTTTAGATGAAGTGTGCACTTGTGGATGAATTATTTATGAAATTGTATTTTATTTGTTTCATTATTGTTGTTGTTGTTGTTGTTATAGTTGTTTGTGGATGTACACATGGAAACTTTTAATAAAAAGATTATACAAAAAAGAAAATGGACAAGTTAAATACTGTATTCTGATTGCCTGTTGCTATTCTAGTTGGCATATGTTTTTGTGCCATTAGACTTCTGTAATGAAAAAGGCCCAACATGTGTTCTGATCCAAAAGCAAATGGTTTGGGATTCTTAGAAATCACATACAGGATTCATGAGCCACTTCACTCATTCTTGATGTCCACCTCAAACATGGTTGCCACCTTTACTCTAATATAAAAAGCTTTGACTAGGCCCTAAAAATAAAACTCACCGAAATAAAAAAAAAAACACGAATAATTGAATGTTCTTTTTATGCACGATTCCTTTCTTGTACACACAAATAAAAAAAAAAAAACAAGCACTGTTTGGATTTTTTTTTATTTCTGTGTTTATTTGATAGCCATGGAAAAATATACCTCATAGCCTAGCCATCTTAACAGAACAATCCCTGCTGCTTGCAGTGCCACAGATAAAATTGAGCCACTGACTCCATATGAGGTCTGCATGTTTCTGTGTGAGTGCATGCCAGTAGAATTCTGCAGAATTTTCAATTCATGCATTCCATGTTAACATTCCATGCTTCTGGAGGGGAGAGAGAGAGAGAGCACATTCTGCTACAGGAATACTGCAGAATATTAAATTATTATGTTCCATGGTAAACAAACTAACTTTTGACTGCGTGCATATAAAGACAAATGGCAGACAGGTAGAAATAATCTGTGAAGGGACTATTTGACTTTTCTAAGTAATGTTCATTGTATTTTTGTGTCTTTTTTTATCTTTTAGAGTTTTTTTTAGTTTCCCAAGCCATTTTCTATGCACAATAAGACCTTTCAAGGTGTGAGGTTTTATTGAATACCAGTATTTCCAATGGTGTTGGGCCTCATCAGCCCCCTGGGTATGCAGGTATTCACCATTATACAATTGCAAGAAAATTTCCTGGACTCTGATTGGTCAGTGTCTCCCTGGCACATTGAGGTTTTCCCAGCACAACTTCACTGTCATAGATGAGCATCACCTTTTTTTCCTCTTCTCTTAATAAATAAAGGTACACTGCTTAACTAAAAATCTACTAAAAACATTTTTAAAACTTTTTTTTATTTTGTATAATGAGCCATTGTACAATAGCAATAATGCACTCCAGGGTGTGGGTTGTGCTGGGATAACCTCACTTCTGGGATGTTGAAAGCACTCGGCCTGCAGCCTCATGCCCAACCTCCCAGGCGTGAGGTGTTCCCAGCACAATCCACACCCTGTTGTGTTTTATTGCTTAAATACCCCATACCCTGTCAGGTTTCATTGTTTACTTCATTGCTATGGGCATCTCCATGAAAACTGGACCATTGCTCTTTACAGTTCATATCCACTGAGGCTAGTTCTGGATCTGCAATCATAATTCCCCTCAAGTGACACAGAGCCTGTTACTGTGAAAATGACTGCAATAACACCAGCAGAGCCTTATGACTTCATCTCTTTCAATTGCAACAAAACATCACTGGGTCACTCACACTGTGAAAGCCAATGAACATATTTTTCAAATGAGGCAACTAACATTACAGTTAACAACACACTGCCTGTTTGTTCTGTTATTCTTGAACAAGTATGGAATTATAACATAGAGAGCACTACACAGGTGGGTGGGTGTAACCAGAATTGTATACACACCCAAGGTGTGGGATGCTCATAAACACTAAGAACAAAGTTCAAGAGGTTTATAAAAGCATCTCACACTGAAGGTGTGTAGAAAATTATGAGTTACACCCACTCACCCATGCCTAGTTTTTTATAATTACAGATCAGAATTTGTAATAAATGTTCTGGGACTTCTGCATGCACTGTTACTAGAGTGAACTTGATTGACAGCTTGTGGTTACAACCACCTGGTTGTAACGCAAAAGTATAACCCAGTTATCTGGGAATTAAAAATGCTGGTCAGTAGTTATATATAAAATAATTTATGGGGTATTGAACATAATGAGTTTTTTTTAATACATCTGAGGTGTATAATACCACATAAACCACAAGTGCGAAGCATGAGTGATTTTGATGGTATCACACTGAGGGCATGTAAAAACAAGCATTTGTCAATGCCAAATGTTGTCACGCTGGCATTGGCATTGGCAGTGGTGCAGCTAGAGATGAATAATAGGAATGGCAGTGAAGTATTGAAGTGACGTCAACCCCACCCACACCCTGTAGAGAGTGACAGGCATTGGGGTGTGCCTTTGGGTTGTCAGCTATAATGCTCATGGCATTGTACCTCACCCTACCCTGTAGACACTGACAAGTGTAGTGGTGTGCTTTGGGGACTTTAGGCATCATACTTACCCCATTCCATAAGGAAATACACTGACGTGGGTGCAGTATAAGAGCGTAGGGTGAGGTTTGTGGCCAAACAGTGCAAGACACACCACAATGCCTGTCAGTGGTTACAGGGTGGGCATGGGGTGTGGAATGGTGTGAACATTACATCCGATGATTCCAAGTCACAGCCCTGAGGCCTGTCAGTTCGTACCGGATGGGGTACAACAGTTGGAAACCCTAACACTGTAGGCGTATAGTGGTAGTTTCACTCCACATTGTCAACTTGGACTGTTGTCAGGCCACCTCATGAAAAGCAGCACAATCACTTTGTTAGCAGAAACATGGTTTTGCACAGCGGCTGTGCCATTTAGCGACAGAGGGATGAAAATACAGTTTGGGGCAGGATGTGGAGAATGACAACTGTATTATTAATGAGGAGGCATAAAAAATGGCAGCGTTGAAAATCTGGAGTGGTAATATGAAATATTGATGAAGCAATGAACATGCATACAAACTGCGCAACAGACGTCCGCAACCCAACTATCTGAGGGAGTTTTTTAGGCATATTTTCAACATAGGTATTTTGGGACCTCCCCTCATGAACAGTAGCACTGTGATTTTGTTAATGTGTCCCAAAAGGTGATTTCCCACAGCGAGCATGCCATTGTTCACCACAGTTGCGGAAATGCATTTTGGGCAGGCTGTGAAAAATGGCAGCTGTACTGTTGATAAGGAGGTGTGCACAAATGCCAGTGGTGAAAATCTGGCATGAAAATATTGCAAATTTACGAAGTTATAAGGCTGCTTGGAAACTGCACAATGCACGCTTGCAGCACAGTCATTTTATGGACTTTCGGCACCAAATTTTCACAGTCATTTTATGGACTTTCAGCACCAAATTTTCACAGTCATTTTATGGACTTTCAGCACCAGATTTTCAACATAGGCATTTTAGGACCTCCGCTCATGAGCAGTGTCATTGTCATTTCCTCAAACTGTCCCGAAAACTGATTTCGCTCAGCGACTGTGCAATTCTGCGCTGGATGTGCAAAAACACATTTCAGCCAGGATATGTAAAATGGCAGCTGTACTGTTCATAAGGATGTGCAGAACAATGGCAATGTTGAAAATCTGGAGTGAAAATATTATAAATTCATGAACTTATGAGCATACTTGCAAACTGTGCAACGCACGCTCATAACAAAGTTATGTTATGGAGTATCGTCACCAAATTTTCAGCATACACATTTTAGGACTTCTGCTCATGAACAGTGTAACTGTCATTTTCATAATTTGTCCTGAACACTGATTTCCTACATCAATCGTGCTATTCTGCTCCAGAAGTGTGAAAACACATTTCGGTCAGGATGTGAAAAATGACAGCTGCACGGTTCACAAGGAGGTGTGGAAAAATGCCAGTGCTGAACATCTGGCATGAAAATGTTGCAAATTCACTAAGTTACAAGTGTGTGTAGCAACTACGCAATGCACACTTGTAAAACACTCACTTTATGTATTTTTCCCACCAAATTTGCAACATAGGCTTTTTGAGAGCCCCCCTCATGAACATTGGCACTGTCATGTCATTCCTTGCTCCTGAAAGGTGATTCTGTGCAGTGACTGCAAAATCACTTTTCAGGACTGAATAATGCCATAACAGTGCAAGAATTCATGAGGAGGGGTCCCAAAAACCCCATGTTGAAGATTTGGTGCCAAAATTCCAAAAAATGCCGGAGATATGCAACAAAGTTGAAAACCCTATTTATTCCATTATACAGCTTACCGGCATTTCCTCAGTTAGTGGTCGGCTTTGAAGAGTGCAGACGTGTTCCCGGCCCACTGAAGATCGTCGTGCCAGACTCTGGAGGTAAGTATGGGATGAGGGTGTGGGGAGGCAGGGTGTGCAGAGGGTGGGTGTGGGTATGGGGGCAGGGAGATGGCAAGGGACTGTTTTTTGTTCACAGGGTAAAAAAAAAAAACCATCATGGGACAGTTTATTTTTTACAGGGTATTTGGCATGCTGGGGTGGGCTTCCAGCATGCCACCTAACTGTTTGGGGGGTGCTGCAGCTGACGAGGATTGGGCACCCTCCTCGGCACACAACAAAAGGGGGGTTAATATATGCTGAGAGGTATTGGGCACCCCCGTCGGCACACAAGGAAAACGGGGGGGAGGTAAGAGCCAAGAGGGAGGAGGCACTCCCTTGGCATATAACAAATGGGGGATGGGGGGAGTGCTTTATGCTGATGAGGAGTGGATTCCCCCATTGGCACATGCATTGGGACCATGGCAAGCTGGCAGGGGGGGTTGGGCACCCCTGAAGTCAGCAGTTGGGTGGCCACCATGTTTACAATGTGGCTGACCACATCAGGAGGTCCGCTGTATCTTACAAGCTTTGCTTGGATTGCAGAAGACCTTTCCTTAGATGTGTTCACCACATTGTGTATGCATGGTGTGGTACCGGCATGCAGACTGATTGGGGAATGAGGGGCGCACCTACTGATGCATGGCCTGCATTCGCCCAACAGTGACTGTGCCTCCAAATCTGCACTACCGCAAGATGCTGACTGTGCAAGTGCGCCAACATAAGAAGGAATAGTGTCAACACCCAATAGTTTATTTTATATAATAGTTGTTCTTTTTTAAACAAAAAATATCTGGATATGCATTGTGAAAGCTTGAAGAATGTATTTAGCTTGCCTTTTGCTGTCTAATAATGTACATATTACATAAACACAAACATTAGCATATTGTGAAAAAAGTCTCAGAGAAAGAAAACAATAATTTTACAAACTTTTTTGATGGGGGGGCAACTGATTCTGAAAATAAGACAGTAAATGCTGCATGTACCAAGAAACTCATACCCAAACATCAGTCCAGTAAGAGATATTTTTACTTTCTAGTATGGTATAGTACCTCACAAATTTTGTGACAATTTTTTGATTAAAGACATTTTGCACTGAGATAGAGGCTATGTCAATGGCACATAATTTACAACACTTAAAAGTGCAGGAGGAAAAAGTATTCTGTTTACTTGAATGGTTTAACTTGTTTAATATATGCCATCTCTTGTTCCAGGGCTGTGCTGTCAATTATAGCTACCTGTGTACTGTAGCTTATCTATTTTTGTTTTCCAAAGTAAAATTCAGTTCCTCAAACAATATAAAAATTGTCATTGTATTCCTAAAATCTATAGTTTATCAATAGAGCATGTTTATTCATCATATCAAGTGGCTCACTTTGGCTACTTTTGGACAAAGTTTCTATAGAATTCTTTAAGCAGCTTTATGAATTATAACCTTTCCCAATGTCTTTGAATCTTTTGGACACATCATGTTCCATCATGGAAGAACCCCATGTTTAACAATGGTTTGTCCATGGGCAAAACAGAATGCAATGACAAGCAAGTCTGAATCATTTATAGTGCAGAATTTATCGGGTATACTATGTAATCTCAAAACTCGTTATGCCAACGCCCGACATACTGAGTTTTCTGCCCTGAAATGCTATTCCCTGAATGAATGACATGCCCAACATATGATTTTCGGGCATGTCATTCATTTAGGTGTTAAATGCAGGGGAGGCTTTGCCCCCCACACCCCCCATGTAGGGGCTCTGCCCCAACACCCCCAGTAACTAAAATATCCAACTCCAAGGGGGAGAGGACCTGAGAGTAAAATGTAATTAGTTATGGGGGGTGCAGTGTGTAAAATTGCAGTACCCGGACCAGAACCCAGGTCAGTTGCAATATGCTGGCTAAGCAACCAGTGGTATTCACCTCTACACTACCAGGGCAGCTAGGCCAGCAATCCCATCCAGCCATCCTTCCTAGCACATGTCTCGGGGTAAGGTAGTATGCCATCACATCCGCTACCTTACCCCATCAGCAGGACTGGTGTCAGATGTAGTAGCATCGGGTTAATGTTCCTGTTGGGTGAAGCTGACCAGAATACTATATCTTGGTGTAGTGCAGTTCCAGATAAGGTAAGTATATCAATTTATCAGTTTAACAAGTGTAACTACTCACAATAATAACAATTGTTACCATTTAAGAAGAGAAAATAGAGCTTACACAAGAAAACAAAATTTCCTAAGCATAAAAAATGTTAACATTTGAACTTACCATATGTTAAAAGTTTCATTTTCTGGTGGTATAAATGGAAGGTAAGTTATTCTATCAGTTATGGTTGAGGAGTGACCCAATAAGAAACAGAAACAGCAGCAGAAATGAATAAATATTACATAAAACTATTTATTTATTTATTTTATTTATTACATTTTGGAAAAACAGGTGAGCCCACTGGGCCCCGAAGGTCCCTTTTTCAGGGGTGACCCAGGTTTACATGGTAAAAATTACAACATAATACATTACAAAGAAAGCATACAAACATACTACAGGGTTATACATAGTTGTGCATCAGCTGGTTACATATGCTGAGTTCGAAGAAGAAGATTATTTATCTACCAGACCAGGTAGTAACTTGCTTCAAGGATATTACAGAAGAGTCCATGACTGTTTTTCCCTCAGAGTTAGAGCCGGTCATAGACTACTTTGAGGACACCTAGGTTGGGAGATGAAATAGAAGGGGGCAGGACGAAGAGCACCTCACTTTCCAATACAGCTGTGGAACCACTATGACACTGTAATTGACAACAGAGCTAAAACTAACAATGCTGGGGAAGCATTTCACCATGGAATGTAATGAATTCTTTCCATGACACATCCCACTCTGTGGAAATTTATAGAGGGCATTAAAGGAATTCAGAAAAAAAGAGATTCTGAGATCAAACAAATAATTGCAGGGAATGTGCCTAATGCTGCAAAAAAATTGTACAAGGACAGTGCCTCGCGTCTGCAGTTTGTTGTTCTAAGATGTGAAGAGGGTACAACAGAAGAATTTCTGAGAGGAGTAGCATACTGCTTTGATTGCTGAACCACACCAAGATAGTAATGATTTTAAAATAATTACCTTAATAAAGATGTCGTTTTAATCCTCTTAATCCTTTTGAATGTGGACAGTACCGAAAGCACTTCCTGGTTTACTGGAACAGTATCGCATGACTGCATTACCGTGGCAAAAGTTGACATTGCTAGGTAACACATCACATGACAATTTGGGTGAAGCCAAGTAAGAGCTTATGCTGTATTGGGAAACAGTGAAATATTTTGGTTTATGTGAGTAATTCACCTGGCTGTTACTATGCTATATTACTGTGGAGTGAAATATTGTATTACTGTGGATTTACCGTATGAGCGAGTCAATTTGAGATTCATGTGGCTGTCACCATGCTGTATTACTGTGGAGCGAAGTGATGTGGGAGCGAATTTAGATGGGAGGGAAATTGTCAGGCATGAACTGTCGGGAGCAAAATGTCAGGGAGCAAGATAGCGGGAGCGAAATGTCGTGCTCCCAAAGAGTATGTGTGGATAGATGTGAAGTTTGTTGAAAAAATGAAATAACATGCCATTCATGGTCTGCCTCTATGCCATTTACCATCAGTAAGTAAGTAAGTAAATCTTTATTTATATCACGCCTGTCCAAAACCAAGGCACTTCACATTTATATACAATATATAGACATAGGAGTCTCATTAAAACAATAAATATAACAATTAATTAAAATTCTGGGAAGGCTAAGTTAAAAAGATATGTTTTCAGCCCAACTCTGAATCTATCAATGATCAAGCATACTCTTTACTGATGAGGTAGAGAATTCCAGAGCGTAGGTGCGGCAAAAGAAAAAACACAAGCACCAGATGTTTTTAAATGAACCCTGGGAATCTCTAGCAATCCCTCATTAGTAGGATGTCTATGAAAAACCATGTGGACCATAGCTGCTAGTCATCTGTCTTCTGTGATCAAAAATGTACCACCACAGTTTACCCATAATCACAAAGGCAGGACATCAAAACCTAAGAGAAACAACTATGCTTGTATCAGTTGTTTAGCCCAGAGAAGCGACGGTTAATTATGGACATGTTCATGGTGTTCTGAATAATAAAAGGGATAGGCTGGGTGGCGTGTATATGTACAGTAGTTGTTTAAGCAAGTAAGTCGAGGCAAAACTGGACATCCTTCACTCAGACTTATGGGGGTGTAAGATGTGGGAAAACAGCAGATAGCATTAACTTAATTTTGTCTCTGTGGCGCAGAGGGCTGAGGCTTCGCCCCCCCACTTGTTGTCAACTTAAGTTCGGTGATGGACTCAGGTTGCAGGGGGTTGTCCTGGGTGGCAGAGGACTGTGCATCTGCAGAGTGCTCTCCTCTCCTGGTGAGGGAGATTTGTTGCTCCGCTTTAACACTGCCATCATATGGAGGCATGTTGGTAGGGCAGCAGGAGTCCCACAGCTATGGGGTTGGCTGGCAGCAGGAGCACAGCACGTATGCACTTCCACAGACACATACATCTTCATGTTTGCATGCCATCAGGCCAAGGGAGGAAACAGGAAAATTAGGGGCTGAGCACAAGGAAGGCCACTCTCCTGCTCAGGCCCACACTATCACCATGGGACCATGCTGAGGAAACTGGATCTGGTCTCTGGGGGGGATGGCCTTCCCCCCAAACTTTCCTCACAGGAAGCAAGCTGTGAGAAACTTCCAAAGTAGGTGAGTCCTGGGGGAAGGTGGCAGCCTGTCAAGGGAGTGATCAGGGACTGAGAACCAGTCAGCACCCCAGGGACAACAAAAAAAAGAAGCACTATCGAAAAAAATGGAAAGCATTTCTTCACACTGAGTGTTCTCATCAGCATGTGGAATAGTTATCTTGTGAGGTAGTGGAAACTGGTAGCATTTCAAATTGGCACTTGATGGATTGTTCAGGGAGACTAGCACCATAGCACCATAGCATGAGTAGGGGTGACATTCTAGCAGTTAAGGTGCAGTAGGATGTGTGTCAGTGCTCAAATGTTGGTATAGTCACTGCTGTGTGGTAGGAATGGGCTAACAAGATGGACACGAAGTCCATTCTGGCACCACAGTGCTATGTTACTTACAGTAGTGTCATTTTAATTTCATTAGCAATGATTGCCCAGCTGAGATGGAACTTCTCGTTTATAATGGGCTCCTTTTTCTTTTTTTTTTTTTCAAATTGTTTAACCAGGTGAGACACACTAACAGGTGCAACCTGGGAGCACAGGGAAGTTAAGTGACTTGCTCAGGGTCACACAGTATATAAGTGGGGGCTGTGGGATTCAAACCCAGGTCTCCAGATTTGCAGCTCAGAGCCTTAAACCACTGCGCTATACTGCCTCCCATCCATACTTTACAGCACTGAGTTGCACTTTAAATTTTTTATATTTTCGACAGCTAAGAAATCAAAGAAGGAGGTTAGGTCCCTTGCCCTACTCATAGAGAGTGAGACAACGGTTGTGGAGTGATATGAACCAGGGGTCTCAAATTTCACCGTTCATATTGAGTAGAGTTAGACCAGACACACTGCATCAAATTGTAGTCTATTCCCAAAACAGCCTGACATTTAAACACAGGCTTCCAGAGCCCTTTGTTCCAAGTGAAAACCCCTGTAAATGTAGTTAAAGGGTATCAGTCCTCCAATCTGTCTGTTTTGATAGGTTCCAGAAGATAAGATTTTTTCCTGGAATCAGTAATAATAGAGGTTGCCATCTGCAATCTAATTCTGAAGTGCTCTCCCCATTGACATTCCTTAACACGGAGCAAACTCAGTTACTCCCTGTAAATCATAACCGAGTGCTCTACAGTATAATGAAGATGATTCTAATGAGACCTAATGTGCTTGAGAGATTAGCTAGAGTGTAGCAGCCTCATTACATACAGCCTCAGAATGGTAAACCCTTGAAGTGCATGCCAGCAGCTGCTACAGTGGCTCACAGAAAAGGGTCAGAGGGACCCAATAGGTAGGAAGGTTGTTCTACCTGGAATGTGGTAGGATGACTATCCATACTTTACAGCACTGAGTTGCACTTTATATTTTTTGTTACATTTTCAAAGACCTGGTCTCTACTATCTCTTTGGACTTTATAGTACCTCAGGAAGGCAGTGTGGTCTAGTGGTTAGAGAACTGTACTGTGAAACAAGTTATCACAGTATCAAATCCCACCATAGTCTTTGGTTGACTGTGGGAGTCAAAACAAAATCCTTCCCCTTCCTATGCATCACTCTAACTAGCTGTTCTCTTTGGTCTCATGCCTCCAGGTTTTGGTAAGCTCCACACTGCCTTCAGTGGTAATCAGCATACATGTAGTGCCCAATACAAAACCTTCCAGGTTCCTAGATGTCGTACCTCCATGGGTCAGCGGTCCTTCACCCACAGGGATCCATAGTGGTCCAATACCCTCAACAAAGAAGCACTTTTTTCTGCAATGCTTGGACCCTTTAAACGGAATCTCTGACTTTGCCTCACTTCTGCCACTCAATGTGATTGCTTCTCCTAAAGGACTGCTCCAACCACCACCTAGTTGCTCAAGACCTGTAACCCACGTCCGACCTGAGCATTACTCTCTCTGACTCCTGCTTTTCTACATGACCCTTTTCCTTCTCCCTCCCTCCCCTTCCCCTCAAACCCCTACTCCACTCCACAAGCCTCATTAACATACTCCCCTGTCCTAGACCCCCTCCCCCTCCTGATGACAGTGGCCCCTTAGCCTGCCTACTTCTTTCTGTCCCCCTTCTACACTATTTTAGGCATGTAGTCCATTTGCGCCTTAATTCCCTTTCTCTTTTACCTCATCTATCTGCCTACTTAAGTTGCTCTCTAGTAATGCCTTTTATTTCTAAAGTGTGTTACAACTGTAATACAATGCCAGCCATGTCTGTGTTTTGGTTGTACACCATTGCCAACCTTTGTATGTATGTTTCCCCCCATCCTTTGATGTGGAACCTTTGCAAATGAGCAGCTCCTACTCAAAGGTATTTTTAATCTGAGAGTTTAATAAATAAATAAATAAATAAATAAATAAATAAGAAGCATGGCAAAAACAGGATCTCATGGAAAATGAGAAGATTCATCCCAGCTGGGCTGTCCTGGATAAACAACATAGTGTAAAATGTATTTGCTTGTAACAAAATGAATGCTTCCAAACAAAGATGAATATCATTTTAAAGAGGTTAGGAACATCCCTGTGTCCTTATTGGCTAGAACCCTTAAACTGGGACAACACAGCCAACAGGAAAAAGACAAATCCTGCCAACCGGGGGGCATGAAACATTAAACTAAAATCCTTGTGCCAAGTGTGACAAACCACCTCTCTCTCTCTCTCTCACTGGGCTGTAATAGCTTTTAGAAAGGTGTTTGTCTTGGTTTTCGCTGCCACCAGCTGGGACTCACCCAACAAAATCCACCTTTCCCATTTACAGAGCTGGAAGATCAAACATGCAGATGCACAGGTTAAAGTCTGGTGGTATGTCTCTCGGATGACAGATGCTGCCAGAGTTTTGCCCAGCCAGTGTAAATCATGAATTATCTTAGTAATTTAAATCACAGATAACAACTGTTGAAAAAATAAATAGCTCTTTACTTAACAGAAGGTCAAAAGTTGCATTACAGGATATATATGTCTAACACAAGAGAATAACACTGTTTCAGGAAAAGTAAACAAATGTTTTAAATAACAGATGACTCAAAAGAAAAAGACTATTAACTAAGATGCTTGGTCATTCTCTTTGAGATTTACAGCCTGAATGTCACCTTATCTAAATGCTGCAGGGCAGTGAAATCTCAATGTGTCTTTTTTTTTTTCAGACTGCTAGAAAAATCCAAGGCATTAACTCCTTCCTTCCCATTTCTGTCACACCAAGAACTTGGAATTTTGACTTTTAAATGAATGTCATTTTTTCTTCTTAAAAAAATACAACAAACTGTTACTCTTACTAACTGAAAAAACTCCACAACATTTCTTATTTCTTATTCTCAGTATCCCATTTTTCATAGTTTTTTTTTATCTAGACCCCAGTTTGCCTCTCTCCTGATGGCACCCGAAAGCCATCACCAACCTCTTCAGAGACTTACAAGTTAATCACCACTTACCCAGGACCACAGATGTGGTAAAGGCCTTCCCTGTTGGTTGTGGGAGGACCTGAGGGAAATGGCAGCACTGTCCCAGTAGATCAGGAATTTTCTCCCCCTGAAGGTGCTGGTGTACAATGACATGCACACATGCATGTGACGGCACACATGCATGTGATGGCATATGATGACTGCTCCTCTGCTTGCTTTGCTGCCACCTGGTCTCTACTAGGTGGTAGTCAAGTTGTGGGATTGAGTGTCTCCCATCCCCAAGGGAGGGATCTATTCTTGGGATGCACAATCCTCCCTCCTCCCTGGCTGGTCCTTGAGCAACCTAAGTTCATTCCTGAATCTGGGTTGCAGATGTAGGGAGCAGTAGTGCTGGGGTTTCACTACTCAGTTGGCTTATTTATTATTTATTCAAAGGTCTGAGAACCAGGATAGGCTCATTGAGACACGGCTCATTTGCAAGGTCATCCTGGTTTATGATACAATGTTTAGCATTACTGCACATGCCAATAAGCAAGTTATGCACTAACAATATGTCATGCCAATACACATATAAATGAAATTTAATTAAAACACAATCTGGTAGTGTGGAACTGGTACCTTAATGAGTGCAGGAAAGAACTCAAATTGTCATTATTCCTACCAGATGTCTGTAAGGAACTCCATAGTGCACGACCACTGCGAAAGCACAGCCCACTTGCTGACTCTGTGAAAAATGATTCAGCACCAACAGGGAAGATCCTATGAGGATCAGCTTAAAGCCTTGAACATGTTCTCACTGGAGACTAGAAGGGAGGAGGTGATAGGATATAGACCTTCAAGTTCCTGAAAGGACTGACCAAGGTAGATTATGGAGAAATATTCAGCAGGATTGGTGAGTCAAGGACACAGGTGCATGAGTGAAGCTAGCAGGGAGAAAGTGGCTGAGCCATGGAAAAGCCTACCAGCAGAGTTGGTGGGTGCAAGAACCATTAATGGTTTCAACGCAGCTGGAGCTGACAAAATAGCTTAAAAGTTATAAAGGGGGAAAGCAGAAAAGCAGGGGGTAAGGGGGGTTAGGACAATAACCTCAACAAGACATTACATCCTGGGGTGGGATACGGTAAAACAAGGCAGACTGGATAGACCAATGTTTTTTTAATCCTGACATCTTCCATGTTTCTATGCCTATGTACTGAAGCACTCTGCAGAAATACTGCAAGGTACTGTTTTTCATACTTGTTTATTGGTTAAATTTCTACAAAAAAATGTACAGTCAACAGTTTAACAAGGAGCATTGACATAAATGAAATCGCCAGTAATGATAGTTATCTTAGGTATGCAAAAAACTGTGAAAATTAACAATTGGATAATTGTAACCACTTCATAACCTGTTATAAAAATATGAAAAAAGAAAAACAATGAGAGCATTTTGTAGGAATAATGTTACAAACATGTTAGTTAGTAATGCAAAACAGAAAATCAAAAAAACCTTGGTTGCCACAGCAATTTAATCCCTTAACTTAGACTGATAGCTTCAGAGCATTTTAAATTAATTTGAGACCACTTTCAAGTTTTACACCAAAAATGAAAATTGAATAGGTAGGAAAAATATAGATACTCTTTTAAAAAGCCAACTAAATAGGCTTATTGAATCAGTAATTATGTGTGCGTATGTGTATATCTATCTATCTATATATATATATAGATAGATAGATAGATAGATAGATAGATAGATAGATAGATAGATAGATAGATTGATCGATATATACAGTACAAGTCACATTAAACTGTTCCCTCAACTCACTGGTGTAGCATTGTTCAATAAGTTTCCTAATCTGTGCAGGGTTTAATTCAATGAATTAGTAAAAGTTTAGTCTTGGTTTGCATCTAGCTGCTATGAACTATATGCTTTATTTTCAATTGAGTGCTTATGAGTTTCATTTCAGAAGGCAGACTAAGCAACTCTTAGGGAATGCTGTGATATTTCTAAACAATGCTCTTAAGGAATGCTGTGATATTTATAAACAATGCCATGAAAATGCAGCTACTGACATTTCACTAAACAGTTACATGTGTGCTGAATAGGCAGCGAAGAATGGTTAGAAAAGAGTTGAAAGCTTCAAGAGTTTGAGTTGCCAATCCAGTACCATCACAAAAAAACAATTCTACACCAGTGAGTAGATGGAACAGTTTAATGTGACTTGTACTGTACAAATATATATATATATATATATATATATATATATATATATATATATGTGTGTTTATACAGTATATACATATACATATATATATATATTTAATTGCAAACCACCCCATTAATGCATCAGTTAGGGTTGATAGTACATTGACAAAACTTTGGAAATTCAATGTTATGGTTCCCACCCCCACCCCCCACACTCCACATACCAGCAGGCGTTTGGGTGTGCCATAGGGTCATCAGGCCAAACCCTCACCCCATTCCATGTGTAAACAAGCTGGCATGGTACAGTGTAGGAGAAAGGGTGAGAGTTAGGCCTGATGAGACCCTGGCTCACCCCAACACCCGTTAGTATGTGGAGGGTGGGGGGGTGGGTGGTAGAGTGGGGAACTATGACATCACATTTCCAAACTTTTGTCACTGTACTGTCAAGCCTAACTGATGCATTAACTGCGTTTTTTTTGCAGTGAATTTCCCTTCTTTTTGAGAAAGTGTAATGAAACTGATATGTGGTTGTTAGAGCATAGGGCCCCCCTTCATGCTACCCATTTTTGCATAATGGTATGCATATGTGTGAGCATGGGTCCTCTGGGCCCTGCACTCCCACTTACACATAAGTACAAAGACATAATACAGCCCTAGAGTCATGAAAAGGAACCCTTGTAACATTAATTTGGCAATATCTCCGTAACCATAGCAACTATGACAAACATTACACTGCAGTTGTAATCATGACTTAGAAACCTCCATACATGCTTATTTCAACTAAAGGTGGGCTAAGCTGCCCAAAGTGAGAAATCTGTATCTCGAATAGTTTTCAAAATACAGGCGCTGAAAGGCAACATTGGTGCCACAGTGTTGTCCTATTGGAAATTTCTTAACTTTGGAACACCATACCTTTGGAACTGTTGCATATTTTTTTGCCTAACCAGCAAATGGCACATCTGTGGGGCAAGAGCTTGCCACCCTGCAAATTTCAGCTCAAAGGTCCTAACCATTGCCTTGCTATGAAGTGGCAAAGAAACTGATTATTTTGGGCCTATTTCGCATATTATACAATATCTTTCACACATTATGTAACTTGAGAAAGATACAACTGTATCTTTTGCACATTATGTAACTTGCAAAAGATACAACAGTATCTTACGCACATTATGTGACTTGTGAAAGATACTGTCTTTCGCACATTATGTAACTTGTGAAAGATACAACACTATTTTTTGCAGATCATGTAACTTGCAAAAGATAGTCTTTCACACATTATGTAACTTGTGAGAGATACAACAGTAACTTTGATACATTTTGCAACTTTCCCAAGTGAAATGTTACTCATATGCTATCTATAGGTGGGAGTGTGGGCCTATCTTTCGCACATTATGTAACTTTCAAAAGATACAACTGTACAATTGCACAGGGCTGGCAGTATAGCCTACAGGTTAGAGGAAGGAGGTGTGAATGAGCTTGCTACATCCAGTGAACCTGAGCAGAGTTTGATTCTCACAACCTCCACTTGCTTACTGTGTGACTCTACGCAAGTCACTTAACCACCCAGTGCTCCCAAGTCACCCCTGAAAACAGGCACTTGTGCCTAGTGGGCCTTACTCAGTTACCAAAAGACTAAAATAAAATAAAAATAAAATAAACATTATGTAACTTTCAAAAGATACTGTCTTTCACACATTATGTAACTTGCGAAAGATACTAACATACTAACATACTAAAATGCCAGCAGAATAGGCCTATCGGTCTTTCGAGTCTGCTTGATTGGTCAGCCCCCACCCTGGGTGCTGACCTTGCTGCCCCCCTCACCTTCTCTGGCTTCTCCCTTCCCAGTTCTGGATATTCTTGCTGCATTGGATTTTTCTTCCAGAACCCTTCCCCTGTACCTGTCCCAGCCCTCTTGAACCCCTCCACCATCTCTGCCTCCACCAGCCCCCTAGGCAGTGCATTCCATGGCTCCACCACCCTCTCAGTGAAGTAGCACCTCCTTCTTTCTCCCCTGAATCTCCCCCCCAGCTTCCACCCATGCCCTCTAGTGGCCCCGTCCACCTTCCTTCGAAGCACCCTAACTGTTCCTCCCCTATTTACCCTCTTCATGTACTTGAAGACCTCTATCATGTCCCCCCAGTCCCTTCTCTCTTCCAATGTGTACATATTTAGCTCTTCGAGCCTCTCCTTATAGGTCCTGTCCCCCAAGCCCCAAATCATTTTGGTTGCCCTCCTCTGGACCCTCTCCAGGAGTTTAATGTCCCTCTTTAAGTGTGGCCTCCAAAACTGCACAACTGTATCTTTTGTACATTTATGTAACTTGCAAAAGATAAAGCAGTATCTTTTGCACATTATGTAACTTACACAAGTGACATGTTACTCATATGGTATCCACATGTGGGAGCAAGGGCCCTTCCGGCACTTCGCTCCGAGCCACCCATAAGTGTAGATGCATAGCACAGGAGGGACCTGTGCTCCCAGTTTTGAACAATTGGATTCATAGTTGGGAGCATAGGCCCTCTGGGCCCTGCTCTCCCACCCACCCATAAGTATAGAGACTTAGTGCAGGAGGGCCCTGTGCACCCAGTATTTCAAGATGGTAGCTCCCACCTACCTATAAGTATAGAGACATAGCACAGGAGGGCAATGTGCTTTCATTTTTTCATAATCAGATCCATAGATGGGAGTACATGCCCTCTGGGCCCTGCACTCCAGCCCACTCATGAGTGTAGAGACATATGGTAGGAGAGCTCAGAGCTCCCAGTTTAGCATAAATTGTATGCATAGGTTGGAGCTCATGCCTTCTTGGCTCTGTGCTGCCACCTACCTATAAGTACAGACACATAGCACAGGCCTAGAGGCATTCCAAGTAACCCTAGTACTGCAAATGTGGCAATATCTCAGTAACCATAGCAACTTTGGAAAAAATTCCTTTGCAGTTGCAGTTGTAACCCCCTACAAATTTAAGGTTTACTGCAATGTCTTCCTGGGCCCCTAATGCCCACTGTCAGGCTGGTATCCCATCCTACTGTGATTCTATGTCTTGCGTGAGAGTGCCATATTAAGTCTCTGCACCTGTCCCTTTAAGAGAATAGCTAATCTGTGTTCAGAAGTTGGTCTGTGCTGGGTCCAAGTGATTTAGGGCTTGTGATCAGCCAGACAGTGTGTAGTTTTGCTCCATTTTGCAGTCACTACTTGCACAGAGGGAGCTCATGTAGGAAATGTGATTATTTACTGTTTGTGCTTTATTATATTAGAGATAGAGAAGTTTGTCTAACCTGCTTTAACTGCAGCTCAACCACTTGGATGGAAGCCACTATGTTAGGTCCAGGACTTCCAGTATTTGGACCAATAGAACCATTGGGGTCCTAAAATGGATACTGTTCCCAATAGTCTTAAGGGAAGGAAATTCTGCAGTCTTGTAGTTTTATTCAGTTGGTGCCCAAATGGACCTATAGGGGGAGCCCTTACTGTGACTGACAGCTCCCTCAGACAATTGAACCATTGGATTTACAAGGGACATGCCCTGTGTGCCAAGAAACAGAGGATCAGTTAGACTTGGAGGTTGAAGAGTGAACAGCTCAAGCTTTTGAGCAGCTGCTCCCAAAAGGAGTGTAGGGGAATCATCAGGAAGAGGCCTGAACTGCCCTCCTGCCACCTTCTCCTGCGTTGAACTGCCTGTTTGCAGAAGTCGGACCTGTCTGATTCCAGCCTGAAACTGTGGCAGAAGAGACATAGAAGTTTGTTAGTGCAACTTGCGATTTGAACTGAAGACTTGCTCCTTAAGCGATCGGCCCAGCTTGTGTGTGAAACATACTAGAATAGAAAGGTTTACATAGTAAAGCTGCTGATTTGCAACCAGACTGAATCCAAACTGTTGTCAGAAGTAGTTATTCATTTAAATGTGCTGAATTTGTTTTGTGGGTTGAGATTTGGCTCCCCATGAAAGAACCTGTTACACCAGCTGGAAGCTTCACCAACAGAAGATCGTGAACCTTGCCAGATGGCTCATCCTGCCTGGGTCCTGCCAATTCAGCCTAGGCCACTACTCTATCACCAGAGACTGTGGCAGTGAGAGACCGGCTCGGGCATCCAGCCATTGTGCAGCAAAAACATACAGGTTGCGGCCACCTGGAGGAAAGGCAATGAAGTGGAGGTGTGTTGTGTCAGCCCTGTTTCATCCAAGCTTCCCTGTCATCACCACAAGGTCTCCATATCACCTGCCCTACTGCAGATTCCTGGTAGTGTGAGTACAAATCAGGGTAGTTCCCTACAACAAAAGTTTAAACCATTGTGGTACCATCTAATTGTCTTCACTTACTGGGTTTGCAAATGACTGAGCTGACTGGCTTGGATTATAAATAATTTATGTGTTTTGCATGTTAACTCATTGTCTCCTAGCAGACGCCTGTAGTCATCGGTAAAATACACTGGTATGTCCTGAGGACATCTGCAGAAGTCAGCTACTGACTCCCAGTGTGCCTTTGCAACTTCTGGAGAAATCATTTACATATTTTCATATATAGTGTAACAGAATATAATATATATTTGACTGCATAGCACCGTTGGAAAGGTAATTTTATGCTGAACAACTTTGTCACTGATATTTTGTGCATATCATGTATACTTTAAGAGTTATTTGCATTTGTTTATGGTATGGTGTGTATGGCTTATGTTGCCTGTTTTATGAAAAAAAAATATTTTTTTTTGCTGTGTCAACCAGCTTAAAAAAAAACAAAATTACATATTATTATTTGCATACCACCATTGGGAAGGTAATTTTGTGGTGAGCAACTTTGTCACTGATATTTTGTGTATATCATGTATACTTTAGGAGTTATTCACATTTGTTTATGGTATGGTGTGTATGGCTGACATGTTTTCCATCAAGATTCACCTAAGCAGCTTGAATAAAATTCACTTTTTTGGCACTTCAGCAGGTATAAAATAAAAACTGTATTGATTACAACTGGATGCATAGCACCATTGGAAAGGCATTTTTTGTGCTCATCAACTGTCATGCTGATACTTTGTTTGTATCATGTATACTTTTGGAGTTATACACATTTGTTTATGATATGGTGTGTATGATTGAAATTCATCCCTCAAATCTCACCAAAGCACCTTGACTAAAATGGGGAAAAATTACGTTTTATAGTAAAAATATATCTTTTTTTAACAAACATAATATTAAAACACCATCTAATGTCTGTATGCTTAATTTGGTGTTGATATTTTACATATTTTCCAACAAAAAATGGCTTATGTTGCCCTTTTTTAGTGAAAAAAATATTTAGTTTTCTCTTTCGACCAGCATAGAAAAAAAAACAAAATTACTTATTATTACATGCATGCCACCATTGGAAAGGCAATTTTGTGCTGAATAACTATGCCACTCATACTTTGTGTCTAGCATGTACAGTTATTGAGCTATTAGCATTTGTTTGCGACATGCTGACTATGGCTTGATTTTGCTTAGAAAGGCCCAGGATTCACTGTTGAAAGTATACAGGAGATTCAGGAGGCAAGTTGTGTAATCTCAGAGTGAGCCTGTGGAGGCAATGAGTTAACGTTTTTTCCTTCCATCAAGGGCCCCAACATCAGCTGCAACACTGGCCACCCTCTGGCAATGCCTCTGGCTAGCCAGACTTACCATCCTGGGTACCCAGTGTCTTGTGACTCTTAGGTGAGGACTAAGAGTGCATGCAATCACTGAACTAAATCAGATAGCTAATTGTTTGCCTAGCTTCATGCCCCTGCCTTGTTTACTGCCCCAAATAAATCTGATTATCTTGTTTTACACTTAACCTGCCTAGTGTGCATATTATTAGTTGGGTTGCAGTATTAAGATTGTACTGCTGCACTGCTAGCCTTATTTTCCAGGGGGTCTCTAGGGAAGTGGCTGCAAGTCCAGCCCTGGTGGTAAGTGTGAAGGGTGTGAGCATATTGTTACTGTTTCCTACTGAGTGTAAATTTACTACTGTGGTAGATACTAGGGCTCTGTCAGAGCAGATAAGCAACCCCAGTACCATTTTTCTGGGTGGAAGCACCTTATTAGAGAACTCAGACCCCTCAACCTGTGTATAACCATATAGGCAGGGGCAGTAGCCCTTAGAATAGCACCATCTAGGGATTATACAGTCATGACCTGGCCATCTCCATGCATACTTAGTACACTGTGCTTAGCAAAAAAACCTGTATCTCGAACCGTTTCAAGACATAGGCGGTGAAAGGCAAAACGGCTGCCACAATGTTATCCTTTGGGAAACTTTGCAGATTCAGACTGCTGTAACTCTGGCACCAGTACACATTTTTACCAACCAGCAAAAGGCACATCTGTAGGGCAAGGGCTTGCCACCATGCAAATTTCATCTCAAAGGTCCTAACCATTGTCTTGCTATGAGGTGGCAAAGAAACTGGTGTTTTGGAGCAGTTTCACAGATTAAACAGTATCTTTCGCACATTATGTAACTTGTTAAAGATACAACTGCATCTTTTCGCATTATGTAACTTCTGAAAGATATTGTCTTTTGCACATTATGTAACTTGAGAAAGATACAACAGTATATTTCACATATTGTGCAACTTGTGAAAGATACTGTCTTTTGCACATTATGTAACTTGCGAAAGATACAACAGTATTTTTTGCACATTATGTAACTTGCAAAAGATACAACAGTGTAATTTGCAAAAGATACACCAGTAACTTTTGCACATTATGTAACTTGCGCAAGTGAAATGTTACTCATATGGTATCCACAGGTGGGAGCAAGGGCCCTTCTGGTCCTGTGCTCCCAGCCACTCATGAGTGTAGATGCATAATGTAGGAGGGCCCTATACTCCCAGTTTTGCATAATTGGAGTCATAGTTGAGAGCACAGGTCCTCTGGGCCCTGTGTTCCCACCCATCCATAAGTGTAGAGACATAGCACAGGAGGGCTCTGTGCTCCCTGTATTGCAAGATGGTATCCATGGGTGGGAGCACAGGCCCTCTGGGCCCTGCACTCCCACCTACCTATAAGTATAGAGACATAGCACAGGGGAGCCCTTTGCTTTCAGGTTTGCATTATTGGATCCATAGGTGGGAGCGTGGGCCCTTCCCTGAGTGTAGATCCATAGAGTAGGAGGGCCTAGTGCTCCTAGTTTAGCATAAATTGTATGCATAGGTAGGAGCTTGTGCCCTCTGAGCCTTTCGTTGCCACCAACCCATAAGAACAGACACATAGTGCAGGCCTAGAGGCATTCCAAGTAATCCTTTTACTGCAAATGTGTCAATATTGCAGTAACCATAGAAACTTTGAAAGAAATTCAATCACAGTTGCAGTCATGATATGGCCATCTCCACACAGTACTTAGCAAAAAATCCATATCTCTAACCATTTTCAAGATATCGTCGGCAAAACACACCTCAGCCACCACAGTGTTGTCCTATGGGAAAATTTGCAACTTCAGACTGTTGTAACTCTGGCACTGGTGTAGATTTTTTTCACCAAACCAGCAAAAGGCATATCTCTGGTGCAAGGGCTTACCACCATGGACATTTCAGCTCCAAGGTCCTAACTGTTGTCTTGTTATGAGCTGGCAAAGAACTGGTGTTTTGAGGCTGTTTTGCATGTTATTCTGTATATTTCGCATATTATGTAACTTGCAAAAGATGCAACAGTATGTTTTGCACATTACATAACTTGTGAAAGATACAACAGTATCTTTTGCACATTATGTAACTTGTGAAAGATACAGCAGTATCTTTCTCACATTATGTAACTTGTGAAAGATACAGCAGTGTAACTTGTGAAAGATACAACAGTAACTTTTGCACTTTGTGTAACTTGCGCAAATTACAACGTTCATGCCTGACATAAATTTTCCTGTAGGAAATAATGGGAAATAAAAAGTTTAATAACTTTTGAACGGATTAAAATGCTTTGTGTACCCAACCCTAACTATACTGGATCGACTGTGGCAGTATAATATATACATATATATATATATATATATATATATATATATATATATATATACATACATATACACACACACACACACATATATACACACACACACACACACACATATACACACACACACACACATATATATATATATATATATATATATATATATATATATATATACATATAATACTGGCATGATTGTGCCAGTATAGTTAGATAGTTAGGGGATGAAATGGCACTTCTATGTTAAAGTCCAAAACTTGAGTCTTAATAACTTCGGAGCCCTTCAATGGATTTGCATGAAATTTGGCATGTGTAATCTGTAGGAATCGAGGCTGTTGACCTTCCAAATGTCATGGGAATCTGTTAAGTGGTTTTGGAGACACAAAAACCTTGAAAAAACTGAAAAATTATTTTTTTTTTGCTTTTCTTTGCTCACCTGTATCTCAGGAATGCCTTTATGCTGTGGTCTGAAATTTTAAGCATAGAAAGCATTTCAGTCACAGATGTGCAAGTTGAAGGTTTGGTGAAAAAATTTGAATCCTTTAAAAAGTTATGACATTTTTGATTTTCCATTTTTTCATAGGGGGAAAATTTGTGTCAGACACAAAAAATATATATTTCTCACAATAGGAGTATTGGGTGAAAAATGCCAGTTTATTTTTCAATAATAGGAGTACTGTGTGAAAAATACCAGCTTCTTTTTGCAAATTATACTGGTATTTTTTACTCAGTTCACAGTCTATTAGATGGATTGAGCTGGGTTATGACTGCTGTCTTGTATTTGCCGCTTAGCGAGGATGTTACAGTACCGAAGAGAAGCTTTTAAAAACAGAAAAAAAAACATCAGAGCACAGCCAAAGAGGACCTCTTCAGGTGTATTCTGATGTTTTTTTTTCCTTTTTCAGCTGACTTCAAACAAGTTTTTATGTTGGATGTCAGCTTCTCAACAGAATGGCTTGAAAGACATTCTTTGTATGAGAACAGCGGTATTTTCTTGACTTCTGCAGCAGCAGCTGGAACTCATGCTGTTGGCTACAAAGTCAAGGAACACCCACTTTGTTCCACGATGACATGGGGTGCACAATCCTGTGTCAGAATGTATGCCCCCCCACACACACAGTTATTTGGCACACTGGGAGCCCTCAGCAGTGTGTCCTACTGTCACATTTATTAAAAACCCTGTAAGAAAAAAAGATACTGTCCCCACAATGCCTGTTATTCAATGCAGAATCCTACATCAAAATTTGCGATCATTTTGATGCAGGATCCAGCATTGAAGTGTTCTGCACCCCACTACACAAATTCCCATTTTTTGCACCAACATCAGGGTGCCCAATGCCCATGTCAGTGTGTAACCCCCCATGTCTTGTGGCACACTGGGAGCCCACCTCAGTGTGCCTGGATAAATGGTAATTACTTTAAAAAAAACTCTGACACCGGAATCCCAGTCCGGGTGTTGGATGCCTCCCCAGCCCACTTCTATTGGTGACAGCGTACTCAATCTCCCAATCAGCATATTGCCAATGGGGGTGCCCAATCCCCCCTGTCAGCATCATGATCCCCCCAACTTTGGTGGCACAATGGGAGCCCACTACAGTGTGCCCAATTATTGTTTTCTATTTTAACCTGTGAAAAAAGAAAACTGTCCCCCATTGTCTTCGATGCAGAATCCTGCATCAAAATTTGTGAAAATTTAAATACAGGATCCTGTTTTGAAGTATTGTTGATGGAGGTTCCCAATCTCTCTGTTGGCATCATGATCCCCCACCCAACTTTGGTGGCACATTGGGAGCCAACCCCACTGTGTCGAATTATTTATTTATTTTTTGTTTCAACCTTTAAAAAAAGAAAACATCCCACAAAGTATTTTTATTTTGTATTTTTACCCTGCAAAAAGGAAAACCGTCTTTTGTTGTTTCCCCAATCCCCCATCCCCATCTCCATCATCCCTCTGCACACCCAGCTCCCTGCACACACCCTCACCCATACTTACCTTCTGGAGGTTGGGACCAGTGATCTTCTCTGGACATCTGCACTCTTAAAAGCCAAACTGCAATCTGAAGAATCAAGGTAAGGTTCGGTTAATATCTCAGCCAATTTTAGGAATTTTTGCCCCAGACATGAGGTTATTGGGACCCCTGCTCTTGATCACTGTCATTTCGTTTCTTGGTCCTGAAAGGTGATTTCGCAGTCAATGACAGAAATCAACTTTTGGGAAAGATCATGATATGAATGGTAAAACAATTCCTCAAAATGACTGTGTTACAAGCATGCATTGTGCAGTTTCTATGCATGCTCGTAACTTCGCCAATTTTTAATATTTCCACTCCAGAATTTCAACATTGTCATTTTTTAGCATCTCCTTATGAACAATACAGCTGCCATTTTTCATATTCTGCCCAAAATGTGCTTTTGCAGCTGTGGCACTAAATGGCATGGTCGCTGCACAAAATCAACTTTTGGGACAGAATAACAAAATGACAGTACCACTGCTCATGAGGGGAGGAACCATAAAGCCCATATTGAAAATTTTGTGAAAAAATTCCTAAAAATGACTGCATTACGGGTGTGCAGTGGGCACTTTCTACGCACGCTAGTAACTTTGCCAATGTTTAATATTTTCACTCCAGATTTTCAACATTGCCATTTTTTTACACCACCTTATGAACAGAATAGCTGTCATTTTGCACATCTTATCCAGAATGTGATTTTGCACGTGTGACACAGAATGGCACAGTCCCTGTACTAATTTAACTTTTGGGATGGATTATCAAAATCACAGATGCACTGTTCATGAGGGGAGGTCCTGTAATGCTGATGTTGAAAATGTGGTGAAAAAATTCCAAAAAAAGAGCACGTTACAAGCATGCATTGCTCAGTTTCTATGCACACTCATAACTTTGCCAGTGTTTCCCATTTTTCACACTGTTGTACTATCTGGATGGAGGGATGGGAGAACAAGGTCTGAAGGACCCTGGCTCCCAATGTAACATATGGATACTGTTGTACTATCTCAATGGAAGGATTACTCTCACCGTGACATATGGACAGTGTTGTACTATTTCAATGAAGGTCAGACTCTGCTCTCCTTAGGACCCGGCATTCATATCATGACATATGTATACTGTTGTACTATCTTGATCGAGGGATGGGGGTACAGTGACCAAAGGACCCTGCGCTCCCACAGTAAAATGAGGATACAATTATACTATCTGAAAAAGAAGGGAAATTCTTTGCAAAACCCTAACGTCCTACCAGGGTTCCACCTACCCACCCACCCCATCTTCCCTCTCCACACATCAACAGGCATCGGTATGCCATTGGGTCGCTCAGGCCTGACTCTCACCCCATTGTCCTATACTGTAGTGTGTAAGCTTGTTTTCACATGGAATGGGGTGAGAGTTGGGCCTTATGACCCCAAGGCACACCACAACACCTGTTGGTGTGTATAGGGTCAGGGGATGGGGTGGGGTGGTAGAGGTGGGAACCCTGAGGTGGGGCGTTAGGGTTGGAAACCCTAACACCTCATTTCCCTGCTTTTGATGTGGTGGTATTCACCTTAACTGATGCATTAACAAGTTTTTTTGCAAAGAATACATATTATAGGGGCACGGTTGTGCCCCTATAGTTAGGGTTGAGTGGACACTTCAATGTTAAACTCAAACATTTGCACTTTATTAACTTTGCAACCGTTAAACAAATGTGCACACAAGTTAGCATGCACCTTCCAATGGGGTAGATCTCTCAATCTGATAAGTTTTGTTTTGGTCAGATGTGTGGTCTCTGAGCTATGGAGAGGTGAAAAAAACATGTTTTTACCCATTGACTTTGCTGGAATTTTTCATTGAACTTGCCTACAGCCCAGAGGGTTTGTTTGTTTGGCGTGAGATTTTCAGGACAGAAAAGGACTACCCCACAGATGTGTCTTTTGCTTGTGTGGTGAAACAACAATAAGCCGTTTTTAAGTTATTGCAATTTAATAATTTGAAAAACAAATGTCTAAGCATACTCAGTAGGCACTTTAATATAGCTGTATGATACAAAAGAGAAATCCTGCATTGTATGAGAAAATTTCTCTTTCGTACAGCCGCCATCTTGTTTTCAGTTTTGCCTGAAAAATTCTGAATTGGAACCTCAGGCCTTTCAATAACTGAAGTTCAAGTTACCCTCCAAACTGATTTCAATGACATCCAACTTTGGTTCAGCCAAAACCAGCTAAAGTTAAATACTTCCAAAACCATATCCATGATCTTTGGCACAGAACAGAAAATCAACAGATCCCCCTCCCTTCCCCATCATCTCCCTTGATGGTACCCTACTACTCCAGGTCAGTAAGTACAAGTAACTGGGTGTCCGGCTTGACCCCCACTTATCTTGCTTGCCTCACATAGATGCAACCATCTCTAAACTACACCCCAATTTTGACATGCTCTACTGGCACAGAGCCTCCCTCCTGCTTCCCACCAGACGTCAAATCCTATCAAAAATGATTCGCCCCATTTTTGATTATGCTGATGTGGTCTACAGCACTGCCCCAGTAACCACCCTAACAAAGCTAGACACTCTCCTAAACTCTTTTTGCCACTTTACTACCAACTCACCTCTTAGTACTCATCACTGTCCTATACTCCTTTTTAGATCTTACTCCACTCTACCACCAGTGCTATATCCACTCTCCCAACCTCATAGCTAAATTCTGGTTTAATTTACTATCATCATATTTGGCAGACAGTCTCTCCTCAGCCCTGGACATCCATTATGCGCTGAGCATTGAAACAAAATGTCCTTTCTCATACCTCACCTATTCTCATCATCTGGCAAAGTTGACTTGTCCCATTGGCTCCCCAACCTATGGAACAAGCTTACCATCTACATTAGAAGCGTGCCCTCTTACCTCACTTGCCGGACACAATTATGCCTCCTGCCGTCCCCCCTGCCACTGTTCCAAGTGATCCAGCCCTACACTTCAGCACTTACAGGTCCCAGCCAATGCTGACGCACTTCTCTTTAGTGACTCTGTTTCTCCCAGTGTCTCTAGTCACACGTCATGGAAATATTTTCTAGTTTGTCATTTTACTCTGTTAACTTTGACCTAACCACCGTAACTGAGGTCTTTTTGTATTTTTGTCTCTAAGACTTATAATCTGTTGTCAATTTCTAATGATTTCTTGTTGTGCTACCGCTTGTAAAACCATGCTCTTTTGTTCTACATTGTACGTAGTCCTACACCCCTCTTCCCCGGGGTGCAACTGGAAATGAGCCTTGGCTCAAAAGCGTGTCTATCCTGGTCAACAAATGTTTAAATAAAAATAAAATAAAAAACATGTATCTTGCTTACTGAGATCCTCTATGTGCATTCTGCACTTTACTGCTTATAAAATGCCCTTAAAATGTGTTTTATTTAACATTTAAATTCTTTATTCGTATCATATGAAGTAGGATCTTAGCTCATATGATGAGATACATACTAGGATCCTACTTCGGGAGTAATACAAAGTAAGATCTTAGTTTGTATCTCGTCACACAAATTAAGATCCTACTTCGCATAACTCTGATACAAATAAAGAATTTAAATTTGGATATCTCAGCTATTTTTTGGTATTTTCTCACCAAATTTTCAACATAGGCATTTTGGGACCCCACCTCGTGAACACTGATACTGACATTTTAGTACTCGGTCCTGAAAGGTGACTTCACAGACACTGTGCAGAATCACCTTTCAGGATCAATTAATGAAATGACAGCCCCAGTGTTCATGAGGGGATGTCCAAAAAAGCCCATGTTGAAACTTTGGTGCAATAAATAAACAAAATGGCCATGTTACAAACATGTGTTGCACAGTTTCTACACATGCTCGTAAATTTTCCAATTTTTTATATTTTCACTCCAGATTTTTAACATTGCCATTTTTTCACAACTCCTCATGAACAATATAGCTTCCATTTCTCACATCCTGCCCAAAATGTGTTTTTGCACCTATGGCACAGAATGGCATGGTCACTATGCAAAATCAACTTTTGGGATAGATTAACAACATCACAGTGCCAGTGTTCATGAGGGGATTTCCCAAAAAACCCGTTTTGAAAATTTGGTTAACAAATTCTCATAAATGGTCACATTACCAGTGTGCATTGTGCAGTTTCTACACTCCCTTGTAACTTTGCCAATTTTTCATATTTTCCCTCTTGAATTTCAACATTACCCTTTTCCACACCTCCTTATGAGCAGTATAAAGCTGTCATTTTTCACATCCTGCCCAAAACATATCTTTGCACCTGTGGCACAGAATGGCACGTTCGTTGTGCAAACTCAACATTCGGGACAGATTAATGAAATGACAGTGACATTGTTCATGAGGTAGGGTCCCCAAAGGCCATGTTGAAAATTGTGTGACTAAAATCCTGAAAATGCCCAAGTTACACGCATCTGTTGAATTGTGGTGCCTGCAGAGCCTCTCAGCGCCCGTATCTTGAAAACAGTTCAAGATACAGATATTTTGCTCTCCACAGCTAAGCACCCATGGAGGTTTCTAAGTCATGATTACAATGGCAGTTGCATTTCTTTCATAGCTGCTATGGTTACTGAGATATTGGCAAATTAGTGTTACAAGGTTCCCTTTAAGCTCTGTTGGGTGTTGTATGACTCCGTAGTTATGTGTTGGTGGGAGCACGGGCCTAGAGAGCCCTCGCTGCCACAGATGCATTTCGTTACACAAAAAATAGGCAGCTTGAAGGGGTCATGGGGCCTGGAGGGACCACGCTCCCACCAACACATACTAGTTACCAGTTACATTACACTTTCTCAAAAAGTAAGGAAATTCATTGCAAAAAAACTTTGTTAATGCATCAGTTAGGGTTGAAGTGACAAAAGCAGGAAAATTAGATGTTAAGGTTGAGCCACTAACTCCCTCACCCTACCACCCAACCCCCCATCCTCCACACACCAACAGGTTGGAGGGTTTTTTTGTGCTTAGAAAATGGGCATTGTAAAGAAAAATAAGTTTCATAAAAAAATGAAAATAAAAATTAGTTTAAAGTTAGTTTTGTAACAAAAATAGTTCTTCCACCTGCATTAGAAAGATGTTTAGATGGCACTGCTGTGCTCAAGATGTTTTTTTTTTCTAATTTTTTTTTCTATTGTCTTTTCAAGGTGCCGCCCTCCCCCAACACACACACTGGGGAAAGGCAAGAAAAGGACTATCACAAAATGTTCTTTATTCATATTATTGTGTTGTCTGTAGGCAGCACTGTTGTGAGGAGCCCAGGGAGTGAGCACTACTAAGAGTGCTTTCAGGACCAGTGGCTGAGCAGTTCTTTGAGAAGCAGTGGCAATGCTTGATGAAGATCATCCCCATCAAGATGTTTCTGCAGGGGCCGGCCTGATGGTGCTGAGGTTTGAGGCATTGGATGCTACACCTTGTACCACACTGGTGACCTGGGTTCGGGAGTGGACTCAGGTTATTGGGGTTGGTAGAGGAGGAAAGGATGTAGTGTCTGGAGGGCAGCTTTCCTTTCCTGGGAGCAATGGGGTACAGTCCTTGGTGTTTGGAGACCCCTAGCGGAGACCAGGGGCCATACAGCATTTGGGACCAAGCAAAGAGGGGATTGGCCATGGCGGCAGGTCATGGGACTCCTGGCACCTTGTCCAATTCTGGGCCTATCCGCTCTCCTCTGTCTATATTTGTAGATCCCCACCAGATACTATAAATAGAGTGCCAGGTAGTCATGGCAGTCCTTGCTCCCAGGGGACTCAGATCAGGGTGGATTTTGGGAGACTTGGCGAGCAGGAGAGTCATGCCAGGGGTGCTGGATGGCTTCAGGATGACGGGATAAGCCAGGTAAGTTGAGTGACACAGCTGGAAAGAGGCTAATGGGTAGGGAGCAAAAAGAGAGTTAACAAAAAAAAAAGACATTTCTGCAGTCCAGTTCTGGTCCCACTCTCAAAACTACCTTCCCTGTCACTGTTCAGCCCCCATTCTTAGCTTGTCGGTCCTGCCTCTCAGTGAAGTCTCTAAATAATGTTAGGCAGCAGTGCAGAAACTTTACTTTTATTTATATGTAACACATTTTGAGAGAATGGAAAACTTTTTTTGCTTAGTTTTGTTTAAAACCCATGTCTGTCCCTGCTAGAATTTTACAGTAATCAGGAGGGATGCTAGGGCATTGCCAGTTGAGAGGGAACAGGACTTTAGAAATGTGCACCTGTTCTTAGCCTGCTGTTAACCCATTCAGTCCTGCTGCTGTCAACCTGGAAGTCATTAAATAATGACAGGCAGCAGCTGGTAACTTTACTTTTTTTCAATGTAACATGGTTTGCTTTTAGAGAATGGTAAGAGGTTTCTTTTTGTTCTTTTTTTGTTTTAAACATACCCTTCCCTGCCAGACTGGTACAGCACTCGGAATGGATGCAAGTGCACTACGAGTCAAGAGAGAAAGGGACATCAGAAGCTTGCTGATGATCAGCTGGCACCCAAGATACAGTACTGAGGTACACGTTGTCAGATTTGTTTTGTTTTGATTTAAAACAGTACAGGCTGGTGTGCCAGAGGGAAAGGTGGTGAGCCACCTTCAACATAAAATGCTGGCAAATTTGAAAATGAGTGCTGGGGGAGTGGAATGTATCTTTCACTATGTGACACAGAAAACAAGCATTTGTCAATGCCGAATGTTTGCTTGCTGGCATTGGCAGTGGTAATGTAGAAGTTATAGAGCTGCGTAATAGGAATGGCAGTGAAGTATTGAACTGAAGCCAACCCCACCACTACCCTGCAGAGAGTGACAGGCATTGGGGCGTGCGTTTGGGTCATTTTTAGGAATTTTTTCACCAAATTTTCAACATAGCCATTTTAAGACCTCTGTTCATGAACAGTGTCACTGTGATTTTCTTAATTTGTCCCGTACATTGATTTCACCACACTAACGCCATTGTGTGCTACATGGGCGAAAACATGTTTTGGGTGAGATGTGAAAAATGACAGCTGTACTACCATAAGAAGGTGTGGTAATGGCAATGTTGAAAATCTGGAGGAAAATATTAAAGCTCATAATCCTACGAAGCGCAGCGTAGAACTGCACAACGCACACTCGTAAAACAGTCATTTTTAGGAATATTTTCACCAAATTTTCAACATAGCCACTTTAAGACCTCTGCTCATGAACAGTGTCACTGTGATTTTCTTAATTTGTCCCGTACATTGATTTCGCACACCGACTGCGCCATTGTGCGCTACATGGGCAGAAACACATTTTGGGTGAGATGTGAAAAATGACAGCTATACTACACATAAGAAGGTGTGGTGAAATGGCAATGTTGAAAATCTGGAGTGAAAATATTGAAAATTCGTGAACTTACGAGCTTGCGTAGGAACTGTGCAACGCACACTCATAAAACAGTCATTTTTTGGAATATTTGCACCAAATTTTCAACATGGGGATTTTGGGACCCCTTCTCATGAATGATGTCATTGTCTTGGTGTTATTTGGGCCTGTAGGGTGATTTTGCAGTCACTGCACAGTCACTGCGCGAAATCACCCTTCGGGCCCGAAAAACACCATGACAGTGACATCATTCATGAGAAGGGGTCCCAAAAACCCTATGTTGAAAAATTTGGTGCAAAATCTAAAAAATGCCTGAGATATGCACAGTTGAAACCCCTATCTAGCCCATTATACAGCTTACCGGCATTTCCTCAGTTCGCGGTCGGCTTTGAAGAGTGCAGACGGTTCCCGGTCCACCAAAGATCATCGCACGAGGTCCGGAGGAATATGGGGTGAGGGGTGGGAGGCAGGGTGCGCAGGGTAAAAGTGCTGCGGAGGGTGTGCTGGAGACTACGGGACCGCTTTTATTTTCTCCTGGTTGAAAAAAAAATTAGACTACGCGGACGCTTGCCATGCTGGGTGGGCCTCAGCATGGCACAAGGACCGTGGGGGGCGCTCAGCCGACGGGATTGGGCACCGTCGCCATGAGGTTGTTGCCACAGGCTGGGTGGGCCCCAGCGTGGCACCTTGTACTGGGGGAGTGAAGCTGACGGATTGCACCCCGCCGGCGATAGTATGGGGGTGGAGGGAGACAC
This sequence comes from Neoceratodus forsteri, assembly GCA_016271365.2. NCBI lineage: Eukaryota > Metazoa > Chordata > Ceratodontiformes > Ceratodontidae > Neoceratodus > Neoceratodus forsteri. The sequence continues at coordinate 315,467,235 of CM057451.1, read as the reverse complement.
ATTGAAGCCGACGGGGATTGGGCACCGCTGGCTATTAGCTGGCATTTTGGGGAGCAGCACATCCCCCATCAGCTATACGTGTGTGCAGGGAAGGGGGGAGTTTCTGTGTGTGTGTGTGTGTGTGTGTGTGTATGTGTGTGTAGGGGGAGCTGTGCCTGGGCAGGTGATATTTTATCGCTGCTCACTCAAGCGTAGCTCCCCCTTTCAACTGTATGCCACTGCATTTTGGAGCGTGTCATAGACAGCTCCAGAATGCATTGGCTTACAGGGGCTGCACCTGCCAGCACACTGACTGAATTGGAGGAGGAGGTGACACACCTCCGAAATCTCAGATGATGGCACTATGTTTCTTGCACATGCGTGCAAGCAAACATAAAAATGGAGGTATTCTGAAATTAAACATTCTACGGACACAGTGATGTTACAAGGTTATCAGGCAGTCAGAGACTTGGACTAATTATTTCCCAGTTTCTGTTGCCTAGTACCAGACTGGCTAGCTCAGGAGGTTAGCCAATCAGGAACTGGAATTCTTCCTCCACATTTTCTAAATTTATAGCAATTGGAACAATGAGACAATTAGTTTGTTTAGAGTTGGTCACACATCCAGGGTCTGTTTATTAGATCGTAAATCTTATTGAATACTGCAATGTACTGTGCTGCATCCTTGCTGGCTCTGTTGTATAGATAGATAGATAGATAGATAGATAGATAGATAGATAGATAGACAGACAGACAGATATTTTGAGAGAGACGGAGGGAGAGATAAATAATATCTTTAGCAAAGTGTTGTATACAAGGAAATATTACCATCATAGGGGATAATGAGTACAAAAAGCCAGGATTCTGAAGCCTGAATGACCTTCATGAACTCATTTGCCAGTGAGATAGTAATATTTTTTATTTTTATTTTTATTTTTTATTTAAAAAAGTGTCACCAGAAAAGCACACTGAAAAGTATTGTTCCTTTCCAGGCACATCTGGGGGAAGAAGGGATGGGAGTACACCACAACTATAACAGTCAAGACAACAAGTCAGCATATATATAGAGAGAAAGTAGTTACAGTAATATACATTGTTCATATTTCAGCTAGAGAATTATTCATTTTTTTTATTTAATATGCTTTATTAGTATTTATTTTCAAAAAGGACAACAAAATAGAAAAAGAACAAGAACAAACAGCAACAACAAGCATGATACAATGGATGTTCATTATGAAACTGGAGGAAGACTATATTAAAAAGAAAGTATCCCCAAAAGTTTCCTCCTTCCTGCCCCCCCCCCATTGTCTGCAACCCAGCAGTATTGCCAAGGACTCTGATTGAACGATGCCCAGTCAGAAACACAGATATCGGGATGCATTGGGAACCGAAATAAGTCAAGTGGGTCCTGAAGAGTCCCTGAGGGACAGCAGGGTATATAGAGGCTCCCAGGTATGGCAAAGTATTGAGGTCTCTTCCACATCACTGCAGTGTGCTTTTCAAGCAGTAGGGCAGTCAGAATTTCACAATGCCATTCCAAGACAGAAGATGGGGCATTGTCTTTTCAGTGTCGCAATATTACTAGTTTAGCAGTGGCTGCAACCAATGACAAGTGAGCTTTTCTAAGTTTGGGAGTACCAGGAGGGAAAACTGCTAACAAACAGCCCTCGGGGTAAACAAGTCATCCAGACCCAGAAGGGGGTCCAGGGCATGTTGAATAGAACTCCAAAAGGATTGGATCCTGATGCAGTCCCACAACAAGTGATACAGGGAGCCAGGAGCCTCTCGGCACTGCAAGCACAAGGGGGATGGTAGTTTACCCATCCTGCGCAATTTGAATGGGGTGAAGTAAAGGTTAAGCATAATGTTAAACTGCATTAAGCGGAGCTGGTCCTGCTTTATATATTGATATAAATCCACCCACAATGCTTTCCAAAAGTACATATCATCTGGAAGATGTAGGGTGTAGACCCAGTAATAACACACTCCAGAAGGGAAAATGGGGGTCCAGGGAATCAAAATATTTATATAGCACGGACACCAATTGAGGCTCTATAGCTAATGACAAAAGGGGGTCCAGCCCCTCTAGCACCAGTATATGCCATGGGTTGGGACCCAGAAAAGCAGCTACTGCACTTCTAAGGTGCAGGAATCTGAAAAAGTCCTTACCCTGTATTTGGAAACAGACCTGCACAGACTGAAAAGAGACCAGATTATTGCCATGGACGACATCCACCAACGTGCAGGCACTCAGGTAAGGGCAAAAAGATTGAGGGATGGTTTGTCCACCTATTTTGAAGTAGGGATTAAGAAACACAGGTTGGGGGGCCACTTTCATCCAAGAAAATGAGAGATGTGATTGCAATTGCCCCTGTGCTTTGAGGGACTACTTTATAGGAGTAGTTCACAGTTGACGGGGAAGCTGAGAGGGATGAAGATACAGTAGGCTGTCCAGAGAACGCCCTGCTTGGGTCCAAGTTACTTGCAAGAGCTTCTGAGTCCCGACTGCCCCCTCTGACCACTCTGCTCCACTGATGAGGGGCTGCTAGGGATTCCCATGGTGCGTCTGAAGACCTTGAGAGCATGGGCTTTCGCTTATGTTGCCCCTACTCTGTGAAATTCTTTACCTCATCAGATATGAGAGTGCCAGAGAGTGGAAAGCTTTAAAACTGTTTTAAAAAACCATCTTTATTTGTGTGCTTTTTCTGATTTCTGATTTGGATAATTGATTTTATATATTGTAGAATATCTTAGTAAGTTTTTATATTTTTGCTTTCCATATAAATATTTTAGAGCTTGACGTGTGTGTACAACACTTTGATATTTGTGAATCACACTTAACAAATAACATTATTATTACTGTACAGCCAGTGCCCTCTCAATGTCCAGCCATAGCAGGGTGCAATCAGAAGGCTCCAAAGAATCTTCCCTTGTTCCTCACTGGAGAAATCTGCTGGTATATTGGGTGCCATAATACAAGAAAACTGAGGGAAGGGCTAAACCTCTTTGCCACTTAGGGGCAGCCAGCTTGCCATAGACTCATGAATAACAAAGGATTTCCAGAGAAAGGAACTGAACATCTGCTGCAAATGGGAAAACCAAAGCTTAGGGAGATAGAAACCCCAAATCCCCAGGGGATATGACAGGTGGGGCAGCACATTCATCTTGAGGGTACTAACTCTTCCCCACAGGGACAAGGGGTGGGTAGACCATCTGTTTAAATCGGACCTAAGTACTTCTAAGAGGAGACGCAGATTTTCCTTAATCATTGATGGAGCAGAATGAGTGATTTGGAGCCTCAAGTAGGTTAATGCCCTGGGTTCTCATGAAAGCCCCAAGCTCCGGACCTCTCGCCCTTTGGTGAGGTTATTAAGGGGAAAGACTCTGGTTTTTGAAAGGTTCAACTTGTAGAAGGAAACACTGGAAAAAGTGGATATTTCCTGGAGTAGAGCCAGAGTGGAGGCAAAGGGATTCTCCACATGCAGATGTAAATCATCTGCATATGCCAACAAAACATAGTGTGTACCAGCCAGCAGGATTCCTTTGAGGGCAGCTGAGTTACATAGATGTTGGATAAGTAGTTTCAAATAATAATTGAACAAAAGGGGTGACAGGGGGCATCCTTGCCTAGTACCACGCTGTAACGTAAAGGTGGGAGAGAGATGGTCATTGCACCAAACTCGAGCAGACAGTGCAGTATATAAAAGTTTCACCCCCTTAATGAATCAGAGGGGACTCTGAATCTTTGCAGGGTTGCAAACAGGTAGTTTCAGGCAACCCGATCAAAAGCCTTTTCTGATTCCAAGGAGACCAACACCATTGGGGACTTGCTCTCCCTGACCATGGAAATAAGGTGTAGAAGCTTCCTTAGGTGATCCCCCAAGGACCCACTGGAAAAGAAACCCACCTGCTCCTGTCCAATGACAGGCCCCATGACAGTCGAGTGGCCAGAATTTTGGAGAGGATCTTAATGTTTGAGTTCAGAAGGGGAAATGGGGTGATAACTTTCTGCCAGCAGCGGGTCTTTGCTGGGTTTTGGTATAACAGCAATTAGCGCCTCTAAAAAAACTCGGTCACCCATCCCATTCTCAAACCAGAAATTAAATACCTCTACAAGAACAGGGGTGATCTCCAGGGAGCTCACCATATAGAAATTATTGGTCAGTCCATCAGGACCGGGTGCCTTATCCTGAGGTAAATGCCAGACAGCACTCACAACCTCCGCTACCATTACTGGAACACCCAACTGGGCAGTAACAAGGGGAAAGAGAGTAAAAAGAGGGATGGAGTCCAGGAATGCTGCAATGGTTTCAAAAGAAGGAGCTGTAGCCAGGTTGACAGAATACACATGGGCATAGTATTAACCAAAGAGGGTGGCCCTATCTATAGGGTCAGTAACCATGTGGGCATCCGGGTGAGGTCATACTCCTGGGATAAACTTAGCCATGTCAAGTTGGCATAACCAGAGAGCAAAGAGTTTCCCAGCCTTTTCAGCAGCATCAAGGTACTTCAACTTGATGCAGTGGAGTGCAAGCTCTGCCTTCTATGCCAGAAATCCTGCATACTGAGCATGGAGGAAGTACAGCTGAACCCAGTCCACCTCAAGAGATGTACGTGAGAGAGTGCTCTCTAACTGACAAATGTAACTCTGGTCATTTTCAATATCTTCACTCCAAATTTTCAATATAGCCATTTTATCACACCACCTTACGAACAATACAGCTATCATACAATTTTCTGTTGCTCATGATCATTAAAACTCTTTCTGCACTACTACTACACTCTCATACACTTCCTTATCTCTATGCAGGATGAACTTTTGGCATTGACAAATGCTTGTTTTTGTATTGCAAAGGTCCTGCTGTGGAAAAACAGTTGCAGGAAAGATTGGAGAGTACAATTCTGTTTTTTTTCAATACTCTCTTTTTTGTCTTTCAACAGAGAAAATGTTGCTTTGTGAAATCTATTTGGAGTGAGGTGGGTTATATTGGAACTACTTTGAACCTTATTTTTGGTTTTAGCATGTTAATAAGGTTTTCATTTTAAGATTAGTAATAAGGTATTATGAAAATGTTATTATGGTTTTGTAGTTAAGGTACATACAGTGTTAGTAAGGTGTTAATATGTTACTAAGGTGTTCATACAGTTGTTATTTGGTTGCATATATGGCACTTAAGTATTATCAGATAAAGGGAAATAACTCTACTGTTTATTCTCTGCATGTATTTAACTATACCCTTTTCTTCTATCTGCAGCCCACCTGCTGATGAAGCACTCTGTTTTTTTGTTCTTACAAGGCAAGTCTGCTATATTGACTGCAGAAGGTTCTTACAAAAGCAAACTGTAGTGCTTTCTCCCCCAGAGCCTAAATATGCTACTTGCACAGTGTAACATAGACTGTTATGGTCTGGGGCTGTGATATCAGGTTGGTGAAGCAAGCCAGGGCCTCTCGCATATTAATACAATGTAGTGTTCACGTAGCGAGGCCAAGGTAAAGAAACAACTTTAACAGGGCAAGTATAATTCAAAGTTTAGGTTGTAAAAATAAATATTTGCTGTAGCATTGGTTCTCAGATAGCAAGGCTATCACACTATTCAGAGATTTAAATTAAACAAACATAGTCTAAATAAGGGATACCACACAACACCATGTATGGTCACAAAGGATACGTGCATTCTTTAGGTAGTCATTTGTGCCTTGTGCTTTTAACCACCCAGGCGTTAATACTCCCCAGAACAACATACTGTGAAGTTTTAATACTCCCCACAACATCATGCTGTGAACTGTATTATCCCACTTATAGGGAAGGCAACTTATTAAGCACCCTATCCTGAGGGCTCAGAGTTTAGCACACTCATATGAAATGAAATAAGTTAAAACAATGACATGCAAATAGAATGGAAGCAAGCTTAATTTAAAAATGTATGTAATTTAGGATAGATGTACATTTGTGAGAAAATAGTGCACAGTCATGTGTCTCTTGATTAATGTGGTTACAGTCTTCGTGTAGCCCATCTTAGAATATAGACCTACATAATGTTATTTGGATCAATGCATAGTATGAGGTATACTCATGCTACTGAACATCCTTGAGCAATACCAGTAGTAGTAGTAGTTTTTTTCAGAACTTTTAAGAAGTTGATTTCTAATTATTCATTTAATCAGATTTTCAGTAACAAACTACAAATTGCTATTATGTAACTACAGTAATACTCTGTATATAAAATGTGATTTTAAGAATGTATTTATTGTGTATTGTTAATCTTACATGAGTGTCCAACTTTCCTTTCCTCTCTATTTGATTATGCTGCATGTACTGTAATGGCACTCCGAGCTCTAGAAGGGTGCCACATTCCAAATAAAAAACTGCCTACCCACTGTACCAAGACTCTAGAAGCCAGATATTCAAAACTTAGCCTCAGCACTAAGAGTTTTTTTACCTGCGCTAACAGAGTCTTGCACCAGGTTTGTTAGTGGGGTCTATATTCAAACACCCCACAGCGCGGGCAAAACCTCTTAGCACCCAAGTGCTAAGCTGCCACTCTGTTCATGTAAATGAGGAGGTTGTTCCCTGCATATGGGAAGTACAGGATATTGAGAGATTTGCACAGGCAGTAAATGCCACCTGAGCAGGCACAAGTTGTCACATTTCCAACCCTGTCTTAATGGGGTGCAAAGGCTCTGGCAGCAGGCTGGGGTACTGTGGACAGTATGCATGCTCCCAATACAATACCCATTAGGCACACCCCCTGTTATGCCATATGGCAGCCAGCAGAGGAGGTGAGACGCAGGCTGGGCCTGTCATCATATCCTGTTCCGGGAGTGGCAATGGCTGTGAGGTACAGAGGGGTGGCAGAAGGGTGCTTGGCAGGAGGGGGATACCACTGGACACCAGGGAAACCTGGAACCTGCCATCAATACTTAACAGAACACTAATAAATCTTCAGCATGCGGTTTGAGTACTGCACCCCAATGATAATTTGCTTTTGCATTTAAATTGTCCTGTAGCACAATGTTATTTCACATTAAACAAGAGGCATTATGTTAACATGAGATGCCCATAAATACAAAGATGGGGATTCAGTGGGTGGGGGTGGGGGCAACTGGGCACCAGAGAAATGGGAACACTTATGGGGATGGTGCTTGGCAGGTGGGGGCACTGGACACCAGGGAACCAAAATGTGGGGTAGGGGGATTGTTGTCTAGGGACTGCTACCATACACCAGGGACAACTTTATTACCACGGTGATGGGCAATTGGAGGGTGGAGGTGGCAATGGATAACAGGGACTATGCGCCTTTCATGGGGACACAGGATCAGAGGGTGGGTGGTGCCATTGAACACCAGATCAATTGCAGAGAGGGTTGTTAGGAGTGTATGAACATACAAACATATGAAATTGTTGGCAGAAAAGGCCCAAATGTCTATCAAGTTTGCCCGAGTGTGCAGCTTGCAGTTTAAATCTCCTGCAGCTGCCTCCCCCACCCAGTCCCTTCCCTTCATCTCCTCTCCTGGGCCTCTACCCCATTACATTCTTGCCTGTCCTTACGCTACCCCTGACACTATCCCATCCTTGCTTAAAACTATCCACTGTCCTCAGTTCGATTAACTATTCTAGCAGCACATCCACCCCACCACCACTCTCTCTGTGAAGTAGTGCCTCCTCCTCATCTCCCTCCTGAACCTCCCCCCTTCCAACTTCAGACTGATCCTCCTCATGACCTTTCACCCATTTAACTGGAACAATCTTCCTGTACTTACCTTGTTTATGCCCTTTAAGTATTTTAATGGCTCTATCATGTCCCCCTCTCCCTTCTGTCATCCAGGGAGTACATGTTGAGTTCCCTCAATCTTTCCTCATATGGCATGTCCCCTAGTCCCATGATAATTTTTGTTGGCGTATGCTGCACCCCCTCCAGTAATCTCACATCCTTCTTGAGGTAAGGCACAAGTACTGCACGCATTACTCCAAGTGCGGCATTTCCAGCGATCTATACAAGGCCAGGATGACCTCCCCCTTCCTGGAGGTGATTCCCCTGACAATGCACCTCAGCATCTGATTTGTCCTTGCTGCCGCCCTCCTACACTGTGCTGATACCTTCATGCCCCCTGTGACTAGTACCCCCGGGTCCTTTCCTTCTCTGAGGCTGATACCTGCTCTCCCCCCAGCCAGATGCTGGTTCTGGGGTATCTGGCTCTGAGAAGCAATGACCTTGCACTTCTTAGCATTAAACCCCAATTGCCACTTCTCTGCCCAGTGCTTGAGTTTAGCTACAGCCTCCCTGAGTGCCTGCCTCCCTTCCTCACTGTCCAAATTTGCACAAATATTTCTGTCATTGGTGAACAGGCTGATGTTACTCTTGACCCCCTCTGCAATGTCCCCTATGAAGACATTGAATAAAACAGGGCGAGCACTGAACCTTGCAGTACCTCACAAGTTACAGGTCTTGTCTTGGATGTATCCCCACCTTACAACTACCGTCTGCTGTCTGCTCTGAAGTCAGTTCTTAACCCAACCCACTAGTTTCTTCTCTACCCCCAGGTCACTCAGCTTGCCCCAATAACCTCCCATGTGTCATCGAGTAAAAAGCTTTGCTAAAGTCCAGATTCAGGATATCCAAAGCATGACCCCTGTCAACTGCCCTGGTGACCAAATCAAAGAAGCCAAATATGTTAGTCTGGCAAGATCTTCCCAAGACAAACCCATGCTGTTTCTCATCCTGTAGTCCATTACTATCCAGAAAGGTTATCAACTTCTCCTTCAGAATGGTCTCCATTAACTTCCCCACTATTGACGTCAAGCTTGCCAGTCTGTAATTGCTTGGTTCATCCTTGGGCCGCTCTTGTGGAAGGGCACCACATGAGCCATCCTCCAGTCCCTGGGCACATTCTCTGTCTCCAAGAAGGTGTTGGACAGGACTGCCAGAGGGCCTGCCAACACCTCTGCCACTTCTTTCAGGACTCTTGGATGTACACTGTCCTCACCTGTGCCTTGTCCGCCTGCAAGGCTTTAAGACCTTTTAGAACCCAGTCTTCTTGGATCACTATGTCCATTAGTTCAGCAGCCCCCCTGACTCTCTCTCCTTTCCCTTGTGGTATTGAGCAATTAATTTCTTTTGTGAACACAAAGCAGAAGTACTCATTGAGTGCCTCTACTTGGCCCCCCTTTTTCTGCCCATCCCCCTCTCTTGATTCTAACAACCATGTCCCTAACAACTCCTCTTCTCTCTTATGTATTTGAATAATTCCTTATCCCCCTCTCTCATCCCCTTAGCCAATCTGAGCTCCCTTGCTGCTTTGGCTACCCTGACTGCCCTACTCAAGTCCTTAAATGCTTTTGAGTACACCTTTTCCTCCTGCCAGATTTCTTGAACCTGTTGAAGAACATTCTCTTTTCTCTCATCTTCCCCTCCACTTCCCTGCTGAGCTTGCTAGGTTTTCTTGACCTGTACTGCTTGCTCTGAGACTTGGCAAGCAAGTTCATGGCCTCATTCAGAACTGCTTCATGATTGGCCACTTCTGTATAGTATCCATCCCTGGGCTAATTCCAGCAAAATACACTTCGAGGATGCTGTCCATCCCAGCAAAGTCTGCCTTCCTGAAGTCTACCACCCTGGTTCTGTTCTTAGCTGACTCCCTTCCTGTACTGAGGAAGAATCACACCAAGTAGTGGTCACTTCCTGCTAGTAGGTCCTGTACAACCACATCCTGGACCTCACCATTTGCTAACACGGCCTCTAGTATGTTCCCTTCCCTGGTGGGCTCCGTCACTCCCTGCTCAAGGTAGCTACCCTGGATAGCCTCAAGTGATATCTGTTCCCTGGCATTTGTGGTAGTCACAGTTCGCCAGTCAATCCCAGGTAGGTTAAAGTCACCCACTATAACTGTACTGCCTTTGTCACTGACCATCCTGATTTGCTCTCCAGCTCCCTCTCAATCTCCTCATTTTGTAAGGGGGGTCCTGTACACCACCCCTATCCTAAACATCTTACCTTTGGGGTTTTGGAGTATTACCCATATGGCTTCTGGCCTCCCATCTTTCTCCACCTTCCTGGTACACAGTATCCCATTCTTAACGTAAATAGCAGCCCCATCTCCTCTCCCCCCCTCCATGTCTTTGCGGTTCACCTTGTATGCAGGTATTATGAGATCCCAGTCATGGTATTGGGTGGCCCAGGTTTCCTAGATGGTGACAATATCTACCTGCCCTTCAGGCTTCCTTGCCTGGAATTCCTGTTACCTTGTTTACCAAGCTCCTAGCATTCAAAGATACAACAGTCCACCTTGTGCCTTGCCCCTCCAATACCCATCTCTCCCCTCTACTTATATTCCTTGTTATATTTCCCTCCCTCCCTCCCTTCCTTTGTTCCTGGGTGGTGAAGCATTCCAGTCTCCCCTGTTAGGGGAATCCTTTTTGTAGTCACCCTCTGCTCCCCCTCCTCAGTTTAAAGTTGTTTTCATTATAATGTAATTCTCCAGCCCCTGTTTCAAAGTCCTTGTACCCTCGCTGCTGAGATGCAGTCTATTCTGTGCATAGAGCCCCTTCTTATTCCATGTCTCTCCCCACTCACTATTACACAGTACCTAGTTTTTGTGCACCCCCCCAGCCACCTGTTGAATTCCCTCTATTCTTAGTTTCCTAGTGGTGCTTGCCCTAGGTACTGAGAGAACCTCTGAGAATGCCACTGATCTGTCCACTTGAGTGCAGATTCTTCCTACCTCCCTGAACCTCTCCTACACTTCTTCCACAGTACTCCCTATCAAGTCATTTTACCTAGAAGCACCACGATATGAGGTTTATGTCCAGTCCTCTCCACACATTTCTGACTGAACTTTCCTACCTTCCCCGCCATCATGCTTGGCATACACTCCACCCAGGCCCTGCTTTTCCTCACTCCCTTACCTCCTCATCTCACTCCCTGAGTATTGAATCCCCCAGTATGACTACTCTTTCTCCCATTTCCTGCCCTGCCCCCCATTGTGTCCTACCTCAGTACTATTTCCTTCAGTGTCTTCTCCTGTAATTTCCCGTCCCTTCTTCCCTCCATCTCCCCCCCCCCGGCTACACCTACACTGTGCTCTTCCTCCTCAGTCCTTTCTGTGCTCCTTTCCCAGTTGATCCTGCTCCCCTCCACTTCCTTTACCTCCCCTCTGTGCCCCTATCTTAAAGTCTCCTTCTATCCCTCCTTCTACCTTTGTTGGCCCCATCCGCCTCTTGTTATCAGACCCATGACAACCCCTTTTGCTTTCATGCCCCCACTAATTTCTGCCCTACTGTCTTTCCCTTCACTTTGTACACTATACCTCCCCCCCATGCTCCCCCTTTCCCTGACCTATGTTGCCTTCCCCATCCTCCTGCTCCCTTTACTCAGCCAGAACTGCATACCTATTCCTGGTCTCCAAACCCCTGCCTATGCCCTCCCCCTGAAATACTTCCCTGCCTCGTTTACCATGAGTATGTTGCTTAACCCTTCTCACTCTACTCTAGTTCCCTATCACCTGAAAACTCTCCTTCCCTTTGGCCCCTGATTCCTGCTGAGTTGGTGATCCTGGCTCCCTTGTTCAAACACCTTCTTTTGGCCTGTGGCCACCCTCAGCCATCCCGAGTCATATCTGCTTCCTGTCCACAGCTTCCACCATTTCATGCTTTCTATTTCCAGCCTAAGCTGTCTGAACTGCATGCACACTAGACACCCCCCGCCCTCCATAAGGTCCCTAAGAAAACTGCTGCTCCACACCCATTGATGCTCACTACCCTCACTGAGCCCCCTATCCCAGTCATTCCCACCCCCGACTCTACTCCAGTCATCTGCCTGCCTCTGTTCACTGGCCTCCATGTCCTCTCTGTATCCCTTGGTTGCTAATGCTCTAGTTTTTTCTCCCTTTCCCTCTATTGACCATTTCCCCTTGTGCACCTCCCTGAGTCTGTACTTGCCCGGCATGGCCTGCAACCTGCTTTCCTCCCTGCGGACACCTTGCAGATGCTACTAGAGGTGTTACACTCCTGCATTGTGGCACTCAAGTGAAAGGGTCACTCACTCAAGGGATTGCTTGGCCACCTAGGAAATTAAAACAGAACACCGCAGCCTGTTTGGCCTGCAGGGAGTCACCTGGTGCCTGGAGACATTCTTTTTTCTCACTCTTCCTCCCTCTGCTTGGTATCCTCCCTCCTCCCCTTCTGTCCCCAAACAAATATAAACTTTACATCATTTCCCCCACGCCACGCACTGAAACCCAGCACACAGTACAGAATATATTGAGCAAATAAAACTTAGTATGTCCCCAGAGTCCCGACTCCATCTTCCACTCGGCAGTGGCCTTCTGAGCCATAGGGGGTGCTTGCCATTATGAGGGATGAGGTGGGCAACCAGGGGATGGGTACACACCTGATACTGCTTCCCATTCAAATAAGCCTTTCTTTAGTGCTTTGTATGCCCAATAGGCTCATCTGTTTGTTGAAGGCTCAATAACGTGCCTGGGGACCCTGGCGCTATCAGCCCTGGGGAAACAATTCTCTGCACTTCCTATGGGCTGCAAACAGCCCAGATCCACATCAGGGCAGTGTTACTTGACTTTGCACTGCCCTGACATGGCCCTATATTCAGTTAGATTGCACCAGTGCCCTATCTGACTAAATATCACATCCTCATGGTCGTGGGCAAAGACAAGACACAGCGCAATCCTTTGTGCTCTGCTGTTGCTAATTACAGAATATCTGGCATCATGTATTTTAACATTTAAATACAAGGCTGACAGCGGTTATAATAATTTGCAGAATCTGTTTAAGGGTGTGAAAATATACTGTATTCATATCCAAATTGTATATTATGTTCATATAAGGTTGTGACTTCTCATGGTTTAAGTAACATCTGTTAATTTGTATATGTATATAATGTTTATGTATACTGGTCACTGCAAAAAATGGTTGTTCTATCAATCTGCTTACCAGTTTGAATAAATGAAAAGAAGGTGTGTTTCCTGTTATGAACATAGACCAATTTATACAGCTAGGTGCTGAATTACACTCATTATAATATGTCCAACACATAAAAGTCAAGGTTTGTAATCTAAAACTTGTACTGGGAATGTTTTAAAGTATATACCTTGACAACTGTTTTGCTTTAGGAACTTATGTATCTAAAATTGGTGCACTAGATTTTACTCCACATGCTGTAACAGAGTATGATGATGTGTCACTGATTCTCTGGTCTCCTGATTATTGCTTTGCTGTACCGTACTGATTATGCACTCTAAAGTCCTCTACTGTAAAATTCCGTACTCTCCATCTGATGAGGAACCTTTGTAAACTAGCCCACCAGGCTCAATGGTGTTATCCGATTATTGCAATAAATAAATAAATAAAATATAACGTACACAAGAGTAAATTACACATTTTGCCTATCTGAATGAACTGTTAAAAAGTTTTGTCTCTTCATTCAGATCTGCCCATTGAGGCTCCTCACTGTGATCTTTACAAACAATTATAACAGGTGAAGTGTAATCAGCATACATAGAGAATATTGTGCTGGTGGAATCTCCTATTCAAATCTGTAGATGAAATTTGTCCTGTAGTTTACCATACTGCTACATAAATGAAACAAGTGCTTTTTAGGGCTGTGGGCAGAGCCTACAGCCATTTTGCGAGCTCTCTGTAGCTCTAGAAATGGTTGATCATGGAACCTTCCACTGGACTTTTGAAAGTATCCTTCCAAAAGCCCAATGGAGCTTAAACCCCTCCGCCATGATTGGCCACTACAGAATAACAGCCACATTATTTTGGCTGTTACTTCCGCATTCCATGGCATGAACTGCACATGCACAACTCGCACGCATGCGCAGTTCTGCTGGCGGAATCGTGAATGGCAAAATGTCATTATGCCATTCACTGCAACTGCGCATGGGCGAATGCCACACATGCACAGTTGCATCACTGCTGCCAGCTCCACGGTATTCTGTGGCCCCCCCACAAACTCATGTGGTACACTGGGAGCCCACTCCAATGTGCCCAAAGTTTTCCATTTTGCCTGCCAACATAAGGGTGCCCAAACCCAGTGTCTGCCGCTGCCAGCTCTGCAGCATTCTGTGCCCCCCGAAAGTCATGTTGCACACTGGGAGCCCATCCCAGTGTGCCTATTTTTGTTCCCACCCCACCACCAACATCAGGGTACCCAATCCCCATTTTGGCATTATGTACACTCCCCAAGTCATGTGGCACACTGGGAGCCCACCCCAATGTGCCCAAATATTTTTTTTCCTGTAATACAGAAAACGGTCCCTCATCATCGCTCCAGTGTTTTTTTTTCCTCCCTGTAAATAAGAACATGGTCCCTCATCATCACTGCAGTTCCTTCCCCCATCCCCATCTTCCCACTGAGCACCCACCTCCTCACACCCCCTTTACCCCATACTTACCTCTGGAGGTCAGCGCTGTCATCTTCTGTGTACCGGGACACATCTGCCCTCTTCAAAGCTGAACCGCGAACTGAAGAATCAAAGGTAAGATTGCAATAATGCCATTCAATGGGGTTTTCAACTTATGCTGATATCTCAGACATTTTTTTCAAATATTTTCCCATAATTTTCAACATGGGGTTCTTGGGACCGTAGCTCATGAAAACTATAACTGTAATTTTGTTACTCAGTCATGAAAGGTGATTTCGCAGTCACTGCGTGGAATCACACTTTGGGACTGATTCATGAAATGACAGTGCTGCTGTTCATGAGATGGGGTCCCAAAAAGCCCATGTTACAAATTTGGTGAAAAAATTCCAAAAAATGACTGTGTGACGAATATCGTTGCACAGTTTCTATACACGCTCCTAACTTTGCCAATTTTTAATATCTTCACTCCGTATTTTCAGCATTGCCATTTTTGCACACCTCCTTCAAAACAGTACAGCTGACATGTTTCAAAACCTGCCCCCAAATGTGTTTTTGCACCTGTGGTGCAGACAAGTGCATTTGCTCTGCAAAATCACCTCTCGGGACAAGTGAACAAAATAACACTGGTACTCTTCATGAGGAGGGGTTCAAAAAAGGCCATGTTGTAAATTTGGTGCAACACCTCAAAAAAATGGGCAAGTTACACCTGGGCGTTGAATAATTTCTATGCACATGTGTGACTCTGGTCATTAGGTAGCTCTTCACAGCCCCATCGGCTCCGGCTAGAACTTGTTCTTTATAGTCATCTGTAATCTTCTTAGACTCTTCATTAAAGAGGGGGATCAAGCCTTTGCCCATTTGTCTTCTGCATCTTGGAATAAGCTTTCTAACTCACTTCATTTATTAATGAGGCTACATCTAAAGAGTAGCAGATGCCTCCAGGAGAATTCTGGCAAACATGTTTGGACATCATTCAGTTTATATTTCAATCCAGCTTTGTAATTCATCTTCCCATTATTTATTACTGAGGTCATATACATGAAAATAGTTCATCTGATCCCTTGAAGGTCCATCATCTCCTATTGTTTATTCCCCAGCTGTTGCCATAATTTTCTGCTTGTGACAACACAGTAATTCCCATAGCAGCAGACTGTGGCATCACAACAGAGGATTATGACTTCAAGTGAGGAATAATCTGTAGGGACAAATTAACTCTAAGGTATAAAGATCCTGATTTCATGCAAATGTCCAATTAATTAAGAGGCATCTATTGAAGACACAGTAAATGAAATACAAGCTGAATTGCAATTAAAATATTATGTAGTTGTCAGCAGCCCTTTAAACACAGCAGACAGACCGATGTACTGCAGGGCAGCATTTTTGCGGTCAATGACAATACATCCAAGTATCACATATTGTGCAATATTGTCTTATAAAACAGAATCTCTCAGCAGCCTCCTGACAACCTGATCAGCAGTTCAGAATCTTTGATCTTTTGGCAAGTATTTGTTAATTTGATTGTGTATTACAGGGAACATTGGACAAACATAATGAAGCATCACTTGTACCTCTGCAGCCAAATCCCAGTAAATGTATTAGAATGTTTGAGTGCAATCTTCATACATTCTGACACATTTATGACACTCAGCACAGTTAATGGCTGAACAATAAAGCATGCTTTACTTTAGTGACACATGCCTACCTCGGTGCACAACTAGTGGCACTTATGTCAATAAAATAGACCACAGTTTCTGTGCCTATCATTCTTGTCACAAATACGACAGGTGCAGTAAAACCATTCTGTATTTGTATGAAAATCCAGCCCTTACTGTTTTGCTCTTACAGTATGCCCTAAACCATTGGAATGTACTATTTCATGTGATGTGGATGACCCCATTGCTGCAGGTATTTAGACTCCATTTTATTTATATTTTATTCTTTGGTACCTGGGTAAGGCCAACTAGACACAGGTGCCTGTCTTCAGGGGTGACCCCGGAGCGCTGGGAAGGTTAAGTGACTTGCTCAGAGTCAGACAGTATGCAAAGGGAGGTTGTGAGAATCAAACCCAGGTCTATCTACTGGAAGTTCCAAGGTTGATCACATCTAGTTACTCTAACCTCTAGGCTGTACTGCCAGAAAGGGATGTATTGTGGATCTTTCAGTTGGGGGGGGGGACATTACCTACCGGGGCTCGATGACAGATTGGATGTGATGCCACTTTTAAAGAAGAAAAGGAACTGCGGATGAATAAAGGGGAAAGTCATAACAGAATAGTTAAAACTTAATATGAGAGCTTTTTTGAAAAACTAATGTTAATGTGCTATGATGTGTTTTACTAAGTACTAAATATTGATTTTCAAGGATGTGTCTAACTCTGTCAAGCTTTTCTCTCTCTTTTTCTCTTTTTTCTCACTGCAGGTTCCATGTGGGGTAATTCACAATATTGGGCCCTATGCATGAAGGTGTGGGGTGGCTAAGTGCAGTGTAACATGGGTGCGTAGCCACCCTGCATCCACTGTGCCCCCGCATGGGATGCACAAAGGGGGGTCATGCTGACCTAACACACATGATCCTCCATGGCTGTGGATCGCACTGTACTGGGGGTATTCTTGGGGCGTGCTAGCACTATGCGGTATGCACTAAACCACATAGTGCTGGCCACATGGGTGCAGAGCATGGCGCTGGGAATGCCAGCCAGGACCAGGCATAACCCAGTGTATGCCCCCACAGAGGCCACCCGCCGGACATGGTGGGACAGAGTCATGACTCCCCTATGCTGTCACAGTCACAGGGCAATGAGGGGAGGGCATGAACAGCTGGTAACCTCATTCTACAAGGGCAGCCACATACCTGCTGCAGGGTACTACTGCTCAACTGCATGGCTGCTGCACATCTACCAGGACCTCAGCAGGATGGCAGGACCCATGGCTCTGGTGATCAGCGATGCATGCTGCATGGCACAGAGGGTGTGCTTATCAGGTATGTGCTATGCTGGTGGGGGGGTTGTGGTGGTGGTAGTGGTGTGGCCGAGGGGAAGGGTGTTACATGGCCCACCTACAGGTGTGTAACTCTGGGTGTCTGCTGTAGACATACACTACCTTGGAACCCCACCTTGCTATGCAAGGGATCCATTTTGTGTCTCGGTAGGGGCCTCCCATTGAATGACCACCCTAGACCTCAACTCTTCCCCAGGCCACCCTGCAGAGTCCTGTGCACCACTGGGGGGGAGGAGCCATGGACAGGTGGCTGGCATTTGTGAATGCCAGAGTGGGTGCACCTGTCCATGGGTGCGCAGCTACGTGGTTGGGGTATATGTATTTTTCATGTATCTGTGCCCATGTCATGCATAGGGCCCAACGTTAATGTGAGTGAAACAGAAGTCAGCTATAGGGAATGGCAGGTATTTAACTCAAAAATAAGTGAAGTCAAGTGGAACTTTGTCTCTATTATTGTATCTCTATAAAATTGTATCATGTGAAATGATAAGTAACTCAAGTGTACTGCAGTAAAATTGGTGCTATAAATGATTGTAAATGCTCTTATGGGCAAGTGATTTTATCTGTGGGCTTGTGGCAATTATTCCTTTAAGTAGCACTGCACCTTTAAGCTGGCCTGATGGTGCTGAGGACTGAGGTGCTGGATGCCTTACCACATGCTACACTGGTGACCTGGGTTCGGTAATGAACATGGGCCGCTGGGGGTCGGCAGGGGAGAAGAAGGATTGAGCATCTGAGGGACTGCTCTCCTTTTCCGGGGAGGGGGATCACCAGCAGTTGGTGTCAACTGGCCCCTAGTGGTGGTGGGGGCAGCACACTGATGCTAAGAAAGGGGAGGAGGAGAGAGGCAGACACTTGGAGGACAGCGTGTGGACATGCATGCACTCTCTCCTTAGGGTGTAATTGCATGCCCCCTTCTCCTAAGGGAAGGAGAAAATGTGGAAAAGAGAGTCCTGGGCACTGCACAATGAGGGCTGATCCCCACAGGCCCTGCTCCCATGAATAGCAGTCACCTTCGCACCAGATCCATTCTGGCAGGTCAAGGGATGCCCGCTGCCCTGCCACAGGGGGGCAAGCTGTGGAGGACAGCAGAAGATAAACTGTGACCGGGGGACAGGGCTGGGGGATCTGCCTGAAGGAGTGCCACCTGGGAAAGAAAGAAATTAACTGTAAAAAAAAAAAAGTAGCATTGCACCTTTAAATGTATCCTGCACCTGATTGGCTGTCTGCACTTTAAATGTCCTGATTTCATTTTGAACTACTGTATATCCCTTGAGAAAGCCTATGGATGAAACCTGGTCAGGATAGTTACAGTATGTTTGGTTTTATCCTAAGTTAGTGTCTATCGGTAACAGCTATTTGCTGAATAAATGTAATTTTTATGTTGGCTCACACTTGTGCGCCAGTTAACATATTGCAGTAGTAGGAGATTTGGAGGTGCAGTCACTGTGGGCAAATGCAGGGCATGCATCAGTAGGTGTGTCCCTCATTCCCCAATAAGGCAGCAAGAAGGAGCCACACCAGAAATACTTAATGTAGCGAGCACATCTAAGGAAAGGTCTGCTGCAATGACAGCCAAGCTTGTCATGCAGCAGCACCTCCCAACATGCCTTTCCTGGTGAAGCATGCTAGTAAACATGGCAGCAGTGACTGCTGCCATTGCCTGCCACAATGCTGACTTTGGGGGTGCCCAATCCCCCTGTCGACATGCCCTGAATTAGTTCATGTGCTGACGGGGGAGCCCACTTCCCGTCAGCATAATGCCCCCCCGTTTGTTGTGTGCTGAGGGGGGTGCCCAATCCCCCTTGGCTCAAGCCACCCTCCCTTCGGTATGTGCCAACAGGGGAGCCCAATCCCCTGTCGGCTAGCCCCCCAAACACTCAGGTGGCATGCTGGGAGCTCACCCCAGTGTGCCAAATGCCCCAGTAAAAAAAAAGTCCCTCAATGTTTTTTTTTACCCTGTAAAAGAAAAAGCAGTCCCTTGCAGTCTGTCCTGCTCCCTCCCCAATCCGCGCCCAACCTCTGCGCATCCTGCCTCCCCACAACCCCCCTCACCCCATACTTACCTTTGGAGTCTGGCACGATGATCTTCAGTGGACCGGAAACACATCTGCACTCTTCAAAGCTGACCGCAAACAGAAGAAATGCTGGTAAGCTGTATAATGGCATAAATAGGGTTTTTTCAACTTTGGTGTATATCTCAGGCATTTTGGGGAATTTTTGCACCAAATGTTCAACATGGGGTTATTGGGGCTCCTCCTCATAAATTCAATCACTGTCATGGCATTATTCAGTCCCGGAAGGCAATTTTGCAATCACTGCGCAGAATCACCTTTTGGGACCAATTAACAAAGTGACAGTGCCACTGTTCATGAGGTGGGCTCTCAAAAAGCCTATGTTGCAAATTTGGTGAAAGAAAAACCCAAAAATGACTGTTTTACAAGCGTGCATTGCGCAGTTTCCATGCACGCTTGTAACTTCATGAATTTGTAATATTTTCAAGCCAGATTTTCAACATTGCCATTTTTCCACACTTCCTTATGAACAGTATAGCTGTAATTTTACATATCCTGGCCGAAATGTATTTTTGCACTTCCAGCACAGAATAGCGTGATCGCTATGCGTAATCAGTTTCCGGGACAGTTTGAGAAAATGACAGTGACACTGTTCATGAGCAGAGGTCCTACAATGCATATGTTGAAAATTTGGTGATGAAAGTCCAAAAAATGACTGCATTACATGCATGCCTTGAGCAGTTTCCATGCACCCTCGTAACTTCACAAATCTGCAATATTTTCATGCCAGATTTTCAACAATGGCATTTTTTCACACCTCATTATGAACAATACAGCTGTCATTTTTCACATCCTGCCCAAAATGTGTTTTCGCACCTGTGGCGCAGAATGGCATGGTCGCTGTGGGAAATCAACTTTTGGTACAGATTAATAAAATCACAGTGCCACTGTTCATGAGGTGTGGTCCCAAAATTCCTATGTTAAAAATGTGTCTCTTCAGGGTGGGGGTGAGGTTGGCATCAGTTCAATACTTCACTGCCATTCGTATTATGCATTTTTAACTCCTGCACTACCAATGCCAATGCCAGCGAGACAACATTCGGCATTGACAAATGCTTGTTTGTTTTGCAACCTGGTGCCAGTTTTCCTGCTGTTGCCTTTGATCCTAGTACATGGCACAGGTGTGAGGAGTGGAGTGGTAGTGTTTTGCCTTGATAGAGTGCCAGAAAGCTAGAAGTGATATCTGTTAAACACCGGTTTCTAGATCTGTTTTCTGCCTCATGCTGGTTTGCCGTTTACGCATGGTATTACATGTATTTGTTATTATTTGTGTGGTGCCCTGAATGCCTCTGGCAGAAGAGTATCTGAGAACTGAAATAAAACAAAGTAATTTGTAAAGTGTTCTAAGTTTGCATTATATCCCATTACCATGGGAAATATCAAGCTATGTACCACTGCATATATTGTAGAATTGAAAAGTAGCGCATTCGTTTAATTTAGCGGTCCTAGGCTATGCTACTTGTTAGCTATAGATAAAGTTCACTGTCCTGTACGTCCATAGTTTCACAGTTTTATAGATGAGTACAAGTTCAAAATGCATTAGCCCAGATGGTCACGTGATGCAAGTTCCATGGTAGCTACCAGATTGTACTGCTCCAGCCTCCTGCTTCATTATAAGCTTATTTGAAACTGCTACTGAAGAGCAATATCGAAGACTGACTCAAATTAGTTTACCTGAAGACTTCTAGAACACCCTGTTCTGTAATCGGGAGCTGATGGAGGCAGAGATGAGAAAATCTCCACCAAAGCACACACCGCCTGGGTCCCCGGCTAAGGCCTTATCGAAGAAAGCCAGGACCTCTGCGTTGACAGGAGGCCTAGATACAGAAAGCTGCAGCCCAGAGAGAGAACCTCTGATGTTGGCACAATTTCTGGCAGAATTCAAACCCTTTCGGGCAGAATTATGTTTGGTGACGGAAGAGCTGAAGGCAGTGACACAGGCCCTAGAGGATTTATCTCGCCGAACGGGAGAGACGGAGGCCAAGGTTACCTCCCTGGAGAAACGGGTAGCAAAGCAAGAGC
Organism: Neoceratodus forsteri; assembly: GCA_016271365.2. Classification (NCBI taxonomy): domain Eukaryota; kingdom Metazoa; phylum Chordata; order Ceratodontiformes; family Ceratodontidae; genus Neoceratodus; species Neoceratodus forsteri. Next base: position 315,445,780 of record CM057451.1, on the reverse strand, counting down.
CAGAATTAGTGCACCTGAAGCAAAAAATTACCAAAATGGAACTGAAAATAGAGGACTTGGAGGGACGGAGCAGACGGAACAATATGATTGTGATCGGTCTCCCCGAGAAAGAAGAGGGAGCCGATACAATTGCGTTCGTCCAAAATTTCCTTACCCGGATTGCTGGCCCTACACCCTTCGGCGAAAAGTATACAATTGAAAGGGCTCACCAGGCATTGCGGGCAATGCCTCCAGTCGGTTCCCCACCTCGCACACTGATTTTTCGATTCCTGAACTTTCAGGAGAAGCAGTTCATACTGGCAAAGATAAAAGAGCTTAAGGAAGTGAGATGGGAAGGTGCCGCACTGAGGATCACCAAGGATCTCCCATTGTCGGTGCGTCAAAAAAGAGCAGAATACCACCAGACTGTGACCAAGTTAATAGCTGCCGGCATCCGCTTCAGAATGGGATACCCTGCGAGGCTACAGGTAGCCCTATCCGGCCAGTGGTCCAGCTTTGAAGATGCACAGTCAGCAGCTAAAGGGCTACAGGAAGCCCTCCCGGATCTGTTTAAAAAGAAGTGATCTGTTCTATACTTTACCCTAAATCTCGCTATCCAGAGAGTGACTCAGAACTAAAATTAATTAGTTAAGGGGAAGAATGCAATGACCCAGGAACTCCCCAAGTTATTAAGAGCCGGGAGAGAGAAGGAAGTCACTGACCTGAATTGGTAATCATCTGGGAATACATTTCTGTTAATTTGGAGTTATATGAAGGTATGCTTCCCATTTTATGATCTGGGAAAACCGCTAAGAGAGGGGAGTATTCTCTTTGAAGTGAACCTAGAGCAACCCGGAAAGCGGTGGTAGGGTGATGGCTGGAAAGGTACTTTGATGTTATGCCCTGTTTCGCTTCTTGTACCAACTACTGAAGTGTTGGCAGTGAAGGTCAGTTTCTACCAAACGTCATGCTGCAATATTAACGAAATCCCTCAATCGCTCTTAATAGCCTTGGATTCTGGGTCAGACCTGGATGTCTCTTTGTTTGGCGGTTCTCAATGGATCTGGGACTTGGTTCCCATGCTCTTGGGAGGCTGCGGGTGCTCCCTTCATCACACTTTGCGACCCCTCAAAATGGACAGAGGTTTCCTTTCCTATAGTCCTCAAGGGTATAGTTCGTTTGCTGAAGATCAGGACGGAGGGGAGACTGCAAGCAAAACTGAGCTCTATGTGGCGAGCTGGAATCTGTGCCGAGCGGTCTGCTGGAATGTTACGATCATTAACCACAAGAGGGAGCTCTGGTATCGCTTTGCTCAGTCGGAGCCTCTGACAAAGAGAGCTGAAGGGCTGATTGACTCTACTCCCCTTTCACCAAACAGTTTTGTATTTTTCATTGTTCCCTTATTCCGTTTTTTTTTTTTTTCCCGTTTCTTTCCAGTAAGGAGTCTCCCCAAACGGCTGCTGGGGGAGCATCTGTATCCAGAGGGAACAAACTAAGGGAAGTTCTATTTGTGGACTGGGGGTTCTTCTTTTCTTCCCCTGACTGATATTTCGATTTCGAGCTAGGGGAGCTCAATCTTATGGTTTGTTTCCTACATGTTATTTGTTTCTAATACTTGGGGGACAGTATAAGGGCTGGGGTGGCTCACATGACTGATAAATGTTGTTTGAGGTCTGGAAGTTTGCCTCAGGGATTTTAGAGGTGTTATTGGGGGAGGCTATGAGGGTAAATTCTCTCTTTGGGGGGTAGCAAAGATCAGTGCTCCTTCAGTCTAGTCTTAACTGGATTGACCATACAGCTCAATAACTCGTTAAGATGGCAAATAGAGCCTAGTTCAGTTTTGATGTGGGGAAAGTTAAGTTGGGATGTTGGGGTGATCTATTCCTGTCTCAAGTCATAGTCTAGATAATTGGGAGGAGTCAGTCAAGGGTATTGAAATAGGCTATGCCCTTAATTGCTAGGTATTCAGACCAGTCGTTTTAGGGAGGGGGAGGCTGGAGGGAGGTTGGGAGGATTGGAACTTGGGAATCCATGGACCAAAGGAAGTTTTGTTGGTGGGAGGAGGGGGATTCTTTATGGGGTAACGCTAAAGTTTAAGGTATTAGAAGTGGAGGGGACAGGGGTTAATAAGGGATTCTCTGGACTTAGAAAAGGGACAGAAATGGGGAAGGGGAGTTACATGGGGTTTAAAGGCTTGTTACAAGGATGGATCTGCTCATCGGGGAGTGCTAGGGGTGAAAGGAGGAGCTCTGGGGTGGCTAGTATTTTCGGACGTTATATGGAGTACATGAATAATGGGTAGTGTATACGAACTTATCACGTGGAATGTGAAAGGGGCAAGGAAGAAATTGAAGAGATACAAGGTACTGAGACACTTACAGTTGCAAAGGGGCCAGATAATACGTCTGCAAGAAACACATTTATTGGAGAGGGAATCTATTGTACTGAGGCGTCAGTTTGTGGGTCAGGTATATGCGGCAGAGGATAGTACTGCTAGTAGAGGAGTTGCTATTTTGATAACCAGGAATATTCCATTTGTGTGTGAGGATAAACTGGCAGATCCTGAGGGTCATTACATTATAGTAGTGGGTCGTATAAACCAAACGAGAATCGCATTGGGTAGTATTTACGGCCCAAATGGGGATTCACCTTTTTTTTTCTGTCGAACTACTAAAGGTCCTGACCCCCTTTCTCCACCTTCCTATAATGCTGGGAGGAGATTGGAACTTAGCACTTAATCCAGAATTAGATAGAGACGGCATGCGCGGTAGGGGTCTTTCCCCAGCTCAGAGAGCCACCAGGGACCTATCAGACAACCTGGGCCTGTGTGACCCATGGAGGGTATTAAGCCCGTCCAAAAAGGAGTACACGTTCCTCTCGGAGGTCCATAAAACTGGGTCGCGTATTGACTACTTTTTGATGAGCCAAAGCATGCTCCCCGGACTGATAGATAGTAAGATAGTACCGGGGGTGATCTCGGACCATTCCATGGTCAGTTGTACCCTTAATTTTGCCCCTAACATCCCCAAGCAAACTATCTGGAAACTGAACAATCAACTTCTCCACGCTGCTGAGATCAAAGATAGTATAACTCAGAGAACTGCACAATATGAGAAAGAGAATTGCAACTCGGTGGGAAGGGGTGACATAGAATGGAGTGCTTTGAAATGTGTGTTAAGGGGAGAACTTATTAAGTTTGCAGCAGAAAGAAAGAAAAAGAGAGAGAGCAGGGCCAGACAATTGCTAACCCAGATTAGAGAAATAGAATGTAACCTATCTAAGAGCACACCGTCGGAAACTAGGGAAAACTTAGTAAGACTCCGGCACCAATACGATGAGATTCTGAGAGAGAAAGCAGAATATGCTATAAATAAAACAAAAGCTTTATATTTACACCAAGGGGAGAAAGCAGGTTACCTTCTCGCTATGTGACTCAAAGTGACAGAAACCTCCAGAATTATTCAAAATATATCCTCCCTCAAAGGTGGGTCCATTAAAACCACCCCCCCATGAGATAGTTAAGGAATTTGAGGAGTATTACAGAGACTTATATAGCCCTATGCCCAATAGGCCAAGCAGTGAGGAGGTAAGGGCCTACCTTACCACCTGTAAACTGCTCCAGGTACCAGAAGGCCAGAACGAGATGCTCTCTTCCCCTGTTTCAGATTCGGAAATCCTAAGTGCAATCCAGACGCTCCCATCAGATAAAGCCCCGGGACCGGACGGTTTTACCCCGAACTTCTACAAATGCTTTACGAACCAGCAATGTCCAGCGTTAAACAGACTATTTCAAAGTATCCTCACTTCGGGAGATGTCGACAATTACCTCTTTGAGTCCCTGATAGTCCTCATTCCCAAAGAAGGGAAAGAGAAAGATAAAGTCCCAAACTTTAGGCCCATAGCATTAATTAATTATGATGTTAAAATCCTAGTGAAAATATTAGCAAGTCGATTGGCCAAGGTCCTTCCTAGGTTAATCCATCAGGACCAGGTGGGGTTCATGAATGGTAGAATGGCGTCAGACCACTTCCGTGAACTAGCCCACATCTTCTCAGCATCCAAGGATGGTAAAATCCCATGTGGGTTGTTATCTGTCAATGCTGAGAAGGCGTTTGACAGAGTGGACTGGAGTTTTTTGTATCTGGCCATGGAGAAATTTGGCTTTCCATCCCTTTTCATCAATAAGGTTTTTGCCCTGTATAGGTCTCCGTCCGCAAAAATTTATTGTAATAAGGTATTTTCAGCAAGCTTTCCGCTGTTGTCAGGTACCAAACAGGGTTGCCCTTTGTCCCCCCTTTTGTTTAATTTATACTTAGAGCCCCTTCTGTGTACAATTAGGATGGATCCCAGGATTATGGGGATAAAAATTGGATCCCAGGAGTTCAAGATCTCGGCGTTTGTGGATGACATTTTACTGCATCTTAGCCACCCCCGAATCTCGGTACCAGCGGTACTTGAAGCTATTGCTAACTACGGTAGCTTATACAACTACAAAATTAACGTTAGGAAAACTCAGATGTTCCCCCTTAATACAAAAGTTTATAAATCGGACATTCAGGAATTGGGTATACAGTGGACCCCACTCACTTTGAAGTATCTGGGTATTGTGTTGGCAAGGTCAGAGGCCAAAATAGTGAGACTTAATTTGGACACCCTTAAGGTTACCATAAAACAGGATTTAGACACATGGGGTAGGCTTCTGCATTCTCTCTGGGGAAGGATTAACATAATAAAGATGAACGACCATCCGAGGATTTTTAACCCCCTGAACATGCTCAATGTATGGTTGCCGTTAAAATGGCACAAGGCGTTACATTCAATTATCACAGATTTTATTTGGAAAGGTAACTCTCCCCGTACAGCCTATCACAAACTTGCTGCCCCCAGAGAGAAAGCTGGACTTAGGTTACCACATTTTGGGTTATATTACTGGGCAAGTAGTCTCTGTAAATATCTATGGTGGCTTCGGCTCCCTAAGGAACTGGAATTATTGCCGTATGTACCTCCCTGGGTTAATTTGGAAATGGACTTGATAAGAGGGGAGGGCGTGGACCCGAAAGCTCTTCTCCACTCCTCAAGAACTCTCCCCATTAGGTTAGCAGCCTCTCCAATAAAAGATTCCTTACGCACGCATGTTCAGTTATGTGCCTCAATTCGTTATACTCCGTACGCAGATAGACACCAGCCGATATGCCATAACCCCAACCTGAGGATAGGGTGCAAAATGATCCTCGAATCCTGGCTTCCCTTTTTGAAAGGGTTAAAAATTGCAGATATTATGCAAGGGAATAGGTGCCTCTCAGTTATAGAAATACAAGCCAAGTATAACATAGGCCCTAATCAGATCTTCAGAGTTTATCAACTCAAACATTTCTTGGAGAGCTTCAGGAATAAACTAAGTGAAAGGGAGATGAGGGGGGAATGGTTCGATTCCCTGGCCCACAAGGTTTGGGAGCCACATGCGGTTTCCAAGGTTTATAAGGACCTGTTCGACCTAGTTTATGCAGGTGCCAACAGCAAGCCTAAGTACTGGTCAGATCGGTTTGGGGACCAGTGGAGGAGCTGGGGTGTAATATGGCGACATATGTACCAGTACACCACTCAGGATAGATTACGTATCATGCAATACCATTTCCTAAACAATCTGTATTGGACCCCTTCCAAAGTGTGTAAAATTGGACGTAGAACGGACCAGTTATGTTACAGGTGTCTTCAGGATAATGGAGACTTACTACACATCTTCTGGGACTGTCCATTGATAAAAGGGTTGTGGGACCAAATCAAACACAAGGCGGATCCTCTATTGGGTATTGAGCATTACTTTACCCCAGAAATTTGCCTGATGGGTGACTATACTGGTATCAATGTCAATGTCTGAAGATATTATATGGCCCTAATTTCATCATCTGTCAAGAGGATAATGTTAAAGCACTGGCTAGATAATACAACACCTAATTACGCAGAATGGTTACAAGAATTGCTTTCGAATTTAAATATGGGAAAATTTAGTGCGATAAGATGGAGCAGCCTCTCAAAGTTTGAGTGGATATGGAGCCTTTCTAGCAACCTACTTGCTCCAGACCTAGTTGTCAGCAACTGGGTTTGTTGTCCCTAGCACATACTCTGATGAGTGGATCTATCTCAATTTTACAGGATTGGGGTGGGGGTGGGGAGGAGGGCATGGTAATTAATAGAGGGTAAGTTTTTTCAAAAAAAGCAAAGTCTTGTCCAGGTTCAGGCTTTACATTGTAAGTGGCAAACTTTTGCCACAGGTTTTCAGTTGTAAGACACTGTTTTCTTTATTGTGCCGACAGTATTTCAATAAATTTTGAATTAAAAAAAAAAACAAAAGGCATTAGCCCGTAATGAACTCTCCACCATGTTAGTAGTGGAAGATATACTTTCTGTCACCCATGTAAAAATCTAATCTTTTTTTAAACTGTTCCACATTTTCACTTGTAACAACGTCTATAGGAAGTAAATTCCATGTGGGAGGCACCCTCTGGGTAAAAAATTTTAAGTGCTTTGTTGTTTTGCACAAAGCAGTTCTTAACTTAAAATTATGGGATCTAGTATTATTATCTGTATAATGAATCTGACATAGTTAACTAACTTAGCTGTTCAATTAATTTAGCAGGTCTCTTTCTACAGCGAACATAGCAAGTCTTTTTTTTTTTACAGTGAAATAAATCAGTTCTACAGTATTTTATTAATGCATTTCTAAATCCTGCACCCCATGACCTATTTGCAAAGAAAAAAATATATATATCTCAAGTGAATTATGCTCCTTTTGTGGAAATTGTCATATAAAATGTTGCTTTCTGTAGAGAAGCAACAGAAGCAGAGAAGTACCTGACACCAAAAGTCACAGTAAAAGCGGTTTCCTGCATCTCCTCAACCTCTTACACTGATTGCACAATCCCATTCAATAAGGATTCCCTTTTTCTTTTCTTTGTGTCTGTAAGAATAAATCTTTGAGTAGCTGGAAGAACTGCTGATCTCTGCTCTTACCCATGTATCACTTTTTGTATGCTGTTATTTTCATTTTGTAGTTTTATAAATGGACAAATGTAATATCTGTATTGCAGGTAGTTGTATTTATTTCAGTCATCTCTTAAAAAAAAAATATATCCTTTTGATGTGTATGTACTGCATGGTACTGTATGTTAATTAGGGCTTAAAGTGGACTGGGTCTGGTAGGGTCACAGACCCAGCAAAAATATTTTGAGGAATTTGAGGAGGGTCTCAAAAGCAGGACCCTTGTTCCTGTTTGTTTTCCCTTACTATGACTTGAGGAGAGCAGTATGACCCTTTGTTCCTTTGCCCTTCAGTTTCCTACAGTATATTCATGCTTTATGCCTGCATTTTTACTGATATTAAAAACCTGGATAATAATTAGAAGGCAAATTCTGCACTATTAAGGAAAAAGAGGACTTCCACTGTAGTAGTCCATTCATCTTTCTGTAATTATGACCCTTACAGACCTAGCGTTTTTTTTTTGCACACTTTATGCATTGATGTTAATGAACAAATTATTAACTTTGGTAAAATAGCATGTAACCACTGCTGAGTCAGGACATGGCCATATTTAATCAGTTTTTACCTACTATAATAGTTTATTTCAAATTTGTAAGAAGATGTAAAGTATAATGTATATCTAATAGAAACTAAAAGGCAAAAACAGTAAAAGCTGTCTGACTTTCGATTTTATTGAACTACAGATCTAAGATTTTACAACAGCCTAAGACACAAGGAAATCTGATGCTTTAAAGAGTTATCAGTGAATAAGATGGAGTTAAGATATCTTTAATTTATAGCGGGAAGAACAGGATCATTTGAATTTGAATTTTATTAAACAAGAAAAAATCTTTAGACACAAGTGCCTATTTTCAAATATGACAAAGTCAAATTACAATACAGCAGCAAATTACACATAATACAATAACAATTTTCAGAATAAATATACTGTGTCACTATAAAATAGCTAAATACATCTATGTAAAACATGTACACATCGTAAGATAATTTTATGTAGTCTAGGGGAATTTTAAATTGCTCTGTGCAAATGCAGTGCAATGCATTCACTGGGAAGATTTCCCAAGTTTTCATAGATCATTTTTTAAAAGTTCTTTGTCCCAGAGAAGTCTTACAACTCAATATTTCTAATTCCAGATTTTTCTAGTTTTAGGCCAAGATATTCAAAGGGGTTGCACCCCGGTGGGATATTGAAAGGGATGCCAGGCACAGCGCAAATCCCAATGCACTGGGGCACAATGTAATTGTAAGCAGCACAGATGCAGGTGGCGTGCCTATGCATATGTGGCACATCCCGAAAATCAACCCAGGATGTGCGGCACATGTGCTAGCACAACCCTGCAGTGCGCTGCATGGGGGGCTCAAAGCTGAGTCCTGGAAAACAGGGAACAAATCCCAGCCACCCACAGACAGGCTGCTGAATTGCATGCTGCAACACAGCAGCCACCAGATGTGGGTGGCCCCCACACCCACCCAGAACAACATCATCGAGCACCCACAAACCCCTGGTGGGCTAGTGTTCCCTCCTCCCATCTGATTCCCCAAGATATGTATCAGTGACCATCCCTGGTGGTCTAGTGGTACCCCCTCCCACCCAATCCCCTGAGAAATATAAATAAAACCCGTCCCTGGTGGTCTAGTGGAACCCCCGCCCATTGCCATGATCGCAGTACAGCTCCTCAAAGAATTCCATGGTGATCCAGTGGTGCCCCCACCCTCCCACCCACACTGGACCCCTTGCCCACCCTGCTAAACCCATCATTGGCAGGTGGCTGCAACCACCACATACCACCCAGCTGCCCGCCAACTACACATCGGTATGGGCTGTAAGCCCATTGGTCTGAGTGTGACAATGAGCTTGCAGGGCATAATGTACTAGACAATCCCAAATATGTGAATGAATCATTCAAATATTCGACTGTCTAGTACAGTATGCCCTGCAAGCCCATTGGTCCACACTGTGGACCAATGGGCTTACAGCCCGTACTGTACCTATCATTCGGTGGATGGCTGGGTGGTATGCGGGTGGGTTGCAGCCACCCACTAATGACAGGGGGAAGCAGGGTGGGCAAGGGTTCCGGTGTGGGTGGGAGAGGTGGGGGTTGCCACTGGATCACCATGGAATTCTTTGAGGGAGCTGTACCACAATTGCAGCAATGGGTGGGGGGGTCCACTAGACCACAAGGGATGGTCTTTTTACATTTCTCAGGGGATCAGGCAAGAGGGGGGACCACTAGACCACCAGGGGATGGTCATAAATACAGATCTTGGGAATCAGGGACTCAGGGGGCACTAGACTACCGGGAATATCTAGGTTTGACATATACCATGCTTGTGGCTACGGGGCAGGGGATGCCCTGGGATCCCCACAGCATACGTCATGCTGTGCAGGGCATCAGACACAAGTCACCAGGCTGCCCTGCGCAAGGCATGCAAATGGGGCCATAATGACATGTAAATGGCCCCATTTGTGCCTTGCATATTTTATGACCTCATTTGCATGCCCCCTGCTGAATATCGCAGGCAATGCACCTAGTGCAACTGAACTTGTGCTGGCACATCCCCCTGCTCCCTATCTGTGGCTTGCACCAGCACAGTGCCACTCCACCATGCACAGTATGTGCACTGACCTTGCCATATTCAACGGTGCTGTGCCATGGTGCATCACCATTGAATATCACCTGGTCCTGGCCCAAGTGCATTCCAGTTGCACTGTGCCCAGGCTTGCACCACTGCCCAGTGCAGTCTAAATATCTGAGCCCTAGTGTTATATGAATTGGAGTGTTTAGACAACAGCATATTTAGTTCACTGTTACTTTGGCCATTGACAATTTTCCAACTCCAAATACTGTCAAAGTAGTACATTGCAGCATTCAGTGGAAGCCAGCCCAGTTTTAAATAGGAATCACATTGATGACAGTCTCTATTTACATCTAGTGCAGATCGACAGACTATTATATATAATTCTTATTCTGTTCAATACACTGTCCATTGCCGATGTATAAATGGGCAGGCTGTAAGCTGTCAAAGAAACTAACAGAAGTTGGGTCATTAACTTGAGCTCTTCCTGGAAGAAATTCTTTTAATTTCTGTATGACAGGCCCAGTCTCATATTCATTTTCTTTATGGTCTGATCAATATACTTGGCAAAGAACGGAGGAGTGTCCAGGTAAGCACCAAGATATTGTAAAAAGGTATTTGCTTCAGTTCCTTACCAGTAAGAGTTGTTATTTCCAGCCAGCCCAGTAGCGTGGAGAGCTGAGGTATCATGCCATACCTCCTTCCACTCTGGCGGCCCATGTTTGCAGTGTGAGTAGGTCAGCAGGGGGTTGGCCAGGGTGGGAGAGGATTGAGCATGAGAAGGACAGCTCTCCTCTCCCAGTGAGGGAGGGAGGGACTTAAAGGCTGGTGCACCTTTGACACCTAGCAGTGTCTGCGTGTCAGAGAGCCTGGGTCCCAAACATTTTGGATGGGGGTGGAGTAGTTGGCTGGCATGCTGTGGGCAGAAGAGTGCACAGCTCAGCCATTGCCATTACCAAAACAAGCTCCACCTCTGGGGGGGGGGGGCAGGAGGGAGAAAAGCCAGTGGAGAAAATGTTCTGGGTAGTTGGATGAATGTCGACCCCCACAGGCAATGCTCCTGTGAATGGCAGGCACCTCCCAAACCAGATCCATGCTGGCAGGTTGAGGGATCCCTGCTGCCCCACCATGGTGGGGTAAGCCATGGAGGATGACAGGAGGTGAACTGCGAGCTAGGAGCATGGGGTTGGGGGGTCAGTGAGATGGAGGGCTGCCTAGGATGGTAGATAAAGAAAAGTACAAAAAAAAAAGAGTTGTCAATTTTTAATTGGCCACATTATTCAAACTTTTTATTATTACAGAACACCATGGATTTGATCTATTTTACCTTCATAACTAATTTACTTTTTATGAACCATTCCTGAACTTTTTTAAAAAATCCTCTTTTAGTGGTCCAGTTTTATCGAGAACAGGTTTGCCACTGGTTGCCAGTGCTGAACTGTCAGCATAAATGATGAAACATTGAAACATAGACAGTGACAGCAGACAAAGACCAAAGGTCCATCCTATCTGGCCAAGTTGCCTAAAGAAATAGACAAATAGTCCTCACAAACAGAAGGCAAATCATTAAGAAAAAAGATAAACAAACTGTAAAATGATCCCTGGGATACTTCAATATTTAATGGCCATTCACAGTGATATAATATCACCTAGTTTCACTTTTTGAGACCTGTACATCAGGTAATTTTGGAGCCATTGACCTACATTTCTTGCCAAACCAAGTTTGTACAACCTTTCTGCAAGTAAGCGATGGCCTACTAAATTAAATGCTTTTGATAAGCAAATATAAACCAATCCAGCAATGTTCCAACTGTCCAAGGTATCACTGAGAAAATCCATATACTCCAACATTGCTGTTTTGGTAGTACATTTTTGCAAAATTCATGTCATGCTTTTGTCAAAATACCAGAACCCTCAATATATAGCAATAAGTGGTCATACACAATTCTCTCTAATACCATGGACAGTAGGGACAGGACTGAGACTGGTCTATAAATACCTTTTATTGAGGCATCACCCCTTTATATACTGGAACTTACCTCTGCTTGTTTCTGTAGCTCAGGTACCTACTGAGTACACAGAGATAAATTCAGTATTTTTCTAATGGGTAGTGCCACGTCATCAATAATTTTCAGGTTAACGTCCAAGCTGACACTTCCTACCCCTATTTTTATATTAATTTTGCTTTATTAGCTTGAAATAAAATTCCCCATCAATCTCCATTTCATGCCATTCTTTACCATTTAAGTCAACAGGAGTATTTACTTAGGATGACAGCAAACTAAAAAAAGTGTTAAATTCACTAGCTATACTGAAAGTATCATAGAAACATAGAAACATAGAATTTGACGTCAGATAAGGACCGCTTGGCCCACCCAGTCTGCCCATTTCCCTACCTACTGGATAAGCTGCAGATCCTAGTTAACTAGCAGCCTACTTTTTCCATAACCCCACCAGAATTGCATTATGTCTGTCCCATGCATGCTTGAATTCCACCACTGATTTTGACTCCACAACCTCCTCCAGAAGGCCGTTCCATGCATCCACAACCCTCTCTGTGAAAAAATACTTCCTTAAATTACCTCTGAGCCGCCCCCCCCTCTATCTTCAAATTGTGCCCTCTTGTTCTTGCACATCTCTTTTTTTGAAAGATGCTAGCCTCTTGGACTTTGCTGATTCCCTTGAGGTACTTGAAAGTTTCTATCACATCCCCCCTCTCCCTCCTTTCCTCAAGGCTATACATATTAAGCTCCTTAAGTCCCTCTTCATATGTCTTCTGGTGCAGACCCTGCACCATTTTAGTTGCCCTCCTCTGGACAGCTTCCATCCTGTCTATGTCTTTGCGGAGATTGGGTCTCCAGAACTGCACACAGTACTCCAGCTGGGGTCTCACCAGCTGTCTGTACAGAGGGTTAATAACTTCTTATTTTCTACTGGTGATGCCTTTCCCTATGCATCCCAGTAACCCCCCAGCCCTCCTTGCTGCCCTCTCACATTGCCTGCCCACTTTGGGTCATCTGATATGACTACCCCAGGTCCCTTTCCATTTTTGTTGTTGTTAGTATCTCACCCTATTGTGTACTCTTCCCTGGGTTTTTGTTTCCCAGGTGCATTACCTTGCACTTCTTAGCATTGAATCTAAGCTGCCATACATTTGACCATTCCTCTAACCTTGCCAAGTCCCTTCTCATCCTTTCCACCCCACCCTGTGCATCAACTCTGTTGTAGATCTTAGTGTCATCTGCAAAGAGACATACTTTTCCTTCCAGTCCTTCTGCAATGTCGCTTATAAAGACATTGAAGAGGACCGGTCCTAATACTGAACCCTGCGGTACCCACTAGTAACCCTCCTTTCTTCTGAGTGGACTCCATTTACTATTACTCTCTGTGTCCTATTCTCCAGCCAATTCTTTTACCCAGGCTGTCATCTTGGGACCCACTCCCAGGATGGCTAACTTGTATATTAATCTTTGTGTGGGACTGTGTCAAATGCCTTGCTAAAGTCTAGGTAGGCCATGTCCACAGCCCTCCCTGATCTACTACTTTGGTCACCCAGTCAAAGAAATCTATCAGATTTGTCTGGCATGACCTTCCGCTGTGAATCCATGCTGCCTAGGGTCCTGTGTCCTCTGGCATCTAGATACTCGACAATTCTTTCCTTCAGAAGTGATTCCATCATTTTCTCTATCACTGAGGTTAAACTAACAGGTCTGTAGTTTCCTGCTTCTACCTTGCTCCCACTTTTGTGAAGGGGAATCACATCTGCCCTCCTCCAGTCCTCGGGTACCACCCCATCCTCCCATGATTTGTTAAAAAGGGTAGTCAGTGGTGTCACTAGTTCTACCCTTAGCTCTTTTAGAATTCTGGGATGAATCCCATCAGGCCCCATTGCTTTGTCCACCTTCAGTTTTTACAACAATTACAACTATAAGTAAAGACCTGGACGAGCCAGGGTATACAGCCCAAGAACTGACTGTATGAACTATGTACAATCCCATATTTACAAACACAGCAGGAATCCATCTCATAACTGTACATTGGTCAGTTAGCAACTCCTGTATCTAAATTACAATTCACATTCCCTATTAGTCAAATATCACCAAAGTATGTAGTCTGAACATGTAAACAGAAGGCAATTCACAATCAACATATGATGAAGAAGAAAAAAGAAGATAAAAAACCGTAACAGGAGTAGACTCCACCATATCAGCAAAAATGCAGTTTTTAAACTGTTAGTCCACTGGCAGCGATCCATACATTCCTTAAGTTAAATCCGAGATGAAGTCCTGCCACGCCCCTGAAGAGAGAGAGAGAGAGAGTCCCTATCCCTACCTACTCTCGAAGGCATACATTCCAAGCTCATTTAACATCTAATTGAATCACATATTCTCTGTACACCAACCCTATTACTCAACTCCGTCCAAAAGAAAGAGTGCAATTTGACCTCTTCATATCCTAAGAAACTAAGCTCTTGCTATTCAAAACCTGACAGACAGACCTCAGAGATCTCTGTGGTAAATAAATTGTTTCCAAAGATGACCACCTCTTCGATATAGCTTTTTGTTCCCTTCACCCCAGAACTGTCTCCTTATTCTGCCCAGAAAAAACACCAAGTCCGGTACCCACTGTCCATAAGTGTACTCTTGATCATCTTTCCAATGCTGAACCAAAAAAGATTTCACTATTGCAGACATCAAAGCCAGGTGGAATTTGGGTAGAACTCCGGGTATTTCTGAGAAGTCCCCCAAAACACAGACCTCTGGCATAATATAGTCTGAGTAGTTCAGGAATGGGTCCATATGCTGCCTAATTTCAGACCATAGAGGAGAGATTTTGGAGCACTCCCACATCACATGTAGCAAGTCTCCTATCCCCATCCCACATCTAAAACAAAGGTCCGTCTGTCTTAGTTTCCTGTCATATAGTTTTGCCGGGGTAAAATATAAATTGGAAACAATGAAATATTGCATAATCCTAAACCTAGGAATTGAAATATACCTATGGCTTTTCCAAATTGAACCAAGCAAGATTCCTGGGAGCCATTACTCTGTCCCAATATGCTACTTGTACAGGAGAGGGTGGGCTACTAAACTCCCACCAACACTCTGTAAATCTGGGAGAGCATTTGCCTCGGATCTACCCCTTCAGAAGATCCCAAGTAAATGACCCATCTATGAATCCTCCAATACTTTTCGCCACCCCTCCAACAAGTGGGTAAGTTGCAGTCTTTTAAAGACCGGCAGCCCCAACCTTAAAATTGGCATAGTAACCCTTTCACCTTGGATAAGGTCTCTCACCTTAAGGCCCCTAACCTGATTGGCCCACCTCACATTTAACATCTGCCCCCCAAACTTGAAAGTAGGATTACCCAACAGGGGCTGGTCCCAAGCTCTCAACTGAGCTTTCCTCTGCATAGGGGTAAGGAAGGACCACCACGCACTCATAGATTTCCCAATTGGGATCCCTCCCCCCCCAGTAAAATCTTTCACAAAATTAGCATACAACAATGCCTCCGGTGAGAAATCCCGCTCTTTCAGCATTTGTCTCTCCATTTGTAGCCACGTTGGGGTGTACATTCCTCCGTCCGTCTCCTAACCCACCAAGCATAAGGCCCAGTTGTCCTGCCACATAATATACTTGAAGATCAGGCAGTTTAATCCCACCCATTGACTGAGGCAGACGTAGCAGCTCGTATTTCTTCCTGGGTGGTTTGGAGTTCCATAAAATTGGATAAAGCTTCCTGATAACCCTAAACCAAGTAGCATGAATATCATAGGGGCAATGTATAAAGGATATAATAACCTGGGCAATAGGTTCATTTTAATGAGGCCAAGTCTAGCCATAAAATTCAAGGGGAGCTTATTCCATCTCAATATGTCTCTTCTAATTGCCGATATCACCCTTCCCACGTTTGCTTCAGCCCCCTTTTCCCTATTTGCTAAAATCCGAATGCCCAAGTATTTAATCTCATCCGACCTCCACTGCAGGTTCAGGAGAGCAAAGTCCGCCTTGTATACATGCGGAGTCAGGGGGAGAACCTGGGTTTTGGTTAGATTCAATTTATAATTTGCTACCTCCGAAAAGCACCAGACTAGAACCCTTACTCTTTCAAAACTAGAAACTGGGTCCTCTAAGTGCAACAAAATGTCGTCAGCAAAAACTGAAAATTTAAGTTCCCTCCCCCCTAAGCTCACCCCTTTTATAAGTTTGTCTTGCTTTATAGCTCTTAGCAGGGGTTCCAAATAAATATTGAATAATATTGGTGACAGTGGGCATCCCTGCCTAGTCCCGTTTTTCAACATTATTTCTCGAGAGCTATACCCATTGCACAAAATCCTAGCCAATGGGGCGGCATATAGATGTTTAATACCTTTAAGCAAACCCTCCGGAAAACCCATCTTCTGCATTGTAGCGAAAAGAAAACCATGGGAAACCCTATCGAATGCCTTTTCAGCGTCTAGAGATATTAGGGCTAGTGGTAATTGAGAATCCGGAGCGTAGCTAAGTATATGATGCAACTTCCTAAGAGCATCCTGAGCCCCCCTCCTGGCATAAATCCCACTTGTTCCTCACTGATTAAGCTTGGAGCAATGCTCAAAATTCTATTGGCCAGAATTCTCGTTAAAATCTTAATATCCTGGTTCATTAAAGCTATAGGTCTGTAGCTATCCACCCGAGCCCTAGGTTTATCAGGTTTAGGGATCAAAGATATAAATGCCTGGTACAATGATGGATGAGACAACCCCTCCTGTATAATAGTGTTATAAAACTCCAATAGAAGTGGCAGTATGATCTGAATGTGCGTTTGTAAAATTTAGCTGTAAGACCATCTGGGCCGGAGTTCTACCAGAGGGTAAAGATTGTACCACTTCAATATCTCCCTTTCCGTAATAGGAGCCGCTAACTCTAGCCTGTACTTCATCCAACACGGAGAGGTACTCCTCAAGAAAAGCATTAATTTCCTTCTCTCCCGCTACAGTTCCCAGCCCATAAAGGTCAAAAAAATGGGATGCGAACACATCTGCCATCTTTTGGGAGTCTGTTAACAATTTCCCCCCATGCCATATAGAGGTGATAGTTCTACTAGCTTCCCATTCCCTGACCCTAGCTGCTAACAGGCGACCTGGGACGTCCCCCTGTAATAGATATTTAGCCTGAATCTTCTCCAACCAAAATTCCACCTTACCATAACATAAATCTGCTCATTCCCCACGTAGAGATTTAAGTTCCAAATCGATTTCTCCCGAGGAGCCCTCCAAAGGGGATAGCGATTCTATCGCCCCCAAAATAAATTCTTCCTTTGCCTTCCTCAGTCTATTCCTCCTGGCAGCCATAGCCTGAACTGCCCCTATATATAGCACTTTGCACGTTGGCCAGGCCAACTTTTGATCTTGTAAAGATGGTAGTTGAGACTGAATGAATCCCCTCAGGGATTCGTCCAACTCTTCCTGCACTGTAGTTTCAGAGAGCAGCAAATCATTCAGTCTCCATCTAACTGGTTTGGGAGGAGCGGGGCATGGTTCCCACAACAGAGAGATGGGGGAATGATCCGAAAGAACCCTTACCCCTGTCGTCAAATCCTCCACTTTCCGAAGAACAGCACCACTGACCAAAAAAAAATCAATACGTGAGTGAATCTTGTGGGCAGCCGAGAAAAAGGTCATAATGCTGCCCTTCCTTGAGTGAGTCTTACTGGTCCACCAGAGCAGTCGCCCATCATCCTCTTTAAGGCAATCTGCACCTTACTTGGGGCCTAACAGATGGGGTATCCTGTCTAACGAGTTACTGATGCACACATTCCAATCCCCAGCCAAGATAAGGGAATCTGTGGGTATAGCTGCTATATCCCTTTCTACAGAGGCGAAAAAATCTTCGGACGATGGGGTGGGGCCATAAATAGAAGCCAAAGAAATTGCCTTGCCAGCTAAAACCCCGAACAAATATAGCCCCCTACCATCCTCCCTTAGCAACACTTGTTCAACCCTGAAAGGACAATTATTGCTTACCAAAATCGCCACCCCCCCGATGCCTTTTCCTTGCCCTGCCCGTAAGCCTGGCCCACCCATAATTTCTTAAGACAGCTTAATTCCTCAGTTAAGAGGTGGGTCTCTTGCAGGGCAGCTATATGAGCTCCTAAGTATTTAATATGTCTCAGGATTACCATTCTTTTCCGTCTACCCCTAAGGCATTTAACATTCCAGGAAATTATGTTAAAACGAGTCATCGTTCACAGAAAAAAAAAACATAGCATGTGATCCATTTCCCTAGCCTTCCCATTCCGCCTTCCCTTACTGATCACGCTATGGACTCTCTCTCTCTCTCTCTCTATCCCACCCCCCAAACCCCTCCCCTGCCCCCGATCCTTCATCGACCTCCTAGAAATTGCCAGTCATGGATGAGCCTTCCTCCGATACCTCCGCCTCATTCCCTGACCCTATCACGAAGAGAGTCAGTCCAGCCCTTGACCTCCCATCGTCCTAATCCCCTCCTATTGTACCATCCCAGAACACTAAAATTACCCTTCCCAATCTCGGAAGTTGCAGAGCAATAACATATTAAAGATCCTAAGTAAATCAAATCTCACAAGAGATAACTCTATTTAAAACTATATTCAACAACTATAGGAGGAGTTAAGTCACACTGTTCTGATGCCTTGCTTTAGTAACATATGGCCCTCTCAAAAACCCTAGATTTCTCCCTAGAGACCAAACATTACCCCTGATACTCCAATCCAAACCTTATGGGACACCCATCCAAGCCAGCCAGACTTGATGCAGACACCAGAGTCCCAACCCAATATGAAATGAGAATAAAAAGGGAGAGACAAATAACCTTAACTACAATAAACATAACCTCCTGCAAAGTCCATATTCTTTTAGTCCAACTGTGAACCAGACCATGTACCAGCACTATATCTGGGCAGTCCGCCTCAAGTCTGAGGCTTAAATAAGTTAGGGAGTTCAGTACGCAAACTTTCCAACGCATCCCTCGCCGTCAGGTATCGTTTTTCACCTGATTGTAGTCTCACCAACAGCGTTGCTGGGTACTGCAGACGGAATTTAATACCCGCCAAATAAAGCTTTTTTTTAATCTCTTAATTCCCTCTGCTTTTCTCTGACTGAAGGGGTTTGATCCTGAAACATCCAAAGCGTCGCGTCATTCCACTGGAGAGCTTTATGTTGTCTAGCCTTCCCCAGCACGTGCATCATCTCCTTGAAGTTGAGAAATCTCATGATGATCACCCTGGGTCGCGCACCCAGCGGGGGCATTTCTCTTAGTGCTCTGTGGGCCCTCTCAAGATTGTATGCTTCCCCAAAAGGTGACTGGCCCAACATCTTGAAGAGCAGGTCTTGAATAAAAGAGACACAGTCCGCCCCTTCAGATCTTTCCGGCAGCCCCGCCAATATCAAATTATTTCTCCTACTTCTCGACTCCTGATTTTCTATTCGATCCTCTAACTTCTTGATTTGTTTTTTAGCCGTAAACAGTTCTTGTTCCAACACCAACGACTTTCTTTCCTGGGAGGCTATCCTAGCCTCAGCATCCCCCATACGCTGTGCAAGGGATTGCAATACAGACTTCACGGCTGCAAAATCCGCCACCAGACCTTGAAGTAGCCTTTTGATATCTTGCAGGTCCTCACTAGGCTGAGCTGTTGCCCCCTCCTCCGCTTAATTCCTCCTCAAGTTCTTTAAGAGTGGGGGATTGTGGCTTAGGCCTCTTGGTTGCAGGGGATCTCGCCGTGAGGGGCTCCGTAGCTTTGGGCTCCATCTCTACTCTCAGCCTCGGACTGTCACACATGCTTGCAGTGCACACCAGCTCGAACAAAAGAGGATTGTGCCCGAGTTGTTTTTCAGACGATTACGGCCCAAACTCTCGACCGCTACAGGTAGCGCACCCAAATATCCCGAAATCACTCGCACTTAGGCAGACTCTCAACGTTTGAACACAAAATTAATAGCTCGGGCCTAGGAGCAGCACGGAGGGCATCTAACTCGACTCAGCGCATCACGTGACCCCCATCCACCTTCAGTTTTAGAGTTCTTTCAGAACCCTTTCTTCTGTAAATGGGCTGGTATCAACTTCTGTATCCAGAGTGTTACTACTGTTTGTTTTATGTACCTCCCCCTCTTCATTTGTAAATACTGAGCAAAAATATTTGTTTAGTATCTCTGCCTTTTCACAGTCTCCCTCTGTCCACCCTCCCTCCCCTTTATTAAGCCTCACTATCCCTCCCTTGGTCTTCCTTTGCTCCCTGATGTACCTATAAAAGGTTTTATCCCCCTTCTTAACTGAATTGGCTATCTTTTCCTCGGTTTGGGCCTTTGCTGTTCTGACTGCCTTCCTAGCCTCCTTTTGCTTTAACTGATACAGTTCTCTGTCCTGCTCCTTTTGCAATTCCTTGTACTTCCTGAATGCTTTCTTTTTCTCTTGAACCTTCACTGCCACTTCCTTTGAGAACCATAGTGGTTTCTTACATCATCTTGTTTTGTTTATTTGCTTCACACAAAGGCTGGTTACCTCTGTGATGGCAGTTTTTATTATTCCCCATTGTTCTTCCACCCCTCCTTCCTGCTCATTTGCTAGTGCATTCCTTAGGCACTCACCCATTCTGGCAAAGTCAGCCCTCCTAAAGTCCAGTACTTTTGTCTTTGTATGGCTTGACTCTATTGCTGTGTTTATTGTGAACCATACTGTTCTATGGTCGCTAGTTCCCAGATGGCTACCCACTTCCACATCTGTGATCCTCTCTCCATCTCCATTTGAGAGAATCAAGTCTAATATTGCTCCCTCTCAAGTGGGCTCCAGTACTAGTTGTCTAAGGCATGCTCCTTGTAGGGCATCTAGAATAACTGCACTCTTCGAAGTGGCAGCTGCAACTGCACTCCAGTTAACATCTGGCATATTCAGATTACCCATCAGCAATATCTCCCCTTTTTCTGCCATTCTAAGTATATTGTCTATCATTTCCCTGTCCATTTCCTCCCCCTGAGAAGGGGGTCTATATACAACCCCTGTGCGTGTTGTGGTGCCATTGCCTGTCTCCAAATTTACCCACAGTACTTCTTCTCCTACCTGTTTACCCTTTTGTTCTGTTGCTTTTATTCCTTCCCTTATGTAAAGAACTCCTCCTCCTCCTCTTTTACCCTCCCTGTCCCTCCTGTAGACAGTGTATCCTGGTATGTTTATGTCCCAGTCATGGTTTTGTGTGTACCATGTTTCTGTGACTGCCATGATATCCAGATGTTCCTCCTCCATCAAGGCCACTAATTCAGGAAGCTTGTTACCCAGACTACGGGCATTAGTACTCATTGCTCTCTATTTTTTGATGGCTTTACTTTCTGTTGCAGCATCCTCCACTGACCGTTCTACCTCAGTCTTTTTCTCATTTAGTATCAATAAATGTACCCCCTTCACTTTGCACAACTTTGAAAACAGACTTTTTGTTCCACCCCAAAACTTGATTAATGCTTTACCAATTTTTGTGTGTGGTGGGGGGTTGTTAACTTCTTCCTTTTGCTTATGCTGAACATAATAATTAGCTTAACATTTCTGAACTAGCAATTTGCATTTAATACATAGCTGTTTATACATTATTTCATCCCTATCAAGCCCACTACATCTAAATGTCAACCTCATTTTGTCTCTTTCCCTAATTAAACGTTTAACATCCCCTGTTAAAAAAATTTGGAGATGCTACCTTTTTCCTATTGATTCCAAATCTATTGCATACTCAATAATAAAATAATCTAAAGCCAAGTTCACTGATGAAATACAGTCCATAGAGGACTAGTCAACAACACATAATGCCTGTTTAGAGGTTGCTATTTCACTATTTAAATTTTTTCTAGAACAGTCTCTGGTTTTGGGCTATCCATTTTTACAGACCATTTACATGATATGGGACAATGATCACTAAGATCATACAGAAGTACTTCAATTATTTTTTACAGTTTC
The DNA here is from genome assembly GCA_016271365.2 of Neoceratodus forsteri. Taxonomy (NCBI): domain Eukaryota; kingdom Metazoa; phylum Chordata; order Ceratodontiformes; family Ceratodontidae; genus Neoceratodus; species Neoceratodus forsteri. The sequence continues at coordinate 315,424,228 of CM057451.1, read as the reverse complement.
ACAGTTGAACACAAAGACCCAGTTAAACAAAGTACCCTTTTTGTCTTATAATTCAATCTAGTAGTCTTAATCAACATTTGTTGCATCAGCTTTAAAGCAGTTATTTTATCCCAAACTCCATTATTAGCCCCTTTTGGCTAGTCACTATTAAACTCAGAAAATAGTAATTTTCCATGGTTCTCATTTAACTGTACTACATGCTCAACAAATAAGCTCATATGAACCTCACCATACTTAAGAGGAATATATGTTACCCACATTACTAACGTTGTAGTCCCTCCCACAACTTAGGTAATTGCCAAGAACTTACATTAAGGTTTATTGTCAAGAATATTCACATTATAAATTAATAAATTATAATTTATATAAATCATGCAACCTCCACCCCTCTTTATCTGTCTATCCAGGTGAATTATTGCATATTGTTCCAAAGCCAGTTCTGTATCTTCCATTTTAGAGGCAAACCATGGTTTCAGTTAACAAAATAACATCAGAGGTTTGATTTTCATGGAGTCCACAGATCACCACAATTTGCGATGATCTAGGACTGCAGCAAACTCCAGGTGCATCAAGGATCCAGTACCCAATTTTGTAAGAATAGGGGTCCTTGTGCCAAAGATTAAGGAGCTGCCAGAGCTGCAGGATTGCACCAAATATGTGGTTCACCTCTTGGGCTTGATGGAGGGATTTGTCACTCCCCCAGCACAACCCTAGCCAACCCATAGATGTTTGGGGGGGTTTGAAATACCCTGAAGTAGGGCATGGGGGGCTGCTGGAGCTATGGTGGTGCTGAGGGGGGCAAGGGGGGCATGGTAAGAGTTGGATGGAAGTGTGGAGGCACCAAAGGGAGATGACATGGACATTGCTACACAGCCAAAGGGCAGGAGGGCATGACTAGATGAGCATGTTCCATACCACAGTGAACAACAGCCCTTGTACCTGACCCACAGGACCCACAGTGTCTGGCATTGCCATCAGGCATCTGCTGGTAAACACATGGGAGGGGACTCATATCGTGATGCCCAGGGCATGTCCCTGACCACTACATACACCCCACAACATTCACCCACTGACGCTTGCTGCCTTTAGGGGACTGTGGGTCCTGTGGGCCAGGTGCCAGGGCTGCTGTCCATTGCATTATGGAACATACTGGTCAGGTCATGCCCCCCTGGCCAATCATTTGTTTGACAGCCTCAATGGCATCTCCCTGAGTGCCACCACACTTCCCTTCCACTGCTACTATGCCTGCTCATCCCTCCATGGCACCATCAGGGCCATCAACCCTGGTCCCCACTTTTCAGGCCCCGTCCAATCGCCACCATGCCAAGCAATGCACAGAGCCCTTCAGCCACCTTCTAGCTGGTCTAAAGTCAGTCCCCAATTACAGCCATGGTGGGTCTTCCAGAATGGCAAACAAGGGATGGTGCAACCCCACCATGATGAATCCACTCTTGTGACCTGACACACAGGTACTTTTGCCACAAGAGTGGGGCAGGGGGGCTTTACTGCATGGCACCCCATTGTTGCTGCAGCTGGCATTTGAAACTTGGGATAGCCACCAACTATGATGCAAAGGGTCACTTGCATCATACCCATTTGGCACATCCATCTTTTGTCATAACTTGAGTTTTCAAAATCGAGCCCCAGGTCTCTGTATTACAACCCATGTTCAGAATTCAACAAATTTCAATATAGGACTATATACATTTAAATGAAACAAATATAGGTTATGGCTATTCTCATTAAGAATTACTGATATTATCTTCTGGACACAGGTTGACATGCACATATCCAAATATTAACAACAATAGATTAAGCAACATTTTACAACAGCTTGAAAAATACTGTGCCCTTATTGGCTGGATGGCATGATTCACAATGCGTAAACCATATGATCACCACAGTATAAAAGATATCAGTCAACCAATCACCCGTCTCCACCCTGAATCACTTCAATGCCCTTCATCAAATGTGCCGACTGCCATATTGTTACCATCGCTAAGTAAAACGTGATAAATTTAAAACTCCAAAAATGAACTCTTCCATTGAAATTATAGATCAGGAAGAGCTAGAATCTCTTTTTTCAGGTGTTCTGCACACAGAAACAGACAACTTAATGGCACAAAATGGCCCCAAAATGTACCTGTACTTCAGCCTCAAGTTACCATACAGGACTCAAGACAAAACCCATGCAATATGGGCATTGTTCTGCATCTACATTTGCACCTCCATTTCAGAACTATTTTGTTCAGTGGAAGCATACGCTTCACAAATGCATTAAAAACAAAACAAAAAACATATATTTTAACAACAAAAAAATTTTTCTCACTGTCAGTATTTCCAGCTGTATAATAGCAATCAAGCGGAGACTACTTCCTCAACCTCCCGGCAGACAGTCACAGCAACCCCGTCTCCAGAAGATGCCATCCATGTTGCTTCTCACGTGAATTCAGCAGAAGTGCACCATTCTCATATGCATTAGAAAAAAATAAATAAATACTTTCAAACAAAAAACTGTTTTCACTCGCTCTGTCTCCAGTTGTATAATAGCAATATCCGTCTGGAGGGTGTGGGTGATGCCAGGATTTACCCACACCCAGTTTGGTTTCCTCACTCAGCCTATGGCCTCATGCCCAAACCACTCTGGGTGTGGGTAAATCCTGGCATCACCCACACCCTCTCTTGGTATATCATATTGTCAACTTTTGTTCTTTATAGACTCTCCTAGATCTTCTACCAGTGCACTGTTTGCATACAGTACAACACCCTTTAACATTAATCATAACACTTCCTCTTCATGTAAATTATGCCAAGCAATGGCACAGAGTCCTTCAACCACCTTCTGGCTGGTCTAAAGTCAGTCTACTAAACAATGTGAATATTCCATCACCCTTACAAAATTCAACCCTCCGTGATATACTCTGTCTCTCAAATCTATATATGTTCCCACTGTACATTAAAACCTTTACACTCAATTTCAGTAAAGCATTCATTTCTATCTAATTTAACTTCAGCAATCCCTCCATACCCCAAAATAACCAGCATCATAAGTATGAAAAAAATCCATATTACCTTACAAATGCAACTCAGATTAAAGGAAACTATTTCACAGTTCCTAAAATGTGCTGAGTCCTATGCCCCAGCCCTGGCTGATCTGGCTGATTCTGGCAGACTCCATACTTTGCCATTATACTCTGCTGGAGTATACAGCTGCCTCACTTTCAAAGACACTGCAACATCTGGGGACTGTGGTTTAAATAGCCTGCTCAACCTACCTGCAGTGGTCCTGCCACATCAGCTGATTGGTGGGACAGGCAGCTGGTGGGAACTTGAAGTTCAGACTGGCATTACCTAGGTGCTAAAGGGCTGCAGAAAGAAGCTCCAGGTGGAACGTGAGTATGTGATGTATAGAAAGACACATTTTTAAGGGCTGTGAGCTCAGCTATGGAGTATGCAACTATGCACATCTACTAGTTAGAGTGGTTGCACAAAGGATCCCATATGAAATATATCCTATGCCTGTCAGCTAGCTCTATGAAGGTTAAATGTCATGGAAGCTGGTTCCATGTCATAACGGTGACCACTAAATAGTAAGTACCGTTACAGTGAGTGCACATCACCAAAATAGCAAAATGGCGATGCACACTTCCCAACGCGGACAACAACAGCAATGAAAATGGAGTAACATGTCTATTCCGCACCACCCTAAATTAAGATTCTCAGTTCTAGGGAACAGCATGTCAGGAAGGGGAAGAAAACTGAAAACAAAACAAAAAAATTAAAATACTGCACACACCAAAAAAAAAACAGTACCCCTACCCAGCCCTGAACCTCCCTCACTGCAGTCGTCCACCATCACCACCGCACCACATGGCCAGCACAGCAACACCATGCCAAATTATCTCCCACATTCCTCCTCCTCCTTTAACCCTCCTCTTCTGTTTACATTCCTGAACAGTCGCTGTTCTTCTCCTTAATTCGCATTGTAACCGTGTCCGCTACCATTCAGGGTAGCTCACATAACGGGTGCTCAAATTGAGTCACTCAAAACTGAGTCACTCAATTTAAGTCATCCATATAACATGCTACCATGGAAGCTTAAAAACATATACAGTATGCGATGGACACAGACAGCCTTAAAGTTAAATGTTCACAAAATGTTTGTTAAAAAAATTTACCACCTCAGTAAATTATATTGTTTCTCTTGTAGCTGCTTTGTTAAATTTCTGCATCTAGTTAGCTAATGTGGTTTGGAATTTGTCGACAAACCCTCAGGTTTAGCACAAGAAACTCCGATAGGCCCCCTTGATGCCTATACATCATATGATAAATGCTGAAATGTAAGTCATACAAGTCATTTTAAGAGTCTTTAGTCCCATGGATTCAAACTGAAGCAAATTGTTAAACTCAACACCACAGCAAGGTAAAAACAGTTAAAAAAATAATCCATACTGTTAGCAGATTTAATAAGTGCATAGGCTGTAAGACTTGAGAAAATTCATATGAGGATGCATTTTTAAATAACTATAATTCATGGCTAGTTATTAGATTATAAGTTGCAGTACATGGTCCATGCTTCCTTTTTTCACGTAATTTTCACCTGGGCAATTTAAGATTACCCATGCTCAGATCCTCTCCACTCACCCTCGTTTACTGGAAGCTCTGTAGCCTGTCCTTCACAGCAGGAACTTCTTGTAACTCTGCCAAAATGAATCCACTTTTTATTGTTGTAGGTTAGCTAGTGTCGTAGTGCCCTTCTAGTCATATACCCGTGAAGCATTTGCCAGCTCTGTCTTTGTGCAACCTGTCCCCATAGAGTTCTCAACATGTCAGTTCTTGCATGGAACCATCCTCCCACCAAACAACAGGGGTGGAAGGGGTGTCACTGTCATACACTGCAGTTCTCCTCAGGGTTACCAATGGTCACATGACCTTTGTTCCATGTTTTACTACTCCTCCTGAGAGGAGAGCATTACATTGTTCACAAAATCCTCTTCCTCCTTCAGCTGCTGTGCCACAGCATTCCAGGCATGGGAAACCAACTCAGAACAATTACTGAGTGGTTCCATGTCATAATAGTGATCACAAAACAGTGATCACTATTATGGCATGTGTATATTGCCAACTAGCATATATGCAATATTCAATTCGCAGCAACCCCACTTCTGGGAACACTTAGTGCTCTCCGCACCCCTCTGCTTTTAGATTACCAACCTCAGAGGGATGCATGTCGAGGAGGGGGCAAAACTCAGTCCAGGAAAAAGAAAATGGCAGCCACAAGCAGTGGTAAAATATTCTCCCCCAGTCCAGCCGAAACCCAGTGCCTACTGCACCATAGCCAGCCACCCTCACCACCACAGAGCTGGCTCAGCTGCAGCAGGCTCTTCTTCCTACCTTAACTCCCCTTCCTATCCCTTCCCTCCTCCTCCCTCTCCCTCCTCATCTGGTCACTCTCCTCACTGTTTCATCGCTACTCTTGCAGGGTAGCTCAAAATGATAGTGCTAAAAATGAGTCACTGTTTTTGCAGTCGCTCATTTTTAATCGCTATCGTCACTAGCTACCTTACTGAGCTATTGTGCTGAATCACTGTCAGATGGATGCTGAAGGAAAATACTGTGTTTCTAAGATTCACTTACAATTCTGTTGCACCTCTCCTTCAGATGGTGGGGAGTACAGAATGGTGCAGGCTGTAGATTTTCATGAAATGGTTGCCAAAGTAACCCTTTCAAGCTATGCTCTTGAGGGTTACTGTATCCACCATTTCTCTTGAACCTACAACACAGATAACAAGGTATGGGCAGCCATACACACGTGTCTGTGTTTGCATCAAGAGGTTTCTGTGGCAACCAGGAACCTCAGATCTAAAGTTTAAGATGTTCACTGGTTGCCACAGAAAACTTGAGACAGACAGGCTTGTCTGTGTATAGATGACCATATATTATCTATTATAGTGTATCAGCATCCATATCCATTTCAGATACCCAGCTACCTTTCAGTGACCTTGGGACCAGGGGAGTTTACACTCCTGATTCGATGTGCTGTAGCTTTTTCTGTAAGTTCACATTTTTTTAAAAAAAGCACTTTCCTGCTCAATTGGATAGACGAAAGTAGCTCTGTGGCAGCATTTTAAGTTGCTGTGCTGCAGAAGTGAGATTACTACTGCAGCACAACAACATAACAATGTCACTTTCGCACCATAACAAGCATATTCCAGGCATGGAATTCCATGCATTAAAGGGTTCCACCATGTGCTTTAGTATTATTCAGCACTCCCCACTACTTTGGTATAAGAGTGTTATATAGTGCAGTTTGGGTGAAAGGACCATAAAGCTGAGCAGTTCTGTCTGCCCAGACTGTGTGAGATAATGCTCTGATAACAAGAGACATCTCTTGCAGCATACATAAACTTAGTAAAGATCACACAAGCAAGCTACAGTGATTTATACATTTTATATTCCATTTTCTTATATTTAAATAGGTGTCTGTAATTTGAGATGTCTGGAGTTTCAAACTTCATTTTGCAAATTAGTTTGCACATTTTGCCAACTTTGTTAAGTGCAAAGAACCATTTTCGCGCAGTGTGAAGTGCCAGTGGAGGTTTTTGGTAGGTGAAGTGCCAATTTTTCAAGTGAAGGAATGCAAATTCAGTGGTGAAGTTACCACTTCACGATGACTTTACCTGAAAAAGTGTCTCTTTGCCATTAAGCTCATAGCCAAGTGGCAAAAAACAGTTTGGGAAAACTGGGAACTTCACAAAGTGATTTGTGAAGGTGAGTTTTGCCGCTTCACTGGAACTTCACTGGGGAAGTAAAACTTTGCAGCATCTCAAGTTGTAATGCTAATTCCCCAGCTCTGCAGTGGAATTCTCCAATGTAATGAAACTGAATGCAGGCTAAGAGAGACAGCCGTTCTGAGTGCTGAAAGGCTAAAATCCTGGGATTAGAATTTCTAATTATATCCATGAAAATGGACAATAAATTAACCCTTTTATTTGCCTGCATGTTGACAACAAATATCTGTTCTGCAGTATGTGCAGTATATTAATATGTGTATGCATGTGCATGACCTACATCAGTCTGGTCATTTTTGGTTTAGTTTTCTCCTGTTTAAAATTATAAGAACAAATACACCCTTCATTCATCATAAATGATGGTCATTCTACTGTAAATCCAAGCACTAGTCATGACAAATGACATGATCTCAAACAAAGGTTCTCAGTCAGCTTTCCATTGCACAGCCTATTTTTCTTGCATAAAAATGCTGTCTGGTTGATTCATAAGGCTGGGATGCAGGAGGGCTGGTAGGGGGAGGCAGTTATAGCATCCCACAAGAGACTCACTTCCTTGGATTGCAGCCACACACAACTAGGGATGTCTCTTGGTAGGGACATGCAGACAGTTAATCATGCTACACCTGCCCATTGCACGCATGCAGCATGTGAGTTCACAGCTGTTGTCTCAAGGTGGAAGTGCAAGACAGAAAATACTTCCCAGCCTGATGGTACCTATGCATGCTTAGGCCCTGCACCACCTGTCAGATCAGCATGAAAGGGTCCCCCTGATATTAAATTTAGACTCTTGAAGGCCCTTATGTGGGTAGAGGGATTATGGGGAATGTAAAGGGACCCTCAGGGGGACAAGGGCAAGTGACAAACTGGAGCAGTTGCCATTCAAGGCAGATGGTACTCATAGCTGAGAGAAGGAAAAAAGTAAATACAAATGACATTTATAATAATAAAATAAAATTTTGTTTATAAGAACTTTAAAAGAAGTATGGTTCTATACCCCATCCATTTTAACTAAAATAATTTTGTTATCCAGTAGTTCATTCTAGCCCCTCACCACCCACCTCACCGAAAGAACAAATTGAACAATCCTACTTCTTTATCAGTAAAACAGCTTTTGTCATACCCATTTCATCAGAACTGTTCCTTGCTAAAAGCGGGTTCATACCAATTGCTAATGTTCAAACTAAGCCATCTACAATGATTAGGTCAAACATGCACAGGACTAGGAGCTGATTTAATCATACAAAATGGTAACAGAATGGTTTCCCAGTGCATAAAAAGTGAACTTACCCATTTTTGTCCGCATTTTCTGTTGACAGTATTTGAGTGTTAGTTCCATCTCTGTAAAGAAGTCGAACAATATAAATTCCAGTTTGTTCACTGTGTAAGTATACTGCAATCTCCAGTGTGCAAAAGTCACTGATGCTCTGCAGCCATGGACTCATGACAAGGGGGTCCAGCTTCCCTGATGTATTATGTAAAAGGAAGTGACCTACAGTGGCAGAAAACAAAGGGAAACCATCAGGTAATAGAAAAGAAATGTCCAAAAGAATGTATAACAAATATACAAGGAGAATACAATGTATTTATTCATTACAAGGGTGTGAGTATACTGTAATCTAGACACTGCTATAGTGAAAATAACCACTCCTGATGTATCATTAGTTACGTAGTAACAACTGAGAAGTCAGTCAGTTCAGAGGGATTAACAAACGGTTGGAAGACGGGGTGGCCCTCAGCACTCCCTCCATCCGGTCATTAATCCAAGGGAATGAGCAGCTTTGAGGTTCTAACTGCAATTATAAGTCTAATCACAATAAGAACTTTCATTTTTGCTATTTTTTTTTAGTTTTAAAATAGGTGGTAGCTGTGTGGCAGGAGCCTTGTGTGCCACACAGTGTTAGTTGGTAGCTAGATCAGTAATTTCTAAGACATTAATGACCAATTCAATAGCCTATCACAAGCCTCGATAGGCTGATGAATAATTAACTAGACTTATAACATTTATTATTACTACCATTAAGTAATCAAAGACGTCAGCAAGCAAGACTATTTGTGGGCAGGGCTTCCATTCATTTATAAGCATTTAAATGACCTTTTGATAAGAGGTATCAGGCTTAAGAACAAATATGCCCTTTTATTCCAAAGTAAACTACTACAGAGTAAGCCACACAGAAAATGCTGTTCATGGACATAGGTTAAACAGCTGGTCATGAATAATTTGTGATTATTTTCCCTATGTTAAAAGAGCAGGTCAAGAGAACAGCATAAAAAAATTCAGAAACAGAGCAAGTACCACTGTGTCAATCATTTGGGCATTGAGGTAAAATTTAATAACAGTTTAAGTATACCCAGCATTGGTGGCCAGTCATGGTGGAGAAAGCACGCATTTGTATTGTACTCATAACTGTTTTCCAATGTTGCTCTTTGTTTTTTCAATGATTGATGCAATAACAAGCAAAATGCCATTTAAAGCCAGTATAGCTGTACTGTAAGTGATACAGTATGTACATATGTATCTTACTCTGAAAATAAAAATGAACTCGGCAGTTGCTTATATTATTTTATATGTTTATTATTAGGTAAAAAGGCATTTTCTCCTAAAGAAGCCTGTTGTGATAAGGTGAAATGTTGAGGAAATATGCCAACAATAAATTTATAATTAAAGCTGAAACAAGCAACTTTCTGAATGTCGCAGCTGCTTCTTTAACGGAATGCGCCCACCCACCCGAACCCCATTCATTTGATTTTGGATTGTCAGTCACTGGACTGACAACTGAGTTTTTGAGGTAATAATAATTGTCAAAATAATATTTTCAGATCCACTTAAAGTACATACTCTGTTTACTTTTCACAGAGTTGGCTCAGTGTTACCATTGGAGCTCCTTATCTGTTTAATGATATAAGAAAACAAAGCATATAAAAATAAATATAGAAACATATAATCTGTCAGCAGAAAAGACCACTTGGCCAACCCAGTTTACCCAAATGCTCCCTGCCTATTATGCATCTGCAGACCCTAACTGTTTCTTTTTTTTTTTTAATAATGTCTTTATTGAATTTTGAGTGAACATACAAACAGACATACACAGCGCCCGGGTTCCCGGGTGCCCACCCCAAAAACTGGGTAGGCAAACTATATACAGAGACTATATACAATCACAGCTGCCGAGAACCACCACCCCCTATCCAGACACTAAAACCAGCTCACCATTACCCAAATTGAGGGAAAATGAACAAGAAGGTACCCAGTTTGGAACTAGATTAAAAAAAAAAGGAAGACCTCAAAGCATAAAGACTGGAATTAATCCACAAGTCCTATAGTTCCCAGAACCCTCTAATCAAGGGGGAGATGTTCCCGCAGCTGTGTCCCGAGAAAGAGAGAGAGCCCCAAAAAAAGGAAAAATTAAAAAACCCTTTGCTTGGCAGCCCAGGTCCTATCTACTTAATGTACACAGAAAAAAAGGAAATTAATCCTAATACATACAGGTCTCCAAACCTAAAAGTAAAACATAGAGATAATCCAAGTGTAAATATTCGAACATAGATAATTTAATTACCCACCATGTCAAAAGACTACACTTAGACAGACAGACTGATGACAGGGAGGCTTGAGTTGGGTCAAATAGATTGCCTCTAAAATTTGCCACCTCTTATCATATGTTCCCTTTTTCCCGTTCCGAGACAATTGGCGCTTAATCCTGCCTAATACCCTCAGTAGATCCGCTAGCCAATGGTCATATGAATAAATACATTCACTTTTCCAATGCCTCAAAACATAAGCTTTGACTAGGGCAGACATCAGGGCAATATGATACTTGATCTGCGATCCCAGGATTTGGGTCATATCCCCGAAATACAGACCTTAGGTGAAATATAGTCTACATAATTTAAAAGGGGGTCCATATTCTGCTTAATCTGAGCCCAAATTGGGTATATCCTAGGACAGTCCCAAAATATATGCAACGTATCCCCCGGACTCAGTCCACACCTAAAACATAGATCTGTCTGTCCAAGCTTCCTAGCACAAAGTTTGGCGGGGGTATAATACAAATTAGAAAAAATGAAGAATTGCATAGTTCTGTATTTAGGTATAGGTATGTAAGCCACACTTTACCAAGTTGCCTCCCAGTCCAGATCAGGAGGGTATCCTTCTTTTCCCAGTAAGCCACCTTCGCCGAAACCTTCTTACTAAAGAAGTCGAGAAGCACCTTATACACCATTGACAGGGGTTTATGAGCACAATTAATTCCCTTAAGATTGTCCCAGGTAAATGGAGTTCCTGGTGGACATATATTATCCCTCTGCATTCTCTGCAACATTTTAGTAATCTGAATCGTCTTAAAAAAATTGATACCACTACATTGAAGTGGAAACACTACTTTATTGTCTAGAATTAAGTCTGACCAAACATAATTAGCTAACTGCGGAGCCCAAAAAACCCTAATTAATCGGCCACCAATAGTCATGTTAGGATTACCTAAAATAGGTTGATCTCTACAGCCCTTCTGGAGCGTTTTACGAAGAGGGGACAGGAGAGCCCACCAGGCCAGGACTGTCTTAAATATTGGGGAATCATTACCCACTCTGGGGAGAATTCCCGGATTAGTAAAGAGCAATGAATCGGGAGAGATACCCTTATCTCTCAAAATTTGCTGTTCAATATGTAACCAAGTTGGAGTGTAGCCCTCTCCTTCCTGGAAGCTGTTCCACTGGGTCATTATAAATAATTGCCCGGCTATGTAATATAAGTAAAGATCTGGAATTTTAAGCCCCCCTAAACTAAAAGGAAGTCACAAAACCACATGTTTCTTCCTCGGAGGCTTGGAATTCCATAGAAAATCAGAAAAGAGTTTTTGTATTCTAATAAACCAGGACTTAGGAATATTATACGGGGACAAATATATGGGATACAAAAATCTAGGCAATAGATTCATTTTAATTAATCCCATTCTAGCTGTCAAGTTTAGGGGAAGCTTGTTCCACCTATCCAAAGTCAGCCCTAGCTGCTACTAATACTTTATTCAGATTTGCCTCTACACCTTGCTGAAAATTAGGAGTAACCCAAATACCCAGATAATCAATACCATCTGGAGCCCACTTCAACTGGAGGTGGTCAAAGTCTGCCTTATATACATGTGGGGTAAGGGTGAGGACCTGTGTCTTGGTCAAGTTTAGCTTGTAATTTGAGACCACCGAGAATCACTTTATAACCTCCAAAACCCTGTCAAAACTCTTCACAGGGTCGCAAAGATGCAATAGAATATCATCTGCAAAACCGAAAACTTCAGTTCCTCCCTTAACCACAATCCCCGTATTTCAGGGTCCGATTGGATTGCCCACAATAAGGCTCCAGATAAATATTGAATAATTGGGGAGAGGGACAACCCTGCCTGGTCCCATTATCAAGATGGAATTCCTTTGACAAAACCATTGCAAAGGACCCTGGCCGTAGGTGTAGCATAGAGATTCCTAATGCCCCTGAGAAGACCCTCCGGGAAACCCATCCTCTCCATGGTGGCAAATAGAAAGGAGTGGGAGACCCGGTCAAAGGCCTTCTCAGCATCCAAGGAGAAAAGCGCCATATCCGAACAAGAGCTGGAGGCCTCCAAAAGGACATGGTGAAGCTTACACAAGGCATCATGAGCCCCCCTGCCTGGCATAAAACCAACCTGGTCTTGGCTAATAATCCGAGGAGCTATCCTTAAAATTCTATTAGCCAATATTTTAGATAATAATTTAATGTCCTGATTCAAGAGGACAATAGGCCTATAACTCTCTGGCATTTCTCGGGGCTTATCTGGTTTGGGAATAAGTGTAATATAAGCCTGGTATAGCGGTAAATGGGGAACTCCATCAGACAGAATACAAGAAAAAGCTCGAGGAGAAGGTATGAGAGTCTTCAAGTGAGCTTTATAAAACCCAGCTGAAAGACCATCTGGACCTGGAGTCTTACCCCTAGGTAAAGTATTAATTGCATCACTTATTTCAGCCTCTGATATAGGGATTACCAAGGCCTGGGCTTGTTCTTGCTCCAGTCTTGGTAAATTGATACTCTCCAGAAGCCCCCACACACTCTCCTCAGTGCTACCTGATGCCCCTTGATATAGTTCTGTGAAGTAATCCGCAAAGACATCTGCCATAGCCTGTGGGTCTGTAACCAATTCCCCACGATATTCCAAAAATAGTATTGTGCGAGAGGCCTCCCACTCTCTTACCCTACTTGCAAGAAGCCTACTGGGCTAGTCCTCTTGCAAAAGGTATTCAGCTTGGAGCCTTTCAGTCCAAGCCTCCAATTTGTAGTACATAATGTCCGTCATTTCATACCTCAGTTCCCTCAGTTCCCTGTCCACCTCCTCGCCAGATCCCTCCAAGGGGGCTAGTGAATTAATAGCACCCCAAATGAATTCCTCCCTTGCCTTCCTCATCCTGTTTCTCCTAATGGAGAGGGTCTGAGCTATACTAGTATATAGAACTTTACAAGTAGGCCAGGCTAAATTCTTATTGTCAAGGGTAGGGATCTGGGTCAAAATAATATCCCTAAGAGCTTCCTCCAGACGAGATAACATATTGTCTTCTAAGAAGAGGGATTCATCCAGCCTCCATCTGAAAGGTTTTGTCCGAACAGACTCCATTACCCAAGACATCTGAACTGGAGAATGGTCAGGCAAAATTCTACTGTGAGTAAATAGTTTCCTAACCCTCCGCAGGGCCTCCTGATAAACCAAGAAAAAGTCGATACGTGTTTGAGTTTTATGCACCCCTAAATAAAAGGTCATATTACAATCCCCTTGTTTAAACTTCCAAAAGGGGTCTGTCAACACTGCCACCGCTAGAAGTCTAGCCAAAGATACCTGCGCTCTAGAAGGCGGCTTTTTAGAAGGGGGCTTCCTATCCACCAGGTTACTAAAGCAGAGATTCCAATCCCCTGCTATAATTAGGGAGTGGGATGAGAAGCTAGTTAGGTCTAATTCCAGGGAGGAAAAAAAATCAGGGTTGGGAGGAGTTGGCCCATATACAGAGGTAATTGTTATTAACCTCCCCATAATAGTGCCCATGACGAAGACTCCCCACGCATCCTCCCACGCTTTATATTGCAAGGGAACAAACAGGCAACTCTTTGCGATCAAAATCGCAACGCCCCCTGAAGCTTTGGCGTGCCCCTCTCCAAAATCTTGACCCACCCAGAGCCTTCTCAAGAGCATTAACTCTTCCTTTAACAGGTGGGTTTCCTGCAATAAAGCAATTTGAGCCCCTATCTGTGAAATATACTTTAGGATCACTAGCCTCTTTTTCCTCCCTCTGAGGCCTTTAACATTCCAAGATACTATGTTGACCATAAACATAATAATTTACTACACCCCATACCTCCCAGCCCTGGCTGCCAGCAAAGGAAAAAAAAAGAAGAAAAATTCAAAATCTGTATTTTGGACTCTCTCTCCTCCCTCCCCCAACCCTCACCCCTTTTGACACAACCCCCGATCCTCTGATCGTCCTCCTAACCACTGTCGAAAACGAGATGAGCCAGCCACTGAGCACGCTCCCTAGCCCCCTCCAACCTCAAATTAACTCAAGTCAAGCTTCTATTCCCTTTACCAGAATATCAATATTTGAAAGCCCTTCCCCTTCTCATACTTCTTCTGTAGCCCCAGCACATAGCCCTCCCTCTTAAGGGCTTTAAAGCAAAAGTCACAGAGTCTTCAAAATCCTCAGGGGATTGCACAACAGTACTACTGAATGGTCTTATTCCAAGGTAAAATAAATGGGAAAAAGCAGTCCTCAGTCAGTATCCAAAGACTTCTCCCATCACAGAGTTTCAGGTTGCCGCCCTGAACAGATCTGGAAGTTCAACTTTCAGACCCTCTGCAGCATCCTCGCTGTCAAAACCTCCGGTCTCGATTGTACAATTTGACCACCAAAGTAGCTGGATGTTGCATCTGAAACTTCACGCCTGCTAAATATAGCTTTTCTTAATGTCAATATATTCTTTCTGCTTTTCACGGATGGCAGGTGTCTGATCCTGGAAAAGCCAGATTGCAGCTCCATTCCAATGCAGGTTTTAAGGGCTTCGCTCTCATAAGAACGTGGGTCTTCTCCCTAAAATTCAAATCGGATTATAATAACCCTGGGTCGCGCCTCTGGGGATCTCTAGAGATCGGTGTGCCTCTCAATGTTATACGCCTTCTGTAAGGTGTAGGGCCCAAGATCTTTAAAAGCAGCCCCTGGATGAAGGCAATACAATCCGAACCTTCAGACCGCCTGGTAAACCTGCCAAAATCAAGTTATTCCTTCTGCTATGAGATTCTTGGTCATCTACTCTCCTCAAGTTTCTTCACCTGTCTCCTTAAAGCCACAAGCTCCTGTTCATGTGCGATTCCTGTCTTTCCAGCAACTCTAGCTTCAAGATCTCCTACTCTCTGTGCCAGAGCATTAAGAGTAGGTTTGATTGTAGCAAAGTCGGCTACCAACCCCTGAAGGAGCGATTTAATTTCCATTACATCATCCGGGGGAATCTGGCCTTTCTCCTCTGCACCCAAACATGTCTCCTGGTCTTCTGGCACTGGTGAGGGGGGCTTCGGGCGCTTGGAAGGCGGCGCCCCTGCGTCGGAGAGTTCGGGGCTTCCGGACTCCATAATCAGTGCTGCACCGCAGGGAAGTTCACTCGCGCTACCAAAACAGATTACCGGACCCAACAAGTTTCTCCGGTATGCGCGACGGTCAGTTGCCGGTTTTAATAACAGCTGTCAGCCCGTTTATGCTAATCGGGGACTTTAAGATTACTTTTGAGGTTGAGTCAGCTGGGAGTAGCGCTCAGCACGTCTTCACCGAACTAGCACATCACGTGATCCCGACCCTAACTGTTTCTAATAATCCTCCCCCATCTCTGTCTCTGTTCTTCTATACCCCTGTGTTTATTCCACACATGCTTGAAGTCCTCCACCATTCTAGCCCCCACCACTTTGGCTGGTCATTGGTTCCATGTGCCCACCACCTTTTCAGTGAAGAAATAATTCCTTACATTCCTCCTGAACTTCCCCCATCTAGCTTTATCACATGCCCCCCCCAGCCTGCAGCTTGTCCTTGTTTATACATGGTTTCCCTCCTGTACCCTGTTCACCCCATGTAAGGTACTTACAGGTCCTAATCATGTTGTCTCTCTGTCTCCTCTCTTCCAGGGTGTACCTGTTAAATCCCTCACTCTGCTTGTACAGCTTCCCTTGCAATGCATGCGCCATTTTGGTTGCCTCTGGACTGCTCCACCATGTCTATGTCCTTTTGAGGTGTGGCCTCCTTTACTGGACACAGTACTCCAGGTGGGGCTGTGCCAGAGAGCAATACAGCAGTGCCACATCCTCCTCCTCCTGCTAGTGTTACCACTCCCTTAAGCACCCCAGCATCCCATTAGTCCTGCCTACAGCCTTGTTGCACTGTTCTGCCACTTTTAGGTTCTCTGATACAATAACACCATGATCCTTTTCCTGTCTAGTGTCTGCCAGTACCTCTCCCCCATCATATACTCAGCACCAGTATTCCTACAGTATATCTTAGGTGTATGATTTTGCACTTTTTGATGCTGAACCCTGACTGCAACATCCATGATCAGTCCTCCAGTTTCCCTGGATCCATACGCATATTATCCACCCCGTCCAGAGTATCCACCCTTTTACAGATTTTGGAGTCATCTGTAAAAAGGCATATATTTCCTCCAGTTCTTATGCAATGTCCACAGTAAAGATATTGATGAGGACAAGTTCCAGTACTGAAGCCCATGATATCCTCCTAGAAACATAAAAACATAGAATTTGATGGCAGATAAGGACCGCTTGGCCCACCTAGTCTGCCCATTTCCCTACCAAATGGATAAGCTTCAGATCAAGTTTCAAGTTCAAGTTTCAAGTTTCAAGTTTATTGCAGGAAAGACTCGGTT
This sequence comes from Neoceratodus forsteri, assembly GCA_016271365.2. NCBI lineage: Eukaryota > Metazoa > Chordata > Ceratodontiformes > Ceratodontidae > Neoceratodus > Neoceratodus forsteri. Next base: position 315,407,512 of record CM057451.1, on the reverse strand, counting down.
GAGCAAGCTCATTCACAAGGAGGTCCTGAGGCACATACACATACAGTTCGCTATTACATAGACAGGAGATATAAAATTTAGAACAACAAAGAAAAAATATATAATACAAGAGGTATACACAATAGAAGTCCTTATGCTATATATGCAGTACATTCCAGCTTTAACCTTGCCCTAAATTATGCAACACATTTCAGCTTAATAAGTAGAGGGCCAGTTGGTACCTAGGAAGTTGACATGGCATTGGGGGCCTAGTAGCACCTACATATGTCTTTTAATTTAGAGATAGCTAATGTTTTGTAGGAGTTAATTGATACGATGCTGGTTAGCTTCAGCATGGCTTGTAATTGGTTCCGAATGTTTGGGAAGGCGCATGAGACAGCTCTTTGGCCAGCTGTGGTATGTGTCCTGGGAACATCTAGTAGGATATGGTTGGATTTTCTTAGGGAGTAGGCACTATGTGAGATTTGTATGAGAGACCTTAAATAGACAGGCAGTTTGTGAAGTAGTAATTTGAGGGTCCAAATGCCAGCATGCAGGAGGCGTCTGGTGGCAAGAGAGGTCCACCCAACTGTTGCATAAAGATCACAGTGGTGGGTCCTGTATGCAGAGTTAGTAATGAAGCAAAGAACACGGTGATAGAGTACGTCCAGTTTAGATAGGCTCAAGGTTGGGGAAGAGATAAAGATAATGAAGTCAAGCAAGGGAAGGAATGTTGCTTGGGCAAGTCTTTTGAGGGTCACGAGAAAAAAGAGGGTTCTATTTCTAAAGAAGCAACCCAAGCATGCTTTAAGCCTCTTTGATAGATCCTCGATGTGGTCACTGAAGGAAAGCTTGTTGTCTATCCACATACCTAGATATTTAAATTTAGGTACGACTTCCAAGAGTTCACCTAGGGAGGTAACTATGAAGTTTTTAGGTGGGGTAGGTAGGGCACCAGACAAGGCAAGTCTCAAGAAAATCATTGTCTTGGTTTTTTTGGCATTTAAGAGAAGCTTGGCATTGATAAGGTTGCTTTCTAACTGGATCAAGTCAGCTTGGAGTGCTTCCCTGACTTCAGTTAAGGAAGAGCCTGATGTGAACAAAACCATATCATCTGCAAAAAAATGTATGCTAGAGTTCTTTATGTGGGAGACAAGGCTGTTGATGTACAGGGAAAAAAGGATTGGTCCTAGGAGCCTTGAGGGACTCCTCTGGCAATTGGAAGGGGGGCAGATAGTAGGCCATCAGCTTTGACTTTTTGTATCCTTCCCGTGAGATAACTGTTAAACCACTGTAAGGTAAGTGGAGTGGCACCTATGTAGGCAAGACAGGTGATTAGAAGGTGATGGTCTACAGTGTTGCAGGCCTTACTGAGGTCTAGAAAGACTGCACCAGTAACCTTCTTGGTGTCCACAGCATGGATCCAGTCATTAGAGACTTTAGCCAAGGCTGAGATGGTACTGTGCTTCAATCTGAAGCTAGATTGGGATGGGTTTAGGAGTGAGTGTGCTTCAAGGTGATTTTTTAGTTGGTTATATATAAGTTTTTCCAGTACTTTGGAGAGAACGGGTAAGATACAGATGGGACAGTAGTTTTTTAAGTCACAAGGATCTCTTGATTTGAAGAGAGGAAGACTATGGGCAGATTTCCAGCAGTATGTAACAGTGGCTGTGGTAATAGAGAGGTTGAAGATGTGAAGGATGGGGGATGTGAGCTGGGCATAGCCTAACTGCAAGAAACATTATTCAAGGCCATCCCCCCCCTGCACTTTTCTTGGTGTCAAGGCTAAGAATGATGTCTTTGACTTCTTTGTAGCTAAACAGGCATAACTGGAAGGGATGAGGTGGAGTAGCATGTATAGAATCTGGGCTAGTATTGCTATTCACTCAGCTAGCATATGGGGAGGAGTCGAATGCCAACCCAGCAGTGGCAAAGTGAAGGCTAAGTTCTTCGAGGATTCGCAGTTTATTTTCAACCATCCTGTCCTTGGCCAGAATCTTGGTGGGAAGACAGGAAGCAGCAGGATGGCCTTCAATGGATCTCAGTGTCTTCCAGATTTTTTGTGCATTCCCTTTGGCCTGCTCCAGAGTAGAGATGTAGAAGTTTGCTTTAATAGCATGTACACTTTTAACACAGGCATTTCTGGCAGTTCTAAATGCCTGCCAGTCTGCCAGGTTCTTTGTGTGCCTGGCCCTAGCCCATAGCTTGTCTCTATTGGTAAGTGCAGATTTGAGCTCTTGGGTGAACCACGGATTTGAGATTTTCCGCACCCTCATTTTAATAAGAGGAGCACGCTTGTTTATTAGGGTGGTGAGGTTGTCATTTAGGACAAAGACAGCGGCATCAGCAGATTTGGCAAGATATAGGTCTTGCCACCTGATCGTAGCTAGATCAGTTAGGAAGTTTACTGAGTTGAATTTATGGAACGAGCATTTGATTCTGAATTTAGGGTGCTGCCGGGTTTTAGATTGGAATCTTGAACATACAACGATACTGTGGTCGCTCATGTCATTATGGAAAACTGCAGAATGTGAGATTTTATGGGGATGCGAAGCTAAGATGACATCTAAGAGTGAGCTGTTGGCAGAGTTAGAAGCATTGATTCTTGTGGGTTCAGTTACTAACTGTGTAAGACCCAGCTCATCACAGATGGCTTTTAGGGAGTGGGATTTAGCAGTGAGCCAATCCATATTGAAGCCCCCTGAGATTATTGTTTCCATGTTAGCAGCCAAGGTTATGGATTTCAACATGTTAAGAATTTCTGTGCCTCCTGACGGGGGTCTATAGCCACCAATGATTGTAATGCACTTAGTGAAAGTCGGATGTGTGCACCCACCATGGGAGTTGCTTTTTTTTGGACGAGTCAGCATCGACGGCGCCACCCCCTGGAGTGATGCTTTGCGTAGAGCATGAGGGACAGCTGTTAGGTGCCGCAGACTTCTCCTACATCCCAATTCTGTTAGCCAGAGAGGCGAAATAAGGGTTAGAAGAGAGAGTGAGGTAAGAGAGTTGAGGGATAGAAAAAGGAAAGAATATAAACTGAAAAAGAAATAAGCTGATAGAGGATAGAAGGCAGAGGAAGAAAATTGCCTACCCTAAGGGACCGAAGGGCCTCACTTCTGGGGTGGCTCTAAGGGAGCAACAGATAGGGAGGAGAAAGAAGAAGTAGAAGTGGAAAAAGAGAGAAAAAAAGAGGAGGGGAGGCTGGGGGGGGGAGACTGCCTTTGGTAAATTGGCTTAGGGTTATAAGCTTGGAACCATAAACAAGGGACAAGGATCCCATTTTGAAATTTCAAGAAGGTCAATGGAACTTCTTGCTCAGAATGAACACCAAAGGCAGATTCCCTAAACCTCCCGCCTACTCAATTTTCCTGCCTCCAGCTGGGAGCTCTTCAATTATTTTTTTTTGCAGTTAATTTGTTCATTGAGTTGTTTTCTATTTATAAAATACAGTACATTACATAGCATACTATGATTATATGCACATATTTGTATAATATAAAGTATAGATAAAGTGGCATGTTAACACCTTATACAACAGTGACATCTTGTGCTAAATAGTCTATTTGACAGGTATGCAAAGGTATGTAGGGTGTTACATTAATGAAATGAGATACCTGTACTGTTTATAAAAAGAGAAAGAAAAAAATATAATGAGATATTATAAGATTCAGATTCATTAATCATGTATTAATATAACCACTTATAGGAGTTGCATAGAAGGATAAATATATCAGGCAATACATGCAAGATAATACCAAGAGGGAGGGTCTGGTAAAGTAACTTCTCTATTTCTGAAGGAAGTTTAGATAGTCTTGCCAACATAAATAAAACTCATTCAGTCGGCCTTGTACCAGATATGATATCCTTTCCAAAGAGGCAGTATGGCTTAGGCTGTTCAGAATATCTGCCACAGTAGGTATTAACTGAGATTTCCAGAGTATTAGTATCAACCTTTTTACCTGCATAAATAGAATGCATAGCCATTTATGCTGATATTGTGTTAGTTTTGTATTTTTATCTATAACATTAAGTAAACAAAATTTGGGTTCAAATGGAATATGGCAGCCAATAATTTTAGATGTTACTTTAAAGATAGATTGTCATAATTTATATATTGGTTTGCATGACCATAGTATGTGCAGAAGGTCTCCATTCATTAAATTGCATCACCAGCAGTTGTTATTAGATATTAAACCCAACTTGCACAAGTGAGAAGGAGTTCTATACCATAAATATAATATCTTGCACTGTATCAGCCTGCTGCGTACATCTCTAAAGGTGTTATGGCAGGATTTCCAGCATTCATCCCATTGGGAATCAGATATGTCTTCTTTTAAAGCCGCATTCCATTTGTTTCTGGACATAATCGACTGATTTGGTAATGCATCTCTAATTAATTTATAAATCTTGCTGACCAACCCAGAGGAGGTAGTAATCCATGAGTTAATGTATAAAGAGGTTATGATTGGTTTAGTGATTTGTTGAGTGACATGAAGCGTAGCAGAACGGATTTGAAAATATTTCCAGAATTCATTTTTGGAAATATGCCATTTTGCCTGCAAATTACCAAAATAATCTAGTGTATTGCCTTTATCATCAAGGATATCTTTCAAAAAGACTATATTCTTTAGTTTCCAGGAATTACAATATATGGGTTTGTTCTCCAATGTAATTTTTGGATTTCCCCATAAGGGTGTGAAAGTTATAGGGGTAGGGTCTGTTTTAAGCCATTTATGCAATCTAAACCAATAATGGGTAGATGTTTTGATTGTGGGTTGATTATTTATTTTAGAGTTTGATGAAGAATATATAAAGCTATTGGGTATTTGTCCGGGAGATAGGGAAGCTTCCATATCAAGCCATAATGGCGAGTTATAGTTAGGTTCAGAAAACCATTTAATAGTTTGCACGGCTCTAAATGCCGATAGGTAAGCCATGAACCAAGGTAAACCAAAACCACCTTTAGACCAATGAGAGCATAATTTAACATGGTTAAACCTAGATACTTGGCCTTCCCATAAAAAATCTCCTATTATTTTATCAATTTTTTGAAGTAAGCGGGGGGAGATTTTAAGTGGGATACAAGAGAATAGATAAAGAATTTTAGGAGTAATACTCATTTTTATAGCAGCAATTTTACCAGGGAGAGAGAGGTTTAAATTTCTCCATTTATTCAGGTTGGTTTTGATATCTATAAGTAAAGGCTGGAGATTGAATTTCCATATTTAATTGAGGTCAGGAATGATTTTTATCCCTAAGTAGGTGATACCCTGTGGAGCCCACCAAAATCCTAGTAGATTGTTTATAGAAGGGTTGCAGCATTATTTAAAGGTAATATCTCTGTTTTTTGGTAACTAATTTTTAAACCGGAAAATTTAGAGAACAGGTTAAGTGTTTGAGTAAGTAGTTGTGCAGATAAATCAAGATTTTCAGGCAGGATAATCATATCATCTGCGTATGTTAAAGATGTGTGATGCGTATGCCCTATGGGTATTCCTATGATATCTTTATGTTGTCTTAAAAGAGTAGCAAGAGCTTCTAGAGCTAAGATAAAAAGAGATGGAGAAAGTGGGCAACCTTGCCTGGTTCCCCTTTCAAGTTTGAAAGACTTGGATAACGTAGAATTGGTGAGAACCCTAGCTTGTGGATTTGTATAGAGAAGTTTAATCCAAGAGCAAAAACGATTACAAAAACCAAAATGAATTAGCACCAGATAAAGAAACTTCCAGTCTAAAGAATTGAAAGCTTTTTCGAAGTCTACGGCTATGGCTGCAGCATGGGAATTAAGAGATTGGGCCTTATGCATTAGATTAATTAAAGAGCGGAGATGATCAGAGCCCATCCTGCCTTTCACAAAACCCACTTGTGATCTGTGAATTGATTTAGAAATATGTGGTTCTATATGATTGGCTAAGATTTTGGCAAATATTTTACCGTCTGTATTGAGTAAAGAAAAGGGGTGATAATTCTCCAGAAGGGTGTTATCCTTGTCTTTTTTTGGGAGAACGGTGATGATTGCTTCGGTCATAGTATGGGGTAATTTATCTTTCTTAGAAGACTCTTGTAATACGTTACATAGTAAGGGGCATAATTGATCTGCTAAGAGTTTGTAGAAATCCACTGGGTAACCATCCCTGCCTGGAGATTTACCAGATTTAAGCAAAAAGAGTGCCTTCTTTACTTCTACAATAAAGGGTGTATCCAAGGAGCATATTACATCCTGAGGAAGTCGGGGGAGCATTAATCTGTCTAGAAAAGAGGTAATATCTAGGGCTGATGCTGAAGAGAATGAAGTATATAACCTTTTATAAAAGGAGGTCATACTATTAATTGAGGATTCCTTGGTTTGAATTCCACCTACCTGATCTTTTAATGCTGTAATATGGTGTTCCATTTGTTGCAGTCTGAGTCAATAAGCAAGTATTTTACTCCCTTTTTCCCCTCCTTCCCAATATTTATGTTTTATTCTTAAGAATGCAATTTCTGTCTTACCAGCAATTATTTCTTTGATTTGCATGCGTAATTTCAAATTTCATAATGCAAAGGAGATGAAGTGTTGGGGTGAGGGTTAGCCAAATATAATTTTTGTTTTTCTTTAAGTAGATTTTCAAGATTTTTAATCTTTTGTTCCCTAGATTTCCTCCTATGCGCTACAAAGCTAATTATTTTGCCCCTTAAAGTAACTTTAAGTGCTTCCCATGTAGTTCCCATAGAGGTATCACTTGGATCATTATGGACAATGAATTCTTCGAGTTGTGTTTTAATCCAGGAAGAGATTCTGGATCTTTGAGTAGTAAGGGGTCTAGTCTCCAGGAGAGAGATTTTGAAGGAAGGGAGCCCCACGTAAGTGAAAGCTTGACTGGGGCGTGATTGGATATAATTAAAGGAAGGATGTTAACTTCTAATATTTTCGCTGTAACTTTAGGGGAGGTTAACCAATAGTCTATTCTACTGTAGGATTGGTGACGAGGGGAGTAAAAGTTGTAATCCTTGTCTCTGGGATGTAAAACCCTCCATATATCTGATAAACCCAGATCTTTCATTAACTGTGATACCAAATTTAGGTGTTTAGGGTGACTTTCACAGAAGTTGTTACTTCTGTCCATGTATGGATCCAAAGTAAAGTTAAAATCTCCTCCAATCAATAAAGGCGAGTTGGCCAGATTTAGTGAAAATAATTGATTGATCAGCTCTTGAAAAAATTGAGGGTCATCAACATTAGGTGCATAGATATTGACTATTGATAATGGACTTGTAGGAGTATCAAAAGTTATAATGAGCCACCTACCATCCAGATCTTTCAAAAAATTAGAAGGTTTCCAATTTAGATTTTTATGAATTAGTATAGCTACACCTCTTTTTTTTGTAGAGGCGGAGGCTGCAAAAACCTGACCAACCCTTTCACATTTTAATCTAGAGTTGTCTGCATCCAAAAGTTTAGTTTCTTGCAATAGTGCAATCTGTATTTTATGTTTTCAAAGATTATTAAGAATTTGCTTATGTTTACTTGGAGTATTTAGTCTCATATATTACTATCCATTGTGTATAATAGATTACATAAGAAGTCAGGGGACTCATATATCCAAGTAACTATAATAACAGTTTTCAGATCATCTCTAAATATATATCCAGTATAAGAAAACTGTTGGCATGACATTGTAAGGCCAGTCACTTAAAAGAGTGTATAAAATCTGCCTGATTACCTTCCGGAGTTCCTTCCATGCATCTCCTTACTAACAAGCTAACTATACTATTAGTAAACAACCAAACTATACAGCAACAGTACACTAAAGTTATCTAAGATGAACAAAGGAGAGAAGGTTGGTCCAATTAGAAAAAATACTAAACAGAAGGGGACCAAGACCACTCCTTTGTTCTCTAGGACATAGCTTATCTAATAAGAACTGGGATAGTAAAAAGAAAAAAAAAGCAGACTAGGGTACTATCCAGTTCACCTTGTTAATAAATTGACTAATAAGTCAAATATAACAATATTAGATCATATTCTAATTAAGATAGAATAGAATCCCTAAACGAACAGTAGGATTCAATACTGAATTTTCACTTTATAGGTGTAAATCTAATTGAGTTTTATCAACATTATCACCTCTAACATCATGTTCTATGCAATGGGAGTCTATAGTAAATTCCAGATTGATAATTTAGCCAGGTTTGGGAAGAAGAAAAAACATAGTATTTAAATTATATGGCCAAAGTACAATCAGAGTACCCGTTATTTACGTTAATACCCTAAGGGTATTAGCTGTGGACTATCATCTCATCATAAGTGTATCTGGTCACATATGAGTGTAACTAGTAACTATATGCTTGACATTATATGTTTCACTCATGTAAAAGTCATTGTCTTATATAAAGCTTTACAAGGATCTTACAATGAGTATATGACCCTAATGCAAATGCAAGAAACTAAATTGAGCTAACGTATACAATGGGCCACTCAGCCAATTGTCAGCTATTAACATATATAGAGTCTATCGATTCACCTTGGCAGACAACTTCAGCCGTAGTTATTCTGAGACAAAAAAAAAACATATAGCTGACATCTCTGCTGTTTCATCAGTATGAAGGTCTCTTTGTACTTGCCCTTACCAGGATATATTCTTTTTAGAGGAATCACATAGCGTTAACCCTGCTAGAACTGATTAGAAATTTACTTTTAAATTATGGGGCTATGGTATAATGAGAAAGTCCATTATTTTACACTAATGAACTTAAGTTATTAGCAAGAACTATCATCTCATCCTAAGTGTATCATGTCACATATAAGTGTGACTAGTAATCATATGCTTAACATTATTTGAGTCTCTCATGTATAGTCATCATTTTGTACAGAGCTTTACGATGCTCTTATAATATATAAGTGTCACAAATGCAGATGCGGCAAGTTAATTTGAGCTAATGTACACATCAGGCCACTCAGACATCTATCAGCTATACACATACAGAGTCTACCGATACAGTTTGACTTACAGATTCAGTAATGATTATTGAAGCTATTAGAAAACGTATAGCTATCATCTCTGATGTTTCACCGGTGTGGAGGTCCCTTTGTACTTGCCCTTACCATGGTGCTTCTTTTAAGGGGGCTCATTTACTTTAGATGGTGAATTGTCTATGTTGATATTCCAGGAAGCCTCCATGAGGTTATTGCCCATATCTGTTCCCAGTAACATGTTTCTGTCTTCGGTCAAGTTTTCATCCGAGGTATGTAAATCCTGCAGCAATGCATATTTATTATGTACTGGAACATTGGGAATAGCAGGAATATTAGAAGTAGATTTAGATGTAATGTTACACATTTTTTCTGGGCTACAGCACCGTGACCTCAAGTGATCCTATCCAAATGCCAACCGTTCCTGCACACGATCAGACTGTCTTTTCCTAGTCGCCTCAGGGGAGTCAGCCGAAGGCAGCGCTTTCTCCACGGGCACCATGCCTGAGACCGCGTTGGAGCCACCCTCAGTTGGGAACACAGTTGTAACGTGAGTCCCCCCGATTTCCGATTCCACCTGGTGAGTTGTAAATTGGGTTTCCAAAAATGATAGCAAGGATTCTGGGGTATGGAAGTCCTTCTGAGAATTACCAATGTAAACCCTCATTACTGCAGGGTATCTGAGGGAGAAGCAGAGCCCTGACTGGTGCATAATTCGTCTTGCTGATGCAAAAGCCCTCCTTTTTATAGATAGCTCCTTTGAGAAGTCACGATAAATATATATTCTGTTTTCTTGCCAAATAAGTTGACCCATATTCCTTGATTTCTGTAGAATGAGTTCTACATTTGCATAATTGAGAAATTTGGCAATTATTGGTCTAGGCCTTTGCTGTGCGGATGGCTTGGGGCCTAGTGATCTGTGAGCTCATTCTATAATTAAGTCAGCAGCGGCTTGCAGTTTGAGTATTTGCAGCAGCACATGAGACAAGAATGTTGCGGTATTGTTAGCTTCCACTCCTTCTGGGAATCAAAAAATCTGAAGATTATTCCTACAATTTCTATTTTCCATGTCCTCTAATTTTGATTGTAGTTCTTAAATTATCCGGTCTTGGGATCTGATGGTAGTTTTAAGTTCCTGTATTGAATCCTCGTTAGTGCGAATTTTGTTCTCTGTGAAGGCAAGCCGAGAATCAATAGACTTCATAGTTTGTGAATTATTTTGAGTAGCAATTTTTAAATTGTTCATGTCCACCGATAGCTTAGTGAACATTGCTTCTATTTTCTCCAAACAAGATAACTGCAGCTCAGAGTTAGCCATTCTGACAGTCTGTGGTAGACCTTCCAGTTTTATAGATATACCAGATCCGTAGCACAAACAAAGAAGAAAAAAAAAGAACTTTTAAAACCTGCTGTAGACTTGTTCCTGTATTTATTCACATTGGTAAAGTCTCTCAATTGACTTAGATGTCTGAGGATGATGTTAGATAGTGTTGATAAGCGGGAGCTCAGAAATCAAACGTCCATCTTGCTCGGTGCCAGACCACGCCCCCCCCAGCTCTTCAATTATTAAGAGGGAAAATCTGTTCCAAATGAGAACTGCCAGCTAGGAGGGAAAGAAGCCTCCTAGCACCTTGTTAAGTGATAACACAGCATCATGTGAAAGTGGGGGGGCCCTCAGGGGGCACCCCTATACTAAAAATACAGAGTGGGAACTCATTCAGACTTCCTAGATGTAAGGCAGAGAACACCCATTAAGGAAATTGAAGTGCTGGATGGCTCCAAACCTGTAGAGGCTGACATAATAGGATTAGGACCTGCCAGAAGGGTTCTGGAAAAGAAAAGTCAAGCCACCTAAGTGACCGTCTCTTTAATTGTGAATTGAAAAAATGGCTGGGAAATAGCCAAGAGATGCCCATTAAGGGCAGTCAGAAAGAGTTCCCTCAGGACTAATAAATTTTAGCTTGTTCCTCCTATTCTCAGAGGGAACGATCCGTTTAGAAGAATGGAAGAAAAGCATGAAAACTTTTTTTTTTTGGCTTAACGGCCAAGGGAGAAGTAGGAGGAACGAGCAGGGAGGGGGAGACACCGAAGAAGGAGGCCCTTAAGGGGATGGTGGGAGAGATTCAGTAATGAATGGTGAAGATACAAGAGAAGATCAAGAATTACAGTAGGTACATAATTTTCATATCTTCTCTTGTCAATCTTCACCATTCATTACTGTTGGGTGAGTACCAAGCCCCCTCCCCCAAGATGGGGGGTAAGAGAAAACCCCTGAGGGAACAGATCCCTCAGCCTCCTACTGGTGACAAGTAGAGAGGGGAAGACCTTAACCAATAGACAAGAGTCTAAATGGGTGAGGAGGAGAAGGTGCCCCCAAGGGGCTGTAGGAGGGGACGTTGCCCCTGAAGATGCCTCCACGCCCTATGGGAAAACAGATGGGTCCCCTGGAAGGCAGAGCCAGTCACCCTACGCTGGGCCATGGGTGACAGTCAGGAGAGATGAAGCCATGCCATCCATCTGATGCAGATAGCTGTCCCTACTAGTCTGGATGCCACCTCGTTGACATCATAGGATGCCCTCACTTGATGCCTTGCAAGCTCCAGATCCTGTGCGGAGAAGGCAATGGCTTGTCTAGACTACTCTGAGTGAAGTAGCAAAGCTAAGACCTGAGCCAACATTGACCACAGATGCCTGTTGTGAGCAGCGTGGTGAGCCTGATGGGAGGAAATGCACAACAATGCACAACCAGAAGAGAAGACTCTTCATCCCCACCGGTAGAACTCAGCAGAATCCAAATCTGGAGGCTTGTCGTGCACTGGGCGGCGAAGCCCAGAAGGAGTATCCAGGGACATCAAACCCTAAGGTGGGTGAGGTAAAGAACATAAAGACTTGTGGGGGGCACAATACCATCTCCTGCAGTCTCCTGGGGATGGAGAAGGAGTGGCTGGAGACTGCCAGGTGAAGATAGATGCATCCTGGAAGGGAATCAGCCAGGAAGGCACCACCAAATGGCAGGCACTGAATTCACTAAGGAAAGCACGTGTCTGCCACTCGGAATTGTCTCTATGAATGTAGGAAACATGAAACTCCGAAACCATCCTTGAAAGGAAACACTGATAGTCGGTGAAGTCAGCTACAGAGGAAAGGTGGACAGGAAGTTCCTCTTCCTCAGTTGAGGAAGACGAGGAGGAAGTGGAGCTCAAATGCCCAGAAGACTCCTGCAGTGGGGGGACAGGTGAAAGACCTGTTTGTCCATGGCCCTAACATAGGATGGGAAGGCCGCCGCAGTAGCTCTAAACATCTCCCAAGTTAATGGCCCAGTGGGCCCCACATGGCTCGGGAGAGAGGGAGGTGGTTGCAGAGGGATGGGCAAAGGGCACCTAATAGTACATGTCTAGCCTCTGCCAGAGTTCTGGGATTCAGGTAGCAATGCCGCCAAAACTGGGGACCCTGGGATCATGCCGGGTAGCGTAGAAGAGAGGAAAAGATACTACTCTGGAAAGAGCCCAGAAGGGAAGGGGAATCTACCTTATGGCGTGCCTGGGATTGCATGAGTCTAGAAGGGCAACCCTCAGAACTGCCACCAGAAGGCGCTTTAGAGACCTTCAGAGAGAGGTGAGGATCAGTGATATGACTCCTCCCTGCACCCCGCAGGGTGGTGGGGGCTCATCGCTGGTCTCGACCCCTACCCCTCAATCCTTTGGACTCTGAAGCAGCCCTCTTCCTCGAAACTAGTGGTGGACGTCCCTACTGAGCAAGACCCCAAAGGGAACCGGCTGAAGCAGGGTCCTCTTCCCTCTAGTGAAGGACCTGAGCAGCACCAGGAACGGCGGCTGCCTGGGACCTGCCGGAAGAGAGAATCCCCTCTTGGACATCCAAAGGGTCCATCACAGAAGACTCCAGGCCACCCCTAACCATGGGGCCATCCGGGCTAACCAGCTCTGGGGAATCTGGGAGAGGAACACTGGACCATCTAGCCCTGCGGCCTACAGGAGGTTCAAAGCCAGAAGACTCTAGCTGCTGATCTGTGTCCTCACATGAGTCGTCTCCCTCCGAGGAAGGGTAGACAAGAGAAGACTCCAAGCCAGCTGCAGCAGGAACCTGCCCTGAGGTGGCACCAGGCCTGGTACTGCTGTAGGATTCGATGAGCAACACGTCTGAAGAGTCATTCATCCCTCTGCCAGTGTCAGGCTTCCGGGCCACACCGCAAACAGTGCTGACTGAGTACCTGACACCTGCAACGCCGCCAAGATCCAGCATGGAAATATGAATGGCGCTGCGTGAGTCCCCGGCTCCGTGAACGGCGCCAAGGCCGAGAGTGGCACTGCTGATGGTGTGGCCCGAATCCCTGGCACCGCAAATGGCACTGAGGCCCAGAGCGGCACCGCCGATGGTGCTGCCCAAACCCATGGCACTGTGACCCAGAGCAACACTGCCGATGGCACCACCTGAGCCCCCGGTGTCGCGAACGGTGCCAAGGCCCAGAATGGCATTGCCAGTGGCCCCGACCGAGTCACCAGCGCAGTGAGAATCGGAATACTCCACGGTGAAGAAAGACAGGAACGATGGCCCACCAGCGCTGGGCCTTGCAACCAGGGGCTGTGACACCGGGGAAGCCTGCACCTCTGAGGAGGTGCCTGCCAGGAAGGCACCAATGGCGCGACTCCAGGTGGGATCACACCGTTCCTCCGGTGCCAAAGAAGAAACCTCCTCCTCGGCAATATCAGATCATAGTTAACCAACAGCCTACTTCCTCCTACCCCCCACTAGAATTGCCTTATGTCTGTCCCATGCATTCTTAAATTCCACTACATTAGCTCTGAACTGTCCCCTCTATCTTCAAATTGGGCCCCTTGTTCTTGTACATCTCTTTTCTGAAAAATGCTACCCTCTTGGACTTTGTTGATTCCCTTGAGGTATTTGAAAGTTTCTATCATGCCCCCCTCTCCTTCCTTTCCTCGAGGCTATACATCTTAAGCTCCTTTAGTCTTTCTTCATATGTCTTCTGGTGCAGACCCTGCACCATTTTGGTTGCCCTCCTTTGAACAGCCTCCATCCTGTCTATGTCTTTGTGGTGATGGGGTCTCCAGAACTGTGCACAGTACTCCAAATGTGGTCTTAGCAACTGTCTGTACAGAGGGCCAACAACTTCCTGCTTTCTACTGGTGATGCCTCTCCCTGTGCATCCCAATATCCCCCCAGCCCTCCTTACTGCATACTCACATTGCTGGCCCACCTTTAGGCCATCTGATATGACTACCCCCCCAGGTCCCTTTCCATTGTTGTTGTTGTCAGTATCTCAGCCCCCATTGTGTACTCTTTCCCTCAGTTTTTGTTTCCCAGGTGCATTACTTTGCACTTCGTTGCATTGAATCTAAGCAGCCATACATTTGACCATTCCTCCAACCTTGCCAAGTCTCTTTTCATTTTTCCACCCCACTTTGCATCTCTACCCTGTTGCAGATCTTTGTATCATCTGCAAAGAGACATACTTTCTCTTCCAGTCCCACTGCAATGTCACTTACAAAGACATTAAAAAGGACCGGCCCCAGTACTGAACCCTGAGGTACCCCACTAGTAACCCCCCTTTCTTCACTGTGGACTCCATTTACTATTACCCACTGTGTCCTGTTGTCCAGCCAATGTTTTACCCAGGCTACCAACTAGGGACCCACTCCCAGGCTGGCTAATTTGTTTATTAATCATTTGTGCAGGACTGTGTCAAATGCCTTGCTAAAGTCTAGGTAGGCCATGTCCACAGCCCCTCCCTGCTCTACTACTTTGGTCACTCAAAGAGATCAATTGGATTTGTCTGACATGACCTTCCTGCTGTGGATCCATGCTGCCTTGGGTCCCGTGCCCCACTGGCCTCTAGGTACTCAGCAATTCTTTCCTTCAGAAGTGATTCCATAATTTTCCCTACCACTGAGGTCAAACTGACAGGTCTATAGTTTCCTGCCTCTGTCTTGCTCCCACTTTTGTGAAGGTGAAACACATCTACCCTCCTCCTGTCCTCAGGTACCACACCATCCTCGCATGATTTATTACAAAGGGTAGTCAGTGGTGATACTAGTTCTTCCCTTAGTTCTTTTAGAATTCTGGGGTGACTCCCATCAGGCCACATTGCTTTATCCACCTTCAATTTTAAGAGTTCTTTCAGAACCCTTTCTTCTGTGAAAGGACTAATATCACCCCCCCCCAATCTGGAGTGCTTCTATTGACTGGATTAGGTATCTCCCACTGCTTTTCCATTGTGACTACTGAGCAGAAGTATTCATTCAGTATCTCTGCTTTTTCACTATCGCTCTCTGCCCAACCACCTTCCTCTTTATTCAGCCTCAGTATCCCTACCTTACTCTTTCTTTGCTCCTTAATGTACCTATAAAAGGTTTTTTCCCATTCTAAACTGAGTTGGCTATCGTTTCCTCGGTTTGGGCCTTTGCTATTCTGACTGCCTTCTCTGCTTCCTTCTGCTTTAACTGGTACAGTTCTCCATCCTGCTCCTTCGGTGTTTCCTTATACTTCCTGAATGCTATATTTTTCTCCCTTACCTTCCCTGCCACTTCTTTTGAGACCCATAGTGTTTTTTTCTTTCATTTTGATTTATTTGCTTCACACAAAGGCTTGTTGCCTCTGTGATGGCGGTTTTGATGTTTCCCCATTGTTGCTCCACCCCACCTTCTTGCCTGTTTGCTAGTGTTTTTCTGAGGCACTCTCCCATTTTGACAAAATCAGCCCTCCTGAAGTCCAGTACCTTCACTTTTGTATGACTTGACTCTACAGCTATGTTTATCATGAACCACACTGTTTGGTGGTCACTTGTTCTCAGGTGGCTACCTACTTCAAGATCTGAGATCCTCTCTCCATCCCCATTTGAGAGTACCAGGTCTAAGATTACGTCCTCCTGAGTGGGTTCCAAAACTAGCTGTCTGAGGCATGCCCCCTGTAGGGCATCAGGAATGGGCATCAGGATGTGTCTGCAGCAAAGGTGATCCAGTTAACATCTGGCATATTCAGGTCCCCCATCAGCAATATCTCTTCTTTCTCTGCCATCCCAAGGATGCCTTCTATTATTTCCTTGTACGTTTCCTTCCCCCGAGATGTCGGTCTGTATACAACCCCTGTGCAGATTGTGGTGACATTTCCAGTCTCCAGGGTGACCCACAGTGACTTCTCTCCTCCCTGTTTACCCTTTAGTTATGTTGCTTTGAACCCTTCCCTTACACAGAGAGCTACTCCTCATCCTCTTCTTGCCTCCCTCCCTGTCCCTCCTGTAGATTGTGTACCCTGGTATGTTGACATCCCAGTCATGGTTCTCTGTGTACCATGTTTCTGTGACTGCCATGATATCCAGGCATCCCTCTTCCATTAAGGCCACCATTACAGGGAGCTTTTTACCTAGACTATGGGCATTGGTACTCATTACCCTCCCATTTTTTATGGCTTTATTTCTTTTTGTACCATCCCTGTCCTTACTGCCTTTGTCTTTTTCTCCATTTACCCCTGCCCTTCTCCCTATCAACTGCTCTATCTTGGTGTTTACCTCACTAACTACCGTGACTTTTTTGGGGGGGCTAGGATTTCCCTTCTCTTTTCAGTGCCCCCCCTTGGCTAGTTTAAATGCTTGCCAATGAAACATTTAAACCTATCACTTAGGATCCTGGTTCTCCTCCTGGATAGATGCAGACCATCACACCTGTATAGGCCTGCATCCCTCCAGGTGGAGCCCCAGTCCCCAATGAAGCCAAATCCCTGAGCTCTGCACCAGTTTTTCAACCAGTCATTGAGTTCCATGGTGCAGAGTACCCTAGCGTCATCCATGCCATAGTCAGGTAGCACTTCCAGGAAAGTGACCATGTGTGCTACTTTCCTAAGGCCCCTCCCCAAGTCCACAAATTCCTGTTGCACTGCTCTGATCCCATTCTCAGTCAGGTCATTTGTCCCTAGGTGGATAATGACATCCAGCTCACTCCCTCTTGCAGCTGCCCCAAGATCCTGAGGATTCATTTCCTGTCCCTCCAAGCCATGGCAGAGGGCAGGCACCTTACCTCCCTTTCCCCTCCTTCCCCCAGTTCTGCCCACCCCAACAACTGAGTCCCCTATCAGGAGTTGTTTCCTTCCCCTGTGGGTTCCTGTGCCACCCTCCTGTGGGTCTCCATTGTGGAGGTTCCCAGCATCTTCCTTGGTCTCCACTGCAGGTGCCTCCATAGAGGAACCATGCTCCATCAGAGTGGTGAATGAATTGTGGAGAGGCACAACTGGAGGGATGCTCCTCTGTTCCACCACCACCACCCTCCCTGATCCCACCATGGTTCAACCACTCCTCTTTCTTGACAAACTCTGAGGCAGTGGCAGAGGTCGTGGCCTGGGTGGTTCCTGGGTGGGGAAGCAGGTTTCCCAAATCCTTGCCAGGTCAGTATGGAGACAAACAACCTCCTCCCACAGACCAGAGAGGTGCTTGCAAATAGGGCAGCAACACAGTCTACAGAATGTCTCCTGGAAGACTGCTTCTCCACAGCCAGTGCATTGCACCACTCCCCACATGACTGTGTCCCTTCCTGTTACAGATGCTTTTCTTCTTTTTTTATTCTTGTTTTAGTGTGTACAAGCTTGTGAATGTCTCTTCCCCCTATTCATTGTTCTGCATCTTTAAATATAGGAACAGGTGTATGTTGTTAGCAGTTTTGGGGAAGTGATGTCAGAACCCCTGCTATAAAGGAAGTTATGTGCTTGGGGTGGGTGTGAGTAAACCTACGCCCTACAGAAACAATCAACTACAACTCTGACCTTCCACCCAAGAGAGATGCCTTTCTTCTTTTCAGACACCTATTTGACAAAGGTTAAGTAACAGGTCCAGTCCAAATGATTGCAAATATCTCCCAGCTACAGTTCCTCCTTGGAAAATTGAAGTTAAACTAAGAAAAGTCAACCCCAAAAACAGAATCAATACTAGTTTTGTACATAGGTCCAAAAAGTAATAACTAAATTCAGTGTATCTAGAAAATAACCTCCCTGAATTAAGGAAGCTCTGGCTGCTTTCTCTCTCTCCCTCTCTCTGTCTCTCTGTAATAGCTTGGCAGAAGACACCAGGAGAAAGGACTGCTGTGTGACTGAACTTCTCTGCTGGGACTAAAGTAGAATAACTTTTGTATTTGACCTTTAATTTAGGGTAAAAAAACAAACATACAAAAAAAAAGTGTGTGTTTGGGTTAACTGAACTGAATGGGTGTCTGAAGAGTTATCTAGGTGTAAATCTCAGGTGACTGAAAGGACTTAACTGCTGTGAGGTTTAAATTACTTGTAGAAAGATCTGGTAAGTAGGTGAAGTGGCTTAGCTAGAAGGAAGCTACATTTAAAGACTGCCTTAGAACGTTTCTGCTAATAGGTTGGCAGAAGACACCAGGAGAAAGGACTGCTGTGTGACTGAACTTCTCTGCTGGGACTGTATTGCCCTCCTTCCCTGCCCTCCACCCCTCCACCCAAAGCTAGTTCTATTTTTGTAGGCACAGAATTTGACTGACAACAGGAACTTCCTGTTTAGGGGCAGGAAGTAAGTGATCACAGAACCACCAAGGACCCACCATCCTAGAAGGGCAAGAGTAGATCTCTGGCCCCTTCTAGCTGCTGGAGGTCTGCCTCTGAGCAAGTAAGTGGTCTACTGCAAAATATAGGATATTCTTGTCTCAGAACAGGACAATCAGGAGCTTAAAGGGCACACAGGCAGAAAGTAAGGAGAGAGAGAAAAAAAACAGAGGAAAGAGTAAGGATTGCAAACAGTTAAGGGCCAGAAATAAGACATGATTGAGTGGTGCAGTGCAGTGGCTGTGAGCAGCAGTCTTCCGGAGATGTTCTGGAGGATGCGGTGTTGTCCTATTTGCAGGCACTCTCTGGGCTGAGGGAGGAGGCTGCTCATCTCCAGGCTGAGTTGACCAGGTTGTGGGACCCTCTTCCATCCAGGGACCACCAGTGCCACTGCCGTTGCCTCAGGGGTTGCCAAGAAAGAGGAGCAGTTGGACCACAGTGGGCTCAGGGAGGGTGAGGGTGGTGGAACAGAGGCACATCCTCCCATTGTACCTCTCCACAATTCCTATGCTATTCTGGCAAAGTGTGGTTCCTCTATGGAGGCACCCACAGTGGAGACCAAGGAGGATGCTGGGAACCTCCACAAAGGAAACCCACAGGAGGGTGGCAGGGGACCCTGCAGGGGAAGGAAACAAGTCCTGGTGGGGGACTCCATTGTTAGGAAGGTAGAACTGGGGGAGGAAGGGGAGAGGGAGGTAAGGTGCCTGCCTGGCGCCGTGGCTCGCAGGGACAGGAAGCGAATCCTCAGGATTGCCGAAGCAGCTGCACAGGGGAGGGAGCTGGATGTCATTCTCCACCTAGGGACAAATGACCTGGCTAAGAAAGGGATTAGAGAAGTGCAGGAAGAGTTTGTGGAATTGAGCAGGGGCCTTAGTCAAGTAGCATGCACGGTAAGCTTCTTGGAGGTGCTACCCATCTATGGCATAGGAGAGGCTAGGGTGTTCCGCACCATGGAATTCAATCAGTGGTTGAAAAACTGGTGTGGAGCTCAGGGATTTGGCTTCATTGGGGACTGGGGTCCACCTGGAGTGATGCAAGCCTATACTGGCATGATGGGCTGCATCTGTCTGGGAGGGGAACCAGGATCCTAGGTGATAGGTTTAAATGCTTCATTGGCAAGCTTTTAAACTAGCCAAGGGGGGAGGCACTGGAAAGGAGCAGGCAAATCATTGCCCCCCCAAATAATCATGGTAGTAAGTGCGGCAAACACCAACATAGAGGTGTCGATAGGGAGAAGGGCAGGGGTAAATGGAGAAAGTGACAAAGGCAAAAAGGACAGGGATGGGGCAAAAGGGAGTAAGGCCATCAGGAAATGGAGGGTAATGAGTACCAATGCCCTAATCTGGGCAACAAGCTCCCTGAGCTGATGGCCTTAATGGAAGAGGGATGCCTGGATATCGTAGTAGTCACAGAAACATGGTACACAGAGAACCATGACTGGATGTTAACATACCAGGGTACATAACCTACAGGAGAGACAGGCAGGGGAGAAGAGGGGGAGGAGTAGCTCTCTATGTAAAGGAAGGGATAAGAGCAACTGAACAAAAGAGTAAACAGGGAGGAGAGAAGGCACTGTGAGTCACCTTGGAGACTGGAAAGGGCACCACAATCCGCACAGGGGTTGTGTACAGAACCCCATGTCAGGGGGAAGGAAGAGACAAGGATATGATAGAAGGCATTCTTAGAATGGCTGAGAAAGGGGAGATACTGTTGATGGGAGACCTGAATATGCCAGATGTTAACTGGAGCACATTTGCTGCAGCCACATCCAAGAGCAGGGCCATTCTTGATGCCCTACAGGTGGCAGGCATTAGACAGCTAGTTTCAGAACCCACTCATGAGGGAGCAATCTTAGACCTTGTACTCTCAAATGGGGCAGTGAGAGGATCTCAGATCTAGAAGTGGGTTGCCATCTGGGGACAAGTGACCATCAAACAGTGTGGTTTACGCAAACTCAGCTACAGAGTCCAAGCATACAAAAGTGAGGGTACTGGACTTTAGGAGGGCTGACTTTGGCAAGATGGGAGAGTGCCTCAGAAAAGCACTAGCAAATAGGCTAGAAGGAGGTGTGGAGCAACAATGGGAATTATCAAACTGCCATCACAGAGGCAACAAGCCTTTGTGTGAAGCAAATAAACAAATCAAAATGAAAAAAAGCCACTATGTTTCTCAAAAGAGGTGGCTGTGAAAGTCAGGAAGAAAAGATAGCATTCTGGAAGTATAAGGAAACACAGAAGGAGCAGGACAGAGAGTTGTACCAGTTAAGGCAGAAGGAAGCAGGAGGGAAGTCGAATAGCAAAGGCCCAAACTGAGGAAAAGATAGCCAACCCGGTTAAGAAGGGGATAAAACCTTTATAGGTACATCAGCGAGATGTAGAAAGACAAAGAGAGGATAGTGAGGCTGAATAGAATGAACAGTGGTGGGCAGAGGGGACAGTGAGAAAGCAGGAATACTGAACGAATATTTCGCTCAGTATTCACAAAAGAGGAGGAAGTGCCTAATCCAATTAACAGAAGCACTCTTGATAGGGGGTCAATCCCAGTCCTTTCACAGAAGAAAGGGTTCTGCAAGAACTCCTAAAACTGAAGGTGGACAAAGCAATGGGTCCTGATGGAATTCACCCCAGAATTCTAAAAGAATTAAGGGAGGAACTAGTGAAACCACTGGCTACTCTTTTTAATAAATCATGGGAGGATGGTGTGGTACTCGAGGACTGGAGGAAGGCGGATGTAATTCTCCTTCACAAAAGTGGGTCCAAGACAGAGGCAGGAAACTACAGACCTGTCAGTCTGACCTCTGTGGTAGATAAAGTGATGTATTCACTTCTGAAGGAAAGAATAGTGGAGTACCTAGAGGCCAGTGGAGCACAGGACCCAAGGCAGCATGGGTTCACAGCGGGAAGGCTGCGCAGATGAATCTAATAGATTTCTTTGACTGGGTGACCAAAGTAGTAGACCAGGGAGGGGCTGTGGACATGGCCTACCTAGACTTTAGCAAGGCATTTGACACAGTCCCACACAAAAGATTAATAGTCAAATTAACCAGCCTGGGAGTGGGACCCAGGGTGGTAGCCTGGGTAAAACATTGGCTGGACAACAGGACACAGAAGGTAATTGTAAATGGAGTCCATTCTGAAGAAAGGTGGGTTACTAGTAGGGTACCGCAGGGTTCAGTATTGGGTCCAGTCCTTTTTAATATCTTCATCAGTGACATTGCAGAGGGACTGGAAGGAAAAGTATGCCTTTTTGCAGATGACACAAAAATCTGCAACAGGGTTGATACACAAGGAGGCGTGAAAGGATGAAAAGGGACTTGGCAAGGTTGGAGGAATGGTCAGAAGAATGGCAGCTAGGATTCAATGCAAAGAAGTGCAAATAATGCACCTGGGAAACAAGAACCCAGGGAAGAATACACAATGGGTGGGAGGTAGTAACAACAACAAAAAAGGAAAGGGACCTGGGGTAATCATATCAGATGACCTTAAGGTTAGCAAGCAATGTGAGAAGGCAGTGGGGAGGGCTGGGGTATACTGGGATGTATAGGGAGAGGCATCAGCAGCAGAAAGCAGGAAGTTGTTATCCTCTGTACAGACAGTTGGTGAGACCCCATCTGAGTACTGTGTCCAGTTCTGGAGTCCCCATCTCTGCAAGGACATAGACAGGATAGAGGCAGTCCAGAGGAGGGCAACTAAATGGTGCAGGGTCTGCAAGAGAAGCCGTAGTGAGGAGAGACTAAAGGAGCTTAATATGTATACCCTTGAGGAAAGAAGGGAGGGGGACATGATAGGAAACTTTTAAGTACCTCAGTGGAATCAACAGTCCAAGAGGGTAGCATATTTCAGAAAAAGAGACTTGCAAGAACAAGGGACGAATTTAAAGATAGAAGGAGGGCGGTCTAGGGCAATGTGAGGGAAGTATTATTTCACAGAGAGGGTAGTGGATGCATGGAACAGCCTTCCTGAGGAGGTTGTGGGGTCTAAAACAGTGGGAGAATTCAAGAATGCATGGGACAGACATAAGGCAATTCTTGTGGGGGGTAGAAAGAAATAGGCTGTTGGTTAACTAGGATCTGCGGCCTATCCTGTAGGTAGGGAAATGGGCAGACTAGACGGGCCTAGCGATCCTTATCTGCCGTCAAAGTCTATGTTTCTATGTTTCTATGTTTCTCAGCAGACAGAGACCACAAACAACTCCTGTTTTAAATCTACAGTTCAACTATGCCCCTTTCAACTCCTCCCCTTAACTGGACACCTATTTGACAGAAGGTAAGTAACAGGACTAGTCACAAATGACTGCAAATATCTCCCAGCTACAGTTCCTCCTTGGCAAATTAAAGTTAAACTAAGAAAAGTCAACCCCAAAAACAGAATCAATACTAGTTACGTACACAGGTCCAAACAGTAATAATTCAATTCAGTGTAGTCTAGAAAATAACCTCCTTGATTTAAAGAAGCTCCGGCTGCTTTTTCTCTCTCTCTCTCTGTCTCAGCAGCTTTGTCTCCTGGTCACTCTTCCTTCCTTTAAGTGTGTGTCATTAACCACCACCCTCTGTCTCCTATCTGTTAACCAGTTTTGAACCCAAGCTACCCATCTGTACCCAATTCAGTTTATTGATTATCCATCATAAAAATGTGGACATTAAAATGTATAAAAACAATAAAAAAGCATATAAGTAGTTCACAAAAAAAATTAAGAAAAATAGGAACAAAACATATAGGCCCAGATATTCAAAAGGGTTGCGCCATGCGCAAACAAGTCCAAAAATGCGCCATTCTGCGATATTCAGCAGGAGGCAGTTACGCCACTGACAACAGGTTGCGCAACAGCTCAATGCAAATGAATGCATGCTCAACAGGAGGGGGAGGAACCATGCATAAACTGCGTAACCCGATATTCAGTCGGGTTGTGCAGAGTTGTGCATGCGCAACCCCCAACCTGTGCCTGCACAACCTTGAGCCAAAAAAAAAAGGATTAAGTTGAGGGCCACCCACAGGTGAGCTGCTGTATTGCAGGGCGCAACACAGCAGCTGCCAACCCTGGCTGGCCCCCAACTCGGTCCCTGTGGCCCCCCACCAGCCCGATCGTGGGCAGAACGTAAAAACAACCCCCCCACACATCTCCCGAAGCCCAATCGGGCATACAGTAACATGCCCCCCACACATCTCCCAAAGCCCGATCAGGGCAGAAAGTGTATCAACCCCCAGTGCCCGATCGCTGGCAGAATGTAAAGCCCCCAACCCTAATATCTCCCTGGTGGTCCAGGGTGATCGTAATGCCTGACAGTGCAATAAATGGTTACAACTTAAACACTTCTGGTGTCTATGTCTCTTCTACTCACTTCCACAAGCCTTCCACTGCCTTCAGCAGTTGCTGGACACTCGGCCAGCTGCTTCGTTGCCGCCGATCGTCCGGGTAGGGTTGCATGCTCATTGGGTGCAGAGCTGCTGTGCCACGGGCATGCAGCTCATAACAGAGCATGATAGTTCAGATTTGTGAATGAAATATTCATAAATCTGACTGTCATATGGTATGGGGCTGCACGTCACTGGCTGTAGCTCTGCACCATCGGGCGGCAGCCCTACCGACAGTCAGTCGGCGGGCGGCGGGCGCAGGCGGGGGGATGCTGGCCGCCACGCTGCTGGGGAGGAGCGGGTGGAGGGGCTTTGTTGGTGGGTGGGGATACTAGACACCAGGGAGATGTTTGGGGGTTGTAATCTGACATTCTGCCCACGATCAGGCACGGGGGTTGATACACGCTCTGCCCATGATCGGCTTTGGGAGATGTGTGGGCGGGGTCATGTTACTGTATGCCCACGATCGGGCTTCGAGATGTGTGTGTGGGGAATGTATACACTGATACTGCTTCGCGTCGGTGCTGGAGCATGGTGCCGGTCTCGACGGTTGCTACCTGGCAGGGCGGCCAGAGCAAGTCCTCGGGATCGGCGCACCTACTATGTTAATGGTATGCAAATGGGGCTATAAATAGATGCAAATGCCGCCCCTGCGCCTTGCATAAATTATGGCCCCATTTGCATGTCACCTTTGAATATCGGAATTTGATGCAGATGGTCGGTATTGCGCCACCGCAAGTTTAATGCTCAACTCGGCAACTTACGGTGGCACAAGTTCCACTGCGCTATGTGCAGTGGCTGTGGCTGGGGGGTGATATTCAAAGGAGTTGCTCAATAGTGCAACTCCTTTGAATATCGCCCCGGCCACACCCCTGTGCAACTATTTTGAGCAGTGCAGGGGCTTGCGCCTCAGAATGGCGCAGTTTGAATATCTGGGCCATAGTCTAAGAAAGGGCTCAAGATGCTGATATCAGTTGATATCTGGATCCCACTTCTAAGCTGGGCAACTTCCTAATCAGCCTTTTGTGTTGCATATTGTCAAAAGCCTTGCTGAAGTCCAGATAGGCTACATCTACTGCCTTCCACTGTTCTATTTTACTGATTATCCTGTCAAAGAAATATATCAGATTAATTTGGCATGACCTTTCCACTGTGAATCCATGCTGCCAGTGGCCCTGCAGCCCACTGGATTCTAGATGCTCAACCAGCCTCTCTTTCAGTAGGGTGTCCATTAGTTTCCCCACCTCGAATGTTAGGCTGACTGGTCTGTAATTGCTAGCTTCCTCCCTACTGCCATTCTTATGTAGAGGGACCATGTCAGCTCTTCTACAGTCCTCCAAAACCATTCCTGTTTCCAACGAGCTACTGAACAAGGCTGTCAGCAGGTCAGCTATCACTTCCCTGATCTTTTTTAGTACACTGGGGTGTATTCCATCCCAAACCATAGATTTATACACCATCAGGGCTGTGAGTCCTTTTATGACTCCTTCATCTGAAAATGAATTGTGCCCTCCTCACCTACTCCCAAATTCTTGCTTCTTCCTGGTGACCTATCCCCCTCCCTCTACTGTGGAGACTAAGTAGATGTACCTATTTAAAGTGTCAGCTTTTCCTTGGTCCCCTTCTGCATAGTATTCCCCTTCCACTCCTCTAACCCCCACTATCCCTCCCCTTGCTTTTCTCCTCTCACTTTCATATCTGAAGAAAGTCTTATCACCTTCAGACACCACTATAGCAATCATTTCTTCTGTCTATGCCAGTGCTCTCCTTACCACCCTACCCAGTTCCCTCTGCTTGGCTTGGTACACCTCTCTGCTCTTCTCCCTCTTTAATTCTTTGTACCTCTTAAATGCCACCTTTTTTCTTTCACCAACTTTGCCACTTCTCTTGAGCACTATAAAATTCTCCTTTTCCTTCTTCTTTTGCTTACCTCTTTCACGCAGAGGTTTGTGCCTAATTATACCATTCCTTATTTTCCCTGCTGTGTTTCTACTCCCTCCTGGCAATCCCTGAGGCAGTCACAAATTTATTTAAACTCAACACTCCAGAAGTCTTGAATCCTCACCCTCACATGACTCATCTCTCTGGTATAGATAAACACATGTACTGAGACTTAAATTAAAACACTTCCATTTGCTGATGAAGGTAACAATCAAGCAGCTATTTTGAAATTCTGAAAAAGAGTTTCCTTTCACCAGAAAAAAAAAAATTGGCATTGACAGAAATCAGTTACGCAAACCCCACCCTCAAATATGAATTCTAATCTTTTTGATTCATTATTAGTAAAGAGTTCTACATGAAGAGAGGGTCTTGGTTCCTATATGTTCATTTATAGCTCACAGTCATCCTGGAACCAAAGTCATAAGTCTCTGACTTTGACATTATAGATTGTTGCCAAGGAAAGGGCTGTAGTATCATATGCAGGGCATTTCCCATTCAGCTCCAGGCTCATCCGAAGTGTAAGTGACACCACTCCTAGGTTTATTGTATCATTTCAAAGCTCCATGTGCTCCCTTTGATCCTCATCTTGTTTCTCATTAACCTGTAGCTATATACTTTGGTTATGAACACCAATATTGTACTGGCATTGACTACATCTTTGGGCAACTTGCTCAATTTATCCACAACCCTTCTGTAAAGAAATGCTTCCATATGTCTTCTTGAAATGCCTCCCCTCTAGTTTGAGGTTGTGCTCTGTAGTGGTCATCTGCCCGTTAATCTAAAATAAATAAATCCATGGTGTTTACCCTGTTATGACCTTTATAGTTTGTAAATTTCTTTCATGTCCTCCTCTCCTTCATATCATCCAAGGTGTGCATTTCTAGGCTCTCCAGACTTTCCAGAAATGTCTTCCTGAATTGAGCATGAATCATATTTTTTTTTTATTAACAAAGTTTTATTGTTTTCCAGCACCAAGTAGATACATAGGACAACACACCATTATGAACATTAGGTGCAATTACAAGAAACAGTATAATCCCTCCCTCCACCCCCTCCCCAAGAACTACATACCATTATTAACCACCTCACTGCAGTAGTAGAGGAGACTCATATCACTTATGTTTCCAGGTTGTCAAAATAGCCTCCAAACTGCCTCACAATAACGCAAAAGCTTTAACTCTATCTTGCATAGTTGCAATGTGTCTTTCTAATTGTAATGCCAGCATAATCTCTCTATACCATTCCAGCACAGACAGCGTTTTCTCATCAGTCCAGTGTCTCGCTATTACTATTTTAGCAGATGCAGACACAAGTGCCATATGTGCTCTCCGACACTTGGGGGTACCAGTTGGAAAATAATTAATCATACAAATTCCAGGGGTGAAGAGCTCAGTCAGGCAAAGGATAGGATCCAAAGTGTTATTAATAGCACCCCAGAATGCCTTTATACAGGACATAGCCACATCATGTGGTATAAGGAACCCAAATCTTTCTTACATCTATTACACACTGATGTGACTACCGTTCCATATCTGAAGAGTTTAACCGGTGTCAGATATAAATCATGCATAATATTATAACAAACCAACCTTAGCCTATCTTGCTTAACCAATTTATACATTGACGTCCATAGTGTCTTCCATAAAGTGTCATGCTCTGGGATATCTAACTCTCTAATCCAGTAGGAGCAGGGACCAGATGGCAATCTGTGATCCCACTCCTGCAAACTTTATACAATTTAGAGACAGCATGCATT
The DNA here is from genome assembly GCA_016271365.2 of Neoceratodus forsteri. NCBI lineage: Eukaryota > Metazoa > Chordata > Ceratodontiformes > Ceratodontidae > Neoceratodus > Neoceratodus forsteri. The sequence goes on along the minus strand of CM057451.1, from coordinate 315,379,947 downwards.
GGGAAGCTATCTGCAAAGTGCTGTTATCTCTCTCTCTCTCCCCTGGATCCTTAAGGGGGATCCGTACAGAGAATGATGTAATGGCCCTACAAACTTGGATATACTTGAAGGCATCAGTATTTAATACACCAATCGATCGTTGTAATTGAGCAAAGGGTCAATTTCATTTTTCCACCTCCGAGACTTTACATTGGTTCAGCCGAGGCCACAGGAACGGGGTATCGTGACCCTCAATCTTGAAGTCGGATTACTGATCACTGGCTGGTCAGAGGATTGATACCACTTTATTCTGAGATACCATTGGACCTGGTGAGAAACTTTCATTGACCATCCCAAGGGGTTCGTACTAAGGGGCCTGGGGATATGCACTAGGGAGACATATAAAAGGGCCCACAAGGAACACTTAACCTGAGACGCTAGATATCTTTCAATGTATAACCACAGCGGGGAATATACATTATTCCCAATGTCATTATGCCAGAAGGTTAACTTATTTATATGTTGGGCTATATAATATAAGAAGAAAGAAGGGGCCGCAAGGCCGCCTTTCAGCTTTGGGGCTGTTAGCTTTAAGTAAGACCTACGAATACCGTTTTTGTTCCACAAAAAGGAGTTAAGCTTATTTTGTAGCCTAGAAAACCACTCTTTTGGCAGATACATCCCTAACATCTCTAAAGGGTATAATATCCTTGGTAATAGATTCATTTTGATGACATTTAATCTACCCCAAAGAGATAGAGGCAATAATCGCCATCTCTCCAAATCTCTAGATACTGTTATAATTAGATTGTCAATATTATCATGCCTTATGGCCCCAAATTCCCTAAAGATCTTAATACCTAGATAATCTAAAGACTTCGTTTCCCAAGCAAGGCCTAGGGAAGACAGTTCTGCCTTATTTACTCTATGATTCAAGGGCATTATCTTAGTTTTTGTTTGATTCAACCTATAATAGGACAGTTTAGAATATTCCTCAATCTCTCTTAGAACAGCCGGTATTGAGGAACCAGGGCTTTCTAAATATAATAAAATATCGTCAGCATATACCGAATAGGCATATCTTGTTGTACCTATTTGAATGCCAGTAATACTCTCATTTCCTGCCATTCTTAACAGCAGAGGTTCTAGATATAAATTGAACAACAGTGGTGATAGGGGACATCCCTGCTTAGTACCCCGATTTAAATTAAAAGGGAAAGATAATAAGCCATTACATTTAACTTTGGCAGAAGGACACGAATATAGAATTTCTATCCATTTTATGAATTCCCTTGGAAAGCCAAAAGCTACTAAAGTGGCAAATAGAAATTCCCACGAAACTCGATCGAACACCTTTTCGGTGTCCAATGAGACAAGTACCATAGGCACTTTCGAATCTCTGGCAGTTGCAATAATGTGTAGCAACTTTCTCACATGATCTTGAGATGACCTGCAAGTCATAAATCTGACTTGCTCACATCCTATCAGATTACCTATAATTTTTGTGAGTCTATTAGCTAAAATTTTTGCCAGTATTTTGATATCTGTATTTAGCAGTGATATGGGGCGATAGCTATCAAGATTCTGTGGATCCTTCCTGGGCTTTAAAATTAAAGATATCACAGCCTCCTGAAACGTAGTGTCTGATAAACCATTATCAAACCAGTAGGAAAAGAGATCCATAAATACAGGTGAGATAGTGGATTGGCAAGCTTTATAAAAATTATTTGACAGGCCATCCGGCCCAGGCGATTTGTCAAGAGGTAATTGCTGGATAGCCTCCTGGATCTCTCCTATTGTAATAGGAGCGCTTAACAAGGCTGCCTCTGTACTAGTAACCTTAGGCAAAGTCACTAAGCTAAGATAAGAGTTTATGTCCGCTATGTCAGGCCGTACAAGTGGATCAACTGCATATAGTTTTTGATAATAAAACCCAAACATTTCGGCTATCTTTTGAGGATCTGTGCAGGTTTGGCCATCCTCTTCAGAGAGGATTCCTGCAATATATTGCGAGGAATCTATTTGGCGAATCCGCATCACTAGTAATTTACTAGCCTTTTCTCCCATGTCTAAATATTTCAATTTGGTTCTATGTAAAGATAGCTCTGCTTTCTGAGATATCAACTCAGCATATTGGGCTTGTAGTTGGTATAGCCTCGTCCAAATCTCTGCTGGGGACATATGAGTTAAGCTACGTTCTAGTTTTTTGATTGACGTTAAAAGGGTGTCTGCCTGAGTCCTCTGATTTTTAACTCTTTTGGAGGCCATTTTAATAAACTCACCCCGCAAAGAACATTTTAAAGCTGCCCATATTAAGTCATACTTGTCCACAGAGCCCAGATTACCATTAAGGAAGGAGGATATATGTTCCCTAATTTAATTTAGAGAGACTGGATCTTTCAGTAACTGATTATTAAGACGCCACAATGGGGAGCGCTTGCCACCCGAACCCAACCAAAATTCCATATCAACCGGGGCATGATCAGATATTACCCTGGCTAAAATTCCAACTTTTGTAACTTCAGGGATTGCAGAGACACTGACGAGTAAATAATCAATCCATGAGTGCGTTTTATGTGCAGTTGAAAAAAAAGTATACTGCCTTTCTGAGGGGTTGAATATCCTCCATACATCTACTAAGGCAGCACTGCACATAAGTTCCTTCATTGCTCTCTGCGCTGGGGATAAACCTCTTCGTACACAATCAGATCTATCCAGGTCTGTCTGCAATACCAAATTCCAGTCTCCACCCAATATAGTAAGTTTGGGTGGATTCATCACTATTTTATTTAACAAGTCCACAAAGAAAGCTGGAGAATCACAATTTGGACTGTATATGGAGCCTAGGAGAATCGGTCGAGTCTCCAGGGTTCCATGTAACAGTATAAATCTACCCTCTGGGTCCCAAATTTCCTGGGCTAATTTGAATGGGACACTCTTGGCCAGGAGGATCACTATGCCTCCTTTGCTAGTGGATATTCCCACACCATATACCTGACCAACCCATAATCTCCTAAATAGGAGCATGTCTTCCCGCTTCAGATGTGTTTCTTGTAAAAAAACAATTTGTGCTCGTAGCTGTTGTAAATGCTTTAGAATAACCTGTCTTTTGACCCTATCCTTAGCCCCCTTAACATTCCAGCTCACAAAACAAAAGTTATTGCTCGACATCCTTAACAGTAATCTATCAATAGCATAATTAACTGTATTCTTAATGGGGTACCCAAATGAGTCCTAACGCCTTACCCTCAGCAATATCACAGTAGAGCAGTTGAAGATCTGAAATGCACCTTAACCAAGTTCTATCATTTAAATCTTGACAGTATGTAGTTCTTTCCCCTACCTCCCTCAATATTTCCCTTCCCAGTCCACCATAATTATATACCTTATACATTTAACTAACACCCCCAGTGCTTAATCACTGCATACCCCACCTTATTATGCCACGTGATTCCTACCAATAACAAGCCTAAACCTACCAACATCAATCCCCGAAGCCCCCCTCCCGATTGTCTCACTGTTAACAGCTATTCCCAAGAAAGAAAAAAAGGCCCCCTATATTATCCTAATGTGTAAATGCAGCATCAAATCATTACATTCTATTGCTCTTGTATCCTTATCATTACCAACCATCTTATAGACTGAAAGTAAAATGTTGTACTTTGTATTGCTGCAAACTAATAAACTAATTTCCAAATGGGATATACATAAGCCTGTGACCCATTTGTGTCTAACCCCTCATTGCTCACATTATTTAACCATTATCAGAACACATTAGAGCAACATTAACGTTGAGGCAGTCAATTACTAGAAAATCCACGTTGCTAGGGACGCTAATATCCATCTCCCCACACAGCGTGCAATATTCCACGACCTTCCCCCAACAGTCCTTCTCTCTTTTTATTAGATAATCTGTCCATTAGTGGTCATGGGGGACATGCATCGGAGTATTATCTTCGGCCTTTTGCAGTACTTGCGGTAATTCGGGCATGCTATCCTGTGCGAGGATGACCCGCCAGTGTCTGATTATTCCAGTACTTTCTGCCACGATCAAATTCCTTCTACCTTTTACTCAAGGTACAATGGAGGATTTGGGAGCTTACCCTCAGATCTCACCTGAATTCACTGATGTACGCCCTTCCCTTATAGCCTTGCCAAGTCTTACATGCCAATAGCCTTCATCCTTCTAAATTTGCAGTCTTATTAGCCGTACATTGGGCAATACAGCTCAGTGGTTTACCCCCCACAGTATCTTCATTTAAACAGCCCCAGAAAAAGCTCCTTCAAGTTACTCAGGGCTTGCGCTGGGGAATCATATGAGATCCACTTGTCTTCATTTCTGACCATCAGAATAGCTGGGTATTTCACCCTAAACTGCTTCGTGGCCACAATCAGCTTGGACACTATGGGGTGAAGCTCTTGTCATCGTAGTCGCACAGAATAGGGCAGATCCTGCAAAATTCTTATTTTCTTTCCCTCCCAAGTTGCCTCCCTGAGCTCTTTCACTTTGTCTAGTATATGCTGTTTATCAGTATAATTAAGCAACTTGAAGATCAACGGCCTCGGGGACTGACCAGCAACAGGTGGGGGGCGCAAGGATCGATGAGCCCTCTCAATCAAGTAATCTCCTCCATTTGGCGAGGGACCAGCTATTTTCAGGCAGAATCGCTGCATAAATGAAACCACCACACTCCCTTCCTCTCTCTCCGGAATACCAATTACCACCAGATTATTCCTTCTGCTACGTCCTTCCAGATCTTCAGTTTTCTCCTCTAACTTTTTAAGCCTGTGTTTCATATTGACAAGATCTAACTCAACCTTGTCTTGTTTTTTTTCAACAGCTATAATTTTGACTTCGGAGTCACCCATTCTCTGAGATAATGAATCCACAGAGTTTTTAATTGTTTGAAGGTCATCAGATATAATGGATATTGCTGTTTTCAGGGGCTGCATTATCTCTAGGAATCTCTCTTCGGAGAGCGCAGTGGTCCCTGTACTTATCTTCAGTTGCGTCTGTGCCTGTTGCCTAGGTCATTTTGTGGCCTTTTCTTTCTCAGGCGTGGATGGCGGGGAGTGTCCCGGAAGCATTTTCTTGACATACGCTTCCATTTAAAACTCGGTCCCGATCTGCCAAACACCGTTACACTGCAATTAGAGTTCTTTAGGGCAGTGAGTTTTAAGTTGAATAGCTGTTTTTGGCAAAAATCACAATACTTTGAACTGAGCTCCGAGGATCTGCTGCTTCGACCTAGGCTGCCATCACGTGACAGCACGGATCATTCTTGATTCCCTCAATTGGATAGTTACTGGACTTTCTCTATCCTTTTTTTAGATGGAAGTTTCAAAGCAGAGCACAGTACTCCAGGTGCAACCTAACCATTGAATTGTATAGTGGCAAGATCACCTACTTGTTTCAGCAATGGGAGCCCCAACTAACATAGCTTTTATCCTTTTTAAATTTTCATATGTTTTCACACAGTGAGATGAAGACTTCATACTGCTGTTTAGTATTAACCCAGATCACGTTCTTCCATCAAGGGTTGCACTGTGATCTTATTTAATTCTGTATTCTATTTGTGGATTTCTGTTGCCAAAATGTATCACTGTGCATTTTTTGTCACTGAACTTTAACAGCCATGTTTCTGTCCCTATTCAAGTCTTTCTACATCTCCCTTCATATTGTCTGTTCCATAAGCAGTACCCTACATAGCTTTGCGACATCCGCCAATACACTTATCTTTCCATGCAATCCCATTCCTACTGTATAGTATGTCACCTATAAACACATGGAACAGTATTTGTCCTAGCACTAACCCCTGGGGTACCCCACTCATAACCTTTCTGACCTCTGATAATTTTCCAATTTAGGAGTCTCTCAGGGTCCTGTCAAACAGACAGCCTCCAATCCACAAAGCTATTTGATTTCCACATCTGAATTCCCCTATGTATTCGCCTATTATTTTACAAAAGTCCTTAGTAATAATGATTACATCAACTGAGATCCAACATTTACTTTGGGAGTAAAGTGCAATTGAATTCTTCTGATGCAAACTATGATTGCATACTGTGACCCCATTTCAGCATTCCTCATTCATTATGACCTGGGCTGTGGCCACTTGATAGGCTACAGATGTACTGTACATGTGGCTCAGGAACTTTGTAACCTGATATTTTCTTTTCTCCTTTCTTTCCTCTGGCTTCTCAGTTCTTTTATATGCTTCGTCAAGGCTAGAAGCTCAACCACCTCTCTCTCCAACAAACAGAGCTGATTAAAAGGTAAAAGCACATTTCTAGACTAGTTGCCTCCTAATAAGATAGTATGCACCTATTTGACCCTACTGCATGACAGCCAATTTATAAAGAGGCATCAACCTTGTGCCTAAAGCATGGAACACTTTAAAAAAAAAAATAATTTTGGACCTAGAAAACACACTTCTTCCAACTAAACAAAAATATAATAATAATGGGAAATTCACATGATGGTTTAATAACAAAATCAAAAAATTAATGAGGTGCAAAGAAAACATTCTCATAGACAAAAAAATGTCCAGTCAACAAAAAAAGAATATGTTTAGGACAATACAAGACAGCTGTAAAAGAATATAAAAAATCAATTCAAATCTCAAAACGTAACTTAGAATTTAGAATTGCCCATTCAAAAGATAGCCACAAGTCACTGTTTTCATACCTCAATAATAAAAAAGGGAATAATTGACAAATCATACCACTAATAATAAATATTTCAACAATTATATCAGATAAAGAATCTGCTAGTACATTTAAAATTTATTTCTCACTCATATTCTCTAAAACAGATGGGTTACACACACAAAAAAACTAATTTTGAGACAAATAAAACAACTACAAAATCAGTTACACTGACACCAGAACAGTATTAAAATCCTTGAAAAAAAAATACCAGTTGTGGACCTGATCAAATAAACCCCAGCTTTTTATTCAGAACTGTGGAGACAATAACCGTTCCTTTAACTATAATATTTAACAAATCACTATTTGATAGCTCAGTCCTCAGACTGTTTAACTGCCACTGTTATACCAATCTTTAAAAAGAGGGAAGATAATCAAAAGTAGATAACTATTGCCCTATTAGTTTCACATCCATTCCATGCAAATTAATGGAGAAAATTATTAAATCTTTATTAGAGGCAGAAATGAAAATATTAAATATTATTGATCTCTCCCAACATGGCTTCAAACAGGGACATTCCTACACTTCCAACCTTATCTCCTTTTACAATGTAATCAACCATGGCCTCAACTCCAGTACACCAATGGATGCTATTCTTTTGGACTACAGCAAAAGCCTTTAATAAGGTGACCCATAGCATCTTGATAACTAATTCACATAGGGTTCTCCTTAAACATAATTAAATGGTTGACAAACAGATCACAGCAGGTAAAAATCAATGGATCACTGTTGGATGAGGAGAAGTTGACCAGTGAGTGCCCCAGGGATCCATCCTTGGTCCTACATTATTTAATATATTCATTTCTGATATGCAAATTTGTTCAAGCAATTCACTGTCTAAATTCACCGATGATACAAAACTAGGGGTGAAGTGGATTCTGATGTTCATAGACACACACTCACGAAAGATCTTGCATCCATTGAACAATGGGCTTATATAAATGTAATGCACTTTAATATTGATAAGTGCACTGTATTACATTTTGAAGTTAATTACCCCAAACAAGTTTCTACATTAAACAATACTGTAATAAAATCATCTAACTGTGAGACAGACCTGGGAATTTTGGTTAACAATAAACTTTTATCTGCTGATCACTGTAATCATGTAGCCAATGTCTCCAATGCACTTCTTAGAAGAATTGATCATACTTTTATTTCAAAAACAGAGGAATGTATAATTCCTTTGTCCAGAACTCATATCAGACCATATTCAGATTACGTGTCACCTTCTTGGAGCTCGTACCTGGTAAAGGATATTAATAGAATAGAATAAATCCAGTGAAGGGCAACCAAAATGGTCCCATATCTAGCACACATGACCTACTATGATAGACTCCAAAAAATGAGTCTTCATTCCCTTGAATTTAGGACAAGTAGAGGTGATCTTTTATTTCTTTTTAGAACTCCACAATCCCCTACTTTAATGAAACAGTATAGCATTACTATGTCACAAAGAAAAATAGTACCAAGACTCCACAGCAAACGAATACTATTTAGCAAAGCCAAAACAAACAAAAGACTCAACTTCTACTCCATAATAAGAGCTCCAAGACTATGGAATAAACTTCCACAGAAACTAGTCGACTGTAACATCTTTGACTCCTTTAGAAGGGTCTAGATGTTTGGCTATCTTCCAATTATCACTGGATTCAGTGACCCACAGTTTGTGCGGGACATTACTGATGGGTCTTGGCCTACTTTTGTCCCAATACATCAAGTAAAACAAGCAAGCAAGCAAGTAAACCTCTCCTTCTCTCTCAATGGTGTCACATAGTCCTGGAAGTTGGCCAGAGTTGTTCCACTCCACTAAGGTGGAGAAGGCTCTTGCTGCCTGTATAACTTCCTACCAGTCTCCCTCCTCCGTTCCCTTGCTAAGCTGCAAGTGAAGCTTGTGTACACTAGACTCTCCAATTTCTAAGCATCACCAATTTCCTCTCCCCATTCCAGTCTGGTTTCTGGAAGTATCATTCCATCATCTCTTCCCTGTTGCATGTAACTTATTCTATCTTCTCAGGGATGGATCAGGGATGAATTGGGGCATATCACAGCTGCCATTTTCAGTCATCTGGCTAAGGCCTTTGATTAAGTGTCCCACCCACTCATCCTGGACAAGCTGAATTCTTTTGGTCTCTCAACTCCTGCAGTCAGCTGGTTCAATTCTTACCTCTCAGGTCATCTGAAATCTGTACAGGTTGGTAGCACCTTGTCACCTCCACTTACCAACCAGGTGGGGGTCCCACAGGGCTCCATTCTGGGGCACTCCTGTTCTCCATCTTCTTCCATCTTAAAGTTTCAGTGGCTCAGAAGGTGGCACACTCACCTCTGGGGCTAGAAGATCAGATGGTTGTAGGTTCAAGCCCCACACCAGGCACTTGGGGTAATACCCCAAGCTAACACTGTAGTGCAGTAAGTGGGGGGGGGCTGCTGCACTCAGATGAGCTTTTAAACCAAGGTCCCTTCTTCCCATCTCTGGTCACTGTCCAGGAGGAAGAAAAAGATCCCATAGCACTTTATGGGTGAAGGAGTTTCCCAGTTGTCATGGCCAACATTCCTCCTGTCAATAAAACAGATCCATGCAACCCCACCCCCCAGACACATATGAAAACAAGCTATATGAGCTTAGTGTGCCTTTCCTGGTGAAAAATTACAATTAAATAAATAAAAAATAACATTAATCTCTTCTCAGCTTGTGCCAACTTGCATATACACATGTACGTAGATGACATAGTCATCTTAACTTCCAGTCATGGAAAGTCAGCTCCAGCACAACTTCCACAATGTCTTGCATTGGTCCCAATCAAACCAACTCCAGGTCAAAACATATAAAGATATATCTATGACCTTAGGCACCAGCAAAAAATTGGCCAGACTCCCAACTCTGCCTATCTTCTCTGGATATAGCAAGGAAGATCGACACTCATGTGCCCAACACCCGTTAGCCCAAAATGAACTTCCTGACACCAAAAATCCAGACAGTGGGATTTTACCAGTGGCAGACTATTTTTCATGTTTTGGGGGTCTTTGCCCCCACACCCCATGTAATTATTATAACCAACTCCATCACAGGCAAAATCCCACTGTCGGGATTTTTTGTGTCAGCAAGTTGGTCATGGGTTAACGGGTGTTGGGCCTAGGAGTGTCGGTCTTCTGTAGTGATACCTCTTCTCCTCCTTGAATCGCACCCCTCTAGAAGTGGTTCATTCCTTTGAGTACCTTGGTGTGTGGCTGGACAACAAACTTGTCTCCTCTGCCCACATCAATGCTCTCCATGCCATGCTCTGCCCTAAACATGGTGCATTGTACTGCAACAAACATTGTCTGTCTCTGCAGATTGGCCATAACATTGTCACTTACATGGTTTTGCAGTCTTTGACTATGGGGTCTATGCTACTGCTCCATCAACCTCCCTGACCTGAATGGACACCCTCTGCAACTCCTTCTGTGACTCTGTTAACAACTCCCCTGCTCATTCTCATCCCTGTTCACTTTATTCCTCTTTAGCCATTCACCATCTACCCTTGTGTCACCAGATCCACTGTGCCTCATTCATATACAAATACTGGTTTGGGTCCCTTTCCTCTTACCTCTCATCACTCCTCTCCCTCACCACTTGTACCTACTTCTCCCTCCACTCTAGGGATCCTCACACCTTCAACATTCCTCATCCCTTGTCCTCTGCTGAATAATCAGTCTTTTCCTATTATCTCCCATCACTTTGGAACCAATTACTCTTTTACCTCCACTTCACTGCCTCCCCTGCTCCCTCAGATATCAGTTGAAGCTTCTTCCTTCCCTCCCTCTCACTCCTGTTTTCCCTCTACGTGACTGTTCCTCTTGCATCCACCTCCTACCCTGGTGTTGGGATAGGTGAAACACCTTATTTTGTTCCTTCTCCCTTGATTGCTCATTTTGCACTTACTATGTAATTCAGTTAGGTTCTCTGACTGCACTTTATTGTAACTGCAAACTGTGTCTGTGCTATGTATTTTGTATCCTCTATGCCATTCTCCCAAGTTGCACCTGGAAATGAGCTTTTCCTCAGTGGGCTTTTCCTGGTCTTCAGTTTTCAAATACACAAATAAAACCAACAACAGCCTCCATTGCATTGATCCTTACTTTCCTACAACATGATTTTTATAAAGGGCTTTCAGTAACATCACTTAGGATATAACTAGTGGCCATAGGGTCGCTTTGGCTAGGGTAGTCCATGCTTCACTGGGTGCCCAACCAGATAAAATTTGATTGCTCAAGGCAACAAAGAATCTCAGACCCAGGGTAGGGTTGACAACAACCTCAAGGAAACTGAATGTGGCTTAAAGCATTAACAAGGCATTCATTTGAACCCACATATTCTATCCCAAAGAGGATGATCACTCTAAAAGTAATATTCTTGGTAGCCACCTGTTCTGCTTGAGAAAATAGTGAACTGAGTGACCTATCTTGCAAACAACTGTATCTCATGTTCCACAACAATAGGGTGTCTCTGAAAGCAGTCTCTTCCTTATGACTGAAGGTGGCATCTGAATTTCATGAGTCCCAGGTCCTTAACCTCCCCTCTTGCTACTCTGAGCCACTGGATAAGCATGAAAAGGCTCTCCACAAAGTAGACATCAAAAGACCACTCAAATGCTATCTCTAAAGATCCAGACTAGTCAGAAAAACTAACAGGCTTTTGTTCTTTTCAAGGGACAAATGGCAGAGGCAGTGGCAGCTAAGGCTACCATAGCCAACTGCCTCAAGGCAGCAATAAAGGAGGTATAAAAAGCCTCCAAATATGATCTACCAAGACATGAAGATGTAGTCAACCAGAACACACTGTTCCCATCCTGGGCAGGTTGAAATGATGCATCAGTGATCAACGTATGCACAGTGGCCACGCAAGTCTCCATACACACATTCTTCTTCTCCTTTTGGCTTGATATCCTTAACTGAGCCAAAACATCATTTGGCAGAACAATAATGAACACTGTATTAAATAAAGATTTTGTAGCTAAATAGGATTTTGTATTCTGCCTGACCATTGTGAATTTTCAATGCTACTTAAAGATCAATATCAACACTTTTAAAATGTACTATTTGCACACCATGGGGATAATCAGCCCTTATACATTACAAGTAAAGCACAATAGCTTATGTATAAATGCTTATGTAAAAGATGAAACCCTGCATTCATACCCAATGTATGATCCCACAAAGATGTACAACTCAGTGCTACATGAACTTTTTAACTATTACACATGTCCACACAACTCTCCCAAGTTTCTAACTTTGTGTTGTACCACTTTCCTAATTTACCTTTTCTCTCACATCTCCTCAGATTAATATGTAGCATTATACCCAACATACAATCTTTGCCCACCCCCACAAATAAAACTGTGTCCTTGGACAATATTCACTCTTGTTCTATAACCCTATAAAACTTTACACAGCCCTTCAAAAAGTTGCACTCCTACCTTTTCTGTGGACTGTGTACCTTTCTGCATGCCTGCAACATTTGTATCTTTCTCCACATATCACAAATGTTGACCCCCATTACAACTCCCCTAAAAATACTTGACCTCTACTAGAGTTGGATGGACTGGCTTATTTGAAATCAGAACCTCCCCTCCCCCTGGATCGAACACAACCGAGTAGACCCAGATCAATAAGGACTCCGTCTCTCCAGGTTCCAAGTTGAGGCCCGCCAGGTGCTAATCTTCTGAATAGTGCCATAACCTTTTTCCAGCTTAGTCAGTACTATGAAGAATAAATGATTATTAGCATTCTTTCTTCAGTGGGAAGGAGGAACATTACAACAGCAGGGATGGTGATGGCTGATACACTGACTATAGTAGCTGATAATTTAAATGTCCCTCTGTGTCCATTTTAGCAATCCACCCATCCTTCTTCATTGACTCCATGTCCCTGAGACAAGTAAGTATGCATTATTAGTAATACTTACACAGTTGGTGTAAGTCAGGATCTGGATTACTTAAATGATGAACAAGATGGACATTTAAAGCAATTTACTTTGCAATATTGTTTATTTCATAAATCTGCAGTCTGGAGGGGAGGTCAGAGGTGGTGGATAGTGGGATTAGTGCTGTTGAACTTGTTCAGCTGAAAAAAAAGTACTTCTATTGTTTTTTTAAATAATTTAACCTGTCATCCTATTGTGACTGTCAGTGTCAGTGACTGCCAACCACCCCAACAAGAGCTGACCCACATACAACCAACAAGCAGCACTCAACATCGGAAGACCACCCTGCCTCAGATAGCATTCACTGTAATGTGTGTGATGTGTGAGTGTGAAAAATAAATGCTGAGCTTAGCTGGATGTAATTTTGCAGTAGGGAACAGGAGGAGTAGGTGGGTGTACCACTTCCTTTCTTCTTATTGCTGCTAGTGCCTGACCCCCGAACCACTTGAGTTGAGTGTCCAGTGATGACTGATGAGCCTGTCAGCCTGATGATGTCATGCTTGCTTAGGAGCCATCAGATACATTACAATGCCCATGCTGATGTGCTGCTACTGCTCCAATACACACCCATTGCACACGGATGCTACACACAACATACAACCTTCAGTTACCACCTGACCTGCTGCTACTGTACATTTCTTGGGCAGGTGATACTGACGCATAACAGCTGTGTGTGAGTGTGAAATCCTCAGTGCGTGTCAAAGTGATTGAGTGAGGATGGAGCTCAGTCTGAGTGATTTATTTACACACACTTGCATTGTCCAACTTGGCACCAGCCTTTCCCTTACATCTTACAGGGAAAATAAGCTAGACTATAGCTAGAAAAGAAAACTAAATCAGAAGATATCAAAAAAGAAGAGAAAACAAATCACACTACAGTAATCTAAATTGTCAGTGACAAATGGTAAGGGAAGTAGGGATGGCTGTGACTGAATGTCTTACTGAGTGTCTCAGTTTCTGTTTCTGCCTCCAGGTAGTGTTTGACTACCTCTATTAGCCTGTAGTGCCAGGAGTTAGTTTAAAAAATAATTGACAATTTTTTATTTTTTTCACTAGGGAGGAAGACAGCTAGCTAGGCAGTCAAACTAAAGAGGCAGATCGCAGGCAATAAAAAAAAGTTGGTTTCATTGTACTATGAACATTCTTTTTTTCTGGGAAACCAAACAGCGGTAACAGCAAAGTCAACTATTTGCTCTTTCTTTTGAATATTGACAAGCAGCATAAATTGATCTATTTCCTAGCTCTCCATTTTCTATAGCCTTTATTTTATGGCAGATTTTCAAATTCCCCCCCACATTTTACAGACAGTTCTGATTAAAATCAGAAGTAATCAGAACTTATCAGGACTTTGGCCTGGATCCTCATCCTGTCAGTAAGGCTCAAGACTGTTTCATGTCCAACCATCCCTGAACCCGACCCCACTGTCCTGAAATGTGTTCCTCTCCTGCAATACTTCCCAAATCTGTAAATTTGCTCAAATTTGTACACCAAAACATCACAAAATCTTACTACCCACCCTACTCCACTCACAAAATCTGTACAACCGTTTACTGTTTTAACCCTACCTGCAGTCTTTGCAAAGTATTTCCCCTTATCCCCACATGCTTCAAGATTTGAATTTCTTCTCCTGCACCCCTCTCAAAATTCATACCACAATCCATACACTGTGCCAAACATTTTACCCCATGCCACCAAAAGCAAGAACTGAACATTTTCCAAATGACACCCCATCTCTTGTAAGTTGCAGCATCTGAGATAGCCAGGTAGTTCCTGAAATTTCTGTTAGACCTCAAGAGAAATTCCCAATCTGCCTGCAGTATTACTGTGGGGCCAGCAGAGAGCATCTCCTTAGAAATAATGTGAAATGTCTGAAAATATCTGATAATGTCTATAGCTGCAACTGTACCTATTCTGCACATTACACACTTACCACTACACCCTTCCAGAAATTAATAAACTTTTCTGGCACTACTCCAAAATGTTGTATCTTTCTTGTGCTACTCACCAGACGGGAACCTCATTCCAAATTAATACCCTCATCTCTGTGCCCCTCATAAAATGTGTACCTTTGATCCTATATTCCCTACAAAATTTTTGCCATCTATACATGCTCATCCCAAAGATAAGAACTCTTTCAAAACCATTACCCCATGCCACTTCCAAATTTTGCATTCTTTGCTAAACTTGCATCTTACCTTTTACACTCTTACACATTTTTTACCCTTACTGCTGTCCCCCCTTCAAAAAACTATGCCCCTTGTATCACACAACTGACAAAAATTGTACATCCACTGCACTACTCTCCAAATGTACACACCACCCAAAATACTGTATATCCTTCTATCTTTGTGCCATCATGGTTTGCACCTCATATTCCTGCTGTCTTCCTAAAGTTTGCAACTATATCCCTATACTCTTCCCAAAGTTTGTACCTCTAACTTTGTACTACCTACAAAATGTGCACCTTTACTACCTTCCTTCCTTCACAGTTTGTACCTGTTCTTCTACTCTTTTAAAATTGCAAACCACAATGCCCAAGTCCTCAGAAAATGTTGACCCCGTGTCTTTACATCATTTATAAAATGTTCATCCCTACCTTTTTGTAACTCCAGCAGTTTCTACCCCTACATTACATGACACCCAGGATGTGTACAGTACCTCCCTTGTACTACACACAGATTGGCAACTCCCACAATATGTACCATCTACACTATCCCCCAACCCACAAACTGTACTTTTTGCCTCTTCAACAATCCCACATCATGTACCATCTACCCTCTCCTCTCCCAAAAAATATGTTCCTCTGATCTTACAAGGAAGGCAATGATACGGGTACACATTTGGTAATGGTGTGTGGATGGGATAAACATTTGTGGGCAAGTGCCATTTTAGAAGGAAAGAGGATGTAAAGGTACAAATGTTGGGAACATGACAAAGGGAATATTTTTTTTTGAAGTGTATTGGGATAGAGTTCACATTTCATGAGGAGATGTACACTTGAAAGTGGCAAAATGGTAGGAACACAGGATCTGGGAAAAGTACAAAGAAACAGATCCCAATTTCAGGAGGAAAGCAGGGGAACAAGTTTACATTTTTGTAGGGACATAAGGTTAATATTTTGGAGATACTGTATGCTGGACTAAAGGCATACACTTTTTGAGAGGTATGGACTAAAGGTGCAACTTCTAGGAGGGGGTGCAACTGAATGGTTCACATCTGAAGGGGTGCAGGAATAAAATGGACATTTAATTGAGGAGAAACTATTTGAAGGGGTGCACAGATGAGGTGCACATTTGGGGAAAGAGGAATAGATAAAGGTCTAATATTTGCAGGAGTGCAGGGCAGAATGTAATATCTGAATCTTTTCTTTTCTGTAATAACCATTTTTTCCAGATGCTGCTGAAGATCAATCCTTGGATCCAGTCCACTTTCATTGTAAAATAAAATAAATAAATACATACATAAATATAATAACAGGGTACTGATACAAATTCTTTGAGGAGTAGAATCCATTACAGATCAGATATATACATTTGTGGAATATGGAAAAGTTTTAAAAAAGGAATGTATTAGACTAATATACCATAGGTGGGGCTGAAAAGGTTGCACGTGACTGTATTAATCTCTCATTGGGGGATTTAACAGATACTTCTACATTGTCTTAATGCAGAAATACTTTAATGTAATTGTGTTCTCCCTTCTGTTAGCAAAAACATCTACAATGTTCTCTGGGATCAGCTTTGCAGTCAAATCAGCTTCTATGTGAAGGAGAGCCACTGAAGAAAATCTTTCTTCTCCCATGGTTGAACGTAACCAGTTTCTAATCTGTCTCATTGCCGAAAAGCTTTATTCAGATATGGCTGTCTCGACAGGCAAAGTGAGAGCTAACTGAATGAGTTTGTAATAGTTTCAGTAGAGGGTTTGAGATATGTCTTCTTGGAGCCTCTGCAAAGTAATAGGAGATTCACTATTTGCAAAATGTTCCATATCTGCTGCTGCAAGATGAGGCTTTAAGTTTAGTGGGTCCCCATACTGCAGCAACAGTGGCTGAATGCTATTTCTGTTGCACTTTAACACTGAATCACAGGCTGCAGCAATTTCCATCAATTTTTTTAAGAATCACCTACCTAACTCTCCAATCATAGCATCCAAAACAGGTAAATATAACTGTTGATGCCACCGGGACTTTTCAGGTGCACTGGCAAGTGCACTTGCAGATGCAGCCTCTTCTAATTCTATACCTTCTCTTTGACCCAAAGTGGTTGATACAAGGAAGTCTTTAATATATGCTGAGGTTTTTACAACCCTTCTTTTTGAAGCTGCTGCTTGCTTACCTTGCTGTGTATCTTCATGATTACCGGGCACTGCAAGATTATGCTCTTTGCAGAAATCTGTAATTCTTTTCCTCATTTCATTCCAACCTTCTTCAGTTCTGCATTTTGTAAAGAACACATTCATGTTTTCTATTATGCAAGAAGCATTTGCAAGTGTGATATCATTGCCCTGACATCCTTTGTGTGTGATATGAACTACTTTAAGAATATCTTGGAAGATAATTAAGCAAGCAATGAACTGCTCACCACTCATATGCTGATAGAGATCAGTTGCTTCCACAGACCAGGTTTCTCCCTCTTCACCTAGTTGTTTAAGGCACTGCACGATGGCAGTGTATTGTATTTGTACTGCAACCACGCTTTTCCACTTGCATGCCCACTGAGTATCATTCAACTGCACTATCTCTCGCTGCTTGAGACCCAAAGCTTTCTGCATATCAAGAAACACTTGATGATTGGTTGGCTCAGCAAATACTGAGTAGTTTCTCAATTACATTGAAAACCCCCACAGCAGCACGATTGACTTTACAGCATTCTACAAGGGCAAGGTTCAACTTGTGGACCATACAATGTACATACATTGCAAATGGATAGTCTTCTTTCAGCCACTGCTGAACTCCCATAATATGTCCTGACATTATGGGGCACCATCATAAGACTGTGAAACTATTGGCAGATTCTGCAATCTGGTTTTCTCTAAAGCTTTTTTTATGGCATTATAAATTCCATTTGCATTTCTGGAAGCTGAGAAATTGATGAAGCACACAAATCTCTTTTTAATGTCTAGGTTTTCTGCATATCTGATGCAAAAAGAAAGCTGCTCAGTCTTAAATGATCTGGCCTCATCTGCAAGTACAATAAAAAAAACAGTCTTACTTACTGCCCCTACAATTTCTTTGCAAACCAAATTTGTACATATCTGCAGCACTTCACTTTGAAAGTCAGGGCATGTGTAGTTAAAATAACTGTTCTGCATTTTCTTGAAATAATTGTTATATCTTGAAAAGAAATTACAAAACTCAAGGAAATTTCCTTTCAGTTTAGATTACTTCCCCTCATCGTGAATAGAAATGGTAAACCAAGTTAAACAGGATCGGACCCAGGACCGAGCCCTGCGGTACCCCACTACCAAACTCTCTAGGGTTCAAGAGCTCCCCACAGACCACTACTCTCTGAGTGCATCCAGCTAGCCAGTTTTCAATCCATCTGACCATCAAAGGGCCTACTATTAACCCCTTCAGTTTTTCCACCAGACCATTGTGGGGGACAGAGTCAAACACCTTGCTGAAGTCCAAGAATAATACATCCACAGGCTTACCCCTGTCCAGTTCTGATGTTACCCATTCATCGAACTCCACAAGATTGGCTTGACATGATCTACCTGGCACAAACCCATGTTGCCGACTATCCAGAGCTCCCACCTCCTCCAAGTACACCCCCAATCGTTCCTTTAGTATACTCTCCATTAATTTCAAGTTAAGTTTCAAAAGTAACTTGACAATGTGACCAATCTTTGTAAGATAATTACGGTTCCTTTCAATGAGAGTTTTATGGCTTGTTGAAAGCTTTGTGGCCACTGAACCAGTTTCTTGACTAAGTTTGAAGCATTGCTACTTTTCCACACATTTCTCATGAACTTAGGAAACAGCATGTTTATACAACTTTTCTGAGAGTTTTTCCAGTCTCTCACACATTTTTTTATAAATGAATTTTCCACATAGCTTGTCTCAGTATGAAAGTAATGGCATGGAAAATAGAATACAGCATCTTGTTGAACTGAATACTCAGTCCAAGGAAATTTTGTGTAATGGAAAACAGAAAATGATCAGTTGTGTTTCCCAAATATTCTCTTTGGAAAATCAGGCAAATGTGGTTGATTAGGTCCATTGCATTTTTCTCCAAGATCAATAGGGATAGTTTGAGTGGTCAAATCATCTCTTTCTGTGGTATCTGTGGTGATAGAAGAATAAGATCTACTCATACTCGTTACCTCTAAAGATATGTTATAAATAATCTTGATGTGCCTGCACTGCAAGTAAGTGCTTGCCAGAAGTTAATACTGCTGATGGGCCAGGAGGTGTTGTAACATCCAACCACTGCTGCTGTGACTTAGGCGCTCGCAGTTCAGAATCAGAGCAATTTGTTGTCTTTTGCAAAAGCGTGTGAATGTCCATGATCAATTTTAGTCAACTCAGTTGAGTTACAGCTTGCAGTAATAGGCAGAATGAACTTCAACAATTTAAGTAGTGCTTCAAAGTTAGCTCACTCACTAAGGCTAAGCGTGCATGTCTGCTCCTTGCTCAGTAGTAGCTCTGACAAAGCAGATGCATAAGTTACAAAAACATATATGAGACGTGAACTATGAGGGTTTTTCTGTAAGTTTCTTTTAATAAACCTAGATGATCTAGGGTTATTAGCTGTTTGATAAATGAACAATTTGAGTGAAGGCCCTATCTCCACATTCAATAAAGCCTCCTTTTTTCTCAAATTGGAGTGGACTTGACTGGTTAGATGATTATAAAAGTAAGTTATACAGAAGTAAACTTTTTTAAAACCAGGTCCAGAAAAAGATATGATCTGATGCTAAAGAAAGCAGCAAGCTGGGTCTGCCAGACCCTTCCTGAAGAGATAGTTTCTTCTTAAGACAGACTGTGAAGTATACCAGACTGTTTAGATTCATTATAAAAATCAAACTTATACAGAAGCAAACTTTTTTTCTTTAAAATAGTTCCAGAATTGGGGAAAGGAATAACATATGTTAGCTAACAATTTTGCTAATAAAATAAGCTAAGGCTGAGTTCCATCTTCCAGCCTCTTCTCCCAGACACACTGCCCCTGCACGCTGTGCTTTGTTAAATATAGAATAGTAAAATAAAAACTTAAGACTCGACCAACTAGAGACACAGTATATAGCTGCTGGTTACATGTGCAAAAATAAAGCTGCAACCTACAAGCTGTGAAGCTGAAGAGACCTCCTCAGTTCTTTTCTAACTTAACTTCCAGCCCCTTTCACTGCCCCACAAGTGAGAGTGCTTGAGTTATTTTTATTTATTCTGATTAGTAAGCACTACAGAGTCAGACACTAAGCACAACCAGTAGTACTAAAATAGTATTTTATTTAAATTATTATTCAAGAGGTAGTTTGGGAGTTTGTTACATTAGGTTTATATGGCAGTGTAACACTTCACTGTGTTCACAAAGTTCACTTCTACTTTCTTCTGATTTATTTAATTGAACTAACAGCAAGAACATCTTTTTGAACCTCAGAAAAATCACTCAGAGCAGATTGCAGAAAGATAGCTGCCTGGCTGCAATAGTAAATCTGCAAGCAGCAAACAGTGAGGCTGATGAGTTCTCAATTCACATCTAGTTTAGCTAACTTCCAGGCCCAGCCCCTTCACTTCCCCACAACTGAGAGGGCTTGAGTTATTTTTATTTATTCTGAATAGTAAACACTAAGCACAGCCAGTAGTACTAAAATAGCATTTTATTTATCTTTTTATTCAAGAGGTTGTTTGGGAGTTTGGTATATTAGGGTTCTATGGCAGTGTAACACTTCACTGTGTTCACAAAGTTCACTTCTTGTTTCTTCTGATTTATTTAATTGAACCAACAACAAGAACAGCTTGTTAAACCTCAAATATGTATGTGTGTATATATATATATATATATATATATATATATATATATATATATATATAATATATGTATGTATCACTCAGCCCCTTCCCTTCCCCAAAGGGCTTGATTTGTTTTTCTTTATTTTGATTAGTAAACACTACCATCTCTAAGTGTATAACCAGGAGTAAAATAGTGTTTTATTACTATTTTTTACTCAAGATGTGGTTTGGTATGTTAGGTTTCTGTGGCACTTAACAGTTCTCATTCACTTTACTGTCTGTCTGTCTTCGCAAAGTTCACTTCTACTTTCTTCTGATTTATTCTAAATTGAACAAGAACAACTCATTGAACCTCAAAATCAGTCTCAATAAATTGCAAAAAGATAGCTGCTATAATAAAGATTCAACACAAGCAGCAAGCTGTGTGTGTGTGAGGCTGATGATGAGTTCTCTTCAGTTCCTTTCCCTTCCAGGTTCCCCTCTTCCCACCTCACAATTCAGTGTGCTCTTGTTTTATTATGCTAGCCAGTTTTACTTTTTTTTGTTCAAGGTGGTTTTTGGTTTGGTAGGTTTTTAGGTTAAGGGCAGGCAGTAGCAGTTTAATAATCCACCTCACACAGACTCCTCTGCATCTTTTTTACTTTAATTTGAACAACATGGAAACATAGACTTTGATGGCAGATAAGGACCACTTGGCCCACCCAGTCTGCCCATTTCCCTACCTACTGGATAAGCTGCAGATTCTAGTTAACCAACAACCTACTTCCTGCAACCCCCCCCCCCACTATAATTGCCTTATGTCTGTCCCATACATGTTTGAATTCCCCCACTGTTTTAGACCCAATGACGTCCTCAGGAAAGGCGGTTCCATGTATCCACCACTGTCTCCATGAAAAAATGTCCTCACATTACCCCTGAGCCGTCCCCCCTCTATCTTTAAATTGTGCCCCCTTGTTCTTACACATCTCTTTTTCTGAAAGATGCTACCCTCCTGGACTTTGTTGATTCCTTTGAGGTACTTGAATGTTTCTATCATGTCCCCCCATCCCTCCTTTCATCAAGAGTATACATACTAAGCTCTCTCAGTGTCTCTTCATATAGTTTCTGCTGCAGACCCTGCACCATTTTACTTGCCCTCCTCTGGATTGCTTCCATCCTGTCTATGTCCTTGCGTAGATGAGGTCTCCAAAACTGCACACAGTACTCCAGATGGGGTCTCACTAACTGTCTATATAGAGTGATAACCACTTCCCTTTTTCTACTTGTGATGCCCCTTCCTATGCATCCCAGTATCCCCCCGGCTCTCCTTACTGACTTTTCACATTGCTTACCCACCTTTAGGGCATCTGATATCACTACCCCCAGGTGCCTTTCCATTTTGGTTTTTGTTGGTACAACCCCTGCAATTGTGTATTCTTCCCTTCTTGGGTTTTTGTTTCTCAGGTGCATTACTTTGCACTTCTTTGCATTGAATCTAAGTTGCCACATGTCTGACCATTCCTCCAACCTTGCCAAGTCCCTTCTCATCTTTTCTACCCCCTATTGTGTATCAACTCTGTTACAGATCTTTGTGTCATCTGCAAAGAGGCATACCTTTCCCTCCAGACCCTCTGCAATGTCACTTATAAAGATGTTAAAGAGGACTGGACCCAGTACTGAGCCCTGAGGTATTCCACTAGTAACCACCCTTTCTTCGGAATGTGTTCCATCCACTATTACCTTCTGTGTCCTGTTATGTAGCCAGTTTGCTACCCAGGCTACAGGCTGAGTCAACAACAAACTTGAACCTCAGTAAAAAAGTCACTTAGAGTCAGAGAATAACAACAACCTAGGCCCTCACCCACACAATGTCTGCAAAGGCTGGGCCTCAATTTATTGTACTTTACTGGATTGATGTGATGAGATTTATTTAATAATATATATTTTTTTGAGTAGGCTAATAACTGCAAAAAGTCAAAACAAAAGCAGCACAGCCAGCAGCAAGCTCAGCTGCTGAGTTTTCAATCACTAATAGAGTCCAGACCTAGACCCCCTGCATCTTGATCCTCTACCCCACACAAGTTATCATGGCCTGTCTGAAGGCCACACCATCTGATGTGTCCCGACACCATCACCGAGTCATAGCTGGTCTTTTTTTATTTAATGTTAAAAAAAAGTCTCACAACACACACACTCGCACACACACACACACACACACACACACACACACACGGATGTCTCCCCCACTGCCTGAGTCCCACTCCACTCAAAGCCGCTGAGCCACCCCGGCCAAGAATCACTACAGAGAACACAACCTCCAAAATGCCTGCCCAGGACACAACTGAAGCAAAACAAGACAACTGCGGTGGCTGCAGTGCCAAGTACAGAAGTGGGGCAGTACTTACAGAGGTGATGCTTGATTGGATTGGCTGTCCCATTCTGTAGAACCACCTGCCCATCAGTTGTTTCCTAGTGTCATTGGCTCTCTCCCTCTTTTCTGCTAGAATCATGCCACCATCAAAGGAGGAAGAACGGATGGTTATGGAAAATGTAGCGGCTGCGTGAGTGAGCCAGAGGCGAGTGTGACCCATGCTGAATTCTGACTGCCATGCCCATGCCGATGCCTGCCATGTGATGTGTGTGGGAGCCCTGAACTGATCAAGTTATTTACAACTGGGCTCCCACTTACTGGTGCGGCGGCCTGGGCACGGCCAAGTAAGGCTACCACTGGCACAAGTTTTCAGTCAGTGGGTGTTGTCAGTGTGTCTGCTGTGTACGTGAAGAGCTGCTCAGGCTCTCAGGTGATTGGGGTCAGGACTTAAAGGTGCAGTGGCACAGCAGGGACAAGCAAACTAAAGAGTAAATTACAGCAAAACAAAAAAGAAAAAATACAGCAAATCAAAACAGCAGTCAAATACATTGGGGGAACAATGCCCCCCAGGATCTCCGCCCATGTAATATACAGAACCAGAAAGCTACAGGAATCAAAATTTTCATGACTTGTTAGGTTTAGTCATTCCTTCTTTTGTTTAATGTAATACCCTAAGAAATACTGATTAGTCTGTGAAAGTAACTGAATAGTTTTTTGTGGTGCTGTGTGATTCCATGTCAACTCCACTAAAACTAACACAGAGAGGAACAAAACAGTGTAGGAAAACCCCCAAACCACAATACCACAACTGTACTAAACTGTACTGTACTGTGCTGTACTGTACTCTTCTGTACTGTAGGAAGCAGTATAGCACAGTGGGTTAAGGATCTGAGCTGCAGATTTGGAGACCTGGGTTTCAGTGCCACAGTCACCTAGGTGCATACTGTGTGATATTGAGCAAGTCACTTAACTTCCTTGTGCTCTCAGGTCGCATCTGGAAACAAACTTCAAATTAGTGAGCTACTTCTGGTTAAACAATGTTCCCTTCCTTCCTTCCGCCTGTCCATAAAAGCAAATACAACACTACTCCACAAATGCAACCAGCAGAAAACAAGAACACCAGCCAAAGGAAACAATGAATCTTGACTGAAAACAGAGAACAATTGTCTCCCACAGTTAATTTCTTCTTTATTGCTTTTCCCTTAAGTGTAGATTTACTATTACAATACCACACCACCATGGATCACCACTCCTGCACTTACTTTGTTTTATCAGCCGTTTCCCTTAAGTGAAAAATATACTAATACAACACCACGCTGCCATAGATCACCACTCCAGTGAAATTTAAAGCACAAAGAGTAGTAGTGGTCTTAGGATCAACAGCGTGCGCTTAAGGCATCTCCTCAGAATGCGGTGTCACACAAATAGATTTTTACATGCCTCTGCCTTTGTCTTCTGTATTTCAACATTTTGACTATCTGCTATTGACCACACTCATTTGCTCTGTGTGAACTTGATGTGATACCATGCTGTATTGATAAAATTAAATGGCAAAGGTTCTTAGACAACTGAAAGAAAGCACTCATTTTTGTTATTT
Source organism: Neoceratodus forsteri (assembly GCA_016271365.2). Lineage (NCBI taxonomy): Eukaryota > Metazoa > Chordata > Ceratodontiformes > Ceratodontidae > Neoceratodus > Neoceratodus forsteri. Next base: position 315,355,396 of record CM057451.1, on the reverse strand, counting down.
TACAGTCTGATGCAGTGTGTGTGTGTGTGTGTGTGTGTGTACACTGAGCTGCCAGGACACTGAAGAAAATGGTTTTTGCTTAAATAGCGTCAGCACTCATCCAATATTGTGCCAGCTGGTCTAATGTTTGTGAGATTTTCTGTGAAACAATGAATAAGAGAGCATTACAATAGTATCTGTGCATGAGAAATGGCAATTTTCTTAATTTATCTGAAATAGATAAGGCATGGTTGTCCTTTTGTTATAGGGGAAATGAATAAGGTTTTTAATATAGTAATAATACAGTATGTTGAGAGCTGATCTTCACGATTTCCAGTTGAGCCATGTCTTAATAGCCAGTCATAAGTACAGGGATAATGCTGTGGTCATATTTGCTGTAACATAATTACTGCTGCAAACATGTGTCAAAAATACCCTAAAATCACCTTATAAATAGCTGCTACAGGCTTACAAGGCAAGTCTTTATGAGACCCTGTCTAATATATCAAATAAGACAGAAAGTGACTAATTTTAAGTATCACAGTTTTGTCAGATCAGTTACTTTATGTCATTGCTGCAGTGTACCAACAGATAGAAACTCGCTGCAGTGTGTTCCCCTCCAAGAGAAATTACAACAGCCCTCTTGTTCTTCCTAAACATACCACATTTACATGTCAGGTGACTGACAAAAAATAAAAATAAAATAATGGAGATTATCTGCCTGACACCATTTGCAGGAATATGGAAAAGCTCTCTGTTGAGTCCAGTTTAAGCTAGACATATTCAGATAAGATCCTTTCAGATGTTAATTGGGAATGTTATTCCACTACAGGGGAATGCTGCTTATTGGGAAAATAGAACTGGGGCTATCCACTACATTACTTTTCACTGTCAGTGTTTTACAGTATAATTTATTTTTATTTTTGTAGTATATATGTTAAAGGAAAAACTGTTCTTGTTTTTTTAAGATTATTTAAGGTTAATGTTAATTTGGGAATCTGTGAATTCTGTTTTGTCCCTAGTTCACTGTTTCATGTGTTTCTTTTAAAATGGTCATATTTTTCTTTGTTTAGGGTTCCTTGATAAGGCCGCCTACTTCCCACTTATTCATTTTTATGGCTGCAGTGGGCATAGCCCTGGAGCCATCTTGAGAGCACAGCAGAGAAGGGAGCATACTGGATATTGACTGGAATTTTTAAATAGTGGAAGTGAATGGGAATCACTTCGCATTCACTGCACTATTTAAAAGACTGGTCTGTGGAATACGGCACTGTCCGCTGTGTCCAAGATGGCCACTGGAGCTTTCTGTGCATGCATGATGACTCACTCATGTGCATTAAACTCCGGTGGCCATCTTGTACATGGCAAACTGTGATGCTGGAGTTCATTGTGTATGTGCAAGTTGTCTCGCATGTGCAGAAAACACTGGTGGTCATCTTGAACATGGTGGACAGTGCCATGTTCCTCCATCAGTTTGGCTGCAGCCGTACCAGCTCTGGCCAGAGTTTGTTAAATTAACTAATTAATTCTGGAATTTTGTGACATCAGTTGAGCAGAAGCCATCCATTAGGCTTTCTCTGCAGGCTTCCACTCAACTGATATAATCAGGCTCAAGAACCAGAACATAACTATCAAATAGTGTATGTGGGCAGCCATGTATAACAAGGTGTTTATATACACCTACAGCTTGTGATGATGTTATGAACAGTGAGAGTAAAGCTCAAGGAGTTTTCAAGAACATCACACACCTCAAGTGTGTAAAACAAACGATTAACACTGGCCCCATAATTCAGTTTATATAAAATGTTTTGCAATTTTTTTTTTAAAGTGGGAACAAATATTCTGTTGTTATGTGGGATGTCCTAAAGAGAGCAAGAACAAGAGCTATGTTTTGAGCAAACACTTGGCAGCTATCCACAGAGGTCTGACTTTGTCATTAAAGGGAGGAGTACCCAGTTGACTAAGCTACAATGCAAATAAGGGCTATCAGATGTTAGGAAGTGCAAACAGGTTTTGCATTTATTAGTACCTGATTTGCAGCAACCTACTGATGCCTATACTGTATATGTCACAGCACGAGTCACATGGCACTGCCCCATGCACAGAGGCCATGATACAGGTGTAGCCACATTTGATGCCCCCTACATCCATCCAACCAGGACATTATGGCCTACTTGTGGGCCACAGTGTTGTCATCCCTCCCTCACCATCCTTCTTGTCCCTGGTGGTTCAGTACCCCTCTCCCTACCCAGGCCAAAAAGCAGTTGCTGGAATGTAGTGAATCTCCACTCTCTAGCCTCATTCCCACTTGCATGGCCACAATCTCCATCCCCCACCAAGACTAATTCTGTTCATCCATTGATTTAAAAACCCTACTGCCTGCCCAAATCAATTCTAGGGCAGGGGATGTACAGTAAGTAGCACACTCAGCAGCAACGGTCACTGTGCTTCAAGGATGGCCCGGAAAACCATTTGCATGTTAACTCATGCCCCCTTCCTACTATGGTGGCAGTGTAATGTATGACCATGCAGCAAAGGAATGTGACCCCAATTTGAGTAGCGCTCAGAAGGTTTTAGACAAGAGACTGGCACATAATCATTTGCACAATGATTTTGTGACAGTCTCTTGTAACTGTGCTATGGAAATAAAGTGTTACAAAATAGAAGTTTGGAGCCACAGTTTGGTACAGGGATTTGGTAAGGTTGTATTTAATGTTGAATATGTGGAGAGCAAGGGCAGGGGAGAGGGAGATGCCAGCAGATACTTTTTTAACATTACAAAAATTCTATTATGATCCACTGCATAGTTTATACCTTTCATTGGGCCAACATGTGTCTTGTATAAACATAGTACAGAGCACAAGCTTTCTTGGCCACTTAGGCCCCTTCACCAGGTTCCGTCACACGCTGAATAGAAGAACCTGGATTTAAATGTAAAGATGAACTACAGATATATTCTAAACATATTAGAAACTTTACTCTTTTACTTAATATTAAGGAAAAACAAGGCTTATCTATTACAGCAGCAATGAGGAAACTGCCATTTGTCCTGTACACATGATTTTCTTGCTCTCGTATTTGATGGTTTCATAAACAATCTCTCAGACATTTTTAGTTCAGCTGGCAGAATCTTGAATGAGTGCTGATGCTATTTAAGCAAGAATGACATCATTTTCCCTGAGGTGCTGGCAGCTCAGTACACACACACACACACACACCAGCTTGTAAAAAGAATAAAACTAATATTTATTTTCAATTGTCTTATGACTTTTGTCTATTGAATTACATCAATACTGATTCACAAATTTATACCTAAATACTTTCACAGACTAATCAGTAATTCTTTTTTTATGTAGCTTTTTGGCCTACTGTTGTGTAAAGTGATCAGGAACAGTTCTTGAGCATCCATGACTTAATCATGAACAGTTCATAAACTGAGCACCTAATGCAAATCAAAGTGCAACAATTTATGTTCAAAAATGTTCCTGCATTGTGCAAGAACAACAAATGGGCAAACTATGTTCATGAATGTTCTTCAATATAAAGGTTCAGAAATGTTCATGACTTCTCCATTGAATTTTTATGAATACGATCCATCAACATTTTGGATGACCAGAAGTACTCTGCCTTTATAATAGTATTTAAATAATCAGGTACCCCTGCCTTAGCACTATTCTCAAAATATGTTTGCCCTCTGTACAAACCTGAGGCTGACCCATTCCACCATTAATTGTTTTATTATAAAACTTAAGCAATTTACCATGACAATTGATCACTGCTCACTTTCCTTTTATAAATAGAAAGGACCAATTAATGAAAACTGACAAGTTAGTAGATTATAATGATTGTAAAGAAATGTAAAATGTGTAAAATTTGGTGCTGAGGGTGGGTATTGTACCAATCTATCAACAGCTGTATGCAATTATACTGTATTTTCTCCATCTAGCAATAAAGCTGAGTTTTGAAAGAAGAAGGGAAGAGAGGGATCTGGTGGTTATCATCTCAGATGACCTAAAGGTGGCCAAGCAGAGTACAAAGGCTGTAGGGAGGGCCAGTGGCATGTTGGGGTGCATAGGTAGGGGTATCACTAGCAGAAAGAGGGAGGTGGTGATACCACTATACAAAACACTGGTGAGGCCTCGTCTTGAATACTATGTACAGTTCTGGAGGCCGCATCTTCATAAGGACTTAGATAGGGTAGAGGCAGTTCAGAGAAGAGTGACTAAGATGGTACAAGGTTTGCACAGACATATGAGGAGAGATTAAAAGACCTCAATATGTATACACTGGAAGTATCTTCAGGGCATAAACAAGGTACAAAGAGGCAATATCTTTTAGCATAGGAGAGGTAATAGAATGAGGGACAAGATATGAGATTGGAAGGAGGCAGGATAAGGGGAAATGTGAGGACATTTTTCGTCAAGGAAAGGGTGGTAGATGCATGGAATAGCCTACCCCAAGGAGTGGCGGGAGCAAACACAGTAGGAGGATTTAAGCATGCATGAAATAGGCACAAGGGAACCCTGGGGGAGGAGGAGAGGCTGAAGCCAATGACCAAGTAAGGTCTGCAATTGCTAATAAAGGTAAGGTATATGGGCAGACTGGATGTGCCTAGCAGTCCTTACAGTATCTGCTGACAACTGCTATGTTACTATGTTATCATATCAGTAGAATTTGCAATGCATTTAAAATATGATGACTTAGAAGTCGGCCTACCAGTACAGTGGTAAGGTGTCCGTCTGCAGCACCGACATCCCAGATTCGGGGACAGACCCAAGAGTTGGAGGACCGGCCAGGGATAGAGGGGTTGAGTGTCATGAGGACTGCTCTCCTTCTCCAGGGGGAAGGGGAAGAGTGTCTGGTGTAATGAGGACCCCTATCAGAGGCTGAGAGTCCCACGTGGCCAGCACCACACATTTCAAGGGGCAGGGCGGACAATGGCATCATTGCACATCCCTACCCCCAGGCAGAAAAACTATATAAAAAATCTTGTCCGTAAATAATGGCCCCACTCTGCTGCCACTCCTCACTCAGATCATTGTCCCCGGGGGGGGTGTCCTGCACCCATGACCCTACCCTGGGGGGAAAACCAGGGTTTTGAAACCCACATTCTCATGCAGGGATCACCCCCCCCCCAGTGGCCCTGTCCAGGGGGGAAGCATGGAAATGAGGGGAGTGGTAGATGGGGTTGGGAACCGGAGCCATCAGTCCCCCCACCAAAAAAAAATGTGATGACTTAAAATTTTAATCCTTTTAGGTGCTTAACTATTTAATTGCCTTGTAGAACATACATTTTCACTCCTATAATGTATGAATGCCATACTTTAGTAATCCTGTTGCATGTTTTACTCATATCTGGATTGGTTGTATAGTACCTCAGTAAAATAAGCTTAGTTATGCCAATAGATTTTTGTCTCTGTTCATCACAGTCCTTTAAATATTCAGCAACTTCATGAACTTTATGCTGATGAGCAGTTCTTGAACTTGGTTCATGAATGGAGTTAAATATCAGCTGGGGAACTTTGATGAATGTTCATGAACCATTCATGAATGTTTGTCAAAGTTCATACATTCATGAACTTAATTTTACCTGGATTGTTTACTGTAACTCTCTGCTGCAGTATATTAGTCTGATTTGCCCCTTTTTATGAGTTTTGCCTCATTTTATAAATTTATGCATCTGATCTGTAATGGGTTCTCCTCTCATAATTTCTACCACTACCATTGTAACCCTTCCAAAATATGTGCAGCATTCTGCTCTACACTACACTACAGGTACTTCCTAATTTGTAAATTTGCCATGCACTCCTGCTAATGCTAGACCTCCATCTATTCCTCTTTCCCCAAAGGTGTACCTAAACCATACACCTTTTCAAATACTTTTACCTTTATCTTTTCCTCTCTCACATGTTGCCTTTTAAAATGTAACACCTTTCAAAAGTGATCCCTTCTTCTGCACCTCTCCCAAAACTTGTGCTGTTAGTCCACACCCCACAGAAAGTGTATGCATTTAGTCCTTCATGTTGCCAAAATGTTTACCTTATACCCCTCCAAAAATTGCAACGTATTCCCCTGCACTGATCCTGAAATCAGCATCCCTTTCCTTGTTCTTCTCCCAGACATTCTACTCTTTATCATTTCACTCCTTTCAAATGTACATTTCCTCTCAAAATGTATAACCATTATCCCCACACTCTTCCCAAAATATATCCTATTTTCTAGTTCCTAATATTTGAACTGTTACCCCTTCAGTCCTCCTAAAATGTTTAACTTTTCCAAGATTTTATCCCACCCACCCTATATCCTTACCAAATGGCATACATCTTCACACCTCCTTATGTTAGCAGAACAATTTGTTTGAGGGAAGTGGGGATGAGGGTATGTAATATGGGATTGTTGCAGAGTCTGGAGTTAGAAATTGTGTGCTGTGGGTTGGAGTAGAAGTTACATATTTTAGGAATTGCAAATTTGCAAGAAATACAAGGGAGATATATGTTTTGGGAGTCATGTAGTATAACAGTAAACATTGTTGGAGGGGAAAAGAAAGTAGAGGTGTACATTTTTTAATTGTGCTGGGGATACTGGGTGGAAATTTTGGGACGGCTTTAGGGCTAGGGTATGCAATTTGAAAAGGGTAGAAGATTGAGTACAGACCATTAGGAATGACAACAGTAAGGCTACAACCTTTGTAAGAATTACAGAATTAGGGGCACAAAGTTTCAGAAGGGTACAGAGATGGAGTTGCATGGTTATGAAGTGCAAACATTGGACCCTATGCACAAAAGTGCAGAAAATATGCACCAAAGGTGCATACTCTGCCCACGCAGCTCTGCACCTCAGGAAGGTGCACACTGGCTCATATTTACTATTGCTGGACACCTGCCTGTGACTCCACACACCCCCAGTGTGCAGCTGAGTATTGCTGGATTGGGGCTGCACAAGGGCAGAGTGCAGGATGCAGGCAGGCATCCAAATGGATGCCTGTGCTGTGTTCCAGAGTAGATCCCTTATGCATGCATGTGGGGGAGCTGAAGATGGCACAGAGACCCACAGAGATACAGGGACACCATCAGCACCCAATAGCTCCACTGACAGATGCTGTGAAGGGTAATTCCAGCTCAGAATAGTAATGTGTACATGACAACCACGACAGTGTGTAAAGTGCTGTATGGAGTCATTTGAGCTGGTTGGGGGATGGCAATAAGACAAATGGTGAATTGGGTCACGAATCTGTTCTACCTGCTACTGCTGGGGGTTACTGGCTGCGGTCTTGCAGTGTGAATGGTGATAATTGTATATACAGTATGTGTGCATTTATGCCTGCAACAGAATGCAACAGTGCGACAGTGCAAAGTTGGGTGGATGGAATGGGGGTGGGGGGAGTCAGTGCAAATGTCTGTAGTGCACAGTTCAAGGTAATTTGTACCATGGTGCTGCCACATGCCATATGGTGCATTGTGTTGTGTACTGCCCTGTTTTGTGCTACATCTATATATACAGTATAGGACAGGGTGCCAAATTGTTAAGGCTGCATAGCAATGGCAATTGACATATGTTTGCAGTGCCTATGTGTTTGCTGTCATCTGGGTACAAAGGTTCAGCTGGCAATTGACCAACTGACTACAGGGGGTTGTGACCATCCATCTCTGTAATGGGGTTGCTGCCACCATGTTGTGCTCCAGTTGTCAGGTATCTATGCTATGGTGGCAGGTGGAGATTGTGCCTGTGTGTGTGTGTGTGTGTGTGTGTATATGAAGAAACATTTATATACATATGTCAGGGCACCACTAGATAAGACCTTGCCAGTCGCAGGCTCTGTATGCATGAAGGCTGGCTGTGAAACACAGTTATGGCACAGCCCTCCCAGCTGTAACTCAGACCCCACAGTGTGCAGCACTCTGCACCTTTGTGAGTCACGTGGAGTGTGGAAACATCTCTGACACTAACCTCCTGGACTGCCCATGGCTGCTCATGGTGTGTTGCTGCCCATGTGGCCAGGGGGATCCAGTGTGCAACTGTCTGGCACACCTTTTGTGAATGCCACCAGCAGTCCATATGGTTTTCCCACATAGGGTTGCCTACATGCCTTACATATGCAGTGTGTAGGCATTGTGCATAGGGCCCATTGAGGGATACAAAGACTGAGGTGTACATGTGTGGTGTGCAATTTGGGGAGTAGTGTAGAGGAGGTACAATTTAATGAGTTGCATGAGGAAAGGGGGTATGGATTTGTGGAGGTGTGCAGTGGCATGAGTAAAATATTTGGGAGGGTGGAGAAGGTGAGGTGAAAATTTTGTGAAGGCTGCCAATTTTGGGACTGGTGTTGAGATTATGTTATGAAAGAGTTTAAATCCTCTGGGAGAGCAGATGGAATACGTTTTATAAGCAGCATGAATGTATAAGTACAAATCTGGTGAGGGGTGGAAGGATTATACATTTGAGATGGGTTGCAGATCTGGAGAGTACTGCCAGGAACCTATAACATTTTTGGAGTAGTGCTGGAAAGGTTTACTAATTTGTGGAAGGGTGTAGTGGTAAGTGTTTCAACTGACAAAGTGGTACAAGAAAAGGGGACCACATTTGGCATGGGGTAGAATGTTTGGAAAAGTGTTAGGATTATGGCAATTCTGCGGGGGGAACAGAAGGAAGAATACAAATCTTGAGAAATGTGGGGATAAGTGTAATCATTTTGTAGATAGTATAGGTAGGGTTAAAACTACAGAAGGTTGCAGGGGCAGGGCTGTGAATTATGTGAGGAAGGCAGGGTATACTTATGCAATAATCCACGACAGGGTGTGGCTTTGCTGGGACTTACTCACTCCTGCTGTGGTTTGGTCATGAGCCCGCAGGCCAAGTGACCAAATCTGCACCAGGCATGAGTAAATCCCAGCATAACACACACACACTGAAGCGGATTATTGTTATTATACAATTGGTAGGAATTCGCGATTTTTTTTAAATAGTGACTAAAATGGTTTTATTTGAGAACAGATTGTTTTATTTCATTTTTTTTCCTGTAATATCCTTCGTCTGTATGTTAAATAGTTCCCTGTTGCTGGGTAGAATGTTATTGTAGGAAGGCATCCCATTCGCCTCAGTAGACTGTATTTTTTAATTTTTTTTACAGGAAGATAGTGTTAGGCAAGATTAATGGCTGTGAGAGAGTGAAAAATCCACAGTGCAGGATGAGAGAGAGAGAGAGTGAGCTCCAGTATTCTGCTGCTCCTTTTTTTCACCAAACTTTCAGCAAGCCACACTGTAGCATGATAAGGATTGAAGACAGTGTCAGGCAAGATAAATCATTGTGAGAGAGTGACAAACCCACAGTGGAGAGAAAAACAAAATGAGTGAGTTCTGGTATTTCTACAGCTCTGTCCCCCTCCCCCCCACACACACACTTTTAACAAACCACACTAGCGTGATAGGGAGTGAATGAAATCAGAAGCTCAGTTTTTTGTATTACTTTAAAGTGAGTTTGATTTTCACAACCTCCAAGTGCATACTGTGTGTCTCTGAGCAAGTCACTTAACCGCCCAGTGCTCCCAGGTCACCCCTGAAAACAGGCACTTGTGCCTAGTGGGCCTTACCCGGTTACCAAAGACTAAAAAAAAAGAAAAGTTTTGGGATGGAGGTAATGGGAGCTCTCCCCACAGATGGAGCATGGCAGTTGAGGGTGTGGTTCTGGGGTCAGTGCAGCTTTTCAATTAAGGATGACGTGACAGTCTGACTTGTGCATTTTTCTCTTTTTTTGGTGGTGTGTTGTGAAGGATTTGTAAAGGATGCAGCTTCAGGTGAGTGGCACATAGGACACAGCCACCCAGTGCTATGTCTTTGTCAGGGTCAAGAGGACTGGAGCATGGGGCTGGGTGAGGGGTTTGCCTGTATGTTGGGTGGACTGGGAAGAGAGCCGAAGTCGAAGTGCAGCCTGGATTCTGGAGTGGTAGCAGAAAATAGTAGCGGGAATAACTAGGATCTGTTCCCCTTTTCTGTTGTTTGGCATTAAAAGTAGGGTTGAGATGACTGTGGTGTATCAGTTATATACTGCAGTCTTTTTTTTAAACTCCCACTTTTGCATTTGTGGCTCATCGGGTAATAAAAATGACGGCTTTAATGTGATTTCTGGAGGATTTTTTTTGCAGATGTGGCTGACTGGGTCATTATCCATGAGTTATGCTGGGATTTACTCATGGATAAAAGAGCCAGTTAGCCAATCGGCATTCTTCTTTTAAAAATGCCATTATATAAGAGGTACATGTGATGAGTGGGGGGACTGATTTGGGTAAATTTACAGATTTGGGAACTACAGTACTGCAACAGAGGGACATATTTCAGAGGTGATGTGGGGTAGGTGTATAAATATTTGGAGGGGTTTTGTCATGGAGTAAAAATCTGGGATGTTTGCAGAAGGGCACAAATATTTTAGGAGTGGGGCTGGGTACACAATTAGGGAGGAGGGTAGGTCTACCATTTTTGTGAGGGTTGTACAGTATAAATTTTAGTAGGGTTATAGAGCACGAGTGCAGATTTTGTAAGGATTTCAAGGGTGAGGGTACAGACTTAAGGAGGGTGGGTACACACTTTAGGGGGGATATAACATAACTAAGGAGATATAACTGTATCAGAGAAGGGAAATAAGATGAGTGGTACAAAGTAGAGTTACTGTAGAACATGAGACAGTCTGAGGACATGTGGAATTGTTGAAAGAGAGGGCTAGAGAGTTTATTTTTGTGGGATCACACATTTGGGGAGGAGTACAGGTTTATTTTTATTTATTTTTTTTTTAGTTGTTTAACCAGGTATAGCACACTAAGCTGAAAGCTTTTTTACAGGAGCAACCTGGGAGCACAAGGAGGTTAAGTGACTTGCTCAGGGTCACACAGTATGCAAGTGGAAGCTGGGGGATTCAAACCCAGGTCAGATCTGCTGGATGTCACCATATTTGCAGCTCAGAGCCTTAGACCACTGCGCTATACTGCCTCACAATTTGTAAATATTTTATTATTGTTGTGGAACCTCAGCAAAGAGGATTACTTCAAATAGAATAAATTAAGAAGGAGCTGTGGGGGCTGCATTCAGGGCTGGAAAAGAACAAAGGAAACAAAAAGCGTATGGGCCAAATTTTCAAAGGGGGCTGTGTCTGATGCAAGCTGCAGCAAACAGCAGCTTGCGCCAAAGCCCCATGCGCCAGGGACCCTGCACCTGATTCAGGTACAGGAAGGGGTCCCGGTGCCTATGTCCCCACACTTGCAGCAACCCGTTCCATGTGGCAAGCTCATGGCACATGGCAGGGTTGCCACAAGCCCCGTGCCGCAATGGCAACCTGTACCTCGGCCCAGATCCACATTGTGCCCCATCTGTACAGAGCACATTAGGAACCCTCTTCCAATCCCTGATGTGCCCCTCAATAAGAATATCTCTGAGAACCCCCTACCGAATTCCTGATGTGCACCACAATAAAAATATCTCTGAGAACCTCCTTGCCCAATTCCCGATGTGCCCCATAACATAAATATATATGGGCCTTCCTGATCCACGATGTCCCTATCGGGATGTCTGACACCCCTTACATTGTCGGCCCAGTGCCCCAACCCCCCATTCCTGGCAGAGCCAGGGACTGGCTCCTTACACCTCCATGGCTGATCCTTGACTGAACTGTCAATGAGCGCCAATTGTAATGTGTACACGTACATATTACAGTAGGCACTCATTGACAGTTCAGTCGGGGAACGACCGTGGAGGAGTAAGGAGGGCTGTGCCAGTCCCTGGCTCTCTCCAGGGATGGGGGGGGCTACCTGCTGGAGTGGAGGTGGGGAGCACAGGACCACCAATGTAAGGTGTATCGGACATCCCGATAGGGACATCATGGATTGGGCAGGGGTTCCCATATATGTTTATATTGTGGAGCACATCAGGGATTGGGCAAGGGGGTCAGAGATATTTTTATTGTGGGACATATCAGGGATTGGGAAGGGGGACCCACACCACTATCGCAACCAGCCGCTCTTCCAGAGGGGGAATATTCTAAGTCCTCTTAAACCAGCTATGGCTGGTCTAAGAGTATTTAGTGTTTCCTGATCCAGAACAGGTCTGAGAATTGCATACCGAGGCTGTAACAGCATGTCTGCCTAGCTCCGTTTGGGGCAGGCAGCCTGCAGCTGACACAGGCTGCCTTTGAGAATCGCATTTGGCGGCATTGCTTGGTGCAAGGGGTACCTTGTATCATTCATTTTAGCATTAGCCCCATGCGCCATGCCAGGAGCTTTGAGAATTGGGCCTGTATTTGTTAAGAGCCTCTCAGATTACTGTTTCTTTGTTGGGGAAGGGGTGATGCTAAGCAGGAAGTGTTGTGATTAGCAAAGGAAACTTATTAGATGTTTACTTATTGTGTTATACTATAATAATTCAATTAATAAAGGACCAAATCAGAAAATTTAAGATGAAGATGAATTTTTGAATGTTTTAGCCTGAAGTATAGTCAGATATATTCAGTTTGTACTGATCTGCCAGGACCTTGAGGAAAATGTATTTATTTATTTAAAATTTTGATAACCGGGAAAGGCACACTGAGCCAAGGCTCATTTCCAGGTGTGACCTGAGGGATGGGGAAACAAATACAAACAAAGGATATTACATACAAGTAGAGTCTGATATACAATTTCTGAGCAGTAATGGTTACAGGAATACAAGAATGTACAAGTGAATATACGCTCAAGTTAAATTCTTTTAAAATATACTATGTGTGAAATTATATTCTTGCTTGAACAACACTAGTACTTACATAAGATTCTGTCAGGTGGTCTGAAAACATCTTAGGGAGCTTCTGTAAAACCATCAAATAAGGCAGGCAATAAAACTACATTTATGCATGAGAAATGGCTGTTACTGTTCCCTTGGTGAGTAAATAGGACATTTTAGAAGCATTTTAAAAGCATTTCAGCTTAGCTTTATTTTTTAATATAGTTTGTTTTACTCAGCTCTGTTTTAGTCCTAAAAGAAATACATTAATTAAATTGTTATTTGGTGTTAACTCATTTAACAGAAATAAAAACCATAATAAGAGGGCAAATGTAGGTGTGTTTATGTGTGTGAGGGTGAATTGTATAAAATGTAATACCCTCACCAAATGGGATTGTTCTTGAAAGTAATTTATGCCATTAAAGAGATAATCACTGGACATATAGGGCTGGATAATCAAACTGCGCTATTCTGTGGTGCAAGCCCTTGCGCTGCACAAAATAGTTGCGCAGGGGTGTGGCCGGGGCGATATTCAAAGGAGTTATGCTATTGAGCAACTCCTTTGAATATCACCCAACCACAACCACTGTGCATGGCGCAGTGGAACTTGCACCACCGCAGAGTGGTCAGAGGAGCATTCAAGTTGCGGTGGCGCAAGTACCATTGCACCATGCGCAAATTTCCCATATTCAAAAGGTGACATGCAAATGGGGCCATAATTCATGCAAGGTGCGGGGGGGGCATTTGCATCTATTTATGGCCCCATTTGCATGCCATTAGCATGCAGGTGCGCCGATCCCCAAGGACTTGTGCCTGGTGCCCTGCCAGGCAGCAGCCATCAGGGACTGACGCCCCCTGCAGCCCGATCGCGGGCATAAGTTAAAAAATCTCCCAACCCCCCTGACTGGCGATCGTGGGCATATGTTGAAAACACCCTCCTCCCCGGCAGACGATCGTGGGCATATGTTGAAAACACCCCCTCCCCGACTGGCCCAATTGTGGGCATATGTTCAAAACAGCCCCCCACCTCCCAAACAGCCTGATCATGGGCAAAGTGAGAAATAAACCACCCCCACCAGCCCGATTCGGCACCAAAGTGTCAACCCCCAAGACCATATCCTGGTGATCTAGTGTCCCCCACTCCACCCACCCACAGCCCCACCACCCCGCTCCCCGGCAGCCGGCGCCAGTGGTGGAAGCATCACCGCCTGCCACCCGCGCGCCCGCGGTGACTGCCCAGTAGGGCTGCATGCCCATGGTGCAGAGCAGAGCCAATGGTGTGCGGTCCATACCGTACAAGGCGGTCAGGATGTGAATGAGATTCGTTCGTTCACATCCATCTGGACATGTATAGTGCACACCGCAACTCTTGCTCTGCGCACAGTGTACTGGGCAGTCGTGCTCGGCAGGCAGCGAGGCGACAGCGGGTTGGATGCTGCCTGCCACCTGCTGGGAGGCGGTGAGTGAGGCTTCGTGGTGAGTGGTGAGGAACTAGTCATCAGAGATATGGTCTGAGGGCTGGAACTTTGGTGCCACGATCAGGCTTAGTAGGTCCACTGGACCACCAGGGATATGGTCTTGGGGGGTTGGACACCTTAGTGCCACGATCGGGCTGCTGGGGGTGGGTTTTATTTTCACTTTGCCCACGATCGGGCCAGTTGGGGTGGGGGCTGTTTTCAACATATGCCCGCGATCGGGCCAGTCGGGAAGGGGTTTTCAACATATGCCTGTGATCGGGCCAGTCGAGGGTTACTATGCCTGCGATTGGGCTGCAGGGGGCACAGGGAGCATGTTGAGGGCCACCCACAGGTGGAAGCTGCTGTGTTGCGCCCTGCAATGCGGCAACTCACCTGTGGGTGGCCCTCTACTTACTCCTTTTTTTTTGGCTCAAAGTTGTGCAGGCGCAGGTTGGGGGTTGTGCCTGCACAAACTCTGCACAGCCCACTGAATATTGGGCTGTGCAGTTTATGCATGGTTCCTCCCCCTCCGGTTCAGCATGCCTTCATTAGCATTGCGCTGTTGCTCAGCTTGACTTGGGGGGCACAACTGCCTCTGCTGAATATGGCAGGATGGTGCAATTTCGGACTTGTGCAGGTGCAACCTTATTGTGCATGGCGCAACCCTTTTGAATATCTAGCCCATAGTCTCCTTTGTTATGGGATGGAACTGTGTTATAGAAAGGGAGAGATCTTGCGCAGAGGAGGTTTGTTGTGGCTATTGATTTCAGTGACTGTTTCTGTGAGGTAAGATTCTCTGGATTACTATGAAGTCCTGTGGCAGTACCCTAGTCCATAAAGTCAGATTAATCCTGTGAAAATTACTGGCTGATCTTATCCCTGAGGGGTGTCCAGCGGCCGAGGCTCGTGGTTGCATGGAGGACTGGTTTGGTTTTAGCCGGCTAGCCGGCTGACCTAGCCAATGGTCCTTTCAGTTTCCCTGGAGCGCCGACTGGTGGGTTGGCACCAGTGGGGGTCTGTAGTGGCAACTACGGGTAATTTTGGTCGCGGTGCCCTTTGCATGGGATTTGGTTCACATAGTGGCATTATCTGGAGTCCGAGTGGAGGATCCATTCTTCTTGCTTACTACAGTCAGACCTTTTAAGTTTTACTTTGCTGTTATATTTGGAAGACAATGAGAGTGACTAATTCTTTGCTTAGACTCCCCACGTAGTGAGAAAACCAGGGGACTGAATTTTTATCTGCAACAGAAATACTATTTTGGTTTCTCAGATAGTGAGAGTACCTGTATCCTGCTGGCTGCCTTTGGCTGCGAGAGGGCCTTTGGGAGCTGATGACATTTATCTTTGAATTTCTTAGACTTGAGTTACTGTTATGTCCTGGACATTGGAAACAAATTATTCACACTGGACTGACTATTTGTATTATTTTACTGTTTTATTGTTTAAGTGTTATTAAAATAGTAATTTGTGGGGTAGTTGATTTGGGGGTTGGTATTTTGGGGTTGGGGTGGTATTTTTTGTTATATTGGGGCTATTTTGTGTAAGTTACCTCCCAATCTGTGAAAGAGATTGGCAGGGTGTGTTATTATTATTATTTTGTCATTTGTTTTCAGTTGTTCTGTGTTGAGCGGTGTAGTGTCGCTTGGGTCACCAACACGTGTTGGAGACCTGCCCCCATGGTTGTGCGCTATTCATCCTCTGCTCTTCATGCTCTCTGCCCTTCCCCCCAACTTCAGTTTACTATGTACCAGCACTGTAGGGTACTGGATATTGTGCATAGAGGTGGGAGGAGGGCGTGGGGCTGCGAACAGTGGAGGTTGAATGAGGGGGGCCACCGAAATGGGGTAATGAGATCCAGAAGATATCCTGGGTTGAAATGGAATCCAGAACATGGTCCACCATGTCTGGTTTCCATACCCAAGGGCACTACCAATTGTGGTAGATCAATAGTCCGGGCGGCCCGAGAGGTTCATCCAAATTGGGCGGTGTTATGCAATGCTAGGTCCATTAAAAACATGATTGCAATTATTGCAGATCTTTTTAAATCACCTGGCTTGCATCACCGAGACATGGCTGGATAAGAATTTTGGCCCCATTTTGGAGGCTGTAATTCTGGCTGGGTAGTTAGTGATACACCTCCTGAGATTGGATTGTGGTGGGGGGTAGCGGTCTGTTTCAAGACTGAACTTAACCTCACGAATGTACCAGTGGGGGAGACTGAGTTATTTGAGTGTACCATTGTAGTAGCTGTAGGGTGTCAGATTGCTCTCATCTACCGTCCACTAGGAGATGAGAAGCAATTCTTACAGGAAGTTGTGGACTTCGTCATGGACATGGCATTTGAGTCACCCAGGCTGATGGTCCTGGGCGACTTCAATGCCTGGATCGATGATGAACTCTCGCAATTTGGTCAGCACTTCCTCCAATTGATGACATCTCTGGGCCTTACACTGATAGTTACCACTACTAGACATAATCATGGTCACTCTCTTGACTTAGTCTTCCTGCTGGGGATTGGGGCCTCAAACTAGGGGGTGGAACCAGTTAGATGGTCTGATCACTACACCGTGGGGTTTAGTTTTGGTGCCCCCATGTAGCCATACCCTTGTGGAGAAGACTAGGTGCCATCCTTTATGAGATTTAAGTTCTCAAGGCCTAGCGGCGGTGCTTGATATCTCATTCATCTCAGAGGCAAACAATAACCCAGAGACCCAAGTGATGGCTTATAATTTGGCCATTACGGTGGCCCTGGATATCATTGCTCCTGTCTGTGTTCATCCTTTCCCCCTTTCAACCTCGGTCCCCAGTCCCCATGGTTTGATGGGACTTTGTGGGAGATGAGGTGATTAGGACGAAGGTTAGAGCGTTGCTGGTGGAAATCCACCCTTGATGCCAACCACCTTAGACTGATGGATCATTAGCAAGTCTATTAATCTGCAATCACTCACAAGAAGGCAGAGCTCCTGTCCAGGGAGATTTAGGCTGCTCAAAAATGACCAGCTCAGTTGTTCCAAACTGTGGACAGAATATGCAACCCAGCCTGTCTACAAGTCTGGAAAGCTTTTTTGCAAAGAGAGTGCATTGAGCTTGCTCAGTTCTTTGCGACTAAGATGACTGACATCAGGGTGGCATTCCATCCAGCACACTTTATGGGTGTTGCAGTGGACCATCGCGGGGCCACTGTTCCTCGGTTTTGTTGGAGTTCCTTTGACTGACTGGCTTTCATGGTAGTTTGGATCATGGACCTACTTCCCTGATTTTGGGTTATATTGATTCTATTGATCCAGTCCTAGTTGGATAGTCTGGTGCTTCTGGGAGACAGGTGAGTTTCCAAGCTCACTGAAAGAGGCGGTGGTGACACCACTCTTGAAGAAAGCTTCTTTGGACCCAGACTGCCTTGCTAACTACAGACAAATCTCTAACCTTCCCTTTTTAGGTAAGGTGATTGAGAAAGTAGTGGCCACTCAGCTGGAGGACCATTTCACTATCCATGACATTTATGAACCTCTCCAGCCCGGATTTTGAAAAAGGCACAGTACCTAGACCATGCTGGTTCGAGTGCTCAATGATCTCCTGATGGCTACAGATTGGAGGAGCCATTCTATTCTGGTTCTCCTTGATCTCTCATCAGCGTTTGACACTATGGACCATGGGGTTCTGCTTGATCATCTGAGGGCCATCTGTGGACTGTCAGGTACAGTCCTCACCCGGATTTACATCATTCCTCATGGGAAGATCTCAGAGAGTGGTGTCCGGGGTTTATTCCTTGGAGCCAGTTTCTCTATTATGTGGGGTCCCTCAGGGTTCAGTGCTGTCCACTATGTTGTTCGCAGTGTATATGCTGCCCCTCAGAGACATTGTAAGAAGGTATGAGCTAAGGTTTCACTGCTATGTGATGATACCCAGCTCTACCTTTCTTTTGCACCCAACCAGGATGGCGCTGTCTCAGTCTTTAATAGCAGCCTCATTGAAATTCAGGAGAGGATGGATGACAGTTGGTTGAAGTTGAATCCTGACAAGACTGATGTACTGGTTGTGGATCCAGGTCACCGGATAGGGGGGTTGAGCATGGAGTCACCCTCTGGACTTTCTCTTGGGGGCATTCTACTCCTGACCTCTGAACAGGTGAGAAACCTGGGGGTAATTTTTGATGAAAGGCTGACCCTGCATTCGTAGGTGTCAGCCGTTGTCAAATCCTCATTTTACCATTTTAGGAATATCTCCAGGATTAGGCACCTTGTTCTATCTGGCAACCTTTCTATTCTGATCCATGCCTTTGTGACCTCACATTTAGATTACTGCAACTCCCTGTACATCGGGCTACCAGTGGTGGAAATCCATCACTTGCAGCTAGTGCAGGATGAGGCAGCCCGGCTTTTGATGGGATCATCTCAGTCCTGTCATATTTCACCAGTGCTACATGGACTGCACTGGCTGCCTGTTTGATTGTGGATCACCTTTAAAGTAGGTCTTCTGACTTTTGAAGCCCTACACGGACTTGGCACGGACTACCTGAAAGAGCATCTGGTCTCTTACTGCCTTGGGCAATTGCTCTGCTCAGCTGATGAGTGGTTGCTAGAGATTCCAAGGGTGTGGTTGAAATCATCTAGGGCTAGAGCATTTGGGTGTGCCACCCCTACCCTTTGGAATTCTCTACTCCATCGGTTATGAGAGTGGATGACCGTGGAAAGATTTAAGCAGGCATTGAAAACCTTTTTATGGGACCAAGCTTTTGGTGACTAACAACTGGATGATATTGGGCACTGGACCCAAAGCAGCATGGATTCACAGCAGGAAGGTCATGTCAGACTAATCTAATCGATTTCTTTGACTGGGTGACCAAAGTAATAGACCAGGGAGGGGCTGTGGATATGGCCTACCTAGACTTTAGCAAGGCATTTGACACAGTCTCTCACAAAAGATTAATAATCAAGTTAGCCAGCCTGGGAGTGGGTCCCAGGGTGGTAGCCTGGGTAGAAAACTGGCTGCACAACAGGACACAGAAGGTAATAGTGAATGGAACACATTCTGAAGAAAGGGGTTACTAGTGGAGTACCTCAGGGCTCAGTATAGGGTCCAGTCCTCTTTAACGTCTTTATAGGTGACATTGCAGAGGGTCTGAAGGAAAGGTATGCCTCTCTGTGGATGACACAAAGATCTGTAACAGAGTTGATACACAAGGGGGGGTAGAAAGGATGAGAAGGGACTTGGCAAGGTTGGAGGAATGGTCAGACATATGGCAACTTAGATTCAATGCAAAGAAGTGCAAAGTAATGCACCTGGGAAATAAAAATCCAGGAGAAGAGTACACAATAACAGGGGATACTAACAACAGCAATAATGGAAAGGGATCTGGGTGCAGTCATATCAGATGACCTAAAGGTGGGTAAGCAATGTGAGAAGTCAGTAGGGAAAGCCAGGGGGATACTGGGATGCATAGGGAGGGGCATCACAAGTAGAAAAAGGGAAGTGGTTATCCCTCTATACAGACAGTTGGTGAGACCCCATCTGGGGTACTGCGTGCAGTTTTGGAGACCTCATCTACACAAGGACATAGACAGGATGGAAGCAGTCCAGAGGAGGGCAACTAAAATGGTGCAGGGTCTACATCAGAAACCATATGAAGAGAGACTGAGAGCTTAATATGTATACCCTTGATGAAAGAAGGGACAGGGGGACATGATAGAAACTTTTAAGTACCTCAAGGGAATCAACAAAGTCCAGCAGGGTAGCATCTTTCAGAAAAAGAGATGTGTAAGAACAAGGGGGCACAATTTAAAGTTAGAGGGGGGACAGCTCAGGGGTAATGTGAGGAAATTCTTTTTCACGGAGAGAGTGGTGGACGCATGGAACCACCTTCCTGGAGAGGTTGTGGGGTCTAAAACAGTGGAGGAATTCAAACATGCATGGGACAGACATAAGGCAATTATAGTGGGGGTTTGCAGGAAATAGGCTGTTGGTTAACTAGGATCTGCAGCTTATCCAGTAGGTAGGAAAATGGGCAGACTGGGTGGGCCAAGTGGTCCTTATCTGCCATCAAAGTCTATGTTTCTATGTTTCTATATTAGTTTTATACACTCCTGCTGTTCAGATATTTGTTCTGTTTACTTTGTGATTGTAATATTGTTAAAGCGCCTTGGTTTTTGAAAGGCACCATATAAATAAAGTTTTATTATTATTATTATTATTATTATTATTATTATAGAACTTGATGGCAGATAAGGACTGCTTGTTCCACCTACTCTGCCCATTTTTCCTATGGAAAGAGCTATCTCAGAGAGTGAATGCTGTTTACAGGAGACATGGGACCCCATTCCAAAAGCCCATAGACCAACACCAGGTGCCTGCATCAAACATCAATGATGCAATTGAACCCTTGTGTTATAACTTGTAGTATTTCCAATTATGAAACATGGTCTGCATTGGAATGGGAAGCTGCTGTGCCACATGAGCACTTTGCCACCCTTGCGACCTACATTGGGGTATGCCGTATCACGGGGGCATGCATCATGGTGGGGTTGCAACATCACTTTTTTGGGGATTCTAAAAGACCCACCATGGCTGTAGCAAGCGGCTCAACTTAGACCAGCCAGGGGGTGGTCTAAGCCCCATGTGCTAGGGCCACACACTGTGGCACATTGGGGGAAGCTACGTGTGTAATAAGGGAGCAGAAGGGGCACAGGGGGGCATAGGGTGAGTTGGGGAGACATAAGGAAAGTAAGGGATTGCTGTGGCACCCTGAGGGGTGCATATGCCTCTTTATTTATTATGGTGCTGTTCTGCTATATCACATAATTATACTGTAGATACATTATTGGACAGTACAACTGAAACACAACCACAGAGGGAAAAAGTGATATTTACCAGTGGCATCATATTGTCAAAGAATACAGCAGATCACAAAACTGTACAGTGGCTGTGTTTCAGTTGTACTGTCCGATAATTTATCTACAATATAATTATGTTGTACTGGAGAATTAAACTATAATAAATAAAGAGAGATATGCACCCTGACAGGAGCCACAGCAGTCATTTACTTCTCTGCTGTCTCCTCAACTCACCCTATACCCCCCCATGCCCTCACTGCCAGTGTCGCCCTCCTGGCAAGTGGATGCCCCCCACCACTAATTCTGGTCCTTCTTGTGGTGTGCCAACGGGGCATGAAAAGTTGGATCCCTTTGGCATGTACCAAAGGTGCAAAATGGTTTGGTGTTGTACACCTGCGGCAAACCTGGAGATTTTACTGCTGAAAATCTGATTTTTGAAGAATCTGGTGCAGGGTCATTGGTTCACTAAGAGTTTGAAGCATCCCTGGAGCAAGGCAAATTGCATTGCTCCAAGGGACCTTATAGAATAGGGCCAATAGAGTCTGCAAGGAAAGCAAATGAGAGCAGACTGAGTCAATCCTTAAAGGGGAACAGCTGTAAAGTCATTATTTACAAAAACATATGCTATGCAGTGTTTTGATTTGTTGATATTGTCATAGAATTTCATCCCCTTGTTTGCTGTTAGGATTTTTTTTATTTGCCTGCTAGTTTTGTAGCCCCTGGGATTTCCATGTTTTCATTTTTGATGGCTCTTCTCTCTCCTACAATGCCTCCAGTCCCATGTGACAGTGATGCATCCAGGACGTTTAATTCAAGAAGAGCTATTTTTTTTGTCAAGTTTACAGAGTAGTGCTGTGATTTTAAGCAACTCTCCTTGTTCAGGGAGCTCTAAAGAAGGCTACTTTTACAGAAGGCAACAGGCTGAAGGGATAATTGAGTGGGCTTTTGTGGAAGAGAACAGATCGTCTTAAATAATTATAGCACTGATTACCTCAGGTGATGTGTATCTTTTTTATGTTTGTGTTAAATGAAAATATTTAAAAACAAACCATTCACTCTGCTGGCTAGATCAAAACACGTACCCAGAAAAAAAGAACATTTGAATTAGAAAGGAATATTTAGTTCAATGTTTGGTGCATAGTGTAGTGCTTGTGTATACTTATAAACTTGAAGTTATGAACTTGGAGTTTGGCCTTTCTCTATTCCCACCCTTGGTAGGGATGCTGGGTAGGTGTAGGAAATAGAAGGCCCAGTGTCAAGTGTGAGAAGAGTGCCGGAAGTGGGGGAGGCAGGGGAGGAGGATGATGATTGATTCTGAAATATTCTAAGCGGAGCTAACAAAAGTTGGCAAGCTTAAATGGGGGATCTGGGAGGAGCTATTTACCTTACATTGAACTATGGGCTTTTAGCCCTCCCATTCAATGTTTGGTGCATAGTGTAGTGCTTGTTTGTACTCATAAACCTGAAGTTATGAACATGGAGTTTGGCCTTTCTCTATTCCCACCCTTGGCAGGACTGCTGGTTAGGTGTAGGGAATAGAAGGTCCTGCATCAAGGGTAAGAAGAGTGCTGGAGGAGGAGGAGGAGGAGGAGGAGGCAAGGGAGGATCGTGGTTGATTTTGAAATGCTCCAAGCAGAGCTAATGACAGTTGGCTATCTTAAATGGAGGATGTGGGAGGAGTTATTTACCTCACATTGAATCATGGGCTTTTAGCCCTCCCATTCAATGTTTGGTGCAGTGTGGTGCTTGTGTATACTTTATGATCTTGAAGTTATAAACTTGGAGTTTGGCCTTTCTCTATTCCCACCCTTGGTAGGAATGCTGGTTAGGTGTAGGGAATAGAATGCCCAACAAGATTAATGATTAGAGATTACCTCCTCCAACTCATGGAGAGTGTGACCAATAGCACACAAGCAAAGAAAAACCCCTAGGTGGAGGAAACCTCTGAGAACCCATAGCTACTGATCTGCCCATCCTCCAGGAAATCTACAAGGAGACAATCCTAAAGTTTTTGGTTCTGGTTAAGCTGAAGAGTTCTATCTTTTGAATCTTTGCTGGTCAATGAGTCATTTCCTCTGAATCTTTGATGGTGTGAGTAGGAAAGTCAATTCTGGAAGATGAAGAAGAAACTGAGTCAGATGGATGTCCAGATAAAGTAAGATTAGTGGTTAAATGATGTCCAGGATTTCTGTTGTGGTATTCGAGTACTGGAAGCCTGAAGTGAGGATGGATCCAAGGAACAAAATCAATGAATGGTTGAGCACCAGACTGTGGTTCACTTGAAGGCCTCAAAAGGAATACAGAAGGAGAATGTTCAGGAGGCAATCCAGAGCCAGTCTGAAGGTGGGGAAAGAGATGGATCAAGTTAAAAATATAACTATGTAGTGCTATGAGAAATCTGACAATATTCTGAGCAATTGGGTGGAAAGTATCTACTGAAGAAAGTATGGAATGGAATGGAGAAAATGGTGAGGACCTGATGTCTGAGTCTTTGATGAGGGTTCAAGTTCAATAAGGTCACTACAGAGCACTATGAGTAAATGTATAATCTGCTGATCATGGAAGTGGTAATAATCTTCTGTCAAAATGGAATAACGGAATGGACTGGATGATTAGAACTGGACTTCTGAGTCTTCAAAGATGTAGGAGGGTTGAAACTTGAATTTGATGGAGCGGTTCAAGCTGGAGTAATATGAAGTTGGGAAGAGAGGTTGGAGTTGAAGGATATCCAGGAGTGCCGCCCAGAATGAGGCAGAGATGGAGCAACAGAAGAAAGGCAGACAAACTAGGATATGAAATTGATGTAAAAAATGGTGGAGCCAGACTCCCAACCCCAGCAGACAAGAAGCTCACCTTCACTCAATACCCCATGAGGCAGAGCTAGGGACAGATACCTATGGAAGGATGGAACAGTGGTACAAACCAGATCAAATGATGGAACAGTGATACAAACCATAAACATGGAACAGGGTCCTGTCCCTGGTGGATGAACAAGCCCAACTTTGTTCAATACCCCAAAGGCAGAGCTAGGGACAGAAACTACAGAATGATGAAACAATGTTGAAGTCAGACAGGGCAGGCCAACAGTACTATGGTGCACATAAAGATGGAATAATGGGAGGCAGGGATACGAGGAACAGGAAATCCATTGTTATATAGTGGTCAAATCATTCTCCATTACTTTTTTCATAGTACTATTCAAAGAGTAGCTAGCTTTTCCAGTATTCAATCCGAGATGCAACATTGAGCATCCCCTTTCAGTAAACTGCATGTCCCACTGAGGCGCACTCTACTAGTCTGTCCAAATCTTCTGAAGATACTTCTAGTGGCTCTCATAGTCTGCAACTCCTCTTAGCATGGTGTTGTCTGCAAATGTGCAAAACTAGTTTGTATGCTTTATTATATAGTTCTGGATATAAATTCAGTGGGGAGTCTTAGTATGTTGAGTTCCCCACAGACAAAAGACATGTGCATCATTGGAGCAGGTCCTGGCAACAGAGCAGTGCTGGCTTTCAAAGTGCCTGAAGCGGAGCTACTGAATGGAAAGTTCAATTAGTCCATGGCTCACCATCAGTAATAACGGCAGTGGACGGTTGATAACCATGTGCCCCAGAGAGTCCAGCAAGCTAGCAGAAGCATAAGGAGCTGTTGTATAGCTGAAGCAGCATGAGTAGCTCTGGAGTGGTTGCACACCTGGGCAAAAGAGGAACAGAGCACCAGTTACGAGAACAAGAAAGCCCAAAAAGCAGAGACACAGAAAAGAGGAAAACAACAGGAAAAAAGAAGTGGGCAAAGGGAAACAGTGGAGGACCACAGACAGGGCAGGAGTAGGAGGGGGAATGAAGGAAGGGAATGCTGAAACAATGAGAAGAGGGAGAGACACCGGAAGGCAGAGAGAGACAGAGAGAGAGAAAGAGGAGGAGTACACATTGAGTAACGGAGGAGGCAACAGGGAATGGACACAGAACACAGAGCAGAAGATGAATGAAATGGAGGGAGGGAACACAGCAACAAGGTCCACACAGCTGCTGTGGCAAGGGGAAAAAAAGCACAAAGTTCAGACAGAAGGTGCAGTCTGTCAGGTAGACAGCCAGCGGCCATAACATGCCATATCCCAGGGAGTCAGCAGCAGCCAGGGGGCACAGGAGCAGAAATACAAAGGGGAGTGAGGCAGTAAAGTCCCGGGAAGGGCAGCAGAAGGGTGCATGGTTGGCAGATGCAGAACAGCAGGGACTGGCAATCAGGGTGAAGCAAAAAAGGAGCAGTTGGGAGGCTGACCATCCATGGGCACGCCAGATTTTGAAATGCTCCAAGCGGAGCTAATGGGAGTTGGTTGGTTTAAATGGGGGATGTGGAAGGAGCTATTTCCCTCACATTGCACCACGGGCTTTCAGTCCTCCCATTGAAGCCAGAATGTCAGACTACGAACAACAGTCTGCTTCTGCAGTAGTTATTACTCTCTGAATCAATGGTCCTAGATGCATCACTGCCACATGGGGCAGGAGTAAGAAAAAAAGAGCAATAAAGAATGCTAGAAGATGTGATATCTCCTGCCCTACACAGTGTACTATCCAAAGTGCATCATGTATCAAGCCTGACACCCGCCATGAGGGAGGCTATCATTACTGTATTCTCAAAGAAGGGGAAGGACACAACAGCAACTGTTAACTAGAGGCCCATCTCTTTGATCAATGCTGATGCAAAGAAGCTCTCCAAGGCCCTAGACTCCAGGCTGGAGAAACTACTTCTCTCCCTTATCCACAACTCCCAGGTTGGTTTTCTTAAAGAGAGAATGAGCACTGACCACCTTGATCTCTCATTTCTCTGATGAAAGTTCTGAGTCATGCTCCCACTCCAACTGTGGCACTGGCTATTGATGTTGAGATAGCCTTTGATTCAGTAGAGTGGGGGTACTTACATGCAGTACTACACAGAATGGGGTTTGGCACCCTTTTAGGATGATGGACCAACACACTGCACACCTAGCCCTCTGTTTGGATTCTCACAAATTCCACTATGTCAGTCTCTTTTCCTCTAAACAGCGGCACCTGGAAGGGGTGTCCACTACCCCCTTCCCCTCATTTTTATTTGGCCATAGAGTTACTTTCTCTGTCCATCAGGGACACTTTAACTGTACACCAATGATTGCCTGGTCTCAGGGTTAAATGCGTTCTGTTATATCTGGTTAGAAGGTGAATACCACCAATTCTAATATTCTCCTTTTGAATAGCCTCTTTAAACCCAGATCCTTTAATGGGGGGGGGGTAAAATGGGGTCCTAGAGGTATTAAATACTTAAGCAATAAGGCACAACAGGGTGTGGGTTATTGGGGGTTTACCCATGCCTTGTGTGGTGTGTCACGAGGCACAACCGAATGACTTAACCACACAAGAAGTCAGTAAATCACCAACAACACACACCCTGGAGTGCCTTACTGTGATTATGCAATGGACCCATGTGTAAAATAAATGTAAAATGTGTTTAATTATGTTTTTTCTAATGCAATTCCTAAGCCATGGGTAATGCAGGACTTACCTACGGTCATGTAACATGTTTTGACCAATGAGGTTACAGGATTTTCACACACCATTGTAATGCATTTCATTGTTGAATTGTCTCTGTAACTAGTACTTTCTACTGGATTGGGTCTTGACCCCCAGGTCACATCTGGAATCGAGCATCACTGCTCAGTATGCCTTCCTGGTAAAACTCATAATTAAATAAATAATTAGGGAAATGGATGGCTCATAAACAGCATACTATGGTAACAAGAAACATATCTCCTTTAATCCAATCCATCAAAGCTGAGTGTAACCACTGGAAGCTGTTGCAACTGTCTCTGGTTGACAAAATCTCAGGTGTCAAAATGATAGCGGCTCCTAAGACGATGCACTCCCTAGTGCATTTTGCCATGGGAATTCCCCAGCATTACTTACAAAAAATGAATGCCTTAATAGGATACTTCTTGTAGGAGGGTAGACCACCCCAATAGAAAAGAACCAAACTATGAGTGCATTGGTGGAAGGGCATTTGGAACCTCCCTTGGTTCCAGGCATACTATTGTGCATTCAGGGGAGCACAGATGGTCCAATGGTTTTATTCTCTAACAGAAGATTCCTGTCTCTGACTCCCACTGAAAACTGACCTGCTGGATGAAATTCCCCACAGTATACCTATATGTATCTACTACCAGTCCTCAGTTAAAGATTAGCCAATGATCTGTTTATCATTTAGAGAGTGAAAACAGATCCAGAAAATAACAAAACTCTCTCTTATTATAATAAACAGTTTCTATGACTTCTGGCACCCAACAGAGGCTTACCTCTCTCACATTATTCAACATACTTGATGGTGCTGTGATTAGGGATGTATCCTCCTTTAAGTACCTTGGGGTCTGGCTGGACTGGCGTATTGATTTCTGTGTAAAGTGATGCCATACATTATAAGCTCCACCGCAAGTTTAGTGTTCTGTAATGGAGTGAATATCCCACTTCCTGCCTCCTGTGATATTGTTTTAATAATGAATATCCCTATTTTTGACTATGTTGACATAGTTTATAGTGCAGCTCCCAAATCATCCCTTGCCTGAATGAAACCCATCTTTCACTCTTTTTTTCATTTTGCCTTACAATGTCCCCCTCATACCCACCACTGCTTAGTCTACTTTGCCCCTTCCCTGTCATCTCTTGATGCCTGTCACATTTTTCATTGTACCTATTTTATAATAGTTCCTATCCAAATTCTGGTTTGGTTCCCTTCCTTTCTACCTTACTTCACTGCTATCCTCTCCCCCTCCTTCATAATATCATCTCAGCAGCAATGCTTCCCATTCTGTTTCTAATCCATCTAGGAAATCTACTTCTAGTCAATCTGCCTTCTCATATAGTTTTCCTAAACTCCGGTCCACCCTTCTTCTGTCTATCTAGTCTGCCTCTTTCTCCTTCTACCTTAAGTCTCTTGCAAAGCTTATTGTCCTCAGACAGTGGAGGTCCACAGACCTCCCCACAATTACAAAATGGTTAGCAGCAGTGAGGTTTTTCTCCACCCTGGCTATAATGTCCCATTTAGTCCGTAGGACAACATTTATGAAACAGGACAATCGGTGCCCCTTATGTACCTCCCCTTTTAGTATCTCTGATCTGATGGATTTTCTGCCAAGGGGCAAGGGCAAAGTAAAACCCCCTTGAATTTCTGGATTACTCTGCCAGACACTTTTAAAGCCACTGATAGAGTCCGGATATATCCATTGATCACATATAGCTGTTCCCACCACCCAGACCTTTTTGTCTGCTCTCCTCCAAAATAAAGACTTGCCCTGGATAAAATGTACAATCATTGGTAGTCTCTGGATGGCACTCTTCATAGTCTTCTCTTTCCTCCACCTTACTGGAAGCCCTCCTCCCTGCCCTCTCCCCCTGGGTGAGCAACATATCCTAGCCCTGCAAGTGTAATGGTTACAGGGCCAAAACATAAGATTATCCCAAATGGGCATAATCATTTCTATCAGCAAATGTTGTACTGAATTTCTTATAGAATTAGAATTTAATGACTAGATTTATTCCAGTGTACAGTATGTATTTCAATTTGCTTCAAGCATCCATACTGTACTTGATGAATACTACTTGTTGATCGGTTCTATTCAATGCAATATTCTTCTGCTGAACTGAATGAGATGTTGAATCTCTTTCAATAAAAAAGTTACCTTCAAAGAAAAAATATCCACAATTATGTAATATGCCAATTTTTAAAATTTGACCCACACCCCATTACAATATCCCAATTATCAGTTCTCAATACTATCCCTTTCAATTGTTTTTTAAATATAGGCAGTGCATGATAAAAGTAAGAGCAGTGAGCTACAGTATGAATCTGCATATCCAGCCTACCTAGGTTTGATCCACAACTACCACTCACACACTATGTGGCACCAGGCAAGTCAGATAAACTAACAATCAAGGCCACCCCACAGCTGGGTGCACCAAGGAGACAAAAAATACACTTCAGCCGAAACACTCCAGCACCACCCTTCAGCCAATACAAAGTAGCCAAACACCAGACTGGTTTATTCACAAGAAGCCAACCCAGTGCAAAGTGATTTCTTACCAACAAGAGAAACACCTGGAAGACCCCCCTAAAATTTCCTTACAGTTTCACTCAAAGCATCCCTGTTGAGTTAACTGTGTTGGCTTCTTGTGAACATGGTGTTATTTTCCCCTATCCCTGTGTGACTCATACAGCTCTGTGGCTTGACCATGTGCTGGGCATGTGTGTCACTTGGGCATCTAAGAATTATCAATGTCTTTTGTGAATCATCAGTCCTAGCAGTAGGTTGTGGCTGTGTCATATCATCATCTGTTGTGCATGTGTTATTGATGCCTGTAGAAAACGTGAAAAATAAAACTGGAGGCAAAGAGGATGCAGGAGGGAGGAAAGGGGCAGATACATATTCCACTAAGTCATTGCTACCAAGAACAAGTTCTGCAAGTAATTGTGGAGAAGAAGGAGTTGTTCATGGTGGAAGAAGGACTGGGAATCATCATCTTGGGGCTGAGAGGACTAGGACTGCTGGGTGCATGATAACCCAGCTGGTATCCTGTCATACGGGTGGCTCAATTTGAGTGACTCAATATGACCAACTCAGATTGAACAAATTCCTAAAGGGATCTCCAGGGACATGACTCTTACCCCTCACTCCAGCTCACCCCCCTCCCTTCCCCTTTTCTTTCACATAAGCACTTGTTTACTTATTAACCTGGCACTTATTATTGTCCACTGTTTCTACATGTTATGCATAACACTGTTGTAACACTCTCTGTAACACCTGCCTTACAACTGTATGTTAATGTTGATCTTGTAACTTGAATGTTTAATCTCTCATTCTTATTGTACCCCTTCCCCTTAGGCCACACTGGGAGATGAGTGTCTTGTTGCTCAGTATGCCTTCCTGGTTAAACATTTCAATAAATAAACAGTGATAGCAATAAAGGTGACTGTCTGAAGGGATGGTGAAGTGCGTTGTATGGTATTGCTTACTACTGCAAACATGCTGCGGTCTTGAAGTTTGTTATTTAAACATAGGGGAATTTGGCGGGCTATGCCCCCTGCATCAGACAAAAAGGTATAGTGTTATGTGGTTCTATGTTGGCTGGACATGGTGTGTTGTATGTAGGGTGTTAGATGACTTGCTGCAGCCGTGGTGTTGCTATGGTGTAGGGGGTTAGGCAGGTTGTTAGGTAGGCAGGTTGTCTGGAAGGCAGACTGGAGAGTGTAGGGTTTGACTCCGGGCACCAGCATGCATTGATAGTGCATGTATTTGTGCAAGTTTGTATGTACAGTGTTGTGCTGTGTGGTCACCTTTTTTATATTGTATCCAGCTATCGCAAGTGTTTGTAGTTTGTTGTGTCAGGTGGGATGTGTTTGGAGTTAGGGCTGGTAAAAGAGGATTGTGCATTGTGGGTTTGTTGCTGTGGAGTCTGGTGTGTGGAAATGGCTGGAGAGTTTCTGCAAAGCCAAAAAGGGAGACCAATCTTGTTGTATGCTTGGTATCTATATCAGAGGGATAAGGAGGAATTTTTGCTTTGTTGTGGGTTTTTTTTGGTCATGGAGTCACCATTTTGATGTGTGCAGTTTATGTAGAGGGCTGTTATGGTAGTCGCTGTAGTGTGTTTGGTCATTTGTTCCATGTTGTTTTGCAGTTGCTGTTATCGCATGGAACCAAGCAGCAAAATAAACCAAGGTTCATTATTCCCCAAAAATCCACTGGTTCCACTCCCACTGCTGAAATTAAATTGTATAGTAGTCTGCTCATGTGCTCCTTTATGGGTATTGTTGACTATTTAATGCTAACAATTTTCCACTGTACATATTGACACAGCCAGTTCATTGCCTTCTCTTAATGTCATTGTACTGTAGCATATATCATCCTACTGTTTATGTTGCCTTGATAGCTCTTCTTGATTGTATGTCATCTTTGTTTACACTGACTGCACTTTACCATTGAATGTATTCATTGCATGAAACCCTCCCTCCCTATCACACCTGGAAATGAGCCTTAGCTCAATGTGGCTTTCCTGGTTACCAATTTTCAATAAAAAAAATTCAAAAATGAAAACATTGTCCACCAACTCTGGACATGTAAATTGTCATAGTACAAACCTTTCTAATGGGGCTCACTGTTACCTTTGTCTGCACAATTTTTTCTTTGGCTTTCTAAAATCTTAGCATAGCATTTTCCTTTGGAGTCTAGGCAGTCGATATTGGCAGCAAGATACAATTTAATTTAAAGGTACAATAAAAGATATACCATAAGAAGCTGTGAAAGTGAAAAAGACTAAGAAATGCATGTGCCCTGTAGAAATGATTAGTTTGGTTCCAGAATTTGAATTACATAGCCACTTATGCCTCTGCTCAATAAAGCGCTGAATTCTTTTAGAATCTAAACTGGCGAGTAAGTCTTCTTTCCAATCTTATGTGGTATATAAATAAATAAATAAATAGATTGCATTAAACTAAACAACCATAGAAGATGGCTATTTTTTAACACAAAACATTCATTATTACAAATCACACTCTCTTGTCATATAAATAAAACAATGACATAACAATTAGTAAGAACAGTTTTTATATTATATTAAAGTCATTATCATATTACTATTTTTATCACACATATAAAACATACGGCTTACAAATAAAGTAATAGAAGAAATAATATAAAATAGTAATCATACTATAATTGTATAATTGTAAAATCTATGTTTCTGCAAGGGAGAATATAATAATTGACATGCGGTAAAGCAGAGAGTCAGAGCCTACAGAGTGGTATACTCCTTGAGGTCAGCAATGAATAGTAGCTATTACTGTAGCTCACAGTGGATAATGGCTATCTAAGTGGGCTTTGCAGACTCTGTCACAACAGCAGAAACAGTAATGCACAGCAGATACTTACCAACAGCACCTGTCAAAAGTAACTTACTGTACAGTAATTTCTCTTCATTACAGACATCATTGCCTCCATTGGTAATCTGTTTTACATTATAAAAAGACAAAGGACCTCAGCACAAAAGCACTGACACAAGGGCTATTCATCCTTGTCTCAGTGTTTGTTTACTGTGGTTCTTGTCTTTTTAGCTTGCTTACTTAATTTGGGCCCACCATGACCCAAACCTGTAGGACTACATAACAGCTGATTTGTTTTCCCCTGGGATGAGACACACAGATGAGGCACGCTGTTTAGTTCTGAGAAGGACAAAACATGAGTCCGTGTCTTCTGTTCTCAGCCTTGAGAAACCATTTGGCACCATGCTTTCCTGCTTAAAGCAGAACAAGTCTAATTTTTCATGGAGGTTTGTGTATATATATCCCATGATGTTTTGCATTGGACTCTCCACCTTTGCAGTCACTGACCCCACTGCCCTCACCAAAATCCAGACCTCTATCAACAAAGCCTGCAGGCTCCTGACTGGTGACCCAAGTAGAACTCACATGTGCCAACTCTACTCCACCGCTAACATACTCAATGTCGAAGAACGTCTGCAATATCACACCTGCATACTAGCTAAAAAGGCTCTACTTGGGCTATGTCCCCCAGGTGTCACCGCACCGCTTCTATAGGCCTCCCACTCGGTCGTCACCTGTAGGACTACCAAAGCCACCTTCCAGGTGCCTAGAGCCAGGACCTCACTCGCCCAAAGATCCTTTCATCACAGAGCACCATCCTGGTATAACTCCCTCCCCACGCACATCACAAACACCTCTAAAATTGGCCAATTCAAAATCACCCTTTGCAAACACCTCGTTAGCACCCGGAGATGTGTATACTTATTATAGGGCCTACCATGAGTGCCTTTCAAACTGACCAGCTCCTACAGGAGTACGTATATAACAGTTCTCTCGTTTAGCCTGTCTTCAATCTGTATACCACATGCTGTATCCTGCATGACCCTCTGGGACCCCAGTGACTTATTGTTGTGTGCTCTTCTGCAAACTGCATATGTTTATTTGGCACTTTGAAGATTTTGTTTTGTATGCTGCATGTATTTCACCTGTACTGTTCTCCACTGTCTTGTCTTACAAGTTGATTGTTCCCCTCCCTGCGACGAGGTGCCTTTGTAAATGAGTCTCTGACTCAAAGGTTGTAAATCCAATATATGAATTAAAATTAAAAAAAAAAAATTATTGGGGTATGTGTGAGTTTGCATTTCTTTTTTTTACAAAATGCATATTACTGCATTGGCAGTCAAAGTGGTTCAGACAAATTTATGAATCTGAACTGAATTTTAAAATCCCAACTTGCAGCCCAGCCAAAGCTGGGTCTGCCTACATCTTTCACCATTATTTCAAACACCATGATAAAGACATTACATAACAAATTGAATTTGCTGCCTTACTGCCTTACACATTTTCAGAGCATGCACAACACACAGATTTTACTTAAAGAAAGCAGAGATTGAATTTCTTCATGTTTTAAAACTTTCTCATCAGTCATCAGCTTTAAATGTATGCAGATGTAGGATGAAGATTATTGCCAACAGTACTTATGTCTCAAGAGCTCGCAGACACTGAAAAATGTAACGTGACTCCCTGCTATCCTTATACAAAATATTTCACTTTAAAAAAAGAAGGTATCCAAGATTATTACTGAAATCTGGCAAGGCTCTTTATCATCTGCATTCTTCCTTTTTTCTAAGTTCCCTTTATTTCACACAGAAAGTCTGTAATGAGGCTCTTGGGGATCTTACAAGCAGGATGTTAATTAAGATAGATCACTGGAACTTCAAACATGGTTTCTCCAACATCACAGGAAAACTGAGAGATACAGTAAAACACAGTCTATACTGTATCAGGGCAGTGCTCAGTTATCTAATCCTGTACATTAACCACCCTTTCTGCATTCATAAACTGTGTTTCATGCTCCTATCTCTTAAACTCCTGCCTCACGCATCAGGGACAAGGCTTAAAAAAGTCCAGGGCAAAGGACCAAAATCAGAGACATATCTTAAAAACTGATTTCCTCTGTGGAAGCAGGTAGGTCAAGGGCTTAGTATAAAATGCATTTTCTGAAGAGCAGGTTTGTAACTTTAATGTTCAACATTAATTAAAGCTTATAATCACCACTGTTCAGTCACAGACAGTTCAAGACAGCCAAATGTTAGGAACATCAGGGAAACACTGTGAGGCAAAATCAGGGATATTTCCAAAAATCAGGGATGGCTGAGAGCTATGTTCATCCTTAGCTCTGAAATATCACTGCAAGAAAAACATACGTTATTATGTCTGCAGTGAGTGATGCCTGCAGCCCTATTGCTGTAGCTGGAAAATGGGATGCCAAACCACTAATTAGGAGTTTGCTGTATATTCTTTAATAACTCCAAATCACTACATCTATTGAATGAAATACTCCCTTCAGCGTGTTTGACTCTCTCATAATGCCTGCTTACAGTGACCTGACAACTATTGTTTTGGAGTAGACACAAAGGCAAGTTACTGCAAGACACTACTTCTTTGAAGTAATTTAACTATCTGCAATAGTGCAATTAGAAGCTTTTTTTGCACACTAGTGTCAAAAAAAACTTTGCTTGAATAGACAGCTAATTACTTACTTGGTATTACTTGGTATGAAAGAACAGAAGAAGGCCAGAGCCCATCAAGACTGTTCCCAACACTATGTGGGACATTATCTATCTTTTATCCCTCAACCAAACATCTAATTTGTTTTTAAAGACAGTGTCACTAGTTGGGGCGAGAGCCTTACTGTCTGTTGCCAGAGATGTACGAGGTATTTTTAAAAAGAAAACATCATAAGTATTCTAGACCTGTTTTAACACAGGATTTAGTAGCTTCAGCTTCTGGCTTTTTTAATTTTATTTATTGCTGAAATGTGGTTTGCTAATCATTGGAACCTAAGTAATTTACTGACATAATGTTCAACAAAAGGACATAGCAAGCATTTAGAGGAAGTAACTCCGGAGGAGTTTCAAGTTACTTTAGCACTCCCAAATGTGTGTGTGTGTGTGTGACAATGATTTGTCTTCTCTGAAATTCAGGTTTATGTTAATCCTTTCAGGACCTGTCAAATTGTTAGTTGCATTGGAACTCTCATGGTTTTACATTTGTAGGTGTGGTAAATGACAGACATCTAATGTGGTAGGGGTTGCAAGGGGCATCATAGGGGATTGCAAAGAAATCATGGTGGTGTTAGCTGCAACATCTTGTTACCCTGAAATACATACCTCTCATCCTGCCATGACCAAAATGAGGGACACTGTCAAGTAAGATCATGGACAAATGCTCACAATTATGGATAACATTCTTAATTGATATACACTGCAGCATCACAATTTTTACATCTATTCAAATGCACTCCACAACCTGCCCTAAGGGTGGTATTGTGCACTGGCATTAATATATAAAATGCCCTCTTGTAAAAGGCATGCATAGGTAAACCAAAAGTTAATTGGCTGAACAGAATTTCAGCCATGTTAGAAGTGATTTCCCAAAAATTAATAAAGTGGTAAAAAAACAACAAGCTCTCAAATTATAAGTAACATGATTAGCTACAGTATATGTCATTACTGTGAAGGCAATGTCTGGATTATTAAAAATAATACAAAAATAAATAAAATCCCATATTGTAGCGTATTCAACATTGATATACAGATGGATACCATCATAATACAATAACATCATACAGTATGTACCTATCATGGTATCATCACTCTATGAGTAGGATATTGCTACACACGTGTTCCCCTTGATTTTTTCTCCTATGCTTAATGTATATATTATTACATAAACAACGACAGCAGAAAAGGACCAAACGTCCATATAGTCTGTCTAGACTTCCTATCTGACCTGGACCTACAGTATTCTACTGGGACCTACAGTATTGCTCATAAAGTGTTTTAGCATTTCCAGTCCCCCCCTCCTTAATGCTGCTGACCTGAGCAACCACCAAACCCATCACTCTATCCCAGCCATGCTTGACACCATTTTTGGTCTTGGTCCCCACCACAGCTTCACCACCCATTCTGTAAAATATAATTTGATCACATCCCTGTTAAATCTTCCCCCCTCCAGTTTTAACTCATGACCTCAGGTTCTTGTTTGTCAGAACATGTTTGTTTACAGTCCTTGATCAACTCCCACTGTGTTTTTCCTGGTTCTAAGACTCTCCCCCCAAAAAATCATTACTCAATGGGATCATGAGTTGATACATTGTTTGGAGGTGTTCCTAAAGTTCAGGGACTATACAATAAGAGTAGGTAAAGAATTTGAAACAAAACAAGTATAGGTATAGTAACACCATTAGCATGCATTTCAGTTCTACTATGAAAGGAGCAGATAAAACAACCAGCACCATACAAGGCTTTTAGAAATAGTAAGCAATTTGGAAATATGGATTTTCAACTAGAAATAATATGATGCAAAAAGGGCTGACAGTGACCCCTTTAAATAAAAATCAGGGGAAAAAAGAGAGAGATCCATTTCCTTAACCATCTTGGTCATTAATAGAGGTCAATTTTTATTCTTTCTGGCACTGGGTGTGCTCAAATGATCATCACCATCACCAATGGCTACTGTAATATCAATGTGGCTAACATTTCTAGGCCGCCTTTTGCCGCTGTGGCTAAGACATTTTGACAAATGTAACTGAATGTGTCTGGCTGTCACACCACACCACAGCAAGCTTACACTGTCACATCCATCAGCTTGTTTGGCCAATTGATGTCATGCAGTAGAGCAATGTTTGTTTTTGTCCTCACAAAAATCATATGAACATACGAAAATGACAGCAGATACAGGCCAAGTGGTCTATCATGTCTGCTCAATTGTGCAGCTCACAGCATAGACTGCTGCTGCCCCCCACCCTGTAACCAACCCTCATTGCAATTTCCTCCAGCAGCTTCCAAAACTGATTTTGGGGCAGCACATGATGCCGAAGGGGATGTCAGCCCTAGTAGGCCCTAGGGGCATCTAATATTGTTTGTGAACATGGCAGCAGCTTGCCACCATGTTCACAAACAATATTATACTAGGCAATGTTCCACCCAGCAATGACGGGTTGCTCCCTCATTGCAGTGGAATGGCTGACCCTGCAATGACAAGGTGGCCCCTGATTGCTGTGGTGAAAACATTACAACTTGGTGGCCCTTTTGGAAGCCAGTGTCATCAGCACTCTGTGCCTCCATTGGTCCACTAGTGCCAAGCCCTTAAATGCAATGCCTCCATTGGCTGCCACAGTGCCGTGCCTCCACAACTCGCTTCTCTCCTAAGCTGCCACATAATGTTTCTTGTGCATACGTGCAAGCAAAACATAAAAATATATAAAAAACACATTCAAGACATGCACAGTTCATCACAGCAATATTATTCAAAACAATTACACTTGCATTTAAAAAAAGGTACTCTTTCAGCTTATGTCTCAAAGAACAGAGGGAAATGCCAATGCAATAAAAAGCTGATTTCAGTACATTAAAAAATGGTGGAAGCATGTAAAGTATTGGTTTCTGACCCATTGAAGTTGACCCGTTGAAGCTTGCAACCATTCTCTCCATGAAGTAATGTCTCCTCTTTTCCCTCTTGAACCTACCCCCTCCAATGTCAGACCGTGTCCCCTGGTAATCCTCTCTCCCTTTAATAGAAACATGCCCTCTGTACTAACATTGTTCATGTCCTTTAAGTACTTGAAGGTGTATATCATATCACCCCTTTCCCTTCTCTCCTCCAAGGAGCACATGTTAAGCTCCCTCAACCTATCCTCATATGTTTTTCCCCCATTCCCCTGAGCATCTTTGTCACCCTATGCTGGACCCCCCTCCAAAACTTGATGCTCTTCCTTAAATAGGGGTACAAGAATTGTACACAGTACTCCAAATGGGGCCTAACCAGTGATCTGTACAGCGGCAGAATGACTTCCTCCCTTCTAGAGATGATTCCTCTGACAATGCACCCCAGCATTCTATTGCCTTGGCCACCACTCTCCTCCATTCAGACAAGTGATTCATATTCCTTATGACCATCACACATAGATCCTTTTCCTCCACAGAGATGGAACACTGCACCCCTCCCAAATGGTAGCTGTACGCCAGGTGCCTGGCTCCACAGTGCATAACCTTGAACTTCTAAGCATTGAAACCCATCTGCCAAGTAGTAGTAGGGACATTTTATTCAATTCACATACAAAATGAATGAATCAGATAGCTCAGTTGAGGCAAGCTCATTTCCAGTGAGGTCCATTGTGCAAATTTGCAAAGTTACATAATATTTTATAATAGACCATACAAAATACAAACCATGTACAAAGACAATTTTAAACATGATTACATGGAATAAAACTTCAACAGTATCTGACCATTGCTCTAGTGTTAAGGAATCCTCCAGGAGTCCCCTTTCATCCTCCACAACATCCACCACCACACCTTTCTTGGTATTGGATGCGAATAGACTGATCTTAATTTTAACCCCTTCTGCTATATCAGCTATGAAGGTGTTGATGAGCACCAACCCCAGCACCGAGCCCTGTGGGACCCCACTGGTGACCACTCTTGGAGTTGAGCGGTCCCCCACAACCACCCTCTGATGTCTGTAACTCAATCAATTTCCAGTGCACTCAACCAATTTTTTTCCCCAACTCTCAGGTTCAACAGTTTACCAGTCAATCATCCATGGGGCACTGAGTCAAAGGCCTTGCTAATGTGCAGATACAGTACATCAACTGTCTGGCCACCATTGAGTGTTCTTGTCACCTAGCCAAAAACATCAACTGGATTTGTTTGACATGATCTTCCAGAGATAAACAAATGCTGCCTACCGTCCATGAGACCATTTGCCTCCAGGAAGGTCACCAACCTTTCTTTAAGAAAAGTCTACATATTAGCTAACCCACAATGAATGTAAGGCTGCCCGGCTTGTAATTTCCTGGTTCATCTTTGGGGCCACTCTTGTGGAGTGGTACCACAAGCATCACCCTCCAGTCCTGAGGCACACACACAGTCTGGAGGGAGGTATTGAACAAGTCTGCTTGAGCTGCTGCCAGGACTTCAGCTAGCTCCCTCAGGACTCTAGGATGTAGCCCATCCTGTCCCACTGCCTTGTCAGCCATCAACGCCTGCAGTCTTCCAGCACTCTGTTCACTGGGATCTCCCTATCAGTTATCCCCCTTTTGCCTTTGCCTGCGGGATGGTCCCCATCTCTTTCCCTGGTAAATACTGAGCAAAAGTACTCATTGAGTGTCTCTGCCTGCTCAGCCCCCTTCTCTGCCCACTCTCTATCTTTCTTGATTCTAGTGATTTGTTCCTTGTAGCTCCTTCTCTCCCTGATGTACCTAAAGAAGTCTTTTTCACCTTCCTTTATCCCCTGTGCAAGCCTTAGCTCCTTTGTAGCCTTGGTTACTCTAATGATCCCGCTCACCTCCCTGGATTTAGTTGTGTACTCCTCCCTGTCCTATTCCCTGTTGGAACATTTCTATCTTTTAAAGTCTGACTTTTTCTCTCTCACACCATTCTGCACTTCTCTGGACCACCAGCTTGTTTTTTTTCAGTCCTTACTTTCTTACTTCAGCTCTTTGTGAAGTAGTTTGTTGCCTCCGCCAAGCCCGATCTCAAGATGGTCCATTTCTGGATAGTATTCATGTTTTGGCTGATGGTAGCTAAGTGCCCCTG
This sequence comes from Neoceratodus forsteri, assembly GCA_016271365.2. Classification (NCBI taxonomy): domain Eukaryota; kingdom Metazoa; phylum Chordata; order Ceratodontiformes; family Ceratodontidae; genus Neoceratodus; species Neoceratodus forsteri. Next base: position 315,315,737 of record CM057451.1, on the reverse strand, counting down.
AGGGATGTCAGCCATCCTGCTGAAGTCAGCCTTTCTGAAGTCCACTACTCTGGTTTTTGTAGATGACACCGCCCTACCCAGGTCCAGGAAAAACCACACTATACAGTCATCACTACCCATACCAAGTCACTGACTGCCAGCACAAGATCCAAAATGTTCCCCATGCTTGTTGGCTCCTCCACATTTTGTGATAAGAATGCATCCTGGAATGCTTCCAGAATTATCTGTTCCTTGGTGCTTGCAGTAGCCATGCTTTTTCAATCCATCCCAGGCAGTTTGGAATCACAGAGCACTACCATACTACCCCTGCTGGAGTGCTTCTGTATCGAATCTGCCATTTCTCTGTCAATGTCCTCAGATTGCAAGGGTGGTCTGTACACCACCCCCAGTCTAACTTCCCTACCCTTACTGTTCTGTAATTGAACCCATATGGTTTCCGCCATACCGTCCTCCCCTCTTCCCTACTACGCACTATTCTCTCTTACATATAAAGCCACCTCCCTGTCCTTCCCTTTTGTCCTGTCCCTACTTTACAGTCTGTATCCTAGTACTATCAGGTTCCAGTCCTGGCGTTGGTTGACCAAGGTCTCAGAGTTGGCAGTTATGTCAACCCCCTCCCCCACCATCAGTGTCTGGAGCTCTGGTATTTTGTTTCCCATGCTCCTTGTGTTCATTTAAACCACCCTACAACTGGAACCCTGGCCTGTCCCATTCATCCCCTCCCTTCTACTCCCCCCTATCTGTGGATTTTCCAACTTCCCCATTTTGCTAAGTTGGTGGTGGACAGACACATGGCCCTCCTCACTTTGTGACTCTGTCTGTTGTCCCAGACCAAGCTCCCACCTTAACAGTTTAAAAATTAGATGTTATATACTCACCCAGCTTCTGCTTCAGGACACCTGAATCCTCCCTACTCAAGTGAAGAATATCGGGGACATAGAGATCCTTGTTATCCCACGTTGTCCCCAAGCCCCCCACTAGTCCAAACCCCATAGTCCCACACCATTCTGCCAGCCAATCATTGAATTCTTTGATTTCTTGTTTTCTGACCATACTTGCTTGGTACTGGGAGGACCACTGAGAAAGTAACTGATTGCTCCTCATCACTGCATATCCTACCCAGTTCTTAGAATCTCTCCTGCACCACCTCTGCACTACTACCCTCCAGATTGGTAGTGCCAAGGTGCACCACTATGTGAGGCTTCACACCCTGTCTTCCTGCACATTTGGTGACAATCTGCCCCACTCTACCAGCCATTATATCTGACATGTAGTCCACCCATAATAGAACTCTTCCTGACCCCTTCAATCCACCCTCTGATACCCTTTATTGTTGAGTCCCCCATAATAATGACCCTCCTTCCTTCTCCCTGCTGACCTCCATTTTTCTCTTCCTCATTCTGTCCCCTGTCATGCAGCTTGTTCTCCCTTTGCTTGTCCCTGATCCTCAACGTCCCCGATTCCTCCTTCTCAGTGCTCTCCCCCTGGGGTTCTAGCTTCTCCTTCTCTGGGGCCATACTTCTGTTCTCACCCCTGCTAGCCTAGGTTAGTGTTCCCTTTCCCAGCTTCTACATCCCCATTGCAATTTCTCTTTGGAGTGTGGGTGTTCTTCTCACCTTCCTGCTGGGTTAATTGTCATTCCCCACCTGCTCTTCCTCCCTCTTTTTTGTAACTGCTACTCCTTCCTGAACCTTAACATCCCCTTGCCAGAGGCATCCCATGACTCCCCTGATCCATGCTCATCCCCTTCCTTATGCTCCCCCCTCTCTCTCCCATACCTACCTTGCCTGGGATATCTGCTGTGCCCCTCTGTCCATTCTATATTCACCTCTCCCCCATCCAGTAACTGCTGCTCCACACTCTGTTTTCATTCCCTGCCTTCCTCTGCTGCCTATTGGACTACTGATCTTACTTCCTGCATCTCTGCTGTCTTCCCTGCCCTTTCTATTACCCTCCTCTCACTCTTTCTTTTGACTTCTCCACCTCCTTCTACCCCAGGCTAGTCAATACTGTGAATATGTTCCTATATTCATTTCCCATTTCCTAAGCTACCCCAATTGCCCCTCCCTGTGAGTTATGTCCATGCTTTCCCCGTTTCCTTCTTCCCCCAGTACTTGACTACCCTCCAATCATCGGCCCCTGTTCTCAGCTAGTTCCAAGTACCTGCCTCATTTGTCCTCTCTCCCTGAATACCCCTTTGTTTGCCCACTGCGACATCAGGGGACACCCTCCTCCAGTCCCTTGGCACTTTGTGTACCCCCACCCTTCTTCTATTCAGCTGCCTTCTCAGCCATCCAAGCACCTTTTGAAGTTTCCCCATCTGTCTACACACTATACATGCCCCAGCCCTCCATGCAATCCCCAAGAAGATGGCTGCCCCACAAGCATTACAACTTATCACCTGTGTCATCTCCCTTTCTGCTTGTCTGCCTGCAAACCTCCTTCATTCCCCTGCTCCTCTCCTTGCCTGCTTACTGTCCCAATCCCTAGGACTGTCCATCCTCACTGTTCTCCCTTCCAGGTACTAATCCAGCTCTGAACCTCCTCTGCTACAAGGAAATCAGCCCTCCCCTTTACAGTATCTAATCCCCTGACTCCTTCTCTCCCTTCCCCAGTGTGGTGTGTGGCCTGCGGTCCTCCCTGCAGATGCTCTGCAGATGCCATCTAGTCAGATGCTGCACTCATGCTTCAGGGGCACTCATGGTTCAGGGTTGCTTGGCTCCCTGGGAAATATAAATCATCTGGATCTTCCCAACTGACTCGGCCAGTCACATGGTTTTTGGCCTCCTCATTTGTCCCACCCTCAGCCTCCCTTTCTTGGCAACCTCCCACCACCCAGTTCAACATATACAGTGCAGTTCAATTTAAAACATTTCAGCTGCAAAGAGTCTCAAATAAAAGATTAAACAGTCCACTTCCCTCTGTCCAAGCTCCTCCATGCTCCTCTCAGGTCAGCACCTGCAGAGGAGTGAGAGTGGATTACAGTAATGGCTTCCTCCCCTTTGCTGGCTGGAGCAGTTCAATTTAAAACATTTCAGCCACAAATAGTTGCAAATAAAAGATTAAACAAGCAATAACAAGGAAAGCCTGCTTTGTTTATTCACTGCCTCTAGAAGACATGCCATCTGTCAGTCTAGTTTGGGCACAAAACAGTGGAGAACACGAGGATGGTTGGGTCAAATAGAGAGGAAAACAGCATCAACCCACATTTGTAAAGTGGCTAATTAAGTTCACAGGTAGCTAAAACATTGGGTGAATTTTACCCAGTTGCTAATTTTTGGACCCTAGCATTTACTCAGCTGGCATGTCATGTTCTGTCCCCCTATCTCAAGCAGCACTGGACTATTTTCTGAATGTGTAAGGGAAATATTTTGCACCCTTCCCCACATCATATTCTTTTACACTTTGGAGTTGGACGATAGCAATTTCTATTAGTTCTTACTCCTTATCACAGCCCTTTGTGGGAATAAGGCACCTAGAGAAAACTAGACTTATATGGATTGAGGATAACTAAATGACAATTTTACACAATTATGAGACAACTATATATGGATGTACATCTCCTGTTATCTCAGAACTCCTAGTAATGACTCCCAAGTATTAGAGAAAACAGTTTTGGAAACAGGAAAACAATAGGCTTGTATCAGTTTTTTTTATACCTACAGTGTTGTGTAGAGGCATGAAATCAGACTATTCATGTCAAGCAGGTATCTGGGCATCCCTCTGCACTCTGTCCATAGGAAAATGCATGCAACCAGCTGTCATTAAGCTATCAAAATCTAGCTGTCTCAACTACTCTGTCCTCTATTATCCATTTGATTATCGTATCTGTGTAACATAGTACACCATGAATTATGTGTGCCACGTAGTTTACTGTATCAACATTGTGCATATTAATAATTTTACACTGTATCCATTTGAATTATATAGCCTGTCATACATAAAAACATATAAACTGACAGCAAATAATGACTGTAGAGCCATTTAGTCTGCAGGTTTGAATTATGATCACTTTTGTTGCTGACCCAACTTGATATACAGCACTGACTCTTCTATCCCCTCTCATCCTCCAGCCAAAAATGAATTGGCTGAAGTGAATTTCATTCAAATTACAAATGATTTCCCAAACATGAATTACCCCCACTGAAAAAAAGGTTGCAAATTGTAAACAGTATACTTGGCTATCTATCATTACTGTGTAGACAATGTCTGAATTATTAAAAGTAAAACACAAATAAATAAAATCCCATATTGTAGCTTACTCAACATTGGTATACAGATAGGTACCATTATAATACAGTAACTTCATACAGTCCGTACCTATCATGGTGTCAACCTCAATAAGTAGTATATTTCTTCACACGTTCCCCTAGATTTTTTTCTCCCTTGCTCAATACATATAATATTACCGATTTGATTATCATGTCTGTGCATCACCGTACATGAATTATGTGTGCCACAACAGTTTACAGTATCAACATTCTGCATATTAATAATTTTACACTGTATCCATTTAAATCACATAGAAACTTTGAAACTGGTGACATGTAATGACCGCTGGGACCATCTGGTCTGCCCATTTTTAAATATGATCAGTTTTGCAGCAGAACTAACTTGATCTACAGCACTGTCTCTTCCATCCCCTTCCTTCCTCACATTGAACTATGGGCTTTTAGCCCTCCAATTCAATGTTCAGTGCATAGCGTAGTGCTTGTGTATACTCCTAAACCTGAAGTTATGAAATTGGAGTTTGGCCTTTCTCTGTTCCCACCCTTGGTAAGAATTCTGGTCAATGAGTCATTTCCTCTGAATCTTTGATGGTGTGAGTAGGAAGTTCGATTCTGCAAGATGAAGGAGAATCTGAGTCAGATGGCTGTTCAGATAAAGAAAGATTAGTGGTTAAATGATGCCTAGGATTTCTGTTGTGGTATTTGAGTACTGGAAGCCTGAAGTGAGGATGGATCCAAGGAACAAAATCAATGAATGGTTGAGCACTAGACTGTGGTGCACTTGAAGGTTCCAAAAAGGATTACAGAAGGAAGATGTTCTGGAAGCAATCCAGAGCCAGTCTGAAGGTGTGGAAGGAGGTGGACCAAGTTAAAAATTTCACTAGATAGTGCTATGAGAAATCTGATAATATTCTGAGCAATTAGGAGAGAAGTATCTACTGAAGATAGTATGGAATGGAATGGAGAAATTGGTGACGACCCAATGTCTGAGACTTTGATGAGGGTTCAAGTTCAATAATGTTCTACAGAGCACTATGAGGAAGTGTATAATCTGCCGATCACAGAAGTGGTAATCATCTGCTGTCAAAATGGAATAATGGAATGAACTGGGATGATTTATACTGGACTTCTGAGTCTTTGAAGATGTATTAGGGTTGAACCTTGAATTTGATGGAGTGGTCCAAGCTGGAGGAATATCAAGGTGGGAAGAGAAATTGGAGTTGAAGGATATCCAGGAGTGCCGCCCAGAATGAGGCAGAGATGGAGCAGCAGAAGAAAGGCAGACAAACCAGGATATGAAATTGATGTAAAAAATGGTGGAGCCAGACTCCCAACCCCAGCAGACAAGAAGCCCACCTTCACTCAATACCCCATGAGGCAGAGCTAGGGACAGATACATATGGAAGGATGGAACAGTGGTACAAACCAAATTGAATGATAGAACAGTGGTACAAACCATAAACATGGAACAGGGTCCTGTCCCTGGCAGATGGATGAGCCCACCTTTGTTCAATACCCCAAAGGCAGAGCTAGGGAGAGAAACTATGGAATGATGGAAAAATGTTGAAGTCAGACAGGGCAGATCAACAGCACCATGGTGTACATAAAGATGGAATGATGGGAGGCAGGGATATGAGGAATGGCAGATCCACTGTTATATAGCTGTCAAGTCATTCTCCATTACTTTTTTCATAGTACTATTCAGAAAGTAGCTGACTTTTCCAGTATTTACTCTGAGATGCAACACTGAGCATTCCTCCTTCAGTAAACTGTATGTCCCGCTGAGGTGCACTCTATTAGTCTGTCCGAATCTTCCAAAGATACTTCTAGTGACTCCCTCATAGTCTGCAACTCCTCTTAGCATGGTGTTGTCTGCAAATGTGCAAAACTAGTTTGTATGCTTTATTATATGATTCTGGATATAAATTCAGTGAGGAGTCTTAGTATGTTGAGCTCCCCACAGACAAAAGATGTGTGCATCATTGGAGCAGGTCCTGGCAACAGAGCAGTGCCGGCTTTCAAAGTGCCTGAAGCAGAGCTACTGAATGGAAAGTTCAATTAGTCCATGGCTCACCATCAGTAATAATGGCACTGAAGGGTTGATAACCATGTTACCCAGAGAGTCCAGTGAGCTAGCAGAAGCATAAGGAGCTGTTGTATAGCTGTAACAGCACGAATAGCTCCGGAGTGGTTGCAAACCTGGGCAAAGGAGGAACAGCACCAGCTCTGAGAACAAGAAAGCTCAAAAAGCTGAGACCCAAAAGAAAGGAAAAAACAACAGGAAAACAGAAGTGGGCAAAGGGAAACAGTGGAGGACTGCAGACAGGACAGGAGTAGGGGGAATGAAGGAGGGATGCAGAAACAATGAGAAGGGAGAGACACAGGAAGGCAGTGAGGCAGAGAGAAAGAGAGAGAGAGAGAGAAAGAAAGAGAAGGAGTACACATTGAGTAATGGAGGAAGCAACAGGGAGAGGACAGAACAGGAGATGAGTGAAATGGAGGGAGGGAACACAGCCACAAAGTCCTCCAAGCTGCTGTGGCAAGGGAAAAAAAACACAAAGTTCAGACAGAAGGTGCACCCTGTCATGTAGACAGCCAGTAGACAGAACATGCCACATCCCAGGGAGTCAGCAGCAGCCAGGGGGCACAGGAGCAGAAATGCAAAGGGAAGTGAGGCAGTAAAGTCCTGGGAAGGACAGTAGAAGGGTGGGTGGTTGGCATATGCAGAACAGCAGGGACCGGAAATTAGGGTTAAGCAAAAAGGAGCAGTTGGGAGGCTGACTGGCCGTGAGTATGCCGGATTTTGAAATGCTCCAAGCAGAGTTAATGGGAGTTGGTTAGCTAAAAATGGGGGATGTGGCAGGAGCTATTTCCCTCACATTGCACCACGGGCTTTCAGCCCTCACATTGAAGCCAGAATGTCAGACTACTAACAACAGTCTGCTTCTGGAGTAGTTATTACTCTCTGAATTAATGATCCTAGATGCATCACTGCCACATGGGACAGAAGTAAGAAAAAAGAACAATAAAGAATGCTAGAGGATGTGATCTCTTCTGCCCTACACAGGGTACTATCCAAAGTTCATCATGCATCAAGCCTGGCACCCACCATGAGGGAGGCTATCATTACTGTATTCTCAAAGAAGGGGAAGGACACCACAGCAACTGTTCATTAGAGGCCCATCTCTTTGATCAATGCTGATGCAAAGAAGCTCTCCAAGGCCCTAGACTCCAGGCTGGAGAAACTACTTCTCTCCCTTATCCACAACTCCCAGGTTGGTTTTCTGAAAGAGAGAATCAGCACTGACCACCGTGATCTCTCATTTCTCTAATGAAAGTTCCCAATCATGCTCCCACTCCAACTGTGGCACTGGCTATTGATGTTGAGATAGCCTTTGATTCAGTGGAGTGGGGTTGCTTACATGCAGTACTACACAGAATGGGGTTTGGCACCCTTTTAGGATGATGGATCAATACACTGCACACCTAGCCCTCAGCTTGGATTCTCACAAATTCCACTATGTCAGTCTCTTTTTCTCTAAACAGGGGCACCTGGCAGGGGTGTCCACTACCCCCCTCCCCTCATTTTTATTTGGCCATAGAGTTACTTTCTCTGTCCATCAGGGACACTTTAACTGTACACTAATGATTACCTGGTGCTTTTGAAGGATCCACCAGCTTGCATTCACCAACTCCTCACAGTGTTAAATGTGTTCTGTTATATCTGGTTAAACGTGAATACCACCAATTCTAATATTCTTCTGTTGAATAGCCTCTTTAAACCCAGATTCTTTAATTAGGGGGTGAAATGGGGTCCTGGAGATATTAAATACTTAAGCAAGAAGGCACAACAGGGTGTGGGTTATTGGGGGTTTACCCATGCCTTGTGTGGTGTGTCACGAGGCACAGCCGAGTGACTTAACTACACAAGAAGTCAATAAATCCCCAACAACACACACCCTGGAGTACCTTATTGCGATTATACAATGGACCCATGTGTAAAATAAGTGTAAAATGTGTTTAATTATGTTTTTTTATAAATGCAATTCCTAAGCCGTGGGTAATGCAGGATTTACCCACAGTCATGTAACATGTTTTGACCAATGAGGTTACAGGATTTTCACACACCATTGTATAATTAGGGAAATGGATGGCTCATAAACAGTGTACTATGGTAACAAGAAACATATCTCCTTTAATCCAATCCATCAAAGCTGAGTGTAACCACTGGAAGCTGTTGCAACTGTTTCTGGTTGACAAAATCTCAGGTGTCAAAATGATAGCGGCTCCTAAGATGATGCACTCCCTAGTGCATTTTGCCATGGGAATTCCCCAGCATTACTTACAAAAAATGAATGCCTTAATAGGATACTTGTTGTAGGAAGGTAGACCACCCCAATAGAAAAGGACCAAACTATGAGTGCATTGGTGGAAGGGCGTTTGGAACCTCTCTTGGTTCCAGACATACTATTGTGCAATCAGGGGAGCACAGGTGGTCCAATGGTTTTATTCTCTAACAGAAGATTCCTATCTCTGACTCCCACTGAAAACTGTCCTGCTGGATGGAACTTCCCCACAGTATATCTACTGTGTCTACCCCCAATCCTCAGTTAAAGATTAGCCAATGATGTGTTCATCATTTAGAGAGTGAAAACAGATCCAGAAAACAACTAAACTCCCACTTATAATAAACAGTTTCTATGACTTTTGGCATCCAACAGAGACTTACCTCTCTCACACTATTCAACATCCTTGAAGGTGCTGTAATTAGGGATGTATCCTCCCTTTAAGTACCTTGGGGTCTGGCAGGACTGGCATATTGATTTCTGTGTCAAGTGATGCCATACATTATAAGCTCCACCGCAAGTTTAGTGTACTGTAACGGAGTGAATATCCCACTTCCTGCCTGGTGTGATATTGTTTTAAAAATGAATATCCCTATTTTTGACTATGGCGACATAGTTTATAGTGCAGCTTCCAAATCATCCCTTGACCGAATGAACCCCATCTTTCACTCTTTTTGTCATTTTGCCTTACAATGTGCCCCTCATACCCACAACTGCTTACTCTACTTTGCCACTTCCCTGCCATCTCTTGATGCCAGTCGCCTTTCTCATTGTACCTATTTTATATTAGTTCCTATCCAGATTCTGGTTTGGTTCCCTTCCTTTCTACCTTACTTCACTGCTATCCTCTCCCCCTCCTTCATAATATCCATCTAGGAAATCTACTTCTAGTCAATCTGGCTTCTCATATACTGTAGGTTTCCTAAACTCTGGTCCACCCTTCTTCTGTCTATCTAGTCTGCCTCTTTCTCCTTCTACCTTAAGTCACTTGCAAAGCATATTCTTCTCAGATGGTGGAGGTCCTCAGACCTCCCCACAATTTCAAAATGGTTAGCAGCAGTGAGGTTTTTCTCCACCCTGGCTATACTGTCCCATTTAGTCCATAGGACAACGTTTATGAAACAGGACAATCAATGCCCTTTCCGTGCCTCCCTTTTTAGTATCTCTGACCTGAGAGATTTTCTGCCAAGGGGCAGGGCCACGTAAAGCTCCTTTGTCCTTCTGGATTACCCTGCCAGATACTTTTAAAGACACTGATAGAGTCTGGATATATCCATCGATCACATATAGCCAAGGCCCCTAGAATTCTGCGGCCGCAGAATTTTGCGCAGAACTGGCAATCTACCGCAGAACTTCTGCGGTGCCACAGAATTCACTCTTCTTGGTGAGTTTTTATTAATATTTCTGTTTATCCATAAAATCTGTTTCCCTTCCCCTCTTTTTATATCCCAAATCCCCTATATGCTCAGAATGTGATGTTATCATTGCTATAACATCATACATTAGCTAATGAAATGGCTACATTCTGCAACTGAAATGAATGGTCACTTATCTACCACAGCTCCCACTGCAAGATGGTGGCACAGCAGATCATGCATGGTGATATTTGCTCAACCTGCACTACAGCCTAATACAATTCTCAGTGTTACATTATTGTGCTAGGGCCAACTTAACAAAACCTTGTCAATGGCACAGACCTGTTAAGTCCATACCTCATTTTGTACAAACCTATTTGTGCCTTTAAGGTATAGAGATGCCATCTGAAATGAATAACTGGTAAAATGAATTTAACTGTAATTTTTGAGAAAAATATAGTAATTATGCCCAGAAAAGTGGAATATAGTAATGTGTAGTCCTGCTGAAAGAACAGACCTGTTAAACTTTCCATTTGCTCGTTATATCAACTGAACAGTAGGGGGCTCACGTTCTCATACAGAGGAAAGTAAGACTAAAAACAAAAACTACAACCATGTTAAGCAACCAAACCATACTTAATCTAATAATAATTATGTTAACTTTGGTCTCCTACAGATCCTCTCCTATCCATCCAAGTAACAACCTCCCAAACACTGGCCTTATGAACCCACATCCTTCCCTAACATAACCTTGAACCTCAGCTATACAGCGATTGGACGTAGGAAGGCAGCCCAAGCTCCACTACCCTATGCAAATCAACTCAGTTTTCCAACACGCTCCCTTTACATATTCTAAAAGCTCTAGTCATCCAGGCTTTCCCCATGCCATGCATAGCTCAAAATAAAGTTCCAATTACAAGCAACAAAACAGACTCTCAAAGCAGCTCCAGCTAGCCATACTCAGGCATGCGCTCTTGATACTTCTACTATTGGCTGGGGACATACACACCTAACCAGGGCCGTCCCCAGCTAATACTGCAAAACAAGCTATCTGGTCTGAAGCTAGCTTCCATGAACATCGTAGCCAACCAAAAGCTACCTCTTCTCCAAGGGTGGGTAGCACAACATTCTCCGACATCCTTGCCCTATCCGAAACATGGTTAACTACTCATATCCCAGACTCCATGTTGCATTAAATGACTACACTATATTTAGAGATGATAGGGTTGAAAAGAGGGAGGTGGGGCTATCTACACGAGCAAAATTTAAGCCACTACTTATCCTTTGCCTAACCCAAAACTCAGGGCCCAAGCAGTCACCATCAAGATTACAATTGGCCCTCTGTAAACCATTGTATATAATGTCTGTTTATATACCCAACAACCAGAGAGAAGCATTCGATTCCATACTGGCTAACATAGCTATGCTCCCCTCAAATAGTGACCTCGTAATAATGGGTGACTTCAATATAAATTGGTTATCAAAAGGAGCTGATCCCTTTAAAGACGCAGCAACGGCCCACAATCTGACTCAGGTTGTACTAACCCCCACACGTCGGGACCCAAGAACAGGCGCAAATACACTCCTTGATCTCATCCTGACGAACTCCCCCAAACACCTATCTGACATCAAAGTTCTCCCAGATGTCCTTAGTGACCACTCTCCTCTCTCCTGCACCTGGTCCAACAGGAGCCCTCACACATGTCCTAAATTATCCTACCAAAGACACCTCAAACAGGGAGCAATATCCAAGATTATCCACAGCCTATCCTCCAGCGACTGTTCCCAGGTCCACACCGCCACATCCATCGATGGAGCCCTCACCTCCTTCATAAACATATTCAACTCAGCCTGTAACAAACATGCCCCCCTTGCCAAAAAGTTTATAAAAGCTAGGGATATGCCGTGGATAACACAACCCCTACTTGACCAGATGTCACATAGAGATAACCTCTGGTATAAAGCCTTGACTCCAGAGACCCTCAAGACAGGCAGCACTACAGGGAGGCCAGAAATAAGTGTACCGCGCCATTAGGCAAGCTAAGACAAACCACTACAAACAAGCCCTAACGGAATCCTGGGGTGTGGGAACAAGTTCTGGAGAAACATCAAAGAACTATGTGGGAAATCTGTTAGCCAGCAACCCACCCAAATAACTCATAATGGCACCCCCTCACAAGACCCCATCATCATAGCCAGTACGCTGAATAACTCCTTCTCTGACCTCAGCCACGTACTCCTTCCAAACTTCTTTAGCCCTCCCACCTCGTCACCACAAAACCCGGCCCACAAGTCCAGCAGTCCACCTTTCCGGTTTAAATCTATCTCATGCATTAAAACCAAACACTATATTACACAGGCCTTAAAAGATAAGCGATACAGCAGTGATAGCTTAGACCTCAAAATCCTCGACTAACACTAGATGTTACTATCCCTCACCTGACCAAACTTTTTAACCTATCTCTTACGGCAGGGCAATTCCCAACTCTCTGGAAAAGGGTATCATCCTCCTTTACTGAAAAGGAGACCCAACTGACCCGGTAACTATAGACCTATCACGATTCTTCCCCTCTCTCAAAAGCCCTCGAAAGAATAGTGGCGACCAACTCACCGAGTACCTGACAAATCACTAGCTACTCTGCCAAGAACAACATGGTTTCAGAACAGGTCATAGCACTACTCAGGCTCTCCTCACGCTTACGTCATATTTACAGGAAGCTCTCGATGCAGGTGACCTAGCAGGGCGATTTTCATAGATCTAACTAAAGCTTTCGATACTGTTAACCACGATTTACTTTTACAGCAACTCCATCACTCAGCGTAGGTCCAGACGCCATACACTGGTTCAAGGATTACCTTACAGACCGGACACAAGAAGTAAAAATAAATACCACTCTATCTTCTAAACTTTCAGTTAAGTCGGGTGTACCACAAGGATCAATTCTAGGCCCGCTCCTTTTCACCCTATTCCTGAATGCAATCCCTAGTGCCTGCAACTGCAAGCTCCTGCTGTATGCAGATGATGCAGTAATCTTTTGGAAAGACTCCACTCTGAATGCTCTTCAGCATAAGCTACAAACTAATTTCCAAGAAATAGAACACTGGTTAGCAAATCAATGACTAGTACTAAACCTCAGCAAAACAAAATCCATGGTCTTTGCACACAGACAAAGTCACCACTTTAGCTCTCAACTAAACATCACCAACCATCAGGGTAACTTAATTGACCAAATATCACATTTCAAATACCTGGGTATCACACTAGACATATCATTAACCTATCACAGGCACATAGACCAACTGTCAGCCTCAGTAAATGCCAGACTAGGGACCCTGTTCAGGCATAGACAATGCTTCCCGCCCCGCGCCCTTTGGCTGGCAGTGAATAGCTCGGTTCTATCTCTGGTAGACTATGGAATAACAATATATGGATCAGCTGACCCCACAGCAATAAAAAGAATCAACCTGGCCCTAAACAAAGCTAGCCGTCTGGTAACGGATAGCGACAAGCAAACCCATACCTGCGAGCTCTACAAAAAAGCTAACTGGCTGACTTTCGCAGGCAGGCTAAATTACCACACCTGCCTCCAGGCCAAAAAAATCAATTGGGCTTTGCTCCCATTGGACTCCACCCACTAATAAAACTTAACACTCACAGGATTACTCAAGACATACAGCTAAAACACGACGCAATCCCCCAAAGAAGGACCTCATGAAGGCCAAAGGTCTTTTCTTATCGAGCTCCATCTGGCTCAATGAACTACCCCATCCATAGCACAAGCCACAAGCATTAGTCAATTCAAAACCAGCATCAAGATTTACCTACTAGAATCAGAAACATGCTGTTGCACCTAAACACACCTCGCCACAAAACTGCAGGTTTGCTATCCAACCTAAGACAAGGTCTTTGACTGCAAAATGTGCATAGCGTCTGGAAATTAATCAAGTTTTTCTTTGTTTATCCCACCAGTGACAAGGTCTTTTGACTGCAAAATGTAAAATGCTTCTGCTAAGTTATCGTATTCATTGTTCATTGTTCATTGTTCATTGTTCATCAACCTGAAGAGCGAGGTCTTCAACCACAACATGTACAAAGCTTCTGCAAAGTATTCTAGTTCTTAAATTGTGTAATATCATTCAAACCTGGGCAGCAAAAGCAATCCCAAACTGTAATCTACCCAAGCTTGGATTAATGTCTCCTGTCTTCCTGTTATCTCCTTGGTACCTTATTACTACTTATTTGTTGTTATTGTCTGTTTGCCCTGACGTGGAGCCTTTGCAAAGGAGTCTCTGACTCAAAGGTTGTAATTCCGAAACTTTAAATAAATAAATAAATAATTGCATTGTATACATTTTTGCCAGGATTATTGATTACATATTGTCATTGGTTGACAGAATCACCTAAAAGTTATGGAGAAATGTTGTGTGCATGGACCGCTGTTGGGCCAGAGGGTAGCAAGCTGTGTTTCCGTGCTGGCAACTCAAGTTCAGAGATTAGCTCTGGGAGCTGGCTGGGCAGCACAAGGATTGATGGAACACATCACTGCTTGGAGCCTGGGAAGGTATGGTGCAGTGTTCTGTGACATGGTGAACACATTGTGATGGGCTGGAGAGCACTATCTTGCTGTCAGTTCACATGCATATCACGGCCTGATGGTGTTACGCAGTGTGTCAGGGAAAGCAGGTTGACATGAAAAATGAGTTTTGCAAGAACTTCTCTATTCCATTTCCAATGGGACCTGTATGAATGAGGTTGCAAGTTCATGGAAATTAAAAAAAAAAAAATATATATATATATATATATACACACACACACACACACACACATACAGTATCTCTGTCTCTCTCGCCACACACACACACACACACACACACACACACATATTTGTATGTATGTTACAGACTGAATATAAATATATAAGTGATACACAGTGGGAACCTCATGAGTGGTGTAGAAAGCACATACAAATATATAAGTGATAGACAGTGGAAACCTCATTAGAGGAATAGATAGCATGCATATAGAAATACATTATTTGTCACATAAGATCCCCTCTGCATATCTCATTTATGTAACAGGCTAGGACCTTAAGGGAGAGACATTTGTTTTGCTTTTTTAGGAATAAAATTATTTTTATAAGTCTGTTTTTTTTGAACTAGTGTTACTGTGCTTTCCACCATCCTGATTGCTATAACCACTGTCATGAAAGTGGTCAAGATGACAAGCTGACACTGTGATATGGTTGTTTGTTAGTACCGCAGAACTTCTGCAGAAATTACAAACCACAGCCCCAGAAGTTCTGCGGCAAATGGCAGTCTTGCCGCAGAACTTGGTCCCACTGTGCCGCAGAAAAGTAGGAGCCCTGCAGATAGCTGTTCCCACCACCCAGACCTTTTTGTCTGCCTTCCTCCAAAATAAAGACTTGCCCTTGACAAAATGTAGTTATTGGTAGGCTCTGGATGGCACTCTTCATAGCCTTCTCTCTCCTCCCCCTTACTGGAAGCCCTCTCCCCCTGGGTGAGCAACATCTACTAGTCCTGCAAGTGTAATGGCTACAGGGCCAAAACATAATATCATCCCAAATGGGCATAATCATTTCTATCAGTAAATGTTGTACTGAATTTCTTATAGAATTAGAATTTAATGACCAGATTTATTCCAGTTTACAGTATGTATTTCAATTTGCTCCAAGCATCACATACTGTATTTTACGAATACTACTTGTTGATCGGTTCTATTCAATGCAATATTCTTCTGCTAAACCGAATGAGACGTTGAATCTCTTTCAATAAAACAAAAACTTACCTTCAAAGAAAAAAAATCCACAGTTGTTATATGCCCATTTTTATGTTTGCTTGTACGCATGTGCAAGAAACATAGTGCCTTCATCGGAGATTTCGGAGGTGTGTCACCTCCTCCTCCAATTCAGGCACTGTGCTGGCAGGCGAGGCCCTGTAAGCCAATGCATTTTGGAGCTGTCTATGACCGCTCCAAATGCAGTGACACCTACAGTTGAAGGGAGCTACGGCGGGTGAGCAGCGATAGAAGCTGCTCACGCAGCTCCCCTCCCCAGCCTGGCGTCTGCAGCCCTGCATGCAGCGTATAGCCCGACGGGATGCCCAATCCCGTCGGCTGAGCTGCATCGTCTCCTCCCCTCCCAGTAGTTGATGCCATGCTGAGGCCCACCCCAGTGTGGAAATCAGTCATTTTGCCGGCCAGGGGTGCCCAATCCCCATCAGCTGAGCGCCCCAAAGTCCTTGTGCCATGCTGAGGCCCACCCCAGCGTGGCAAATATCCACGAGGTTTTATATTTTGCCGACAGGGGTTGCCCAATCCCCGTCGGCTGAGCGCCCCCAAAGTCCTTGTACCATGCTGGAGCCCACCCCAGCATGGCAAGCAATCCCATGAAGTCTTTTTTGTTTTAACCTGTAAAACAAAAGCGGTCCCACGGCTTGCGTCTCCCGAACCCCCCTCCCACAACCGCATCCACCCACTCGCACCCAGCCTCCCACATCCCACCTCACCCCATACTTACCTCTGGACTCCGGCGGCGATCTTCGGTGGACCGGGAACACGTCTGCACTCTTCAAAGCCGACCGCGAACCGAGAAAATGCTGGTAAGCTGTATAATGGGCTAGATAGGAGGGTTCAACTTTATTGTATCATATCTCAGGCATTTTGGGAATTTTTGCACAAATTTTTAACATGGGGTTTTGGGACCCCTTCTCATGAATGATGTCACTGTCATGGCATTATTCAGGCTCGAAGGAGTGATTTGGCGCAGTGACTGAGAAATCACCCTTGGACAAATACCACCATGCACCATAAGTGACATCATTCATGAGAAGGGCCCAAAACCCCCATGTTGAAAATTTGGTGCCAAAATTCCAAAAAATGACTGTTTAACAAGCGTGCGTTGCGCAGTCCCTACGCAGGCTCGTAAGTTCGTGAAATTTCAATATTTTCACTCCAGATTTTCAACATTGCCATTTCACCACACCATCTTATGAGTAGTACAGCTGTCATTTTTCACATCTCACCCAAACTGTGTTTCCGCCCTTGTAGCACAGAATGGTGCAGTCGGTGTGCGAAATCAATGTATGGGACAAATTAAGAAAATCACAGTGACACTGTTCATGAGCAGAGGTCTTGAAATGGCTATGTTGAAAATTTGGTGAAAAAATTCCTATAAATGACTGTTTTACGAGCGTGCGTTGCGCAGTTCCTACGCACGCTCATAGTTTGCAAATTTTCAATATTTCCACTCCAGATTTCCAACATTGGCATTTTCCACACCTCCTATGAGCAGTACAGCTGTCATTTTTCACATCCTGCCCAAAATGTGTTTCCGCCCATGTAGCGCACAATGGCGCAGTCGGTGTGCAAACTCAATGTATGGGACACATTAACAAAACCACAGTGACACTGTTCATGAGCAGAGGTCTTAAAATGGCTATGTTGAAAATTTGGTGGAAAAATGCCTAAAAATGACTTTTACGAGCGTGTGTTGCACAGTTCCTATGCATGCTCGTAAGTTTGCAAATTTAATATTTTCACTCTAGATTTTCAACATGTCCATTTTATTAAACTTCCTTATGAACAGTACAGCTGCAATTTTACGTATGTCACCCAAAATGTGTTATCCCACATGTAGCGCACAATGGTTGGTGTGCGAAAGCAATGTTTAGGACAGATTAAGAAAATCACAGTTACACTGTTCATGAGCAGAGGTCTTAAAATGGCTATGTTGAAAATTTGGTGACAAAAGTCCATAAAATGACTGTGTTACGAGTGAGCATTGTGCAGTTTCCACGCATCCTCATTAGTTCATGACTTTGTAATATTTTCAGTCCAGATTTTCACTAGTGGCATTTTCAACACTTACTTATGAACAGTACAGCTGCCATTTTCACAACATGGCGAGTGTTTTCACACTTTCAGTGCAGAGATCGTGGTCGCTGTGGGAAATCATTGTTCGGCACAGATAAAGAAAATCACAGTGACACTGTTCATGATCGGAGGCACCAAAATGCCTGAGTTGACAATCTGCTATGAAATATCCCCAACCTACTTATATAGCAATTGTGCGTTGCACAGTTTCTATGTATAGCTAGTGACTTCACCATTTTTAAATATTTTTACTACAATTTGCAACATAGCCATTTTACACCTCCCCATGAAAGAGTACAGCTGTCATTTTTTACATCCTGTTCGGAATATTTTTGCACCTGTGGTGCTAAATCCCGTAGTCACTGTGCATAAGCAGCTTTCGGCTACCAAACTGATATTCCCCCTGTTCATGAGGTGGGGTCACAAAACAAACATGTTGAAAATTTGGAGTTAAAATACCAATGAATGCCTGAGGTATTAGGCTTTTCAACTAAATCACCCAACCCTATAGAGAATGACAGGAATCAGGGTGTGACTTGGGATTCTTGCCTGTGATGCTCATACCATTCCACACCCTGCAGTCACTGAGGAGGCATTGAGGTATGCCTTGGACTCTTGACCCCAAACTTCACCCATTCTCTATATCGCACCCATCTCACCGTGTTCCTAATGAAATGGGGTGCGCATAAGAGCCAAAGATCCCAAGGAACACGTGACACTTGTCAGTCTCTGCAGAGTGGGGTGTGGTGAAATGGCGTGGCCGTTATGCCTGACGACCCAAATGCACACCCCAATGCCTGTCACTCTCTGCAGGGTGGTGGTGTGGTTGGCTTCAGTTCAATACTTCACTGCCATTCCTATTACGCAGCTCTGTAACTTCTACACTACCACTGCCAATGCCAGTAAGCAAACATTCGGCATTGACAAATGATTGTTAAAATTGGCCCACGCCCTATTACAATATCCCAGTTATCAGCTGTCAAGACTGTCCCTTTCAAGAGTTTTTTAAATATAGGCAGTGCATGCTAAAAGTAAATGCAGTGAGCTACAAAATGAATCTGCAGATCCAGCCTACCTAGGTTTGATCCAGAACTACCACTTACACACTGTGTGGCACCAGGCAAGTCAGATAAACTAACAATCAAGGCTACCACATAGCTGGGTGCTCCAAGGAGACAAAAAGTACACTCCAGTCAAAACACTGCAGCACCACCTGCCAGCCAATACAAAGTAACCAAACACCAGATTGGTTTACAAAATAGGCTCAAATGTTTATTCACAAGAAGCCAACCCAGTGCAAAATGATCTCTTACCAACAAGAGAAACTCCAGGAGGATCCCCTAAAATCTTCTTATAGTTTCACTCAAAGCATCCCTGTTGCGTTAACTGTGTTGGCTTCTTGTGAACATGGTGTTATTTTCCCCTATCCCTGTGTGAGTCATACAGCTCCATGGCTTGACCATGTGCTGGGCATGTGTGTCACTTGGGCATCTAAGGTTCATCAATGTCTTTTCTGAATTATCAGTCCTTGCAGTAGGTGGTGGCTGTGTCATGTCGTCATCTGTTGTGCATGTGTTGTTGATGCCTGTAGAAAACTTGAGGAATAAAACTGGAAGCAAAGAGGATGCGAGAGGGAGGAAAGGGGCACATACATATTCCATTAAGTCACTGCTACCATGTACAAGTTCTGCAAGTAATTGTGGAGAAGAAGGAGTTGTTCATGGTGGAAGAAGGACTGGGAATCATCATCTTGGGGCTGTGAAAACAAGGGCTGCTGGGTGCATGATAACCCAGCTGGTATCCTGTGACATGGGTGACTCAATTTGAGTGACTCAATATGAGCAACTCAAATTGAACAAATTCCTAAAGGGGTCTCCAGGGACATGACTCTCCCCCCTCATCCCTCCTCACCCATCCCTCCCCCTTCCCCCTTGTCTTTCACATAAGCACTTGTTTGCTTATTAACCTAGCACTTATTATTGTCCACTGTTTCTACATGTTATGAATAACACTGTTGTAACACTTTCTGTAACACCTGCGTTACAACTATATGTTAATGTTGATCTTGTAACTTGAATGTTTAATCTCTCATTCTTATTGTACCCCTTCTCTTCAGGTCGCACTGGGAGATGAGTGACTAGTTGATCAGTGTGCCTTCCTGGTGAAACATTTCAATAAATAAATAGTGATAGTAATAAAGGTGACTGTCTGAAGGGATGGCGAAGCGTGCTGTTTAGTATTGCTTACTACTGCAAAAATGCTGTGGTCTTGAAGTTTGTTATTTAAACATAGGGGGATTTGGGGGTTATGCCCCAGCATCAGACAAAGAGGTATAGTGTTATGTGGTTGTATGTTGGCTGGATATGGTGTGTTGTATGTAGGGTGTTAGTTGACCTGCTGCAGCTGTGGTGTCGCTATGGTGTAGAGGGTTAGGCAGACTGTTAGGTTGGCAGGTGGTCTGGAAGGTAGACTGGAATGTGTAGGGTTTGACTCCTGGCACCATCATCTGTTGATAGTGTAAGTACAGTATTTGTGTGAGTTCATATGTGCAGTGTTGTGGTGTGTGGTCAGCTTTTTTATATTGTATCCAACTGTCGCAAGTGTTTGTAGTTTGTTGAGTCAGGTGGGATGTGTTTGGAGTTAGAGGCTGGAAAAAGAGGATTGTGCATTGTGGGTTTGTTGCTGAGGAGGTTGGTGTGTGAAAATGGCTGGAGAGTTTCTGCAAAGTCCAAAGGGGAGGCCAATCTTGTTGTATGCTTGATATCTATATCAGAGGGATAAGGAGGGCATTTTTTGCTTTGATGTGGTGTTTTTTTGGTCATGGAGTCACCATTTTGATGTGTGCTGTTTATGTAGAGGGCTGTTATGGTAGTCGCTGTAGTGTGTTTGTTCATATGTTCCATGCTGTTTTGCAGTCAGTGTTATCACATGGAACCATGCAGCTGAATAAACCAAGGTTCATTATTCCCCAAAAATCCACTGGTTCCACTCCCACTGCTGAAATTAAATTGTATAGTAGTCTGCTCATGTGCTCTTTTATGGGTATTGTTGACTATTTAATGCCAACAATTTTCCACTGTACATATTGACACAGCCAGTTCATTGCCTTCTCTTAATTTCATTGTACTGTAGCATATATCATCCTACTGTTTATTTTGCCTTGATAGCTCTACTTGATTGTATGTCATCTTTGTTTACACTGACTGCACTTTACCATTGAATGTATTTGTTGCCTGAAGCCCTCCCTCCATATCGCACCTGGAAATAAGCCTTAGCTCAGTGTGGCTTTCCTGGTTACCAATTTTCAATAAAATAATACAAAAATGAAATCATTGTCCACCAACTCTGGGCATGTAAATTGTCATAGTACAAACCTTTCTAATGGGGCTCACTGCTACCTTTGTCTGCACATCTTTCTTTTTGACTTTCTAAAATCTTAGCTTAGCATTTTCCTTTGGAGTCCAGGCAGTCGATATTGGCAGCAAGTTACAATTTAATTTAAAGGTACAATAAAAGATATATCATAAGAAGCTGTGAAAGTGAAAAAGGCTAAGAAAGGCATGTGCCATGTAGAAATGATTAGTTTGGTTCCAAAATTTGAATTCCATAGCCACTTATGCCTCTGCTCAATAAAGCGCTGAATTCTTTAAGTATCTAAGCTGGTGAGTAAGTCTTCTTTCCAATCTTATGTGGTATATAAACAAATAAATAGATTGCATTAAAATAAACAACTACAGAAGATGGCTATTTTTTAACACAAAACTTTCATAATTACAAATCACACTGTTTTGTCATATACATAAAACAATGACATAACAATTAGTAAGAACAGTTTTTATATTATATTACAGTCATCATCATATTATTTTTATCACACATATAAAACATACGACATACAAATAAAGTAATAGAAGAAATAATATAAAATAGTAATCATACTATAATTATATCATTGTAAAATCTATATTTCTGCCAGGGAGAATATAGTAATTGGCATGAGGTGAAGCAGAGAGTCAGAGCCTACAGGATGTATACACCTTGAGGTCAGCAATGAATAGTAACTATTACTGTAGCTCACAATGGATAATGGCTAACTAAGAGGGCCTTACAGACTCTGTCACAACAACAGAAACAGTAATGCACAGCAGATGCTTACCAACAGCACCTGCCAAAAGTAACTTACTGCACAGTAATTTCTCTTCATTACAGACATAATTGCCTTCACTGGTAATCTGTTTTACATTACAAAAAGACAAAGAACCTCAGCACAAAAGCAGTGACACAAGGGCTACTCATCCTTGTCTCAGTATTTGTTTGCTGTGGTTCTTGCCTTTTTACCTTGCTTGCTAAATTTGGGCCAACCATGACCCAAACCTGTAGGACCACATAGGGGCTGATTTGTTTTCCCCCAGGATGAGACATACAGATGAGGCACACTGTTAAGTTTTGAGAAGGACAAATCACATGTCTGTGTCTTCTGTTCTCAGCTTTGAGAATCCATTTAGCACCGTGCTTTCCTGCTTAAAGCAGATCAAGTCTAATTTTTCATGGAGATTTGTATATACATCCCTGGATGTTTTGCATTATTGGGGTATGTATGATTTTGCAATCCTTTTTTTTACAAAATTCATATTACTGCATTGGCAGTCAAAGTGGTTTAGACAAATTGATGAAGCTGAACTGAATTTTAAACTCCCAACTTGAAGCCCAGCCAAAGCTGGGTCTGCTTACATCTCTCACCATTATTTAAACAGCACAATAAAGACATTACATAAAAAATTGAATTTGCTCCCTTACACATTTTCAGAGCATGCACAACACACAGATTTTACTTAAAGAAAGCAGAGTTTGAATTTCTTCAGGTTTTAACACTTTCTTATCAGTCATCAGCTTTAAATGTATGCAGAAGTAGGATGAAGATTATTGCCAACAGCACTTATGTCTCAAGAGCTTGCAGACACTGAAAAATGTAACGTGACCTCCCTGTTATCCTCATACAATATATTTCACTTTAAAAAAAAGAAGATATCCAAGATGATTATTGAAATCTGGCAAGGCTCTTTATCATCTGCATTCTTCCTTGTTTCTAAGTTCCCTTTATTTTACACAGAAAGTCTGTAATGAGGCTCTTAGGGATCTTGTAAGGAGGATGTTAATTAAGATAGATCACTGGAACTTCAAACATGGCTTCTTCAACATCACAGGAAAACTGAGAGATACAATAAAACACAGTCTATACTGTATCAGGGCAGTACTCAGTTATCTAATACTGTACATTAACCACCCTTTCTGCATTCATAAACTGTGTTTCAGGCTCCTATCTCTAAAACTCCTGCCTCATGCATCAGGGACAAGGCTTAAAAAAGTCCAGGGCAAAGGACCAAAATCTGAGACATATCTTAAAGACTCGTGATTTCCTCTGTGGAAGCAGGTAGGTCAAGGGGCTTAGTGTAAAATGCATTTTCTGAAGAAGAGCAGGTGTGTAACTTTAATGTTCAACATTAATTAAAACTTACAATCACCACTGCTCAGTCACAGACAGTCCAAGACAGCCACATTTTAGGAATACCAGGGGAACTCTGTGAGGCAAAATCAGGGATATTTACAAAAATCAGGGATGGCTGAGAGCTATGTTCAGTCTTAGCTCTAAAACATCACTGCAAGAAAAACATACATTATTATGTCTGCAGTGGGTGGTGCCTGCAGCCCTATTGCTGTAGCCAGAAAATGGGATGCTAAACCACTAATTAGGAGTTTTCTGTGTATTCTTTAACTACTCCAAATCACTACACCTGTTGAATGAAATACTCCCCTCAGCTTGTTTGTCTCTCTCATAATGCCTGCTTAAAGTGACCTGACAGCTACTGTTTTGGAGTAGGCACAAAGGCATGTTACTTACACCACTTCTTCGAAGTAGTTTAACTATCTGCAATAGTGCAATTAGAAACTTTTTTTGCACACTAGTGTCAAAAAAACTTTGCTTGAATAGACAGCTAATGGAAGCCTTACTGTCTGTTGCCAGAGATGTACCAGGTATTTTTAAAAAGAAAACATCATAAGTATTTTAGACCTGTTTTGACACAGGATTTAGTATGTTCAGCTGCTGGCTTTTTAATTTTATTTATTACTGAAATGTGATTTGCTAATCATTAGAACCTAAGTAATTTACTGACATAATTTTTAACACAGGACATAGCAAGCATTTAGAGGAAGTGACTCCAGAGGAGTTTCAGATTACTTTAGCACTCCCAAATATATGTGTGTGTGTGTGTGTGTGTGTGTGTGTGTGTGTGTGTGTGTGAATGATTTGTCTTCTCTGAAAAGCTGGTTTATGTTAATCCTTTCAGGGCCTATCAAATTGTTAGTGGCATTGGAACTCTCATGGCTTTACATTTGTAGGTGTGGTAAATGACAGACATCTAATGTGGTAGAGGTTGCAAGGGGCATCATAGGGGATTTCAAAGAAATCACAGTGGTGTCAGCTGCAACACCTGGCTACCCAGAAATGCATACATCTCACCCTGCCATTACCAAAATGAGGGACACTGTCAAGTAAAATCATGGACAAATGCTTAAAATTAGGGATATCATTCTTACTTGATATACACTGCAGCATCACAATTTTTACATCTATTCAAATGCACTCCACAACCTCTCCCAAGGGTGATATTGTGCACTGGCATTAATACATATAATACTCTCTTGTAAAAGGCATGCATAGGTAAACCAAAAGTTAATTGGCTGAACAGAATTTCAGCCATGTTACATGTGATTTCACAAAAATTAATAGAGTGGTAAAAAAAAAACAAGTTCTCAAATTGTAAGTAGCATAATTATCTATACGTCATTACTATGTAGGCAATGTCTGGATTATTAAAAATAATACAAAAATAAATAAAATCCCATATTGTAGTATATTCAGCATTGATATACAGATGGATACCATCATAATACAATAACATCATACATTATGTCCCTATCATGGTATCAGCACTCTATGAGTAGGATACTGCTTCACACATGTTCCCTTTGATTTTTTCTACCATGCTCAATGCATATATTATTACATAGACAATGACACCTGAAAAGGAACAAAAGTCCATATAGTCTGCCTAGACTTTCTTATCTGATCTGGGACCTACAGTATTGCTCATAAAGTGTTTTAGCCTTTCCAGTCCCCCCTTAATGCTGCTGACCTGAGCAACCACCAAACCCATCACTCCATCCCACATATGCTTGACACCATTTTTGGTCTTGGTCCCCACCACAGCTTCACCACCCATTCTGTAAAATATAATTTCCTCGCATCCCTCTCAAATCTCCCCCCCCCCCAGTTTTAACTCATGACCTCAGGTTCTTGTTTGTCAGAACATGTTTGTTTACAGTCCTTGATCAACTCCCACTGAGTTTTTCCTGGATCTGAAACCGTCCCCCCAAAAAATCATTACTCAATGGGATCATGAGTAGCTGCATTGTTTGGAGGTGTTCCTAAAGTTCAGGGAGTATACAATAAGAGTAGGTAAATGATTTGAAACAAAACACGTATAGGTATAGTAACACTATTAGCATGCTTTCCAGTTCTACTATGAAAGGAGCAGATAAAAGAACCAGCACCATACAAGAATTTTAGAAATAGTAAGCAATTTGGAAATTTGGATTTTCAACTAGAAATAATATGATGCAAAAAGGGTTGACAGTGACCCCTTTAAATATAAATTAGGAAAAAAAGAGAGAAATCCTGTTCCTTAACCATCTTGGTCATTAATAGAGGTCAATTTTTATTCTTCCTGGCACTGGGTGTGCTCAAAAGATCATCACCATCACCAATGGCTACTGTAATATCAATGTGACTAACATTTCTAGGCTGCCTTTTGCCGCTGTGGCGAAGACATTTTGACAAATGTAACTGAATGTGTCTGGCTGTCACACCACACCACAGCAAGCTGACACTGTCACATCCATCTGTTTGTTTGGCCAATTGATGCCATGCAGTAGAGCAATTTTGGTTTTTGTCCTCACAAAAATCATATGAACATACAAAAATGACAGCAGATACAGGCCAAGCAGTCTATCATGTCTGCTCAACTGTGCAGCTCACAACATAGACTGCTGCTGCCCCCACCCTGTAACCAGCCCTCATTGTCATTTCCTCCAGCTGCTTCCTTCCCCCTGCTCAACTTTCTCACTAAAAAAAACTCTCCTCAGGCAGTGCTCACATCTCAGAGCGGTTGCTGGAAAAATAGATCAAAATTAGAAATAAGTAACCAGCATTCCAAGCAGCTGAATATTCAGTGAAAGGATTTTTTTTACTGAAATTTTGGTTTTTTTAAGTACTGTACTTACAACATTACTGCATGGATAAGCCTAAATACAAATGGTGAAATCCTCAGAAAAACATTAAAGCTCAAACTTGATTGTCTGCCTCGGTGCTTTGGGGATCTATTCCTTCATCAGAAGGCATGGCCACCAATGTATCAAGCACACTTTTATATCATTGTTGCCCAGGTGCAAATAATACAATAATCAAATAAACACAAATGTAAAAAAACAATGTTGAAACTTAAGTAACAAGGATTGATCCTGTCAGTGTCAGCTCTAATTAGTAGTGCAAGCCTTAACAAATGTAATACACATTCAATTCAAAGGACATTTTTGACATAAGAGCCTGCACTACTGCTAACATTGAAGGATGTAAGCCTGGTACCCCCAAAAAGTTTAAAAATTGTTATTGCAACATCGCAAGAAATACTTGCACTAAGTCCATTCAGCACTAACGCTGACTACTTTAACCACTGGCTCAACACAGCACACAACTCCTTCTTCTGGAATATAGCACACTCCACTCTTGACCCACCTCTCCAGTCCAACACCTCTACTCATAAACACAATGGATGTGACATAATGGACCCCATCCAAGTTGTCGATATTCACATCTTCTTCACAACTTGTGTTTCCCCTGTGCCAAACACTCATCCTCCACCTGTCACTATAGTACATTCCATTGTCAACCCACCTCCCCAATCCAACACCCCTACTCTTAAGCACAATACTATAGATTTGACATAAAGGACCCCATCCAAGTTGCAGATATTCTCAATACCTTTTTCACTACTTGTGTTTCCCCTGTGCCAAAAACTCATCCTTTACCTGTCACTAAACCCTCTCGACAGCTCATGCCTGACAAAAACTTTTTCCTGGTACCTGCTTCCACAAATGAAGCACTGCTTGCCCTTCTATCTCTTAATACATCTAAATATAACCCTGAAGGCTTACATCCCAGTCTCCTGCACCTCTCTGCTGCCACCATCACCCACCCCCTCACCTTCATTATAAACATTTCCTTCTCCTCAGGCTCAGTTCCAAAAGCCTGGAAATCAGCATCTGTCATCTTGCTCCACAAAGGCAGTGACCCCACATTGCCTGAAAACTACCGTACAATTTCCCTCCTTCCCACTTTGTCTAAACTACAAGTATACCTCATACATACCAGACTGACTGAGTTCCTCACCGCTACCAACTTCCTATCCCCCTTCCAATCTGGCTTCAGAAAAAAAACACTCCATCATATCCTCCCTTCTCCATGTTACTGACCACATTCAGTCAGCTGCTGACAAAGGCCAGCTCACTGCAGCAGTCTTCATCAACCTGGCAAAAGCCCTTGATTCAGTATCTCACCCTCTTCTCCTGAACACTTTTGAGGATGCAGGACTTACCCCACCTGCCTTACAATGGTTCAACTCTTATCTCACTGACATGTACCAGACAGAAAATTCATCAACTCCTCCACTACCTCCCTCCCTCCCTATCCTAGCAGGAGTCCCCCAAAGTTTCATGCTCAGCCCAATCCTGTTTCCAATATTCATAAATAACCTCCCATCTTCCTGTTCCTCCTCCCTCATCCACATGTATGAGAATGACACCATACTGTTCTCCTCTGGTCTGGACCGGACCCAGCCACCATACATTCTGATCTGCAACATTTTTGTGCATTTGTACCCTTGTTCCCTGTCCCCCAGTTCACACCTGGAGATGAGCCTTGGCTCAGTGTGTCTTTCCTGGTCACCAACTATTTACATAAAATAAATACAAAAACTATACTTTACTATGGTGCCACAATAAAGAACACTATTGCACAAGGATTTTGTCAGTGTCACCAAACTAACTCATAGCACATCTTTAAAAATGTCATTATTCAATTCATAATGCATTTAATAGAAACATGTATAATCACAAAACTTTTGAATACATGCATCAGTGCTTCACTTTTTAAAATATTCTTTAATAAATGTATATCTATTTCTATACATAATATGATACCAAGCAGAGCTATCTTAATGCATTACAGGTTTCCAGTCCATAGTATCATTAAAACCTGTAGGGTTTAAGGTTCTAATCTTAAAAATCCACATTGACTTTCTTTGGTTTAAGATGGAATGTTTATCTCCGGCCCTCCCAATGTGGGGGACATGATCGAAACCCATATAGAAAATCTGACGTTCCTTTAAATTTTTCACTTCTGAACGATGTCTGCCAATTGGATGTGACACATCTTGGTTTCTTATAGCACTGTGGTGCTCCTGTATTCTTTCCTTCAGGGTTCTTGTTGTTTGACCCATATATGTTTTTCCACAGGAGCACCACAGGGCATAAACCACACATTTAGTATTACAAGTTATAAAGTGGATAATCTCTATGTTTTTACCCCAATGTACCTGGATTAATAAATGTTGTACCCTGTATGGTAGACTTGCAAGTTTTGCAGTGTTTACAAGAGAAAAAAAACAATAGTTTTTCTCCCAAACATATACTGTATATTTAGAATCCCTTCTCACATATTCACTGCTTGTTAATATGTCCCTTAACATTTTTCCTCTTCTAAAAGTTACCAAAGGGCCCTTTTCTTGGACTTGTTTTAAATCTTTGTCCAACCCTAGAAGAGGCCAGTGTTTCAGAATTACATTTTTTTTTAAATGGGAGGCACTGGAAAGGAGCAGGGAAATCCTAGCCCACCCAAAAAAAATCACGGTAGTAAGTGCGGTAAACACCAACATAGAGGTGTTGATAGGGAAAAGGGCAAGGGTAAATGGAGAAAGTGACAAAGGCAAGAAGGACAGGGTTGTGGCAAAATGGTGTAAGGCCATCAGTAAATGGAGGGTAATGAGTACCAATGCCCATAGTCAGGGCAACAAGCTCTCTGAGCTGGTGACCTTGATAGAAGAGGGATGCCTGGATATTGTAGCAGTCACAGAAACATGGTACACAGATAACCATGACTGGGATGTTAACATACAGAAGAAATAGGCAGAGGAGAAGGGGGGGAGGAGTAGCTCTCTATGTAAAGGAAGGGATAAAAGAAACAGAACAAAAGAGTAAACAGGAAGGGAAGGGGAGGAGGCACTGTGGGTCACCTTGGAGACTGGAAAGGGCACCACAGTCTGCACAGGGGTTGTGTACAGACCCCCATGTCAGGGGGAGGGAATGGACAAGGATATGATAGAAGGCATTCTTAGAATGGCACAGAAAGGGGAGATACTATTGATGGGAGACCTGAATATGCCAGATGTTAACTGGAGCGCATTTGCAGCCACATCCAAGAGCAGGGCCATTCTTGATGCCCCTACAGGTGGCAGGCCTCAGACAGCTAGTTTGGAACCCACTCATGAGGGAGCAATCTTAGACCTCGTACTCTCAAATGGGGACAGTGAGAGGATCTCAGATCTAGAAGTGGGTTTCCATCTGGGAACAAGTGACCATCAAACAGTGTGGTTCACATTAAACTCAGCTACAGAGTCAAGCCATACAAAAGTGAGGGTACTGGACTTCAGGAGGGCTGACTTTGGCAAGATGGGATAGTGCCTCAGAAAATCACTAGCAAACAGGTTAAAAGGAGGAGTGGAACAACAATGGGGAATCATCAAAACTGCCATCACAGAGGCAACAAGCCTTTGTGTGAAGCAAATAAACAAATCAAAATGAAAGAAAAAGCCACTATGGTTCTCAAAAGAGGTGGCTATGAAAGTCAGGAAGAAAAAAGATAGCATTCCGGAAGTATAAGGAAACACAGAAGGAGCAGGACAGAGAGCTGTACCAGTTAAGGCAGAAGGAAGCAGGGAGGGAAGTCAGAATAGCAAATGCCCAAACTGAAGAAAGGATAGCTAACTTGGTTAAGAAGGGGGATAAAACCTTTTATAGGTACATCAGCAAGCGTAGAAAGACAAAGGGAGGGATAGTGAGGCTGAATAGAATGAACTGTGGGTGGGCAGAGGGGGACAGTGAAAAAGCAGGGATACTGAACAAATATTTCTGCTCAGTATTCACAAAAGAGGAGGGGGAAGTGCCTAATCCAAATAACAGAAGCACTCTTGATAGGGGGGTCAATCCCAGTCCTTTCACAGAAGAAAGGGTTCTGCAAGAACTCCTAAAACTGAAGGTAGACAAAGCTATGGGGCCTGATGGAATTCACCCCAGAATTCTAAAAGAAGTAAGGGAGGAACTAGTGAAACCACTGGCTACTCTTTTTAATAAATCATGAGATGATGGTGTGGTACCTGAGGACTGGAGGAAGGCAGATGTGATTCCCCTTCACAAAAGTGGGACCAAGATAGAGGCAGGAAACTATAGACCTGTCAGTTTGACCTCTGTGGTAGGGAAAGTGATGGAGTCACTTCTGAAGGAAAGAATAGTTGAGTACCTAGATTCCAGTCGGGCACAGGACCCAAGGCAGCATGAGTTCACAGCAGGAAGGTCATGTCAGATGAATCTAATATATTTCTTTGACTGGGTGACTGAAGTAGTAGACCAGAGAGGGGCTGTGGACATGGTCTACCTAGACTTTAGCAAGGCATTTGACACAGTCCCACACAAAAGATTAATAGTCAAATTAACCAGCCTGGGAGTGGGTCCCAGGGTGGTAGCCTGAATAAAACATTGGCTGGACAACAGGACACAGAAGGTAATTGTAAATGGAGTCCACTCTGAAGAAAGAGGGGTTACTAGTGGGGTACCGCAGGGTTCAGTATTGGGTCCAGTCCTTTTTAATGTCTTCATAAGTGACATTGCAGAGGGACTGGAAGGAAAAGTATGCCTCTTTGCAGATGACTCAAGATCTGCAACAGTGTTGATACACAAGGAGATGTGGAAAGGATGAGAAGGGACTTGGCAAGGTTGGAGGAATGGTCAGAAGTATGGAAGCTAGGAGTCAATGCAATGAAGTGCAAATTAATGCACCTGGGAAACAAGAACCCAGGGGAAGAATACACAAGGGGGGGAGGTGGTAACAACAACATAAAAGGAAAGGGACCTGGGGGTAATCATATCAGATGACCTTAAGGTTAGCAAGTAATGTGAGAAGGCAGTAGGGAGGGCTGGGGGTATACTGGGATGCATAGGGAGAGGCATCAGCAGCAGAAAACAGGAAGTTTTTATCCCTCTGTACAGACAGTTGGTGAGACCCCATCTGGAGTACTGCGTCCAGTTCTGGAGACCCCATCTCCACAAGGACATAGACAGGATAGAGGCAGTCCAGAGGAGGGCAATTAAAATGATGCAGGGTCTGCAAGAGAAGCCGTATGAGGAGAGACTGAAGGAGCTTAATATGTATACCCTTGAGGAAAGAAGGGAGAGGGGGGACATGATAGAAACTTTTAAGTACCTCAGTGGAATCAACAAAGTCCAAGAGGGTAGCATATTTCAGAAAAAGAGACATGCAAGAACAAGGGACACAATTTAAAGATAGGAGGGGCAGTTCAGGGGCAATGTGAGGAAGTATTATTTCACAGAGATGGTAGTGGATGCTTGGAACAGCCTTCCTGAGAAGGTTGTGGGGTCTAAAACTGTGGGAGAATTCAAGAATGCATGGGACAGACTTGAGGGAATTCTTGTGTGGGGTTGGAAGAAATAGGCTGTTGGTTAACTAGGATCTGCGGCCTATCCTGTAGGTAGGGAAATGTGCAGACTAGATGGGCCAAGTGGTCCTTATCTGCCTTGAAAGTCTATGTTTCTATGTTTCTATTGACACCAAACTTTAGGTGGATACAAAAGACACCCTGTCTAATGTTGGTTCACAGATCTTATATTGTAACAAGTCTTTTCTCTCGACATTACTTACGTTCAAAAATGCCTCTTGTAGAACTTTCTCCTGATAACCTCTGGCTCTAAGTCTATCAAAAAGATAATGCTTTGCCAGTAAAAAATGTTCATTACTTGTACAATTCTTCTTTAAATTAATTAACTGTCCATACTGGAAGTTGTTTATAGTGAGGCAGAATGAGCTCTATGTGCATGCAGCATGCTATTTCCTGCTGTTTCTTTTTTATAAACGTTAGTCTGAACTTCACAGTGAGGAATTCCCAGAAGTGTTAGATCTAAAAAATTTATTTTGTTTTATCAAAAACAGCAGTGAATTTTAGACCCACATTATCATTGTTAATGTACTCCATAAATTGTAGAATTTCTTGTCCTGAACCATCCCAAACAATAATGATATCAGCAATAAAATGTTTATTATTTACAATGTTAGCAAAAAAGGGGTTGTGAATATAGAAACATAGAAGTTGATGGCAGATAAGGACCACAAGGCCCATCCAGTCTGCTCATTTCTTTTTCTACCTTAAGAATGTGCCATAGGCCTTTACTCTGTCAATGGCCTGTCTAGTCATACTCATCTATATTGCTCCTTTATCCTTATCCCACACCAGTTTGGTTTCCCCTCACTGTATTCATATCCACCACTTCCTGAGGTAGGCCATTACAAGCATCCACCACCCTTTATGTGAAAAATAACTTCCTCACATTACCCCTTAATCGGCCTCCCTCTAATCTCATACTGTGTCCTCTTGTCCTGCTATTTTTCTTATACTGAAATATGTTAGACTCTTTCACCTTGTTAATGTCCTTAAGGTGTTTTAATGTTTCAATCAAATCACCTCTCTCCCTCCTGTGATCCAAGATCGCCCCCCCCCCAACCATCCAGTGAAAAGGATAGCATACGAGGGAGCAACTGAGGAGCCCATAGCAGTGCTTCATTTCTGTTTGTAAAAATCCCCCTTAAACAAATAAAGTTAGTATTCAAAACTAAATCAAGGGCCTTACAATAACAATTCAACTGGATAAGATAAAGCAGAATTTTTCAGCATTGTCCTTGCCGCGTGTATTCCCTGCCGGTGATCAATGCTGGTATACATAGAGAGAGAGAAAACATTGATTGTAAGCCACCATTAGTCTCCTTTACAAACCAGGTCATTCATTTCTTGCATCACAGAGGTTGTATCCTTCAAATAAGATTATAATCTCAACACTTTCTGCTGCAAGAACTGTCTACAAACATTGCTAGTGGCTCCATTAAGGAGCCACAACCAGAAATTATTGGGCGACCTGGCAAAGTGGTAGAGCCCTGAAGCGCTGAGGCAGACCACCGAGTGGGAGTTTTAATGTTTTTTCTGTGGATTTCACCATTTGTATTTATGGTTATCCATGCCGTAATGTTGCATGTACTTTAAAAAAAATCAGTAAAACAATCCTTTCACTGAATATTCAGCTGCCTGGAGTGCTGGTTATTTATTTCTCATTAAACTTCCTCCATACTAGTATCTTGCCTCACACCCTATCCCACCCCCTCTTAAAGATCAATGGCAACCATTTTACGCATTGTTAAAAAAGGCTGAATTCAAGTCCTCGTGTCATAAACAGTGTTTTCTGGAAATGGCATGCTATTTGGTTTTGTGGTTTTCTTTAAATAAACATTAGTTAACCACAAAATCCAACAGCAAGACATTTTCAGCAAACACTACTCATGTCACGGGAACCTGAATTCAGTTTTTTTTAACAATGTGTAAAGTGTTTGCCATTGATCTTTAAAGCTCACCACTGATTTGAGAGAAATCACTTCTTCAGGAAGTGCATTCTAGCTTGTTTGTGTGTTTTATTTGTTTATACTGATAAGACCTTGGGCCAAAAAGGCCCATTTTCATGGGTGATCAGTGTATAAGTAATAACAATACATTTATATAGCATAGACAGTATCCAATAATAAAAAAGAAATACAGAAACAAGCATTTGTCAATGCCAAATGTTTGCTTGCTGATATTAGCACTGGAAATGTAAGAGTTAGATGCAGAATAGGAATGGCAGTGAAGTATTGAACTTCATGTCAACCCCACCTCCATCCTGAAGGGAAGGACAGGCATTGGGGTAAGTGTCTGGGTCATCGCCCATGATGGTCATGCCATGTTAACTCACCCTATTCTGCAGACACTGACATGTGTTGAGATGTGTCTTGAGGTATTTACAGTCACCCCATTCCATAAGGACATACGCTGAAATGGGTGAAGCATAGGACAATGGGGTTAAGTCTGGGGCTGAAGAGTCCAACGTACACCTCGGTGCCTGCCTGTCAGTGGCTGGGGGTGGGGGTGGGAGGGCATGAGCAGTACAGTTGGCAATGCAAAGGCACTCCCCGATGCCTGTCAGTTGTACAGGGTGGGACGTTATGGTGAGAAACCCTAATGCCCTAGGCGTTTGTTGGTATTTGCACTACAAATTTTCAACATGGCCTTTTTGTGACCCCATCTCTTGAAAGCATTTGGTACCTCTTGTCATGAAAAGTGGCAGTGTGATTTTGTCAATGCATCTAGAACCAACAGCAACCATGCCATGCTGCACCACATGTACGAAAACACAGATTGGGCAGGATGTGAAGAATGACAGCTATACCATCCATAGGGAGGTGTGAAGAGATTGCCATGTTGAAAATCTGTAGTGGGAATATTAAAAGTGCTTGCACTTCCGAGCATACATGGGAACTGTGCAATGCATGTGTGTAATACAGTCATTTTATGGACTTTCGTCACCAAATTTTCAACATAGGGATTTTTGGACACCTGCTCGTGAACAGTGTCACTGAAATTTTCTTACTGTGTCCCAAACACTGATTTCCCACAGTGACTGTGCTTTTCTGCACTGGAATTGTATAAAAACTCATTTCTGCCAGGATGTGAAAAATGATAGCTGTACTGTTTATAAGGAGGTGTGGAAAAATGGCAATCTTGAAAATCTGGAGTGAAAATATTACAAATGATCTAAGTTATGAGCGTGCATGGAAACTGTGCAATGCACTCTCATAACACAGTCATTCTGTGAACTTTCGCCACAAAATTTTCAGCATAGGCATTTTAGGACCTCTACTAATGAACAGTGTCACTGTGATTTTCTGCCAGGATGTGAAAAATGACAGCTGTACTGTTCCTAAGGAAGTGTGGAAATATGGAAATGTTGACAATCTGGAGTGAAAATATTGCTAGTTCCCTAAGGTACAAGCGTGCGCAGCAACTGCAACATGTATGCTTTTAAAATAGTAATTTCTAGGATTTTTTCCACCAAATTTGCAACATAGACTTTTTGAGAGGCCACCCATGAACACTGGTACTGTCATTTCATAAATCAGTCCCGAAAGACGATTCTGTGCAGTGACTGTGAAATCACCTTTTGGGACCGAATAATATCATGACTATGGCTGAATTCATGAGGAGGGGTCCCAACAACCCCATGTTGAAAATTTGGTGCCAAAATTCCCAAAAATAACTGAGATATGCAACAGAGTTGAAAAAAACCTATTTATGCCATTATACAGCTTACCAGCATTTCTTCAGTTTGCGGCTGTCTTTGAAGAGTACAGAGGTGTTTTCGGTACACTGAAGATCGTCACACTGGGCTCTGGAGGTAAGCACGGGGTGAGAATGGGGTGTGGGGAGGCAGGGTGCACAGAGGGTGGGTGCGGATTGGGGGGTGGGGCCACTGGACTCAACGAGGGTCCATTTTCTGATTTACAGGGGAGTAAAAAAGCATCACAGGATTTTTTTTTATTCACAGGGACATTTGACACCTGGGTGGGCTCCCAGCATGCCACCCAAGTGTTTTTGTTAGGGGGGCTGTAGCCAACAGGGGATTGGGCATCCCCATCGGCACATATGGGGGTGAGCAAGAGCCAAGGGAGATTGGGCATTCACTTGGCACAAAAGCAACATTTTGCTTAGGGGTGGACATTATGCTGTTGGAGAGTGGGCTCCCCCATTGGCAAATTACACTGGAGGGATGAAGTCACCAGGGACTGGGACCCCCGTCGGCAAACAAAAACTGATTTTGGGGCAACACATGATGCCAAAGGGGATTGGGCACCCCCTCGGCACTAAGGGCATCTAATATTGTTCGTAAACATGGTGGTGACTTGACGCCACGTTCACAAACAATATTATACAAGGCAACGTTCCACCCAGCAATGATGGGTCGCTCCCTCATTGCAGCTGAATGCCTGACACTGCAATGACCAGGTGGCCCCTGATTGCTGCAGCAAAAACGTTACAAGTTAGTATCACTTTTGGAAGCCAGTGTTATCAGGACACTGTGCTTCCACTGGTCCACCAATGCCAAGCCCTCAAATGCAGTGCCTCCATTGGCTGCCACAGTGCCATGCCTCCACAACCAGCTTCTCTCCTGAGCTGCCGCGTAATGTTTCTTGCACATGAGCGCAAGCAAACATAAAAATATATAAAAGACATGCGCAGTTCATCACAGCAATATTATGCAAAATAATTACACTAGCATTTTAAAGAAATACTCTTTCAGCTTATGTCTAAAGGAACAGAGGGAAATGTTAATACAATCAAAAGCTGATTGCAATACATTAAAAAATGATGGAAGCATGTAAAGTATTGCTTTCTGACCCATTGAAGTTGACCCGTTGAAACTTGCAGCCATTCTCTCCATGAAGTAATGTCTCCTCATTTCCCTCTTGAACCTACCCACCTCCAATGTCAGACTGTGTCCCCTGGTAATCCTCTCTCCCTTTCATAGAAACATGCCCTCTGTACTAACTTTGTTCATGTCCTTTAAGCACTTGAAGGTCTCTATCATATCACCCCTTTCCCTTCTCTACTCCAAGGAGTACATGTTAAGCTCCCTCAACCTATCCTCATATGATTTCTTTCCCCCATTCCCCTGAGCATCTTTGTCACCCTTTGCTGGACCCCCCCCCTCCAAAACTTGATGCTCTTCCTTAAATAGGGGTTCAAGAATTGTACACAGTATTCCAAATGGGGCCTAACCAGTGATCTGTACAGCGGCAGAATGACTATCTCCCTGAGGACTCTAGGATGTAGCCCATCCTGTCCCACTGCCTTGTCAGCCCTCAAGGCCCACAGTCTTCCAGCACTCTGTTCACTGGGATCTCCCCATCTGTTATCCCCCCCCTTTTTTGCCTTCGCCCTGCGGGATGGGCCCCATCATTTCCCTGGTAAATACTGAGCAAAAGTACTCAATGAGTGTCCCTGCTTGCTCAGCCCCCTTCTCTGCCCACTCTCTATCTTTCTTGAATCTAGTGATTTGTTCCTTGCAGCTCCTTCTCTCCCTGATGTACCTAAAGAAGTCTTTTTCACCTTCCTTTATCCACCATGCAAACCTTAGCTCCTTTGTAGCCTTGGCTACTCTAATGATCCTGCTCACCTCCCTGGATTTAGTTGTGTACTCCTCCCTGTCCTCTTCCCTGTTGGAACATTTCTATCTTTTAAAGGCTGACTTTTTCTCTCTCACACCATTCAGCACTTCTCTGGACCACCAGCTTGTTTTAATTTGGTTCTTACTGTCTTACTGCAGCTCTTTGTGCAGGTGTTTGTTGCCTCCACCAGGCCCGATCTCAGGATGGTCCATTTCTGGATAGTATTCATATAGCTGATGGTAGCTAAGTGCCCCTGAGGGATGTCAGCCATCCTGCTGAAGTCAGTCCTTCTGAAGTCCACTACTCTGGGTTTTGTAGATGACCCCACCCTACCCAGGTCAAGGGAAAACCACACTGTATAGTCATCACTACCTGCTAGTGGGTCATCAACTCCTGCTTCCCACACCAGGTCACTGTCTGCCAGCACAAGATCCAAAATGTTCCCCATGCTTGTTGGCTCCTCCACATTTTGTGATAGGAATGCATCTGGAATGCTTCCAGAATGACCTGTTCCTTGGTGCTTGCAGTGGCCATGTTTTTCCAATTCACACCTGGCAGATTGAAATCACAGAGCACCACCATACTACCCCAGCTGGAGTGCTTCTGTATCTGATCTGCCAGTTCTCTGTCAATGTCCTCAGACTGCAAGGGTGGTCTGTCCACCACCTCTAGTCTTACTCCCCTACACTTACTGTTCTGTAATTGAACCCATATGGTTCCCACCATACCCTCCTCCCTACTACTCACTATCCCCTCTTACATATAAAGCCACCGCCCTGCCCTTCCCTTTTGTCCTGTCCCTACTTTACAGTCTGCATCCTAGTACTATCAGGTTCCAGTTCTGGCGTTGGTTGACCAAGGTCTCAGAGTTGGCAGTTATGTCCACCCCTTCCCCCACCATCAGTGTCTGGAGCTCTGGTATTTTGTTTCCCATGTTCCTTGTGTTTATGGAAACCACCATCCAACTGGAACCCTTGCCCGTCCCATTCATCCCCTCCCTTCTACTCCCTTCTATCTGTGGATTTTCCAACTTTCCCATTTTGCTAAGTTGGGGTGGACAGACACATGGCCTTCCTCACTTTGTGGCTCTGTCTGTTGTCCCAGACCAAGCCCCCACCTTAACAATTTGAAAATGAGATATTATATACTCACCCAGTTTCTGCTTCAGGACACCTGAATCCTCCCTGCTCAAGTAAAGCCTATTGGGGATATAGAGGTCCTTGTTATCCCATGTTGTACCCCAACCCCCCACTAGCCTGAACCCCAAAGTCCCACACCATTCTGCCAGCCATTCATTGAATTCCTTGATTCTTTGTTTTCTGACCATACCTGCCTTTGGTACTGGTAGGACCACCGAGAAAGTAATTGGTTGTCCCTCATCACTGCATATCCTACCCAGTTCTCAGAATCTCTCCTGCACCATGTCTACACTACTACCCTCCAGATTGGTAGTGCCTAGGTGTACCACTATTTGAGGTTTCACATCCTGTCTTCCTGCACATTTGGTGACAAGCTGCCCCACTCTACCAGCCATCATACCTGACATGCATTCCACCCATAATAGAACTCTTCCTGACCCCCTCACTCCACCATCTAATAACCTTTATTGTTGAGTCCCCCATAATAATGACCCTCCATCCTTCTCCCTGCTGACCTCTATTTTTCTCTTCCTCATTCTGTCCCCTGTCATGCAGCTTTTTCTCCCTTTGCTTGCCTTTGACCCTCAACATCCCTGATTCCTCCTTCCCAGTGCTCTCCCCCTGGGGTTCTAGCTTCTCCTTCTCTGGTGCCATACTTCTAGTCTCCCCCCTGCTTGCCTGGGTTAGTGTTCCCTTTCCCAGTTGCTACATCCCCATTGCAACTGCTCTTTGGACTGTGGGTGTTCTTCTCCATCTCCTTGCTAGGTTAATTGTCATTCCCCACCTGCTCTTCCTCCCCCTTTTTGTAACTGCTACTCCTTCTCAAACCTTAACATTCCCCTTGCCACAGGAATCCCATGACTCCCCTGATCCATGATCATCCCCTTCCTTGTGCTCCCCCCTCTCCCATACCTTCCTTGCCTCGGATATCTGCTGTGCCCCTCTGTCCATTCTATATATGCCTCTCCCCCATCCAGTAACTGCTGCTCCACACTCTATTTTAACTCCCCTCCTTCCTTTGCTGCCTACTGGACTACTGATCTTACTTTCTGCATCTCTGCTGTCTTCCCTGCCCTTTCTATTACCCTCCTCCCCCCCCTTTCTTTTGACGTCTCCTCCTCCTCCTTCTACCCCAGGCTAGTCAATACTGTGAATATGTTCCTATACTCGTTTCCTGTTTCCTGAGCTAACCTAAATGCCCCTCCCTGTGAGTTATGTCCCTACTCTGCCCCGTTCCCTTCTTCCCCCAGTACTTGACTACCCTCCAGTCATTGGCCTCTGTTCTCAGCTAGTCCCAAGTAGCTGCTCCATTTATTCTCTCTCCTTGATTACCCCTTTGTTTGCCCACTGTGACATCGGGGACACCCTCCTCCAGTCTCTTGGCACTTTGTGTACCCAACCCCCCTTCTATTCAGCTCCCTTCTCAGCCATCCAAGCTCCTCATGAAGTTGTCCCATCTGTCTACACACCATACGTGCCCCAGCCCTCCATGCAATCCCCAAGAAGATGGCTGCTCCACAAGCATTACAACTTATCTCCTGTGTCACCTCCCTTTATGCTTGTCTGCCTGCAAACTTCTTACATCCCCCCTGGCCCTCTCCTTGCCTGCTTACTGTCCCAATCCCTAGGACCATCCATCCTCACTGTTCTCCCTTCCAGGTACTAATCCAGCTCTGAACCTCCTCTGCTACAAGGAAATCAGCCTTCCCCTTTACAGTATCTTATCCCCTGACTCCTTCTCTCCCTTCCCCAGTGTGGCCTATGGCCTGTGGTCCTCTCTGCAAATGCCCTGCAGATGCCATCTAGTCAGATGCTGCACTCGTGCTTCAGGGGCACTCATGCTTCAGAGTTGCTTGGCCCCCTGGGAAATATATATTGGCTGGAGCTTCCCAACTGGCTGGTCCAGTCACATGGTTTTTGGCCTCCTCATTAGTCCCTTCCTCAGCCTCCCTCTCTTGGCAACCTCACACCACCCAGTTCAACACATACAGTGCAGTTCAATTTAAAACATTTCAGCCGCATGCAGTCTCAAATAAAAGATTAAACAGTCTACTTCCCTCTGTCCAAGCTCCTCCATGCTCCTCTCAGGTCAGCACCTGCAGTGGAGTGAGAGTGGATTACAGCAATGGCATACTTCCCTTTCCTGGCTAGAGCAGTTCAATTTAAAACATTTCAGCCACAAACAGTTGCAAAGAAAAGATTAAACAAGCAATCACAAGCAAAGCCTGATAGAGAGTGCAAGTTCATTCACTGCCCTTTGAAGACATGCCATCTGTCAGTCTAGTTCAGGCACAAAACAGTGGAGAACACGAGGATGGTTGGGTCACAAAGAAAGGAAAACAACATCCACCCACATTTGTAGAGTGGTTAATTAAGTTCACAGGTAGCTAAAACACTGGGTGAATTTTACCCAGTTGCTAATTTTTGGACCCTAGCATTTACTCAGCTGGCATGTCATGTTCTGTCCCCCTATCTCAAGCAGCACTGGACCGTTTTCTGAATGTGTAAGGGAAATACTTTGCACCCTTCCCCACATCATATTATTTTACACTTTGGAGTTGGACGATAGCAATTTCTATTAGTTCTTATTCCTTATCACAGCCCTTTGTGGGAATAAGGAACCTAGAGAAAACTAGACTTATATGGATTGAGGATAACTAAATGACAATTTTACACAATTATGAGACAACTATATATGGATGTACATCTCCTGTTATCTCAAAACTCCTAGTAATAACTCCCAAGTATTAGAGAAAACAGTTTTGGAAACAGGAAAACAATAGGCTTGTATCAGTTTTTTTATAGCTACAATGTTGTGTAGAGGCATGACATCAGACTGTACATGTCAAGCAGGTATCTGGGCATCCCTCTGCACTCTGTCCACAGGAAAATGCATGTGACCAGCTGTCATTAAGCTATCAAAACCTAGCTGTCTCAACTACTCTATCCTCTATTATCCATTTGATTATCGTGCCTGTGTAATATAGTACATCATGAATTATGTGTGCCACATAGTTTACTGTATCAACGTTGTGCATATTAATAATTTTACACTATATCCATTTGAATCATATAGCCTGTCATACATAAAAACATATAAACTGACAGCAGATAATGACTGTCGGGCCCATTTAGTCTGCAGGTTTTTAATTATGATCACTTTTGTTGTAGACCCAACTTGATATACAGCACTGTCTCTTCTACCCCTTCCCATTCTCCAGCCAAATATTAATTGGCTGAAGAGAACTGCAATCAAATTACAAGTGATTTCCCAAAAATGAATACCCCCCCCCCCAAAAACAAGGTTGTAAATTGTAAATAGTATACTTGGCTATCTGTCATTACTGTGTAGATAATGTCTGGATTATTAAAAGTAAAGCACAAATAAATAAAATCCCATATGGCAGCTTACTCAACATTGGTATACAGCTAGGTACCATCATAATACAGTAACTTCATACAGTCTGTACCTATCATGGTGTCAGCACTCAATACGTAGTATATTCCTTCACACATGTTGCCCTTGATTTTTTTCTCCCTTGCTTAATGCATATATTATTACCGATTTGATTATCATGTCTGTGTATCACTGTACATGAATTATGTGTGCCATACAGTTTACAGTATCAACATTCTGCATAGTAATAATTTTACACTGTATCCATTTAAATCACATAGCCTCATACATAGAAACATTGAAACTGGTGGCAAGTAATGACCGCTGGGGCCATCAAGTCTGCCCATTTTTAAATATGATCAGTTTTGCTGCAGAACCAACTTGATCTACAGCACTGTCTCTTCCATCCCCTTCCTTCCTCCAATGGTTCCTTTTTTCCTATCTGAAGCATTTTTGAAACCCACCACTGGTTTCACCCCAGTGCCTCCCATAGAATGCTGTTCCATGAAACAACCACCCTGTCTGTGAAGAAGTATTTCTTTACACCTCTCCTGAATCTACCTCCTTCCAGTTTCACATCATGACCCTTTGTTCTACAATACCTTTTTCTCTAAAACATACCTCCCTCCTGTACCTTATTAACCCCCATGAGGTATGTAAAGAGCTTGATCATATCCCAACTCTTCCCCCTCTCCTTCAGGGTGTACATATTGAACTTTTCAGTTTCCTCTCATAGGGCTTCTGATGTAGACCTTGTACCATTTTGACATCCCTCTGCTATCTTCTTGTGTCTTTCTCCTTTTTCCAGTTGTTCCTCCTTCCTCACCTTTGTTCTTTGACTACTCCTTTTCCCCTCTTCCTCCTTTACTAACCTCCTGCTTTCCTGAATAACTTGCATTCTGGTGGGACTTTCTCACCCCTTGGGATCTCCCTATTGTCTGTCTCAGCTTGTGGTGGTGC
The DNA here is from genome assembly GCA_016271365.2 of Neoceratodus forsteri. Classification (NCBI taxonomy): domain Eukaryota; kingdom Metazoa; phylum Chordata; order Ceratodontiformes; family Ceratodontidae; genus Neoceratodus; species Neoceratodus forsteri. The sequence continues at coordinate 315,272,934 of CM057451.1, read as the reverse complement.
ACTTTCTGCCTCCCCTGTTTTTTCTGTCGACCCCCACTGGCTACTTTAAATGTCAAACAAAGTAACATTTAAACCATTCACTGAGGACTATGGTTCCCTCCTTAATGAAAGCTGGCCATCACCTTAGTATAGGCTGTTATCCTCCTAGGTTGTCCCTCAGTCCCCATTGTAGCCATACCTCTCTTCTCTGCACCATACATTACTTGAAAGCCTTGGTGAAGAGCCCCCCTCTCCTTCTCACATAGTACAAGACACATTAGCTACTCACATTTTAAACACATGGGAAACACAGGATAAACCAGATAAATGATCTAACTTTACAAAAAACGAAATGTACACACAAAGCTGACTACCACAATTCATCTTTATGTTTAGGCCAATGAAACACCCATATCAAGTTAATGCATTAGCAGCTGTAGTAGCTGTGACCAGAGTTTGTGTTAATTTAATATGGGTGGAATAGCTAGTTCTACAGGTGGCAAATGTTGCCATGGTCATTGAAGGCCTATATGCTATTCTAAGAACCTTATGAATATATATAAATACAGTCTTTCTTGCACAAATGTTTCATGAAACAAATTCACAATCATTTTTGAAAAACTGTGTATCTAATGCTAAAACATTAATGTATTGTATTCAAAACAGAGGTTGGAGATGGGAACACCTGTTTGCTACTTTGTTAGGAAGTCCACCTATAGTATATGCACAGCAGTATTACAGAATGGTAAAACATCTGAATTACAAAATGTAGAGCTGAGTACACAGAATGTGTATTTTTTCCTTCTTGCAAACTTTTTGATGTTTTCTGCTTTGCATGATATTAGTAACATAGTAGTTTATGATCAGAAAAGCCTCTTTGTCAGTTATGTTACCCACCTCTGTCCACTGCTTACACTGAGAATATTTTTCCAAAAATGTGTAGAAAAATATTGACATTGTACATGTGTTTTGTTTTGTGAGTGTGTGGGAGGGTGTATGTGTTTTTTTTTTTGTGTGTGTGTGTGTGTGGGTTGGGGGGTTGCCATACAACCCATTCATACTTACGTTAATGTCTTCAAACAACAAAGTAAAAAAAATATTATAATATCTTGTAGTTGGTGAGGTAACAGTACTTTTTTTCTCCTCCTGGAGAATCTCCCTTTACATCCTGGCATCCTATTTTTCTTCCAAAGTGCATTTGTGCTCAGGGTTATTGACTTGAGGCTATCACTAATAATAATTCCTAAAACCCTTTCCTCAGTAGTTAGACAGATCCCCACCAGCCAATAGCCCCTCTTCAGGTTACTCTTGCCTAGCTACATAAATGCTTCTTTTTCACATTAAACATCAGTTGCCATACCTTGGACTAGTCCTACAACTTTTATGGTCCCTCTTCATATTCATGCCCCCCCTCCCATGTGGAAAAGATCTATATTTTTTTAATATCTGAAATATATCCTTGTATCCCTTAATATGTTTCAAATATATGTGAGATACATTTAAACTTTTCAGATATATTTTGAGATATATTCTAGATATTCGTAGAAAGATCAAAGATGTATCATATTTGGGATACATCTTTGATACATACATTTGAAATATAGTGTTGCTGTACTATTTCAAAATTAAAGTTTTTATTCTTTCAATGTTAAGTCCTTGAATCAAATCAAAAATGCATATTTGTTCATACACCTTATTACATTTTCTATATATTTTACATTTTAGGCAAACATATATTTTGAATCTATCTAACATATATATTCTGATTTACTTATACATTTTCATTTGTGGTTCCCTTATAAAAAGCTAAATATATATATATGTATTTATACAACTGGGGTGAGAGCAATATCAGTGCGATAAACGTTGTTATTTCCACTGGAGTGTGATATCTGATGATGACATCACCGGTGTTAAAATATCTGACAAATATACATACTCTGTTGATGTCACCACTCACTCACTCACGCTGGCATACTAAATTGAACTTCTTTACAAATCTGTTTCTCACTACTACTTGCAAGTAACTCAATTAACATGCAAAGAACATTCAGCTGTTTTCCACAGAGTTGCAAAAAATCCCAACCCATTACTACATTTTCAAAAAATTCTGTGCCTCACACTTTCTGTTTCTCACTGCTACTTGCAAGTAAGTCACATAACATTCCAACAAACATTTAGTTGTTTCCCACAGGGTTTATAAAACTCCCAGCCCATTACTGTTCTGTTAAGTTCAAGAAAACCTGCAATCTAAATCACAGTGCCAAACAGTTGCTGTTCCTCACTACTTGCTGAAACTAACTTAATTAGCATTGCCAAACACATTCACCTGTTTCTCATACTCTGTGTAACACTCCCAGCCCATTCAGAAACACTTAAACACACTCAGAACACAATCAAACATTGCTCTCAGTATAGCCTACAGGTTAGAGTAATGAACAAGCTTGGTATATCCAGCACACCAGACCTGGGTTTGATTTTTGCAACCTCTACATCTACAGTGTGTGACTCTGAACAAGTCACCTCTAAAAACTTACCCAGTTACCAAACAATAAAAGAACACACAGCAAACAGGAAAATGACACAGGAAAACATAACTATACTTTGGAAGCTCTCACCCCCACTGTATAAATAGCACACATAATGGGCAGATTGTGTGCTATGGATAATATTGTCACTACTGCATCAGGAGCTCTGGATACTCTTACTCGTGCCTTTGACACACATTATATCACAAAATGTCAGAATGGTGATGGTAAGAAATCAATTTTTGTGTAATGAAAAACCTTTTTTTTACTCTGCTTAATTCTCTTAGTTATGAGTTCTTTTTGAAAAGGAATGAGTGATGAGTTCCAACCAAGTATGTCAGTCTTAGGAGCTCTTTGTGTGTGTGTGTGTGTGTGTGTGTGTGTGTGAGTGTTTATGTGTGTATGTGTATATATTACCCAAGGCATGTGCATATCAGAGCATGACCACACACCTAAGAGTGAGTTATCTAACTTATAAAATGGCAAAACTGTTTTGGAGGGAGGTAAAAGTGTAGGTACGCGGTCGCACTCTGATATATGCATGGTCATGTGATGTGTTTTATATAATCAAAACACTGGATTTTGAGTATGATGTCTTCCCCATTTTATAAATATATATTATATATATATATGTATATGCATTTGGCATTGATATACTAAATGTATATGTTTTGTTATTCTATCAAAGAAAATATTTAGTTTTACTTTTTAATGTTTTTATGGACTCTCTAATGAAAAATCATTATCATTTTATACACGCATAATTTTACCCTATAATTTCTACAATAAGTGTATGTTAGAAAACATATATTTTCAATATATTAGAGAGATGTATTCTGAGATATATTTCATATATGTTAAAATTGTATTGGCCTGATATACATCTGGAAAGTATCTCTAATATATGTTTCATTTATCAAATATATATATATAAAATACATTTAAATTTATGTTTTAAAAGGAAATAAATATGTTTCATAGTTTATAAATATGCCTGGAATATATATTACATGTACTTTTAAGATATAAATAGACTACATTCTGTATGTATGTATATGTGTGTGTATATATATATATATATATATATATATATATTGTAAAAAAACAAAGACAAGGCGCTGCGTCAGCATGTGGTCTAAAAGCAAAACAAAATGGATTTATATTAAATGCACGTGAAAATAGAAAATAGAGTTAAAAATCTACGTTTAGGCCTTGGGCCTTCTTCAGGAAATATCTAAAAATCTCTTTTAGATGTTTCTGAAGAAAGAACTAATCGAAGCATCTGCTAACTCTATTTCTCATTATTCTAGCTATTTATATATATATATATATATATATATATATATATATATATATATATATATATATATATCAATCAAGAACCTCAGTGTGCAAGCACTGAGATAATTGTTACCCCAAAGGACAGTGGCTGGGAAGCCAAGTTTCAAAGATATAGAAAATGACACATGCCCCCATAATGCAAAGCATCATGGGTTGCATATGCAAATCACCACAGAATATTATGCTGGTTCAACTTTAAGCAGAAATGCATGGTGCCAAAAGGTCTCTCACACAGTTTGCAAAGGGTGCCAGCAGAAGGCACAGACATGTGTTTCATCCTACCAGGATTCATCAGTGTGCATTGTCCCGGATTCCCCCCTCTTCCCTCACAAAAAACACAGAGACCATTGCTTGTTGTTGTGCACAGATTGGCAATTAATTTATTTAAATCCATCAATCATAATTCTTTTTCCATTTCTTATTTTTCATATATCCAATGATTTCCATTATTCCATACATATATCACTTTCTGATTCTCCATCCCCCCAGGCGAAAACCTGGGTGCCTTCCTCTTCTCCTTTTCTGCTAGGTAATGGTGAGAACCGAGACCGCTTTCTCCTTCATCTTCTTCTTCGTCTCATGTTACTCCTTTTGTCTTCCCCTTCCGTCCCCCCCTTTTTCCCCTGCCATCCACCTTGGCAGTCCATAGCCTTCTTCATTATCATCTGCACCAACTTCTTAGGAGACTTCAAGGCTTTTGCCTGCCATCCTCCTTGGCAGTCCATAACCCACTTATCCCCTGCCATCCACCTTTGGCAGTTCATGACCTCCTTATGTTCTGCCATCCACATTTGGCAGTCCATAATCCTCTTATCCCCTGCCATCCACCTTTGGCAGTCCATGACCTCCTTATGTTCTGCTATCCACCTTTGGTAGTCCATACCATATTATCCTCCTCTGCCATTCACCTTTGGCAGTCCACCGCCCTAGTAGGCACATCTGTCTTCCACCATGACAGACCCTCCTTCAGTCCCCAATTGGCTGTACTCCTGTCTTCCTATTCCCTCTAGGGTGGGTGGGTGGATCAAAACTCCAGCAAAAGTGGCTGAGGCTCCCTTGTGCTGTCCTCCTTTATGAACCCCATTTCCCCTCCCTTCCTGCTACCTGGCCATTGTTCTGGCTCCTGGCTCCTCCTTCCCTATCCCTTCCCCTTCTGAGCACAACTATCCTAACAGGAGGGAAGGGGTGCACCAGGACAACATGGTCTGCCCCTTAAAGGGCAAACTCCATTGTCCCAGATTCCCCCCTCTTCCCTCACGAAAAACACAGAGACCATTGCTTGTTGTTGTGCTCAGATTGGCAATTAATTTATTTAAATCCATCAATCATAATTCTTTTTCCATTTCTTACTTTTCATATATCCAATGAATTCCATTATTTCATACATATATCACTTTCTGATTCTCCATCCCCCCAGGTGAAAACCTGGGTGCCTTCTTCTTCTCCTTTTCTGCTACATAACGGTGAGAACTGAGACCGCTTTCTCCTTCATCTTCTTCTTCCTCTCATGTTACTCCTTTTTCCTTCTCCCCTTCCCGTCCTCCCCTCCATTTTCCCCACTAGCCAGTCTCCAGCTTGTGTTGGATGACTGGCTTCCCCCCAACCTAGGGTACCCCCCCGCCTCTGTTCTTATAACTCTTTCTCCTTTTTTCTCTTTTTTTTATCTGTTTTCCTGTCTTCTCTATTCTTCTATAAAATCCATAGTTTCTGTATTAAACATATCCACTGCTATATCTGACAGGTGTACCCCGTCTGATCTGTAAAATTCATCCACCCATTCTTCGACCCAGCGCAGTATCACCTGTCCTCCCATCTGCCTTATCAGTGTCCCCACTCTCCTATTCATCTTCCTCCTGGCCCTCTCCACTGCCCTGTGACTGTGTTCCTGTCTCCACACCCTCCGAGGTATTATGTCCGACTATGCAAGGCACACCTGAGGCCACCACTGTCTTAATACCTCTAAGTCCTTCTTGATCTGCCAATATGTGTGCACCCATGGTCTGCCTGCCAGATCGTTGCCCCCTAGGTGTATAATGATTAGGTCTGGACTGGGCCGATGTCTCTTGAGCTCTTTCAAAGCAGGGAGCAGCTGTGCCCATTTCATCCCCTGCAAGCCATGCCATACCAACCTACACTGCCTTGCATCTTGGAATAGCTGTTTCCCCCCAGCTTTCATCTCCGCTCTCTTACCAGCCCAATAAATATAGGAATGGCCACAGATCCAGACTTCTGTGCTCCTACCTCTACCTATGGGGTGCAACAAAACAAAGTTATTTAATTACATGTATTCACCAATGACCTCTCTGTCTTACCTCCCTCTTCTTATTAACACATGTGCATTATTACTCTCCTCCCCCTTTTCCCTTTTTTTTCATGTCAGAGCTCTGATGTATCTTTTGTAACTGGCCAACCGCCAGCGACCTTTCACCAAAATGTCCTCCACAGAATCCCCCCGGCCACCCACTGTGAAGCTGCTCCAATCCGCAGGGAATGGGATGAGTAATTAGCTGGGTTCTCCCCCAGAAATTCCATTGCCTTTTTTAACACAGCCGTGATCTGGTAACCAGTGACCCTTCTTCCATCCCTGTGTGTAAAAAGCTTCCCAGTCCTGAGTACTGTACTTGCCCTACGGCGAAAACCCACAGGGCTTGTACTGGGCATATCGTGACCTCTGCTCACCCCCTTAGGGTTATTATGGAACCTCGCCCTTTTTGGTCAGTCTTAGATCATCTTAGTCCGATCCGTATCTCCTTTGTCCCCCAACTCACATCTTCCCATTCCATATCACCTTCTTTGTCATTTATCCCATGGCCTACCACCTCACTCACCCTCAGAGCCCCTGCAAACATTGTCACATAAATTGTGTGAAATAGCTGAGCCTCGCCTTTCAACGTGCATATTGCCGGGAGAGCCTCTTTTAGCTTTATTAGCCACTGCTCCCCTATAGGCCTCCGGATGTCCCCGGTCCCTCTTCTTAACCTACCCCAGCCCTGCATCATCCTTCTGATGAACATTGCCTTTTTTGGGTCCTGCCATCCTTTCAGGCTGCAGATCACACTGATCCCCACCAGATAAATCCCCATCGTGGCATGAGCCGTCCCTTTTTGCCATTGATCCACTATGAACATTCCCACCTGTTCCTCAGATAATGGCCCACTTACCTCCATCTGGTGCTCTGCCCTGAATGCTTGAAAAACCTGCCAAGCCCCATCATAGGCCCTCAGAGTCCGGGGTGCCCATGAGCTATGAAACAACAGTTCTGCTCCATCCTGCCAACATTCCAGATGTCCGCTGGTATGGGCGTTTTTTGTTCTTCCGCTGCTGGTGCCAGCTTCTGGAAATGGTCCAGCTGCAGACGGGAAAGGCTGTCAGCCAGGGTATTGCATACCCCTTCGATATGTTTTGCTCTAAAAGACATGTTCAGCTGCAGAGCCCTTAAAACTAGCCATCGTACTACCTGCATGACTGTGTCGGATCTGGCTCCTCTATGGTTAAGTACGTCCACCACAGCCCTATTGTAGCACCAAAATGTCACCTTCTGATCCCATAATTCCTTTCCCCAAACCAAAGTACATGCCCATATGGGCATGATCTCCAGGAGTGTTATATCCTTCACTTTTCCCTCTCTCACCCAGTCCGCTGGCCATGGTTCTGAAAACCACCTGCCCTTCAGATAACCTCCCATGCCCAAACCTCCGGCCACGTCTGTGTACAAGTCCAGGTCTGTGTTATACAACCAATCATCCTGCCAGAATGAAGCCCCATTATAGTCCTTCAAAAATTCTTTCCATACGCTAAAATCTTCCCTGATACTGCACGTCAAATTAATCCAGTGATGTTGTTTTGTGACCCCGGCTGTCAACCAGGCCAATCTTCGGGTAAGTGCCCTCCCTGGCCCAACTGCCCTGCATGCAAAATTCAGATGTCCCAATACCTGCTGAACTAATTTCAATTGGACCCTCTTCTTGCTGGTATGTATACCAATTAGCTCTTTCAACCTCCTTACTTTCTTATCTGGCAACCTAAAAACCTCATTTTCTGCATCAATCTCTATCCCTAGGAATTCTATCACCTTGATGGGCCCTTCTGTTTTTTCCAGTGCCAGTGGGACCCCCAACTCCCGGCACACTTACTGAAACTTAACTAGCATTCTCTGTGTCTCTTCCTCACCCTTCCCTATGAGGAGAAAATCATCCAGGTAGTGGATGACTGACGTGTAACCCATTTCCTCTTGGAATATCTACTGCAGGCATGTGCTGAATGCTTCAAATGTCGCACATGCTGTGGAGCACCCCATAGGCATTGCTTTGTCAAAGTAATATCGCCCCTCATTTTTAAAGCCCAAAAGGTCCCAGTCTTCCCTCCTGACTGGAAGCAGTCTGAAGGCAGACTCTATGTCTGTTTTTGCCATCCACGCATCCTCTGTGGCCCGGATTATCCAGATTGCATCCTTGAGCGTTGCGTAGGTCACCCTGCTATGCTCTTCCCCAATATAGTCGTTCACCGAGTCACCTTCTGGGTAAGACAAATGGTGTATTACTCGATATTCATCTTCCTGCTTTTCAGGCACCAAACCCAAAGGCAATATCCACATGTTCTCTAATGGGGGGTCATCAAATAGATCCTCCACCCTACCAGCTGCCTTCTCTTTCTCAATCTTTTTCCTTAATATGTCCTCCTTTCCCTTCACCGACCCCAGGTTGCTCACCTCCCTTGCCTGCCTGGGACCTGTAGACTGTAATGAAAACCCTGTGTCAAACCCCCACAAAATCATATCCTGCACCCTCGTATCTGGGTATCTCACCAGGCGAGTTGTCAAGGCCGTTATGTTGATGGGGGTTCTGGCTATCCCAAATCAGACCTTGTCACACCACCCTGTACCCCCCTCCTGCCTGCACCCTTCCCTTTGTTTCAATGTTTTTGACCACCTCTACCCCGTTACCTCTGCCCCTCCCTCCCTCCGTTGCTCCATGTCTGTCCTCTAAAACCCTGGTTATCCCGAAAAAACTGCTGGCTTGACCCTTGCTCCCCATACCCTTGGGTTCCTTGTATACCTGTAGTTCTGCATTTGCTGGCCGAGTGCCCACCCCAACATTTTGCGCAGGCATGATGAAAATGACACTGAGGCCATGTGCAGAATGCCCTATTATATGCCCAACAGCATCTCATAGGTATAGCCCCTTTCTTACCCCATCCTCCGTCAGGTGTGGACTGAACCGTTACATAATCCATCCATAAATCTATTTGCTTGGTGTCCCATCTTACATCCCCAAATGTTGCCATGCGTTGCCAAAAATATTCATCATAGTATAACCACCCCATTCCGCCTTTTGCCTTCGCTCTCCGGATTATCAATGAATAAGTGATGAGCAGGATACCTAACTCCGGTCTTCTTTCCAGAGTTGTGGCTGAAAAGACTGCAAAACCTAAGAACCACCTGTCCCAAGTCTTCCCTTTTGTAAATTTGTCTTCCTCTTTTTTCTTGAGCAACACTATGGCTGCTACCATCTCGCTTTTTCCTATACTCTCCACCTCTTGTTATTTTGCTGCTGCCTCCTGGCTCACCAGGGCAAATATATCCACATATTCCCCTTTCCATATTTTCTCTTTTGTGGCAGTGGGCACATGCTCACCTATCCTCATCCCCGGTGCCCCCACCTCCCTTGTCCCCAAGCCCTCTCTTTCTTCCCCTTTTTCTGTGTCTCCTGACACCCCTTTTCCTGCCTTAAACTCCACCAGGGCCGATTCCATCTGCCCCACCCCATTCATTCCCAGTGCCACCATTATTTGCCCTATATACTCTTTTATGCTATCCCCTACCACATTGGATGCATTACCTGTGCCCTTTTCTTGTCCGATGTATCTGCAGGCCTCCAAGAATTCCCTTGTTTCTTCATATGGGTGAGGTGAAAGTGGAAGATAGGCTGCCGGGAGGTATGGGTTGGACCCCCTGCTCCGAGTCTCCGGCCCTGGTTCTCCCAGGGGGGTTCCCCTTTGATCAGGGTTGGGTGCCGTTGGGTTACCTGGCTGCATAGGTGTGAGCTCAGTAGCTCTGGCAGGCCCTGCTGCCCTCAGCGCTACCCCAGAGGGACTGCATCCCCCCCAGGAGCCCTCTTCCCTTTGCTACCTTTTCCCCATCTACTTTCCTCTTCCCCCGGGCTTCCCCGGGTCCTCCCCTTCCACCAGTTCCCACATTTTGTTTGCCTTTTCAGCCAGCTCAATTATTGCCTTGTAAGCCTCTTCCTTCGACGGCCTGCTCTTCCTGGGTGCCATGTCTGTTCCTCGCTGATGCCCTGTGAAGACAACTAAACAATACAAAGCTGGTTACCATGTTATTTAATTATTATAAACCCTTTGCTTATTGTTATTTTTTTTTTTAATACAGCCAACCCAAGTTCCTTCCTCTGTCTTTCCCTGTGGGATGCGTCCAGTTCCCAGAATTGCCCTGTCCGCCCGCCTGGGTGTGTCGTTCTTCTTCCCTTGCCTCCTCATGCCTCCCTCTGCCACCAAAGTATACTTATTTGCTTCTAAAAAGCCCCCCTTTTTTTGTTGCCCTTACATCTTGTCTGACCAAGTCCTGCGGCAACACTACGAGCCCTCCTCCCACTTTGTGGGTCTGAGGAAAACAACGTGGGTCTCTGTGGGCGGAGGCACTGAGGCTTCCATTCACTATACCCCCCATCTCGCTTGTACCATCCCACGGGTTTTTTTTTTTTTTGTCCCATGGGGCCTGCTTTTCACCAGCCCTGTTCCCTTGTCTCTTTATCCCCCACCCCCCCACCCTTTTGGGCCAAAAAAGTGTCCCTTTGGGTCCACTCACCCCATGCTGCATGGCGCCCAGGCAAAACCCCCTGGCTTTGCCCTCATTGTATATGGCATGTCTGTCATCCTCGTGCTGTACAGACCTACTTTATGCCCGGCCCTCTTGTGTGCTGTCCACTGCTGCTTCGCTACCATGGTGCTTAGTGCCCTAGCCCTCGCTCCCAGAGGTCTGCTGCCAAGTAATGCTTCAGCTGGGACCTGCACTCTGGTTGTCCCTAACAGCCTTCTACCCATGTTAAACAGCTGCACCACTAAGGCACCTGGACTTCCTCCTCCGAAGACCCGAAAACAAACCACAACTGCAGGACAGTAATAGTACTACTAAAAATATATTATATTTATTTATTTATTATTATTTTTATTTTTTTTATATAGTGCAGTGCCCCCAGCCACTTAACAAGCTAGCCAGACTGCACGGCCACCCTTGGGCCTCACCACCCACTTCCCTCAACCGTTGCTTAAAAGTTGTACTGCATTTTATGCCCAAGCAGGACACGAACCTGCAATCTTCTCATCTGAAGTCAGACACCTTATCCATTATGGCGCATGGCCAATTCCATCAAAAATGCCCAGAAAACGCTAGCGGGTAGCTCTTCCCAACTCCCCCCCACACTGTGTGTGTCGTCGCACCGCATGGCACTGAATCCCAACCTTCCTTCCTGCCTCCGAGGCGTCCCCTTCTCCCAGGCCTCCTTCTTTGCTACAAAACCCCCCAACTCCCATGCCAGACATGAAAAATGTACCCAAATTCCCTTGGCTCTTTTCCCCCCCTTTTCCCACGTGACGTGTGATGTCCACCGCGTGGTACCTATTGACAACACGCCCCCTTTTCTATTTTTTTATAAACCTTCAATCTTACCCCCCTGTGTCTCCTCTTTTTGGGTGCAGCCTCAAATTTGCCGCACACTGGGTCATAAATCCAGACCACAACAGTAGAGCTCTTCCCCCATCTCCCACGCTGTGTGTGACATCACGCCGTGTGGTCCTGAGGCACCCTCCTGCTTCCCCTACATACCAGGCCCTTTCAGGCCTGCCAGCACTTCATGCCCTATGGTATTTGTAGCGAAGGTATTTGTTTTACTCTTCTCTTTGTCTGGGTGCCATATATAGGCACACCGCACTCTTGGGAATAAAACAAAAAACCTAAAACTCTTGCATTCTGGCGGTCACATGAACACTTTAGCCAAATGACAAAAACTACAAACCAGACCATAAAAACACAGGCTCTTCCTTTGTCTCCCACGCGGCGTGTGACGTCACACCGCGTGGTCCTGCGGCACCCTCCCGCTCCCCTGATCTACCAGGTCCTATTAAGGTCTACTAGCGCCTCCTGCCTCGTAATCACTCCAGGAACACAAACGCAGGCAATTGGAAAACTTTATTTCTCTGCATTGTGCCAGATGTGGCCCCAGCTTCCACCACCTGCACAGCGCGGTCAGTTCTTTGTTCTCCTCGCCCAACTCATACTCATCCCAAACCAGCACTGCTAGCGGCCCCTGGAGGCCTAATCCAACCAACTGCTTGAAACCACTGCTCTACACCACAACGTACTCAATTTTCTACTTGCATGTCCTTCCTTGGGCACCAAAACTTGCAGCAAAAAAACACTCACTTGAATCTAATCCTCTGCCAATTTAAAACAGCGCCTGCAATCAGTGAGCTTCAAAGGTTTTTCCCAGCCAGCCATACCCACATTCCTTTGACACAGCAAAGCATTTACAAGCAAACCAGTCCCTTAGAGAACATCACACACTACTCCCAGCAAAAGATTACCCTCACTCTTTCAGTGAAACGTCGTAGTATTACATAAATATCTATTATTTTTTCTTTTAAAACCTGTAGCCTAACATGTTGTAGCTTGAACTTCTTACCTCTTGTATGTCACTGAACAAACCTTCCCAGCTAATATGCCAATCTGAAGTGCTGTAGTTTCTTGAATATCAAAACTCCATCAAAAGTGGCTGAGGCTCCCTTGTGCTGTCCTTTATGTACCCCCTTTCCCCCCTCCCTATTCTGCTACCTGGCCATTGTTCTGGCTCCTGGCTCCTCCCCTTCCCTATCCCCTCCCTTTCTGAGCACAACTATCCTAACAGGAGGGAAGGGGTTCACCAGGACAACATGGTCTGACCCTTAAAGGGCAAACTCCATTGTCTGTTTGACACCCCAGGGGAATGAACCAGCTACCCTAAGATGGTCTATCTAGGCTATGTTGTGGTGAACCCAATTAAAACAAAAAACAAGTTAAAAGACAATGAACCTCAGTGTGCAAGCTCTGAGGCAATTGTTACCCCAAAGGGCATTGGCTGGGAAGACAAATTTCAAAGAAATACAAAATCGCACATGCCCCAATAATGCAAAGCATCATGGGCTGCATATGCAAATCACCACAGAATATTATGTAGGTTCAACTTTAAGCAGAAATGCATGGTGCTGAAAGGCCTCTCACACAATTTGCAAAGGGTGCCAACAGAAGACACAGACATATGTTTCATATATATATATATATATATATATATATATATATATATATATATATATGTTTAATGTTGTAAAACTAAAGCCAAAAGTAACAATAGTAGAGTCAGACCTCCCCACAGGACTAGCAATTGATGCTGTTCTCATACTTTTTCAAGAACGGTGTGAAACATTGGTCCTGTGGGAATGTCTGTTTTTAACTATTGCTACTTTTGGCTTTAGTATCACAATTTTTTTCTTTACTGTACAAATAAATTTTACAATGGAAAATCCAAGAAGTGCATTCTGGAGCTCCTTGTCTGGTGTGCTTGTGTGCCTAACTTCTGCTGTCAGTAAAATATGAATCTTATTTGCTTGCAAAATGCAGTTTGTGTAGAACATAGGCAGAATAAATTTTGTATATATGTCAAATATATTTTTGCAAATGCTTACAATGGTGATGTGTACAGAATTGTATTTAATTTGCATATTTTAAAAGCAAAAGCTTATCAACCAAAAGCATGGTAATTTCTATTTTTAAAATAGTTTTGAATTGACAGCATTAGCTTACAGACCAGAGGGAAAGGTAAAGAGTAAAAAATCAAGTACATATTGGAACTCACACAGACATAAACAAGCATTTGTCAATGCCGAATGTTTGCTTGCTGGCATTGGCAGTGGTAGTGTAGAAGTTACAGATCTGTGTAATAGGAATGGCAGTGAAGTATTGAACTGAAGCCAACCCCACCACCCTACAGAGAGTGACAGGCATTGGGATGTGCCTTTGGGTCGTCAGGCATAATGGCCACGCCATTTCACCACACCCCACCCTGCAGACACTGACAAGTGTCACGGTGTTCCTTGGGGTCTTTGGCCCTTATGCGCACCCCATTCCATTAGAAAATACGGTGAGATGGGTGTGATATAGGAGAATGGGGTGAACTTTGGGGCTGAAGAGTCCAAGGCATACCTCGATGCCTTTCACTGGCTGCAGGGTGTGGAATGGTATGAGCATTACAGGCAAGAATCCCAAGTCACATCCCTGATGCCTGTCATTCTCTACAGGGTTGGGCGTTATGGTTGGAAACCCTAATACCTCAGGCATTCGTTGGTATTTTCATTCCAAATGTTCAACATGTTTTTTTTGTGACCCAACCTCATGAACAGGGGGAATATCAGTTTGTTAGCCGAAAGCTGCTTATGCACAGCGACTATGGCATTTAGCACCACAGGCGCAAAAATATTCCGAACAGGATGAAAAAATGACAGCTGTACTATTCATGGGGAGGTGTAAAAAATGGCAATGGTGCAAATCTGCAGTAAAAATATTAAAAAAAATGGTGAAGTCATGAGCGTACATAGAAGCTGTGCAACGCACACCCATAATATAATTAGGTTGGGGATTTTTTTTTGCAGCAGATTGTCAACTCAGGCATTTTGGTGCCTCCGATCATGAACAGTGTCACTGGGATTTTCTTTATCTGTCCTGAACAATAATTTTCCACAGCGACCATGCATCTCTGCACTGAAATTGTGAAAACACACTTCGGCCATGTTGTGAAAAATGACAGCTGTACTGTAAATAAGGAAGTGTGGAAAAATGCCACTGGTGAAAATCTGGACTTAAAATATTACAAAGTCATGAACTTACGAGGGTGCGTGGAAACTGCGCAATGCTCACTCGTAACACAGTCATTTTATGGACTTTTGTCACCAAATTTTCAACATAGCCATTTTAAGACCTCTGCTCATGAACAGTGTAACTGTGCTTTTCTTAATCTGTCCCAAACATTGCTTTCGCACACCAACAGCACCATTGTGCGCTACATGTACGAAAACACATTTTGGGTGGCATATGAAAAATGGCAGCTGTACTGTTCATAAGGAAGTGTAATAAAATGGCAATGTTGAAAATCTGGAGTGAAAATATTAAATTCGCAAACTTATGAGCACGCATAGGAACTGCGCAACGCACGCTTGTAAAACAGTCATTTTTGGGAATTTTTTCACCAAATTTTCAACATAGCCATTCTAAGACCTCTGCTCATGAACAGTGTCACTGTGATTTTCTTACTGTGTCCCATACATTGATTTCACACATTGACTGCGCCATTGTGCGCTACATGGGCGAAAACACATTCTGGGCAAGATGTGAAAATTGACAGCTGTACTGCTCATAAGGAGGTGTGGTAAAATGGCAATGTTGAAAATCTAGAGTGAAAATATTGAAAATACATGAACTTACGAGCATGGGTAGGAACTGCTCAACGCACGCTAGTAAAATAGTCATTTTTAGGCATTTTTTCACCAAATTTTCAAAATAGCCATTTTAAGACCTCTGCTCATGAACAGTGTCACTGATATTTTATTAATTTGTCCTGTACATTGATTTTGCACACCGACTGCGCCATTGTGCGCTACATGGGCGGAAACACGTTTTGGGTGAGAGGTGAAAAATGACAGCTGTACTACTCATAAGAAGGTGTGGCAAAATGGCAATGTTGAAAATCTGGAGTGAAAATATTGAAAATTTGCAAACTTACGAGCATGCGTAGGAACTGCGCAATGCACGCTCATAAAACAGTTGTTTTTTGGAATTTTTCCACCAAATTTTCAAAATAGGCTTCTTGAGAGCCCACCTTATGAACACTGGCAGTGTCATTTCGTTAATTGTTCCTGAAAGGTGATTTCACACAGTGACTGCAAAATCACCCTTCGGGTCCGAATAACGCCATGACAGTGACAGCATTCATGAGAAGGGGTCCCAAAAACCCCATGTTGAAAATTTGGTGCAAAAATTCCAAAAAATGCCTGAGATATGCAACAAAGTTGAAAACCCCTATCTATCCCATTATACAGCTTACCGGCATTTCCTCAGTTCATGGTCGGCTTTGAAGAGTGCAGATGTGTTCCCGTCCACTCGAAGATCGCCGCACCTAGCTCCGGAGGTAAGTATGGGGTGAGGGGGGTGGGGAGGCAGGGTGCGCAGTGGGTGGGTGCAGGTTGTGGGGAGGGGGGCTGGAAGACTCCATGGGACTGTTTTTTCTTTGCAGGTATTTAAAAAAAAAAAGATGACGCGGGACGTTTGACATGCTGGGGTGTGCTCCCAGTGTGGCAGAAGGACGGCTGGGGGGCATGGAGCCGACGGGGGATTAGGCACCCCTGTCGGCCATGGCATTTTGCCACGCATGGGGGGCTCCCAGCGCGGCACCCTGTATTGGGAGATAGTGAAGCCCGACGGGGATTGGGCACCACCGTCGGCTATACTATGAGTTGCCACGCTGGGGTGGGCACCCAGCGTGGCATTTGGAAGGCTTTGGGGGGGAGTGCAGCACAGCTGATGGGGGATTGGGCACCCCCGTCGGCTATAGAGTGTGTGCATGTGGGGGGATCATGCAGTATGCGTGTGTGTGTGTGTGTGTGTGTGTAGGGGGAGCTGCGCATGAGCAGGTGATATCGCTGCTTACTGAAGTGTAGCTCCCCTTTTCAACTATATGCCACTGCATTTTGGAGCTTGTCATAGACAGCTCCAGCATGCATTGGCGGACAGGGTCTGCACCTGCCAACACACTGACTGAATTGGAAGGGGGGTGACACACCTCCAAAAACTCGGATGATGGCACTATGTTTCTTGCACATGCGTGCAAGCAAACATAAAAAGGAATCAAACAGGGGTGGTATAAATACCAATTTGAGTCTCACAAAATAAGGAGATCAAGAGGTAAGTTCTATGTGTAAGTATAAATGTAAGTGTGCATTGAGACAAGTAGGTGTTCTATTTGGTTCCACCACTGGAACGTGCCCATCATTAGGGTGCCATGGATTTAATTTCGCCTCCTGTTTTACATGTGGAGGGTGCATTATTCTAACTCTGGGGGGGGTGGACCTCAGGGAAGGGGTGGCGACTTGTGAAATTTGGCACCCTATTGATGGGCACACTCAGATCAATGCACGGATGTCTGGAAAGGGTTCTATTGATGGGTTGATGTTCAGGCCAGGTAGCTCACTGAAAGCAATCTCTGACAAAGTATAGATCAGCACCCTCCCCAGCTGACTTGGAGACCCAGTTACTCCTGTATGTGGTATATCTAGGTAGTGTGATCTCACGGGAGAGTATGGAGGTCTCTAGCCAGGAGATATGGGATTATGTGTACACTTCTCTGTCTTAGGTTGGCAGCCAGGGCAATGGACACTTTGGTGAATACACAGGGAATTGAAACAAGTCCAAATGGGAATGTCTGATACTGGTAATGTTGTCCTTGGATTTTGAACCAGAGAAATTTGAAATGGAATAGTCTGATGGGAATGTGAAGGTAAGTGTCCTCCATGTCGATTGACATGAGGAAGTCCCCTGATCTTATGGATGATAAGGTTGATCTGAGTGTTTCTATCTTTAATTTCTTGCATTGAATGAATTGGTTCACAAATTTGAGCTCTGGTGCCAGCCTCATATCCCCTTTCTTTTTTGAAACCAGGAAGAAAATGGAATATATCCCTTGATCTACTTGGTCTAGAACTATGGCTATAGCCTTGTTGGCCAAAAGGTTGTGAAGAGTAGATCTGACTGCTTGAATCTTTGCTGGTTGTTTTACATAGGAACATAGAAACAGAATCTGATGGCAGATAAGGACCACAAGGCCCACCCAGTCTGCCCATTTCCATACCTAATGGATAAGCTGCAGATCCTAGTTAACCAGCAACCTACTTCTTCCTACCCCCACCCCCTAGAATTGCCTTATGACTGTCCCATGCATGCTTGAATTCCACCACTGTTTTTGACTCCACAACAAGAAGGCTGTTCCATGCATCCACAACCCTCTCTGTGAAAAAATGCTTCCTTAAATTACCTCTGAGCTGCCCCATCTTCAAAGTGTGCCCCCTTGTTCTTGCACACCTCTTTTTTTGAAAGATGCTACCCTCTTGGACTTTGTTGATTCCCTTGAGGTACTTGAAAGTTTCTATCATGTCCCCCCTCTCCCTCCTTTCCTCGAGGCTATACATATTAAGCTCCTTTAGTCTATCTTCATATGTCTTCTGGTGCAGACCCTGCACCATTTTAGTTGCCCTCCTCTGGACAGCTTCTATTCTGTCTATGTTTTTGCAGAGATTGGGTCTCCAGAACTGCATGCAGTACTCCAGACGGGGTCTCACCAGCTGTCTGTAAAGAGGGATAATAACTTCCTGTTTTCTACTGGTGATGCCTCTCCCTATACATCCCAGTATCCCCCAGCCCTCCTTGCTGCCCTTTCACATTGCTTGCCCAACTTTAGGTCATCTGATATGACTACCCCCAGGTCCCTTTCCATTTTTGTTGTTGTTAGTATCTCACCCCCCATTGTGTACTCTTCCCCTGGGTTTTTGTTTCCCAGGTGCATTACCTGGCACTTCTTAGCATTGAATCTAAGCTGCAATACATTTGACCATTCCTCTAACCTTGCCAAGTCCCTTCTCATCCTTTCCACCCCACCTTGTGCATCAACTCTGTTGCAGATCTTTGTGTTTTGTATTGATACTGGAGACACCACCATTCAGTTTGTGAATGGCTTCTGTTCGAATTCTATAGTGTAGCCTTTTGATATGACCTCCATGACCCATATGTCTTCTGTTGTTTGACTCCATATGTGTGAGAATAGGAGTAATCTGGCTCCTATTGGTGGGTGGTTGTGCTGTTTCACTGGGGCTGGGTCTTGTGAACTTTGTCATGTGATGGGTCAGAAGTCAATTTGAGTTCGATTTGCCTCTTGAGAAGGAGAGGTTCTATCTGCCTCTAATGGCCCCTGCCCCATGCTCTGCCTCATCTTCTGGTGGAGAATTAGGCAGGTTTAAAGCTGTATGATCTGTTTTGGTAGTATTTGTTGGTTTGCCTCCTGTCCTATTTGCCCCTGTTAGGGTGAAATCTGCCATGAAAGGATGGTAGGTACATATTCTTGGAGGGTTTCTCCTTGTCCAGTCCTTTGCCATCACCTTTATTCTTTACATATTTTTCCAACCCCTCGCTGAATACCAGATTGCCCTTGATTTGAATCTTGTTCAACATTGTTTTGGATTCTGAGTCTGTGTTCCATATCTTGAGCCACATGAGTCACTGAGTTGTATTGGAAAAGGCGACAAGCCTTGCTGACAACTTTAGTGCATCTATGGAAGTGTCCGCTGCATACTTCGCAACCTGGATAGCGTATTCTGCTAGGTCTGCCTGTTTTGACGTTAGGTCTATGGAGGCCACTAATTCTTCTACCCATGTTATGAGGGCCCTGGATGTGTACGTAGCTACAGTGGTCATTCGGCATGCCAGTCCTGCCACTTCAAAGCTCTTCTTCATGAACTCTTCCATTTTCTTATATGTTGGTCCCTGAGTGGTGTGTTGGTTTCAGATGGCAGCACTGTTTTCTTGCATAGGGCAATGACATGGTGGTCTACTATTGGTGGTGTGCACCAGACCTTATTTATGTCCTCTTGAATTGGGTAAAACCTATTGAATGTACAACTCTTTGCTATTCTGGCTGAGTCTGAAGCATCCCATTCTTTGGCAGATCACTTCCATTAGGGATTCACAAATAGGAAAAAAAATTGTCTTTTTTTTGCTTGGCCCAAATGAGAGGGTTTAATTTTGATTGCTGTTGTGGTTCTTGAACTTCAAAACCCATTGCTTCTTTTACAGCCCTCACCAGTTCTGATAGTGTTTTGATGGCTGTGAGTTTCTTTGTAAGTGTGAGTTCATCTTCTTTGGCCTGGACCTCCTCATCTTCCAATCTGCCATCAGATATTGTATGTCATCTGGGATGGCATTATCTAATTTGTCCTTCTTGCCCTTTCCATCTTTGGACGTGGTTGTGTGTTTATCTGGGTCTTTTTTTCCTGTGTCTTTGTTATTTGGAGGAGTGTTGTCAGGTTCTGCTGGATCCCCATGTTTGCTTTTGCCATTTCCTCCATATGCGCTGGTATATAGAGCATTACTGTCAGTTGTGTTGTAAAGAAAGCTTCATTTGTCAAGGGTAACTCATCTGTTGAAAAGTTCTGCAAATCTGTCTGCTTGTCCATTAATATGTCTACCTCATTCATAATGTCAGACTCATCTTGTTGTTTCAAGCAGGTGGGGCAATGGGGTCCTGATTGGTTGCCAAGTAGGGTAATCTGGCAGGACTTACATTTCTTTGTTTTTGCCATTTTAATATCTGTGGGTAACAAGAAGATAAAAAGAGAGGAATGGAGTGCTGTCTCAGCAGACCATACCTCTTTGCAGTTAAAACTGCATCTATCTTTACTGCATCAGGCCTCTTATACAGCTGTTAGACTGTGTGTTTAGGCTCTGATAGCATATAAATAATGTGATTGACAGCGTGAGGGCTGACCTCTACGAACGCTGCCTTGATAGTAGTTATATATATATATATATGCTTTCATATGCAAGACAAAAATATATTTTTTTATTTGCCCCTTGTTGCCTTATGTATATACATATGCATACAAATAATGTCTCCTAGCACTAGACCAGCTAAGTTTATGGGCCTGGAGTGCCTAGAATTTGCATGGTGCCAATTTTGCTTTGCCCCTTTAAATTTTTCTCTTTGCTTAGCATTGCCCCTTAACTTGTTTGATTGTAATACTGCCCCTTTAAGGGCTGGGTGAGGTGTACCATGATTAACATGGAGCCCAGGACTTTGGGGGGGTTTAGCATCCATGCATGCCAACTAACTTGCTGCAATTGCCAAGATGGTGAAGCTAGTCGACCTAATATGTCAGTCATGATATCAGTGATATACTATGCATGCACTGGGATGTTGACAGCCATGAGTGCATGCAACGAGAGGTAGCCTGGGTAAATATGGCTTACCACAGTAATACGTGATTGAGGCATTGTAATGTAAGCATGAAATAGAGACAAAAGGAGACTGCCAGGAAATGGAAGATGGTCAGGGTGTGACCTCTGGGACTTGGGTGCCTCTGTGATGGTGATCCATACAGCAAGAAGAACAGAATACTGGATGGAGTATGGTCATGCCCAAGTCAGTCTGCTTTAGTATGGTGAAGTAACTAGTGCAGTTATTGGGGGCAGTAGGGCTTTGTGCATTGGTGTTTCAGTAGAGCACACTTGAAAGGGGACCCTACCCATGCCAGGGATCTTGGAACCACTCACAAGGGGTTCTGAGATCAGTGGATTGACTAGCTGGATTAAATAAAAGGACTGAGACAGGTTTACATTACAGTACAGAATGGTCCCAGTCCTGTTGAGTTCCATGTGCTCTCTGTATGGGGGGGGGGGGCGTCTTTCTGAGGTTCCATATTTTAAAGTCCCTAACAAAGTATTTCTGCTGCTGCTAATGCCAGAATAACTATGAAAAACTATGTCTGGGTTAGAAAACACATGTAATCACAAAGTCTGATATAAGCAATCAGGAAAATTTTGATTACAGGATACTTGAGAAAAAACATAAAAATATCTTGATGTAAGGCTGCTCTAACTTATTATGTTTAGTACAAGTTATTCATGGATCGCCATATTGCAGATAGTGCTGTATCTGATTAAATTAGTCCAAATAATGACTAAATGCCTTTTAAGCAGTTCTATTCTGTATTGTAACAATAGAACCCCTTTTTTTCTTTTTTTTAACCAGCTAGTGCATTCATTAAATAGTTTATGAGATGGAATTAACCCAGATGGTAATTGATGGGGGAGGCTGTAAGGTGAAGCAATATGCAATGAAAGCATTCCTCAAATTAGCAAAAAAGTACAGAGACTCCAAAGTCGTAATAATGATGTCAAGACATGGTGGCCACATGGCATAAATGACAGAATAGATCTGCTACCATGCATAAGAGATAAGGGGCTGTAGCAGCATATAAATTATGTTTTTTGCATCTATCAATGTTACTTTCCCATATTTCTCTTTACATTTTAGAGTGCTCTACAGTGCTGAAAAGAAACGATTTATCTCAGGTACTAGTGGGGAATGCACTTAATTCTATCTGAGAAAAATGTATTCTTATATTTATAAAACTGGATTTTTACAATATAAGTTCAAATTATGAATAATTGAGCTGGATGAATTGTAGTTTCATATGAATATGGTTGATATATAGGATTTATGTGGATTTGTGCACTGTCACTTTAATAGCATCCTTTTTAATCACTGTTCCTCAACATGTGCTCCATCCCTCTGATGTCACATTAGATGTGAAACCAGTCAGGGTTCTAGTGAATGACCCAGTCTGATGGATTTTTTTTTTTTTATTTTATTTTTATTTAAACATTTGGTAACCTGGAAAGCTACACTGAGCTGAGGCTCGTTTCCAGGTGTGAGCCAGGGCAGGGGATACAAGGAAATATAACAGCATAAAAATACAATAAATAGATACATAACAAGCATTTGTCAATGCCGAATGTTGGCTTGCTGGCATTGGTATTGGTAGTGCAGGAGTTAGAAAGATGCATCATAGGAATGGCAGTGAAGTATTGAACTGATGCCAACCCACCCCCACCCTGCAGAGAGTGACAGGCATTAGGGTGTCCCATTGGGTGTTTGGTAGTGCAGTGTGGGAAAACATGTTGGGCAGGATGTGAAAAATGACAGCTGTACAGTTCATAAGGAGGTGTAAAAAAATGCCAGTGATGAAAACGTGGCATGTAAATATACCAAATTTGTGAGGCTACTAGGGTGCGTGGGAAATATACAATGCACGCTTGCAACACTGCCATTTTATGGGTGTTTGGCACCAAATTTTCAACTTAGGCACTTTAGCACCACTGCTCATGTACAGTGTCACTGTTATTTCCTCTTAGTGTCCCAAGAAGTGATTTCGCACAGTGACCACGCTATTCTGCGCCGGAAGTGCGAAAACACATTTTGGACTGGATATGTGAAATGACGGCTGTACTGTTCATCAAGAGGTGTGGAAAAATGGCAATGGTGAAAATCCAGACTGAAAATATCACAAATGCACGACGGTACGAGCGTGCGTGCAATCTGCCAAGGCACGCTCGTAACACAGTCATTTTATGGAGTGTCATCACCAAATTTTCAACATAGGCATTTTAGGTCCACTGCTCATGAACTGTGTCACTGTCATTTTCATAATCTGGCACAAACACTGATTTCCCACAGCGACTGCACTATTGTGCGCCGGAAGTGCGGAAACACATTTCAGGCAGGATGTGGAAAATGACAGCTGTACTGTTCACAAGGAGGTGTACAAAAATGACAATGCTGAAAATCCAGTGTTAAAATATTGTGAATGCGCGAAGTTATGAGCCTGCGTAGCAACTGCACAATGCATGCTCGTAAAACAGGCATTTGTTGGATTTTTTCCACCAAATTTGGAACATAGGCTTTTTAAGAGGCCACCTCATGAACACTGCCACTGTCATTTCATTAATGGGCCCTGAAAGGTGATTTCACGCAGTGACTGCGAAATCCCCTTTCGAGGCTGATTAACGCCATGACAGTGATAGAATTCATGAGGAGGGGCCCCAAAAACCCCATGTTGAAAATTTGGTGCCAAAATTCCAAGAAATGCCTGAGATATGCAGCAAAGTTGAAAAAACCCTATTCACTCCATTATACAGCTTACCGGCATTTCCTCAGTTCGCGGTCGGCTTTGAAGAGTGCAGACGTGTTCCCAGTCCACTGAAGATCATCGCCAGACTCTGGAGGTAAGTATGGGATGAGGGTAAGGGGAGGCAGGATGCGCAGTGGGTGGAGTGCGGGTGGGGGAGGGGCATCGAGACTACGAGTGGCGTTTTTAGTTTTTCAGGGAAAAAAAGAAAACCATCGCTAGACAGTTTTTGTGTTGCAGGGCATTTGGCACGCTGGGGTGGGCTCCCAGCATGCTGCCTAGTTGTTTTTGGGGTGTCAGTAGCCAAGAGGGATTGGGCACCCTTGTTGGCTCACAACAGGGGGGATAATGCTGACAGGGATTGTCCACCCCATCAGCAAACAAAGAAAGCAGTGGGGGGGCATGAGCTGAGGGGATTGGGCACCCCTCGGCATTCAACAATTGGAGGAGAGGTGATGCCAATGGGAGTGGGCTCCCCGTCAACATCACAAAAGACAGCGGGGGCTCCAGCTGAGTTTGATTGAGGCACCTCCCTCAGAATTCCACATGGGGGGGTATGCCAATGGGGAGTGGGTGCGCTGTCGGCACAGTAAAACAGCAGGGGGGGGTTACTGACAGGGGGATTGGGCACCCCCAATGTCGACAGCCATAAGCCGCTCGCCAACCATGCTCATAATTGTGGCGAGCACGCAAGCAAAGGATCTCTGCGTATGACGAACTTTGCTCGGATTGCAGCGGACCTTTGCTTAGATGTGCTCACCCCATTATGTATGCATGGTGTGGTGCCGGCATGAAGGCTGATTGGGGAATGAGGGATGCACCTACTGATGCGTGCTCTGCATTCACCCAACAGCGGCATGCCCCCAAATCTGCACTCTCCCTACATGTTGGCTTGCGCCTGCGGCAAGCCAACATAAAAACAGAGGCATAAATCATAACACAGTTTCATATTATACATCAACTTTTTTTGTTTTAAACTTTTTCAGTAAAGCCTTTAATGCCGACAGAGAGTGGTGCTGGTGTTTGTCCTGCTTCTGTTATGACCTAGTAAAGCACTGTGAACTACAACAAAGAAATATATGGGGTTTTAAAATGACATCAAGTACTGCACAAAGAAGAAGCACAAATTATACAGTACAGATGTGTTTATTGTAAATGTGATTCTTTTCGCAAACAAACAGTACTGTATCACTGTTTTTATACTTCCACTGTTAGTAGCCTCTGCTGCTGTAACTGCCCACCAGTACTCTTTAGAAAACTAGGCATCTCATGTAAATGTGGCTATCCCAATGGTTTCACAGTGAAATGCACTGCCTGGCTCTGTTTTCCGGCCCTGTTTGTTTAACATATATATCTCCACCATGAAACACAGAAATGAAACCTGAGTCTCTAAATTTGCAGACAACACCAGACTGAGCTGCACAGTTGAAAATACTATACATACGGACATACTTCAATCAGCCCTGAGTAACCTGGAGGGTTGGGCAAAAATACACAAATTATTCAACACTGACAAGTATTGTGTGATGCACTTCAGGACTAGAAGTAAGTTTTTGTACCATTAAAATGGCAAAGCTCTGAGGGAAGTAAAGGGTGAGAGGGACTTGGGGGTCAAATAACTAATGACTTAAGCTGCAAACTGCATTGCAGCTTGGTCATCAAAAAGGCAAATGGCATACTAAATTGTATCAGGTGACACATTAGTAGCAGAGACAGAGAGGTTGTGGTGCCCTTGATAGTTCTCTGGTGAGGCCCTATGTGGAGTACTGTGCCCAGTTCTGGGCCCCTGTGGGCAGGACTGAAATTAAATCACTTGAGAGGGTCCAGAGAAGGGCAACAAAAATGGTCAGAAACATTAGTGAGCTAGAATATGAAGACAGACTGATAGACATGGGAATGTATTCCTTGGAGTACATAAGACTAAAATGGGACATGTGTTTAGTCTTTAGGGTTCTATCTGATGCATCACTCTGGAACCAGTTGGGTCTTGAAGTCAAAAAACATAAATACAATATGAGAGGACACTATCTTCAAATCAAAGGCATGGGATACCGATCAAACAAAAGGAAAAACTGGTTCTCTGTAAGAGTACAATAAGTCTGGAATAGCCTACCCCTGGATGAAGTGATAAGAAAAACAATTGAGGAATTCAAGCTCAAACTGGAAAGACACCTAATTTCTAGTAACATAAAGGGCTATTGAGTTAGGTTTTTTGAGACAGGGGATTATTGACATAATGCGAGTATTACGGACTTCGGTCTTGTCTACTTTGAACACCGATGATACCTATGATATTGCTGCAGTATCTAGTCATAAAATAAACCAATTTAAAACTACTCTGGATAATTATAATGGAAATCTCTGTTTCCAAATATTATTTTAGTTTGGTACAGGTCACAAATGGCTTACACTGTAAGACCTGTTTGAAGTCTTATGAATCTATGAATCTATCCCATTGCTGAAATTCAAAATTAATTCTAAATCTTTCCCAGATCATTGCTTTTGGAGAGAAAAAACAAACAAACAAAATAACCCCACCAAAACAGTACTTGCAAACAGCAGACTGTTTAGATAAGGGTAAGGCTTTCACTATGTTCTGCACTGGTTCCAGTCTAACCAGTTTGGGTCAACATAAGAAAATGATGTCCATGACCTTTGGTACCAGCCATAACATGGCCTGGCTCACTCCCCCCCATTTTCACCATGCCAGGTGGCACACTGCTTGAGGTAGTCCCAGCTTTTAAGTACCTTGCTGTGTGGCTAAATAGAATTCTTGACTTATCTGCCAGCATTGATGCCATCAATGCCAAACTCTGCCCCAAACTTGGTGCCATGTACCACAATAAGTATTGCCTTTCTCTTTAGGTCTCTCGGGAGCTGGTTACCAAAATGGTTCTCCCGGTTTTGGACTATGCATATGTGGTTTAATGGTCCTGCAACTTCCACCTCTCTTGTAGACTGGACACCCTCTGCAATGCCTTCTGCTTCTTTGCTACCAACTCCACCGTTTTATACTCAGTATTTCTCCCTTTACTCCTCCCTATCCATCCTCCCTCTTCCCTCATGCCACCTCTTCCACAGTACTTCCTGGTCTCTAAATACTGGCTTTCATCCCTCCTCTAATACCTATTTTATCTCCTCTCTGTTAACCCCTCCCCTCCCTATTCCCTGCACTCAAGAGTCTCAGACACAGTGCCCCATCCCCACCCACATTCCTCAGCTAGGAAATCTACTTTCTCAAACTGCCTCCCCTCCCTCGGGAACCAGCTACCCACCTCCATCGATCTCTCCCCCTACGTTCCCTCCTCCATTAGACACAAGCTAAAACTTCCCCCTGCTTCTACCAACTCTCTTCCTGAACTCTTCCTTACCTTTTCCTGGCATTTGACCAACTCTTACTTCCCCCTCTCACTTAACCTCACAGTTCTGGAAACTCTGCTGAAGTTTATCAACTTGTTTTGGCGCCTACTTTCAGCACTAGCTCAGCCTCCCTTCACTCTGGCACTACGAACTTCAAATTTGCGCAGTTTGAACAGATGATTTGCATGCTACTTCATTTGTCCTCCATATACAATATTTTGCCATTGTGTCTGTACTGCACTCAACTTATGTTATGCTCTGTATGTCATCCTCACTGTGACCACATCAGCTGACTGGCTGTATTTTGTTTGTAATTGTGCTTCTCCCTTTCCCCTTCCCCAGGCTGCACCTGTAAACAAGCCTTGGCTCAGTGTGCCTCTCTCAGTTACAGGAAAGAAAGAAAGAAAGAAAGAAAGAAAGAAAGAAAGAAAGAAAGAAAGAAAGAAAGAAGAAAGAGCATTTAACTTGCAAGCCTGTATTTTCTGCAGATGCTGCTTTTAAGTATTGGTTCACATTCTGTTATTCATCATCACTGGCCTTGTAAGAAATGTAATAGTTGTTTCTGACTTGCACACTGGTGCTAATGGCTGTTTTAGAACTATAAAGTGGTGCCCAGCATAAGGTCCCCTCATATCTAGTTATGTGGTCCAGGTCATTGTTTTGTACTTGCTTGTGTTCTGGCAATGTGCCAGCTGGCCACTGTAGCCTGCAGGATAAAGGGCATGGTGAGGCCACACATGCAAAGCACAGTATCTGATCAATGCCAGCTGTGAACTCTTGCAACCCTGCAGATTCTGATTTATATTTATGGCACTTAATAAAAATCTCATCAAGTATGACAACACGTTGTGCCTGAGGACATTGTGGCACTAGTGTCAGGATATCTTTAGGCCGGTGATAAAATCTGACATTGGGCACCACTTTATGATGTGATTTATCTTCTTTTTAGGATCTCAGATTGTTGATACAGATACAGATATTCAGACTGCACCTGGCAGTGGTGCAAGCATGGGTGCAGTGCAACTGGGATGCGCCGGGGCTAGGGCCATTTGATATTCAATGGTGATGTGCCATGGCACAGCACCATTGAATATGGCACAGACAATGCAGGGTGCAGTGGTACTGTGCACAGTGCAATGGCACTGCACCAGTGCAAGCCATAGATAGGGAGCACAGGGATGCGCCAGCACAAATGCAGTTGCGCAGGGTGCAACACCCATGTTATTCAGCAGAGGACAAACAAATAAGGCCATAATATATGCAAGGTGCAAATGGGGCCATTTGCATGTCATTATGGCCCCATTTGCATGCCTTGCACAGGGCAGCCCAGTGAATTGCACCTGGTGCCGTGCACATCATGACGTGCACAGTGGGGATCCCAGGGCATCTCCTGCCCCATTGCCACCATCCTGGTAAATCTCCGTAAAATAATTCCCTGATAGTCTAGCAGTACCCCCTCCCTCCTGTTATCCTGATCACTGGTAGCAGTAGTTGAAAACATTCCCTGGTAGTCTAGTGGTACCCCCCCTCACTCACATTACCCCGATCATCGGTAGCAGTAGTTAACAACATTCCCTGGTAGTCTAGTGGTACCCCCCTCCCATGTCCCTGATCGCTGGTAGCAGTAGTTGTAAACATTTCCTGATAGTCTAGTGGTAGCCCCCCCTCCCATGTCCCTGATCACCGTTAATGTACTGTACCTCTGTCTCTGGTAGTCTAGTGGTACCCCCTGCCCATTGCCATGATTGCAGTAAATCTCTGTAAAATAATTTCCTGGTGATCCAGTGGCACTTCCACCCCTCCCACCCACACAGAACCCCTTACTCACCCCACTCACCCCCAGTCATCAGCAGGTGGCTGCAACCTGTCTGCAAAGTGCCCAGCCACCCACCGAATGACAAGTACAGTATGGGCTTGCAGGGCATACTGTAGTAGACAGTCCTGAATATGTGAATGGGAGGGGGTACCACTAGGCTATCAGGGAATGTTTACAACTACCACTGCCAGTGATCAGGGACATGGGAGAGGAGTACCACTACACTACCAAAGAATGTTTCAACTACTGTTACTGGCAATCGGGGTCACTGCAGGGAGGGGTTACCACTAGACTACCAGAGTGCTATGTGTGTTTGTGGATGGTGTTCTGGGTGGGCGGGTGGCCACCACAGCTGGCGTGCTGCTGTGTTGCACTGTGCATTACAGCAGCCCACCCGTGGGTGGCCAGGACGCAGCCATATTCACGGGCTCAATTTTGTTTCACTATGTGGCAGAATGCAGGGTTGCACCAGCATATGTGTCACCTATCCTGGGCTAAATATCGGGATGTGCCACATATGCATGGGGATGTCCTCTGCATCTGCATCATATACATTTTCATTGCACCCTGGCGCATTGGGATTTGCACTGCACCTGGCAGCCTGTTCAATATCCCACCAGGGTGCAGTGCAGGGTTGCACCAGTGCAACTCTGTTGCACCATGCTCAACTGCTTTGACTATCCTGGCCACAGCGCATTTGTATTCTACCAAGAAATTACAGTATGTGGCTGAAAGGGATAGAAACAACAGTTAAGGTCTTAGACTGTTGGCACAATGTACTGTAGTTTATTCTATTAAAGAATTATGTAGTTGAAAGGAACCTAAACTATATCATAGAGTTCTAAAATTGTACTTACTGCCAATGTATAAATTAGAACCATCCAGTTTGTTTAGTAAGAAACAGTAAAGATGGAAAACACTAATAGAACTGCAAGCAGCATTTAAAATGCAGTCTCTAAGTACAGTTCTTTCTCAAGGACAATAGACCAATGTGTGGGCTAAATGGCGACAATAGTTTTAAAGTTCTAGTAGTAATTAAAAAATGATGCCTACCAAAAGGTAAATGTGCTGCAGACATACACTGTATATTTACAGTACATGATAAAAGGACTGGATTACCCAAAAGCCTATTTTAAGTGAAAAGGGGGACTCTAAATTAGTCTCCCTCTGATATACTGTATTGCTGAAATCAT
This sequence comes from Neoceratodus forsteri, assembly GCA_016271365.2. Lineage (NCBI taxonomy): Eukaryota > Metazoa > Chordata > Ceratodontiformes > Ceratodontidae > Neoceratodus > Neoceratodus forsteri. The sequence goes on along the minus strand of CM057451.1, from coordinate 315,242,890 downwards.
AGCAAAATATGACGACCAAGACTAGTGTGAGTTTATTCAAGACTTTGATTCCATTTTATCATGAGACTAGGTTATTAAAATTTATTTTTTTCAATTTGAATGGATTAAGCACTTCAGCAGACAATGCAACAACAAAAAAAGCAGTATGGTTGTCCTGGAGAAGAATTTGTATATTTGTAAATATGCAGTTCTCTCTCTCTATTGCTCATAATATAAACCTCCAAAAGCTCAAAACTAAAAGATCAGACAAACTTTTTGCTGTTTGCAAATATTTATGTCCACTAGAGACACCGGAACAAGTAACCACTCACCCACTATGTAGTGCAACAATATTGATTTATTCCAAAACACATACAGTGAAATCACCCAAACTGAACAATGTTTCAGGGTGTGAAAAAATGTTTCTTGAGGTAGAAGGTGTACCTCAGTACAAAATAATGTATGTGTACATTCTTACTCATTTCCTTTCTACTGCACAAAAGCCCACCAGAAAGTGCTATGCAGTATATATATATATATATACTGTATATACAGAGAGAGAGAGAGAATTATCTTTGCAAAACTTTCTTTAATGCACTAGTTAGAGTTGAAGTGACAGAAGTAGGGAAATGTGTCATAAGGGTTTCCAACCCTGACACCCCACCCCCACCCACCAGACAACAACAGGAAAAAACATTACTGTTTCATCTCTCCTGCATCTTCACTAATCAGGAATGAGGTGTGCCTTGGGGTTGTCAGTTCTGATGCTCACCCCATTTGACAATGAAAGAAGCTGAGATGTATAGAGTATATGAGAATGGGGTGAGTTATAGGGCTGATAATCCCAAGACAGACTCCATGCCTGATTAATGAAGATGCAGGAGAGGTGAAGCAGCAATGTTTTTTTCCTGTTGCTGTCTGGTGGGTGGGGGTAGGGTGTTAGGGTTGGAAACCCTAATGCCAAATTTCCTTGCTTTTGTCACTTCAACCCTAACTATTGCATTAATGAAGGTTTTGCTAAGAATTTCCTTACTTTTTGAGATAGTATAATTGTATCTTAATTTGTCTGTGGAGGGCCCTGTGCTCCCATTCTACCTTAGATGTGTACATACTGTACATGTTGCTGTGAATACACAGGGCCCTTACTTTTGTAGCAAAACAGTAATGACATCATCAGCATAGCCTTCTTATTACCCCACCTCATGAACCCAGTAATGAAAATTTTGAAATCCTTACCAAAACATGATTTTGTGCCACTGCAATGCCATTGCACATCACAGGTGCGAAAACACAGTTTGGCCAGGGTCTAAAAAACGACAGCTATCACGTTCATGAGGTGGTGTTTAAAGATGTTTATGTTTAAAATGTTGAGTCAAAATATTTAAAATTGCCAAAGTTATGAGGGAGCACAGCAGTGGGGCAGAGACAAAAAAAATCTCACAAGCCAATGATAGTACCCTTCATAACACAAATATCACCGGTTGGAAAACCCTATTTTTAAATGCAAGAAGCCTTACAAATAAGTTTGATGAACTGAAATATATTATGGAATCCCAGCACATTAAAATCTGTGCAATCACCAAGACCTGGTGGTATCTGAAGCAGGACATAAGTGGCTTTAAATTATTTTCCAAATCCAGGTAATATAGAAAGAGGGGGGTAACAATATACATATCGGAGGATATACTTGTAGAGGAGGTAGCTGTTTCCACAGACACATTAGAACAATTGTGTATTAAAATTGCCCCTAGTTAATCACCAAAAATTCTACTAGGTATGATATATAGGCCTCCAACTTTTAAGCAAGGGGATAATACCATTTTACAAAGTTATATACAGGATCCAAACCATGCTGACAGGCTAATATTAATGGGGAATTTTATTCTACCAGGGCTACAGTGGGATGCTTGAAAGGCAGAATGCAAACTAAAAAGTATATACATGGACATATGCAATCAAGTGGGTCTTGAACAGTTGGTCACCCAGAGCACAAGAGGAGAAAATGCCCTTGATTTAGTACTAACTAACACAAATTAGCATATTCAAGACTGCCAAGTTACAGTTCCATTGGGAAATAGTGACCACTGAATGGTAACATTCACCATTTTGGAAATCTATTCTAATGTTACAGGGGAGACTACCATTTTGGATTTCAATAGAGCAAACTTTGAGGCAATGAAACATAATTTATCAACATGGAAGTGGGGTCAGAAATTTAAAAATAAAAACACTACAGAAATGTGGCATATATTAAATAAAAAGTTAAGTAATTGTATAAAGGAACATATTCCTATAAAATTAAGTATAAGATGGGGCAAAACACACTTTGTTGGTTAAATGGTAGAATCAAAAAAACTGATCAAAAGGAAACAAAGATTGTTCAAGAAATAAAAAGGAAACACGCTGGGTGAAATTCAGAAACCTACAATGACAGGTCAAAAAAGAAATAAAAAAAGCAAAAGCAAATGTTGAAATTAAATTAGCAACATAAGCAAAGGATAATTATAAATAATTGTATGCTTAGGTTAATAAGAAAAAAAAAACAGGAAATACAGTAGGTCTTTTACTTGACCCAGGTGGCTCCATCACAATCACAAATAAATAAGTAAATGGCAGATATTCAAAATAAATATTTTGCTACTGTCTTTTGCAAAAAGAAAGACCAGGGAAATCAAGAACATAAGAGAAAGTCAACCAAAAGCCCTACTTGTGTTGATCCGGCCAATGTAACTAAGAGGCTCTATAATTTGAACCCATATAAATCCCCAGGATCAGATGGCATTCACCCCAGAGTATTAAAAGAACTAGTAGGAGAACTTACATCCCCAATTAGCCACATATCTCAACACTCCCTAGACAAAGGGGAAGTGGCAGTTCCCTGGAGAAAAGCATCTGTCATTCCTTTATTTAAAAAAGGAAAGAAAGAAAATCCAGCAAAGTATAGTCCAGTTAGCTTAACATCTATACTGTGCAAAATATTGAAAGGGATAATAAAAGATTATATTGACATGTTTATAAAGGAGAACCAACTCGGGGATAATATGCAGCACAGCTTAAAAAAAACAGATCATGTCAGACCAATATGCTAGAATTCTATAATGGAGACAGCAAGACTTTAGACATGAATAAATCAATTGATGTGGTATTTTTGGATTTCACCAAGGCTTTTGATAAATTGCCTCATTATGAGTTGATTCAAGCTCTGAAGGCCTTAGGCCTCCATGACAACATTGTGACTTGGATCAATTCATGGTTGACTGATAGAAAGCAACGAGTCAGCATTTGGTGCGAGTTCTCAGGCTGGATCGAAACAACTAGTGGAGTGCCACAGGGATCAGTCCTTGGTCTGTGTATTTTTAACATCTACGTGACGTCACTTAAATACATGTATACAAGTGTGTGGATGACTAAATTCGCAGATGATTGTCGACTGGGGGCTGAAATACAGGACACTGAAGACACTGCTGCACTACAGGATGCACTAAATCATATTTATGATTGGTGCAAGCTGTACAAACTCCCTTTGAACATGGAAAAATGTATAGTTATGCATCTGGGAAAAAAGAACCATGACCATACATGTTATATAGGTAATACATTCCTAAGAGCAGTAACTGAAGAAAGAGATCTAGGCATTACAATCACAAATGATTTCCAGTTTAATTCCCATTGTAAAAAAGTGGCTAGGAAGGCAAATGGGGTTCTTAACTGTATTTTGAAGTATGTAGTCTGAAGACCCAGTGAGGTGTTGATTCCACTGTATGGATCCTTGGTGAGACCATTATTAGAATATGGGGTTCAACTGTGGTCACTTTATCAGAAAAAGGAGATACATTTATTGGAGAGGGTACAGAAGAAAGCAACACGCTCCATGAAAGGGATGGAACACAAAGATTAGAACGCTAGGTTAAGTGAATTGGACATGTTCTCCCTTGAGTATAGAAGACTAAGAGGGGACATGTGGCTGTTGTTCAAGGCATTATTAGATAAGGATCTCTGGGAAAGCTTGGAATTAAAGCTTAGTGAGACGGTGCACAACACCAGATCACATCAGCTTCAGCTTAGGGGAGAGAACTGACATATTTGGCAGCATAAATATTGGTTTAATCAGAGAGTGATTTCAATGTAGTACTCCCTGCCCCAGGAAGTCAATCAATCAATCAAAATCTTTATTTATCCAGGTGAACATTATTGAGCAGAGCTCTTTTGCAAGATGGACCTGGTTAGAACAAGGTCGGGTAACATCCATTATAAAAACATATAAATACATGTAAATAAGTATATAAACACAAACACAATGGTGCAGTAATAGGGGAGTCAAGTGATAAAAGAAGACAAGGCAAGCCATAACAGAGGAGGATTCAAATACAAGGGGGCAGGTCCACTATTGAACCATACAACTGTATATAGACAATGTTCTCTGCATAGAAGTACCAGTTAGTTCATTTACCAGGGGCAGTCACTAGTACTAGCCATGAAAATGGCTTGGAGAACCACCAACTAATGCAGATGGGGTACCAGGAGGGGTATGTAATATGTGAGCGAAGGATAAACATTGTGAGAAGTGAAGTCCCAAGGACAGGTTGGTAGAACTGATGTGTCGGTGCGGGCCTACAAGGAGAGGGAAAGGGCAGTTAGGACTTTTATAGTATGATTGTGTGTAGATTGTGGACGAGTGCAGTATAGAGTTGTGAAAAGAAGGCTGGAGAAAGCGGGAAGATAGACAAGTATTAAAGGGAGGACACAGGCATCAAGAAGTTACAAGAAAGCATGATGACAGACCAGGGCCAAGGAGGAGACAAGCACTAGAAGCAATTCATTCATGGTTAAATAGTACATGTTAGCATGGTGACAATTCATGGTCATAGGAAACAATTGCACTGATCATTTCTGAGACTTGAATATAAGAGCTTGAAAGATGAGATGCCCATGGGTGACCTCAATTTCAGTTTTTTTTTGTGATTTATTCTACAAGGAGGACAATGTAAAGCTTATAGCAGCCCTGCCAAAGTGAGAGTTAACTTTGGGAACCATCAGTAGGAGAGATTTGAAACTTCTCAGGGCGTAATTGCCTACTGGTTTTATAGGAAGACAGTCTGTAATGTATTGAGGCAGTTTTTTGGAGATGGCTCTCAGGGTCCATAAGGCTGCATTTTTATCACGCCTGAATTGAAGAGAACTCCACCCCACTGACTGATATAGGGAGCAGTGGTGAGTGGAATAAGGCAGGCCTGTGATGAACCTCAAAGCTCTATGATATAATGTGTCAGGTTTGGTGAGGTAGGAAATGGGACAGTGACTGTAGACGATGCCAGCATAATCTATCAAGGAAAGAAAGGTTGATTGTACCAGCTGTAGTTTGGCATCTTTAGTTAACAAGCAGGCTATCCTAAAGAACAGGCCAAGTCTCTGTAGTAATTTTTTGAGTAATTCTTCAACATGCTCTATAAAGAAAACCTTATGGTCCAGCCATACTCCCAGGTATTTGAATTTAGGGACAAATTCCAACTTCTCGCCAAGAATTATAGTAATCTGCAGCACAGGATCTGATAGGGCTGAAGTTACCATTTGGGTAGAGGGAGAAAAGAGCATTGCTTTTGTTTTCTTGGCGTTAAGTAATAGTTTTTTGTTTAGGAGTTGGTGTTGCAGTAGGTTGAACTCAGATTGAAGGTCATTACATGCAGATTGTAATGAGGGCTGCTTACGTAAATAACTGTGTCATCTGCAAACAGATGAATGCTGGCCTTAGTTATGCTTTCATCAATATTGTTGATGTATATTGCAAATAAGATCGGTCCTAAGATAGAACCCTGGGGAAAACCTCTTAGGAAAGGTTTGAGAGTTGAGAGATCTTCCACTTTCACCTGCTGGAAATGATCAGAGAGGTAGTTGAACCACTGTAAAGATAATGGGTCAGCAACTAGTGAGGTCAGGGAAGAGAGTAGCAGATAATGGTTGGCAGTGTCGAAGGCCTTGCTCAGGTCCAAGAATACAGCACAGAAATAATTCCTGTTGTCTAGCTCTCTTTGCCAGTCATTAGTCACTTTGGACAGTGCTATGATGGTGCTATGTTTAGCTCTAAACCATGATTGGACTGGATTAAGCAGGTTATTAGTGTCTAGATACTGCCTCAGCTGGTTACTTATGACTTTTTCCAGTAATTTTGACAAGACAGGGACAATCGAAATTGGTCTGTAATTATTTAGATTGCAGGGATTTCCAGACTTGAACAGGGGTATGATGTGTGCTGTTTTCCATATTGAAGGAATGGATCCTTGAGTTAATGATAGGTTAAATAAATGAGTTATGGGCATGGCTAACACATGGGTGGCCACTTTCAAGAAATATGGGTCAAGGGTATCCACACCAGCACTTTTTTTTACATCCAGTTTTAGCAATAGGTCTTCAACTTCTTTCAGAGTAGTAGGACGTAAGGAGCAGACTGAATCGGAGATGCTAGGATCTGAACCTTGATTATCCACCTGAGAGTGTATCAGATTTGCAGGAGAATTGTCGAAGGCTAAGCCTGCAGTCTCAAAGTGATTATTGAAGGCATCCAGAACTTCCAGTCTGTCACTAATGGTGTTATTGTTTAAGGAGATTTCATCAGGTAGTGAGCCACTGGACCTGTGACCAGACAAGTCCTTGTCGGTTTTCCAAAATTTTGTATGATTTTTGGAGGCAGAGAGAAATTCAGAATGATAGTATGTAACTTTTGTATCTCTAACCATTCTAGTACATAAGTTTCATGCCCTTTTGAACTTGCACCAGTCCACAGCAGACTAGGTTTTGCGCGCTTTTTTCCATAGGTTATCTCTTTCAGTCAATGCAGATTTTAATAATGGTGTGAACCATCTACATGCATTTTTTGCTATTTGCACCTTAACTATAGGGGCATATTTATTTAGGGCATCTAGGATAATTTTGCTGAATATGTCGTAGGCTGTTCATCAGTGGGGAGCTTTAAACTTAAACTCGATAAATTGCACTGAATGGGAGACATTTAAGTTGAATAGATAGAGCATAAATGGACAAACCATCTTTAAAAGCTCTGTACATACCTATGAGACCTATGAATTTCAACATATATTCATAATCTTGGCATCTTCTCATATGTTGACCCCAGCATTTCAATATATAGTCTTCTTATGATCCCAAAAGCAAAAGAAGATGCACACAAGAAAAATCAGTGCTCGAGCAAAGCTGTCAGGTTGCAGATACAAAGTAAAGAATGCTGCACACGAGTGGTTCAATTGTTTTCAAAGCAATAGTGCAAATTCCACACCCTGAGGAAGACCCGCTGAAAGGCTGAGGTGCTAGGGGCTTTAGGGTGTACTCTGGACATTTTGCCATAAGTAAATTATTGCTTTGAAAACAACTGAACCATGAGTGTTGCGCATTCTTTACTTCCTTTTTATGATCCCACCTGGTGAACAAAGGCAGTAAAAATGTTCAAATCCTGCCCAAAAGTTGATTTCACCAAATGACCTGTAAAGCACCTTTCTGGCCAGATTTATATACTTCCACTGTCATTGTTCATGAGGCAGGGTCTCAAAAAGGCCATGTTGAAAATGTGGTGTCAAAATATTAAAACATGACGAAGTTATGCACCAAAGTTACTGATAGATAAGAGATCAAAGCTGGAGATCAAGTAAGGTCTGTGGTTTCTGCAGCAGGTAGAAACAAGTTCTAGCCAGAGCTAATACAGCTGTGATGAGCTGCTAAATGACCAAAGTTACATGCGTGCATAGAAATGTTTGAATGACCGGGTGTAACTCTGTCTTTTTTGGAGTTATTTCATCAAATTTTCAATATGGCCTTTTTGGGACCCCACTGCATGAAGAGTGCCACAGTCATTTCTTTCACTTGTCCCGAAAGGTGATTTCACAGAGCGACCATGTCATTCTGTGTCACAGGTGTGAAAACATGTTTTAGTCAGGGTGTAAAAAATGACAGCTGCACTGTTAATAAAGAGGTATGCAAAAATGACAATGTTGAAAATATAGAGTGAAAATATAAAAAATTGGAAAAGTTAGGAGCGTGCTTAGAAACTGTGCAAAGCATGCTTGTAACGCAGTCATTTTTTTAAATTTTTTTCACCATAGCGACTGTGAAATTACCTTTTTGGACTGAGTAATGAAATGACAGAGTGTTCATGAGGTGGGGTCCCAAGAACCCCATGTTGAAAATTTGGGGCCACACTTCCTAAAAATGGCTAATATATCAACATAAGTTGAAAACCCTATTGACTGTCATTATACCACACTTACCTTTGATTCTTCAATTTGCAGTTTGGCTTTGAAGAGTGAAGACATGTCCCGGTCCAGAGGAGATGACAGTACCAACCTCCAGGGGGAGGGTAGAAATTGGGGAGGGGGACTGGAGTGAGAATGAGGGATCATTTTCTTCTTTACAGATAGAAAAAAGTTGTCAGGGGATGGTTTTCTTTATTTACAGATAAAAAAACATAAATTTGGGAACACTGGTGTGGGCTCTCAGTGTGCCACATGAGTTGGGGGGGTACATAATGCTGACATGGGGATCGGGCATCCTGATGTCAGCAAGGGGATTGGGAACAGAGAGAGCAGGAAGGACAGCAGCAGTGGGAGGGAGTGAAAAGAAAATCATAAATGTATTCACACTGGGGTGGGCTCCTAGTGTACCACATGAGTTGGGGGTGTACATCATGCTAAAACAGGGATTGGACACCATGATGTCGGCATTGGGTTGGGGAATGGAGGGAGCAGGGAAGACAGCAGGAGTGGGAGGCAGTGGGAGGGTTTTGTTTGCTGCTAGGGCTGGGACAGAACAGAGGGAGCAGATAGAACAGCATCAGCAGTGGGAGGGAGTGGGAGGAGTGCCATCCGCAAGATGGTGGTGGTGATGCAACTGCACGTGAGCTGCATTTGCGTGTGTAGTTGCAGTGAATAGCATTCTGCCATTCCCAAGATGGGTGCACCAGCGGAACTGCATATGTTAGTGAGGTGCACATGCACAATTCTCATATCGGAATGCAGAAGTAACAGCCAAAATAGTGCAGCTGTTACTCTGTAGCGCCCAGCCGTGGCAGAGTTCTTCCAGCTCTGTTGGACTTTAAGAAGGATATTTCCAAAAGTTCATTGGAAGCATGTCACGAGTGGCCATTTGCAGGCTACAGACCACAAAACCACTGTAGGATCACCCGCAGCCATAAAAAATGGGCAGACTGAGTGGACGTAGCAGTCTTTGACTGCCGTCAATTTCTATTTAAGTTGAAAACCCCATTGAAATATGTTGATTCCCCTCACGAAAAAGGAGCTTTTTTTGGTGACTCACCCTATGAAAGAAGAATCTTTTTTCATAACACGCAATATGAAAAAAGGTTTACAATGTTAAAAGAACATATTTTAAGGCCATTTCTGGAACAGATAAGTGCATAATCCCACTACAGGGGTCCCAAGAAGCAAGCTACATGTGTTGGACCCTCTCAGGAATGTCATTTTTGGGGATTTTCAAATCTAAATTTTATGGGAAAACAGATAACAAGACTGTGGTATATTTAAACAATCATTTTCACCTCACGGAAAAAGATGACATCAATATGAAACAAGAATTCTTTTTTCATTTCATGAAGCTATTTTAAGTCCTTACAGGGTGTGCTCAGAACCCATTTTTTAAATTTTCAAAATTAAACTTTGGAATGGATTAATATTTTTTTCACTAAATGAGCAAAATGCATAACTGTGGCCCAGCTCCATTCTACCCTGAACATTTCAGATCAACATTTCAAACTGTCTGGGCTGTAGCAAAATTTAAAGAAATCCCATTCAAACCAATGGGAAAAAACATGAAAAATTCACTTTTTTCACTATCTAGATCTCTCAAACCGCACAACTGACTAAAACAAAACTTAGCACATCCAGAGTCCTGCCATACGAGACTGCACATGCAAAATGTCATGGACATTAACTGAACAGTTGCAAAGGTATTAAACTGCAAAATGTTAAGTTTAACATTGAAACCCCAGTGCAACTATAGCCACTATAATACCGTATGTCTGTTTAAAAACACTAACCTGGATAGGTTCAAACAGCAAGTGTACACCAAAGCACCCTGACACACTAAACTGCTGCATAAGTTAATACATGTCATAAAACATTTCTAATACTGATCAAAATAACAAACAGCACAGATCAGTATCAGGAATGTTTTGTTTTGATCAATATCTGAAACATTAATATTACAGTGCTTTTACTAGATGGAGGATTTTCAAATGCTGCAGGCCCAGAAACTGACTGAAAGAAAACAGTTCTAGCTAGAGACCTGGAGGAAAAAACGTGAGGGGTGATGTGGTTTGCCTCTGTTCACAATCCCTGTGATGAGCCAGTGACAGAGAGCTCTCCCTGCCAGATGGTTGTGATTTTTGACCCTCTGGGGTGTGACCATACCATACATGGGCTTAGGGACCATGGCTGCTATAGTGCTATGCAGATCAGTGATAGAGATGGAGATACAACTCAACAGAGAGGTGCAATATGGTTCATTGCTAAGCAGCAGAGCTGTTTTGAGGGAGTTCAGCTCACAGAAATCATTAGAAATGTGAGCAACGCAGGGTTCTGACTGTGAGCAACGCAGGGTTCTGACCCAGCACCTTAATCATTTAGTCAGTGAGGTGGACATCTGAGTTAAAGACTGGACCAGGACTGTGTCAGGGACTTGATAGGCCCAGGCAAAAACCTGCACAGGCCATGGGGGTTTACAAATGGGCACCCCTTTCTTTTGTCCAGAGTTGTCTCAGTTTGTGCAATGATTATTGCGGAGCATAGATGATAGATAGTGATGGCAGAAAATTACTATTTACCCTTATCGTCTGCCTGTAAACCTTAATCTACCCTGACACCTAGTGGCTATATACCAATGCTAATGTGCCCCAACTCTGAGAGCCATAGACCCAACTGGTGTGATATCCACTCCAACTATGTGGAGAGCTCTCCTATTAGGGCTTTGGGGGGAAAAGTCAGGTGCGCCTACCCTGAAAAAGTAGACTGTTAGCTTGTAATTGAAAGTGAAAGTCATATTGTTACACCATCAGCTTAGAGTGTAAGTCTCCTTGATCCAATTCCTCCCTTACTACATTTTCTTCCAATCCAAATACATATGTAGTACTGCACTGTATATTGGTTTTAGTTGCCCCTTTTACTACACTTTTACTATCCTGGTCCAGCCCCCCCATCCCAGTGGCAACCCAGCCTTGTTGATCCCAACTGTGGCACAAACTTTCCAGCCCTCTGGCTTACTCACTGGTGTGGGGTTGGATTGGATCAGATCACCCACTCACCACAGCACCTACTGTAACAGTAGTGAGAAGTACAGTGAGCTGTATTTGGCCTGAGTGCACAAGGCATCATTCTGCAAGCCAGGGAATTTTTCCCCCATTTTTTGCCCTTCCCTGCAGATGCCTGTGGTCTAGGGCTCCACCGTGTCAACATATCAGAGGGGTGTACAGCTGTACATGGATGATACTGTGCTCAATGCCTCTGGATCAAACATCCCTGCTGCACAGACCTGTACGCCTTTCTCCTTCACTCAAAACTGTCTCTAATTGTGGGAAAGACCAAAGCTATAGTATTGGGTCCTTCACATGGCCAAAAAGCTATGCCTGATTTGATCTTCTGGTCATTGCTACCACAGATGGATTCCCCTGGAAGTGGTTAGTGACTACTGATATTTGTGTTTCTGGGTCAGCTCACTCCTCAAAGGGAACACCCACAGTGACAAGCATATCAAAAGTCTAGGCCCAAAGACTGGCTTTCCATTCATAAACAAATCCATGCTGCCTAAGGACTGCAGAGACAGAGAATAATCCAATCTATTATACTCCTTTCTTTTGACTACGCAAGCATCTTTAGTAATGCTTTAAGTGACCTTAACTATGCTGTTGTTATAGTTTAACTACATTGTAACTGCATTGCAACTGCAATGTAGTTACATGCAGCAAAAATGTAACTACAGTGTGATTACCCCTTCTGCATATAATCAATGATTACTTACCCCGTAGTTACTTTGAAACTGACACTTAAAATAAAGTATGACCGCATCTTTCTCTGTTGACAACCCAAGTCCAGACTGATCAAATTAGATGTGTTTTACAACAATCTAGCCAGGTTGATACTCAACTGCCGTTATAACACTCACCTTTGTAAGCTCTACAGTACCTAGCACAGATTGTTCCTTGTTAACAGGAGGGAATTGCACTTCATCCTGTTCTCCCTGAAGTGTGTCAAAGACATTGTCTCCTCTTATTTGCACTCAAGGCCTAACCCACAAGTCCTATCCTAGATACATGTGCTCTACTGGATCACACAAGCTGATGTTCCCACACATAAATATTTATTTTTATTTTATTTATTTAGTTTTTGTTGACCGGGTAAGTGCACTAGACAAATCCTGCCTATTTTCAGGCATGACTGGGGTGGAGGGGGATACAGATGAATGCCAACTGACCTTGAATCAGATTAAACTGTTGCTTGTATTTTTAGTGAATATCTCGTGAGTCCCTTGTCTTCAGTCACAGGTGCCCAACTGAGTAGCATTCCCTGCCAGAATGACAACACCTGGTAAACTGCCCCTTGTCCTCCAGAATAAAAGTAATAGAATGTTTATTTTCAGTCTACTCTAGGCATCAATCTTGCTGCCGTAATCCGGGGGGGGGGTGGAGTAACATAGTAGCAACAACCTTGATCCTCCATCCCTGCAACCCCCACACTGGGCCCTACCTTACACTTAATACTTTGTTATGCCTATTCAAACATACAGTACCATGCTTTGTACATTTTACACTACATCAAGCACTATTTATGCCTGCAGCATGTGCACATCATTAGAAGTTTTGCCTTAACAGGAAACCATTGTAAACAATCTCAGCTCAAATGTTTCCCTGAATAACGTTGAATAAAACTGAACTGAATGTATATATGCAGCTTGCATGTTGTCATCAGGCTTCCATCCTCCCCTGTTTGTTTTGCCTGAACATCCACTAGTGGCCACCCATGTCACAATGCTGCTGCAGAGCCTGGCTGCAGCTCTCCCCAGAGAAGGAGAGCATCCTCTGGAATGCTCAACCCTTCTCCCCCCTATGATGAACCAGGCTCAGGGTGCAAACCAAGGTCACAGGTGTCACAAGGGACAGTTTTACCACTGCATCGATGGTCTGGCTATGTTGAGTGAAGTTTCAGTTTCCTTTCTTGGTCACAATCATTGTCTAGGGGTTGCAATACTGTGTGGGAGGAGTTTTATTACGTCTTGGGGGGTAAAAACTAAAGTATCCAGATACCCCAATTTCTACCCCATGCAGAGGCACTATATCATTTCATAAGCATACCCAAGTGGTCCACAACAAGATAAACCCAGGCTATCCCACTTAGAAAGGTAAAGGAGAGGGTGTACCTTCGAGGACCCTGAGATTGCCAATAGCTCAAACATGCTCTCTCATCCCAAACTTTCATTTTTTGAACAATTTGTTATTTATTGTTCATGCTCCTAAATGTCAGCTTGCCCCTATCTGCCTGCATTATAGCACCATCATCTGCCTTCTCCAGGATTTCCCTAGTTCCTGTAAGCTCCCATGGTTAGCCCACATGGTGCCCTTAGCCCCATGGAGAACACGTGATAGGTGCCTCCGCTGGTGGTCTGGGGCCTGCAAGGGCTGGGCATCATCATGCAGAGGCTGACATTCTGATTTTCCTCCATTTAATGCCTTTTCCCAAGACATTGACTGTGAACAAACAGGAGCAATGCATGCAATTGGCATGTGGACCTGCAGAGTTGTCCATCTCCTCTCCCACAACTGTCCCACCTTCTGCTCCACCTACAAAAGCTGGGTGGCACTAGAACAACAGAATTAGACTCTCTCCATCTTCAGAGGAGGTTGGCATACTATGGGATTCTCTAACCAACCATCCCCAGCTAGCTCCAGTAATCCAGGTTTGTTCCCGAACTTCAGCCACTGGTGTCATGATTGATACTGCTACTGCTGCACTGATGGGCCAGCTTCAAGTTTCATACATTGAAAAGATGAATGGTTCATAGTGCTTGGCCCATAGTGAGGAATAAGTCTTGGTTACTGAAGGCTGTTTTAGATGTTGATCTTTTAAAGCAGCAGTGCAATGAAAAATGTTTTCCCAAAGAGTTAGTTTCCGCTACAGTTAGTAAAAATTTTAGCATACTGTACTTGTCAAATCTATTTTTCTAGGCACTTCTTATGCTGCACACCATGAGTTCCTTTTATTTTATCAGTCCTAACCCTTGCCATGTTTACAATGGTATTTCTAAGCCAAATATGAAGGGCATCTTTTTTTTTCTTGAGAAAAAAACTAAAAAATGTTTATGAAGTACTCAAATGTTGGTACAACTAGAACATTTTACTGCCAAATAAATCTGGAAGATGCCTATAAAATCTTTTATGGTGAAAAAACAGTAAGGTCAAATTTTTTCCCCACATTTCTTGCACTGCTGCTTTAAGGTCATTAGTGATATCTGATCCAGAAAAAGTGCTTCAATAACCCAAAAAATGACAGTCACACAAATAATGATCTTATCTGAATAAGGTTGCAATACTACTAGTGTGATGTATGTAGTTAGCTGCCAGTGTGTAGTGTTTTATATTGAAGTGGCAAATGAATAATAACCAAAAAATCAAAGAGTCAAATAGGGATCTTCATTAATTGTAATACCATGTTGGGCTATTACTAGTGCGGTGCAGCTATCTGCCAGTGTGTATATTTTTTATTGAAGTGGAAACTGAAAAATCTGTAGAGGAATATGTCCAAGCTATTGGTAAAGATGACAGGGAATATTGTATGGTCTGTCATGTGTTGGAGCCAGGGGACAGCTTCAAACATCAATTTTGCTTCATAGGGATTGAAAAAGGTAGCTCCAATAGCAAAGGGGTGGGTACTTTGATATTTGCCCCTGCAGGCATGAGTCCTTTTGTATATTTACAGCTGCACCAACACAGTACTGTAGCTTGGCTATAATAAGGACTTTGAGCTTAGTGATATTTGTAAAATAGAATATGTGTCTATATGTTATAATTTGATTACTGTATTATGTAGTTCATGCTACTGTGATAAGAATTAGATAATTCAATCATGTAATTCATGGTACTGAAATGATGCAAAAGGAAAGTGTTGTTTTTTGTGTATTTGATTTATTTTTTATCTGTGGCTAAAAATGTAAGGTCACTCAGGGCACTGGCAGTCATTGTTCACATGAAATTGAGATGCTGACTCATCTGAAGTGGGCCTAAAGACGGGGGGGATGGATTCTCAAAAAGAGGAGAAAATTGTGCATGTGCTGAAAAAAGGAAGCACCAAGGAAGGTCGACCGTGAAAATGCTGACCTCCCCCACAGCAATGGCACAACACCGACTTTGGTATTGTGCTGCCCATGCAGTGAGTGTTTTCTGTGGAGGGCTGCTCCCCCAACACACACCCTTACGGGGGCCTCTGCTCCTCACAGCCCCCAGACTTTAGGATTCTCAACTCCAGGTCAGAGTTGGTTGGGAGGGTGGAACACAGGTGAAAAGTGAAGCACCAAACAAGGACCATTACAGTGAATGTCACTGTAATGGTCTTTTTTTGTGTTTCACCATAGGGGTGTCAACCTGAAGGAGTGCACCACTGAAAAAAAGGCAAGCAGATTGAGGAGACTCACAGGTGGGATATTTTCAGTTGATAAGTCTGCATGGGCAGAAAATCACAGAAATAGTTGAGTTATGCAATGTGGTGATTTTGTGCATGAGCAGATCCACAGTTGCAGAAATAATACAAAGGCTTAGCTGAGAGGGCAACAGATGACTCAAATAAACTAGAGCAGGAGCCACTGTGAAAGTGTTGCAAAATGTGCAGCAAAACCAGAACACTCAGGGAGGCCAGTAGCCTGTCCTACCCCTGGGACCACAGCAGCACCACCTGTATGAGCAGGAGCTTGTACCACAGCAGTAGCATGCCCTGCCTGACCTTGCACAACAGCAGCAGATGCAATGGTATGTTATGGTGGGCAACTATAACCAGGTAAGACCAGCACACATGTGGAGCAACAGTAATGACAGGTCCAGCCACACCATCCACCAGTGAGCCCAATGACACTGTGATGGTTGCACCTTGCACTCCACATATAGAAGGCCCATGCATCCACTGGCATTTTGTAGATGTGGGTTGTGTCTCTGATGTTTTTTGTGTGCCTGCTTCTTTGCCCCCACTTCTGTCTGTTACTGCCTCTGCCTCTACTGCCTGTGGAGCTCCTATATGGGCTGCAGTGTGTCATGTGGGTGTTGTCTGTTGCATTTCAACACTATTGTGTGCTATTAGTGGTCTGACATTTGACACTACTATAAGGCCCCCTGGTTGGTGTTGCATGGTGTGTCAGCCCCTGCTAAACTGCTTCTCGATTGATAGTACACTGCCTTCTGCTCAGGATGTGAGTTACTCCTCACTTTCTTTGGTGCAGCATGTACACATCGTTTTTTCTGCAGCTAAGGTGCAGCAGTGGCTGAGAATAGCTATTAAGGGGATGTTACATACTTTTCAATGGCCTTTTGTCCCTCTGCAATTAATTCCACAGTTGCATTTTTTCCACCATTTGCAGAATATTTTTCCCTCAGCAGAAGATATTTTGAGACTATCCCATAGTGCAACTGGCCTTTTTTCTGCACCTGCACCATTTTTGGGAGACTTGCAAATATTTTAACCTTCAAAGTCTTTTAAGAATCCAGCCCAGGAATTCTACTTTTGAACAGAATAGAGTAGAAGTGGTTTCAACTAGTCACTTCAGAATGGAGCCCCCATTCTGTTTTCTCTCAGTCTCACAATGGCTGGCAATTAATGTAATTGACTTGTTTGTCCGTAGTGAATCCTTAATTATCAGGGCCCCCCTGTCAGAAGTTAATCTGATTTGAATCAATTTTGAGAAAAAAAATGTAAAAGTTCCAGAAGTGGGCTGAATCTTCAAAGTGATGTGGCAAAGGGCGGCAACCCTGCAAAATCATAGGGATTTCTTTCCCATAGTTCTCAGATACATTTGTTGAAGCCAGCGATAAGACTGGATGCATAGAATATGAATAAACACTTCTGGGACTCATGGTCTCAAGATCTGTGTAGCAAAAAACAAGTCTCTGTTTCTTGAGAATGCCTGTGGGGGGGTAAGGAAGCAGATGCTTAAGTGGTACAGAGATTGTTCAGTTTGTATTTCTTTTTGATTAAGCTAATTTCTTTAGAAAATGTCCTATTGTTCTTGTTGTTTGTCCTTTAATTTGCTGTATATTTTGTAAATTTAATATAAAACTATGACTGCAGCATTTTTATAGGCACAGGTAATCCCCTTTTTTATTGGGGATAATCTATAATCTGTTCCAGGAGAGAACTCTAACAAACTTGTGGCAAAGGGCGGTAACCCTGCAAAATCATAGGGATTTCTTTCCCATAGTTCTCAGATACATTTGTTGAAGCAAGCGATAAGACTGGATGCATAAAATATGAATAAAGACTTCTGGGACTCAATATAAAACTATGACTGCAGCATTTTTATAGGCACAGGTAATCCCCTTTTTTATTGGGGATAATCTATAATCTGTTCTAGGAGAGAACTCTAACAAACTTGTGGCAAAGGGCGGCAACCCTGCAAAATCATAGGGATTTCTTTCCCATAGTCTAAACCTTGATGGAGGAGGAACATCTGGATATCGTGGCAGTCACAGAAACATGGTACACATAAAACCATGACTGGGACATAAACATACCAGGATACACTATCTACAGGAGAGACAGGGAGGGTAAAAGAGGAGGAGAAGGAGTAGCTCTTTACATAAGGGAAGGAATCAAAGCAACAGAACAAAAGGGAAATCAGGGAGGTGAAGTAGTACTGTGGGTAAATTTGGAGACCTGCAATGGCACCACAATCCACACAGGGGTTGTATACAGACCCCCTTCTCAGGGGGAGGAAATGGACAAGGAAATGATAGAAAGAATACTTAGAATGGCAGATAAAGGGGAGATATTGCTGATGGGTGATCTGAATATGCCAGATGTTAACTGGAGTGCAGTTGCAGCAGCCACTTCAAAGAGTGGGGTTATTCTAGATGCCCTACAGGGGGCAGGCCTTAGACAACTAGTATTGGAGCCCACTCGAGAGGGAGCAATCTTAGACCTGGTTCTCTCAAATGGAGATGAAGAGAGGATCACAGATGTAGAAGTGGGTAGCCATCTGGGAACTAGTGACCATTGAACAGTATGGTTCACAATAAACACAGCAATAGAGTCAAGCCATACAAAGGCAAAAGTACTGGACTTTAGGAGGGCTGACATTGCCAAAATGAGTGAGTGCCTAAGGAATGCACTAGCAAATGGGCAGGAAGGAGGGGTGGAAGAACAATGGGGAAAAAAAAACAGCCATCACAGAGGTAACAAGCCTTTGTGTGAAGCAAATAAACAAAACAAAATGATGTAAGAAACCACTATGGTTCTCAAAGGAAGTGGCAGTGAAGGTTCAAGAGAAAAAGAAAGCATTCAGGAAGTACAAGGAATCACAGAAGGAGTAGGACAGAGAACTGTATCAGTTAAAGCAAAAGGAAGCTGGGAAGGCAGTCAGAACAGCAAATGCCCAAACCAAAGAAAAGATAGCCAACTCAGTTAAGAAGGGGGATAAAACCTTTTATAGGTACATCAGGGAGTGAAGGAAGACCAAGGGAGGGTTAGTGAGGCTTATTAAAGAGGAGGGAGGGTGGGCAGAGGGTGACTGTGAAAAGGCAGAGATACTAAACAAATATTTTTGCTCAGTATTTACAAAGGAAGTGGGGGAGGTACCTAAAACAAACAGTAGAAACACTCTGGATACAGAAGTTGATACCAGCCCATTTACAGAAGAAGGGTTCTGAAAGAACTCTTAAAACTGAAGGTGGACAAAGCAATGGGGCCTGATGGGATTCATCCCAGAATTCTAAAAGAACTAAGGGTAGAACTAGTGACACCACTGACTACCCTCTTTAACAAATCATGGGAGGATGGGGTGGTACCTGAGGACTGGAGAAGGGCAGATGTGATTCCCCTTCACAAAAGTGGGAGCAAGGCAGAAGCAGAAAACTACAGACCTGTTAGTTTAACCTCAGTGGTAGGGGAAAATGATGGAATCACTTCTGAAGGAAAGAATTGTTGAGTATCTAGAGGCCAGAGGGGCTCAGGACCCAAGGCAGCATGGATTCACAGCGGGAAGGTCATGCCAGACAAATCTGATAGATTTCTTTGACTGGGTGACCAAAGTAGTAGATCAGGGAGGGGCTGTGGACATGGCCTACCTAGACTTTAGCAAGGCATTTGACACAGTCCCACACAAAAGATTAATATACAAGTTAGCCAGCCTGGGAGTGGGTCCCAAGATGACAGCATGGGTAAAGAATTCGCTGGAGAATAGGACACAGAGAGTAATAGTAAATGGAGTCCACTCTGAAGAAAGGGGTTACTAATTGGGGTACCGCAGGAGTTCAGTATTAGGACGGTCCTCTTCAATGTCTTTATAGCGACATTGCAGAGGGACTGAAGGAAAAAGTATGTCTCTTTGCAGATGACACAAGATCTGCAACAGAGCTGATGCACAAGGTGGGGGTGGAAAAGGATGAGAAGGGACTTGGCAAGGTTAGAGGAATGGTCAAATATGGTAGCTTAGATTCAATGCTAAGTGCAAGGTAATGCACTTGGGAAAACAAAAACCCAGGGGAAGAGTACACAATGGGGTATGAGATACTAACAACAACAAAAATAGAAAGGGACCTGGGGGTAGTCATATCAGATGACCTGAAGGTGGGCAAGCAATGTGAGAGGGCAGCAAGGAGGGCTGGGGGGATACTGGGATGCATAGGGAGAGGCATCACCAGTAGAAAACAGGAAGTTATTATCCATCTGTACAGACAGTTGGTGAGACCCCATCTGGAGTACTGCGTGCAGTTCTGGAGACCCAGTCTCCACAAAGACATAGACAAGATGGAGGCTGTCCAGAGGAGGGCAACTAAAATGGTGCAAGGTCTGCACCGGAAGACATATGAAGAGAGACTTAAGGGGCTGAATATGTATAGCCTCGAGGAAAGGAGGAGAGGGGAACATGATGAAACTTTCAAGTACCTCAAGGGAATCAACAAAGTCAAGAGGTAGCATCTTTCAAAATAGAGGTGTGCAAGAACAAGGGGGCACAATCTGAAGATAGAAGAGGGGTGGCTCAAGAGGTAATTTACAAAGTATTTTTTCACAGAGAGGGTTGTGGATGCATGGAATGGCCTTCCAGAGGAGGTTGTGGAGTCAAAAACAGTGGTGGAATTCAAGCATGCATGGGACAGTCATAAGGCAATTCTAGGGGGTAGGGGTAGGAAGAAGTAGGCTGCTGGTTAACTAGGATCTGCAGCTTATCCATTAGGTAGGGAAATGGGCAGACTGGGTGGGCCAAGCTGTCCTTATCTGCCATCAAAATCTATGTTTCTATGTTTTTAAACTTAATAAGCAAGTTTGGGTTTGATACAGAGAATGGGAGAAATATTCAGCTAAATGGGATTTCTCCAGGAAGTAAAATATGTAATGTGCAAATTTTGCTGGGCAGGAAAGCCAGGTATACTAATGTAACCCCTAGATGGCGCTATCCCAGGGGCTACTACCCCTGCCTGATTTGCCACTAACAGGTTGAGGGGCCTGGATCCAATGGCGGGTGCCTCCACCCAGAGGTCAGGGTTTGCAATAGTTAAACTAACTTGGTCACAGCCCTCTGGGACACTGCAACCCCCTTTCTTCCACTAGTGGCCCACACAATATATCAGAATTACCTTCACAGTATACACTTACCCCAGGACTGGTTCCGGCACTGGGACCTCCTGTGAAATGAGATACAGTGCAACAATCACAGTACAGTACTTTAACATAGACAAATACCTCAGGCAGTATAACTTTGCTGAAACAAGCAGCTCTGATTTATTAGGGGATATAACAAGGACGAGAAATCAGGTTAATTAGCTTATCACTCTAATAATCTACCTATGGCTCTGTGCTAAGGCCTATCCCTATCAGTTACTGTCCCTGGGTACCCAAGCCCTAGTGGCTAGTCCAAACCGGTGGCAGCTGGTAGGGGCCCTTTCACACAGAGAAAAGGAGAAACAGTCAGCAGTACAGTAATTCCATTTGGATTTAATGTGGCAATTCAACGAGGGAGCGACCTGAATTAGTACTCACGACCTCCAAATAAGATAGGGTCCTTCAATGTCAGCAGGGCTCACTTGAGGTACACAAACCTCTTCACACATCCATATAAAAGAAAGCACTATGGGCAGGCTGCATCTGTTTCGATCGCAATTACTGCACAATACCGAGGAGAACACACAGCAGATTCAGTTCCTGACAGACCCGGAGTGCAATTTTCAGCAATTCTTCAGTCTTCTGGGGTGAGCCTGGTTTCTACTTCCAGAGATCCTTTGATTCTTTTCACAGGGCCAGTTCAGTCCTAACAAGCTGCAGACCGAACTCTGGGCCTTACACAAGTTTTTTGACTAAAACTCTCACTGAAAAACACAGGGCTCCTTCCTTCTTCACTGCCAAAGCTCAACTGAAACTCCAACCGACAAACCGGGCACTTCCTTTGAGTTCCTCCCAGTTCTTGACTGGATTGGCTGTCACTCACAATAGACTGCTGCTGTTGGTCAAAAAGGCACTGAAGTCTAAACTACATCTCCCAGAGTCACTGCCCATACAATCCTCTTGTGGTTGGCTCAGATTATGAGTCAAGTTCTGATCGTCAAGGCACCATTTTAGAGCTAGCTTACCCCACACTGATTGGTCCAGTTCAGCAGTTCAAAACTAGAATGGGGAACTAGCAGACACAGTTCTGACCAAAAGAAAGCAGGTTAGACAAACTGTAATTTCATTATTACTCTAAATAATTTCTGGCAAACAGTTACATCTTTCAGATAGGTTCCCTTTGCACTCCTAGTGACTGCAAAATGAAGTGAATTGGCAGCAGCTTGAGTGGTACTCAATCAAAGAAACCACAGTCCCCATACAAACTAATTATGTCTGCAAGCAGACAGCTCTTAAAGAGACAGTACCAGAGGTTCTAAAACACTCACTGATAAATGGCTTAAATGCCAAACACCATTCAGGCTTGGAGCATTCAAGCAAGCTCCTGGAAGTCTTTTGGGAACCCCATTTGCAGGGGGTTACACCCTTCCTGGCCTGGGAAAGCTTGGCGTCCGTCAAGCAAGTACCCCATAAGTTTCAACTGCAACCATATACATTTGCATTAGGCTCGCACATCGTAATCATCAGTCAATATATCATTTTACCAAGAACACATTTCTGAAACATTGCAGTACGTCCTCTTTACACAGTATTACATACACATTGTACCATAACTCAAGTTATTTTACCTCTTGTACATGAAACCTGAAGAGAGGGGGCCCTTCCCTATCAGTTACCTTTGGGGCTGGATGGGGCAAGGGCACATATTAGAGGGCAACACAAGTAACTTGGAGTTAGCACTGATGCTCAGTTTGGGCAATGAGCTCGGGACACATACACTCCTTTATGGACAACATTGAGAGGCAAGTCCACAGGCCTCCCAAGTGAATCATAACTGAGGTGCACCACAGGCTTTACAGCTCGACCAGTCTTTCTAGGGGGAACTGTTATAGTCTCTGCACTCTGAGCCTCATTTTCAGCATTGTCCTCACTTCATCAGGGGAGTCTCCATGGGGTAGAGACTAGAACTTGGGCATTTCAGCTCCAGGAGTTGCGCTTCTGAGTCCACAACATTTGCCTCGCATGGAGAGCTTTCGGACACTGGCAGTGGACTGTCCAGGGCACTCAAAAAATACTCTTCTTGTTCGGTGTATCACCAGTCTTGCCCCAATCTATCATTTCCTCCCTAGAAAGCTCAAACAGTTCAACCATGCACAATGATTCCATTTCATCTGATCTGATGCTTTGCACTTCACTTTCTGGGAGCATTGGCTCAGGGATGAAGCTGGGGGCTTAGAACAGTCCAGAAGGCCCAGCTTCATCTCCAGTATTGACTAGGGATTGCCTCAGAAACAATTGACTCAGCCTCGTAGAAGGATATGGCCCAAAGTCACTCTCACTTTCTTCCGATATGGACAGACAGTCATGCTCAACTGGGACTTGTGGAGGGGAACACTTTAACTTTGCTTCTGTGAGGTGCAGACTTTCTTGATCTTTTCTTAGCAGCAGCTCTAGTCACTGGTCAGAGGGGCATCTTCAGGGGCTCAGACTCAATTAAGATTTGTCCAATGGGCAGTAAATGATTTCTATGCATTGTTTTTACATCTTTGAATTATTCTCAGGCCTTACTTTGTACACTGGCAGATCATCTAGTTTGCCCACTACAATGTGAGGGAGATGGTGCCATCTTTCAGCAATCTTGTGCTTGCCACATGCAGTCCCAGATTTCTTAGCATACCCGATCTCCCTCCTGGGTTCCTGTGCTTTCACCTTTTATCATACCTTTCTCTGTTGGCCAGATTTCTTTTGGCAGCCATGGTTTGAGCCAGTTAGTACGCATGGTTAGCTGGGCCTTTAACTTTTGACATACTGTAAATAGTTTCAGCTTGAACCCATCAGGAGACCCCCAAAACACACATCTACTGGTAGTCGATTCTCTTCCAAACATCGAGCGGTAGGGGAGAATCCCAGTGGCATCACTGGTGCAGTTATAAGCATGTACCAGGGTGCTAATTTATTTAGCTCCATCTAGGCTTGTCCTTTGAGTTGCAGGTGCCTAGCATATCTAGCAAAGTGCAGTTGAAACGTTCAGGTTGTGGGTCCCCTAGGGTGGTAGTGAGTGGTTCTGGACTTCGCACTCCCCACAGAAAAGCATCTCTTTGATCAGGCGACTCTCAAAGTCTCTCCCTTGATCAGAATGGATTCTTTGTGGAGCCCCATAGTGAACAAAAAGTTTTCTACAAATGACTTTGGCACAGTGGATGCTTTCTGGTCTTTGGTGGGGAAAGCTTGGGCATATCTGGTGAAATGGTCAGTGACCACCAGCACATTACTGATATTTCTTTGATCTGACTCCAAACTCAGAAAATCAATACAGACCAGCTCCATGGGTGCACTGATGGTGATGTTAACAAGGGGCAGCCCCTCTGGGGAAAGACTTTCCTCTGTAAGCAGCGACTACAAGTTCGAATGTGTTGCTCCACATCAGCCCCCATCTTAGGCCAATAGAATCTGGATCTCACCAAGTCAAGTGTTCTGTCTATACCAAGGTGCCCATGTGGTTGTGCAAGGACCTCAGTACTGAGTCTCGAAAGGCAGTGGGCAGCACTAGTTGTTGTTTGTCTACTTGTCCCCCTCTGTCTACTGTGTTTCTGTATATAACAGTTTATTGATCAGTTTCAACTTAGGACCTTCTTTGTATAACAGTGCAGTTCTCAAATCAGTGGAGCGTAATTTGGACACATCTTTTCCTGCATGAGGGCTTCTAAAGCTGCTTTGATCATGGGATCGCGAGTTGGGCCACTTCCGAATACTGTCATTGTCCAGCTGAGGCAGTGCACCAATGTCTATTGCAGAAAAGTGGCAATAAGCAACAGGTATGCAATTCTCAAGAGCTCCCAAGCAATCCACCATGCAGTCCACTGCGTCCATTGGACATTTGTTCCTCCCTGTCAAACTTCAGGCAGAGTGCCGAATGTCAGGTTCAGCCAATCGGACCCAATCATTCTTGAGAACAGGCCTCCGGAAAGCATCAACATCTATGTGGTTCAGACCTGCTTCCGGTATTCGAACATAGTCATATATGAATAATGAAGAAAAGCCACCTATGGCCAGTGGCATCCAACAGCTGAGGTCTGCACATAGGTCAAAGGATTATTGTCAGTTTTTACTAGTATTTTAGGCCCCATACAAGTACTCATGGAATTGGTCAACAATAGCCCACTTCAAAGCTAGGAACTCTAACTTATGTACAGGATAGTTCTTTTCGGATGGGGTCAGGCTTCTACTGGCAAGCCACTGGTCTCAGGCCATTCTCGTGCTCTTAGTACAACACAGCCCCAACCCTTGCAAGCTAACATCAATTGTGCGGACATAAGGTTTTCTTGGACAGACATAGGCCAGCACTGGAGCATGGGTAAGTTGATATATGATCTCATGAAAAGCAGTCTCACAATCAGGAGTCCAAGCGGGCCCCAAATACTTCACTCGGATGAAATACTCTTTCAGTCTTGAGGACGCTGACTTTTGGTATTTTTGTGGGTTGGGGATACCCTTGAGTAAGGATTATAAGTAAGGCTGGATCACTCTCGAATAGTCCTTGATGAAGCGCCGATAACCACAGAATCCCAGGAATCTTTGCAGTTCTTTTAGATTTTTGGCCTGGCCAGGTGGTCAAGGTCTCAACTTTACTTGGGTGGGTCTCCTATTCCCTCGGGGTGGATACTATGTGTCCCACATACTTTACTGATATTTGAAAGAATTGACACTTATCAATGGACAGTTTAAGGCCAAAGTCCTCCAGTCGGTCCAATACCTTAAATAATCTGCTCTCATGTTCCTCAGTGAGCTGCCAAACACAATAACATCATCTAGGTATACCAGGCACTCTAGTAAGTTCATGTCCCCCACTGCACGCTCCATCCAATCGTTGAAAAGTGGCTGGGCACCTGAAATCCCTTGAGGCATCCTCATGAATTCATAGAAGCCAAGCGGACAGATAAAGGCCGTCTTCTCACGGTCCTCTGGGGCACATCGGGATCTGGTAGTACCCACTCGAGAGATCCACAGAGAAACCACCTTGCTCCCGTTTAGGCAGTCAAAGCATCCTGAATGCGGGGCATTGTGTACTGATCAGGATAGTCCGCGGTTTAAGTTGCGATAATCCACACATCCTTACTGTTCCATTCTTTTCCTCACCAACACAATGGGGAAGCATAAGGGCTTCTGGATTCTTGTATTACACCAGCAGCTAACATCTCTTGCAGATGCCGTCTCACATCATCTATGTCAGCAGGTGCCAGGCGTCGAGACCTCTCACGAAATGGTCTTTCCGTCATGCAGCGGATATTGTGCTCAGCTCGCACACGCATCTACCATCCCATTCCTTTAAAAGAAAACACCTGGTCTCTCTGGGCAAGCTTCTCACTGATCCTCACTTTCCATTCAGCTGGCAGCGGGGAGTCGCCGAATCAAACAAGTCAGGCGTTACTCTGTCATTCTTCCTGAACTCTTGCTGCTGGTAGCACTGCAGTGTCTGCACAATGCACATTAGCCAGGATGCAACCTCTGTTTACTTGAATGTCTCTTCCGAGACATTATGAACTTGGACCATTACCCTTCTGGTATAAGCATGGGCTCTAATGGGCAAACTACTAGGCTTGACCAGCAGTCCTCTGGCAATTTTCCATCGCTTGGTGCATCCAACATTAATATTTTTATTCTTAACATCCTTTCTGATCACGGACCTCTCCTGTAAGATACACTGGGCATTTGGCGCCAGGATCAGAGACTCAGGATCCTTCTTCCATACAATTCCGACCGGTTCCTCTGGTTCTGTTTTTCAGCATCTCTGTGCCTCATAGAGCCTTCTTAATTAAAGCTGGAACTCTTAAAAGGCTCTACTAGTCTTTGACCCTGTTTTCATAACACAACTGTGCCAGCCTTCCGAACATATGAGCATTTGTTCCAATCAACAAAGGACACCATCATACAGTCCAGTAGGGGACACACTAAGGCTAGGGTCTCTACTTGCTCGGCCACTCCAGCCACGGAGGTGGGAAAGACAACAAATTCGGATATATACCGAATAGGGGTAGGCCTTCTCCTTAACTCCCATACATGCAGTCCTTCTAATGGTTGTAAGGGTACATCTAACAAATGCTTCTTGATACCAATTCTGAAATATAATTGTCACTTGGGAGCCACTGTTCATAGCTCTTGTAGACACTATTTCACCTTTACAGTGGTCTCCATGGAGGGACCCACTGTTCTGGACCAGTCTGGAGGCGGTAGTGGGGGCCTGGGCAACTGACCTTGCCAAAAGGACGTGAATTAGCATTTTTGGTGCCTTACTGGGATCATGTCGTGTACCTTCTTAACTACTGATTTCTTCTCCAAGTTTCTCTTGTAGCTTATATGCAACTTTGTCAGTGTCTTTTGGGACTGGTATTCCCTTTCATGTGCCCATCTTTCCATGCAATATAGCAAAACATACTTTCTGGAGTTTGAGCTGGCAGGCCACACATGGAGCCAGGGCGGGGGTATTACTAACTGGAAACCTGGGTGCCATCTCTGTCTGCGGCGTGATAAGCATTTGGAGACATCTCGTCAGTTTCTCCACTTCCATGGTCAGGATTTGAGTTTGGAGCTGTTATCAACAGGAGATACATGGGTGGGTACCCACCCCCATAGCAGATGCAGTCGGATATAGGTCAGGGCCGCACTTGCAGGCGTGGCCTTCATAAAGGACTGTTTTGAATTCCCGGATCTCTCTCAACAGTTAGTCCATTGTGGCATATCTTTTCCTTGTCAAAGCACTCATTGACTGTCAACCTCTGCCCCTGAACTTCACTTGATGGGTCACCACTCAGTCACTGGTCGAAGTACCAGCTGTTGGTGCAGGTACCTCCGAGGTCGCTTTTTCTCAACTCCTCGAATTTCTCTCATTAACTCATCATAGGAGGGTGGGGATTCCAGTCGATTTGCCAGGCGTAACTGAAGCAACAGCAGTTCTGAGAAGGGGCAGACTTAGGGATTCTGTCCAGTCTGGTTCGGTCCAGTTCAATCGCTGGCAACCACCCTTTCTGAGGCATTCTTGCAACAATTTTTCCAGCCAGAGACATACACAGACAACAACTCCCTTGGTACTGTTGTGCATTTTACTTCCACCATAGGTCCTCATCAGAATCTGGGCTCCCATACACATTCTCCAAGGCCTCAAGATAGGCCTGTGCAGTCGCTCAGGGTTACTGGCCTGTTTAGCACGGATGGTAGCCAGGCAGGACCTCGGAGGCTCTCACTAACCCTCTTCGCTGCCTCGAGCATTGCCATTCTAGCACTTGGGGGCAACATAGTCTATCCAGGTCTCCCAGTCATCCTCCCTTGGGGATGGGAGGGTGCCAAGAAGATCCTCAACCTTCGTAAGAGTCGTGACTAATGGCAGGTGCAGAAATAGGAGTCTGCATTGGTTCAGCCACCATTACAGGCACTGGAGCAGGAGAGGGTGTTGGGGAGGAACACCCCAGGTGGCAAGAATAGTTTCTTCAAGTCCTCCACAGTTTTCCCTCTCCCAGCAACCATTCAGCAAATTTCTCCTCAAAGTTTCAGATAGTGGTGGGGCTGATTCCCCCGGGTCTTTACTGTCCTTAGTTATCACTCTCCAAGCAGTGAGGGCTCCCTCTGGGGTAATGGTCTGTGGCACTTTGGAGCTATCTATGGGGTCCTTAAACTCTACTAGGGCCAGGAAAGTGTGGGTGAGCAGATTAGCATGCCGACCCACCACCACAGGGTTTTGTAAACCTTCCACCTTGGAAAGTACTCCCTGCACAGTGTCCGTATTGATACCCAGGGGGATGTCCAGGATAAGCATAGCATTTTGGGGGTCGATCTCCTCCCCAGTACACCACTCCACCAGCCGGTGCACAGCCACTTCTGTCGGGTACCCATTTTTTCTTAACAGTGGTTCGTAAATATGGCCACTGAGGACACACAATCCCAGCGGTGAGCCTCCAAGATGTAACCCCTAGATGGCTGCTATCCCAGGGGCTACTACCCCTGCCTGATTTGCCACTAACAGGTTGAGGGCCTGGATCCAATGGCGGGTGCCTCCACCCAGAGGTCAGGGTTTGCAATAGTTAAACTAACTTGGTCACAGCCCTCTGGGACACTGCAACCCCCTTTCTTCCCACTAGTGGCCCACACAATATATCAGAATTACCTTCACAGTATACACTTACCCCAGGACTGGTTCGGCACTGGGACCTCCTGTGAAATGAGATACAGTGCAACAATCACAGTACAGTACTTTAACATAGACAAATACTTCCAGGCAGTATAACTTTGCTGAAACAAGCAGCTCTGATTTATTTAGGGGATATAACAAGGACAGGGGAAATCAGGTTAATTAGCTTATCACTCTAATAATCTACCTGGCTCTGTGCACAGGCCTATCCCTATCAGTTACTGTCCCTGGGTACCCAAGCCCTAGTGGCTAGTCCAAACCGTGGCAGCTGGTAGGGGCCCTTTCACACAGAGAAAAGGAGAATTAAACAGTCAGCAGTACAGTAATTCCATTTGGATTTAATGTGGCAATTCAACAGGGAGCGACCCTGAATTAGTACTCACGACCTCCAAATAAGATAGGGTCCTTCAATGTCAGCAGGGCTCACTTGAGGTACACAAACCCTCTTCACACATCCATATAAAAGAAAGCACTATACCAGGCAGGCTGCATCTGTATCCCGTCAATTACTGCACAATACCGGGAGAACACACAGCAGATTCAGTTCCTGACAGACCGAAGTGCAATTTTCAGCAATTCTTCCAGTCTTCTACAGGGTGAGCCTGGTTTCTACTCTTCAGAGATCCTTTGATTCTTTTCACAGGACGGATTCAGTCCTAACAAGCTGCAGACCGGAACTCTGGGCCTTACACACGTTTTTGACTAAACTGCACACTGAAAAGCACAGGGCTCCTTCCTTCTTCACTGCCAAAGCTCAACTGAAACTCCAACCGACAAAACCGGCACTTCCTTGAGTTCCTCCCAGTTCTTGACTGGATTGGCTGTCACTCACAATAGACTGCTGCTGTTGGTCCAAAAAGGCACTGAAGTCTAAACTACATCTCCCAGAGTCACTGCCCATACAATCCTCTTGTGGTTGGCTCAGATTATGAGTCCAAGTTCTGATTCGTCCAAGGCACCATTTTAGAGCTAGCTTACCCCACTGATTGGTCCAGTTCAGCAGTTCAAAACTAGAATGGGAACTAGCAGACACAGTTCTGACCTGCAAAGAAAGCAGGTTAGACAAACTGTAATTTCATTATTACTCTAAATAATTTCTGGCAAACAGTTACATCTTTCAGATAGGTTCCTTGCACTCCTAGTGACTGCAAAATGAAGTGAATTGGCAGCAGCTTGAGTGGTACTCAATCAAAGAAACACACAGTCCCCATACAACTAATTATGTCTGCAAGCAGACAGCTCTTAAAGAGACAGTACCAGAGGTTCTAAAAACACTCACTGATAAATGGCTTAAATGCCAAACACCATTCAGGCTTGGAGCATTCAAGCAAGCTCCTGGAAGTCTTTTGGGAACCCCCATTTGCAGGGGGGTTACACTAAGACAAACAAAGCAGGTTTCAGTGTTATTAGATTCAAGCAGGAATATAATTTCTATCCGCTTAATGGCAGATTATCTGATGATGAGGAAGGACAGTGGACTTATTTTTCTTTGTCTTGTGCATCTATCATCAATTATGCTATTATGGGGTACAAGCAAAGCATGGGGCTGAAGAATAGCTGCCACCCCTTTAACCGGAAGATAATGTGCAACTTGAGCCTATGGTTTGAGAATGTTATGCCAAATTTTCTGCAGGGGCTTGGAAACCCCTATTTTCCTGTTCCTCAGTCAGTTCTGAGTTATACCTAATTATGAACTGTTGCTTCTGCTTATGTGTCTGAATGAAACTGATTTTGTTTTATTATTTTATGTGTCTGACTCAGTTCGTTCAGTACCAGAAGGTGACTGTAGCAGAAGAACCAGATGGGCAAGGCAGACTACAATGAAGGTAAGGGTCCTGTGGCAGACCAACACCGAAATGCCACACATGGTGGAGGATGCAAGCCTTCTTCTGCCCAGACCCCCATCCCACTTATCTGCATCCTTGGGTACTCCAGCATCGTCATCCCAGTGCGCCTGAACTGTTTGCATGTTCAGTAACATACAGCTCTGGCAGCAGAGAGGAAAAACTGAACTGTATTTTGTTCAAAATCTATCATCCTCCTGCCATTCTTCCTCAGGACTATATGTAAAGAAATGTGGGTCACTGCTACTCTAGCCTTTTATCCATGTCAGTACAAGAAATTTTGCCTTTTAAAGCCTCCACTCCACGAAGCTACAAACTGCAACCCCCCCCCCCCGGTACCACCTTGTGGCAGGTCCTGTGGGAAGCCTAATCCCTAATTAGTCTCTCTGGATTGCAACCAAACAAAATGGAAGGAAAAAGAAAATACATTTTCCAACCAGCCTCCCTGATGGGTCCAGCAGTAAACTGCCGCTATGCCCACCACCTCAAATTCAGGGCCAACTCTCCTGCTCACTTCAGCAGCCTCCAAAAGCTGCTTCAAAAAGGGACTGATTTTCAAAATAAATACACAAAGCAAAGTTGCTAGTCTTGCCACCCACAGCAACTGTGGCCCAGCACTGCCCCAATTACAGAGTTTTTTTCCCCCAAGAAATAGCCGCAGCCTTAACGGACTGCTTCCCAGTCCTCCAGACTGCCGCCTGCCACTCCTCGGCCCTCCAGCTTGCTCCCCTGTCAGACACTCCACACAGTAAACCAAAACAGCAACAACAGAAAAAAAAGAGAGACAAGCAGAAAATGAATGATTCCACCAGCTCAGCACTCCACAAAACCGCTGTCCTACAAAATCACTTGGCCAAACTTATTGTGCCTCCTCGAACTGCGTCTTGTTCATGTCACTTGGACTGCTCAGTGCCTTAGTTACCTGAGCCACTGCAGTAATGCTCCCAGCAGCCTGCACCATGCGGAGCCATCAAGCCTGGGATCCTCATACTTGCTCCATGGCATGGCTCCACAATTTGACTTCTCCTCTTCAGCCACAGAGCACAATGGAGCTCTGCTCCTCTCACAGGCACAGATCGCAGCACCAGCCTCCCTACACTCAGGGCCACACCACAATCTCTCCGCTCAGCCTCTCCTATAACAAAGCAGTGCTTCTACTCCTCAATTCAACATGCTGCCACTCAGCTGCAGGGAGTGATCCTCTTCCCCGCCCAGCCATGCTTCACAAGGGACCCATTCAAACCATATATTGCAAGTGGGCACAATAAAGGCAAAACGGGGGCAGAGAACATGAGAAAGGGAAGGTAAACAGAACAAGCAAGGAATTACAAGGGCAAACAAAAACAAACGGGGAAAAAAAGCAGCACAATAACAGCAATGCAGGCACCCCACTGAGCAAATTATTTAACTGGGGCAAAATCTAAATACAAAATTGCCCTGGGAGACAGACAGAAAATTAACTGGGGCCATTCACTAAATGGAGAACAGTTAGGTCATAAACCAGAGAAAGGCAGCACATTAAGTAAAACAGGCAGTCAAATAAGTACAGACAATTTCCCAGCATTCTGCGACTCACCCAAAGGTCAAAAGCCCACCCAATTTTCATTGGGGAAGAAGCCTGCAGCCTGGCAATTGTCATATTGTCCCACAGCAGCCTCATGGCAAGAAGCCTCCATCTTGTGGCAGCACTCGCAGTAACAAAGGCAATGACCTTAACCCCCCTGGTGGTGCTATTTTGCAACAGTCAAGCAGCAAATCACCTCTCTCCATAGGAATCAATGGCAAATCTATTGAATTAAAGGGACAGTACAACAAATGACTGATTTTGCAACAAAACTTTATTTAAATAACTGACAACACACAATTGAGTGAAAATTGTTTATTAAGACATTATTTGATGGAAATTGCTTACAAATAATTGTACTTTTGTTTTCAAAAATATTTTCTACTTAGCACTCCATTAACTCCATGATGTCTTGTACCCTGCATCAAGGCAGCTCCTTCTCATCCTTACGACCTTCATTCACTGCAGGGAAGCTTGTCTCTGACAATGATGCCCAAGGAAGATGCCACTTCAAGTGCCACAGTATCCGGAGAGCTATCTTCACCCACCTCAAGTATGTGGGGCCTCAAAATAGAAACCACCCTGCACGACATCCAGTCTTGAATCTCAGCGTGAGGAAGGCCAGCTATGCTAGCTGTCCAGGATGACCTCACGTACATTAAAACTATTTTGTCTCAGTCCACAGTCTATACCAGCAAACAGCCAGTACCCTCCTCAGCATTGCCTCACAAAGATGCTGTCAACTGGCTGGAGCAACTCTAAGCCTGGATTTCTTTACACGGTTGGACTGATCCTTTAGGCATTTCCAATGCCTTGTGCTTGTTTCTGAGGAGAACTGCCATTATGTGTTTCAATTCACTTCCAGACCAGGTAAAAGAGGAAACTACCACCCTGCATACCACCTTCAAGGATCATTTTCATCAAGCACACCTGCTCTGGTTATTGGAACAGCAACTGTGGGAAGGCACCATGCAACCCTTCAAGTCCTTGGAAGCATTCATAGTGGATATTGAATCACTTTGTAAACATCTGCAAAAATCAGAAAAGGAACAAATCACAGCCTTTGTACGGGAACTTCTTCCTCAACTCTACCTGTATGTAATCCAACTGAAACCAACAACCTGGAAGGACACAATCCAAGCTGCATGGCTCACACAGGAGTCCATATCAATGTCCCAGGCTACCACTGTGCAAGTGCCCCAGTCATCACAGTTAGCCACACTCACAACTTGTGTCCAGCAGTAGAAATCAATGATAGAGATGCTCACCACTACTGTCAACAGCTTACACCTCAGTACTCCTGCTTTCCCTGCATCTTCTGTCAATGCTCTTCAACCACTTTGACAATGACCTGAGCCAACCCTTCCCCCTTCATGAGAACCAGTGACCTGCCAGTGGTGTGGATTCAGGGGACACACAGTTGCGGTCTGCCAAAAGCTACAGAATCAAAACAGAAATCAAAGGAGCCAGAGACGTCTACCACAGCACAATCAGCAAGATAACCGCAACCAAACAGCAACTGACTGCATCTCTGACTCTCTCAATGCAAACAATCTGCCCCCTTTGGCTACTAACTCAGATGCACCCTCACCTCCAGGGGCAAAGGTTCCTGTCATCAGGTCCCCTCTCGTAGTGATCTATGTGCCTGTAACCATTGGAGATTGGTCCATGCATGCCTTAGTCAACTCTGGAGTTGAAATCTGTTATTCGCAGCAGTATTCTAGACACCAGTTGGGGACACACTGGACAGCCAGGGTATATGTAACAACTTGAATGGGAGGATGGTGGGTGGGTGCCTGCAGTAATAATAGAACATAGAAACATAGAATTTGATGGCAGATAAGGACCGCTTGGCCCACCTAGTCTGCCCATTTTCCTACCTAACAGATAAGCTGCAGATCCTAGTTAACCAACAGCTTACTTCCTCCTAACCCCCACTAGGACTGCTTTATGTCTGTCCCATGCATTCTTGAATTCTCCCACTGTTCTTGACTCCACGACCTCCTCAGGGAGGCTGTTCCATGCATCCACAACCCTCTCTGTGAAAAAATACTTCCTCACATTACCTCTGAGCCATCCCCCCTCTATCTTCAAATTGTGCCCCCTTATTCTTGCATATCTCTTTTTCTGAATGATGCTACCCTCTTGGACTTTGTTGATTCCCTTGAGGTATAATAATAATAATAATATACTTTATTTATATAGCACAATTCTTAAAATCAAAGTACTTTACAAGAAGAAAATACAATGCAGACAATATAAAAACCATAAATAGTTCAAATTATGATAACAGCAATTTAAACCCACTGTAACTTTATAAAAATGCAAGATTAAATAGATGGGTTCATCCTCCTGCCATTGTGGGGGTGATTAGGACATGGGATTAGCTCCCTGTTAAGATATGGTTTTCCTCAGCAGTAAGTAGCACCACTTGGGGGGCAGTTTATCACCACCACAAACCATTGAATATACTGCTCTGCCAGTATGCATAAGGGGATCCCTGTCATTTGCATTAGAGCAGTGGTATTTTAGCACTTTGCTGCTGATGAGTTTATAGGTGCTGTAAGAGTTTTGGCATATGGGTGAGCTCGAAGTGTACATTGAAACCCAGTTTAACGCCCAAGCTAACCATGTTAACACAGGTGCTAACCTTTGAATATTGGGGCTGGTATGACTATGGGGCTACTACTCAGAAGTATGAGGTCAGGCAATGTGTGATGGTTCTCATCCCTGTCCAACAAAATAAACTGCAGGATACCTAGGTGGATGTTTACTTCATGGTCAGGAGGTAAATAATGTGAATTATGTGGTGGAGCTGTCCAACAAAAAGTTCTATCAGAGGGTTTACAAAATAAACATGATGAAACCCTACCATAATAGAGTATGTATAAATGGTCACAGTAGTGTGTAGCTACCCAGACGAGGAGGAGGAGGAGGAGAATAAAGTGGATCCATTAGTGGATCTTTTAGTGTTGGTTCTTTCTGTTTAAATTCATTTCTTTGTCAAATTTCCTACTGTTGTTGTATGTCCGTTAGTTTGCTGTATATCTTGTTAGTTAAGTGTAAATATTAAATATTTAATATTCTATAAATCTATGATTGCTCATTTTATTAAGCATAAGTTGCACAATTTTATTAGGGATACTCCATGATCTGCATCAGGAGAGATCTGTTTAAATTAATTTCTTCATCAAATTTTCTACTGTTGTATGTCCTTTAGTTTGCTGTATATCTTATTAAAGTGTAAATATTAAACATTTAATATTCTGTAAATCTGTGGCTGCTCATTTTATTAAGCATAAGTTGTCCATTTGTATTAGGGATAATCCATGATCTCCATCAGGAGAGAACTCTACCAAACATAATGAGTAAACCTATATTTTTAATACAGAGCAGGGTAGAGGTTACCTAATGTGACTGAGGATTGTACTAGAGTTGGGTAAGACCCTGTCCCATTTGTTATGCAGAGAGACTTAAACACAAGTATTTAATTTGTGCTTTACTATTCTGACACTTGCCTATCTCTTGCCTGTCTCATTGCACAGTCAAATATTTCTTGTGGCACCTAGGCATTGGCCACTCCAATGGTCCCACAATTTCCCCCAGCTATCTCCTTTCCTTAACATGCTGTTTCTTTTCTTTCTTTCTTTCTTTCTTTCTTTCTTTCTTTCTTTCTTTCTTTCTTTCTTTCTTTCTCACTTGCTTTTCTGTGGTTAAAACATATATGTGAATCTACATGTGAAACTGGGATCCATTGGTTTGCAAATATATATATATATATATATATATATATTATATATAGTTAAAATGATTACAGAAAGCTATTAGGTTTATTAGAAAAGATAATCTGGAACACAGGGGATTGACCTTGAGAAGCGTTTTGTCCTCCACTAGCCTGTTTCCAGAATGGTTAACAGGAAACCTGCTTTGGGTCAGAATGCATTATTTCGTTGCACCTGTTAATATTAGGCATGATCTTTAGGCTGGCATTAGGAAGGAATCTGACAAAGTTTTGATACGTTTTGTGAAAAAAAACAGGAGATGAAACCAACAACAACAGGATGCAGTTTCAACTGCCAAGAAAAACATTTGATATAAACAGAGCAATGCTTTTCCAGGGGGAGACTCAGATGCAAATTTTCATGTTTGTATATTTTTATGAAAAGCTATCCTGTAAAACTTTATTTTTTCTACTTTGCTGTTTTTGCTAATAAAACACTACTTGTAAATTTTAAAACTCTTCCTTACCTGTCTATGCTCCCTGACATATGTCTCCATGACAAAGGGGTTCCTATGTTCAAAGGGCTTTGTACTGTGTGAGCAAGTACATGGGCTTGTGTTGTGTGAGAAGGGGCCTGCAGTGAGCCTCAGAAGAACAGCTCCAGGTTAGAAGCAGCTTGTTAAAGTAAGAACCACCCTTGTCACCCAACCAGGGCCCTTGTGTTTCTGTGATGAATGGTTATGTTGTTTCCATTCTCTTCTTTTTTCAGATGGAGTAAATATGGAATTGAAATGCTATTAACCATATCAGTGAACAATATCACCTGTTGATATAAACCACCCACTGCTACATTTAGATTTATTTTGAATGTCAAAATGTTGTGTCAGTTTTACATTTTATCATGTTTTTTAGTAGCACTAGCAATTTATTGTTAGCATGGGCTTGGGTCACCCAGTGAATTGGTAAGATAAGGCCATCAGCCATACTGTTCTGGAGCCTAATCCTGCCAGATCTTAGTAGCTAAGCAGGGCTAGGCCTGGCCAGTGCTAGTATGGGAGATCTCTAATGAATACCAGGTGTTGTAGGTAGCAGTGCAGGCACTTCTGCATGGGGCATTCTTTTCTTGGTTAAAAGTAACCATACCAATGACCCAGCCTGGTGTTAGGGCAGCTCTGTGTTGTTCAAGTTACCACCTCTGGGATGAAACTTTAAACTGAGATGCTTTCAGTCTGTACTGTTAGTCGTTCAAGTGGATGTGAAAGATCCCATGCCACTTCTCAAAGACAGTATGGGAATTTTTATTGAAAGAAAGGAGCTCAAACAACTTTCCACACAAATAATGTTACACTGCATATGAAAAAAAATGGTAGGAGACTACAAATTCATAACAAAATGAGGGTTTAGGTGATAGAAGAAATATTTACATGTCAGTCAATACAACACCAATTCACAAAGTAGAAATCATAAATATTACAGATGGTAACTTATATCAGCTGTATCTCCCAGCATTACTCATCTTAAGTTTTACTTTAGTGGAAACCACTGTATATTCCTTCATCAATTCTGATGTGATTTGGAAGAAAACTACTCATGTTCAGATAAATACATAGTACTGGTTTCTGTAATTTCCTCTATTACTCCCTGGGGCACTTCAATTTGTTGAGAAACAAACTTGCATCACACCTGCCAGATACAAAATTGTAGACATGAAAAGCTTATTAGCACAGAAACTCTGTTATATTTACAAAAAAGTAAAATAAAAGAAAAAAAGAAACAAAAATGAAAAGAGAAAAGAAAAAACTTGCAGTGGGGGATCACCTAGTGCAATATGTTTCTATTCTAGAGCTTTCCACTGCTAATACTTCCACTTTTTTGCAACTACTGTAACCTCTACAATTTCATAATGCACGGACATTCCATATAAAGGTGTTTCACTGTTTCAAAGGTGGCAATGCAACTTTTCCTCAGGCAAAGTCTTTCTACGATACTCTTATGTTTCATTTTATCGTTAATATCCAGCTTCCCATGACAGCTGAGTCAAATTATTTGATGATGTTCCTCTACAATCTACACTAGCATGAACACCACGGGGGCTGTTCTCAAAAAGATCCACATGACGCAAGGTGACTTGCATCCAACATGAATGATGCAAGTAGCACCGTGCACCAATACCTGCACCCAGTGCCATTCTCAAAAGCAGCCTGCAACAACATGCAGCCTGCTTGTGCCAAAGGGGACTTGCACTATCCTTGCACCAAAAACTGGGCTGTGACATGGCGTAAGGGGTTTGCAGCAGCCGCAGGGGCCTAGTCTCAAAGTTTGGCTGCCTAATTGCCTAAATTAATTTTCTCAAACAAAACCCAGAGGACAACTGTCCAGGTACATTTACACCAGCCAGGAGCTGGTGTAAGTGTACCCCGGCATCCTCTGGGGGTTGCACCAATGTGCTACCTGCTGATTCCTCATAGGTCATGCATCCTCCCCAACTCCGATCACCATTATTCAAGACTGCAATACCTTTGGTGGGCTAGCAGACCCCCCTGCCCCGATCCCTAAAAGTATTATTAATTAGCTCTCCAGCCCTGATCCCGGAATGCAGTATTAATAAGCTCCCCAAGCCCAGTCCCTGAAATCAGTATAAATCAGCCAACCATCCCTGATCCCTGAAAGTATTATTAAGTATCCCCAGCCCTGATCCCCAAAAGTAGTATTAATTAGCTCCTCCATCCCCGATTCCCCATGTGTTGTGGAATGAAGTAATCACTGGTGGTCCAATGGACCCGTGAGCCCGATCCCCCATTACATATATCCCTAACATACCTGGTGGTCAAGTGGACCTCTACCCAGAAGTGCTGTACCTCCCCACTCCCCTGACCCCTACCAGATGGTGACTGACATAGGCCACCTCTCGCCACCATGGCCATTTACCAACTGAGCTCCGCATGAGCACATATTGTATATAGTACGTGCTCAGTGAATGACAGCTGCTGGGGTTGCTACAAAAATAATTATGGGAGGGGTGTATTAAACATACATGAAGATCATGAACATTTTTATTTATGGCCACTTTTATTTTTTGATAGTTTCAATTTTTGTAGTTCTGATTTTGCTGGTGTTTATGTTCAGAATTATATCACAATTATTTTTGGCCATGTCTCCTGGTCCAAAAAAAAAAATAAAAAAAATACCCAGAATCTTAATGGGAGTATTTTGTTTTTCATCCTGCCAAATTTGATGTTTCTTGCATTTGGGTTTCTAATTGTAATCCTAAACTTTTCAATATTTATCTGGGGACCCAAGATTTTTGAAATTTCTATTAAATGGAGAGTTTCTTTTTCTTTCCCTGATTCTATGTTTTTAACAAAGAGACACATAAAATTAGCATAAGCCACTGTTCTGACTAGCTGAAAATTTATTACAGTATATGCTGGAAAACTTGCACTTGATTTTGATTGATTCTTCTTAAGATAGGTTCTTACAGGAGGGGTCTTAGTGGGCAACCTTGTCGTACCCCTTTCTAAAACTTTATTTTACTTCCTAAGTAGTAATTTACAAAAGGAATTAGAACTACATTCTTATATATTAATTACATTCAGTTATAAATTTACTTGGAATCCTGCATAATGCTAACTTTCAGAATTAGGTATTAATGAGACTGTTTATCAAAAGCTTTCATCTAATTAATAGGGAGAATTTTTGTCACAACTTTCTTTCATTTCTCTCAGTAATAATTAATTACCTAGTATCTTTATCCCTGGGACTGAACAAGGCTGGGACGGGATTATTTATTTATTTATTTTATTTGTTGAAGAGAATCGGAATTACAATCCTTTGAGTCATAGACTCCTTTGCAAAGGCTCCATGTCAGTACAAGAAAGTACAAAAATAACATTTAATAGTATTATACATAGGCCACACAGCACAGTGTATATACATTGGTGGATTACTGTATCTAGGACCTTAAAGAAGGCCCTGGGTCATAGTTGTGAAACATGGCAGGTTACAGATTCAGAAGGTCATTAACTGAGCTCTGAGTCAGAGTTTATATACAGTGAGATTGTAGGACCTTAAAATGTAGTCATGGGATAAAGTTAGACATTTTATCCCTAACATTGCAGGTTTTCTCACTGCACTAGAGCTAGATGCTGCTTGCAGTATGCCTCCTTTTGTGATTCAGAGAGGGAGGAGGAGTATCAATTACAGCCACAAGCTGCAGACTCAAGGAGGAGGTTCTTGAGACCATTATTAAATTGGCCAAGACTGGGGACCAGGGAGATGGAGGATGTTAGGCTGTTAAGCCAGAGGGGAGCATGATAACAGAAATACCTTTGCCCTAGGGAGGTCCTACAGTGGGGAACTAGGAGAGAGGTACTAGCTGAGTGTCTAGGGGCCCTCCTGTGTGGGACTGGCTGGATGAGGGTGGAGGCCTTTAGGTGCTAGATTCAGAAGTATTTTTTTGGCTAGTAGGCAAGTGTGATACTTAAGCCTCCCTTCAAAGGTCAACCAGTCTGCAAGCTTGTAAAGCTCACTTGTGTGGGTTAATCTATCACATCCAGTGACCAGTCGGCAAGTTTTATTGAAAGCTAGGTTGATGCATCTTAGAGCCGTTTGGTCTGCAGATCCATAAATTGCAATGCCATAGTCCACCAATGATAGGACTGAGTGGGCTTTGGCAGTGTGCAAAGATCATAGATTTCGTCTTGTTGTAGTTGAGTACTAGGCGATGCTCAGTGAACCAGGATTCTATTTCTCAAAAAAAGTCTTGTAGGGCAGTTTGGAGGGAGATAGGATGGGGGTGTTTCCAGAGAACTACAGCATCATACGCATAGAGCAAGACTGTTCCACTGAAGGATTGAGGGAGGGAGTTTAGGAAGAGGGTGAAAAGCAATGGACCAAGAATGGACCCTTGCGGGACACCCGTTAGGACTGGTCTTTTGGAGGAAAAGGTGGTGTTAATTTTGACCTGTTGCATCCAGCCAGAGAGATAGTCTTTGAACTAGAAGGTGGCCTCAGGGGAGAAATACTGGGAAGGGAGGGAATGGAGAAGTAGTGCATGACTGACATTATTGAACGCTTTGGTCAAATCAACATAGATTGTACCTGCTATGGACCCCTGTTCCAGGGCCTCATGTATGTATAATGTAAATTTGATAAGGGCAGTGGTTGTGCTGTGCACCCTCCTGAAGCTGTGTTGTTTGCAGCAGAGCAGATTATGTTTGGCCAAGTACTCGATAAGCTGGTCCAACACAATTTTTTTGAGTGTCTTTGGGTGGTGGTGTAGGATACGAGATGGGTCAGTAATTACTGATGGAAGTGGGGTCACCACTATTCAAGATAGGGGTTATAATTCCTCTTTTCCATAGAGTGGGGAATTGGCTGAGGCATAGTGACCAGTTAAGTATTTTGGTTAGATGTGGCAGGGTCACATCCAGCGTAAGTCGAAGAATTGTGTGGTCAAGGGAATCACTGCTATAGCATGAGTTCACCATAATAAAATGCCTCGCCAGGGTTGCAAATCTCTTTCCCAAAATCTTGATCAGGACTTTAATATCTGAATTAAAAATGGATGTTGGTCTACAACTTTCAGATCTTGTTGAGCAGGGAGATTGCCACAATTTCCTGGCCAGATTTCCCTATGAACTAATCCACCAACAGATTATCCTAGTTAAATATTAGTTTGCATCAGTATTCACTCCTCAAGGGAGAAGGCTGAAAAAAAGAGATATTTCCTTGCCTCCTTTCCTGGTCAGCAAAACATAGAAACATAGATACTGTCGGTAGATAAGGGCCTCTTGGCCCACCTAGTCTGCCCAGTTTTCTCCTGCCTACTGTGCCACTGCAGGCCTATCTCTGGTCATCTCTTCCCCTTGCCTTACTACTAATGTCCCCTTGTATCTGTCCCAAGCATGCTTGAATCGTATCACTGTTTTGGCACCCACAACCTCTGCTGAAAGGCTGTTCCAGTCATCCACCACCCCCTCTGTGAAGAAGTATTTCCTCTGAACCTCTCTACCTCCAACTTCATTGCATGACCCTTTTTCCTTGAGCTTCTTTTTCTATGGAAAATGCTGTCTTCCTGTACCTGATTAATACCTGTTGGGTATTAAAAAGTTATTTTATATCTACCATTTCCTTTCTATCTT
Source organism: Neoceratodus forsteri (assembly GCA_016271365.2). Lineage (NCBI taxonomy): Eukaryota > Metazoa > Chordata > Ceratodontiformes > Ceratodontidae > Neoceratodus > Neoceratodus forsteri. The sequence goes on along the minus strand of CM057451.1, from coordinate 315,200,659 downwards.
CCAGAAAGTACATATTCAGTTCCTTGAGTCTCTCCTTGTAGGACTTTTGATGCTGTCCCTGCACCACTTTGGTAGCTTCTTTTGTACCACCTCCACCTAATCAATGTCCTTCCAGAGATGGGGCCTACAGAACTGGACACAGTACTTGAGGTGGAGTCTTACCTGTGATCTGTGAAGGACTCTTGTCAAGGAGCAGCTGCATGCTGCATCTCACAGAGTTTACAGCAGGGGTTCTGACAGGCTCTATTACATTTTACAGTTAGTAAACAACCATCTTGGAGTTTCCTGTGGCCAGCTTGAGTCCAGAGACTTTGGTTTTGGCCTATGATAAGGCCATTTGTGTAGCCCTGGACTTGATTGTTCCTGTCCATGTTCATCCTCTCCCCCTTTGCCCTCAGGCCTCCTGGTTTGATGGGTCTTTGAGGGAGCTGCGGTGACTAGGACGTAGGTTAGGGCAGTGTAAGCAGAAATCCACCCTGGAGGTGGACCACCTTAGATTGGTTGAGCATTATGAGACATACCAATCAGCAGTCTCCTGTAAGAAGGCAGAATTCCTGTCTGGGGAGATTGCTGCCATGCAGAACTGACCAGCTGAGCTCTTCCAAACTATAGATAGGTTGTGCAACCCAACCTGTCTGCACCTCCGAAGACCATTTTTGCAAGTGGAGTGTGATGAGCTTGCTCGTTTTTTTGTGAATAAGGTGGCTGACATCAGGTCAGAGATCTTCATGACTCACTCTGATGGGGATGCTGTTGCTCAGTGCTTTGTCACCTTACTTCAGGATTCCTGGAGTTCTTTTGTCCTGCTGGAGTTCGTGGATGTCATGCGGATTGTCTGGAGTATGCGCCCTATGTGCTGTAGTTTAGATCTGTGCCCAACTTCCCTAATTATGAGTTGTTGTGATATTATTGGCCTGGTCCTGGCACAGACAATCCGATGCTCCCTTCAATAGGGTGATTTTCCAAGCTCCTTGAAGAAGGAGGTGGTGGAAACACCTCTCCTAAAGAAAGCTTCTTTGGACCGGGACTTTCTGGCCAACTACAAACCAATCTCAAACCTCCCCTTTATAGGGAAGGTGATTGAAAAACTAGTGGTGGCACAGCTGGAGAACCACTTGACCATTCATAACATCTACAAACCTCTCCAGTCTGGTTTTTGAAAGGGGCACAGTACGGAGAATGTGCTGGTTCGAGTGCTCAATGATCTCCTGATGGTGAGAGATCAGAGAAGCCATTCTATTTTGGTGCTTCTTGATCTCTCTTCAGCTTTTGACACTGTGGGCCATGGGGTACTGCTTGGGTGAATGAGGTCCATCTGTGGCCTGACATGTACAGTCCTCAGGTGGTTTTCATCTTTCCTTACTGGCAGAAGTCAGAGAGTGGTGTCTGGGATTTTTTCCTTGGACTCATTGTCTCTGCCGTGTGGGGTGCCTCAGGGTTCAGTGCTGTCCCCCATGTTGTTTGCACTGTATATGCAGCCCCTCAGAGACATTGTAGGATGGTATGAGCTGAGGTTTCACTGCTATGCTCATGATACCCAACTCTACCTGTCTTTTGCACCTGACCAGGATAGTGCTGTCTCAGTATTTAACAACTGCCTTGCTGAAATCCAGGATTGGATGAATTTAAGCTGGTTAAAGTTGAATGCGGGAAAGACTGAGGTGATGGTAGTGGTTCTAGGTCACCAGATAGAGGGGTTGAGGGCTGGTCAGCCCTCCAGACTTTTTCTTGGGGACTCCCAGATCCTTTCCTCTGCATGGGTGTGAGACTTGGGGGTAGTGCTCGACAATGGGCTGATTTTACGATCTCAGGTGTCGGCGGTCATCAAGTCTTCCTTTTATTATCTTAGGAACATCTCCAGGATCAAGCACCTTGTTCCATCCAGGGATTTACCTAAGTTGGTCCACGCCTTTGTGACCTTGCACCTTGATTATTGCAACTCCCTGTACTTAGGGCTACCTGGGGTTGATATCTGCCTCCTGCAGCTCATGCTGAATGCTGCAGCATGAATGCTGATGGGGCCTTCTCGAGCCTTCCATATCACTCCTGTGCTGTGCAATCTGCACTGGCTGCTGATTCAGTGGTGGATTACCTTTAAAGCTGGTTTACTGACTTATAATGTCCTACATGGACTTGGCCCTGACTACCTGAAAGAGCTTCTTGTTCCCTATCGCCCTGAGCAACAGCTCCATTTGGCTGACGTGGGGTTGCTGGGGATTCCAAGGGTGTCATTGAAATCTGGGAGCCTGTGCATTCATGTGCATGGCCCCTTCCCTCTGGAATTCTCTATCCCATCAGCTATGGGAGTACACAACTGTGGGAGGTTTCAAACAGGTGCTGAAAACCTTTCTATTGTGTCAGGCCTTTAGTGGCATTGAATAAGTATGACCCCTTAGACTGCTGTTGTTATTACTATTACTGTGTCTGTTGAATTTACTATTGTTGTTTTATCTTTTTATAAAGTGCCTTGATAGTTTGAAAGGCACTTAATGTGAAATAAAGTTATTATTATTATTATTTATTATTCCCTATCTATTGTAATTAGCACTAGTGAGGCTGAATAGAATGAACGGTGGGTGGGCAGAGGGGGACAGTGAAAAAGCAGGAATACTGAATGAATATTTCTGCTCAGTATTCTCAAAAGAGGAGGGGGAAGTACCTAATCCAATTAACAGAAGCACTCTTGATGGGGGGGGGTCGATCCCAGTCCTTTCACAGAGAAAAGGGTTCTGCAAGAACTCCTAAAACTGAAGGTGGACAAAGCAATGGGTCCTGATGGAATTCACCCCAGAATTCTAAAAAATTAAGGAGGAACTAGTGAAACCACTGGCTACTGTTTTTAATAAATCATGGGAGGATGGTGTGGTACCCGAGGACTGGAGGAAGGCGGATGTGATTCCCCTTCACAAAGTGGGTCCAAGACAGAGGCAGGAAACTACAGACCTGTCAGTCTGACCTCTGTGGTAAGGAAAGTGATGGAGTCACTTCTGAAGGAAAGAATAGTCCAGTACCTAGAGGCCAGTGGAGCACAGGACCCAAGGCAGCATGGGTTCTACAGCGGAAGGTCATGTCAGACGATCTAATAGATTTCTTTGACTGGGTGACCAAAGTAGTAGACCAGGGAGGGGCTGTGGACATGGCCTACCTAGACTTTAGCAAGGCATTTGACACAGTCCCACACAAAGATTAATAGTCAAATTAACCAGCCTGGGAGTGGGACCCAGGGTGGTAGCCTGATAAACATTGGCTCAACAACAGGACACAGAAGGTAACTGTAAATGGAGTCCACCCTGAAAGAGGGTTGACTAGTGGGGCACCGCAGGGTTCAGTATTGGGTCCAGTCCTTTTTAATGTCTTCATCAGTGACATTGCAGAGGGACTGAAAGGAAAAGTATGCCTTTTTGCAGATGACACAAAGATCTGCAACAGAGTTGAAACACAAGGAGGCGTGGAAAGGATGAAAAGGGACTTGGCAAGGTTGGAGGAATGGTCAGAAATATGGCAGCTAGGATTCAATGCAAAGAAGTGCAAAATAATGCACCTGGGAAACAAGAACCCAGGGAAGAATACACAATGGGTGGGGAGGTAGTAACAACAACAAAAAGGAAAGGGACCTGGGGGTAATCATATCAGATGACCTTAAGGTTAGCAAGCAATGTGAGAAGGCAGTAGGGAGGGCTGGGGGTATACTGGGATGTATAGGGAGAGGCATCAGCAGCAGAAAACAGGAAGTTGTTATCCTCTGTACAGACAGTTGGTGAGACCCCATCTGGAGTACTGTGTCCAGTTCTGGAGACCCCATCTCCACAAGGATATAGACAGGATAGAGGCAGTCCAGAGGAGGGCAACTAAAATGGTGCAGGGTCTGCAAGAGAAGCCGTATGAGGAGAGACTAAAGGAGCTTAATATGTATACCCTTGAGGAAAGAAGGGAGAGGGGGACATGATAGAAACTTTTAAGTACCTCAGTGGAATCAACAAAGTCCAAGAGGGTAGCATCTTTCAGAAAAAGAGACTTGCAAGAACAAGGGGACACAATTTAAAGATAGAAGGAGGGCAGTTCAGGGGCAATGTGAGGACGTATTATTTCACAGAGAGGGTAGTGGATGCATGGAACAGCCTTCCTGAGGAGGTTGTGGGGTCTAAAACTGTGGGAGAATTCAAGAATGCATGGGACAGACATAAGGCAATTCTTGTGGGGGGTAGGAAGAAATAGGCCGTTGGTTAACTAGGATCTGCGGCCTATCCTGTAGGTAGGGAAATGGGCAGACTAGATGGGCCAAGCGGTCCTTATCTGCCATCAAAGTCTATGTTTCTATGTTTCTATCAGCATCTGTAAAGCGGGTATAATTGTTTTATTATTTATTGTGCTGCTACAGTGGCTAATAGTGAGTATGTAAATGAGGTTAGACCCTTTCCAGACCATCTTGTACAGTGGATTTGAGCTGGCAATCTGCTGGTTCTGTTCTTCTCTCACCAGATACTGGGAGTCTTTTGTGGAGGAGCCCGCACCAGTGTGAAGAGATCAGAAAACTCTGTGGGGAGCCTTCCTTCAGAAGGCCAACTAATGAAACTGGAGTCCAGACTAAACAATTGTGAGAGAGGAGTTCTGTAAGGCTGGAAAAACTTATCAAGCTCCACAGTTTTACTGGGGAGTATGAACATCATGTTGCGGTCCGTATCTTGATTTTGAAGGTATATTTGTTCGCTTTATGAAATTCTCCTCTGGTTACTCGGTTTTCCATCACCAGACCCAACTTTCATTTCCTCCCAATGACTTATTAGTTCATTAGTTTTTAGAGAGAAATTCTCTTTATATATTATTCAGAGACTTTTTTTTACTTGTTTTTAGCTTTTAAATGTTATTATATTAGTTCATGCAGTTGTTCTTTAATTTCATTGGTGGAGATTTAATCACATGACCCTAGCTGCATAAAGCACTTGTGTGGGCATCCTGACTCTCAGATCCGCCATTTCCATTTCATCTCCACAGCAGTAGCCTGTGATCCTGTGATGTTGGGAATCATAGCACTAGAGAACCTTTTTCTGTTCACATTTTAAAACCAAAAAATGTTCTTGCTTCAGCACCAGTACGTTTACAAAATTCAGTTTGCTAGACCATACAATAGCTGAGTAGCTGAGTAAGACTCTTATTAGCAAGTGAGGTTTGAAATTGTGCTGGAACCCCAATATAAAAGCTTGTTATAAACTTGGTACCTCAGGGCTGGCAGTTACCACACTTTGTATATATTAGGTTGTAATATTATCTATGAGCCCATGTGGTCTTAATCCATTGTTTAGATTTAATACCCTCATTTAATATTCTGGTAAATATAAGTGAGCAGTGGCTACTGGGTGCTCTGCTTCATTTATATATATATATATATATATATATATATATATATATATATATATATATATATATATTATGATATATTAGAACAACCCCTCACACCATGCATTTTGTTTTTGTTTTATAGATTAACAAGCTACTGGCTTCACTGGTCTAAAGATATTAGAGCAATCTATCTGGCACACGACATTGGACACTGAGAGATGGAGTGAAGGAGTTAGTATCCTAGAAAAGAAAGCTCTAACAAAATGGGTTGTGTATCTAAAAGAACTAAAACAGGACAGAAGCTTAAAAGAACATAACTGGGAAGAAGTTGGTTTTAAATTTGAGCAGCCTGAGCACTTTGCTATTAATGAGGAGACTTAAAGACTGGGTGCAATGTGAAACTGTTGTCCATGCTGTGTTATTTTTCTGATCTTTGAAATAACTGAGCAATTGAACTGGATCTATTGCTGAACTGCTGAATTACCACTGAACTCAGGTGTACTTCACACATGGGAAGAAAGAAGTTGTATGGCATCTCTGATGCTGATATTGAAACAAATCTGATCTCTCCATCTACCTCCTAGTAGATTAACATAATTGATGGTTTATTTAGTAGGCATTGCTGGTTGAAATTCTGTTTACAGTATCAGTTTGTAAAGAGCATATTTGTGTGGGTCTTATGTGAGACCTATCATATGTTATTCAATTGTAGGTGGCATATACTAGCTACATTGTTTAAAATGGTTAACACTAGACAGAAAAGAGTGAATAATCCTGATTTATCTCCCATAGTGCAGTACTTACTAAATAAGAGGAAATCAAGCCACATGAGGTAAACTAAAATCACTGAACATATACATATGATTGCTGAGAATAAGAATAAGACATAAACAACAAGAAATGGTGTTGATTCACTTTTAGTTACAATACCTGAAACAGGTTGTTTTGATACCTTCACAGGCTTTAGTGCTAGGGTAGTTACTCAGTAAGGGGAAGTTGAGGAGTAAAAAGTGCAAAGAGCAAGGATTACCGACTGATCCAGTCAAATTGTAACCTCTATTTTAAGGAAAAACTGGAAACCTCTCCTAAACTATGGCAGTCCAGTGAAAGTATTTTGGAAGAGAGGCATAGAGACAGGACTGATTTAGGTGAAGTTATACAGGAATTACAAGTTACCATAGATGGATTAAATTATTGTGAAAGTCAATTTAATGATACTCAGCATTGTAGAAATTGTTTGTGGAATGGGGTACCCAACCAAAATATGGCTGGGAACTCAGAAAATATGTGTTTCAGACCCAGTTGCCTAAGTGATGATCTCATTCTAATTATGAAGAATCAATACTGTGCAAATCTTATTCTCAAGGAACAATTTGTAATCAATAATAATTTATTGGATTCTGTCAGGGGGGAGGTGGCTATTAATAGAGCTAAACTGGATGATGTACTGTCTAGGATATCTCCCACTGATCCCACCAGTGCCTGTATTCTAATGTTACAGAAGGATCTATCAACTCCACTTAGGCCAGAATTTAGTATAGTACAGATACCAGACAGCCTGAATTCAAGTTTTAAGGTATATGGAAAAAAGACCCACAAGGGGAAAAGAAGGGGAAAAAATAATACCAAAACAAACAAGAATCCAGGCCCCAAAAGCATTCAGAAATTGTCAGTGTCAAGTGATAATCAATGGTTGGATGTAAGTCCTGAAATGAGAGCTTATCAGACTGACAATTCAGTAAGAACACTGAATAAGCCAAGTAATAAAGTGGGGGAATTCAGTCACCTAGAAAGGTTCCAACCATCATTGATGCCTTATCTTAGCATACTAGAAAATGAAATTAATCAACTAAATCAACAACTAAATTGTTTCTTAAAGGAAAACAGGAGATCTGTCAAGTTGATGTCAATACAATGACTGACATCGTAAACGGGATAAATAACAGAATTGTAAATAACATGTTAGACCCCAACCAAGATACTAGAAAGTCAGAAATACCCCCTCCTCTGGATGAGAATTCGGAGGTTCTCATCACTCACCCTTTAACTAGATTTTTGGGCCCAACTGATTGAGTTAAATTAGAAAAGCGCAATCTAGAGATGCAACTAATGAATAAACTGAGAAAGATCCAGATATAGACATCTGCAGGGAAGACATTGTGGAAGTAAGAAATATTTTAATTCAGGCTGCCACTATGGTGAATGTTTTATTTTCATCTCCTAGAGTAGTTGATTATGTGTGTTTGAATAGATTGACATAATAAAACAGAGATTTTATGGTAACGTACCCTAATCAACATCTCTTTAATATAAGAGGAAATCAAGAGGGGAAGACTATTGAAGACCAGGTATATCTTAGTTTGTTTGGACTGGCACCAATGGAAAATGAAAATTGGTATAAGCTAACTAAGACAATAAGTGTTCTACTGAATAATGTTTTACAAATTCCATTGGGTGAAGAAGGTAATATTACTACAAGAAGGTCAGGCAGTAATAGTCAGGTGGAAATTTTAGTACAAAATAGAAAATTGGCTGATCATATACTTCAAAAACAAGTGTGCTAGACAATATGGGCCTAAACGTGGAAGACTTAATTGTTTTGAGTGGTAGACCCAAAGCATGGTGCTCCAAAGATACTGACTATACAACAGAAATACCATTAAGGAATAGATTCTTGATGCTGGTAGAATGCAATGATTGATGGCTAAACATGCAAGAGGAAATATCAGCCACAGATAACATAGATAATATTGATAATGAGCAATATAATAATTCTTTATATCATTCATGTAATGTTGCTGGATGGTGAAAAAAAATATATGATAGTGACTGGAAATATTTTGTGATGAAATTTGATGTTAAATGTTTTCAGGAGACTTGACACAATGCCAATAACATCAATGTAAAAGGTTATCAATATTTTCATTCCCCCAGAAGTAAATCCCATAAACTGGGGAGATGTTTGGATGATCTGGCAACATTTGTAAAAACTGGTAGTTTTAGGAATGTGCAATGTCTCAAGCAAAAATGTTAATTTTGTTATTATTTATACAGGACATGAATCTCAGAGTTTTATACTTATAAATGGTTATATCCCACCCAACTATTCACCTATTTATCAGATGACAGTATGGGATAGTCTTGACAGTTGTATTATAGAGGTTCTGCAGGTTTTTCCAGATACCAGTATGCTATTAATATGAGATTTTAATGCAAGAATTAATAGATTTGATGGCTTTTCTGACAATTCCTTTTTTGCCTATACTAATTCCTTAGTTAATATGCCAGTCAGAAAGACCAAAGATAAGAAATTAAATAATGCTGGAAAGGAATTAATTAATATTCTAAAATAGTTTAATATTTCTCCTCTAAATGGAAGACTGGAAGGGGACAAAGAAGGTGAATTCACTCATGTTTCTACTAGTGAAGACTCATTAGTGGACCTGGCCTTTTGGTCAGGTTTGCTTGATTATTGGAATAGTATACACATTTTTGTTAGACTGAAGAGTGACCACTTTCTATTGATACTAGAAAGTGCCAATACAGGCATGCATGTGCAGAATTCTAGTACCAATGTGGTGCTCTTTAGTGAAATCAGAGCAGCAAAGAAAATAATATGGCAACACAATTCAGAGCCCCAAATATATCTGATAATCCAAAAGTCATTTATGAATGGGGATATTGGCAGTCTTCAAAATAAGGGTTTAGAACAACTAACGGAATCCTTAAATATTTTATTCAAGGAAATAAAGAAAAATTTAGAACACCCTTGTAAAACATACAATATGAACCAATAACTTGCTGGTTGGTTTCATCAGAACTGCAAAAACTTTAAGTCTCATACTATTAAATTATAAAGAACATATAAAAACGTCAGAATAAATAGGTATCAAAGGATCTAAACCAAGAGCGAGAAAGAAATACAAAGTAATCATTAAGGAAAAGAAAGCCAATTATTATGCCAAAAAATGGAAGCTGATACTGGAAGCCATCACAACAAACAATAGTAAAAAGTTTTTGCTGTTAGTTGCAAAGGGGATAGATAGCCATAAATTAGCAATAGATATGTATATATCTGAGAATACATGGTAGAACTTTTTACTGAGATATTTTGTGATCCAGAGGCTGAGGTGTCTTTGTCAGTGACTTGGTATAGCCATATTAACTTTCTACCAATATCTTCTGAAGAGGTGTACCTAGCCACAAATACATTAAAAAACATAAAATGGCAAGACCTGATGGTATACTTGCTGAAATTTATTGATGTCATACAAAACATTTGTGAAAGACATTAACAATATTTTATAATAAATGTATTAGAGCAAATCAATTCCCACTAACATAGTGAGGAGAAAATATCTTACTGATACATAAAAAGGGGAAGTACTGTAGATTTAGTTATGTACCGCCCTATTAGCTTACGCAATATCAACTTAAAACTCTTCTCCAAGATCTTATTGGAGAGGTTGAAGGTACAAGTGAATTTAACAGGGGGTATTTCCATCTTTCAGGAAGGCTTTAGATCCAATTATACAACCCTAGATAATGTCTTCATACTGAAATATAAAATTGAAATGTATGTCTTATTGCATGGACAAAAATGATATACAATTTTTATTGACTACTCCTTTGCCTTTGATTCCATTTCTAGGAGTGTACTTTGGAAACAATTGTTAAACATATGTATCAATAGTAATTTGGTGTCAGTAAATACTAGTTTGTACCAAAACACACGGTCCAGGGTAAGATTAGAAACCAGTGGGCAACTATCATTTCCTTTCAAAATCAGTAAGGGTCCAGCAGGGATGCATATTGGCACCCTTGTTATTCTCTTTATATGTTGATCAAATGCTGAGAGAACATGATTCAACCCCCTCATATTCATCTAAAATAAGGAAGTCATCTTGTGCAGCCCTTGCCTACACAAACAATATTGTATTGTTTTTGCTCTCAAAGAAAGAGCTGCAGAAGAAAATAGATTTCTTGCATACAAAATCTGAAGAGTTGCATCTAAAAATGTAGTACAATAAAATGAAAATTGTGACAGCTGGAGAAAGAAGCCTCACAGGTAAGTGGTTTATTGGACCAAAGAAGGTAGATGTGGTCCCAAATTATATATATCTCATGGAGTAGTATTTGATGCAAACTGTCTATGGAATACACATTTAAATATGATTCTGGGAAAACTAAAAAAAAGAATATGGGAATTGATAAGATTGAATTATAGGTTTGGTGGATCAACTATTAAAGCCCTAATACAGGTAATAAAGGCAAAGTTTCAAGCACAACTGCTGTATAGTACAGAAGTTTGGGAGTTTAAAAATACAAATAAGTTAATGATACCTCTTTTCAAGATGTTGAGAAATATGTTGGGACCAGGTCATCCTTGCTCTATGTCCTGTATCAGATCTGAACTGGAGATAACCAATATTAATGCAATGATTGAAATCAGAAAACTTAATTTTTGGATGAGACTGAGTAAATTACCTACCTCTTCATTTTCAAAACACTGTTTATCAGACAAAAAAAGGTGGTGTGAGTCTTGATACAAATATAAATATTGGTATACTACACTGGTAATGCTCCTGAGCAGGCACAAGTTATTAACACTTAAGAAGGCTGTAGATAAGGGAATTTTGTTAAGCACTCAATATAAAAACTATGCTACCAGAAGGGTTTATAATAATTGGAATAATGAAGATTTAAAGAATATAACCAATTCATCCTATTAAAGTTGGTTTGTGAAAAACAACTTTTTCTTTGGGTTTAAGGCTTATCTGGATATATTGACAGATCCAGAACTTTGAAGGGCTTTTATAAGATATACATTTGAACAATTTCCTAGTAACATACTGCAACTCCAATATAATAAACTTACTGTAGAATTGGATAACTGTTTAAGCAAAGGTAGCAGGTGTGACACAGGTATTATTCTGTGGTGCTTTGAAAGGGAGGCAAGTCCCATTGACACTTCATAGTGACACTCCCATAGATGAATTTCACAAATTGAGGAACAAAATTAATAAGTTAGGGAAAAGGAACAAAAATGATTATTATGTAAAAAAGGTAAATGAGTTATGTAAATCTGAACCCAAAAATGGTGGAAAACCACAAATACTATCCTCCAAAATAATAATGAGGAAGAACAAGTTGATAAGTGGGAAAATAATTGTGGATTTGAGAGATATGACAAAGAGAACCAATTTGTGTGACGTTAGTAGACGGCTTGAACTGCTAAAGGAAAGTGAGGGAGAATTGTGGGTGGTCCCAGATAAATATCTAGTGTCTGTTGAGGATGTAGCAAAAGCCCTAAAACAGCTAAAAGCAGGGGTCAACCTTAACTTTTTTTGCACTAGCCAGTCAGGCTAGTGAACCAGAGATTGCACTAGCCTGCATAAGTTTACAGTAGCTTGCAGTCAGTATGGTTAACAGTGATTTGCTAAATGAAAGGCAAATAAAATCACATTTGTCCTGCCAACAATCTTGACACCTACCAACTGATTTTGCACTGTGCCTTTAACTGCAAATTGCATATGCACTATCTCAGCTTTGGTGACTGAAGGGTCAGTGGTTCTGTCACTGATGACTGAAATGAACTTTGTCCCCATAATTTTTTCTCATAGTGCCATGTGTTCAGCCTCGGCTACATAGTGGATAAAGTTGCAGGCATATTTGTCATTCTGATATGCTGAACTGATATCTAGCCCTTTTATATCATCAAGGCTGCACATCCACACAAAGTCTGTGAAAGGACGTCCTTTCTTAGCAATTGCATGCCATGTGTGAAACAGTTTATCCAGATGATTAAGCGTTGCTTCATTCATGTTCATCAGCATTCCCTCCGCATTACTTGCCCCTGGAGTAGCAGTGCTGGCATCCTCCTTTTCCTTTGCCCTACCATGAGTTCACTGATATTATGGGATGAAACAGAGTCAAGCTGGAAGTTATCTGTACCGAAATGAAAATTATTGTTACTGCCTGCCTTACCCAACTGTGTTTCATGTTTGATACACAAATGGCAGAACATCAGATCTTTTGCACCATCACACCCCAACCAGTCATATTTTTCTAGCCAACATCACTTTGTCTTTCTGTGCTTATGATCTTTTATATGTCTTCATCAGCATGCTTTCTATTAATGTCAACTGGGTTACTGACTTTAATATATTTCCACATTTTCAGATTTGTAGTTAATAAATTTGTGCCATGAAAAGTGTGTGTGTCTTTTTCTTCCCTTTTTCCTTCCTTTTCCCACCCTGGCCACAGATCCCAGAAACACAGAAACATAGAAACATAGAATTTGACGGCAGATAAAGACAGCTTGACCCAACCAGTCTGCCCATTTCTCTACCTAATGGATAAGCTGCAGATCCTAGTTAACCAGCAGCCTAAATGTCTGATTGTCCCAGTTCTATTAAAAATGTTCACCAATAAAAGTAAATTCAGCAGCATAAACCCATACTGTTATTTATTTATCTTCATTCTTTGGCAACCAGGTGACTCTCATTGGGCATAAGACCCATTTACAGGGGTGTCCTAGGAACACAGGCAGGCTAAGTGACTTGCTTAGGGCCACACAGCATGCAAGTGGAGGCTGTGGAAATTTAAACCCAGGTCTTTTGGATGTACAAAGCCCATTCACAACCTGTTGCTCTCTCTGTTAAACACTCTCCAATTTTCCTTTCCATGACAGCCGTGTATTCTGATATGCTTTGACCATCTTTTTGATAACTGAACTATCAGTACTTGTGGTACCCTCAATACTACATTATGTTCCCTTTACCTCAGCAGCTGCTGCTGCTTCTTTTCAAATGTCTAAGACATCACATTCCACAATTTCAGACACACAGTTCCATGCTACAGTATTTATTCCAATGGCCTGTAAGGTGTAGCTAATCTCATGGAATGCTCAGGTTGGTAGTATAAAAAATAAGAGCAGCAGCTGCTGAGGACTTAGGAGAGAGATAATCAACACAGTGCCAAAGGCAATAAACATGTGAAAACTAATTTGAAAAAGTGGACCTAAAGCATATGAGAATATAAAAAAAACAAAAAAGAACCCATTACAGCATATAACGGTGTAAAAATGGTTTTCTAACAAAGCAGTAAATGACCATATGTAAAATTCAGAGTTGAAAAGATTAGGTTCATTTACTGCTAATGGTCTTAATGGCTGTACTTTACACCTTCTAGACAGACTGGTTTTACAAACAAAGGCCTGTGACAAGTGACATCAGAACAATTTTTGTTACTTGGACATGCATGCAACAGTGAATGATTTGATACAATCAGTTTTAATACTATCTGAGCACTCAAAATGGCCCAAAAACTGGACTACACTTAATCAAAACTGGATGACCAGATAAGGACCCTGAAAACCGGATTATCTGGTCTACAACTCAACAGGTGGCAACCCTAGAACTGTGTTGATCCTGGACACAGTCACTAATCTGCTTGCCATGCGTACTGAGCTAAACAAAGAAAGGAAAAGGAGAAAAGGTCTTTCCCAGCAAAAAATAAAAGCAGTAGTTAGTATAAAATGAAACAGTTTGTAAATGCACTGCACACACATTTATTTTTTTCATTTCGCTAATGCTAAGGCAGCACATAGTTAAACCTCTATGAAATGGTCCCAGCTTTAAATTAAATAACAGTTACATTTATGTATGCATTTGTTTATTGATTTGATAGCCAGGTTGACAATGGAACTGCAGCTTTCCACAGGAGGAATTGCACTAGCCCAGCCAGGCAAGTAACATAGATTCTGCACTAACCTGTGACAATCTGCACTTGTACCTGGTCTAGTAAATGAATGTTAAGATTGATCCCTGGCTAAAAGTAAACAAAGCAGTAGGACCAGATGGCATACCTAATTCGATTTTGCCTCAGAGAGCCACTTTAGTTGCACCATGGATTTGTAATTTGTTCAACAAGTCCATGTGGCTGGGAAAAATTCCAAACCAATGGAAACAGGCCCAGGTTTTGCTGTTCCCTAAGGTAAACACACCACACTGTGTAAACAAGTATTTTAGACCCATTTCACTAACCTGTGTCATATCCAAATTATTATGTGAGTAATTCATTGCCAACTGGTTATTGGAAAGTCGGTACATGGATCTCAATCAGTTTGGTTCCCTTAAGGGGAATTCCACTATATTAGCCTTGTTTAAATTCCAGGAGTTATGTATGAAGTCATGGGAGAGGGAGAACATGGTAAGAGTGGTCTTAGTTGACTATTGAAAAGCTCTTGATTTGATAGCTCATGACATTCTAGTAGACAAAATACAGGCTTTGGCAGTTCCTGTATGTACAATTAGACAGATCCAATACTTTCTCAAAGGAAGGTCACAGTGGATTGAGAAAAAGGAGTGGACATCAGAACAGGAATATTTGTATGGTGGAGTTCCATAGGGTACTAAACTAAGACCTGTTCTATTTCTTATTATGATTAATGATCCTCACACAATGGGACACTGTATTAAATATGTGGATGACACATCTGTGATTGATAGATTTGAGAAATTAAATCAAAGTGCTATGCAGGAGAATTTAAACAAGACCGAGGTTTAGACACATCTTAATAAGATGCAGATAAATCCAGACAAAATGCAAGAAATCAGATTTGGAAAAACTAAAAAAATGGAGTTACTTCCTCTTATATTTAGGGGTACTACTGTGGAGGTGGTAAAGAGTGTTAAATTGTTAGGACTAAAAATTCAAAATAACTTTAGATGGAAAAAGCAGGTGGTGGAGATGATAAAGAAGGCACATTCTAGAGTGCACTTTCTAACAATGTTAAAGAGATCAGGTGTGAGCCAGGAGGATTTGGTGTATTTCATGTATATTGTAGTTCATCCCATTTTGGGGTACGGGGCAATAGTATGGGATGGACGGTAAACCAAGGTTGAAAGTGAAGAGATCGAAAGAATGCAGAAGAGAGCCTTGCAGATAATTTTAGGTAGTGAAATTCCTTATTAAGATGCATTGAAAATTTGTTGGTTGGTAAGGTTAGACCAGAGAAGGATAGAAATGTCAAGGAAATTGTTTAATGAAATATGTAAACCTAAACACAAACAGCATTTACTGTTATCACCTATAGAGGTTGCAGTTTATGGATTAAGAAAGCAGGTTAAATGATGAAAACCAGTTTTTAGAACAATTACATATCAGACACAATTTGTTTATGATATTTTTAAATGATTGTTAAAATAATTTATTGTGTATAATTTGTTTTGCATAATTTCTATTTTACTTCTTGGTTGTTAGGATTATTTTTAATAAGTTTTTTTTTTTTTTTATTCATATGATTGTTTGTTGTATACAACTTCAGCTACTCCCATCCTTTGAGTGTTGGCTGCAACGTGTTAAATAAACTAAACTAAAACTAAACTAAAAAGTAGAAGAAAAGGCTGTAAGCACTCCAAATCCAGAATGATGCTCTGAAGCCAGACTTGATGGAGAAAAAGATTTGTTGAAAGTCCGCAGTAGCTCTCTACCAGCGCTTCAGCTCAACACTAGGGCTTTCATCAGGGGGTGTGGAATTAGGTAACTATACTTCCTCAGCAGGGGGGATTTAATGCACGTAATGTGGGTTTGCACATGGTGCTTAAAGGAATGATTGTATTGGCTAGGTCCATTTTTTAAATCCTGTTTATACAATAGACAAGATTACCTTGACTAATATATTGGTTCACACGGAAGATCAGTGGACCATTGAAAGAGTGGCTAATTATGGCCATGGGTGGAGCCTACAGCCATCCTGCTTTCACTTGAAAAAGGTGTTTCCTCGGAACACACCTTTAGGAGTTTTCAGTGTATCCTTCCATTCTGCAAATCTCCATGGCAGTTAAAGAAATACTCCCTTCTTTCCATTTAATTAGAATGAGGGACACATAACTCCAAGCTGCTTTTCTCTGAGAGCAAATGTGCACACCCTCCAAACAAACCTAAATATCTTTAAAACTATTCAAGGTTCACAAAAGCAGCCAGCGTGAAAGTTGTTCAGGGCAAAAAGACCTTTCTCATGAGGGTAGTCACTAATCTGAATTCTTTATAATTTGTAAACTATTGTCTTCCAAACAGTCTCATTTATTTTTTTCTCTCTCTGAGTGAATACAGTAGGAGTCATGCCAAACAAATATAAATATCTCAGAAAGTATACAAGTTACCAATATATGACCAACATGAAAGTTGTTCAGGACAAAATGGCCTTTCATATGAGGGTAGTCACTAATCTGAATTGATTAGATTTAGTTAAAAATAGCCATCTGAAAGGAGAAAATTGTGATGAAAAATGAAAATTCGTGTAATCAGGCGGCCATAGTTTAAAAAATATAATCAGTGCAGCTTAATGAATTGGCTCATTTGAAAGGTAATTGTGTCCTGAACAACTTTCTTACTGATGGTTTATGTAAAACTCATATACTTTTAGAGATACTTATATTTGTTTGGCATAACTCCTATGAAAAATTAAAATTGAGATAATTAGATGGCCATAGTTTAAAAAATGTAATTATTGCAGCTTAATGAATAGGCTCATTGGAAAGGTCTTGTTGTCCTGAATAACTTTTATAAGGTTTATTATCTGTAAGTTGTATATTTTTAGACATATTTACATTTGTTTATCATAACTCCTATTATACTTCTAAACAGCTTCAGCTTTGTGAATTACTATACCAAGACAGGATTAGTTCCATTAAAAGAAAGCTATTCCAAAGTCAAATTTCACTGACTTGAAAGTTCACTCCCCAATACACACTATAAACCAAGTGATGATTCATTTTAAAACCCTCTGTTTGTGTCTGTACTACAGTAGCATTAGATAAAGTTCAACTTGTATTTCACATTTGTTCTTTATTCCGCCTCCCCATTATATATTGCTGAGGTCATTTGCATGAAAAAAGGAGATTTTTGCTCCTGAAGAATTCATCTATTTATGTTGTTGTCTCCCTACCTGAGGTCATAATGCAGTGCTTGTGACATCACAGTTACTCTCATGGCAACAGATTGTGATATCATAACAGAGTATCATGACTTGAAGTAGGGGCTAAGCTATAGAGGCAGATTAACTTTGAAGTAACTGCAAGGGATAATAAATCATGTATTCATGCACATTTTCTCAGTAATAAATAATGGGGAGTTAAATTTAGAATATATTTAGAATACAAGCAGAATTTTGCCTAATTATTATGTTTTTCAAAGTTTTCTTAGCAGCGTCGGTAGCTCTTTAAGCAATACATAGTAAATAATGTTAAAAGCCTTATAAATATGAAAATATATATGTGTTAAGTGAAAAATAGGTTAGAATATTACCTGCCCTACTGTAAGTTAAGCATTCATCAGCTGTTTCACACAGTGGTGTCAATCAAATTTGACACAGTGTACTGTTCAGATACATTTTTCTTAAACTCTGAGTACAGTAAGTCCATATTACTCATGAATAGTCAAACTTATACTATCTTAAACAAGATATATCTGAAATTCTATAACAGGTGACTAGTATATGTGTACATTCAAAACCTAAACCCAGCACAGACCCCCTTGTAATTGAGATACTGTTATCCTAATATGTCCATGTATCAACATGTGTCCATATGTACCTAATCACTGTTGTATTAAATAATAATTCTATAAATCTAAAACCAAAACAAAACACAACTGATGGCTTCAGTTTTTATTCAGGCATAGTAAAAATAGGTATCACTTAGAGGTATGAGTATAATTTATACAAACAGAGACATTTCAAACAACTGTACATAAGTAATCAACTCCTGTCCCCTTTAACTCAAGGGGTCATTTCTAAAATGTGCAGATGAGTATGGGGACCACATTTTCAGAGCATGCCACCACTGGCAGCAGCTACTTCAAGACTGCTACTACCTTCTCCTAATACAATCAGGGGAAACCCAGAAGTAGCCTACTGGCACTGAGATCGACATGGTTAAGGCACATTAACAGAAATTACTGCTTAGAAAAGAATGAGAAAGTGACTGTGATGATTTTTACAGTTGTGTGGGCCAGGATCCACAGATGTTATGCCATCATCAGATTTCTTAAAGAGCACTGTAGAAGCACTTAACCAGACTGTTGTCTGATGTTCTACCCCAGTGCTCCAGCATAGTTTTCAGTGATTCTGTTTATGCAGCCCTTCTCCTCTGCAGGCCACATAAACATACCCACTTCCTGGTACACTACTTTTCCTTTCGACAAGTGTGGATGTGATGGCCGCCATGTGCTGCATGGTAGTGCAGACTTAAACTGTGCATGCATGAATATCATACATATGTATGTAACCCCCACACTATTTTTGGCTAGCTGGCACCCACTTTAAAAGGACTACTGACAACTATATGGTATACAATTTTCTTTTGGCAGAACTACACTCATGGGACCACCCCTAGCATTGGAGTTTACATCAGTCTCATTATCTAGAGGATGGGGTGGGGGTACATACTAAAATGGACCATTTTATTTACAACCAGAACCAGGGGAAAGGATGCTAGACATATGCTAGACCTAACTGCTGAGGAGCCCTAATAACGTTCACACTAGAAGCAATAAGTGGAATGTCCATAGTAGTAACCGGGATTTTGCAGTATGACTTTATTTATAGATGTTATTCAAAGCAAGGGTGGTCCCCCAGATGTTTATCATTGCAATACAGGCACAATCTCTTTTGAAGGATACTATGCTTGGCAGTACTGTTTTCCACAAAAAACAGCTTTATCTCTATTCCAAAGTGTATATCTGTGGGAAGTGCCACACACTTTAAACATTTTCCACACATTTCCATTTCCAAAGTGTATATCTATGGAATGTGCCACACACTTTAAAATCCTATTGGTGCCTGGTTATTGTCCAGGGAATGCTGGTGCTCATCCATGAACCACTTAGCCCTGCCTGAAACTCCAGATGGCATTCCCCATACTTTGCCCCAAACAGCCTCTACCATTCCTTTATGGTTACACCAAATGAGTCTCCAGTCCCCAATGAATTGCTAAAGACTTCCAACTTTAACTTTAAATTCAGCACAGTTCTGTTGAAAGGGGTCCTGACCAGTGCAATCTAGCCTTATCTAGGGCACACGCACCTCAGACAACTCCCTCAGAGAACAGTCTCAAATTCTGTACTCACAGATTAGTTGTTCCATCCTCCCAGTCTTGGAAATAACAAAAGGCATCTTTCTTTCTCAGGTAGCTGTCAGTTTCTACTCATTGTTCTTTATTAAGGCAGCTGTGAATTTCAGGAACCTCCGGGGATTGCCCCTTGGATCCACAAGACCTGCATTCCCTCTCACTCCCC
This sequence comes from Neoceratodus forsteri, assembly GCA_016271365.2. Taxonomy (NCBI): domain Eukaryota; kingdom Metazoa; phylum Chordata; order Ceratodontiformes; family Ceratodontidae; genus Neoceratodus; species Neoceratodus forsteri. The sequence continues at coordinate 315,181,021 of CM057451.1, read as the reverse complement.
CTGGAGTGAAACCAAAGAGTCCTGCAGGTGAACTGAAGATTTTACCAAACTAGGGTGAGAAATACCAGGGCTCCCTTTGATAGAGCCCCAGTGGCATATCTCCTGCCAATCTAACTGCAACACTTGAACTTACTGATGAACATTCTAAGCTCCCCAAGAACAGCTGACTCTAAACTGGTTATGCTGCTGTGAGAGTTCTAAATGACATAATCATCCTTCTCTCAGGCTAGCTGAGTAAACAATGATGTCATTATGTAGAAAGCCCCCTAATGACCTCCCCACCAGCTGTCTTTTCCTATCTGCCTAAGACTAGTTCTAATGGGAGTCTAGTAACCTGAGGGGACTGGGCTGTTACACTTGGCTATGTCGGCACCGTCATGTTGCACAAGGCTGACTCTGGGGTAAACTGCAGATGTGCGAGTATCATGCATGCGCGCAGTACTATAATCGCTGCAGCATTACAGCTGACTCCTGTGCAGTGAGAGCACAGCATATTCTGTTCACCACTCTTGCCGCTCCTAAAAGCTTTCCACTGCCATATTGGCTCCTACCAGAGTTGTATTTTTTCAAGCAATAAATACATTTAAGAGATGGTTGGTATCAAGCCAAACTTGAGATAATATATAAGACTGCTAGGACTCTAAATGTGCAATAATTATTGTGATGGAATGCTTTTTATGAATTATTTAGCTCTTGAGTAGATTGGCAGGATCTACAGTAGCTGAGCTATTTTATTTAAAGAGTTGTAATAGATGCTTGTAAGACTGTAAAGTATGTTGTATGTTTATGATATATTAACTGTATTTTAAATTTTAAAGGCTATCTAGCTAAACAATGAATAACTTTGATTGATTGGCCTGTGAGCTGTACAGGGTAAACATTACCTCCATTTTCCTACTGGTGATACCCCTGCCTATGCACCCGAGCATCTTGAGAGCCTTCCTCACTGTCTTATCACACTGCTTGGTTACTTTCAGGTCATCAGAAATTATTACCATCAGGTCCATTTCCTGTTTGGTGGTTGGCAGTACTTCCCCTCCCAATTGATACATTGCCCTTGGGTTTCTGTGCCCCAAGTGCACTAAAAAAAGTTCATGGGCAATGGTTTACATTTTTAAATCCATTGATCACATTTTAGATAAGAACTATAGATGAATTTTGTCACTTTCCCCATAATCCAATGTCTTAGTGTGGTGTTCAGCCAAATTAACATTCATCTTGAGCAAAGTAATATCTTAATATTGTATCAGCACTGATTTAGAGGAGAACATACAGTAGTACTGTAACAGGTATGGTCAAATTAACTGGTCGAATTAACTGGCTCCTTTCATGAGGCTTTGGAACCTGGGGGCATGGCCACCACAACATCTCTTATTTATCTAAAGCTTAGGATTTGGTTCAGCATGGTTACCTGCTGGCAAACTTCAGGGACTTTGTGTTGTTGTTTTATGGTTTAGGGAATTATTTAACTGACAGGATACATACAGTTTTTGTTAATGGTGCTTTGTCTTCCCTGGCTTGGGTTGATACTGGTATTCCTCAGAACTCAATTTTGTGCATTGTTTTGTTCAGTGTTTCTTTTTTCAATGACTTTCTCTCATTTATTTCTGTTTCTCAAGTTATTTTATCTGCTTATAAATTATAATATTGCTTTTTATACTACTGATTCTAGCTATGATTTTCTTGTCACACATGCTTCAGATTGGTTTTGGCATGTTTCAAGATTAGCTAATGAAGAATGTCCTAATATTTATAGTTTCAGAAACTGAGCTTATGCTTTTAGAAACCAGATCTAAATTAACCCTTTCTTCTTCTTTTGTAATAATTAATTATTGTAGTGCTTAGAAAATTGAATTAGTTGAGCAATTCATATAATTAAGTTTTACTTGGATATAGAGAATACTGGATGGGCAACCATGCACAACCAGCCTGTGTTACAACAACAGGGGTCAGACGTAATCAGAACCCTGGGACAACAGCTCAGGCTGGTTGGGCATATGGTTACCCAGCCAAGATTTTTTTTATAGTGTTTAGGGTTTTTTTGTTTGTTTTTTATTTATCTTTAAAGTCATTTAAGGAAGAAATCATTGTGACTGCATGTGCATGTCAGTGTAAACTGAGAAATGGAAAGTGGAGCCACAGTGAAATTGTTAAAAGCAAAGTTACCACAAAAAAATCTACTTTAAAAACAAGTTACTGTGGACGTATCTTTGCCATCTTCTGTTTGTTGTTTGCAATACATTTGATTTTTGAGTATATGCCAGGCTATACCCTCTCCCTGGAGCTCTGTAATGTCACTTTTTTTATAAACTGATTTGTGTGTGCAGTGGCTCTTAGACCAGGTAGCTTGAGGAATTCCAAATCAGCTGGAACACAGTTATACTACAGAAGGGTACAATGATGTCCTATTACCTTTGAACTGTGTAACAACAAAGTTTCAGTTGGTACAGAAATCCATACAGAACAAGCACTCACCAGACACTATAGTTTATCTTTTAACAGTCATATTAACTTTTTGATAAAATCAGCACATATATACCCTTGATCACTTTATAGGATGAAAGACTGAATCTCTTCTGAGTTTAAAAGAGTACTAGCCTAATCACTAATGTTATCATTACTTGATTATGGATTACTGATATATTCCTCTGCTTGTGAGACTTTGCTAGAGTCAAAATTTTATATAATAATGTCTGTGAGTTTGTAACTTCTTGTCCAAGGCATGCACATCATTGTGCTTTGTATTTCTCTTCAGGGTGGTTTTCTTTTGAGTCCTATTGCAACTAATTTAGGCTAATTAGTTTTAGGAGATTTGTGAAGGACCCAGTTACAGTCTCCTTGAAGACTACACTGAGTGAACATTTTCTAACTCAGTGTACCAAGATGTCTTCAAAGCAAAGTATGACTGCCATACAATAATTAATTATTACAAAAGAAGAAGAAAGGGTTAATTTAGATATGGTTTCTAGACCAGGGAGGGGCTGTGGATATGGCCTACCTAGACTTTAGCAAGGCATTTGACACAGTCCCGCACAAAAGATTAATAATCAAGTTAGCCAGCCTGGGAGTGGTCCCAGGGTGGTAGCCTGGGTAGCAAACTGGCTGCACAACAGGACACAGAAGGTAATAGTGAATGGAACACATTCTGAAGAAAGGGGGGTTACTAGTGGAGTACCTCAGGGCTCAGTACTGGGTCCAGTCCTCCTTAACGTCTTTATAGGTGACATTGCAGAGGGTCTGGAAGTAAAGGTATGCCTCTTTGCAGATGACACAAAGATCTGTAACAGAGTTGATACACAAGGGGGGGTAGAAAGGATGAGAAAGGACTTGGCAAGGTTGGAGGAATGGTCAGGCATATGGCAACTTAGATTCAATGCAAAGAAGTACAAAGTAATGCACCTGGGAAATAAAAATCCAGGAGAAGAGTACACAATAGCAGCGGAGGTACTAACAACAACAATAATGGAAAGGGATCTGTGTGTAATCATATCAGATGACCTAAAGGTGGGTAAGCAATGTGAGAAGTCAGTAAGGAGAGCCAGGGGATACTGGGATGCATAGGGAAGGGCATCAAAAGTAGAAAAAGGGAAGTGGTTATCCCTCTGTACAGACAGTTGGTGAGACCCCATCTGGAGTACTGTGTGCAGTTTTGGAGACCTCATCTACGCAAGGACATAGACAGGATGGAAGCAGTCCAGAGGAGGGCAACTACAGTGGTGCAGGGTCTACATCAGAAATCATATGAAGAGAGGCTGAGAGAGCTTAATATGTATACACTTGATGAAAGGAGGGATGGGGGGACATGATAGAAACTTTTAAGTACCTCAAGGGAATCAACAAAGTCCAGGAGGTAGCCTCTTTCAGAAAAGAGATGTGTAAGAACAAGGGGGTACAATTTAAAGTTGGGGGGGACGGCTCAGGGGTAATGTGAGGAAATTATTTTTCACGGAGAGAATGGTAGACGCATGGAACTGCCTTCCTGGAGAGGTTGTGGGGTCTAAAACAGTGGGGGAATTCAAACATGCATGGAACAGACGTAAGACAATTATAGTGGGGGTTTGGAGGAAGTAGGCTGTTGGTTAACTAGAATCTGCAGCTTATCCAATAGGTAGGGAAATGGGCAGACTGGGTGGGCCAAGTGGTCCTTATCTGCTGTCAAAGTCTATGTTTCTATGTTTCTATTTTTAAGACACCCTTAGGTCAGTGTTCCTTTATACATAAGGGTTAAAAGAATGGCATGTGCTACCAAATGCTTTTCATGAAACTAATTCATATGTCATTTTTAAATTTAAACTGAAACATCTTTGTTTTGTAAATGCTTCTTGCTTGTGTACCTGGTGAGCAGATTTGGAATACAATTCACCTGTGTGATCAGGTCGGGGCAGGGGTGAGTGCCACTAGCCTACCAGGGCTTCCACAGTATGGACATCATGGTTACCAGGAATGCGGGTAGGGAGAGGGGTTACACTGTACCTAATGGGATGTTACCAGGGGATATCATAGTACTGAGGCAGATTCAGATGGGAGGGATCTACTGGACCACAAGGGATACTGTTGACCCTGGCAGTAAATTTGTGATCAGACAATGGACAGATGGGGTGTACCACAGGACTTCCAGGAAATATGTGTCCCACACACAGCCCTTGCAGGGTGCCCAGTACATTCCACTGGGTGCATCCCTGCAATACTCATGCAAATGGGGCCATAATGACATGCAAATGGTTCCATTGCAACTTGCATGCCTAATGGCCCTATTTGCGTGTTTGTGGTTGTGAATGGCAGATTTGGGTGCAGTGCATCTGGAGATGCACTTCCCCATTGGTTTCCCAGTCCAGCCAGTGGGTTGTGCCAGCACATCCTGGGCTGGGTGCAACTGTGGTATTCACAGAGGGGTTGTGCTGGAAGCATCCACTGGCACATCTTCTGTGAATACCACAGTTTGTGCTCAGTGCATCTCATTTGCGCCAGGGCATCCAAGATGCACCAAGCTCAAGTGCTTTGTGAATCCTGTCCAGTATGTGGTGACTGGGACAATCACACTGAGCCAGACTTTCAGGTGCAAGCTGCGGGGTTGGGGGGGGTCAGCAGTGAGTGAAATAGCAATAACAAATAAGGTGAAATGGTATGACAATCCAAGATTTTTAAAAAAATGCAAGTGGCACAGCAAGTGAGTACAAGCTGGCTTGTACAGGAGGTAAAGCAATATAACCCCACAAGGTGCAATAGCCCTTTAGAAAAAAAACATGAGGGGGATGTGTCAGGAAAGAAATGTTGTGGGCATTGTGGGAAGAATGAGCACAGAAAAATGAAGTCTGTTTTGCCAGCAGGTGCTTGTGTAGGAAATGTAACAAGAAAGGACATTGTGTGTGGTTCTTACCATGCAAAAAGGAGTCAGGGAAGTAACTTGTGGTCCTCTGCCTGATACATTTTTCCTGGGCTCCTTACTGAATATAGGCCAGTGGAAATTTGCATGGTGAGTGGACAAAGAGATCTGCAACACCACAATAACATTTAAAGCAGATGCTGGGGCTGTTACCATGCAATGTACAGTATGCAGTGAAGAGATTTATAACAAATTTAACCCAAAGTCTGCCATGTAGCAGCCTTGACACTTGTTAGTCCAGTGGTATGACTGAACAGTTTGGGAACCAATTAGAATTCAGACCTCCTAAAAAGGGAGAGTGACAATCTGTGGGATTTTATTGTCAAAGCTTCTATGATTAATAATCTTTTAGGGAGAGTCTCAGCCTTTGCCATGGCCCTTGTGTAAGGGGTAGATGGGCTAGAAACAATGTTGGAAAGAACAAACTGCTGAAATTTGACCCAGTGCAAATTTGCTGTGACCAGGAGTGACTCCCTATGCATTAAACACAGCGCCATTGACAATGCTTTCCAAAGTGAGAAAGGAACTTGGCTGGATAGAAAGTAGTGGGGTATTTGAATGAATAACAAAGCCAGCATCCTGGTTTGCCCTAATGGTAACAGTGATAAAGTAGCCAGGGAAAGTTTATATGTGAGTGGACTTGAAATGACTCAATGAAGCTTTATCCAGGGAATATGTGTTCTCTCTACTATTGAGGACATCATATCCAGACTTCAGAAGCTTTCATGGTTTGCTGTTTAAATGCTGTCAGTTAATTTGGGCAGGTTCCATTTCCCCCTGCTAACACTGAGCAGATGATCTTCATAATTCCATTTGTCAGGTATTGCTGTCAGTGTCTACCATTTGGAATCACCAATGGCACTGAAATATTTCAAAGAAAATGAGTGAAATCCTATGTGAAACAGATAGGGCAGATGTTTACATGGATATAATTTGGGTTTATGGCACTACTAAAGAGGAGTATGATAACAGACTGCAGCTGGCTCTGTAGTCAGTCAGGGCTGCCAGATTAGAACTGAAAAAATAAAAGTGGGTTACATCAGCCCCAATAATAGTTCTTCTGTCACATCACTGACAAAGAGGGCATACAACATGACATACAAAAGGTCAAGGCTGTTGCAGAGATATTACTCCCAGCAAACATACAAAAGTTGGGGAGAGTTGTGGAAATGATAAACTTTTGGGACATGTATTTCCAAAACCTCTCCACAAAGAAATAAGCCTAGTATGAATTGTTCAGACCAGGCACAGACTGGATGTGGGACCAAGCACAGGACAGGGATTTTCACCCGACAGTCTGACCTCAATCATGTGCTAGCTCATGGTGACCATACAAAGATTAGTAGAGTATCAGGATGAGAATAGTCTCCAGGATGAGAGGCAACACAGGTTTATGGGATGGAGGGAAAGATTAGTAGATTATATGAGTGAGAATGGTCTCAAGGATGAGATGCAACACAGGTTTATGGGAGGGAGGTTTTGCCCAACAAATCTGATTGACTTCTTTGACTTGGTCACTAAACAGTGGACAGGGGACAAGCAGTGGACATCCTTTACCTGGACTTCAGCAAGGCTTTTGACTCTACCCAACAAGAGGTTGATCAGGAAGCTTGTAGTTCTAGGGGTTTATGAGAAGTTGACCAGGTGGGTGGAAAGCTGGCTGAGGGGCAGGACTCAGAACATGGTGGAGGGAGGTGAATTCTCCAGCACAACAGAGGTCACCGGTGGGGTCCCACAGGGCTTGGTGCTTGGATCAGTGCTGTTCAATGTCTTCATCAATGATATAGGGAATGAAATCAAGGGCAATATTTGTCTATTTGTAGATGAAACAAAGCTGTTTGGGAGGGTAGCCACAGCAGAAGGGACACAAGACCTAAAGGAAGATCTGGAGAACCTAGAGACATAGTCCAGGATTTTGCAACTTGGCTTCAATACAAAGAAATGCAAGGTTACGCACACTGGAGCCAAGAACCCAAGTAATGAGTACAACCTTGGAGGGGACAAGGTATCTGCATCTGAGAAGAAGAAGGACCTGGGAGTGATGATCACTAATGACCATAGACACTTCACACAATGTAGGAAAGCAGCAGCAAAAGCAAATAAAATGTTGGGCTGCATTGCTGGGGGATCAGCAAGAGGCAGGAGGAGGTAATCCTGTCCTTGTGCAAGTCATTAGTGAGGCCACATCTGGAGTGCAGTGTACAGTACTGGTAACAATAACTTAAAGAGGACACAAACCTGCTGGAGACAGTCCAAAGAAAGACAACTATGATGAAAATGAGCCACCAAGGTAGGACATACAAGCAGAGGTCGGAGGCTCTAAGCATGTACTCCCTGATGAAGAGGAGAGAGAGAGAGAGAGAGAGAGAGAGAGAGAGAAAATGATTGAGACCTCCAAGAATTTGAAAGGAATAAATAGGATGGAAAAGGAAGGTTTCTTCAAACTTAGTGGGAACCAAAACACAAGGGGACACTGTCTCAAGCTGGTGGGGGGATTATGAAAGAGGCTAGGAAGCATTTCTTCATGAATAGGGTGGTGGTGGGTTGGAATTGTGCTTCCTGAAGAGGTGGTTTCATTGAATATGGTAGGCAGCTTCAAGAGAGGCTGAGAAATGGTTAAGGGGAAAATAAGGGCCTAGAGAGGGGCAGACTGAAGGGAACAGCAGACTGGGGGGGGCAGGGTCACTAGCTGATGCTGAGTATGCAATATGAGCAGACTCAATAGATCTAGTGGCCTTATTCCGCTGGCTTTGTCGTATGTTCATATGGTCATACTGAAGGTCATGGTATGGCTGACCAGAACATTTGAGCAACGTCCCTGAGGAGGCACATGTTTTCTACCTTATGTGAGAGGCCACTTGTCTGGTATTTAGGGGTGATGATATGCAAACCTTATAGTGATATCCACAGTACTAGGAGTTGAGATTCTAAATAAAGTGCATGAAGGACACCGTATCATGACAAAATGTTGAGAGGGGGCTTGAATCTCTGTGTGGCACCTGTGCATAGGAAGAGACATAAAACTCAAGATGGAATCTTGTGAGTCCTGGAGTGTATGAAGACAATTGAAGCAGAAACAACCTTTTCTGTGTATCCCCCTGTCAGACTGGCCAAGACAGAAAATAGCATGTAAGCCATTACTAGTAGCCATTACCATCTCTGCCAGATTCATAGATACACACATAGATACTGACAGCAGATAAAGAACTTTGGCCCACCTAGTCTTCTCAATTGCGCATGTAATTTTGTCTCTTCAAGCTTCCCTTGAACTGGGTTGTCCCCTTCCCCCAACTGTTAGGATCCCCTGAAGCCTATCCCATGCATTCTTGAATCCCATTATCATTTCACCACTTCCTCTGGCAGGACCCCCACCACCTCCTCTGGCAGGGCATTCCACTTGTCCACCACCCTCTTCATGAAGAAATACTTCCTCACGTTACCTCTGAACCTCCCTCCCTCAGATTTTATCCCATGACCCCTAATCCTGGAACATCTCTTTCTCTGAAAAATATTTTTTTCCTGTACCTTGTTCCTGCCTGTAAGGTACTTGTACTGTATGTCTCTATCATATCTCCCTTCTCCTTCTTCTCCTCCAGGGTGTACATATTCAAGTCCTTAAGCCTGTCCTTGTAGGACTTGTGATGCAAACCCTGTACCATCTTGGTTGCCATCCTCTGAACTGTCTATATCCTTACGTAGGTAAGGCCCATAGAAATGGACACTGTACTCCAGGTGCGGCCTCACTAATGTCTTGCACAGTGGACTTAATACCTCCCTTTTCCAGCTGGTGATGCTCCAGCCTATGTATCCCAGCATCCTATTTGCTTTACCCAGCACCTTGTCTTACTGACTCCCAACCTTTAGGTCATCAGAGATGATATCCCCTTGGTCCCATTTCTGCTTGGAACATGCTATACCCTCCCTCCCCTCAGCTGATATGATGTTCCAGGGCTTTTGTGTCCCATGTGCATTATTCTGCACTTTTTGTGCAATAAATCACAACTGCCACACCCTTGACTATTCCTCAAGCTTCTGCAGGTCTCTCCTCATTCTATCCACTTCCTCCAACATGTCCACTCTGTTACAGAGTTTTGTGTCATCAACAAATAAGGGAAATTCTCTCGTCTATGTTATGTGTAATGTCACTGATAAAGATGTTGAACAGGACCGGAGCCAGCACTGATCCTAGTGGCACTCCACTGGTCACCCTTCCCTCTGCGGAGTGACAGCTATTTACCACCACCCTCTGAGTCCTGCCATCCAGCCAATTCCTCACCCACCACACTACTGTCCCACCCACACCCATATTTCCCAACTTGTTTAACAGCCTCTTATGGGGCACAATGTCAAGACCTTACTGAACTCCAGATAGGCCACTTCCATTGCCTCCCCGATCCACCTCCCTTGTCACCCAGTGGAATAATTCAGTGTAGTTAGTCTGGCACGACCGCCCCAGTAAAACCATGCTGCCTTGGGTCCTATAGACCTTTGGCCATAAGGTGTTCCACTAATTTCTCCTTCAGTAGTGCTTCCATAATCATCCCCACTACTGAGGTGAGGCTGACCAGTCTGTGGTTACCTGCTTCCTCTCTGTTCCCACTCTTGTATATGGGGACTACATCAGCTGTTCTCCAGTCTTTGGACACCTCACCTGTTTCCAGTGATTGGCTAAACAAGGTCACCAAAAGTTTAGCCACCACTTCTCTGAGCTCCATCAACACTCTGGGGTGCACCCTTTCTGGGCCCATAGCAGTATTGACTCATTTCTTCCAGTTCCTTTAGGAACCTTTCCCTTGGAAAGGGACTTGTATCCATTTCTGTGCCCCCCCCTCACTGTACTTCCTTCTGGCCTGCTAACCACCCCTTCTACTATAAAGACTGAGCAGAAATATCTGTTCAGTATATCTGCTTTACTGTTGTCATCCTCAACACTACTCTCGCTCTCACCCTTTAGCCTCACTATCACTTTCTTTGCCTTCCTTTTTTCACTTACATAACTGCAAAGGGTTTTGTCCCCTCTAACCACTGTTTTCTCAATGCGCTCCTCTGTCTAAGCTTTGGCTTCCCTTACAGTCCTCCCTGCTTCCCTATACTTCCCTGGTACCTCTCTCTATCACCTTCTGCCTCTCTCTTTTGGTATTGTTTGAATGCAGTTCTTTCGGCTTTCAATTTCTCTGCTTCCTCCTTGGAATACCATAAGGGTTTCCTCTTCCTTTTCCCCTTGTTAACCTGCTTAATGCGTAATTTTGTTACCCTTGCTATCCCTGTTTTAAATACTGTCCACTGTTGCTTCACCGCTAATTCTTTCCCCATTCTAGCAAGTGCTTCTTCCAAGCATTTCCCCATTCTCCCAAAATCTGCCCTCCTAAAGTCTAGGATATGTGTTTTAGTGTGGCATAGATCTGCCCATTTAGTTATTTCAAACCACGGTGTCCAGTGGTCACTGTTCCCCAGGAGCTCCCCCACTGTTACCCCATCACACTGTCCTTGTTTGTGAGCACCAAGTCTAGCATTGCCTCCTGCTGGGTTAGTTCCATGACCAATTTTTTAAGGAAGACTCCCTTATGGGATTCCAGGATAAATCTGCTCCTGACTGATTCTGCTGCTAGGAGACTCCAGTCCACGTCTGGCATGTTGAAGTCTCCAACCAGCACCACCGCCCCCTTTTAAGCCATTCTTTGGATGTCAAACAACAATTTCCTACCTGTCTCTTCCACCTGGGTTGGTGGTCTATAGACTACTGCTGTGCAGATGGCTGCCCCCATTTTTCTTTTAAGCTTAACCCACAATATCTTCCCCCTCCTTGTTCCCCTTGGACCTCTATGGCCTTAATGCTATCTTTCACATACTGTACCACTCCTCCCCCCTTCCTGTCTCTCCTGAAAAGGTTATAGCCAGGTATGGCCATTTCCCAGTTGTGGTTATCATTACACCAGGTCTCCTTGATGGCCACAATGTCCAGGTCTGACTGTGCCATAGTTGCCTCCAGGTCCTCCATCTTGTTGTTAAGGCTCCTGGCATTGACACACATGACTCTCCATGATGTAACTTCCCTCCCCTGTTTTGTTGTCCTTCACTCCCCCATTCCTGGGTGATCTTTTTGCCTGGCCCACCCTGCCTTCTGCCCTTCTGTTGTATTCTGCCCTTTGGTTGTATGTCCACTCCTTGGGTACCTGTGTCCCTTCTATTCTTCCCTTCCTCCATCTTTTGCACTTTGCATTGCTGTGCTAGCCCCCCCTACTTGTCCCCTGTTCCTTTGCTAGCTTCTGGGGGGGGGGCAATCAACTTCCCTTCTTGATGGCCGGCCCTCCCCCACCTAGTTTGAATGCTTGCCAATGTAGCATTTAAACTTTTCATTGAGGATCAGGGTTCCTCTCCATGGTGGATGCAGGCCATCAGGCTTGAATAAGCTCCCATCCCTCCAGATGGGTTCCCAGTCACCAATAAATCAGAACCTTTCCTTGCTGCACCAGTTCTGCAACCATGTGTTAAAGTTTCTGGTGTGGATGCTCCTATGCTCGCCCATGCCTCTCACAGATAGTACTTCTGAAAAGGTGATGGAAGTAGCTACTTGCTTGAGACCCCTCCCCAGTCTTCTAATCTCTTCCTGAACTGCTTTAGGTTCCCTGTTTGCCAGGTCATTAATTCCTAGGTGGATAATGACATCCAGCTCTCCCTCCCATCTTCCCTTCCCGATGATCTCCAGGATCCTCCTTCCATCCTTTCACGCCATGACACCTGGTAGGCACCTCACCTTCCTATACTTCCCCTCACCTGTTCCTGACTGGATCCCCATCATATTAGAGTCCCCTACTAGGATTAATTTCCTCCTCCTCTGGGGTCCACTGGTCTTCCCTCTGAGTTCACCTTCCTGGTTGACCTCCACATCCATCCTTTCCACAACTAAGGGTGCTTCAGACTGGCCATTTCCATTTGCCAGTGTGACATATAAGTTATATAGCGGAATAGGTTTTGGGATATGTTTTTGCCTGACTGGCCTAACCCTCCCCAAGCCCACTGTCATCCAAGTGCTCCTCTTACTTGGTATCCTTTGAGGCAGTGGCTTTGGACTAGGTTGTCTCTGGATGGGGTTGAAGGTATGTGTGACCCAGTTTACCACCACTCTGAGTCTGTCAACCTCTTCCCTCAGTCCAGAGTGCTGCCTGCAGATAGGGCAGCACTTCAGCATCCAGAAGGTCTGCTTGAATATGGCTGCCCAGCACCCACTGCATTGCACCACTCCCCACATAATACTACACTTAATCTGCTATTTATCTAGCTGTCTGCTTCTCTAGCCCTCTTTCTAGGTCCCTTTTGTTTGTTGCCTAGTGATTTTGTAGCTAGACCCCTTTTCTAAGTTATTTAGTTTCCCCTTTTTAAGTTTGTTTGCTGTCACTGTTGTCTGTACTGCTCCCCTCGCTCTCTTTATAGGTCCTTTTTGTTTGTTGCCTTGCAGTTTTATAGCTAGACCCCTTTTATAAGTTATTTAGTAGTCCCCCTTTTAAATTTGTTTGTAGTTACTGTTTGTACTGATCCCCTTGCTCTCTATACTGCGGCTTGACCCCTTTTACTCAATATTTTAGTTGACACCCTTTAAAGAAAATGTTTTCTTTTTTTAGTTTTCATGCACGTTATTAAACCTCACCAGTACAACCAGCAGGAAGGTAGTCAAGAAACTGTATACAGCATGCCAAAAGCCTTCTTCATCAGTAAGACCTAGTTCTGGCTCTTATGTGTTAAAAGGCAACATACTCAACAGCAACTGGCAAGAGCCTAGCCCAATTACTGATTAGTCAGTAAATTTGTACAACCCTGCTTATGCTTATGATGAATTTCCAACCAGTTTGGTCCAAACAACAAAAGGTTTGACTGAATGACACTGAAGCTCAAAGGTCACAGGCCATTTCTTTTAGTAGCTGACATGGAGTCCAAAGATTGTCAATGCTTTATCCTGGAGACCAGGTGTTGGTGAAGATAGATGGGCATAAATCCTGGTTGTTACTCACAATTTTAGATAAGGAATATTTGGACCATAGATCTTACCCTGCCCAAACTGAGCATGGAATCCAGTTCTGTACATACAAAACTGCAGACAATTTCATTTGGTTTCAGTTTCTCTAGCACCAGATGAGGTCTTTCTTACACTACTTTCTCTTTAGAGCCTTTAATGGGATAGGGACACATCAATGTTCCAGTGAAAACTTCTGGCCGACAGGGGATGAAGCATTCAGTTTGGCAGTGAATTACCTCAGTATGTTATGGAAGACAGATTTTTTTCATCAAATGGCTGACTACGGTCTAGATGTATTGTTACAATTGTGACTCAATTAAACATGTGACTGAACAAGACTTAGTTCATGCACACAATGATTTGCTTAATAGCATCAGTGGATGGACAAGCCATTTGTCTGTATCTGGATCTCAGGTACGTCGCACGCCAAAAGAAAAAGAAGTTTGATGTGGTCCAGGTGATGCTCCTGGAGGCCAACATCAGCCTCAATATGGTGTTTCCTGCCTGCCTGAGGATCATCCATCAAAGCAAGATTTTTCTTTTCTCGGATCGGGCTGACGCTCAAACATGAGCCCAGAAATATGCTCCACCTCGTCATTGCTGGGATGATCCTGAGAATCCTATTGAAAGTGATCCCGAAGGGAGTGCGTGACATTTTGTTCTCCTGAACCATATGATTTATTTGTAAACTGGATTGTGCAGTGGGTAAGTGGTGGCTGTTCAGGTGAAATACTTGTTATTTCAAGTTAATTTGACAGTTAGTATTCTGCTGTGAACCCTGGATCTACCCTCCTCCTAACACCTTACTTTCTTGTCTGTTTTATATTTACTTGAATTGCATATCCTCTTCATAAGTTGAGGGACAGTTTAATGTTATTTTTTTCTCTATTGTTATGGCCGTTTTAAAGTTTACTATGATTTTTCTAGGATTAATCTGCACTCTCTTCTAGGGGTTTGTGCCTTCTATTTTTGGGAGCTTTATTGTTGCCCTATACATTTCATAATGTTAGAGTGCTAGATCGTTCACCAATTAAATGTGTCTAAGGCACTCAGCGAGGAAAGATTGTTGGTTGTTTCTGAATTAAGAAGAATAAAAATGAATCCTTCTGGTTGATTCATTGTGTGTAAATGTTAAATACATGACAGCTGTGCTTTCTCACCAGTTAAATTTTTACACCTGTCGATCACCCTCTGTGTGAAGCAAAGCTGTCTATTATTTCTATTCAGATTGACTGCATAAGTGGCATGCACTGCTATGACTAATTGAATGCTAGCATCAAGCTACATTTATCATTTCCAATACTCTGTTTCACTTGGTTAATGTGCTGTTTGCTTCAGAGGTGTGTTACTTAACTGCAAAGTGGATATGTTGTAATAAATCTGGTCTCACAGGTTTGGATAGATAAAAGTAAATGACACAGTAAATCCTGGTTTCCTTTCATAGTCTCTAAAATTCACTTTCGGCTCCCTTTCCAAAGGGGGCAAAAAGTTAATTTATTGCACTTTTCAAATCCAAAATAATAATCTAAAAAAAAAAAAAACTATGAATAACCCAGGGCTATACTTCATAATCTCTTAATAGCCTGACGTCTGCAAAACAGTAAAACTAATTTTCAAATTCACATGTGTTATATTTGCTGAGTAATGTGAGGTTTCAAAGCTAAAGTCATGCCAGACTGTCAATGTGCCAAATATGACTAAATGAGATGGGAGCAGTACTAAACTACAGTTTCTTAATAAACAATTCTGAACAGATGAATGCTCTGAGTAATGGATATAACAAGTCTCATGACTGACCCTTCCCCCATTAGCTATTTATCAGTCCAGCTTTCATGTTAGTTTTAATAATTAAAACATTAAGGGAGGAAGAGAGATGTTAAGTGAAACAAGTTGGTGTATTATAAATGGAAGACTTCTGGGAACATACAGGAGGATGTAAAGTGTTACAGAAGAATGCTGGACCATGATTTCCTTGGCCTAGGCAAGGGATTAAAGAGAATAATAATCCTTTTTTTCATTACATAGCGTGCAAAAGGAAAGCCAGGAATAACATAGAGCCACTGGGCACTGGGAACACTGAGTGATGCAGGAGGCAAGCAGAGGCACTATATAACTGCTTACTGTCAGTATTCATCCAGGAAATCTGACATTGTTAGCTGAGGTTTGGTATTATAGGAGAGGTGCGTATTGAACAGGAGGCAGTGCTGATCATACTAGAATTAGTAGGTAATTTTCTGGAGGATGTGCACCTAGGAAAATTCCAGAGTATGGCTTTATCCAAGGGCAACACTAGAATAAAAAGGGGTTATTACTGGTTCTCTTACATAAATCTTTCAGGATTCCTAACAGTCAAGGACAAAGCCAGATGACCAAGAAATAGCCATTGTCATCCCGTATTGTACAGTGTGCAGCTTGGTGGTGTATTGAATGTATGTTTGGATAGCAAGCAAAGGATCAGTGTTTCAAATCCAGGTAGGAGCCTAATATTTATGCAGAATTCCTTCAATAGCTAAGTTGGTAGAGTTGAAGATGGTAGGAGAACAAAGTGATCCTTAGGAAGCTAGTTCAATTCCAGTTTGAAGGATAATTCATTTGGATAAGTTAGTAGGGGGTGAACAACATAGATGAAGTGGAAGAAATCTGAGGGAGGGGTCAATTACAGGGGCCATTCTTAGAGCACCTAAGCTATGCATGAGAATGGTAACCAAATAGAACAGGATCAAGAGATTACTGTGGTTCATAGCAAGCATTGGGGAAGCAGTGAGGACCAAAAAAAAGGTCTTCTGAAAATTAAAGAAGAACATGGTGACTAAGAATGGGAACAATATTTGCTGAAAAATAACGAAGTAAAGAAGGCAATTAGGGAGGTAAAAGCAGACACAGATTTACATGTTGTGGAGGTGATCAAGAGTGGAGAAAAACAGTTCTTCAGGCAAATTCATGAAAAAAGGAAGAAAGGAGGGTGGAATTGTGAGGCTAACAGAGGGGGACAGGGTAATTGAAGTTGATGGGAAAAAGGCCACCATGCTTAACAATTACTTTTGTTCAGTTTTCACTAAGGTGGATTTTAGGCTATTGCCAGAGAGTGGCATCAAAGTGGCCATTAAGGGGGTTCCAGAGATGAGGCAGTCAGTATTTACTAGTGAAAGGGTCCTGGATGGGCTGGCAGCCCTAAAAATCGATAAGGCCCCAGAACCAGATAGGTTGCATCTGATCAATACTCAGGAAATCAGGAAATTGGCAGTAGAACTGGATGATCCCTTGGTTGGTCTGTTCAATAGCTTTCTAAGGACAGGGGTGGTTCCAAGGGATTGGATGTAGTTACACTTCACAAGCGGGGACAAGGAACAAACAGGGAACTACACATCTGTCAGTCTTCCCTCTTCTGCAGGAGAATTGATGGAGTCACTGGTCAAAGTGGATCTCGTGGATTACATGGAGAGTAATGGCCTCCAGGATAGTAAGCAGCATGGATTTGTGGCAGGGAGGTCTTGTCATACTAACCTAATATTTTTCCTTGACTAATGACTGGGTGATGATGGAATTTTATTGGGGGACATGCTGTGGATTTGCTCTACTTTGACATCAGAAAGGCTTTCAACTTGGTACCTCGTAGGCTCTTGCTGAAGAAGATGGAGGATTTGGGTGTGGCTAAGGTCATAGTAAACTGGGTTAGGTAACTGGTTAAAGAGAAGGCAGCAGAGGGTAGTGACCAATGGGGCTAAATCAGAAGAGAGGGAGGTCACAAGTGAAATTCCACAGGGATAAGACGTGGGTCCAGTCCTCTTCAACATGTTCATCAGTGACATTGGTAATGGATCCAGGGCAGACTGCATCTCTTTGCAGATGACACTAAGCTCTGTGAGAAAGTTGATAGTGATGAGGGAGTAAAGAAAATGCAGAGAGACTTGCAAAAGCTGGAGAAGTGGTCACAAGTTTGACAGTTTAAATTCAATGCCAAAAAGTGCAAGGTGACACACCTAGGGAACAGGAACCCCAGGACGAAGTACTTGATGGGAGGGGTAAGACTCAATACCAAAGCTGAGGAACAAGACCTTAGAGTTATCAACAAATCCCTACAGCAATCAATCCAGTGCAACAAGGCCTATAGCAAAGAAAATAGGATGCCTGGATGCACCAGGAAGTGTACTGAAAGCAGAAAAAGGAAGGTAATAATTTCCCTGTATAGGTTCTTGGTGAAACCACACCTGGATTACTGTGCCCAGTTCTGGGTCCTGACATCAGGAAGGATAAGGATAGGCTAGAAATGGTGCAGTGCAGGGTAACACAAATGACTCAGGGCCAGGAGGGCATGTCCTATAATGATCTCGGACAAACAGGGCATGTCCTATGAGGAGCACCACAAGGCACTGAATGTAAGCATGCTGGAGTCCAAAAGGGGGGGAGATATGACAGAAACCTTCAAGTTCCTAAAAGTAATTAACAGGGTGAACTGCAGGGAACTATTTAACTTGAATACCAGCTCACAGTCATGTAGTCAGGAGTGGAAGCTAATAGGAGGGAAGTTCAGGAGGGACATGAGAAAATAATATTTTACAGAAAGTGTGGCAGAACTGGGACAGGCTGTGAGCCCAGGTGGTGGGTGCAAAAACTGTTTGTGGTTTTAAGCATGGCTGGACCAGAATAAAGGGCACAGTGGTTGCTTAGAGCATCAGAATCAGGGAGGAGAATAGAGGAGTGTCAAGGACAAGGACCCTGAGGGAACAGTAGGCTTCAAGACTAAGTAGGGAACTCGGGCAGACTGGATGGACCTTTGGTCTTTTTCTGTTGTCATTGTCTATGTATCTATGTTTCTATTTAAGAAGGGACAAGGTCATGCCTCGGTAACTACAGACCTGTGAGCATTAACTTGGTACTTTGCAAACTTTTTAAGTCATTCTTAAAATATCTTGTTGTTCCGCACAGGGAACAGTTTGGGCTGTTCTCCAGCACATAACAAGGCTTAAAAAGAGAAAGAGCTGCCTAACCAAGTGGATTACATTCTTTAAGGAGATAATTATGGAAGTGTAAGAGGTCCATGAGTGGAGATTTAGTCTATCTGGTCATTGGCAAGGTCTTTTACACTTTACTACATGGAAAACACACGAATAATACCCTCCAGTGTGGAATCCACAAGGTCTCTGGAATGTGGATAGCCAAATGGCTAACAGTGTGAGATGATTACCATTCAGACTGGGAGGATATTCTGAGTCAAGTATCCCAGGGGTCAGTGCTAGGTCAGTTGCTCCTTAACATACTCATCAGTCACTTGGAGAAGGTGAGCAGCCACAGGCTGATTAAGTTTTCTGAAAACACTAAATTGGCAAGAAAAGTAGGCACAGAAGTAGAGAGGGTGCAATGTAGAGCCACTTAAATGATCAGGGGCATGGAAGACAAAAGGTATAATGAGAAGCTGGTGGCCTTTAATATGTTTATGTTGGAGAAAGGAAGGTGAGAGGGGACATGGTCTCAGACTTCCTCTTACTAAAGGATATTGATAAAACTGATAAGGCATATATGTTTGAAGACATGGGGCATGCCCTGAATCTCAGAGCTGACAAATTGAGTGATAATGATAGGAAGCACTTCTCCCAGAGGCAGCCTCGCAATGGAGACAGTGAGCAAGAAGACATTACAGGCCTTCAAGGTAAGTGGATAAGTGTCTGTCTACTAAGGGAATCATGGAATACTTTGTGTGGAAGAATGAGTAGGTGAACGCTTTCACGTTAGTCTGTATTTACACAGAATACTTAATTATATCTGCTTATGAAGCTGGTGGGCAGAGATGATGTACCTTGAGTCCCTTCTGATCTTAAACTGCTATGTTACTATTTAGCAATAAGGAGATGCACTACAAGGGGACATATACATATTAGGGGTCTGAGCCCAGAAATGGAGGCTTACAGGTAAGGTGTGGAAGTGCGAGGTACTACACCTAGGAGAAAGGAATCTGGACTGCATATCTGTGTTGTGCATCAGTGCACCAAACAACAATAGGAGTAATCCTGGGGTAATTGTGGATAGTATGAGCTGAAGGTAAGCGGGTGATGTGCTGCAGAAGTGAAGATGGCAAACACAATGCTAGAATGCATTGGGGGTGGTTGGGAGCAGGGCAAAGGAGATAATCCTCCCATTGGTCAAGGGTTTGGCTAGACCACACCAGGAGTTACAGTAATACAGAATGTGCATTACACAGAGATTGAGAAAATCAAGAAGAAGGCCACAAAGATGATCGGGGAAGATTCGCCCACTCAAATTATGGCATTTAGTATAGAGAAGAGAAGGCTGAGACAGGATAATATTGCAGTGTCCTGAATAATGAATGAGGAGGGGACAGTGGAGTAAAGATAGAGGTTTCAGATGGGTGGTGAATGTTAGCAGAACAAAGGGGAATTAACTCAAACAGAGGGGAATGGGAGAGGAGAGGATAAACGAGAAAACAGTTGGGGAATTTAAAAGGGGTGGGTCTGAGTTTGGGGTGTGGGGATAAGAGTACAAGGGGATGGGTGAAGCATCATGGAAATCAAAGTTCTTGGTCTCTGCAAAGAACAGACTAGACAAACCACATGATGTTTTTCTGCTGGCAACTTCATATGTTTGTATGCTCATATAAGGGGAAGATTAGAAAGCATTATTTCACACAGAGGATGGTTATCACATGGAATAGCCTATAGAGTGAGGATAAGGAAGCTAACACTTTTTAGCTGTTCAAAGCAGTATTAGGCAGATTCCTGAAGGAGAATAGAGTTGAGGGTTATAAAGCATGCACGGAAGTTACGTTAGAGATATAATAAATTTGAATGTGTCCATAGTCAAATCTGGTACAGTACAGTTACTGTCGTACCACTACTTATCCCATATATCTGCCGAGCATCATAAAGGATAAACACCACTATCCCCCTCTCTTTCTTAGTCATGCACAGCACAATCAGATGACTATAGGAATGAAATGGTGCACTATTCGCTGAGGGTGAGATAAGTGGACCAATGGCAACTTAAGTTCTGCTATAAGTTGGGGGCTCATTAATTTGGTTCATTTTTAAGAATTCGACTCCCAAAGCACTAATTGTCGTGGTGTAAAGCAGATTACAGATAGAGGGGGGAGCAACAGCATTGAGGTGAGCAACAAATTATAATTACTAGATTACTTCTGAAGAAGCTGGATCTTCACCTCCAAAGGAGCAGTCCACAAACAGGAATATTGATTCACACTCCAGAGTTTAATGTTAGATATAAAAATGCAAACATTTTCACAATGAGTGCAGACCCACATTGGTGAGGTGTGTCATCTGACACAGTTCACATTCAAATGATGTTTTGTCAAAGACTGACATCACAGTCAGGGGAAAGTGAAGCACCACACGGTTTGCTTCAATACAAGTGTATTGAGATGAGTGGTGTGGTGCCACACTTTCCAACAAAATGGAACTGCACAGCTTACAACATTTTGCAGAACCCCAGACTTTACACAATTAAAAAAGTAAGTTCTAATTAGTGAAAAACAGAATTTCACTTGTGAAATGCTTTGGGGGGGGGACTGAGATTTCGACAGATTTTGGGGGAGGACTGAGATTTTGACAGATTTTGACAGTTTTAATTTAAATATTCCTGGTGTCTAGTGGCATCCCAACCCCCTCTGATCACAGTCACTGTATTTTATTAAACATCTCTGGTGTGTAGTGGTACCCCCATCCCTCTACAATCACCATCCCCATATTTCATTCCATTTCCCTTGTGTTCAGTGGCCCTTCTCTGATAACCATCCCCCTATTTTATTAAGAATCCGTGGTGTCTATCGACATCTCGCAACCCTCCGATCACCATTCGCATAGTTTATTAAATATCCTTGGTGTCTAGTGGTACCTATGTCCCTCTGATTGTCATCCCTGTATTTCATTCTGTTTCCCTGGGGTCTAGTGACCCCCCCCTCCAAATCACCGTTCATGTGTTTTAGTTCCCTGTAATACAGACAACTGTCAAAAGAGCCATTGATGATTCAAGAAGACCTTTGAAAAACATAATATATGGGCAAAAAGCTGCTTTTTTTCTTATTTAGGTCTGTGTTTCTGGTTCCATGTGATAACGGTGACCGCGTAATAGTGATCACCGTTTGGACTAGTCTACATCACCGAATATGAATTTTGGCGATGTAGACTCACGGCGCACAGCAAGACAGTGCTGGACACTTAGATTTTATTGTTTAATGCTGGGGACTGTGCCCCCAGCACTCCCCTACTAAAGGATTCTCAACTCCAGGGGGGTGCATGTCGGTGGGGTACAAAACAAAACAAAAAAAAACCACGACCCGGTGTAAAAAATGAGCATGCCCAGAACTGAACCCAGCACATTTCCAACCCCAGCCTGCCACCAACTATCCATGCCACATGGTCAGCTCTGCAGCCCACCACAGCACTATCCCCACAAACTTTCCTTCCCCTTCCACCCGTCGCACAGTGTGGTCCCTCCCAACCCCCCTGTGCACCTGTATACATAGTGACATCCTGTCGCTATAGTCACGTAACCCCCATCCTGTCACCCTCCCTGCCTGGTAGCCCTGTGTAAAAGCACCTTGATTGAATCACCCATTTTGAAAGTGCTCAATCGCAGTCGCCAAATACACAGGATACCATGTTACTTATCTCCATAATTTATTACTAGGGTCATACAGTATACTTGAAAACAGGATAGCTGTTCCATGTAGGTTCTTCAGCTCCTATTGCTTCTTCCCAACCTGATATCATAATACTCTGCTTGTAACATCACAGTTATCCCCATGGCAGCAGATTGTGACATCACAACAAAGCATTATTATTTCAAGTATAGAATAAACTATATAGGCAGATGAGCTCTAAGGGATAAAATTCTTGTGTGTTGGAATTTCTTTAGTAATAAACCATGGAAAGGAGAAATCCACAGAAGGTATATGAAATACAAGTTGACTTTTGTCTAACTATAATGTTTTCAAAAGTTTTCCCAAAGGTGTCAGCTGGTCTTTAATCCTGTAAAAAAAGGCCCTCTCTGATCTGCCCCACCCACCCATACTGAGCACCCACCACCCAGCACTCCCACATACCCCGACACACCCTCACTCACCCGAACAGGTGTCAGGGTAAAGAAAGAAACATAGAAACATAGAAGTTGATGGCAGCTAAGGACCACAAGGCCCATCCAGTCTGCCCATTTCTCTTTGTACCATATGAATGTGCCATATGCGTTTGCTCTGTCTATGGCCTATCTATTCATACTCATCTGTATTGCTCCCTTATGCCTATCCCATGCCTGTTTGAAGCCCTGCACTGTATTCTTATCCACCACTTCCTGAGGTAGGCTGTTCCATGCATCCACCACCCTTTCTGTGAAAAAGAACTTCCTCACATTACCCCTTAATCAGCCTTCCTCTAATCTCGTGCTGTGTCCCCTTGTCCTGCTATTGTTCTTATATTGAAACATGTTAGACTCTTTCACCTTGTTAATGCCCTTAAGGTGTTTGAATGTTTCAATCATATCACCTTTATCCCTCCTTTGCTCTAGGGTATACATATTAAGTTCAGTTACTCTGTCTTCATATGTTTTCTGATGCAGTCCCTGCACCATTTTGGTTGCCCTTCTCTGGACTGCCTCAATTTGGTTAATGTCCTTGTGAATGTGTGGCCTCCAGTACTGCACACAGTACTCCAGATGGGGCCTAACCAGTGTCTTGTAAAGAGGGATTATTACCTCCCTCTTCCAACTTATAGATGCACTCTCCAATGGAAGACACGTCTTGCTGCAGGAACCACCAACTGCAATATGAGAAGCAAAAATCAGTACAATTCAATGTATTTCAATGTGGTTTTCAACTTTGATGCATAACTTTGCCATTATTTTGACACCAAATTTTTAACATGGCCTTTCTGAGACCCCACCTCATGAACAATGTGAGTACAATTATGTAGATCCATCCTGAAAGGTAATTCCATGATCACCAGGTGAAATCACCTTTCAAGCAGGATTTGAAAATGTTCACCAACCTGGTTCATGGGGTGGGGTCATAAGTAGGCTGTGTTGAAAATTTGGCATCACAACATGCAAAAATGGCAACGTTATGAGCATACGTTGAAATTTTGCTATGCTTGCTTGACCCCATATTTTAAACATAGCCAACTTTTTACACCACCTCATGAATGTGATTGCTGTCATTTATCAAACCATGGCTGAAAAGTGTTTTTTACACCTGTGGCATGCAATACGATGCAGTAGCATGGAATAATGTTTTGACAGGGATTTCAAAATTTTCATTATGGGATTCATGAGATGGGGTAATAAGAAGTCTATGCTGATAACTTTGTTCCTGTTTTATTACATATGGGAGCGCAGGGCCCTCTTTGTGCTGCCATAGACAAATGAGGATAGAATTATATTAGTTAAAAAGGTAAGGACATTCTTTTCAAAAAATGTTGTTAATGCAATAGTTAGGGTTAAAGTGACAAAAGGAAGGAAATGTGGCATTAGGGTTTCCAACTCAAAGACCCCTTCTCCACTCTGCAGGCAGCAACAGGAAAAACCATTATAGATTCACGTCTCTTGCTTCTTTGTAAATCAGTCATGGGGTGCGCCTTGGGGTTGTCATCCCTAACACTCACTCCATTCTCATGTACTGTACCCACCTCAGATTATTTAATGATGGAATGGGGTAAGCATTGGGGATAACAACCCTTAAGGCACCACCCTGGCATATTGTGAAGAGAACAGAGAGAATGACATATAGTGATTTCTCCTGTTGCTGCCTGTAAGGTGAGGTGGTAAGGTTAGGTTGGAAATCCTAGAGCTATTTTTCCTTACTTTTGCCTCTTTAACCCAAACTAGTGCATTAATGAAGTTTTTGGCAAAGAACTATTATTATATTTAATATTATTTAAATAATAACTGGCTTCCCTCCTTTTCCCATAGGGAAATCATGGCATAATTTGCCGTTATAAAGGAGTGTTTGTAATGGCAAACACGCGCATGGTTTCCCTTGCTGTGCGCATACTCATGCAGCAGCATGACCATTCCAGACTGCTCACTGCTTCCGTGTTGCCGAAACAGAACCGCCAGAAGAATTTGGCGGTAAGTCGTTTTCTTTTTAGATTTTCCCCATATACCGTGAAAACATTCAAAGACCTGCACAAAGTAAAAACAAAAGTTTAAAGAGAGGCAAATCTCGGCACCGGACAAAAACGCAACTGAACCTAGGATACACTGGCAGCTTTTTATTTTATATAATTGCTGAGACGAAAAAAGGAAACTCAGCAATTATATAAAATAAAATATGGGTCTGGGTGTGTGTGTAAACTCGAATTTACACACACCCTCAGGGTTAGATGCTTCACATAAGCCCCTCGGTGGTGTGTAAATTCTCATTACACACCCAGACCCATACTTTATTCTCTCTCTATTTTTTTATTTATTTGCTGTGAAAATGTGATCGAGGAAGAAGAAGGGAAGGGGAGAGGCTGGCACCAAACGGCTTTGTATGATGGTTAGAAAGCACTCACATGCCACAGTGGTGCATGACAAGAAAGTAAGATGAACAAGACTTTATTAGTATTGCTATAATTATCATTATGTAAATATTTATTGTTATTTACCATTTATATGTGATTCATGATGGAGGGAGGAGGGGATTATGAAAATGATGAGGAGGAGATGCTGAAGATGATGTCTTGTTTTTGAATATAGTTGATTCTATTTTGAGTGCAATTTTTATTACTTATTACTTGTTATTTTTTTTTCTTAACAGCACCCATCAGCCTAACCAAACCTTAGACATGGTCTTCTCATCAAGTCTTGATGTCTGCAAAGTCAAGGCTGATGCAGCCGTTTGGTCAGATGGTCCTGCATGATGGCTGTCTGTGGGAGTGCCATTTTTAATACCCCCACCCTGCTTGAGAAGCTCCAATACCACCCTAAATACAATCTTGATCCTAGCAAACTCCTGGTAATACTAGACATCTCGAGCAGGATGATAGCTTCAGCCAAAGGAATTGAGGGGACCATAGAGGGTTACAATGTGGTGGTTTCATGTCATAATAACGACTGCAAAACAGTGATCACTATTATGCCAAGTGTATATCACCGAAAAGCAAATCAGCAATATACACTTTAAGGCGACCCAACTTCAGATGTCAAAAAGTGTGTCTATCTGGGGCTGTGTCCACCACACACCCGTGAGGGGCTTTGGCCCCACACACCCCTAAATTAGAATTCTCAACTCCAGGGGGGTGCATATTGGGGAGGAGGCAAAATCCAGATCTCGCATAAATTTAAGTGCCGCAGCTCATAGCTGCAGCAAAATGTAACCCGCCCCTGGTCTCGAACCCAGTACCTGGTCTGCCAGAGTTAGCCTCCCACACCACCATGCCACTTGGCTAGCTTGGTGGCAGCAGGTCCAACAGCGCCTGAAAACCTTTTCCCTGTCCCTCCCCTTCCCCTCGTTATTCCTCCCTTCCGTTCACCCTTCCCCCTGGTCGCTATCCAATACCCAAGCTATTCTGCAGGGTAGCACACAATAAAAGCACCCAAAATGAGTCACTATATTTCTAATCAATCATTTTGAGTCACTCTTATGATGTGATACCCAATGTGGCTCTTGCATTTGCCCTTGACACCTTTGCATGATACTGGGTTCATCCATTGATATCCCGTCCCAGCTCTCAATGGTATAGTGAGGAGCTGAGGTGGTTAAAGACAAAGACCCAGAGTTTGGAACATTTATTTGTGGAGATCCCAGTCAGGGAAGATAACTTGGCACTGAAGACTCACAAGGGTGAGTATATAGTGGGTAATCACCCTGAAAAAGACAGTTCCTGTTGATTATTTTTTCTTAATTACTGTTTTCCCCCAACTCTGGCTGGTGCCACCATCACCTGGCACCCTCAGCTCCATCACCTTGCAATACCCAGAGCTTACTTACCACCAGTTGCCCCATGGCATGTCCCCCAGGATGAGGTCATTATGGCAGGCTCAATTCCCCTGTGGTGATGGACTGTACAATCTGACAGAACCTGGCCAGTGGTTGTGGGGCCTATGGGGGGGTGGATTCATCCTGAGTCCATGCCAGTTTTTCCTCCAGTTTACACACTCACCTGGAGCTAGTAGCTTTAACACACATGTGCAAGCATGCAATAGGTGTGTGCATGTGAAAGTCAGACTACTCCCACACCCACTTGCTGGCTGTGATGATGCTACCTGCACTAACACATGAGATGCTCATGCAGTTACACAGACAATCATCCTCTCACTGACTGGCCCTTGAGTGAACCAAACTCATTCCAAAAACCTCGACACCAGCATCATGAGTAGTAACTCTACTACTGTGCTGATGGTCTGGCCTACAGTTCTTGTAAAAGGTGATTGCTATGGGAAAGAATCAACTTTTTGTACAGTAGACAGGTTGCTTAATTCTGCCTCCCCCAAATCTGCAATCTGAGATATTTTTCAGTAGAAAAAGGTGATGAGTTCATTCAATTCTTTCTTGACAAGGTGTCCTCTGTAATGGCCAGGATCTCCTCAAGTGGTCAATCATGGGCTAGTAGCACCCTCTCTCAGATGGACTTAGGCAGTTGACCATCTTGGAGGATTTCTAAACAATTTTGCAAAGTCTCTATGCATATATATATATATATATATATATATATATATATATATATGAAGTACAGAGAATTTCTCCATCCTATATAGTAGCTAACTACATTGTAAATACATTAACTACTATAAAGCATTCCTGTATTTGGAGCAGATATATAAGACTTGTTTTGTCTTATCCTCCTAGACTTGAGAAAAAACTTTTTCTATACATGTGAAATGACTGGACAAGAGGTAATGAACTTTTAACTATACTTCGTATAATATACTCTGAAAACACAAAGTTGTAATATTATTCCTTTATTGGCTGGCTTGTGCGAGCATAGGCATAATTTTGTGTCCACTCGTAGGCAATTATAATTATTTTGTAGTTTAAAGCTTTTGCTAGCACTAGAAAAAACAGTTAATCCGCAGTTGTGCAATATAACAGAATACTAATAGTACTGAATTATTCAGGACATAAAATATGTATGAGCTGACATCTCCACGGTATCACAATATACTGAATTTTGCTTGTTAACTATAGACAACAATGTTGTGTACCTTGAGAAAAGTGACATTTACCCTGAAATGTTGGTAGGTAGTTTTGATGAATGACAGTAAAGAATGATTATGCATGAGAAGTATGGCATGGACTCTATTTCCTGTTTGCAGAAGATACAAAAATCTGTGGTAGAGTGAACAGTGATGAGGGGGTCAGGAGTTTGACAGAAGATCGGAAGATACTGGAGAGACAGCCAATAGTCTAGCAACACTAATTCAGTGCAAAAAAGATGCAAGGCTGGGTACATATGGGCCAGAAACCAAAGAAAAAATAAAGAATGGGAGATGTACTCTTAGAAAAACTGACAGAGGAAAGGGATCTTAGGGTCTTAATAGCAGACAACCTAAAGCAATCTATGCAGTGCAACAGAGAGGTGGAGAAGGTAAACAGGTTACTGGTGTGCATGGACAAAGGGATCAACAACAGAAAGAAGGAGATGATGCAGTCCCTGTACAGATCCCTGGTATAGCTGTATTTGGAGTACTGTGTGCTGTTCTGGAGTCTGCACTTAAAAAAAAGACTGTGATGGAGATGAGGCAGTGAAGAGGAGGGCAACAAAAATGATTTAGGGGCAGCATGTGAAGTCCTACAAAGAGATTCTTGAGGACCTTAACATTTATTTATTTATTTAGTTTTTGTTTACTGGGTAGGGTGCACTAGTCATGGCAATGACTATTTTCAGGCACAACCCCAGGAGATTATAGGCCAGTGAAGACAAGTATAGAGAATCAGTAATAATACAACTGTACACCAAGACATTACATTAACATTAGCAATTTTACATGGATAGGAATACTGTACATGACAGGCAGGAGTTGAAGTAACAAGCATGCAAAATAAAGTTTAGAGTAAAATTCATTATCTAAGAGGGACAAAATGATGCATTTGCAAATGTTATATAATCAGGATACAAGTCAAATAAAGTTAGGATAATGCAGGGAGAAACTGAGCTTAAACACAAAGTGGACATACAGGATAGATAGATAAGGAGAGGAGGTAGTTGTGAGGACTGGAGTGAGGGATAGGAGGATAGTAGAGAAAAGAGAGGATGCAGACAGGAGAAGAGGAGAGGACTACAAGTGAACGTGAGTAGGCCAGACAGGTAACTAGAGAAAAGAAGTCCTGAGTGTTATGGGATATGACTGGAAAGAAGTGGCTTAACGGGTCAGGGTAAGGGGGGATAAACATGCTAGGGTGGTTGAAAGCAAGTGCAGTTGTATGAATTGGCTAGGTGATGGTGTAGCAGTCTCTTGAAAGAGGCATGGGGAGGGGCAAGGCTTATAGTTAGAGGGAGAGAGTTCCAGAATTGGGGGCATGACATGCAAAGGCACTAGCCTCTTTAGAGGAGTGATGCTTAGGGATGAGGACAGGCGCATTGACCACGGAGCGCAGTCCATAATTAGACATCTGGGCCAGAAATAGTTCTGCCAAGGGCTTAGGTATATGAGTTCTGATTATGTTACCGATAAACGAACCGTATGCATAGGACCGAGAAGCAAGGAGCGAAAGCCATCCGAGGTCAGAGTAAAGGAGGCAGTGGTGTTTGAGCCTGTGTGAAGAGGAGGCATAGTGACAGAAGTTATTGTAGGTAACATCCCACTTCTGAAGACTAGCGTTACTTGTGGCAGGGTAGGTTGTAACTCCATGGGTGAAGAATGAGAGGAGAATACCACGAGCTATGGCTTTCCTAGCAGAGGGGGTTAGCATATAGCTGGAGCAATAGGCAATGCCAAGTTTCATGTTAATAGACTTACAGGACTGCTGGATGTGAAGATCGAAATTAAGAGCCAGGTCAAGGGTGATACCCATATATTTAAATGAATTTACAACACGTACAGATGTGCCATTAACTGTGGAGGTCATGTAATGTGGTCGGGAGTGATTGAGCTTGGCATTTGTACCAAATAACATGGCTTGGGTCTTTGCTACATTTTGGACAAGCTTATGGTGGACCAACCATTGCTGAATTAGAGCTAAGTCCTGGGAGAGACGCTGGTTGATGTCAGAGATGTTTTTCACATTGAAGACCAGGAAGGAAAGAGGTTGCGTAACCGAAACCTTTAAGTTTCTTAATGGGAAAAACAAGATAGACACTGGGAAACTGTTCAAAATTGGCTCTATGCATCAATGGATGAATTGCCTATGTACCACATATCTGAGGTACGCTGGCAAATCTAAGTCAGAATGCCATGCAGTGGAGGTCCCGCAGAACCTTGGCAGCATTCACAGCAGGACCAAGAGCCCTTTGCACACTTGTTCCCCCCTCTGCCCATGCAGCTACATGTCACAGATGGTCTGCAGGGAGTGTTGGGGCATGCCCACACTCCATGCCATGCACAGAGGTGCAGAGTGCCAGGCATGGGGGAGCACAGGCTACAGAGGCAGAAACCCTGCCATAACCACTGAGCACCTCCAGCAAAGATACCTGCTGGCACTGGTGGGACATGGAAACCACCACCATTACTGCCAAAGCCCTCCATGGCTGGGCAAAACACCACCATATATCAGGGAACAACCATTCATTTCCACAATATGAGGCTAGTGGCAGAATAACAAATGCATAACAACGAAGATGTACTTGGTGACATCTGACATACTGTCACTTTGTTGTATGTATATTTTTGTATGGTGGCATGTCTTTGGCACTTTGCAGCCACAGTGCCCACTAGCATTTATGGATATCTGACTACCATGACTGCATTATTGATCACACTTTTGGTTGTATACACAAATGAATAACAGTGTACATCCTGTCACACCACAGGAAACATATTTCACCAGGGTTGTGGTAATATGAGTATTATTAAAGTCCTTAATATTATTAGTACTATTAGTATTATCAGAACATGCTATCATTATTCAGCCAGGTGTGGCAACACACTATTTCATTGCTGGCCATTGCTAATTCCTGAAAATGGACATGGCCAATCATACTCTAGCAGCACAGTATACCCATAGTATAAAAGGCATATGTCAGATAATGACATATGGAAAGACATTACTATGCAAAAGGTTGCCTGTAGTGCCAACAAACAGTGATGGCCATCCATTAAAAATATGCTGAGGGCAACCTTTTGGTCAATCACCCATAGGTATCCTACTCAAGACCCATGCCTTCTCAGGATACCCTGCTCTCATGCAGCAGGGGATCCACTACAGAGCCCAGGACAGGCATCTGTTTGAATACCCACTTGTGTCCTCTGATTTGCTCCCCCTGGCAGTTTTGAGCACCTGGGGGCAGGACCATGGACAGGCTCCCAGAGTTAGTGAATAGCAGGTGCATGTCCACAGGTGGAAAGCTACACAGTCTGGTTACATAGGTATTGTGCATAACAGCCGTACATTTGTGCATAGCGGCCAATGTGCAAAAAACATGGGCACAAGGGGAAACTCAAAAAAGCTGATGAGAGGGAGATTCAGGAATGTCACAAGGTATTTTGTTTACAGAGAGGGTGGAGAAGGTGTAGAACAAACTGCTGGAGGAGTTGGTCTGCACCAAATCAGTGGAAGGATTCAGGCAAGGGTGTGACAGACTTATGAGGCAGGTGACCATAGCAGGGGAAGTTGACAAGAGGGGGAGGGGGAATGAGAGACCTCTAGGGCATTCACATCATAGTATGGATAGGGTCTGGCAGACAAAAAGGACCGCTGGGTCTTTTCTGCAGTCAGTTTCTAAGTTTCCATGTTCCTATGTTCCCTATAGTGTTCTTAATTGCACAGCACAAAGCACCCCATTCAAGATTAAAGATAGACTGCTTCACTCATCCTTATTGTTTTTGGGCTGGGGTCAGTTGCCCATTTTATTTGCAGATCTCCCTGTCTCCCTCCCAGACAAGTCACTGTAGGACGAAACCTAAACTGCAAAGAATGTAGCAGGCAACTAATGTGCTGTAGTCCTCTCTCTCCTCAGAGAATGAATGCATCACCATTGTGATGCACCCACCTTCCATCAGCCTGGTGTGCAACAGACCTCAAGGTCATTGCTGAGCCTGGTTACTCACTATGCAATACAGCATGCTGCCACAAAGCAACTGGCTGTCTCTACTTATTCTTAGCAGTCATATATTAGTAACATAGTGAACCACCTCTTGTAACATATAATCTAGATTGAGAGGCATCGTTTTGTACCTACATTGTCCCAAAGACTAGTATGAGGGCCTCTTATTGACTACAAGCCATTGACTATGGAGAGATCATATACTGCTGTGTGAACACAGGTCTGCATCATACCTGAAAAAGGAGACTGGAAGCAATGCATAACTGTACAGGTTCATCCTCTCCCGTGGGTGGTTTATCCATCACTATTTGCTGTATGACCAACTTAACTGGCCATGTACCTCTAGTAAGCATGACAACACTGACTTTCTTTACTGTGCAACTGTGCACAAGGAAATGCCCCATTTATCTCCTAGCCCACTTCATGCAGTCAAGCAGGGCCTACTCACTTTGTTCGGCAGCAGCATTTACCTTCTTTCTTTAAAAAATAATATTTAGTTTTTAGAGTTTTGCATAGTACACAAAGCACAACTTGTATATGGCATGATGGTAATTAACTGACAAAAATAAAGCAACAAAGACACATTCATTCAAGGAGTTATATTAAACTCACAGGTGTTAATTCACAAGGGGGGAATTACCATTAAGGAAATTATTCAACATATTTACCTTATATTTAGCCAAAAGCCTTCAAGGGACCATGACATTGTTACACAAGATTCCATTTTTAACTCCCAGAACACATGCCTTAGTCATGCATATCTTACTAAATTATAAATCATGGCAACAGTCTTAGCCAGTCAGGATTGTTTATTTCTAAACATTCCAGATACTCTTATAAACACTATAAATCACTAACATGATTTCAGCCAATCAGGGCACAGAGCCAGTGCACCTCTTATCCTGTGCACGGTATGCTCTCATGCAGATCTGTTAGGGGAGAGCACTCCTCTTCAGTGCTATAGAGGAAGAAGAAATAAGTAAATTAAAACAAAAGGCTCTAAACCTATTATCACAATAACAACTTCTGTTTTTCTATTAGTTTTAGCTGTGTGGTACGAACTGTGCATGACACACAGTATCAGTTAGCAGCGGGATCAGTCTTTTCTCAGACATCAATGACTGATCCAGTAACCAACCGAGAGCCTTGCTAAGATCATGAATAATTTAGACTTACACGTCACAGGAAAATGCAGCCCCATCTCCTGTCCCTACCCCAAAAAAGATCTCCTAACTGAAAGGTGCCATTCTAAACCACGTGGAGAATGATAACGAAATCGATGTATAACAAAACTGTAGACCTAAAACATTCACAGCAGTCTAACCCACATAAGAGAGAGAGAGAGAGAGAGAGAGAGAGAGATGTTCATCTAGACACCTTCACTTCTTCTGGGAGGTGTGTCCTATTTAGTGATGCCACTGTAGTCTAAAGAAAAATATCTCATGCACAATACTCATCAGCTGAAGGATCTGGGTCCTCTGTCTTCTCTCATTTAGACTTGGGTTTTGGATTTAAAAGGTTCCCCAACTGCTTCCCAGATCCAACAAATTTGGTAGAAGGGCCCTTGCATTTGCAGTACCTCACACCTGGAACCTGGAACAAACTCCTTCTCAAACTGAGGAATGCTTCAAGACTGCATGTGTTAACGTCCAGTCTTTCCAGTCACCTTAGAACCCTCTGTATTTGTGTTGGTCCTGTATCCACCTCTCCCAAAACATGATCTTGTTGAATAACAATGTGGATTATTTTTATTTGCTGCGATCTCACTTTGATAGCTTGCTTTGATTACTGTTTGGATCTACAGTAGGCGCTTACCTTTGCAGCTTGTTTTTGCCTTGTACATCATAATCTGCATGTAACTATTCAGTTGGACTATAATAACTTCTTCACTGTTGCTGAGGTGGCGGGAAAGGTTATGGAGGAAAAGATAGCATTCAGGAAGTATCAGAAAACACTGAAGGAGCAGAACAGAGAACTGTACCAATTAATGCATAAGGAAGCAGGGAAGGCGGTCAGAATAGCAAAGGCCCAAACTGAGGAAAAGATAACCAATTCAGTTAAGAAAGGGGATAAAACCTTTTATAGGTACATTAGGGAGTGACGAAAAACCAAGGGAGGGATGGTGAAGCTTAATAAAGGGGAAGGTGGGTGGGCAAAGGGAGACAGTGAAAAAGTAGGGATACTGAACGAATACCTCTGCTCAGTATTCACAAAAGAAGAGGAGAGGGAGGTACCTAATCCAATGAATAGAAGCACTCTAGATAGGGATGTCAATACCAGTCCATTCAGAGAAGAAAGATTTCTGAAACAACTCCTAAAACTGAAGGAGGATAAAGCAATGAGGCCTGACAGGAGTCATCCAAAAATTCTAAAGGAACTAAAAGGAGAACTAGTGACACCACTGACAACCTTTTTTAAATCATGGTAGGATGGTGTGGTACCTGAGGGCTGGAGGAGGGCAGATGTGATTCCCCTCCACAAAAGTGAGAGAAAAGCAAGAGGCAGGAAACTACAGACCAGTTAGTTTGATCTCAGTGGTAGGGAAAATTATGGAATCACTTGTGAAGCAAAGAATTGTTGTGTACCTAGAGGCCAGCAGGGTACAGGACCCAAGGCAGCATGGGAGTCACAGTGGGAGGTCATGTCAGACGAATCTAATAGATTTCTTTGACTGGGTAACCAAAATAGTAGCCCTGGGAGGGGCTGTGGACATGGCCTACCCAGACTTTATCAAGGCATTTGACACAGTCCCACAAAAAAGATAAAAAAAAAACAAGTTTGCCAGCCTTGGAGTGGGTCCCAGGGTGGTAGCCTGGGTTAAAAACTTGCTGGACAATGGGACACAGAGGGCAATAGTAAACGGAGTCTACTCTAAAGAAAGGGGGATTACTAGCAGGGTACTGCAGGGTTCAGTACTGGGACCGGCCCTTTTTAATGTCTTTATAAGTAAGATTGCGGAGGGACTGGAAGGAAAAGTATGCCTCTTTGCAGACAACACAAAGATCTGCAACAAGGTTGATTCACAAGGGGGGTGGAAAAGGTGAGAAGGGACTTGGCAAGGTTGGAGGAATGGTCAAAAGTATGGCAGCTTAGATTCAATGCAAAGAAGTGCAAAGTAATGCACCTGGGAAACAAACCCAGGGGAAGAATACATAATTGTGGGGGTACTGACAACAAAAATGGAAAGGGACCTGGGGTAGTCATATCAGATTACCTAAATGTAAGCAAGCAATGTGAGAAGGCAATAAGGTGGGTTCGGGGATACTGGGATGCATAGGGATAGGCATCACCAGTAGAAAACAGGACGTTGTTATCCCTCTGTATAGACAGTTGGTGAGACCCTATCTGGAATACTGCATGCTATTTTGGAGATCCCATCTCCACAAGGACATAAGCAGTCCAAAGGAGGGCAACTAAAATGGAGCAGGGTCTGCACCAGAAGTCATATGAAGAGAAACTAAAATAGCTTAATATGTATACAGTCAAGGAAAGGAGGGAGAGGGGGACATGACAGAAACTTTCAAGTACCTCAAGAGAATCAACAAAGTCCAAGTGAATAGCATCTTTCAGAAAAGAGATGTACAAGAACAAGGGGGTACAATTTGAAGTTAGAGGGGGGATGGCTCAGGGGCAATGTGAGGAAGTATTTTGTTCATGGAAAGGGGGTGGATACATAGAATGGCCTTCCTGAGGATGATGTGGAGGACAGACATAAGGCAATTCTTGTGGGGGTAGGAATAGTAGGCTGTTTGTTAACTAGGCTCTGCAGCTTATCCAATAGGTAGGGAAATGGACAGACTAGGTGGGCCAAGCGGTCCTTATCTACCATCAAATTCTACTGTATGCTCTATGTTTCTGTGTTTCCTTAGGACACCCATGAAAATGAGATGCTGCAGCTAATGGGATTATCCCAGGTAGAGCAACATTAAATAAAGTAATAAATTAATAAATACTGAACTCCTGAACCTGATGCTGTAACATGTGAATTGCACTTATTGGGCTGGATATTCAAAAGGGTTGCTCAATGCGCAATAGGGTTGCGCCACCGCAAGTCAGAAAATGCACCATTCTGCGATATTCAGCAGAAGGCAGTTGTGCCACTGAAAACATGCCTAGCAACAGCACAATGATAATGAAGGCAGGCACAACCGAAGGGGGTGGAACCATGCATGAAGGGCGCAGTGCGATGTTCAAAGACTTGCGCAATGCGCAACAGTGGAGCAGACGGAAGTTGCACCATAGCGGAAATGAGCCAAAATAAAAAGGAGCAAGGAAGAGGCGCAAGAACGCTACAGGGAAGCCACATGAGACAGAGGCAGAGACAGGCACAGGGAAATAGGGAGAAAGAGGGCAGGCCAGGGTAACCACACCACACAAGAGGGGCAAGGGAAGGTGTGTGGGGCCACAGAGAGCAGAGGCCAGTAGGTGTACCCGGTGCAGGGGAGGTAGCAGTCAGGACAGCGGGGGGAACAAAGCAACATCAGCTGGGGGGGGGAATGCAAGCCAGGGACATGTACAGTGCCACCTTTCACATGGATGCCGTAATGAGGGAGGTGAGAAGGCATGCTGCAGGGGGACGTGGCCATGGAAGGGCCCGTCGGCGGTATGCCCCCAACAGGCAGTACCGAGTCCGCACCAGCTTTGAGCTGTACACAGATGTTGAGATAGTGGGCCGGTACTGCCTGAACAGGGCAATACTGAGGCAGCTCTGTGAGCTGTGCAGTGATGTGATGCAGGCACCCACATGACGGAGTCATGCTTTGTCAGTGGAGACAAAGGTAACAGCCTGCATGTGCTTGCTCGCCACGGGTACCTTCCAGAGATCAACAGGGGATACCACAGGCATAACACAGTTGGCCACGTCATGCATCCTCACCCAATTCCTCAGCGCACTGCTGCCACATGCTGCAGAGTACATCCATTTCCCCAGCACTGCGGCAGAGCGCACAGCAAACATACAGGAGTTCCACGGGGTAGCATGTATGCCTGGCGTGCTAGGGGCGATAGACTGCACCCATGTGGCCATACACACACCACCTGGCCCCGATGGGGCTGCCTACATGAATTGTAAGGGATATGCCAGTGTCAACTGCCAGGTGGTGTGTGATGCCAGTGGGTGCATCATCAATGTCTGTGCCATGCACCCTGGGTGAGCACATGATTCCTTCATCTGGCACCGGTCGGCACTGTGCCACCGATTCGAGAGTGGGGACACCCCCCACAGGTCATCTAGTGGGTGAGTATGTATGTAGAACTGACATATCGTGGGCAAGGGGGGTATGGCCAGAGGTGCCATGGGTGTGGCCCACAGGGCTTGGGGCAGTCTGAGCCTGAACAAGACACTAACCTCCACCATCTCCACACAGGAGTCAGTGGATGCCCACTTTGTCCCTGGCTGCTCACACCCTACCGGCAGCCCACGACCCCATCACAGCAACGCTTCAATGAGGCACATGCCACAACACGCAATGTCATTGAGCGGGTGCCTGGGATGCTGAAGGCACGCTTCCGTTGCCTGGACACCTCTGGCGGTGCCCTACAGTATAGCCCCTCAAAGGCCTGTGGGATATTCCTGGCCTGTTGCATCCTGCACAACATGGCCAAAGACTGTGGGATAGCTGTACAGGTCAAAGAGGGAGACAGCAATGGGGACAACGGTGATGCCGGTGACGATGGGGATGGGCAGCCCCCCCTTGACCGAGGGGACCCCCGACTGATCCAGCTGGCACAGCTGCACTGGGACACCATCACAAAGGAGCACTTCAGCCAACACAGGTAAGTCATGGTGCCATGTGCAACCACCAGTGGCTAGGGCACAACCCACATACACGCATGGAAACACACCAGGGGTGCATACTGGCAAGGGATGTGGCAGGGCACAGAAGCACACACATACAACCAGGGAGGGGTGAACAGTAACACTCGACATGGACGGACACACACACACTCACACACAATAGGCACAAAGTGCACAGGGGTCAGGTGCAAAATGGAGCTGGAACGCAAACACTAGCAACACACATGTCCACAGGCCACCACATCCACTGACTGTCTATGTGCATGTGTCAGATGCTGGGCACCATCGCACTTTGGTGTATAGCGCAACACAGGCATCATCATGCACACGTACCTGTGCACAGCAGTCAGGAGGGTGTGCAGGTGGACCGTGTGTCTGTGTGCAGGGCCGGGCACCCCTTGTGCACTGCCCACTGAAACACACAATGCACACAGGGCAGCACCAGACAGAGCCCGCGCTGGGAGACAGGTCAGTCTTGCGGCACAGTGCCACTTCCACCTCGGATGCATGGGCAGCCCTGCCGAGACCCAGCAGCATTGGCAGGCTGACCACGGGCCTCATGGGGTGGCACCGATGGTTCACTAGGGGTTCCACTGCGCAAACGCAACCATGCCCACACAGGGGTCTGCAGCACACCGAACATACCTGCATCAGGAGTGCGTGAGATTCCCACAGCTGAACCTGGCGTCGACAGGGTGGGCATCGCACGATGCCAGGAACGGGAAGTGGATAGCGAACTGCACAGTGTGAGTGACGCATGGGCACCTGACTGTGTGCCCATTGTGGCCATGACAGCGATGAACGCCTGTGTTTGCCTGTCAATGGCAGAGGTCATATCCTCCCACAAATGGTCAATCCGTGACAGGATCCTATCGGTGTCCCTGCTGTGTCACTCCTCGACCCGCTCCAGAGCCACACACAGTGCCTCCATGGACGTTGCAAGCTGCATCTGCTGCTGTACAGATGCCTGCAGTAGGCGGATGTGCTCGTCAAAGAGGTCGTCTGCCACCTCGGCATCCCATCCATCAGGGTATGGAAGGGCCTGATGTTCAGCACCCCTTGAGGGTGGGCGCTGCTCACCAGGACCAGGTATGGGCAAGTCCACAGGCGGTGCACAGATGCCACCGCTGAACCCTGAACCCCCAGTCCCATTGGGCAACTGCTGCTGCTGCCCCTCTGCCTGCTGTGCCCATGGGATCAGTTGTTCCACCGCTGTGGCCGCAACAGTCCCACTGTCCTGACAAGCCACCAGTGCTGCCCCACTGGTGCTGACAGGCACAGCCTGGGATGGTGCTGACATGCTGGCACACACGTCGGAACCAGCCAGGTCCATGGGCATGAGCTGGCATGCTGTGTGTTCATTCCGTGGCACACACATGTCACTGCCCATGACGGTCGTGTCTTCATCATTGGTGCAGGTCCCTGCCACAGCCACAGCCACAGCGTGCAGGCATCCTTGGATGCCAGAACACTGAGACACAGGAAGGGCCTCCCCCACACCTGTCTCAATGACATCAGTGTGGACAGCCAGGCGGACCCACTGTTGCAATGCTTGACGGATACCTGTGGAGGTGGATGGTCCCTCCTCCAACTCCAGATGACTGTCTGCAGTGGACAGGCCCTCCACCGCCGACCCCTGCAGACGCGCAGGATCTGTAACAAAAAGTAAGGTCACGTTAGTGCATGTGATCTACCCTGCCGCCCCCGACAGACCATGACTTACCATGCAGTGATGGGCTACCACCTGTCTGGAAGCCACCTCCTGGAACGCCCTCTATGGCACTGCGCTGCATGCTTGCAGCAAGCCTGTCCTCTGCCGGTGTCAGCTGCACCACCTCCGGCTGGCCCCCGCCTGTTGCAGCACGTAGAAACATAGAAACATAGAAGTTGATGGCAGATAAGGACCGCAAGGCCCATCCAGTCTGCCCATTTCTTTTTCTACCTTATAAATGTGCCATCGGCCTTTGCTCTGTCAGTGGCCTATCTATTCATACTCATTTGTATTGCTCCCTTATGCCTACCCCATGCCTGTTTGAAGCCCTGCACTGTATTCATAGCCACCACTTCTTGAGGTAGGCCATTCCATGCATCCACCACTCTTTCTGTGAAAAAGAATTTCCTCACATTCCCCCTTAATTGGCCCCCCTCTAATCTCATGCTGTGTCCTCTTGTCCTGCTATTTTTCTTATATTTAAACATGTTAGACTCTTTCACCTTGTTAATGCCCTTAAGGTGTTTGAATGCCTTGATCATATCACCTCTCTCCCTCCTTTGCTCAACGGTATACATATTGAGCTCTGTTAATCTGTCCTCATATGTCTTCTGATGCAGTCCCTTCTTTGGACTGCCTCAATTTGGTTAATGTCCTTGTGAAGGTGTGGCCTCCAGTACTGCACGCAGTACTCCAGATGGGACCTAACCAGTGTCTTGTAAAGAGGGATTATTACCTCCCTCTTACGACCTGTGATACCCCTACTAATACACCCTAACACCCCCCTAGCCTTACCTATTGCTTTAGAGGTCTGCCTGGATGATTTCGGGTCATCAGTGATGATGATGCCCAAGTCTCTTTCTTCCTTTGTGACTGCTAGCAACTCCCTTCCCAGCCTATAGGTGGCTTCAGGGTTTCTCTTCCCGATGTGCATGATCTTGCACTTCTTTGCATTAAATCCCAGTTGCCACTCTTCTGACCATTTTGCTAGTTTATCCAGATCTCTTCTCATTCTGCCTACCCCATCTGGATCATCTACTCTGTTGCAGATCTTGGTGTCATCTGCAAACAGACAAGCTTACCCTCTAGTCCATCTGCAAGGTCACTAATGAAGATGTTGAAGAGGACTGATCCCTGAGTACCCCACTCTTGTGACTTGCATCTCTTCTTGACTGTATACCACTTACCACCACTCTTGTTTTCTGCCCTCACAACCAGTTTGCCACCCAGTTGACTAACTTGACCCACCCGAGCCTACCCAGTTTATTTATCAATCTTCTATGTGGAACAGTGTCAAAAGCTTTGCTGAAGTTAAGGTAGGCGACATCAACTGCTCCCCCTTGGTCCACCACTCTGGTTACCCAGTCAAAGAAATCTATGAGATTAGTTTGACAGGACCTTCCTTTTGTAAACCCATGCTGTCTTGGATCCATGCCCCTATGGATTCCAGGTGTTGCACTATCCTTTCCTTAAGGACTGCCTCCATAATCTTGCCCACTACTGAGGTAAGACTGACTGGTCTGTAGTTCCCTGCCTCCTCTCTGCTACCACTCTTGTGGAGTGAGATCACATGAGCCCTTCTCCAGTCTTCTGGGACCTCTCCTGTGCTAAGAGACTCTCTAAACAGTTCTGCTAATGGCTCTGCTAGTTCCACCTTTAGCTCCTTAAGTACCCTGGGATGTATGCCATCAGGTTCCATTGCTTTATCCACTCTGAGCTTAGCAAGTTCTTGTAGGACCTTTTCTTTTGTGAAGGGAGTAGTGCTCACCTCACTCCCCCCTGTGTCCATGGTGCTGAGCTGTGGGCCCTGCTCTACCTTCTCTTCAGTAAATATTGAGCAAAAGTATCTATTTAGGATAGATGCTTTTACAGGGTCCTCCTCCTCACATGCTCCCTTTTCTCCATTAAGCTTAGCAATACCCCTTCTGGACTTTCTCCTTTCACTAATGTATCTATAGAAAGTCTTGTCACCTTCTTTTACTGTTCATGCTAGTGTTTCCTCAGTTTTGGACTTTGCCTGCCTTACTGTCTTCCCTGCTTCCCTTAGGGCAGTTTGGTATGCCTACCTATCTTCATCCTGCTGTGTTCCCTTATATTTCCTGAAGGTCAGCCTTTTGGCTCTGACCTTTTCTGCTACTGTATTTGAGAACCAAAGTGGTTTCCTTCTTCTTTTGCACTTCCTTTTCTGTCTAACACAATGGGATGTTGCTTCAAGTATTGCATCCTAATGCTTGCCCATTTTGCCTGTACCCCTCACCTGTGTTTCTTTTTGCCAGGGCTAGCTTAACTCTGTTGGCCATCTTATCAAAGTCAGCTCCTCTGAAGTCCCATATTTTTGCCTTGGAATGGGATGATTTAGATGTAGTAGCCAAATTGAACCATACCATGTTATGATCACTGGCCCCCAGGTGACCTTCTACCTGGAGATCTGTGATCCCTTCCCTGTTAGTCAGTATTAGATCTAGGATAGCCCTGTCTCTTGTGGGTTGTTGTACCAGTTGTTTGAGGCCCTCCCCCTGCAGGGAATCTACTATGTGTCTAGTTCTGGCAGATGTTCCTGCTGGTATTGACCAATCTGTATCTGGCATGTTGAAGTCTCCCATTATCAGAACCTCCCCTTTAGCTGTCCCACATGCTGCCCTGATGGCAGCCACCTTCTCCTTCACCCTTCTCCTGTCAGTACCCATCTTCTTCTTACACTCCTGCACGGAGCACTGGTGGCTGCCATGCAGGTTGACGGCACGTGCCACCCACTCCCATGCAGCAGCATGGGCCTGAGGGGTGCCCCAACGTCCACTGAGCAGTGGCTCCTGATCAAGTTAGGCCTCGAAGAGTGCCTCCATCTCGGCCTTGGTGAAATTGGGCCTCCTCTTCCTCCCACCATCATTGTCCTTCTCACCCAGAGCTTACTCGGTCATTATTCAGCCTGTTAGGATGACAGTGGTTACCTGTGACTGTGCAGTACAAAGCAAGTCCCTGATACCACAGTTCAGAACCCCACACAGCATGCAACTCACCAATAAACTGCAGTAACCTAATATGGCCACTGCAGAACAGTGTCGCATTTTTATAACGCAATCCATGCAAATTAGGTGAGGAGCAACTTTAATGAGATGCAAATCACGCTGCTGCACCATTGCATGGCTGATCAGTTGATTAGCATATGATGGCTGAATATCGCGCTTTTGCGCTTTGCGCAATTGTGTTGAACGTGCTGAGCCAATGGTGCAGTTCTGTGGCATGCATAGTACACCTCACTGCACATGCCCAGGTAGCTTACGCAGGTGTCTGCCACGCTGATGATGTGCTGTGCACAGTAGGCAATGCAGGGCATGGCCACCATTGTGCCAGTGGCGCTATGGCAAGGGTCACTACATGGCACTGTGGCACAACTGCGCGATAGTTCACTGTGGCGCTGGCACACAGGCAGCCAATCACGCTAGATGCATAGATGTCCGATGGTGCTGTGCATGGCCTTGCGCCAGAGACCCATGACCCTGTGCCTGACCTTTGCCCCCTTGGCGCTATACGTCCAGCATGGCTGCACCTCTATCGCGCTGTTCAGTAACAGCTCGATAGAGAATGGCGGTGCCGTACTGTGCAGCAGTTCCACATGGGGTGCCGCGCTGCAGAGCGTGATATTGCCTATTATAGCGGTTGAGATGGCACGCAGGAAAGCTCCACA
This sequence comes from Neoceratodus forsteri, assembly GCA_016271365.2. Taxonomy (NCBI): domain Eukaryota; kingdom Metazoa; phylum Chordata; order Ceratodontiformes; family Ceratodontidae; genus Neoceratodus; species Neoceratodus forsteri. The sequence continues at coordinate 315,138,288 of CM057451.1, read as the reverse complement.
ATGGAGTGCCCTTGAGCTGGCCAACCTTGTGGCCATTGTGGAGCCACACTATGGCCCAGTCTTTGGAGAAGAGGCACTAGACAGGGCCAGGACCCAGGTCTGGCAGGAGATGGCCACTGACCTGGAGGCTGCCACTGGACACAGGAGGACAGCGGAGCAGTGCAGGCACCATTACGGGGACCTTAGGAGGATGGAGCTGGAGCTATTTGCCTGTCTGCGGTCGCGTGCTAGGAGGGGCATGGTGTCTCATCCAGGTGGGTGATATGTCTACACACTTGTATTGTCCATATGGGTAACACTGTCTTATGTGTCCAGCACATAGGGGAGAGATAGTCTAGGGTTGGCTGTGGCGGTGTTTACAGGGTATGGGATGGGTGGGTCTGGCTAGGTGGGTGGGCACACACATTGGGGCAGGGGGACTTTGCTTTGGGTTTGTACTGATGTTTTTCTCCCCTTTTTTCTCCCACAGGCATGGATGAGCAGCGGCGGATGGTGGAGCAGCAGCAGAGGGAGAAGGACGCAGCACACAGGCAAGTCGGGGACCAACACCACCGACAACAACGGCCCGATGAGGGTGAGTGCCATGACACCATGATTACTACTGCATGCTGTGTAACAGGGTGGGAAGCAGGGCATGGCCACCTTCCATGGACACCACTGCCATGCACATGACTTGTGACAGTCAGCACTGTCCAGTGGCACTGCATGTCTGGGAGTGCATCAATGGTGGTCCATGCGTGCACTGGGCACATGGCTGCGGCACTGGCTGCACACCGCATAGCCACGTTACTGTACGGCCTTGGTTGTGCTGTGCTGGACGTGGGCGGTGGATGTGTGCAGTGGTCCACATGGCTGTTGCTGCCTGGTTGGGCATGTCCTGTGGACACGGTCACTGTGGGTGGGCACACACCATCACAGGAGCGTGGCACATGGCTGTATGCCATGCATAATGGGTGGGCTGCAGGGGGATGGACAGTCACACCTATTGACTCTGATCCCTCATCCTAGGTGAACGGATACTCCTGCAGATCCAGCAGGCTGTGCAGGAGCTGCTGCAGGTGGCACGGGAGTCCCTGACCATACTGAGGGACATACACCAGCATGGGGTCAGGAGGAGGAGACGGGACAGGCGACAGCCCCAAGTGGAGGAGGACCAGGCTGGCTGCTAATGTCTGCAAGAACCTGATTACAACTTCCCCCCTTTGACCAACCCTCACAACCCGCCTTCCCTCTCCCATATGTTCACTCCTGCCCCTTACCCACCCCCACCTTGTTTCTGTCCCTCCCCCCATTTGTACATAGTTTACTGTATATAGCTGTGTTTTATATTTTACAATAGATATATTTTGATATGAATACTGTGGTGGTCTCTGATTTGCAGCTGGCTATAGGTGCTCAGCTGCAGTGGTGTGCATGGCATCTGGGGTGGTTCAGTCATGGGTATGTGTGTGTGTACATGGGGAAGTGTCTATGGTGTGGGAGTGGCTATCAGTTGGTGTCTGTGGTGTGTGTGTTGTTCCCTGTGCATTGCATTACTGTGTGCAGTGGTCCATGGTGCATGCTCTATGTCCATTGTGCCCCTGTCAACCCATCCTTGGCCTGTGCAGCTGACACCCTTGCATGTCTGTGGCCTGCAAGGTCTGCTGCCTTGTCAGTGGTGGCTGTCCCTGCAGGTCATCCACTGTGACAGTCACGATGCTGGGTTGCCTCCTGTCACTGGTGTGGTGCATGTTTGTCTCAGGTGACACTGTGGCCTCCGCAGTTGATGTCCCACCTCCATGCTGTGGCTTGTGTGTGTTGCAGGGGCTGTGCACCGCTGTCTGTGACTTGTGCTCCATGCATATGATGGTGGCATATGGGACCACAGTGCATGCACAGGGTGGGTGTCACCCCTGTGCCATGGAGGACTACAGGCTGTGTGTGCTCAGTTTTCATGGGCCCACACTGGGGGCTTGGTTGCCACACTGCTGCATCCCTGTGTTATTGTCCCTGTGGGTATGGGTGTGTGTTTGCCCCTGCACTGTGTTGCATCCGGTGTGCTGCATGCTTCCACACAGCACTGTGGGTGTCTGTGCTGGTTGCTGTGGCTAGTGGTGGGTCAGGATGTGTCACTTGTCTACTGTGCAGGGTGCTGCCTCAATGGTGGTGGTGTCAGGGGCACGCCCTTTCCTGTGTGGGGTACCTCTTGTGCCAACACATGGTCAGTCTCTCAGCTGTGCCTCAGGAGGATTGTGCGTGTTGGCACTGTGTCTGACGTTGTTGCATTGCCGTGTGCTGCCACCCACAGCTGGGTGCTCATGGTGGGGCTGACTTGTACGGTTCTGTGGTACATGAGGTTGCAGTGTGACAGTGGGGGTGGTGGTATGCATGGGGTTTCCTGCAGTGGTGGTCACTGCTCATGGAGGGTGTCTGGGAGTCACAGTGCAGGGTGTGCTGTGCACTGGGGGGGGTGGTGTGGCACGGGGTGGTCCGCCCTCCTTGTATGGCAGTCTCAGCTTACCGGTGGGTGTGCTGGGGCACCATGGCCCAACTGTGCTTTGTTTGCTTGTCACCATTGGCCAGTGGATATTCCAGCCCTCCCCGAGTTGTGCTGTGCTTAGGGTGTGGGGGCGCATTGTCAGTTCTGCTGTGTGTTCCTTTGCCCATCTGTTGCATGGGTGGTGGGCCCCTACCTACCTCCCTGGTTGTGCAGTTACATTGCTCTGCTGCTGGGGGGCTCCCTGCTTGCGCTATGGCACCTCTGGGCTGCTCAGCTGGGCAGCCCTTGTTGTGCCATAGTGCATCATATCTGCTCAGCTTCCCCTTCCTAGTTGCGCTATGGCGCAGGTTGTGCGATATTCAGACTTTAGCTGTTGGCGCAATTTGGCTTGCTCCTTTTTTGAATATCGCGTCTATTGCGCAGGGCACAATGGACTTGGGCTTGCTCCTGCTATTGCGCACTTTTAGGGTGCAGTTTGAATATCCAGCCCATTATATATAACTTTTTCCAGGTTGCTACTGGAAAAAGGACACAAGTCTCAGTGTGCTTACCTGATTAGGAAAATTGAATTACTAAATGACATAGACAAAAATTAATACATAAAGAATAATAAATACATATTATGGGCTGGAGTTTCAAAGCTCAGTCACATGCACAAGGCTCGATAGTGGGCTCAGCTTTCATCATGGTGTTTGTGCCAAAATATTTGTGAGCTACTTTTAAACATTTTGCTTCATTTACAACATTTTCTTCACTATACTGATGCATGTGTCATTATTTTGATGTGTGCATTATTTCCAGAGCACAACTTGGAGAACTTTTAATGTAAAGTTAGACTACATGTTATGTGGCCTGTTATGTCAAAGGAAGTGCTATTGTTCTGCAAACATGATCCATGTCTTTGAAAATCCTGCAATATATCTACATTCTCTTGTAAGAACAGACGTAAACATATACAAAATTCACTCACAGACTTACAGTGGAGTATATTCCTTATAAACAGCTAGAAAGAAAGGTAAATTGAAAAAAGTTAGAAAATAATTATAATAGAAACATAGAAACAAAGACAATGACGGCAGAAAAAGACCAAGGGTCCATCTAGTCTGCCTGTAGTTCTCCATCTGCTTTGGGGCCTATGATCCATATTGGATTCTATCCCTCGATGTCTACCCCCTGCTCCCCTCCCTACTGTTACCCACCTGAGTAATCACCAAACTCTTCATTTTGTTCCAGCCTTATTTGAAACCATTTATGATCTTGGTGCCCACAACATCCACTGGCAAATGGTTCTATGGCTCCACAATCCTTTTTGTAAAACAGAACTTCCTCACATCTCTCTTAGACCTCCTCTCCTCAGTTTCCCCTTCTGACCTCAGGTTCTTGAACTTTTACTCAAGTCAAATAACTCATCACAGTTTACCTTGTTTATTGCCTTCAAGAACTTGCAGATCTCTATCATATTCCTTCTCTCTCTCGCCTGGTCTCCAGCGAGTACATGTTCAGTGCCTTGAGGCAATCTTTGTATGATCTGTCCTATTGGTCCTGAATCACCTTTGTCACCCTGCATTGCACCATCTCCAGCCTGTCCTACCCAGACACCAGAACTGAGCGTAGTACTCCAGGTTTACCAGTGAACTATATAGAGGCAGTAATACCTCCTTTTTCCTGCTGTCAGTACCGCCTTTCTATTTATTAAATCATTCTATTAGCCTTCTGGTCTTGTTACAGCAGCATGATTATTTGCTAGAGTCACCAATGATGACTCCTAGGCCCCTCTCCTGTACTGTAGTGCTCAGTTTTATCTCTCCCATCCAGTACTTTTTTCTTGGGGTTTTTGTTTCTTAGGTGCATAACTTTGCACTCTTTAGATTTGAATTTCTAAAACTTAAGGCATAGTTTCCTTACCAATTAGTCACCTTGAGCCTGCTAAACCTTTAGTAGAGATTCCGTCTTCTACTTTGTGAGCCCCCTCCTCAAAATCATCACCTGTCATCCTCTTATAGTCCAGAACACGCTATATAAAAACTGAAGCCAGCAAGTGGTTTCCCCACAAGAAAGAGAAATAGCAGTGGGACCTCGGCTCATACTGCATGTTAACATTTACAGTGCAGCTTCCTGACTGACGAGGCTCACCTTGCCATCGGTAGTCAGGCTGATCATGATTCAGCCCAATGATGGGATTATGTTAAAACGATGGAATGAAAACTAGGTAAGAAAACTAACTGATTTCAATGAATTGCAGACTTTATGCGGCTTTGGGGAGGCACTAGCAATATAACTATTTGCTTTTGAGTTTGACCACACGCCAGATGCACCGCTGGAAACATTTAAACAATTTAAGAAAGATGCATAAGAAATGTGATAATATTGTTGTGTATTGGCCAGCGTTGAGCTTGCTAAACGTTTAACATTTCAGTGCAAACAGGAGAGGTGTGTCCTTCTCCTAACTGGTGAGCTCCCCAATGGTCAACTGTGAGCCACTTATGGGCCGCAACAAAATATATACAAAACAGAAGCTAGAGAGTGGTTTCCCCACAAGAAAGACAGAAAGCAGGGGCCTCAGCTCATATGGGCATGGCAATATTTACAATTAAAAGATGAAGCCAGAGAGTGGTTTAGACAAACAAAAGAGAGACAGCAGTTGGACCTCAGCGCATATCGGCATATTAAGGTTTAGAGTGTCATTTCCTGACCGATGAGTGGGTCACCTTGCTGTCAGTGGTCAGGTTGATCACGATTCAGACAAATGATAATATGAAGAATCCCTCCATATGTTGAAGTGATGGACCGAAAACCAAGAAAGAACATTGATTTAAATGAATTGCAGGCTTTTAGACATCTTTTTTTGGGGGCACTGGTACTGTAACTATTTGCTTTTGATTTTGGCCTCACAAAAGGTTCACTCCTGTAAACAAAAATTTAAGAAAGATGCATAAGAAATGCAACAAAATTGTTGTGTATTTGCCAGGGCTGAGCTTGCAAAACCTTTGACAATGTGTTGCATTTCAACTGCCAAACCTTAGACCACATCCCTAGCCTGTGTAGATCCCTGTGCCCCTCCTTGATCCTTTTATTACTAGCTACCCTGCCAAAGAGATTCATATAATCTGTGAAGAGGCACAACTTGCCCTGGATGCCCTCTCCAAAGTCACTGATGAAGATATTAAAGAAGACAGGACCCAGGACAGATTCATGTGGTTCCCCACTCATGACGTCCCTCTCTCCTGATTTGATCCCTTTTCCCACCCAATTTCTACTGTCTCTCTCCTTCAGTCAGTTTTCTACCCATCTAACTGTGTTCCTAGCCTCACCCCGGTCCTTCAACTTCCTCAGCAATCTTCTGTGTGGCACCAAGTAGAAAGCTTTGCTGAAATTGAAGCAGAGTAAATCCATAGTGTGGCCCTTACCTACCACCTGTGTTACCAAGTCAATGAAAACTATCAGGTTGTTGGACAAGATCTCTCTGTCACAGACCCACGTTGTTTATTATCCTGTAGACCGTTACTCTCCAGGTAGCCCACAAGGCCCCTTTGACCAGTGACTCCACCAGTTTGCCCACTACAGATGTAAGGCTAACAGGTCTGTAATTCCCCCAGTTGCTCCTTGTCAATCACTCATGTAGTGTGATTACATCCACCACCCTCCAGTCTTTTCAAACTATGCCAGTCTAAATTGAGTGGTTGACTACCCCTACTAGGGATCCAGTCAGTTCTCCTGTTAATTCATTGAGCAACCTTGGGTGCATCCCATCTGGCCCTGAAGCCTTATCAACTTTTAGGGCTTCTAGCTCCTTCTAGACCTTTTTCTCTGGTAACGACAGGCTGCATCATTTCAGGAGCGCCCCTGACAGCTGTCTTGATGCTACTTTCACACAGGGGCCCACTGTCTTCACTTGTGAAGATGGAGCAGAAGTAGTAGTTAAGGATGGCTGCTTTTTATTTCTCTTCTTCTATACCCCCTTCTTGTAGTCCAACAATACCCCCCTCATTGCTTCCTTTTTTCCTTAATACAACTGAAAAATAGTTTTCACCACCACTGACTGTCTGCACAATAACCATCTTTGCATCTTCCTTTCTCTCCCTGATCCCTAATGATCAATTTCATATCCATTTGGTTGAATTCCTCTGCTTTTAGTCTTTCAGGTGAGAATTCAATACACAATATTACCGAGGTAAATTACTTTAATAATAATGTGCAGTATCAGTTCATCTCTTTCTGACTGTATAAAACCAGCTATTATTCGGTTTAATGACATTTTTCACACAGGATTTTATCAGGCCACCAGAATGGTTCTTCATTTTACAAATCTGAATGTGCATTCATAATTCAAAAGCCGGGAAAGCTGTGAATTGGATAAAGCTATTTGCAGAATAGAGCTGCAGAAAACATTGTAAAAACCTATCACAGACAGAACTGATGGACAAAAACAGAAAAAGAGGGAGAATAAAGCCTTAGGAGGTCTGTTTATAATGAGATTGGTGAGCATCCCACATTGCTCAACTCTGTTTAGCAGTGAAATGCCAAACAACGCTTTGTGAAGAGAATAAGAGCTGTGACTTGTGCAGCCTATTGTCATCAGGGATCATCTTCACTGGAAGTCTTCATTTCAGATCTCTTAGGGCAATAAAAAAATATTCCTGTATTCTACAGGTAGCAACTTGTGCTGCAGTCAAATTTCACACCACCGAAGGAAAACACAGAGTCCTAACACCCAGTTCTTTTTGGACGTAAGGGGCTCTGGAGATATATTTCCTCTCAACCCATTTCAGAAAAGTAATAAATGCACCCATATAGTCCTTAGTTCTCCTGATTTGTATTTACAAATACAAAGTTTAAATGTAAAATTAGTAGAGATACAGAGTCTTTTCATTGGCTGGGGCACATGTGACCCACGGAGGCATGGGTCACAAAGGTTGAGAAGCAGCACAAGATGGAACAGTGAATCACTGTGCTTGGAAGAAAAACTTTTTGTTGACTTTTAGCTTGTGCAGCATTTGGTTTTCTTTTCTGCAGGCCAAAGGTTGGGATGCCAATTTAGATATGGCAGACAGGCAGCTTGGCTATGAGGAGGAGGGAGAGCCCATGTTGTGGCTTGGCCTAACAGAGGTCAGGAGGCAGGGCTAAGTGGGCAGTAAATTATTGTAGATTGCTATAGTCGCTGTGCAAAGGCTGTTAAGCAGTGCCATGGTGTGGTGGTTCATTGTTGTACTTAGAGGGAGTGGAGTGAGTTTTGGAAGTGAGCTTTGTACATTTTTAAGCTGAGTAGGGATATAATTTTTGTAAGCAGGGCAACAGTCAGGGAACCATTTTAGATATGATAATAGGTGGAGGAGCTTGGAGAAAGTGAAAGACCATGTGACCTGGCTCAGCCTAACAGGAGCCAGCAGTAGTGGTATGCGAAATGTACAAAATTTGCTATGTGAACTAATTTGCAAAGTTTTGCCATTTTGCAAAGTTAATCCACCTTATGAATTGCCACTTTGCAGTATAGAAACATAGATGATGATGGCAGAAAAAGAATGATGGTTCATCTAGTCTGCCCATATTGAACTATCATACCCCAGACCTCTTGTCTCTGTGGGGTATATACTTACCCTGTTCCACATATTATTCTCCACATTTCCACCTCCCTTGTCCTGCTGAGTAACTACTATACCCTTAGCTCTATCCCAGCTGTCTTTGATGCTGTTTATGGTTCGGGCACCCACCACTTCTGCTGGCAGACCGTTCCATGGTCATCCACTCTTTCTGTAAAATAATACTTCCTCACATCCTTTTTAAACCATCCCCCATTAGCCTCAGCTCATGACCCCATGTCATAGCCTCTCTATTGGATTGTCTGTTTTTCAATTAGAGTTGCACTGCTGTGAGGTACAGGAGGTGAAGACCGCCCTAAAAGGTTACAAGTTTTAGACTGAGGCAAAGAGTCATCATTTTCAGTGTTTCTACTACATTACTTTTGTTTATAGTCTGTAATTTCTCATGCTATTTAGTGACAAGATTTGTGTGTTTCAGTGTACTATTTTGTCTGTCTCTTGCTATATAGATTTTAGTTGTTTAGTTCTTAAAGTGACGGTGCTCTGATCCTGCAGACAGATAAATTGTCACTTAGTTTTACTTAGTTGTTACACCTGTCACATTATAAAATGAAACAATATATATATATATAGTTATATTACTAGTTCAGTAAATTAATTTCCATCTCTTTTTGTTTAAGACAATAGTGCTTATCCCTCTGGGGAGTTGTCTGCTTCTGTTTGGTGTTAATGCAGGCTTTCTGTAATTTTGTCATCCATTCTGTAATATCATAAAAGTATTATGTATATAAAAAATGAAGGAGGAAAGACCCTCTGGTAAAGGGAGACATGCCGGGGAGGCTTCAATGATGTCAGGAACTTCTGTGGGGCAAAACAGTGATGCTGCACCTGCTGCAGATAAAATTATGTTTGCAGCAGTGTCTTTTATGGTGTCAGGTAGTAGTAAAGGATTAGTCAGCAGCAGTGGTGGCATTAGTGTAGCCACATTTGTTTGTTACATCTATGGCTGGGGCCAGGATAGGGGAGCAAGAGGAACAGTACCACACAAGATGGCAAAATGTCAGGCTCTTGAGGAATGGTTGAAGAGCAGGGTGTTGTGGGTATCCCTGTGACTGCTGGTGGTGCTGGTACTGACACTGATACTGGCAGTGTCCCATTCACCAGTGAATGATGAGAGCTGGAGCTTTAATCAGAGAAGGGACATCTTGAGCAGTCAAAAGTTACACAGAATTTGAAACTGTGTGTGAGGAGAGAGAACCTGAAGAATGTGATGTTGATGATTAGGGGTGTATAAACACCTTTTCTTAAACATTTCTTAAACATTTAGCAAAATATTTAGTATTCGGCAGCCAAATATTCAGGAAATGTATTCATTATTTCAGTAAATAAAAAAAGTAAAAAGAAACAGCCCTCCGCCCTGCTTCCCAGCCCAAATCCAGGCTAATGCAACCCCCATCTCCCACCCTCTGTCAGAAGTCTTATCCAACCCTCCTCTTCCCAGCCCCCACAAAATGTTGAAACATATATATTTTTTTTAAATCCCATGATGGGTGACTGGCACAATCCACCCACCTTCATAGCTGTCAGTCAGCTTTCTAAATGCAAAATGCACTTGTCTGAACAAAAACACAATTTGTTAATATCACCCCATCCTGGCATCAACCTGCTGCCATTCTCCACCCTCAACACACAATTCTAAGTCTGAAAAGGTGACCAGCACAACCCACCCTCTTCCACAGATGACATCCTTCTGATCAAGAAAAGTGCTTCAGTACTTACTGACACTATAATTGGTGCTTGGGGGGAGAACACTAGTGTGAATGCAAAACATAGGGTGAACAGAGGCTGGAAGGTGGAGAACCAACAGCTCATGACACAGATCAGGAGAAACTGCAGGTGTGAGTTGCAGAGACATAGAGGAGACATTTGTGAGAGTATAGGGATGAGACAGTGCAGCTGGTCAGGGAGAGAGAGTACAAGAGTTTGGGGAAAGCAGAAGCAGAAAACAGTTTGTCCTGCTTCACATATCACTGGAAGAATGGAAAGAGAGTTAGAATTAGTGTTGTGAAGGTTGGGAGTCAAGCCAGAATTTGGAGATTAAAGAAGCACAATGGGTGAGGTGCCTGGCTTCAAGACAGAGGACAGAGAGTAAGGAGTAATGGGACCAGTGGTGGGTGTGAGGGAAACAGTTCAAGGCAAAGCAGCACAATCAGTGAAAGAGTGAAAGAAGGGCCCAGCTTGGCAAGGTTAAACTTTGAAGTGGAACTGTAGACAATATCTCCATAATTCAAGATACAGATGATCATCTACAAGACAATTTCTCTGCTGGCAGGAAGTGAGATACCCACCGTTTTCCTGTAAAGTGCACCAGGGTTTGAGTGGAGCTTCTGGTGGATGACATACACATATACAGAGAAATCAAAGTGATGATCCAAGCATACCTCAAGGTATTTAAAACAGGAGACATCTTCAATCTCTGTACTATCTAGAGTACATAAGGATGGGAGAGTGATGAGCCTGAGAAGACTTAGCCTGGTGCCAAAGAACATATAAACAATTTTCTTGGAGTTCACAAACAGTTGATTCACCAGGAACCAGTGCTACGTGTTGCTGAAATCCAGTTGGAGCCAGGCAGCGAGGTTACAGACAGAGATGCCAGAGGCATATCGCACTATATCATCTGCATAGATGTAGATGGACGCAGAAGAACAGGCAGTGGGTAGTTCAATAAGAAAAATGGAAAAGAGAATTACACCAAGGATGGACCTTTGGGGCATGCCTAAGTAGACAGGGATTGGGGGAGAGGGTGCCTCCAATGCAGACAGCTTGGAGTGAGGCTCTTATGAAAAAAGAGAAACAAGGTGTGGGGAGAGATCTGTAATGGCAAAGGAAAGCAACATAGTTTACAAAAGACTGGAAGGTCATGGATGTAGTTCTGATCCATAAGGGTGGGGACAAGGAGCAACCAGCTAACTAAAGGCCTGTCTGTCTAACCTCTATTACAGAAAAACTAGTGGAGATACTAATCAAAGTGAGCCTAATGAACAACCTGGAGAGTAATGGGATTCAGGATAGTAAACAGCAGAGGTTCGTAGCAAGGAGCTCTTGTCAGACCAACCTGATGGTATTCTTTGACTGGCTAACTTGGGCAGTAGATAAGGGACAAGTAGTAGATTTACTCTACTTTGATTCTGGCAAGCCATGTAACTCAGTGCAAAGCAGAATGCTGCTGAAGAAGCAAGCGGATCTAGCTGCAGCAAAGGACACTGTTAGATGGGTGGGTAGTTGGTTTGGGGGGGAAGCAGAGAATAGTTGTAAACAGAGTCGGAAGCTGCCACTGGGACATTGTGGAGCACAGTTCACCCACCTGCCATTTTGCTGGATGCCACATCTGCTCTACTTCCAGAGTCACTCTTCTCACCTGCTTCTTGGACAACTGCTGCCCTTGCCACCTGATCTTCAACTTTGTTTCCAGGCCAGCTTCTCTTCTGTCATCATTCATCCTAAGAACAATCAGGTTACACTGCAGTTCAGCTGCAGCACCAGTCGGGGGCCAGGGAGCTTCTTCTAAACAGGAAGATCCTCCACAGCCAGCAGAACATCAATTGGGTGTGAGAATGGCCTAGCACAGGACAGCTAAAAGGTCTCCCCATGTTACAAAGTGCATGCCACCATCAGGACATTGAGGAGCACAGACCACCCACATGCAATCTGAAATATGCCAAGTCCCCTTTACTTGCATCTGGAGCTGCTCTTCTTGGTTGCTTCCTGAACCCCTGCTGCACCTGCTGCTGAATCTTTGGCCTTCTTCCCAAGTCAGCTTCTCATCTGCTGTAGCTCATCCTGGGACCAATCAGGTCCCACTATAGTTCAGTCACAGTGCCAATTAAGGGCCGGGGAGCCTCCTCCAATCAGGAAGCTCCTCCATGGCCAGCAGTGCACCAATCAGGTGCAAGAATGGCCAAGCTCTGGACAGCTAAAATGTCTTCTCTGTCCATGCGGGACCAGAGTGTGCGGGGCCAGCATGAGTCAGAGAGCAGTAGTGGAGGAACTGAGTCTGCTCCAGACAGATGAAACAGTCGGGACTGGGCAGGTAATGCTGCTGGACATAATCCGAACCTTATTGTAAGTACTGTTATTCTGTGGAAGAGCTGACTCTCTGCTGGTGTGCTATCCACTGGAATCACCTAGGACAGTTGGATTTAAGGCAGAGCATGCTGCTTAAATAGTCTTGACAACGTAAGTACAGTGCACCTAGTCTAAATGAGCTTATCTCCCCTGCCTGACCTTCTGTCTCTGTAATAATATGCTAAAGTTGTGAAATTTACTAGGTTTTATAGACTATATATGCACTAGTATTGCCTAATAGCTTCATATCTTTGCAAACCTGTGTTACCGAGGTATTAATGATGTATCTCTTTGCTGGCATTACTGTGACCCTCTTTGTTCTGCAGGTTACTTTTATTTGCCTCTCTGCATGCATCGCACCTCTTGGCCCACCACACCATACTTCCTTAGTGGACTACACATTCTCCAACCTCATTGCTGCTAGTGAGGTGCGCCTGCAACCAACCTGACTTCTTAGAAATCAAATAATGCAACTACTTAGCCATTTTATTAAGTGCAAACTATGCTGACCTATGATCCCTCCTAGATAGGTGATCTGATCCATTTCAATTGACTGGCTACACTACAAACCATCCTGGCAGGGGACATTGAACCAAACCTTGTTCCTGCCCCCCATCATGCAGTCTCCTTTGTCCAGCAAAATGCAAAAGGCTTTACATTAGACTACTTAAACATCCAACATCTACTGCCTAGCCTAGCTGAATTTACTGCACAGGAAGGTCACTATAACCTTGACATTGTTGGTCTGACTGACAAGTGGCCTAAACCCTTAACTCCAGATCCTTCCTGTGCCCTCACTGGCTTTGATCTTATCAGGTTGAACCATCTGGGCCAGAAGTGTCGGGTGGTCTACTGTTATATTATAAAAGCCATCTAAATGTTTCTCTGATGCAGTATTTGAGCCCCCCCCCCCCGGATGTGAGTTCCTGGATATGCTCCTCCTCCTGGGAAACACCAAGAAAATCCCCCTGATTTGTGCCTATAACCCTCCTACTGGCAGGCTAAATAGTCTAACCTACCTCCTGGATAATATTAATAAAAAGGCTGGCTCTAACACGATGCTGATAATGGGTGACTTCAGCCTCAACTGGACTAATCGAAATGCTAAGCAATATGAACCTCTCTTGCTGGGCTTTGCTTGACGTAGCTTATCTCTGATTCTACTAGGCTCTCAGACTCTTGCTGTCAGTATGCCCTCCTTGATTGGATCCTGACAAACAGGGCTATGAAGATTCTGCTGTCTGCCACCTTTCCAGACACTATTACTGATCATATCTCCACTTACAGTATTGGGAGTCTCATCACCTAGAATCCCTCCAAGGTAATTCTCCTCAGGGACACCTCCAAGCTAGACTTTGGTTCCTTTCATAGTGACCATGCCTTCTCTGACTGGTCTATTGTACTGTCCGCTGTGGATGCCTCAGTTTCCCTGACCAATTTCCTAACTATCTTCCTTTTCTTGCAAGATAACCACCTCCCACTGATCAAAAGGAAGGTTAGGGACACTGTCACCAAATAGCTCTACAGTGGCATCTTACTGCATATGAAATCTAGGGACAAGTACTGGGCTAGATTTAAGTCTACCCAAGCATTGTCTAACTTTCTTGAGTATAGGCCACTCAGAAATATTTGTAAAAAAGCTATACATGCAGCTAAAGGCAAGTTCTGAAGATTCGCTCAGCGGGCCTGATCTAGATGCCTCCCCAAACTTCTGGTGGAACATTCAAAGTGTAGTTGTTGACTCACTCAAATGTCAAACCAATGACATGTTTATTGGTGGGGTTAATGGCAATAACCCTAATATGATTGCAAATGCATTTAACTGACAGTTCTCAGACCAGTCAGCCCTCACCTCTCTGTTCCCTAGCCCAACTGCACAGGATGAGTCTGTGTCCTCTTCCTTTGTTCCTTCCCCCACCACTTTACCTTAAAACTGTGACAGTGGAACCAGCCTGGTGGTGCTGAGGGAAGAGGTGCTGGACACCGCACCTCACACTACGCTGGTGACCTGGGTTCAGGAACGAGCCCAGGTTGTTTGGGGTCAGTGAGGTGGGAAGGGTGAGGATTGGGATTGAGCTGCCATGAGGTGGTTCACCTCTCTTGGGGAGGGATGGGGGGTCTCCCTGACCCTTGACTGCCACCTGCTGGAGGACACATGGCAGTTCAGGCAACAGGGAGCCTGATGACAGCCAAGGGGTGGGGTGGAAAGGGCCAATCTGGTACCTGGCATGCATGTGTGTCTCCACACGCATGCATGGCTGTGTCTGCTGGGGTCTTGGGACTGGGGAAAAAAATTGGGGAGAAACACAGAAAAGTGAATTAAAAAAACACTGTGACAGTGGGTAAGAATGGAAGTCTCTTGGCTATTCTTTCCCATCATACCATAGCTGGCTCTAATAATATGGAGCTAAATCTTCTTCGGCTGGGTGTCCCCTTTTTTTTCCATACCTTGCTCCCATATTTTTATTGTCTCCCTTCTTGCTGCCATAGTTTCTGATACATGGAAAATAGCTATGATTATCCCAGTACTTAAGCAGAATGACCCAAAATGTACTAAAAACTACCATTACATAGTTACTCTGTATGTCACCAGCAAACCTCTGGAGAAAGCTGTGGCATCCTAATTAACTGAGTACTTCTACAAATATAATCTACTGTCCCTGACATGGCACAATTTCTAGAGAGGGCATAGTACCTCCAAAGCCCTTGCCAAGGTCACTTCTGAGACCAGGATTGCTATGATCCATGGCAAGATTACTTAAGCAATCTCTGTAGAGTTCTCAAAAGCATTTGACTTGGTAGACCATGAATGCCTCTGCTCTAAGCTGTTTCTTTGGACTGTCTGACCACATACTGTATTAGCCTACTGTAGTTCACAAACTATATGCAGGGCAGACATCAAATTGTCATATACAACAAGATGATATCACAGCTGACTCCTTTTGAGGTAGGTGTCTTTCAGGGTTCTATTTTGGGACACATCTTATTCTCCTTGTTTATAAATAGCCTTCCCCGGCTGCCTGCCCTCTGTAGTTCCACCCTTTATACTGATGACTTGATGTTGCTAGATAGCTTCCATAATATCATGGACTTTAAATCCCAACTATATACTGACTTCTGCCAAATCCAATCCTGTCTCATACCGTACAGGTTAGTCCTTCTATGGTCTTTGATCCAGGTCTCAAATTAGATCATGACCTGAGTCCTTGGATGTGTCGAGTTCTGATGGCTCCCATAGTGTTACTGTCTACTCCTTTTAATGTATTACAATTGCCCTTGACCCCCAGCTTGATTTCTCACTGCACATCCTTTAACACATTTAATCCTTGCACATTTAACCTATCTCTAAACTCTGGTTCTATTCCCACACTGAGGAAGACAGCCCAAGTGGTTCCCCTTCTAAAATCAGGGGACCCTATGGACCTTAATAATTACAGGCCCACTTCCATTCTACCAGTGCTATCCAAAATGCTGGAGAAATTAGTGAGCACCCAGTTAAGGGAATATCTTGACGATGCTAACCTCCTGAATCCAGCTCAATCTGGATTCAGGGCCAAGCATAGCACTTTCACTGCACTAGCCAAGGTCACAAATGACTGGCAAACCGAATTAGATAAAAAGAATAATGTCTGTGCAGTATTTCTTGACCTGAGCAAAGCATTCAACACTGTGGACCACGAGCTTCTACTATCATCCTTGCACTCCATTGGCCTAGATCCACCCTTCCTTAAGTTGTTCAGGTGTTATCTTACCGGTAGGTCACAGCAGGTAAAAGCTGAAGGTGACCTATCCCCATTAAAACCACTTTTAAGAGGAGTCCCCCAAGGTTCTATCCTGGGTCCTATCCTTTTTGCCATCTATATAAATAATATTGATTCAACCCTCACCAAATCCTCTGTACACCTCTTTGCTGATGACACTGTTTTGTATGTCAGCAACCCTTCTTCTGCAGCTGCCCATGAAATCCTACAAACAGAATTCTCCTTGTTACAATATCAGCTACTTGAGAAAAAGCTTCTGTTAAATGCAAAGAAAACTAAAGCAATGATGTTCACAAATCAAAGCTCCACCAGCACCTCCTCTTCAATCATTCCCCCCCAGCTATGCACTATACTTGGAGAAAATCTGGAGTATGTAGAAAAATTCAAATACCTAGGTGTGTGGATTGACAGCAGACTCGACTTCACTCATCATTTAGAAGAACTGCTAAAAAAGCTTCACCAAAGGCTTGGCCTTTTCTATAGATTAAAACCCTTCCTAAACAGAGATCAAAGATGAGGTTAGTCCAGGCCATTTTTCTCTCAGTTGTTGACTATGCAGACTTCCTTTATAGTCACTGCCCCATCTCCTACCTACACAAGTTGGATACCTTATACCATAGAGCAATAAGATTCATAACAGATCTGCCATATAATACCCATCATTGCTCTCTTTATGCTGCAGTTGGATGGGTTTCCCTACACCTCAGAAGGAACAGAAATGCAGCTGTATGGATTTACAGAGCATTATCAAAAAAACTTCCAAACTGTATTCTGGACTGCTTCACTCAGACCATTCCTAGCTCCTATGCCTTAAGAAGCAACAACATCATCCTGTTCAAATTGCCCAAATTCAACACCCGGCTAGGAAGGGCAGCAATCAGCTATTCTCTAGCTATAGCATGGAACACCCTACAAAATTCCCTAAAACTGTCCAATATTATACCAATTGCATCCTTTAAACAGCGTTGTACAGTTTTCTTCACAGAGAAATGCAGTTGCTACCGCTAGAGCTAGGTTTATCATCTCACAATCTCCCTCCCAAAAATTCCCCATATATGGCATAATCTCTGTTTTTCAGTTCTCTCTTCCAGGCAGACACCCCATCTTATGGCACTCAGTAATACCGTCCACCATCCTAGTATTACATTATGCTGTGTATTTGCCATGGCCCCTCCACTGGGATATGTATACAAAGTATATACTGTAAATATTAGCTTAACTTTCCTATAACCCACTTTATCATGTGAATTTTACTGTACATCACTGTGTTTATAAATGTTTTTTTCCCCTGTATGTATAACTGTTTTATATAAGTGTATTGATGTATCTGTTGTGTATCAACTGTTGAACCTTGACCTTATCAGGTCCATCTTGTAAATGAGCCTTGCTCAATGATGCTCACCTGAATAAATAAAGATTTGATGATGATGATGAAGCGGTGGTCCAAGGTTTGGCAATTGAAATTCAAGGCCAAAAAGTACAAAGGGGTACACATTGGGAACAGGAACCCTGGAACAGAATATTGGATTGGAGGGGTTAAGCTGAACACTACTATTGAGGAAAGAGACCAGGAGTCATCATAATCACAATGTTGCCTATGCAAGAAGGCCTAAAGCATGGCAACCCAGATGATGGGGTATATGGAGGTGGGATTTGATAGCAGGAGAAAGAAGATACTACTATCTCTGTACAGATCACTGGCAAGGCCACACCTGGAGTACCGTGCTACGATCTGGAGCCCTAACTTGAGGAAGGATATTAATAAAAACAAAAATGGAAAGGGACCTGGGAGTAGTTATATCAGATGACCCAAAGGTAGGCAAACAATGTGAGAAGGCAGTAAGAAGGGCTGGGGGGATACTGGGATGCATAGGGAGAGGCATCACCAGTATAAAATAGGAAGCTGTTATCCCTCTGTACAGACAGTTGGTGAGACCCCATCTGGAGTACTGCATGCAGTTCTGGAGACCCCATCTCTGCTAAGACATAGACAGAGTGGAGGATGTCCAGAGGAGGGCAACCAAAATGGTGCAGGGTTTGCACCAGAAGACATACAAAGAAAGACTAAATGAGCTTAATATGTAAACCCTCGAGGAAAGGTGGGGGGGGGGGGCATGACAGAAATTTTAAAGTACCTCAAGGGAATCAACAAAGTCCAAGAGGGTAGCATCTTTCAGAAAAAGAGGTGTGCAAAAACAAGGGAGCACAATTTGAATATAGAGGAAAGATGGCTCAGAGGTAATGTGAGGAAATATTTTTCACACAGAGGGTTATGGATGCATGGAACAGCATCCTGAGGAGGTCGCAGAGTCAAGAACAGTGGAGGAATTCAAGAATGCATGGGACAGACTAAAGGCAATTCTAGTGGGGGGTAGGAGGAAGTAGGCTGTTGGTTAACTATGATCTGGCAGTTTATCCATCAGGTAGGGAAACGGGCAGACCATCTAGCAGAGCGGACCTTATCTGCCTTCAACCTCTATATTTCTATGAAAGAGTGGGACAGGCTGGAGATGGTGCAGTGTAGAGTAACAAAAATGACTCATGGCATGCAGGACACATCCTACAAGGATTGGCTTAAGGTACTGAACATGTACTTGCTTGGGGCCTGAAGGAAGAATGGAGAAGGTATTAGGATAGAAAACTCCAAGTTCCTGAAAGGAATGAACAACGTAAACTGCAAGAAATGATTCAACAGGAACAGCATATCTAAAATGTGGGGACATGTTTAGAAGCTGGTGGGAGGGAAATTCAAGACAGATGTAAGGAAGTTCTTTTTCCTTACAGAGACATGTAAGGAAGTTCTTTTTCCTTACAGAGATATTGATTAAGCTGTGGAGCAGCAAGGAAGGTAACATGTGGACAGGTAGTATGGGCATACAGTAAACCCAATATAGATACTGTATCTGGGTTGGATAGGATATTATGGGCAGACTGGAAGGCCCAATGGTCTTTTTCTGCCATCAGCTTCCATATTTCTCTGTTTCTATGAAAACAAGCTGACTCAATGGACTCATAGTCTTTTTCTGTCCTAACCCATTTCTGTTTCTACTGTACAGTATGTAGAGTTGCAGCAACAGACGGGGGCCCCATATTCAGAGCCAGCTGAAAGCATGCTCAGATTAATGTGCTGCACAAAAAATTGGGCCAGCAGGATCTGACATGATATTCAAACAGAATGTGTGACGAGAACAGGGCACACTTTCTGTTTGAATATCACACCATGAATGCGCGGCACATAGCAGGCGGCCACCATGCATGGTGTGGTGCATCCAGGATGCTGGGCTGAAGATGGGGGGCCAATGGGGGAATGCACAGTGCATACCTGGATACGCCATGTCCCCCAGGGGTGATATTCAGCCAAAACATGCATGCCCATTATGGTCTCATTAGCATGGGTGCGTTGGGCTGAATGCGCCAGGCCAGACCTCCCCACTCCCCGGCCCCAATCACCTTAACATAAAATATTTTCCCAAGCCCCATTTCCATAGTGTAGAGATCCCCACCCAGACCTGATCACTATAAAATAACATATTTTCTCAAGCCCCTTTTCCATAGTGTAGTGTTCCCCCTCTCCAGCTTCAATCACCGTAAAATAACATAATGTCCCTAGCCCCTTTTCAATAGTGTAAGGACCTCCCTCAGCAGCCCTGATCACCGTAGAATAAAATATTCTCCCCCAGCCCCTTTTGTGTACCATAGGGATCCCCCTTCCCTGGCCCAGATCACTGTATGAAATACTGTAAAATAAAAAAATGATTCCTGTTTACATAGTGTAGTGTCCCCCAACCCCCAACCCTGGTAGGCAGTAACCCCCCCCACCCTGCACTCCCCATCCCGACCTTTGCTGGTGACTGGCACAGCACTCTCCACTTGCCATCACCAGCCGTTGACCCATCTGTACCCAAGAGCATACAGTAAATAATGCGCACTCATTGGTTTCTGACAGCCACCCAGCACATACACCCTGTGCATGAGTATAGATCAGTCAGTGTATGCCATGGCAGGGTGAGGGCCGTGCCGATCACCGCACAGGTCAGGATGGGGGGTTGGGTGGGGTGAAGCAACTGCCTACTGGGGTGAGCGGTGGGGTGACACTACACTATGGAAACAGGAATCATTTTTATTTTATTTCATACAGTGATCGTGGCGGGGGTGGGGCCCTACACTATGGAATAGGGTCTGGGGGAGATTATTTTATTCTACAGTGATTGGGGCCGGGGGGGGGATTAAATCTGACAACTGGGACAGGAATTAGGAGGCAGTATGGCGCAGTGGTTTAAGGCTCTTAGCTGCAAATCTGGAGACCTGGGTTTGAATCCCACAGCCCCCACTTGCATACTGTGTGACCCTGAGCAAGTCACTTAACTTCCTCGTGCTCCCAGGTTGCACCTGCAAACAAGCTTTCAGCTTAGTGTGTCTCACCTGGTAAAAATAATTGGTTAAAAAAAAAAAGGAATATCCCCAGGTATAAGCTTTTCAACAAAGACAGACAACATAGGATAGGAGGGGAATAGCTTTATATGTGGCTGAGAACATCAAAGTCAAACCTAAAATAGACCAGGGTGATGACATACTGGAAACCATATGGTTAAGAGTTAGGCCAGATATTGAAAAGCAGATATTAGTGGGACTGGTATATAGACCACCATCACATTCACATGACATGGATATGAAGCTATTAGAATGTTTGTCTAGTTTAGATGTGGACAAGGCAATCTTGATTTTAGGAGATTTTAATTTCCCAACAATAGCCTGCCTTAACAGCTTTGGAAAAACATTAATTGAAGGTGAGTTTATTGATGTCCTTGAGGAGCTGGGCCTGGATCAACATGTCAGAACACCTATAAGAGGAGAACATATTTTAGATCTTGTAATAAGTAATTTAGGGGAAGAAATCATTAACTGCCACACCATACCACACATCCTCTTGCAAATAACGACCATGATATATGGTAGTTAAATTTTGGGATTAAATGTGCAAATATATCAATCATGGGGAATGCTATTTAAAAATGTTTCAAGGAAGCAAATTATAACTCTGTGAGGGAAGAACTTAGCAAATGGAATTGGCAGGAATCATTTGTTAACAAAACATTAAATGTCTGATCGGGTCCTTTGGTCCAATCATTGCATGGTGGAGTTCTTGCTCAGGGTCTCCCTTTGATTCCTCCCCCTGCAGAGATGGTAAGCTACTACCCTTTGAGGGGTTGACCCCGGAGGGTTTTCTGGTGGTAGTTGACCTATCTAGTGTGGGCAGTGCATGCATTGGGGGTGTGGGTGAAGCAGTCACCCCCTATAATGAGACGGTGCCTGGGGCACTCAACTCCCTTGCACTGTCCATGTATGACCCAGATGTTCTCACTTGAGGTCCCCATGGTTTGATGGGGAGCTCAAGGTGATGAAGATCAAGGGTCAGAGGTTGGAGTGCTGCTGGTGAAGGACTGGACTAGAGATGGACACACTGGCTCTGCGTGCACACTATGTTGTGTACCAGGGAGCAATCCACTGTAAGAAGGCAGTGTTCCTGTCCAGGGAGATTGCTGCCGGGAAGAGCTGACCAGTTATGCTTTTTCAGACTGTGAACAGACTATTACATCCAGCTTGTCTACAGCCAAAAAAATCATTCTCTGATTCTTTATGCAATGAGTTTTCTTGGTTCTTCTCAGACACAGTGTCCTCCATCAAGCAGAAAATTCTGCCAGTGAGCCACATTGTGGCTGACAGTGGTCACCTGGATTGTCTGAGGTGCATTCCACCTGGTTGGGGGGATTTTAAACCAGTGGAGGTGGCCAAGGTCATTGAGGTTGTCTCGGGGCTGAAGCACACGTATTGCAAACTGGACCCAGTATTAACTTGTTTCTTAATGGGATGTGTTGACACTGTAGGCCCGGTGTTTGCCTTGATTGTCAGGTGTTCTTTGTCAGAGGGGGTCTTCCCAGATGCTTTGAAGGAGGCACTGGTGAGACCCTTTCTGAAGAAACCATCTTTAGACCCTAACATCAAGGTGAATTACTGCCCTGTCTCCAACCTTCCATTTTTGGGAAAGGTTGTAGAGAAGATTGTGGTGCAGCAGCTGGGAGAACACCTCCTGGCCTTTGATATCTATGAGCCACTCCAGTCTTGCCTTTGTGCTGGGCACTGTATGGAAATCGCATTAGTTTGGGTGCATAATGATCTCCTCAGGGCGAGAGATCAAGGAGAAGGGACAATTCTCATTCTACTTGATCTGTCCTCAACTTTCGACACGGTGGACCATTGTGTGTTACTCGACCACCTGAGGGAATTCTGTGGGCTCACTGGCACTGTCATCCATTGGTTTGAGTCCTATCTCACAAACAGGAGGCAAAGGGCTGTGATGGGGAATTTCTCCTCCTCCCATAGCCTTCTGTCTTGTAGAGTACCTCAGGGTTCAGTATTGTCACCAGTGTTGTTTGCTGTGTATATGCTGCCCCTGGATGGGATCATTAGGAAGTACAGTTTGGAGTTTCATTGCTATGCCAATGATACCCAGCTGTATCTATCCTTTGCCACGGGGACATACGATGCAGTGGATGTACTGAACGACTGCTTGGCCGAGATTAATGACTGGATGGCCTCTAGCTGGTTGTGACTGCACCCCGATAAGATGGAGGTACTGGTGGTGGAGTAGAACAGGAGGCATGATGGGATGGCCTTTGGTGCAGAGACTAGATTGTTTTGGGGATTTGTGACATTGAAGGCCTCCTCTAGGGTGCATGATCTTGGTGTTTTCCTCAACAGCAGATTGACATTGGAATCTCAGGTGTTGTCCGTTGTTCGGTCCAGCTTTTTCCATCTAAGGAATATCGCTTCGATCAAACACCTGGTTTCGCCCTCAGACCTCCCCACCTTGGCACATGCATTCGTGACATCTAGGCTTGACTACTGGAATGCACTCTACTTCAGGGTCAGCTAGTGTAGAATGTAGCTGCCAGGCTGTTGACGGGACAGCCTAAATGCTGTTATGTCACCCCGGTGCTCCGTGAATTGCATTGGCTGCCTGTTCGATGGAGGGGTTCTCTTTAAGGTGGGCTTGCTCACCTTTAAGACCCTACATGGACCGGGTCCTGGCTACCTGTCAGACCTTCTAACACCTGCTGCCCCATTCTGCTCTCTCTGATCCTCCTCTAGGGGCTCCTTGCGATTCCCAGGATGGGGTTAAAAACTGCCGGCGACACAGCCTTTAGTGTCGCTGGCCCCGTCCTGTGGAATTTGCTTCCTCCATCAGTAAGGGAGGCCCCTTCAGTTGAGGCATTCAAAGCCAGCCTCAAGACCTTTTTATTCAGGTGGGTGTCCCCAGACACCATCTTTTAGACAATGTCTCTGAGACATTTGCATGATGGCACTTTAAAAAATTTCTGCTGACAATTTAGGCCTTTAATTTAGTGTTTTGATTTTATGTATTGGGATGTTTATATTCTATTTATTATATTTTAATTGTTCTGATGTTTAATTGTACAGTGCCCAGAGCCTCAGGGATTGGGGACCCAAAATTAAAAGTTGCCTTGCCTTGCCTTGCCTTGCAAGGTAAGGCAAACTTTATTTCTAAGGCTCCCAATCCCAGAGGCTCTGGTGCCGTACATAAAACATACAACAGGCAGGGAATCAGAAAAATAGAATAATAAATAAAACAAATAAATAATGCAACTGCAAATTTAATATCAGAATAAGCAAATTATTAACAGAATTACTGGGATGGTCAGATCTCAACCTCCAGGAAAGCCAGGGAGAATACATAGGTTTTTAGGCCTCTCTTGAACCCCTCAACTGATGGGGCCTCCCTGACATCAACTGGTAAGGAGTTCCACAGGATCGGTCCAGCAACATTAAGGCCCTGTTGCCAGAAGTTCTTAATCTTGTCCTGGCAAATTCAAAGATGCCCCTGGTCGAGGAGCAGAGAGAGTGGACTGAGGTGGCAGGCATTAGAAGATCAGCCAGTTAGCCAGGACCAAGATCGTGTAGGGCCTTATAAGTGAGTAAACTCACCTTGAAGATAACCTTCCACCTGACCAGCAGCCAGTGCAGGGCTTGCAGCATTGGGGTCAAATGGCTAGAACTAGATAGACCAGTCAGCAACCTGGCAGCTGCATTCTGCACCAACTGCAGCCAGCGAAAGGTACCTCCAGAGACCCTGAAGTAGACAGCATTACAGTAATTGAGTCTGGATGTCACAAAGGCATGCATCAGTTTGGGCAGGTCCTCAGGCAGAGCTAGGGGTTTGATCCTGACAATGTTTCTTAAGTGGTAAAAACTACTTTTGATGACAGCCGACACCTGAGCTTCAAGTGTCAGTCTGTCAACAAGGATCACACCAAGATCTTGCACCCTAGAGAAAGCTGTCAACAACGTAGGTCCCAGGAATAACCCTATGACCACGTTGAAGGCACTCCCATCACGCCCTCATCCCAGCCCAATCACTAGTACCTCCATCTTGTCTGGGCTAAGTCACAACCAGCTGGAGGACATCAAATCATTGCCTTCAGCCAGGCAGATATTAAACACTTCCACAGCGTCCGATGTTCCATGTGCAAAGGACAGGTACAGTTGGGTATCATCTACATAACAGTGAAAACTCACACTGTGCCACCTAATGAGCTCACCCAGGGGCAGCATATACACTGCAAATAACATCGGTGACAGAATCAACCCTTGAGGTACTCCACATGGCAGGATTGTCGGGGAGGAGGAGAAGTTCCCCATCACTACCCATTGTTTCCTGCCAGAAAGACAGGACTCAAACCAGCTGATGACAGTGCTGGTGAGTCCACAGTACTCTCTAAGGTGATCAAGAAGCACAGTGTGATCTACACTGTCAAAAACTGAAGAGAGATCAAGGAGTACAAGAACTTATCTGTCTCTTCTATCTCTAGACCTGAGAAGGGCATTATGCACCCTAACTAACATTGTTTCAGTGCTATGCCTAGCTCTGAAACCTGATTGGAATAGCTCATAGATGTCAAAGGACATGGGGTACTCCTCGAGCTGCTACACCGTGATTTTCTCAACAACTTTACCCAAAAAGGGAAGACTGGAGATAGGATGGTAATTTGGCAGGATATCAGGGTCAGGAGATGGCTTATTCAGAAGGGGCCTCACCAGGGCCTCTTTCAAGGCTTCTGAAAAAAAACCTCTTATAACGGACACCAGACAATCCTGGCAAACACCGGGCCAACAGAACCAATGCATTTCATCAAGAAACTGGTTGTCGCTGGGTCTAGTTCACAATACGTGTGCTTCAGCTTTGAGATGACCTCAGTTACCTCAGCCACCTCCACTGGTTTAAACTCCTCCTAGACAGGCAGAGTGCCCCTTTTCCATCCAGTCTGATCACTGCGAGTTGCAATGAGGCTGACTGATGGGATCCCTTGTCAGATAGTGGACACTCTGTCTGAGAAGAACTGAGCAAACTCATCACATAGAGTGATGAAAATGGCTTTTTTTTGCTATAGACAGACTGGATGAAGAAGTCTGTCCACAGTCCTAAAAAGCTGAACAGTTTGGTTCTTCCCAGCAGCAATCTTCCTTGACAGGATCTCTGCCTTCCTACAGTTGATCTCCCCCTGATAGTCGGAATAATGAGCACACAGGGCCAGCTTGTCTACAACAGACTGGGTCCTCCGCAAACAATGCTCCCACTTCCGACCCATAATCTTCATTGCTTTGAGATCCCAGTCAAACCATGGAGATCCCATGTGAGAGGATCTGGGTCATATCTGGCCCAGTGAGAGGATATCAAGCACCTTGGAGACCACCCTATTATATGCAGCCACTGCTTCATTCATACCCACCACACTTGCGGCGTCTACACAAAACAGATCAGCTACTGCCAGCAGTCCCTACAGGGACAGTCCCCTAAATGGGCTATAGCTGACCATCTCAACAGGGGAGGGACTCTCGGGGGGGGGGTCCTGACTGAGAACTTCACTGTGCAATGATCAGACCATACACCCTGATCAATCTCGAGGTTACTTTCCTCAAGCCCCAGAGAGAACACTTGGTCCAGTGTGTGGTCATGGTGATGAGTCGCAGAAGTAACTACTTGCGACAGGCTCAGTGATGACATCAACTGGAGGAGGTGAGATTCAAATTGTAAGGCTTTATCGTCAACCCAGGCACTGAAGCCCCCAGTACTAAACATCTGGAGAACTCCAACACCGCATCAGTGATGAAGTCCACAACCTCCAGGCTCCTGCAGAAATTCTCCCCCTGCCCAGGAGAGAGGAAAATAAGGAGACACCTGCATCCTGTGCCAGACCCCCACACACCACCACATATTCACAGGACCTGGCTGTCCCCACCGGGAGCATGGTGAATTCCAGATCAGATTTAAAACAAATGGCCATACCCCCATCCCTGCATTCCCACCATGGGCAGTGCACCATGGAGTACCCAGCGGGGATAGATGCCTTCAAAACCAACCCGGCATCATCACACAACCAGGTTTTCATGGTGCAAGCCAGATCGACCAAGAAAATCAAGTCTGCCATAATTGTGGTCTTGTTCCTCATCAATCTGGCATTTCATAGCACTGCCCCCAGGAGACTTGTAGATGCTGAAGCCCCTCTGGCTACCTGCTCACTCGGTCTGGTGGGAACCCTGGGGATGGAGACCAAACATGTCTGGCCTCTCCCTAGGCTCCATCTAATCCAAGGCATCTCCTGCACCTAACAACCCCAATACCTCTCACCTCTGCAGGGCCCACAGCAGCCTCCCATCAACAACCTCCCCATTTGCTAGTGATGCTGACCTCCCAACAGTGTCTCACTGTCATAGCTGATACTGGGAGATCAGTGAAGGGAGAGAGGTTGTGCAGCTGGGATGCACTGTAGGCAGTCCATGAGGGTCCAAAAGCACATCCCAGAAGACCAGCACCACTACCACTACTTTCTAATTTCGATTCAGCAAAGCTGATCTTACTAAGTCTTATCTAAAACTAATTTGAAACACAGACACAACCCACATACAGCCTAACTAGTACAGAGCAAAACTAACTAACCAGACACTACACACACACACACACACACACACACACACACACAACACTAATAACCCAATTACTAAAAACACAACCCCCCTACAGCCACCGTCCACAAAACTTGAAGTCAGGAGAATTTGTCAGTCAGGAGAGAAAATTCAGGTGCTACCAGACAGAGTTAATGACACTCCCTTTTTGGAGTGCAGTCCAACAGTTTACTAACAGCAAATGTAATAATAAATCAGCAGATGTTAGATCAAAGGCAGATAGTCCTGTAGCTATAAAGTCCAACAGTACGCTCACACTGAAACTGCAAAAGTTTACAGAGGATTTACAGCAATAATAGTTCACATCCCAAGAGGCAAATAAAAGGATACTACTGAAAAATGCTGAAACCCCAAAAACAAAAAGCAGAGGAATCCCTCAGGAGGACCGACTCTCGCTCAGCCCAAACCCCAGCAAGTTCTCACCAATGCTGGGCCAGACTTCACAGAGCAGTATGAAGCAAAGTGTGGAACAGTCAGCAGGCGAGCAGACTCACCAGTCCTTATGGTGTTTCTGCCACCAACAATAAAGTCCCAGTCTTTAGATAATCTGCCTTGGGGGTACCCTGACAGAGCAAGCAATGCCAATGATAGTCTAGGGTCGGAATTCGGAGCCACTCTCACTTGCACCGAGCCAGCACCCGACCCTCAGTTGTCCACATTGGGATAATCCCGACCTGAACCAGTGATGCTAATAGTGGGGGGGAGGGTCCAGAAACTGCGGGTTGCAATGCTTGCACACCAGCAAGTCCTCCAAGTCAGGTACTGCAATCCGAGAAGAGGAACACTTCCAGGACTGCGCTTTATCTATCAAATACTGCCTCTTCTTGCAGAACTAAAAAGCTGGCAGACTTTCCATGCAAAGGAAATCAGGGAGATCCTAGAGCATCCCTCAGGTCTGGACCGGACCTTCTTGGAGAAACCCAGCGGTAGCAGAGATGAATCTGCAGCCAGTCGCACACTTCCAACCCCAGACAGATCCTCAGAAGTTGGCCGCTCACTCCTCACTTCCTTAGCTCCTCAGCCACTTCACTGCTCTGAAGGGTCCTTGGCAGTGACAGTAGGAAACACTGGAAAAAAACCTACCTTAAAGCAAAAAAGTGAACTCCTCATGCTTTCTCACTATCCCAATCCTACCTAATACTCTTTGTCCTACATCTAGCACTATTTATTTAAAATAACAAATAAAATTTAGGACTCTGGACTGGAAACAGTCACCAAAGTCGCAAACAACTAATTTAACTCTCCTGAACACAGCAATAAATAAAGAGTAAAATAAAACAAGGGAAGGAAATCACAATTTTCCAGCTCAATTCAGAGCGATTGCAAGCAGCAGCCTAGTGTGGCCACCATCTTGCTCCTTCTCCAAATGAGATGTGGGACACACTCTTGGACAAATTGAACAATGTTGTTGACATGTATGTTCCAATTAGGAATAAATATCATTCAAGGGGTCAGATCCCACCTTTGTATAATAGGAAAGTTATCAAGATAAATAGAAAGAAGAAATTATATAAAAAGACTAAAAAGTTCAACACAAACAGGAATTGGGAAGCTTATGCTCAGGTAGACAGACAATGCAAGAAAATAACAGTAAAATGATAAAGGAAATATGAAAACAATCTAGTAGATAAGGTAAAGAATAATTACATTTTACTCCTATGTAAATTCCACAAGAGGTAGGATCCATTAATAAACAGCGATGGTGAGTTAGAAATGGACGATTAGGAGATAGTAGCAATGCTAAATACATATTTTGTTTCTGTATTTAATGAGAGTTCCCCCTTTGACCCAGTAATAGACACATGTCATGATGAACCGATTAGAGCTCTAAATGCATTGGATATACAGGATAAGTTAAAAAAATTAAATGAGAACAAAACACCAGGCCCAAATGGAATGCATCCAAAGATCATACACAATTTAAACTGACATATTGGCTGGCACTATAACCAACATTTTTATTGAGTCATTGAGGACAGGCAAAGTGGTTGAGGCATGGATGGTAGTCGCAGTGGTCCCAATTTTTAGAAAGGGCAGAAGGGAACTTTGCAGTAATCACAGGCCTGTAAGCCTAACACCTGTCTTATGTAAAATACTGGAAAGTATCATCAAGGATGTGATAGAGACCTATTTAAAAAACATCAATGGTTGGGATCCATCACAGCATAGACTTGTGCCTGGCAGATCTTGTCAAACTAATTTAATAAAATTCTATGAGGAGGTCAGCAAGGACTTGGATGGGGTCTGTCGGTCGATGTGATCTTTTTGGACCTGAGTAAGGCTTTTGACAAGGTCCTTCGCAGAGAGCTTGTTGCAGATCTGACCAGATTGGGAATAAATAGTGCATTGACCAAATGGATTGGAGCTTGGCTTTCAGGAAGAAAGCAAAGGGTTGTAATTAGAGGTTGTGCATTAAACTGGGACAGGATCACCAGTGGAGTACCACAGGGTTAGTGTAGGGGCTAACTCTATTTAACATGTACATATCTTCAATGAAGTGTGGGCAAAAGGTTTGGATGTCAAAGTTTGCCGATAATACTAAACTTGACTGCACAATTCAAAATGTTTCTGACACACAAACTCTTAAGCAAGAACTATTGAGACTGGAAACATGAGCTAATGAACACAAATTGGAATTTCATTTGGATAAATGAGCTGTTAAGCATTTGGGGTACTCAAATCCTACAGCACCATGTCATTTGGAAGGGATGGTGCTTAAGGCAACCACGGAGGAAAGTGACTTGGGAATAGTTATCAACAATGACCTAAAAACAGCAGAAACTGCCAAGTCAAGGTTAATAAAGCAAGGGGCATACTATCTCGTATAGCTAGACACATGTCCAGTCAGGATCATAGGGTGATTATCCCACTGTGTAAGTCACTGATGAGATCCCACATGGAATATTGCTCATAATTTTCATCATCTTTTAGCAAAAAGGACATCAACTTGATGGAGGGTGTCCAAAGGAGAGCAATCAGAATGATCAGGTCTGTTAAGGAGCTGCACTATGATTGACAGATTTAGGGTTCTTGATCTATACTCATTAGAATACAGATGACTCGGGGATATCTGTCTAGTGTTTAGAGCATACACCGATGATGACCTATGGGAATGCTTGGGGTTTGAATGTAAGAATACTGAATAAACCATGAGATCACATTATCTACAATTGAGGGAACATAAAAGTAAGACCATGAAAAGGGCAAGTTTTTTTACTCAAAGGGTAGTGGGTCTATGGAACAGACTTCCACTTGAAATTGTAGACAGTGATACATTGCACAACTTCAAGAATCGATTGGAAAGATACTGTTCTTTGCACTCTATAAAATGATACTTACCTTGAGATGAGGGCGAGCTGTACATGGGATTTTGCCTGACTTGGCTTGCATAAATCTATGATCCCTATGAAAAAGGACTTGGAATATTATGTTATTTTACGGTGATCAGAACTGGGGAGAGGGGTGTTCCTACACTATGGAAAAGGGGCTGGGGACATTATGTTATTTTACAGTGATCAGAGCGGGAAGGGGAACACTACACTATAGAAAATGGGCTAGGGACTATGTTATTTTACAGTGATCAGGGCCATGGAAGGGGGACCCTACACTATGAAAAAGGGACTTGGGAAATTATTTATATTACAGTGATCAGGGCTGGGTAGTGGGGACACTACACCATGGAAACAGTCTTGGAGATGTCATGTCTGGTATCAGTGATCGGGGAGAGAGAGAGAGCGGGCATACACATGGCTGTACCGCCAATCAGAGCATGTGGGCTGTTCTTACATTTTTACAGTTATCGGAGTATGAGAAGGAGTGTGTCATCATGTTAGACTAGCGCTCTGGGGTCGGGGAGGGGGGAATCATGTTACCATCCCTAGACTGTGCACGGGGCACCACCCTGCCCTGTGCATAGTCATGGTAGGGTTTTGGGAACTTATCTTTTTACTGGTGTTCAAATATTGTGATGCATAGCATAGGCATGAGGGGCCCTTCATTTGCACTCCCCCATCGCAATATTCTGTGTGGCAGCACAGACAGGTTTCTGGGGCACTGAATATTGCCACAACCCCGATGGCCCTTGCAAGTCCGGAGATGTGCGGGTGCATCTAGGGATGTGCCGCGCATCTCGTCTGAATATGTGGGCTAAGGTCAGATACAGTGGTACCAGCTGCAATCAGCATAATGCAGCACTCTGCAGATAAATTGCAGTAATATTGCAAGGTACTTTGTTGGGTCCTGGCTGGCACCACTATATTTCCAGATATTTCATGATATTTCCAAAGAGATTCTCCCTGGTGGCCCTCTGATTTTATTGCAGGCAGGTGGAGAATGTTTCTAGAGATATCACAGAAATATCAGAAAACATCTGACAATGTCAATTGCTGCAACTATATAACAAATATTACAAAACCTCAGGGCTAGTATCCATGCACTCTGCGGGAAGGATCAGGCCCAGGCAATACCACAGCCTCTCTATGTGGGAAACCCAGGGTCTGGGAACACTAGACAAGTGAGTACTCTCAATGAGTACTTCATGAACCTCAACCTAAAAATACTTATTTCAGTATGACAGTCACCTATGGATCCCACTAACCTACCAGTCAATGCTTATAAACCTTGTTCTAACCCCACCTTCTATTTCAAACAGAGTTCCCCATCAGATGTCCAGAAATTATTAAAAGAGATGGATGCTTCCAAAAGTGCCAGATTTGATGCAATTCAACCCCAGCTAATAACATCAGCTGCACTGCAGAAAATTCCTCTATTAAAATGAGATTAAAATTCATAATTATACATTTTATCTTTAATACAAGATAAATTATCTGCCAAAAGGGCAAGATAATTATCCTCATAAGACTTTTTAATAAGAAAATAATGATTTTGAGTATCACAAAATGAGTCAATGAATCTTAGAATAAGTATATTTTATGATCATGGCAAGGTATTAAATTTTATTTCACAATAGTAAATATTTTAAGATATTGGATCTGATATTCAAAAGACGGCACCAGCACAAACATGGTTCATGCCAATGTCAACCTAGGTTTGCACCAGCATTCCAGACAGGTCTATATTCACAAGCCCCAGAGTGCCCCCCAAACAAGGGAGTACAAAGGTGATAAAATGCCACTGCACCTATGCAAATGAGAGGGTGCTCTTATGCATACTGGTGCAGCAGCATTTCTAAGGGATTGTAGCAGTAACAAATGCCCCCTGGTACACTGTTTACCACTGCTGAAAACCACCTCTTAACCAGGCAATATGCTCCTGTCCCTACCCCACCCCACACCAAAGGCAGGGCAACTAGAGTGCAGCCCCCTGCCTGTGCGTCAAACTGTACCCCCATCTCTCAGTACATGGGAACATACTGTATAAATCCCTGATGTGCATTGGTTCTCCCACCCCACAAACCTCCAGTATATTCAGTTTAGTGACATCTCTGGTGTCTAGTGATTCTCCCCACCCCAATCCCACAGTATATTCCTTTATGTGACATCCCTAGTGGACCAGTGGTTCATCCCGACCAGTCTTACACCCACCACCCATCCTTCCCACTGATACCACACATCCCCACACCCCCACTCACCCTAGTGTCCAGCACTCACAGCAATGTACAGCAACTGGCACTGCCCTCTTCTTACCTCCGCAGACAGCTGCTGTATGAGCTGTCAGTGAGTGCATGTACTATAGGAACAGCTGTTTCTACAGTATGCATGCCCACTGACAACTTACACTGTGGCTGGCCAAGCAGGTGACAGGAGGGTTGTGCCAGTCATCATACTTTGTTGAGTGAAGGAGGGTGTGGGGAGGTGGGATGTTAGCGGCTGGTTGAGTGGAAGCATAAGACTGTTTTGGGGAAAGACCGCACAGTAATGTCACTAAAAGGAATATACTGGGGAATTGGGGGGGGGGTATAGGGAACCATTTGACATCAGGGATGTCACTAAACTGAAAATATTGGGGGTTAGGAGGTGTGGGGAACCACTGGACAGCAGGGACGTCGCATAATTGAATATACTGGGGGATTGTAGTTGAATCACAGGACTCCAGGTATGTCACTAAACTGAATATACTGGGGGATTAGGGGTAGGGGGAACCACTGGGTGCCAGGCATGTCACTAAATGGAATATACTGGGGGATCAGAGGGTGGATAAACCACTGGACCACCAAGGTGGTCCTTCTACTATGACAGGGGTACTAAATGACTGCCGCATCACATGCAAATGAGCGCATAATGAGTAATGCAAATGGCTCCTTAGTGCTTTGAATGCCCAATGGACTAATTTGCATGCATGGGCTGAATATGGCCCCTAGTGGACTTGGTACTATTATGCTTCAGGCAATGCTGTCCTCTGTAGGCCATATCCAGCACTGGTCCATTTGGGACAGCGCAGATTCATTTAGTGCTGTGCCAACATGGCCCAATATTCAGTTGGATAGCACCCTCCCTCAGTGAGTGCTATTCATATGAAAATCATAGGAGCCAAGGGGGAGCACAGTGGCAAACACAGCACAAATAGCCTAGTGGACATCCCCTCTGATCACCCATGTTCCACTTGAGTATCAGCTTCCCTTGTATTCTACAAGACACCCCACCCCCTAATTTCCCATATTCCATTTGAATATCAGGTTCAGTGGTAGTCTAGTGGAACCCCCGATTGCCCATGTAGTGACAGAAAGCCCTGTCACAGATCCTTCCCTAGTAATCTAGCAGCCCCCCAATGAGTGTCACTACCCCCCCATCTGTGTGATATCACCTCATCCATCCACCAAGGACTCCATACCCTGCACCCCCCAAGCTAGTTACTGCTGTCAAGGATGGTGATTGGCACAGCCCACTGCACACCTTCTCAGCCGGCCACATCTTACCTGCACACAGTGCAATAATAAGTACTATTGAAACAGCACTTTCTACAGTACTCACAACTGTAGTCTGTGCAGGTCAGACAGTGGCTGGCCAAGGGCATGAGTGGAGGGCTGTGCTGGTTATCTTCTTTGACCACAGAACCTATGACTTGAATGAGAGGGTTGTGGGGGGTACTCAGTTGGTAGGTGAGTGGTGTCATATGGATGGGGGGGTGGCTCTCATTGGGGGCTGCAGACTACCAGGCAGGGATATATGACAGGAAGTTCTGTCACTACATGAATGATCAGGGGGTCCACTATACTACAAGAGAAGCTGATATTTGAGTGGAACACGGGTAATTGGAGGGTCCACTGGACACTAGGAAAACTTCATCTACATGGATGCCTGGGTGACTGGGGGTGTGTGAGGGGTCTGCTAGACACCAGGGAAGTGTCTTCTACATGGACATCTGGAAAATTGGAGGGTCCACTGGACTGCCAGGGAGTTCAGCACCAGTACAGGCACCCTACATTCAGGGGGTGGGATGTAGCTCCCAGTTAAGGCCATGTTTCAGCAGCATTAACCAACACCACACTGGCAGCTGTTTTTTTTTTTTTTTTTTATTACACTTTTTTGGCACCTGCCACCAGCTGCCCTAGTACCTTAGCCAGGTCATGGACATTGACTTCCACCTCCATATTGGGCCGTGACCCTCCGATACCCCCTGGCTTTCCTCCCCGGGTTGGGTTGCGGCACCAACACCTCAATAGTGCCGCAATGACAGGACTAGATTGGAGGGCCAGTCTGGATGCTAATCAAAGCCAAGGTGGGCTTCACCAAGGGGTGACCAGCAGCTGAAGAATTTTTGGAGCTTTTTCTTGGGGGCAGGGACGTACAATGATGTCCTGCGTCCGCCCCACCCCCCGAAGCTCTCTAACACAGGTCGTTCATGGTACCTCTGGCCTCTGCCAGGGGTCTGTCAAGCACTGGATGTTCTTTCTACCCTCCCCTTGAGAAGGAGAGCAGTCCTAGGGA
Organism: Neoceratodus forsteri; assembly: GCA_016271365.2. Classification (NCBI taxonomy): domain Eukaryota; kingdom Metazoa; phylum Chordata; order Ceratodontiformes; family Ceratodontidae; genus Neoceratodus; species Neoceratodus forsteri. The sequence continues at coordinate 315,103,457 of CM057451.1, read as the reverse complement.
CACTCCACCCTTCCCCCCCCGGCTGCCCTATTACGGCTCAGGTCCATTCCAGAACCCAGGTCGCCAGCTTAGCGAGCAGAAATCCACCTGCTGCACCGATGGGCCAGTGACTGGCAGCTGTTTAATGCCTCTGAAAACCTCTAAATATAATGCTACACTGTTATGCATGAGGCATCCTTCATTTGCATAGGTGCAGCGGTATTGTTAGCATGATCGCACTGTCCAGTTTGAGCCCAACCCAGAGCAGTGGGGCTACTGTAAGTTAGTGCAGCACTAACCCAGTAAGTACCATGCTGCCATTTGAATATTGGGGCCTATATGTTCATGACATAGCCTTACTGTATAAGAGCTCTCCTATTACTTTTATCAATGTATTTTATACACAGTTCCTTTCAAATTCATAGCCATCTTATCCAGAATATGAGGCTCATCATTATAGTGAATGTCCTCCTCTTCTCTTCATGTCAAGCATAATGAAATACCATATTGCTATTTATAGCACCTCAAAAGAAAACCCTTTTTTTGGCCAGCCCAGTGGCACTGAGGGTTGAGACGTTGGATGCCTTATCTCGTGCCACGGCAGCAACCCGGGTTCGGGAATAGACTCAGGCCACTTGGGGGTCAGCCAGGGAGGAAGGATTGAGTGTCCAGAGGACTACTCTCCTTCCTCGGAATGGGGGGATTTGCACTGCATGCTGTTGGCCTACACCTAGTGGTGGCTGGGGATTAGCACACGCGTGCAGCCATGCAAGGGGCTGGCCCATGCCTATGGTGATCGGCTGCCTCCACAGAGGTGGAGACGGCCTGCCTGCTCATTGCACAGATGTGGGCTCAGGAGAAAATGGAAAATTCCAGGACCCAGCAGGACCCATGATGGCCTAAGAAGACCAGAGGATGTACCCCTCCAAGGAAAGGATCATAACCCATGCTGGGTCTATGGCACGGAGAAAAATAATAAATAAAAAGAGAGAACCTTTTAAGGGAGGAGTTCGTATGTTCATTTTTTTTTGTGCTCAGTTACATCCCTTGTGTTAATCACCTGTTCCAATCCTATATTGTAATTGCTAACATTATTGTGATTATTTATTTATGTGAAAGTACTACGTGTGCATTTTAATATGCACATTAAGATGCATTCTTGGAGTGCAAAACATTTTCTAGTTTTAAGTATCCTTTTTCTTGTTTTAAGATTTTAAGCAATTATGATCTGCTAATGACAGTAAATCAAATACAATACAAGGAATAGGTTTCTTTTTTTTTTGTTGTGGTATTTATTCACCAGCCCTGCAGCCCTCACACTCTGGGGGAACCCCAGCCCTGTCACCCTGGTGTCTACCAGCCAGCACAGCTTCGCCCCCCAGGGCTTACCCCCCCAGTGGGGTCGGAGAGGGGGCCCTTCCCTCCGAAGCAGGATCTAGTGCCACCGTGCTGTGGCTAGCCAGGTGCAGGACCTGTGAGTTCCCCCATCATCCTCTGCAGGCTTGTTTCATGTGTTTCTCCCTGTTGTGGAGCACAGCGTGCAATGCTGCCAGCGACTTGGGACCGCGCATGCTCCCTTGTGCATCCCCGTCAAGCAGCTACCCCATCTCCGCCCCCCCTATTATGTGTCTTCATGCCATCAAGCCCCAGCTCCTCTAGGGTTCAGGTGAGTACCAGTCACTGAGTCCCCTCCCTCCCCGGAGATAGAGAACAGTCCATCGGACATTCGATCCATCTCCTCCCTGCCGACCCCCAGTGGCCCATGCTTGTTGCCAAACATGGGTTGCCAGTGTGGTGCAAGGTGAGGCATCCAGCACCTCAACCATCAGTGCCACTGGGCCAGCCTAGGAATAGGTTTCTTGCTACAATACATTTTCTATCCACTGAAAATAGTTTATTTCTCTTATTTTTAAATAAAGTTTCTCCACTGGATTTTCTCCCCTAGTCTAAGGGGCATTCCTCAACCCCTCACTGACCCATCTCAGGGCACTTTCAGGTTAACTACCCTTTGGTTGTCTGCCCTGTAAGGAAGTATTTTTTCACAGAGAGGGTGGTGGACACATGGAATGGCCTTCCTGAGGAGGTTGTGGGGTCAAAAACAGTGGGGCATTTCAAGAGTACATGGGACAGACATGAGGCAATTCTTGTGGGGGGTAGGAAGGAATAGGCTGTTGGTTAACTAAGATCTGCAGTTTATCCAATAGGTAGGGAAATGGGCAGACTAGGTGGGCCAAGCGGTCCTTATTTGCCATCAAAGTCTATGTTTCTATGTTTCTGTAGGGTTGTGCAGTACTTGTGGGGGATGCCAAGTGAGCTAAGGTTTTTTTTCCCTCTGTTTGTCCCTCACTCCCAGGCATGGTGCATAACATTACGTGCATGCATGCTTGCATGTGACGTGTGTGGATGTGTTGTGTCTGATGATGCCCTCTCATGTGCCCTGTCCTCACTATTGCTGCCATCCAGCCTCCGACAGATGGCAGTTGAGTGGTGGGACCCAGGACCCCCCCTACCCTGAGGGAGGAGAGCTGTCACTAGATGCTCAGTCCTCCTTTACCTGACTGGCCCCCAAGCAAACCTTCATTTTTTCCCCAAGTGTGGGTCACCAACCTAGCCAGTGGTGGTGCATCCAGTACCTCAATCCACCATGTCACTAGGTTGTCTGCAAACTGGAAATTTGAGGATTAAATAAAACTATAACATCCTTTATTATAGAGTGGGCATGTCTATGATACATAATGGAACTTTCTTCATTGCTGGAATTTAGAAGTACAATAGGAGAACCTATTTCTTTCTTCACCCACAGCGTTAACTAAAAAATGGAAGGAGATTCATCAAAATGATACACTGAAATAATTGTATAGAGTGCAATTTGAAAAATATAGAGGCAACAAAGTGTAAGAAGTTAGAAATATAACCGTCCTTACATTAAACAAAATGTATTGTCTATGATTCTTATTCAAATGGACAGAAAATAGGACTATCAGTGAAGAACTGGAGCTCAATGCAGCCTTCTTTTCCCCCAATCCCATCATTTTCCATCCTCCTGCCCCCTCCTGAAACATTTGCTTTATAAAAATAAATAAATAAATAAATAATCCAGGTCCTGGCTCTCTACTAGCTGCTGACTGAATAAAAAAAAATGGGTGGATAAATGGTACAGGATGAATTAGGTTGGATCAACTGGAGTGGGTCAAGGATGGTAAAGGATTGTCTTCCCCCCACCCATTTATAGCCTGCAAGACCCTTTACCAAGGAGAGGAAGTGTCTTTGGCAGAAAGGTCTGAACTGAAGCCAAACCATAGTTGCCAATTGTCACATTCATTCACTCTTAAACAGATGTATAATGCCCATCAGTGGCATAGAAAAGAAAATGTGCAAAACAGGAAATAAAAACAAAAACAACTATTGCAAATAGTGTTTTGGGGTTGATTTTTATAGCTGGTAAAAAGGACTCATTAGAGAAAGGTGTGACAATAACACAGCTTGAGTTGGAATATACTGTGTCCCTAATCACCAAGCATAGCTGGTTAAGGTACAAGGAACAGATAAGTGCAAAGCCAGTGGTCTATCAAGTATTGAAACATTGAGAACAGGAATGACAATACATCATGCACCTATGGTAGTAAAAGAAAAACATATCTGAACTGTAAATAGCCAGATGGGAGTTGTCCTCAACTGCACATCTCTCCTGATGGTATAGTTTGGATTGACGGGGGTAGTCAGGGGGATGATGATAATAATATTAACCCAATTAAGTAAATGACATATTGTCAGATATAGGACTGACCACCTTGAAAGTGATCTATGGGAAGACTCAATATTAAAACAAAAAAAAAAGGAGGGCCGGAGACTGTACCACTTGGAAAAGTGTAAATGAAAAGATTTCCACTCATCAGCTCCTTAAGCTGGCTAGATAAACAAATCTAACTCTTCAAAAATTAACATGTTTGGTCTGGAAACAGGAGGGTTCAAGAAAGCTAAAAATAAGACCTCTAATTAGTTAAAACAGCAGTAGCAGATACATTTTCAACAGTTTGTTCCCTGTGCCGACGCTAAAATTCTGGCCAAAGTTCTCATGAGTCAGCTTGAACCTCTCCTACAAGGCCTGGTTCATCCTTCCCAAGCTGGACCTGTCAAAGGGCATCAAGGGTCGGACCACCACAGAACACTGGTTTCCCTAATGCACTATGCCAAAATCTCCAAGAAACCTTCCGTAGCCCTAGCCATAGACCTTGAAAAGGCCTTTGATTTGGTCGAATGGCCTTTCTTGTTTCATACTCTCTCCATAACGGGTCTGGGACAAAGTTACATCTCTTGGATAAAGCTACTATATGCTTCTCCCATGGCCTCAGTTCTGACAAATGGCACTTTGCCTCTGCCCTTCCAATTACAGAAGGGCACAAGACAAGGCTGCCCCCTTCCCCCCTCCTGTTCATCTTAGCCATAGAGCCCTTGACCATCACGCTTAGGGACTCCCATTCCATTATGAGTATAAAGGCAGGTGATGCCAACTTCAAAACATTCTTATATGCCGATGATCTGTTCCTCAGTACCAAGCACATGTCACAAGGGATTCAGACGATCTTTAACATTTGGGCAGAATTTACCAAGGTGTCAGGTCTCAAATTGAATTAGTCTAAAACTGAGGTCCTTCCATTGAACTCTGTATCCTCTGGAGAATAATTCACAGCCATGGGGCTGAAATGGTCTCCTAATGGCATAAAATATCTCGGCATTATTCTACATCCAAATTTACTTAGAATGCTTTCAGCCAATTTCACCACCCTAATTGATTCTCTCAGACAAGATATAGAGAGATGGAAGGCACTGAAGCTCTCACTTGCTGGGAAAATAGATTCAATCAAGATGATGGCAGCCCCTAAAATGTTATATCTATTGGCTCACCTACCTGTGCCTATACCTCAGAAATAGTTCCCAAAACTGGAAGCTCTGATGGGCAATTTCCTCTGGGAGGGGTCCCCTCCTTGATACAGTAAACTTAAACTACAGCAGCATTGGAGAAGGGGAGGTTGGGGACTCCCTTGGTTACAGCAATATCATATGGTCTTTGTTTCAGCTCAGACCCTTAGATGGTTTTCCAAAACTGGACAGGCTTCTCCATCCTAGCTCCAGCTGAAAACATCCTTAATCTAATGCCCCCTCCCCAGTGGTGACCTTGTATGGCAAGAATAATTTACCTTCGGGCCTTCCCCCTCTATCCCGATATCAATTATATACTGGAGAAACATTGTAGCACTTTTGGGACGTGATCTGGCTCCCAGGGAATACATGCCCCTTTGGGAAACTCAGGCCCTGAAAGTAGGGAATAATACAAGCCATTGGAAATTTTGGGAAGCACAAGGCATCTCCTTGAAACAAGACTTACTACTCCCAGAAACTAATACAATAGACACCTTTGAGGCTTTAAAAACTAGATATCACCTTTCGGCTTCCCACTTCTGGAGATATCTTCAGATTAGAGACGCCATAAGCCATTTATCTAATTTCCCCCACACCAAAGGACCACAGCAATGCCCCCACCCTATAACAACTTGGGGGAAGTGTACCAGGAATAGAGCTACCGGAATATACATTGCTCTTAGAGAAGCCTCCATAGACCCTACCCAAAAGGCTAGAACACAGTGGGAAAAAGACCTGCAGACTCCTATTTCGGAGCAGCAGTGGGAACATCGGTGGGTAAGAATCCACCTGGCCTGCTGGGACAGGCGCACACAGCTTATTATGAACAAGACCCTTCATAGATGGTATCAGGACTCAGCCAAACTTAAAAAGATGGGACTTATCTCGGCTGACATCTGCTGGAGATGTGGTAATCAAGGAGCTCATCTGTTCCATATGCTCTGGGATTGTCCCAACCTCCAACACTTTGGGTTAGCAATTCAAGACATGTGTAAACAGGTGTTCCCAAAGATTGCCCCTGATCCCTCTTTGCTTCTCCTGGGCTGTGGTTGTCCTACCACGCCGAAGTATAGTCCAGGGGCTCAATGGGTCACACTGTTTGGGGCAGTAGCCAAGAGACCCATACTGATGAGATGGAGAACCTCAGAGATACCCACCTTTCATGAGTTCCTCCTGGCTCTAGCCCAGGGGGCTATGTTTGAAAGGATCTCTAGCTTTGCATGAGGCCCATCCGCTCAGTTTGACAAATGCTGGCAACCCTGTCTGACTTCAAAGTACTGTCATGATACACACTCCAGGGCCACCATAAAATTCCTCATTTTTCCTAGATTGATTTCTTCCCCCCTTTATTAGGACCTGGTATTCTAGTAGTTGTTGGTTTTTATTATGGCTAGGCCTGTCTTTCAGTAAAAGGATTGCCTTTTTGTATATAGTTGATATTGCAGTATGCCCATCAGAAGGACGCACTTTAGTTGATTATCCTGGGCTCTATTCAGGCCCACTTTCACAAACAAATCTGAGACATAGGCTAGTATTCCTAGGCTTCCTTCCCTGTGGGGGTAAAGAATCCTAATCTCATCCTGACAATTTCTGGATTAAGTTTTTGCATTATGTGTAGTATACTATGCTATATCCTCTGTAATTACTTAGCCATACTGTATGATTTTATCTATGTTAATTCAGTTCTCTGGCCCTACTAAATGTTGCGGTATGAGTCAGAATGTTTATGTAATACTGAGTCTATGTTTGTGAGTCATGTTAAAATAATAATAATAACAATTTTAAACTAAAAAAATGAAAAAAAAAATTCCAGATTTGATGAGTCAGTCTATGTGGATTGAAACAATGGTAAAGAATGATGCATAATGATCTATAAAATACCCTGTGTGTCAGTGCATAAAATGTTTCCCTGATCTAATAATCCATCCATGTGTTTCTGCTTGATTCTGTCATTACAGCTTTCATACGGACAAATCTTCCCTTTCTTCTCTTGGGTTCCAAAACATAGTTACTGCTGTAATCCTTGGGCCTGTTATATGTGATAGATTGTCATGTGTTGTTTTATTAACTGTATTTGACTTGTAAATTCTGTCTGGTAGTAGAGAGTTTTTTAAGTTGTTTCCTGTTTTGTAAATATTGGAAGTATGTGTTATTCCTTTGTACTTTGCTATGAGTTTTTAATAGTGCTGTAAGATCTGAAATAGTGTCCTCCTACCAAAGAACAGGGTCATCATAATAAATACAGACTTCCTGGCAGCTAAAAAATACCAAATATTTTGGGTTATTTCCATATGTGCTAATAAAGAGGAATTACATTTCCAAGTGCCTGGTCCACTAAGGGGAGTATTGACATTACCCAATTATATACTGGTGACCCTGTTTATCAACCAGATTAACGGTCTGTTCAAAAGCCATAATAACCGGATTTTGGGTTATTATGCACCAGAAAGTCATAATAACCTGAAATCCAGTTATTACGGTGTTTGCCAAAACAGCAGTGCCAGCTACACTGGTCGCATGGCACTGCCAGCACAATACACTTCAAGTGGGTACTCACGGTCGTCTGTTCAGGCACCTGAGCTACCCACACATCGCCTCCATGTCAGAACTCTCTTCGGTGGTCAGGGAAAACACTGTCTTTATCTGTAAAAGTTTTCAAATGTCACTAAAAAAGAACTCTCAACATAGTTCCTAACCCTTTCCTTTTGCTCCCAAAAATCTCCATGGAAAAGAAAAGATCCCATCTCCATGGAAACACTTCCGGATCTCTGTTTCTGGTGCAGAAAATAACTTCTACAGAAATTGTTAAATCTTTCCTTCAACATTTAAACTAGTTGTTTCTTCTAAAACCACAGTTTGTAGTAGGACTGTAAAATACTTGTTTCTTTGACCTCGATCTACAGAAATGTGACACCAGCTGGACACTTTTTTTTTCCAACTTTATTTTCCTCTTGTCATGGTTAGGGGGAACTCTCTCGGGCATCCTCTCCATGTACCTGCCCACCTGAGATCTACTGCAGTCTAAGCCCCACTCACTCCCCTCACTCCCGCTGCCAGCACCCCTGGTTGAACCCACCCAGGGAGGGTAGCATGATCACTACTTTGGGCTCCTTACAAGACAGACTCTGGCAAACAAGAGAGGGCAGGATGGAGGAGTGATGAGGGTCGGCCCAAGTCAGATCCAGCACTGGGCTTTGGAAGAGAGGTGCCATCACCTATCCCTGCTCGCCGGGTTTTTCTGTTTTCTTTCCCCTTCCTCCCTTGAGTGTGCACCCCTGACACTTATGCGCATGGCAACCCTGCTAGCGTCAGGCACACTGTAATGTGCTGTCCAGGCTGCTGCGGCACCCTGAACTCCACCAGGGGTCACCAGAGCTCTGGATGACCCAGTGTCCTCCTCCCAGGACAGGAGAGCAGCCTGCTGGGCACTCAATCCAGTCGACCCCCAGCTCTCGAGTTCGCTTCCGAACTCAGGTCACCGGCATGGCATGAGGTGTGGTGTCCAGCGCCTCAACCCTCAGCGCCACTAGGCCGACACCAGCTGGACTCTTGACAACATATGTGGTATTTATTACTAATGTCATACAGTTAAAACAGTTACATTTTTTTTAATTGTTCACTTGTATTCATCTTGAAGTTCTGTTCAGTGATGCTGCTTATTTCCTTTACTTGTTGCAAAATAAATCACTGTTCTGCAAATACCTTGATTTTCCATGTTGCCTAAATAAGCACTATAGCAGGAGCAATTATAAACAATAAGAGGTTTATGTGGTCATCACACACCAAGGGTGTGTAAATAAATCCATAATACACACTTGCCTATCCATTATTCTCTATATAAATGTAAAATGTTGTGGTCTGAGCATTCTGCAACCAGTGTCTGTGCATTAAGAATAGTAAGAGTGGGAGTAATAAAAAAATAATCTGTCCTTGTGGCCAAGGGTCCTTTATGAAATGTAGAGTCTGGTTTCCCTGTAGACCTAAGACAGACATCCTGCAGGTTGGTATTCTGTATCATTTTTGCCAAAAATGCCATATCACAATAGATCTTTTTAGTGGTAGCAGTTGCCCCTCTATCGGTTAAGGAAAGTCCACCATTAAAGTCACTTTCTAAAATAATGTTTTGTGCTGAGTACAACTATGACTGAATGGATTGAAAGAGCTCTATTCTTTCAGCCTTTTTCTGTGCAGCATAAATGTTAATAAGGCAGAACAATGTGTTCTGAATTCTGATTTCTAGGATAAGAACTCAGCCTGGAATCAAATCCACCAGTTTCATAATTTGAACTGCAATACTGTGAAACAGAATAATTACCCCTGTACAGGTATCCGAGCCTGTAGACCAATAGGATAGGCCTACATGCTCAGTTTTTATAACCTGATTTAAATCAAAAGTTATACGTAATCTTGCATCCTGCAAGAAAAAAATACCAGCCCTAAAAGATTTTAAATAAGAGAACACTGCCAATCTTTCCTATTACTCTTAATACTGTTGACATTGATGGTATAAAGAGGTAGAGTGGGCTCCATTTACTGTAAATAATGGAGAGGATATGCCTACATAAAAGCCTTTCATGATGACTTTTTTCTCTGGCTCCTAGAAGATCTGGTGTGCTTTTGTTTAGCCTTAGCTTTTGGTGTGGAGGTCTCCTCAGAAAGTGTAGGTGTATTGGGGGTCTTCTTGATCCAAACCAGGATCTGTTAAGGAGGACCAAATAGATGAATCATTTGTCTCATCCCCAGAGTTACCAATTTTGTCTGATAAGGTCTCAAATCTGTTAGTGAGGGTAATGTCTGTAGTTTAAGGGATCTTAGGGAGAGGTTGTGTCAAATTTTGTCTGCACCTAGTAACCATTCTACTTTTGCCTTGTTCTTTTGGTGGCTGGGGGAACATATTTTCAGGTGCAGTAGAAACTGTAGCTAGTGGTGGATCAAGCATTTTAGACATTTCTGAATCAATCAGGGCAGTAGGGGCCTCACTCTGCTTAGCTAAGTCTTGGGAGGGGGGCTAGCTTTCTCTACAACCTGTACTGGCTCTGCTGTGTGTGGACAGGAGTTGTAGGACTGATTGTGAGGTTGCAAGTTTGCTTTGGGCCTTTGGGCTATGGCTCCAAGTAGCCACTGTTCTTCAGGTTGGTTGTGTGCAGCCCTGGGGCAAGTCTGACAGATGTGGCCTCGAGCTTCACAGAGATTGCATAGCTGTTTATTTCTGCACTGTCCACTGGTGTGTCTCAAGTCATTACAGAGAGTATACTTTAACCTGTTGCAGAGACTACTTAAATGACCAGTAGACTCACAGTGATAGCATGCTTTGGGGTGCCCTGCATAAAACAGTACTCTGCTATCTCTCCCAAGAAAAAACAATTCAACAAATGCTGTAGTCCAGTGTCAGTGTTGTTTAAAACTACTCATATCCTCCAACCCCCTGCCAAGATATGCTCTTCATCAAAGATTGCTTCTGGATTCCCCAATACAGAACAGCGTTGCTTAAGCCAATAAATGAGGTCCATGGCATTAATGCCCTCATTATGAAAAAGTACAGTAATAATCCTATTGGCAGGCTTTGTAAGTGGGTTCACTTCAAAGGACCATAAAGGAGAGGTTTTCGGTTCTTGATATTTTGCACAGAATTTTGTAAAGCACTGCTTAGTTTAAAACTCACTTCAAATGTAGACTAGCCGGAAACATGTATAAGTGAATACATTTCAGTAGCTGTAAAGTGCATAGACCCTTTCAATAAAACTTTAGCCACAAAGAGTCTATCAGGAAAGGTGTCCACCCCCCCCCATAAAGTAGCCTTACCACATTGTGTCATTTAGCAGTGCATGTGGGTGCTCTGAAAAAGGAGGCATAAGGTCTAGAAGTATTTCCCCCCAGAGTTTGATGCTGAATTATAATAAGAGGGAGTCTCTTTATGGGTAGAGCCAGAATTCCTGGCTGTGGGACTCTGAACTGGGTTAGAGATATTTTGTTGGTTTAGGTTTTGAAGATCAGACATATTGTAGTTTATGCGGGCTCAGTGGGCTATAGAAATCTCATTCCCCAGAAGTGCTAGAGCAGGATTTTGATTCAGTTGTAGGCCCTCTAGTATGTGTAGAGGTGATTTACTGACTGACAGCTGTTCATTGTTTACCCCTTCCATATCAGAATCAGACGTACCGGTTGCATGAGAAACATTGGACTGAGTTGGGGGAAAAGTTTGTCCAGGAATGATTTTCTCTCACCCCGGGATTTGGAGTGGAGAGGAACTGGAGATTCACTGTCCTGTTTTCAAGAATTTCTCTCAACCTGCTGACTGGAGGGCTGACTTCCATGGTTCAGGGTTGAGGGTAGCATCTGAAGTTGAAAGTGAGAGGTCTCATCTTAGGCCAGGTCCATGGGAACCCGGTTTTGCCATTCCCGGTGAGATGCCTGTGTGAGGCCGAGACAAATTACCCACAAATACAAACACATTATAGTGCTTGGTACTTGCAGTAAAGGAAAACTGCTGCTGCTCCTTGTTAAGTTGCTGCTCCATGTTAAGCTGCTGCACCAGTCTGAGTGACTGTGGAGTCGTCTATAGGAGATGTTGGTTTTCAACGGTGTCAGTGGTTAACAGCTGGGCCGGTGCAGCTGGAGATGCCAGTAGCAATGCACTGGCTTGTTGCTCTTGTTGTAATGTGATAGCTGTACAGAGTTCTATATGCCGCATTTTAAAATGTTCTTCTTCTGCCTATAACAGTGCATGTAAATTCTCCATTTCTGTAGATGTTTCCGAAGATAGAGAAGATTTATCCTGCAATGTCTCTGGTAATTTCAAAGATTGTTCTGTAAAAGGTAAATCCATTTTTTGTTGACTCATCCATTATTGGTATAGCTGTTTCTTCTGTCCTGATGTCCAAAGGCTTTTTCTATAGAGCTAGAAGAGTCACAAAACTGTTCGGTCTCCAGCGCTGAGGAGGTAGAGGAGGAGACCATCTCCTCCACCTCCTGAGTGTCCATCCTCTCTTTTGGTTCAACCAGAGTGGCCATCATGAATGGCCAGAGTTTCCCCTACAGAAAAGCAGGTGAGTTTCCACGGTGTCCTGGCCAAATATTCCCCATTCACTAAAAATACCACCAACAGCTTAATCTGGTTCAATGTCAGTTGGCATCCATTTGTACCTCCCTCCACAGGATGAGGCTGAAACTATGCAGAATTGTCTAGTCCTCCTTTCCCAGTCAGCAAAAACTAAATAAATAAATAAAAAAGACTCGAGACTCCACTATTCAGGCAGGGATCTTGAGCTTTGCTGCCAAGGTCCCGTGATGACTGGTGAGCACTTAATTTGCCACACAATCCTTGGGATCAGCCCAGCTGCCCTTCAAGGAAGAGCTCTAATTTGGAACAAATATCAGTAGGGACAGGGAAGAGACAGCCTCCATGCACCCTGCCTATTGCCTCTTTGTTTCTCTCATGCCATGTTCTTGACAACAGCAGCTGGAGTCACCATTCTTTAGTGCAGCAGTTGTGACCAATGCTGATCCGGGTGCCTCTGATCCCCAATGCATGCTTCATAAGCTGCAAGACCCCCCAGACAAGCCCAACAGCTCATCAAGGCAGGCCTCCAACCAGGAGCCAGGATCAGCAAGGAACAAGGTAGGACTTTCTGACCCCTCTTCAGTGGGCATCCAAAAAGTAGACAAACTGTGAGTAGGCCCAGCATGAGAGGCACAGCTGGAGTGGGAATCCTTAAGGAAGACATCAAATTGACAAATGGAAATCTGGAATGGATTAAATATAAACAGCTACGGAATTTATATACCAAAGAAGTAAGGAAAGCTAGACAATCCTATTGTAATGAAAAAATATCCAAAGAAGTGACAGAAAATTTAAGGTCATTCTGGAGTACAATAAACAAATTACAAAGGAGACAGAAAATGGGCTATCCTAATCAATTCATGATTAAAGGAAATAAAATGGAAATGGGAAGTAGAGTGGAAAATAAATGTAACAATTTCTTTATCAATATGGACACAGATGCATTAAAAACTAGCTTGAACAATATAATAAATACATCTCAAACAAAAACTAGGGGGGATCAATTAAGTGATGAAAATACACAACAGGAAGAACAAATGGAATTAAAATTTGCCCCAATAACAAGTAAGAAAGTAAGATAATTATTATTTAAAATTAATACAATTAAAGCTGAAGGTATGGATAGAATACCAAATATTTTATTAAAGTTAACAGCTCCAATTATAGATCAGCCCATGACTAATCTATGCAACATGTCTCTTACATATGCGGAAATACCTTCTATTTGGAAAACAGCAAGAGTAGTACTGATTTATAAATCAGGATCCAGAATGCTTATAGAAAATTATAGGCCAATTTCTTTATTACCAACAATGTCAAAAATTTTGGAAAAAATTGTGGCAAAACAAATGCAGGGTTTTCTAAGTGGACATAATGTCCTTAATAAGTATCAATCAGGCTATAGACCACAGTATGGAACTACTACAGTCCTATTGAAGGTTACAGGAGACATTGTGGAAGGAATGGACAGCGGGATGCCAGTGGGAGCTATATTTATCAATCCTTCAAAGACATTTGACACCCTGGACCATGGTATCCTCCTGTCCAGACTGAGAATCTATGGTATATCCAAGATGGTAACTAGATGGTTAAGGAATTATTTGGAATCCAGACAACAACAAGTAACCATAAAGAAATGGTCTTCTGTCCTGAAAGAGACCATCTTGGGTGAACCTCAGGTATCCATACTTGGACCCATATTATACAATTTATATATGAATTAACTAAATTTCTCTCAGCAAGTGGTGCAGTATCACCTCTATGCTGATGACACAATTATCTATGTAACTGGGTCATCAGTAGTATCCATTCAGTCAACATTACAACAAGCTTTTGACTACCTGCAAGATGTTTTGATAAGTTCTAAATTAGTGCTAAATGAAAAAAATCACAGGTTATGGTTTTTCAAAAGGGTAATAGGGTTAAACTTGAACAAAATAAATTACAAATAGTGACTCTCACAGGGGCCACATTGGAGCAAGTAGATAATTATAGATATCTGGGTGTTCATCTGGACAATTACCTTAAATGGGACATTCATATTGAAAAAACCTTTAAAAAGTGGGGAAATGTTTAGGGTCTCTGTACAGAATCAGAAATTGTATTTCCTCAGAGGTTAGATGACTTATAGTAAATGTCATGGTATTACCTATGTTGGAATATGGTAGTTTAATTTATATTGGTGCAACACAAGTGCAGTTATATAAACTGGATGTCATGTATGACAAATTGGCAAGATATATATTAGGTGTACAAAAAATGACACATGGAATAGAGATCTATAGGGAACTGGATTGGCTTTCTCTGTTTCAAAGGAGAATCCTAGGTACAATCATATTTATGACAAAATGTATTTTGGGGAAAGTACTGGAGTATGCCATTGTAGAGTATTTGTTTTAAAACTCCCATAAGGGGATTGCATTCTGCAGAAAGTTTGGAATGTGTAATTCCAAAATGAAAAAAACAGAATCGGCAAAAAATCATTTTACATGCATTGGGCCCATTTTGTGGAATAAATTACCTAGGAATCTAAGACCTTTGATCAGAGAAATCCAGATAAATGTAATAAAACAGTGGTACATTGAACATATGATGGGGGTTAGCATAGTTAATAGGTATAATATGGTATTAATTACATCATGAGAAAGGGTAGTCTTATAATAAGACACCATGAAGCATTTAATATATAGCACTTTATCTGTATTATGTATGTGGTTATTTGTGTCAATTGTTAAATATGTATGAGGATACCCTGGAAATGTCATTGATTTTTATAGTTTTTACTATATCAATGATGTATTATATCCATTGTATATTGTATGATTAAAGTAAGAGTAACTGGAACCACCATTTTTGGACCTCACTATAAATGAGCTTCGGCTCAGTGGAGCCATCAATATTCATTTTTTATGAATACAAATTTTACCTACCTACCTATATCAAATGCAGGTGGCATGGCTATAGGAGACTTCATCCATTTCCTCATTAGACTATTAGTTTTCTCCTCCACACTGAACACTACCTATGGTAGCCTTGTGGATGCAATATTATTTTATATCCTGCTGTTTGCACCTAATATGTTGTAGCCTCTGTAATCAGGAGTTGTTATGTTTCCTTTTCTGCCCACAGCCCTGTTGTCCATTCCACTGTAACAGATTTTTTCTGTGATGAATTGTTCCTCTAAATGCCTCAATATTGGCTCAGACTTAACTGGAACTAGTTCTCTTCTGCCCAATTTTATTAGGGGGGGCCCACTTTTGCCTTAACTAAACTGTATCTTTATGTAGTCTCTTTTATCTTGTCTTGTAATTTCCTCCAGTAGAACTTCTAGAACTGAACAGTCTATTGCTTTACCTTGATACACAATAGCTGCCTCAGAGGGACTGAGTTTTGGTTTTATTGAAAAATGGGGATTCTACTAACGACTTGTTTGATACTGTATTTATGCCTTACAGATTTGAACTCTGGAGTGTTACTAAAGAGATGTATGCTAATAAAGTATATAAAAGTGACTTTACCATGTCAATGGTTTGGTCCATAGCAATGCTTAGCTGATTTCCAGACCACGTTATTAAACCCTCATTAAAAACACCATCTGTGTGCTCTGGGATCACTTTCCACACTCTCCTTCTTGTTGTGCTCTCTGATAAATGTTTCAGAAAGCTCATATAGGCAGTACTATTAATCCCTTTACTCTCAAGTAAGAGAACACTGTTTATTCAAGGGACAGATATAACACAGCAAACACAACCTGCTATGTTTGTTATAGCAAGTCATAGTAATAACCCACAAGTCCTGGTAATCGGTGACTCAATTCTATGGTTCATGGATATGATTATTTGCAAGGACAACAAGGCCAATACTCAGGTCACCTGTCTACCTGGGGCACATTTAAAAGATGTAAGGCTAGGTTCAAAAATTGATTAAGAAGCAAGAAACATCATCATTAGTGGTAGTTCATGCAGCCATTAATGATATAGGCAGCTCCACAGAGCATCATATAGTTCAGGAAATAAATAGTATGTGCACATTTCTAAAAATCCCAAACTGCAAGGTGATTTTACCTGAGATTCTATCAACTAATAGAGTGAACAATAGATCTGCCTCTTCACATCTGCAGACATCTCCTCAATACGGCGGCAAACTGTGTCATTTGAAAGAGGGATTGCATCCAGTTGTGCAGCTGCTTTCTCCCCAAACATCACTGTACACATTTCCTTTGCAGCAGGAATCAGCAGCTCTTCTCCAATATTGTGTGGCTTCCCAGCTTTGGCAATTCTTAGAGACAGAAGGTATGATGCTTCAACATCTTTCGCAGGTACAGTTCCATGCTGCTCCACAACTTTTCTTTGCCCTCTCACTTCACTCAGTTTTCTCTGGAAGAACTCTACTGGTTTTGAAAGTAAGCTGGGATGCTTTGTTTCCAAATGACACCGTAGCTTGCAAGGACGCATACTGTCTTGTGCCAGAACCTCAGCACACACAATGCACTGGGGTCGTGGCACATCACTGGTCCCAATCCTGGTAAATCCTAGCTTCAGATAGTTATCATCATATCTTCTGGCCTTACGTTTTGCTTGAGGTTCTCTCAGTACAGCAGCTTCCCCCTCATCATGCACATGCTTCTTCCAGTCACCAGAAAACTATCCATTCTTGGTCTACAACACAATGGTAAATTCATATTGATGAAAAGTTGACAAGTAAGCCAGTCTGAGGCCAGACCATCCTGGGCATGCCCATGTGTTCTGCCATAAGTGCTACATACAATACAGCTGCAACAGTCAACCCACCATCGCCAACAATAAGGACTCCACAAAGTACTTATCAATTGAAGCACATTTTGAAGACAGATAACAGAAGACAGCAAGATCAAGATTGTGGGCATTTGTGCCCATTTAAAATCAAGCAACTGCTAGCATCAATTAGGTAAGTACCTTGACTCTTTCCAGGGCCCAAACAAATGCACACACACCTACACCTACACCCACACACACACACAAAACCAGTAATAAAAAGAGCCCTCTTTACACCAAACAGTCTGGTCTGTTACACCTGCCACCCCATCAGCCCTGATGCCACCACACATGAAGACATGAAGTTGACAGTCATCCCAGAAATTTCAAGCACTGTCCACAGCTTCAACAACATGGTAACTCTTGGCAGCCACTGCCAATCAGGTCCCTCATGTCAAGCTCCTCCAGCAAATCCTTCAGTCAGTGCAAGCCCCCACCCCAACAGCCAGATCCTGAAGCACTGGGCAAATGTCAAGGGAGGATAAGAGAACTTACTTCATACTTACCATAATTTCCTTTTCTGTTAGCTCCAACATTGTCAGTGGGAGTTATATATGGGTAATCCTCAAAACCCTCTCGCCACAAAAATACTGTCTGGTTATTTCTTGCAGTTAAGACATAAGTTACCATTAAGTAAAGGCCCATTGGTGTGTCTGCCCCCACACACCTACCCCCACACACAAACCACCACCCCATCAAGACATACACACCACCACACCTCTAGCATGACCAGAACGTGACTTGCTTTGCAGCACCTTGTAACAATCTCTCCCAACAGAGCAATGGCAGGACCAGATCAGGACTGCATACTGTATCTGTAGCAGTTATGAACACTCCCTCCACCTCAAAGGTCAAGTAGAACTGGATCAGGAGTGAATGGCTGCAGTTCCACAGCACTTTGACCCAGAACAGCCACTCAGCAGCACTTTGTAACCTTCCATTTACCCCCAGACAAAGTTCAGGCAGGACCAGATCAGAAAACCACTGTGCGGCACTTGGTAACTCTCTCTCACGCTCACCCCCAAC
Source organism: Neoceratodus forsteri (assembly GCA_016271365.2). Taxonomy (NCBI): domain Eukaryota; kingdom Metazoa; phylum Chordata; order Ceratodontiformes; family Ceratodontidae; genus Neoceratodus; species Neoceratodus forsteri. Next base: position 315,085,679 of record CM057451.1, on the reverse strand, counting down.
AAAGCTCTGGCAGGACCAGAGGTGGTCGATGGAGGGTTACAACGTGCCTCAGAGTTGAAGTTCAGATCAGGTCCTGCCAGAGCTTTGTTTGGGGAGTGTTGAGGGAGGGTTACAAAGTGCCACACAGTGGTACTTCTGCTTCGGCCCTGCCTGAACTTTTTCTGGGGTTTGACCGAGGGTTGCAAAGTTCAGACAGGACCAAATCAGAAGTACTGCTGCACAACACTTGGTAACCCTCCCTCACCCCCACACCCCAACAAAGCACTGGCAGGTCCCGATTTGAACTCCAAATCTTAGACACTTTGTAAACTTCCATTCATTTGAATTCAACAGGCATGTTATGCTGCTTTTGAAGTGAAGTGCCTGGGGGGGGTGCTCCTGGGCTTAAGACCTGCAGAACACACCTACCCCCCCAAGCCACACCAGAAGGCCCTTCGCCCAAAATGCACCCCACAGAAACCATCGCATATGAACCCAGCTCAGGCAGATTCCTCCTAAAGGTCTGCAAAAGCCCCCTACCCTTCAGCCATCAAAAACAGTGTGCAGTTTCAACTCTCTCTTTCAGTACAAACAGAGACACCATATATGACTCCCCCAGCCATCAAAAACAAACATTGAGCAGTTTTAACTCTCTCTTTCAGGACAGAGACACCATATATGATACCCCCCCCCCCAGCCATCAAAAACAAACAGTGAGCAGTTTCAACTTTCTCTTTCAGGACAGAGACACCATATATAACCCCCCAGCCATCAAAACATTGTGCAGTTTCAATTTGTTTCAGGACAAACAGAGACACCATATATGACACCCCCAGCCATCCAAAACATTGTGCAGTTTCAATTGTCTTCCAGAACAAACAGAGACACTGGCATATATGACCCCCGCCACCAAAATCAGTGTACCATTGCAGCTCTCTTTCAGAGAAACAAATCCATATATTACCCCTGACACCAAAAACAGTGTGCCATTTCAACCTTTCTCTTCCCCCCCAACCACCGCCATTTTAAACCCCCCTTGGGCATAAAAACAAAACATTATTTATGTAGTACAGAACAAGTCCTTACCAGCCCTCTACAGGGTGGGTTTGGGAGAAGTCTGGAAGGCAGGAGATGGTCTGGGTTTGGAGCTCAGGAAGTCTGAGGCAGCAGCTACAGGTGGGAGGTGGCAGCCACAATGAGGGAAAGGTTCCAGGTAACAGCTAAAGTGGGTGCAGGTCCCAGGCGGCAGCACAATGCATCGGAGATGCAGGTCCTAGGTGTCAGTCAAGCATGGGTCCCAGGCGGCAATGGCAAAGCACAAAGGTCTGAGATAGCAGCTGGCGGTGGATCAAATCAGCAGCTTTAGGCAGGTGGTTCAAGTCGGCGGCTTCAGGCAGGCTATTGCAATCTCTGCAGAAGTTAAAACTCCCCAACTTTGTGCCATGCTTTATTGCCAGAAGCAATGATGACACTGTCCTGAGCTGGCCTTTGATTGGCCGAGAAAGCCTTCGGAAGACAGCCGATGATTGACTAGCTAAGTTTGTCCACTTTTTGGCCAAAACAATCTTGCTCCCTATTGGTCTGATACAGACCTGCTTCCTATTGGTCTGATACAGACCTTTTCTGCATTTTGTTTGGCCGGCTGTGGATCCCTTCCTAGCCCCGCTAGGTTTGAACAGTTTGGGGTGGGGGACTGTACAGAGCTGGGCATCACAGCAGGACACACAGCCTCTTGCCAGCAGGAGATAGGGGGTGTGGGGGAGGATGGTAATTGCACGCATGCGGTGAGTAGAGCGAGGTGGGGGAGGTGTGTAAGTGATGTGTTGGTGATATGGCCAGTCAGGAAAGGGAATTGGGAGGCTCACATAGTGCAACTCGCTGCTACACACTTTTTTTTTCGAAACATCCTGCGCTTCCCTTGAAACAGGAATGCACCTCACTGGGGAGGTGTGCCTCACCATTTGAGAACCCCTGCTCTATAGCAAATGACAAATTAGATTCCAAAACACTTTTTGGGTATATTAACTCCCTTAATGGTATGAAATCAGTGACAGGAACAATAGATATAAGTGGCACTTTAATAGATAAACTGGATGTGCTAGCATCTGAATTTAATAATTTATTTGCAAAATCATTTAGTACATTTGCCATAGAACAAACTACAGAAACATCAGATTTCACTAATAGTGCTACATTGAATTTGATCACTCTGTTGTTTTCACTGGACAATGTCATTAAACAACTTTGTATAATAGATCCGTACAAATCACCAGAGCAGATAAAATCCACCCTGCACTTACAAAAAGCACAGCATATGACATTGCTGAGCCTGTTAGTGATACTAGTATATTATCTTCATCACTGATTACTGGTATGGTCCCAACAGACTGGAAGGAAGGATTAGTCATCCCACTATTTAAAAAGGGATCAAGGCAAAACATCAATAATTATAGAACTATTAGTCAAACTCCTATTTTATGCAAAACAATGGAAAATTACTAGAAAAAATACAGAAGATCAGATTAATAGTCAAACCTTACATGACAAGTCACAACATAATTTTACTAGGAGATGCTCTTGCGTGACCAACATTATCTCTTTTTATGAACCATCAAGTAACCTTCTGGATCACAACATGCCATGTGATGTTGTTTATCTTGACTTAAGTAAGGCCTTTGATAGGGTATCACATGGCAAATTACTAGCAAAATTAACCAAATTACAAATAGATCAGATTGTGGTCAGGTGGACTGGTGATTGGTTGAAGAATAGAACTCAGAAGGTAATAGTTGATGGTTGTATATTTGATCCCGTGAAAGTGACAAGTGGGGTCCCTTAGGGCCTGATTCTCAGCCCTCCATTGTTTAGCATCTATATTGGGGATATGCATCAGGATCTTCACAGTCTAGTAAATAAATTTGCCAATGACACCAAGATAGGGGGCAGAGCCAGCAGCATCACAGAAACGAATAGAATCCAGTCTGATTTAGACATGGTTGCTGCATGGGCCACCAAATGGGACATGACTTTGGATCCCTCCCAATGTGCTGTTATCCACATGGGAAACAGGAATATTAAATCAATGTGCAGCCTTAGCAGTGTTGAGTTGAGATCAGTTACAGAAGAGAGAGAGAGACCTGGGTGTGACAATTCAAAGTAAGTTATCATTAAGATCACATTGGTCTTCGGTATCAGCTAAAGCTCTAAAGATTTTGGGCTGAATAAAGCGTAAGATCATTGGAACACCCATATCTGGATTATTGTTCCTGAGTCCAGTCCCTGTATCATAAAGCAGACACTAAAACAGTTGAAAAAGTGCAGAGATGCTTTACTAAAATCATAAGTGGCTGTAACTTGATGTCTTACAATTCTAGATGAGAAAAGTTGGGTCTACATAGTCTACAAAGAAGATGATTAAGGGGAGACTTAATTCTCCTCTACAGTCATTTTAATGACACAGATTATATGCAAGAACTTGGTTTAGTATCTAAAAAGTTCAAACATAATACTAGGCCTCATAACAGACAATTGTGGCGAAAACCATTCAGGACTAATAAAAGAAGGGCTTTGTATAGCAACAGAGTGGTTAAGTATTGGAATAGTTATCACAATTGACTGTTGATTCTCCAATAGTATGCAATTTTAAAAAAAATCTTGTCATAGAAATGGACAATTGGAAAATAAGTGACTGACCACTGTTGTGGGAGGGGGGGAATAGAAATGACATTGGTGCACTTGTACCCTTAGTTACCTAAGTACCTATCTGGTGAGATATTGAGAGCAACCCAGGTCCTTACAGTAACTCAATTATTTAATAGGGCAAGGGGATACCTTGGGGAAATTAAAGTGGGTCCTCAAGACAGAACATTTAATATTTTCAGCTTGTTATCCAAACTCCTGGAACTTGAGACTTTGGTGAGTATATATAAACCAGATATATTAGCTTTCTGTTTACATTGTTTTTGTCATAATTTCCTGTTTATCAGTATTATGTTATTCCCTATTTTTGTACTAGATTATCTATGTTAGACAATACTTAATTGAATTCCTTAAATGTTCTTGCTGTATCCAAGAAATTGCATTGTAGCCCTTTGTATGTTTCTGTCCTACACAGGACCTCCTTGTAAGTGAGCATTACTCAATGGAGCTTTTTCCTGATAAAATAAATAAATACAGAAATGATTGGAATCTCTAAAACCTGGCTGAAGCCCTCCATATCTGATTCTCCTTGCCATGAACGGGGATTTAAATTGTCAAGTTAAGACAGAGGGGGTTCCACAAAACAGGACAGTGTTTATTTATTGTGAAAACACATTTGAAGAAATTAAGAAAATTTGTCCAACAATAACATCAGTGACTGGCTTGTAGAAAAAAGACTCTAGGGGAATTATATAAAAAAAGTTGCATTTATTATAATAATAATAATATATTTGTTTTAATTTATAGAATAGAAATAAAGAATGCTTGCCCAACAATAACATCAGTGATTGGATTGTAGAAAAAAGACTCAGTGGAATTATAAAAAAATTGCACTTACAGTAATAATATACACAATATTTGTTAATTTGTAGAGAGTGTTACAAACATTTTGAAGTACTCTACATAAAATCAGTAAACCTAAACCAATGCATAAACAGCCAAACAACATTATAACAGAAAGGTTTTCAATTTGCATGTATTGTTCCAATGTGTGTGTGTGTGTGGGGGGGGGGTGCAAGCTGTGACTCTACTATTTAAAGACTAGCAGTAACAGAATTGTAATGTTCAGAGATGCGTCTGACAACAGCATTTTACCCAGCTGTTATTACAACCCCCCCAGTGTAGATTTGAAAGTTCACCCCTCCTTCTTAGCAATATTTGGCTGGCATTATAGCCTGGCCCTAAGGTTAGAGTAACAAGCTTTGAATGGGCTTGGTACATCCAGCTTACCTGGATCTGATTCCCACAACCTCTACTTGCAAACTGTGTGACTCTCATCAAAGTCACTTAACTTCTCCAGTGTTCCCAGGTTACCCCTGGAAATTGTGCCTAGTGGGCCTTACCTGGTTACCAAAGATCTTGAATCTAACATCTCCCAAAAATGTAGTATAATTACTGTAGGGGTGTTAAATTTTACAGGGTACTGATAACCTAACAACTTATGATTGTGAGCTAAACATTTAAGCAAATTTATCACTTTGCCATCAGGTTGAATAATACAATATGTCAAACTTACACAATTTTAGACTAGGTACTACAGTATCAAAGAGTAAAAAGCAAATTACTGGGTCTGGTCGGGACCCCTGTCTGACTCAATCAGTGACCATTCTCCAAATGTTTGCATCTAGAATGCTAAAGTCTTAATCCCCCCCCATAGGATTATAACTTTATGAGACTCCACAAAATTTTTTTAAAAATTATTTTGGTTAATTGAAGTAGCATTGGATGTTCCATATTAGATGTTATATGTGGTGTGCTCTAGGCTTTTTTTCTATCTAAACTAAATATTATACAAACAAATATTAATCCACTAAGGAGGAAATAAGTAAGGGGTACTGACAGAAAATAGCTACAAATGGAACTTCAATCTAATATAACAAACTCTGGCCAGAGCAGATAGGGCTGCAGCCATGGAATGTGGGGTAAACATATTGAAAATTACCAAAGTTACCAGCCTGTGTTAGCAAAATGTAATGTAGACTCATTAATGTGTTATTTAGTAATATATTTACACCAGATTCTCAACATAGTCTTGTTATGACCCTGCATCATGAAGAAGGCCAGAACAAATGTTCAAGTCCTCCCTGTAAGGTGATTTCATGCAGAGACTATGAAGTGAACTTTCGGGATGCAAAAACACATTTTAGGCTGGATTTGAAAAATGACAACTGTCACATTCATGATGTGCTGTAAAGTACTGGCTATGATGAAAATTTGGGGCAAAAATATTGAATATTACCAAACTTATGAGCCTGCATTAGCAAAATTTAACATAGCTTCATAACTTTTTTAAAAATATTTTTACATCAAATTTAGAACATAGCCTTCTTATGACCCCACCTCATGAACAATTGCAGAGAAAATGTTCAGCTCCTGGCTGAATGGTGATTTCATGCAGGGACTGTGAAACCACATTTCAGGATGTAAAAAAAACAACAACATTTTGGCCAGATTTGAAAAATGACAGCTTTTCACATTCATGAGGTGCTGTGAACATATGGCTATGTTGTAAATTTTTGATAACAATATTAAAAATTACCAATGGTATGAGCCTGCGTTCAAAAAATTGAACATAGGCTCATAACTGTGTTGTTTTTTAATAGTTTTATAAAAGGTTTTCAACACTTCCTTCCTATGAGCCCACCTCATGAACAAGGGCCGTGAAAATTTTCAACTCCTGCCTGAAAGGTGATTTTGTGCAGGGACCACAAAATCACCTTTCAGGACACATTTGCCTAATGCCATCACAATTGTTCATGAGGTGGGATCCTAAAGAAGACATGTTTATAATGTGGGTCATACATATGCAAAAATGGCCAAGTTATGCCACTAAGTTCAAAGCACCATTGAAATACATTGAACTGCATACCTGTTTCTTCACTTCATAATCTGATTTTGAAGAGTGAAGATGTGTCTGCTGTCTAGAGAGGAGTATGGCGTTGGACCCCTCATGGGCAAGTGAGGGCATGGGGGTGTGGGGGGAGGTGCTGAGTGGGAGGGTCAGGTGGGGGGACAGGAATGAACATCAATGGACTGTTTTCTTTTTAAATGGTTTTAAAAAAATTGAGGACAATGCATGGCAACACTGGGGAATTGAGCTCCCCTTGTGTCATTGTTATGTTTCTGGGGTGGGGTGGTGGGTGCTGAGAGTGAGGGTTGGGTGGGGAAATAAAAAGAAAATACGGTGCCATCCTGATCATGACATTGTGGGACTGGGCACCCCCAGTGTCACTGTTATACTTCAGGGTGGAGCGCTGAGAGGGAAGGTCGGATGGGGGAATATGAAAAAAAACTACATGGCAGCATCCTGATAATGACACTGACGGATTGGGCACCCCCAGTGTCACCGTTATATTTTGAGGAGTAAGGCGGTGGTACTAAGGAGGAGGATCAGGTGGGAAGGATAGCTCTAATTTAAAAAAAAATGGTGGTCACCGCAGAACATGGCACACTCTGCCATGTCCAAGATGGTGGCCGCACTATACTGCACATGTGCTAGTAGTCAAGCATGCGCAGTACAGTGTGGCGGCAGTCTTAGACATGGCACAGTGTGCCTTGTGCCTCCTTGACCGTGATTTGGTTTTTAAATTACAGATATACCCCTACCCGACCCTCCCTCTCAGCACCCACTCACCCCCAGAAACATAAAAGTGACATTGGGGGTGCAATATCCCCCAGTGTTGTGATCAGACTGCCACCAATTTTTAAAGTAAAAAAATTGTGCAGAGCGAGAGGAGTTCTCCACAGATGCAGAAGTGAATGTGATGCAACGCCAACATTTTGTTTGGTTGGAAGGAATGCTGAGTCCTTTTTTGATAGCAAAAGGTCTGCAGGGCTCCCCCCATTGCAGCCTTAATAAACAGATTCTGGCTAGAGCCAATAGGGCTACAGCTGAGGAATTTGGGGTAAAAATATTGTTAATTCATTTCTTAATATTTTTACACCAAATTTAAAACTCGCTACGGACAGTTCTGTCCTATCAGTAATCTATTATGGGCTGGTAGTCTATGGTGCAGCAATGGACACAGCCCTAAAGAGAATCAAATTAGCCCTATACAAAGCCTGTAGGCTTGTCTTAGGAACACACCGCCTTACTCATACCTGTTATCTCTATTCTCATTCAGGGTGGCTCAACCGTCACTGCAAGATTCAATACCAGGTATGCCTGCTCACAATGAACACTACCCTAGGCCTAACACCCCTTGGGGTCAGGGCCTCCTTCAACCTTTTACTTACCCCAGACAAACAAGAGGGGCAAACAATGAGCTGCTTAAAGTCCCCTTCCATCGCACCTCTCAAGGACAACACTCTTTTGGGTACCGGGCACCCAACTGGCTAAACTCACTCCAAAAAGACGTACTGGCAGAACCCAAACTTGGCCCCTTCAAATCAAAACTGTACTCGCACCTTGCTGCAACCAGTATGTGTGACTGTAGTTCCTAAGCTACTGTTTCTCCTCTGGCACTTTTGCACAACCACAACACTTACAAATAACACTAGCCCTCTTCACATTTTTCTCTCTCTTCTTTGTCCCCAGTTCTCACCTCTCTCCCCAATTTTGTCTTACCCCCCATATGTCTTGACCATTCCTCTACCATACCCTCCTGGGTACCCCACATCTATCCCATATGCTGTTGACAAGGTATTGAAGGCTGCTCCTTATATCACCTATCTTCACCCTGCTCCTGTTTATCCCCTATCTCCCCAATTTTTCCCCTTCTTATGGGTAGCACTCCAGCTGCCCAGTGCCTTCTGCTACCTCCTGGTCTCCTGTCCTTCTATGCTTCCCCTCCCTTCTTTGCCCCGCAGTGTACCACCATACTCGGTGTATTGTATGTTATCCCAAGTATGACTTAATGTATGTAATTTTCTGTATTTTTTGTAACAACTGACCTGCTCTCTGTGTTATTTAGAGTATTGTTAACTTAATTAAGTGGAACCTCTGTAAATGAGCTTTTAGCTCAAAGGTGTAATAATCTGAGATGAAAATAAATAAATAAATAAATAAATAAATAAATAAATGACTGTCTCATGAAGAAAGGCAGAGAAAATATTCAACTCCTGGCTTAAAGGTGATTTTGTGCAAGGACTGCTAAGTCAACTTTTGGGATGCTAAGACACATTTTGGGCAGGAGCTGAAAAATGACAGCTGTCAAATTCATGAGGTGCTGGAAAGATATGGCAGTGTTGTAATTTGGGGTAAAACTATTGAAAATTACCAAAGTTATGAGGTTGCATTTTCAAAATTCAATGTAGATGTATAACTTTGTTGGTTTTTAATATTTTTACACCAAATTTTCACCATAGCCTTCTTATGACCCCACCTCATGAAAACAGCCAGAGAAAATTGTCAACCCCTGCCCAAAAGGTGATTTCACACAAGGACTGCAAAACCACCTTTCAGGATGTAAAAAACATTTTGGCCAGAATTTGAAAAATAACAGCTGTCACATTCCTGAGGTACTGTGCAGACATGGATGGCTATGTTGTAAATTTGGGGTAAAAATATTGACAATCACCAAAGTTACGAGGCTGCATTCACAAAATTCAAAGTAGGCTTATAAGTTTGTTGTTGTTTAGTATTTGTACACCAAATTTTTACCATATCCTTTTTATGACCCCACTTCATGAACAGGGGAAGAGAAAAGTTTAACTCCTGCCTGAAAGATGATTTTGCACAGGGACTGCAAAATCACCTTTCAGAACAGATTTGCCTAATGACAGTGAATTTGTTCATGAGGTGGGGTCCCAAAGAAGGCATGTTGAACATCTGGGTGAAAAATATGCAAAAATGCCCAAGTTAGGCCTCTAAGTTCAAAACCTCATTGAAATACATTGAACGGCATACCTGTTTCTTCAGTTCATGATTGGGCTTTGAAGAGGGAAGATGTGTCTGCAGTCCAGAGAGGATTATGGTGTTGAACCCCAATGGATATGTAAGAGCTTGAAGGGTGTGTGGGGTGGTGGATGCTCAGTGGGAGGGTTGGGTGGGGCATCAGAAACAGTGCAAAAGACATCAATGGATGGTTTTCCTGTTACAGGCTAAAACAAAGAAAAGGAAAAACAGGACTGAGATGTCAGTGAGCATTGTGATAGAGCAGGGGAGATCCTCAATAAAAAAAAAAAAGAAAGAAAGAGAAGGGGGGAGTACCACCCCTTAAAATGAAATGAAACTCCAGGAGCCCCTACCTAGTAAAAGTAAAAGTTAATTAGTCTAAATATATGATCCATTGTGGGTTATGCTGTGTAAATAAAATCAAGGTGATCACATGTATAGTAAATACAATACCCCATAGCAATGAATGATTACTGGAAAGTATATTAAAAAAATGTAAAAAAAAAGATAAAAAATCGTATTTGTGAGCTATTACAATGGGCAACTAAGAATGGATAAATGTCTGGGGTAAAAGGGGATTAAAAGAAACAATAAAAAGCAAGTAACCACCCTCCAAAACCAGAAGAAAAAAGAGGAAAGGGGAGGCAGGGAAGGCAGGCAGAAAGGAAACCCAGCAATATAATCAACAACAGTGAAAGGTCAGAAAAAATAAAACAATGGGCCATGGCCATCAAAGGCAGTTATGAAGTCATCAACCTCCAAGTAGAGGTAGCAGGTAGTTGTGTCAGGAATTGCAGCCCAGGACAGCAAGTAAAGCAACAATGGAGGTGTCCGAAGGAGCCTGCCAAGATCTGGCATCCCCAATGGCAGCCTTTTAAGCAAAAGATAGATCTCTGCTGCTGTACCAGAAAGATTTGGCACCATGAGAAGAGGCATTTTGAAAAAGGTATGAAAACGTACCAGGTGGCTGAGCATCATGGGTAAAGTCAGGGACCATGTGAGGTATGACTTCTGTAACTTAAACAAAGCTTGCACAGTAATGAGCTGTTCCTCTCTAACTACTGTAAAATGAAGAGCTGTAGTGTAAGTTAATGTGTAAGTGGAGCTGTAGTTCGAGTAGGTAAGTGGAAGGAGCTTGCCTTCAACCAGCATCCCCAACAGTTGCCCAGGTAATCAGATTTGTACTAGGAGGCCTCTGTAACATGTACAGGAGGTAGGAGAGAAATAAAAATATACCAAGGCAGAGAAGAGTGCAGAGTTACCAAGCTGTGCTGCTCTAACTTTAACATTTATTTATTTAGTTTTTGTTAACCGGGTGAGTGCACTAGCCAGTAGGTGACTATTTTCAGGCACGACCCTTGATCACAATAGAAGAAGGGATCTCTAACAACGAGGCCCTTGGCTAGGAACCATTGTACCTGTCTAACTTAAATGAGTACAGAGTTCGTTGGAAAGAAAATAGAGTGAGAAGTTATATAAAAGGACTGGGAGAGGTTGAAAACTCAACTGCTAACCATGCCACACAAGTATCTCCCAGGCATCACCCCACCCCCCTGTATGTTATTAAAAAGGGAGTGAAACATTAAACAGAGGTGGTGACATTAATTGGGAGAAAAGAGGGTGCCCAATCAGAGACCAGAAAATAAAAATACACAGCATGACACCAGTATAAAATAGCATTACACCAAGCAAGACCAGATAGGAAAAAAAAAGGGAGACCACGTGATGCAGAGTGCTGAGTAGAAGCTCCTCCGCGTAGCTCCAGCCTCCCGATTTTATAATTGGCTTTTTATGATGTCCAGATCTTCAAAAACCCTCTGTTCTCAGCTGATCCTGCCTATTAAACACCTAGTGCTTCTGACAAGTGAGTTTTGGGCACCGATGGAGACTTACATGAAAAAAGCCCCACAAAAACATACTCCACCAGTCACCCCCGAGAAGGCCCCAAAGAAACCTCGGGCTTCAAGTGGGCCCGATAGGCTATATCATCTCAGCCAAGTATAGGAGCAGGAACCTTTAACTCTGAATAGGTTCCTGGAAGAATTTAAACCCTTCCGTGAGAAGGTGAAAGAGATGGCGACCGACCTTAAAGCCCTTTCTAAAAAATTGGATGAGGTCTCGATGACTGCCTCGGATAACACTGCTCGTATAGTCTCGCTGGAGAATCATCTGGAAAAGGTGGAACCTGGGCTAGTGGCGATACGGCAGAAGCTCTCTCGAGTGGAAGCAAAACTAGAGGATCTTGAGGGTCAGAAACAGCAGGAACAATGTTGTAATTTTAGGGTTGCCAGAAGGGAAAGAGGGCCAGAATACTGTAGTCTTTATACAGAAGCTGGTGGAACGGGTTGCTGGTCCCTCTCCCTTCGGCCCTGCATATACCATCGAATGAGCGCATAGGTCTTTGTGGCCGAAACCTCCACCAGGGGCTGACCCCCACCCTGTTATATGCCATATTCTAAATTTTTTAGAGAGGCAACACTTTTTGTTGAAAGTGAGAGCCCTACAGGAGGTCTGCTGGGAGAATTCCAAGTTAAGAATTGCGCAAGACCTGCCAGGATCTGTCCAGCTGAAATGCACAGCATTCCACCCCATTGTTTCCAGAATTATTGCTGCGGGGCTCAAGTTTAGGATTGGGTACCCGGCCAGGTTGCAAGTGCTTGTGAACGGATCCTGGCTAGCCTATGAAGACCCAGATTCTGCTCTCTCCGGTCTCAAACTTGCCCTGCCTGACTTGTTTCGGGATCCTTGAGAAGCTTTGTACCGAAGATGAGGGGAAGTCCTGTGCTGTCAAGCTGAGACTGTTTATCTAGTTGAATGCTTACGAGGACAGCAACGATGGGATGCATCTGGAAGATTTTGCTATTCGAATAGACTTAGTTATTATTTAGCTGAGTTAATTGCCATGGGACACTTACGCTCTGAATTTAAGAGCGAGCCTGAGGCCTATATTAAGGACCTGTTGGAATATTTGGCTAGTCTACTTGGGGGAAGGTGATCTTTATCCCATTATAGCCAGATGTGCAGGCCCTCAATAGTGTGGGGAGGATCGCTTTAAGTTGTTAAGGATCATTATTTAATTTCAAGAGTGGCTTAATTTAGGTGCTGTGCTGGGCTTTCTTTAATTTCCATGCGAATACTCATGTATGTTCGTTCAGTAACCACAAGAGGGAGCTCAGTGTGCAGGAATTTCAGTTCAGCATTGTCGACAATTCGGGGTGATTCCCTTTTGTAAAGCTCCCCGTTTCTAGCCTGGGGTACTAAAATACCCTAAACTGTGCTTTTTGGTTTTTGGGTTGGCAAGAAGCTGATGTAAAGACGCACTACTTCCTTAATTTCTTGCCTGGGGTTCAGGGCATTTGAGTCCGTTATTGTTCAACAGGTCACAGAATTCAGGTTAGAAGGGGCAATTTCCCTTCTGTAAGACTTCCTGCTCAGTTTCCGAATTACGAAGACATTTTTTACAGGTCTACAGGGGCCCTATTTTCTATTTTGTTACTCAGAGTTTCTGGGCGCTTGTCTTCATTTTGCAGGTCACATTACCCTGTTTTATTATTTCACCACATTCACTGCGCTTATGTCTGAAGCCCAGCACCTCTGTTAAGCTACTAGGGGCTGCTAAAGCAGTAGAGTTCTTCTTTTCTGGATTTAAGGGCATTTGCTTACATGAGGGGGCTGCTACATTTGCCTAAAGCAGGGGGATATTTTCGGGAGGCTGGGGGGTGAGGAAGGGACGCAGTACTGTGCTAAACGTTGCTTGTGACAGTTGGGGTGGTTGGGGTGGGGTGGTAAGGTATGGGCTAAAAGACTGGTTTTTCCTATGTCAAACGAAAGGGGAGTTTCTTTGGGGGTTTGGGGAATTTTTGGTTTGGGCTGGGGGTGGGAGGGTGGTGCGTACAGCAGTAATTATAGGAACCTGGCTAATTATTTCTCGATGTTTTTGTACAGGGCTTTCTGATCTAAGCTCATTACTTCTGTTCTAGATGGCTAATAATGTGGTTCTTGAAACTTGGAATGTGAAGGGGATCAGGAAAAAGTCCAAACAATATCAGGTGCTTAAGCGTCTAAGTCTATTCCGTTCCCAGATAACGTTTTTGCAGGAATCCCATTTACTAGAATTCGAAGCCTTACAACTAAGGAGGCAACAAGTGGGTCAGGTCTTTAATGCCTCGGGATCCACCAATAGTTGTGGAGTCATGCTAATTATTAACAGAGGCATTCCCTTCATCTCCACACAGGTCATTAAAGATCCAGGGGGGCAGGTTTGTCCTGGTTCAGGGCACTCTTTGGTCAGTACCACTTTTACTTTGCAGTATCTATGGGCCTAACACTGAAGACCCGGATTTTTTCATGAGGCTGATTACCACTACTCTCCCAATGCATCCTACAATGATGATTATGGGTGGTGATTTTAATCTGGTCTTGGACTCTAATAAGGATAGATCAGGTAGTGTGCTGAGGGGGCTATCCCCAGGGCAAAGGGCATTCAAGAACTTGGTAGATCAATGCGGGCTTTGTGATATCTGGCGCGTTCTGCATCCTAATTCCAAGGAGTTTACCTTTAGCTCGCTGGTGCATGGATCGCAGTCTCGCATAGATTACTTTCTCAAGGGCTCTTGCCCAGGGTTATGTCTGCCTCGATCCAGCCTGGCCCTATTTCCGATCACTCCCTCGTGGTATGTAATTTAGCTTTTCTCAACACACCCAGAAGGGAGACCCGTTGGAAGCTTAACGAACAGTTGTTAAAGGATGCCAAGTACTGCAAGCTTATAAGAGAACAGATTGAGTTCTTCTTCTCATCTAATCCTATTGATAGTGCAAAGCCAGATATCTTATGGGGTGCCTTTAAGGCTTATATGAGGGGAATCCTTATTAGTTTAGCTCCGAAAAGGAAAAAGGCACAGGAGGATGAGTTATTATCATTATTGTCCCAAATACAGTCCCTTGAGACTAACCTTTCTGTCAGCACTTTGAGCAAGGACAGAAAGAAGCTTCTGGAGGCCAACGATAGATACTTAGATCTGCTGAGGGAAAAGGCGGAGTTAGCTATTATCCAAACCAGAGCCAGTTATATGGATCGGGGAGAGAAGGCAGGGCGTTTACTCGCACCGCGATTAAAACAACAGGAATCTGCAAGATGTATCCCCCCAATTCGGGCTCAGGTAGACGGGTCTCTGAGAATATCCCCTTCTGAGACAGTGCAAGAGTTTGCACTATATGACGAACAATTATATAGGGACATGGAGTGTCCTCCTTGTCGCGAGATTTTGGAGGAGTACTTAAAGGACTCCCACCTGCCTTCCCTAACAGAACAGCACAGGAGCTTTTTGGCCTTTCCAATATCCCAGGAGGAGATCTCGGGGGTTATCGAAGCCTTGCCGTCGGACAAGGTCCCGGGGCCTGATGGTTTCTCCTCATTATTTTACAAAGCTTTCCGAGAACTCCTATTGCTGGTGCTTCACCAGCTATTTCAGCACATTTTGTCCGGGGTGGTGGTGGATGCCTACTTGTTCAAAGCTCTTATTGTTCTTCTCACCAAGCTGGACAAAGCCCTCGAGTTAGTCCAACGTTACAGGCCCATATCCCTTTTAAATCAAGATATCAAAATTCTTTTGAAGATATTGGCCAATAGGTTAACTTTGGTCCTTCCGGACCTAATAGGTATGGCCCAGGTTGGGTTCATGAAGGGACGTTCGTCCTCAGACCATCTGCGCACCCTTTCACATGTCTTCTCGGTGTCCAGGGATGCCACTTTTCCTGCCAGGTTGGTCTCCCTGGATTCCGAGAAGGCATTTGACTGTATGGACTGGAATTTTTTGTTCCAGGTTCTCAGGGCCTTCCAGTTTCCTACCATTTTTATAGACTGGATCGATGCATTATACAAAGCCACCTCAGCAAAGATTTCAGGAAACGGTGCATTTTCTAAGACTTTCTCACTATATTCAGGCACTAGACAGGGTTTCCCCCTCTCTCCCCTCTTATTTAATCTTTATCTGGAACCTCTCATTCAAAATATCCTCAGCAATGCGGGGATACAGGGCATCTGGGTGGGGTGCCACGAGGTTAAGATTACTGCATATGCGGATGATCTTCTTCTTTATTTATCCCACCCAGTGTCCTGTGTTCCGGCCTTGTTAAGGTAAATTGCTAAATTCAGTGCCTTCTCAAACTACAAACTAAATGCTAATAAATCCTCTTTCTTTCCCCTGAATCATAAGATCTTCAAGACTGACATTATCCCCTTTGGTTTGTGCTGGGCACTCCGGATGCTGAAATACCTGGGCATCAAATGAACTCGTAATCCCTCAGCATGGTTTAAGGAAAACTTGGATCCTCTTTCCCAGCTAATAATTCAGGATCTGGATAGATGGTCCAAACTCCTGGTTTCATTATGGGGCCGGATTAACATAATCAAGATGAATATCTTAAGAAGTTTGTATCCCCTCTCTCTTCTTAATTCATTCATCCCTTTATCCTGGTTTCAGAAAATGCATAGAATCTTCACCAAGTTCATCTGGTCTAACAAATACCCCCCGACTGGCATACTATAAGCTGGCCGCCTCCAAATTTGATGGGGGATTGCGGATTCCTCACTTGGCTATATATTACTGGCCAGCCACCTGGCCAAATGCCTGAAATGGGTATGTCCGGGTCCCGAGAATTTGCGACCGACATGGCTCAGAATAGAATTAGAATTAATCCGGTCTATGAACATGGATCCCCTAACTTTGTTTTATGTAAAAGTGTCCCAGTTACAAGATGCTGAGAAATGCCCCATTCTTAGGATTTCTTTGAAAGTATACATGCAGCTTTGCTCTCTTCTGCGCTATACCCCCCAGTTAGACCTGGCCCAATCTATATGGAATTCTCCGACCTTCACCATGAATAAGCAGATGATTCCCCGCACATGGCTGCCCCAACTGGGTGATGGGATAGTATCCTCGTTCTTGGATGATGAGGGAAAATGGTTTTCAGCAAACAAACTTATCAGGAAATTTAATATCCCAGTATACTCACAATTCAAAGTGGTCCAATTAAAGCATTTACTTACAATGGTGATGGGCAATATCCCCCCTTGCCAGGTGGTTAGGGCCCTGATCCTGGAATCCTCCTCCCTATTAGGGTCCTCTGGTGTTATTTCTAAATTATGTCAAGATTTGTTTCATAGACGATATCGGGGCTCCCTTGGACCGACTAGGTTCTGGAGTTCTATCTTTCCCTGGTAGTCTCCCAACTGGCAGGCCTTATGGAGGTCCTGTCATAAATATGTGTCCCAAGATAGACTGCGCCTTATGCAATACCACATTTTGCACAACATGTATTACACCCCTGTTAAATTAGTGAAATGGGGTTTCCTTGACTCAGACATATGAGTTAGATGCTCCCAGGGAGAAGGAACACTCCTTCATATATTTTGGTCGTGTCCCAAAATATCTTCTTTGTGGGACTCTATCAAAACTTTTCTGGACCCCTTACTGGGTCTGCAGAAGTGTTTCACACCCGACATTTGTCTCCTAGGGGACCTGTCCTCCATCAGGGTCAAGGTGAGGAGATTTCATATCTCCATGATTGCACTATCTGTCAAAAAACTTATTTTATGCCACTGGAAAGATAAGGTCACTCCGACATTACTGGAATGGGTGAACAAAATCCTTGCTAACCTTCGTACAGAGAAAGCTATAGCTAGTTTCCACAATAGATTACCCGTTTACACACATATATGGGATCCCCATCACTCCTTAATAATAGCTACCTGGATGTAAGTACTGTTTCATAGTAGGTAGCCCTGTACCTTATGTATAATGTCTTAGAACCCACGTTGGAAGGAGGCAGAATACTGCTGTAATGGGGAGGGGTGGGGGCAGTTTGAGTAGAGTATGTTGCGTATTCATGTTTTACTTCTCATGTTAACTGCCTACAATGTTGTGGAAAAGTCTGTTAATAAAGGTTAAATTGAAAAAAAAAAATGCATCTAGAATAGCCCTACACACGGCATGACCAAGTACAACTTGAAAGGTAAAAGGAAAATCACTCACTGTTGGAGGCTTGGTCTGGAAATACAGTATCCTAATGCAGAACAGCAAAAAACAATATAAAAAACTTATTTTAACTGTCTAGCTAATGTTAACAAACATTTAGGTCCTTCCAGCTCATCAGGTCCCAACAAACTGGGAGTACTGAAGCAAAGTTGCAATGAGGTTCCATCCATGCTTGGCTTTGGAAATGGGAGCTGTGATTTTTTTTCGCTATTAATTAACAGTGGCCCCAGTAATCAGATTTGTACTAGTTGGGCCCTCTAACAGGAAGAGATGTGCCAAAGTTTAATTTCATCAGCGAAGTTCTGAAAAAGTCAGCAATTTCTCTGCGTAACATATTTCAGAAATTCTGAGGCATCTGCAAAATATTTTGCAGGTGCAAATTTGTGAAATTCCGCTCACAAAATGTGGAATTTCATCCATGAAGTGCAGAATTTTGCCCGTGAACAGTAGAAGTTTGCCCACAAATGGCATAATTTTGCACTTGAGTGGCAAAATTCCACTATTTGCTGATGAAATTCTGCTGTTCGTGGGTAAAATTCTGCACTTTGCAGGTGAAAGTCCACATTTCACGGCTGGAATTTTGCACTTCACATCCACAAAATATTTAGCGAAATGCTAAACATTTCACAGACCAGCGTTTGCTGACTTCACCTATTACTGCTACCAAGTATGGGAGACAGGAGAGAAATAAAAGTATGTGAAGGCAGAGAAGAGTGCTGCACTGCTCTAACGTAAATGCAGTCACAGTAGAAGAAGGCTTCTCTAACTTAAATGAGGCCCTTGGTTAGGAACCACTCTACCTGTCTAACTTAAATGAGGACAGTGTTCATTGGAAAGAAGATGGACTGAGGAGTTACATAAAGGGATGGGGAGAGGTTGAAAACTCAACTGCTGACTATGACACATAAGTATCTCCTGGGCATCCCCCACCCCAGTAGGTTATTAAACAGGGAGTGAAAAATTAAACAGAGTTCAAGCCCACCTTCCTGTCCCAGCACCCTCAACTGGCTTCAAATGTTCAATAAAACCATCAATGGGTGACTGGTATAATCTGCGTACTTCTACTGCCAGTTGGCATCTTTATACTCAAAAAGCACTTGTTTGCACTAAAAGCAAATACTTGGGGTCATCCCTTTCTCCAGTTGTGCAGGAGGAAATCATATCATCGTGACCAGGGTTGGCTAATGGTCATTCTAGTTGAGACTCGATTCCACCCCCCCCAGTCTTGTTACATGCTGGACTCCACAACTTCTGAAATCCCCTTATGAAAGAACTTATCTCCTGTCTTATGAAAGAAACCACTGCTTTCAGTTTCCCACTCTCTGCACCTCCCCAGGCTGCCATTTCCAAAACATAGAAGTAAATTAAATTAGTGGTGCCTTCTAAGTTTTAAATGTGGCACCACTCATTTTGTTAGTTGCCCTATGTAATGTAGGAGAACCAGATCCACCAGGTCAAAGCAATGGTTTGATATGGATCTTCAGTGCCAGTGCACTCTCCTTGAATTTCATCTTGTTTCAGTCCCCATTATGTTAGATCATGAGCTGCCATACACTGACATGACCATCCCTGCGATGGGAGGGAGCCTACCATGCACACCATGATAGAATTTCTCTTATGCCTCCACAATTCAAGAATTATGACACAGCAGAGCTCACATTGGTCAAATGGCATCTGATCATTTCCCTGGCCTTCGCAGGCTACAAACCCCTTCTTTTTTGTCCATTCTGCTTGTTTCTTCTATGCTCTGTCACCTATGACTGTGTGTTGCCAGTGAAGCTTAGCAGTGTTGCTCACAACTCTGTTCCCTGTGTGGATCAGTCTCCCTGGCACACAGCACCACACACAGGGTGTCTTGCTGGTCTCCAGTTCAAGGATTTAACTTGGGTAATGACTGGCTTCCCTCTCCCACAAACTCAGGGAATGCTGGAAGATTTACCATCTGGGCAGGCTAAGCCACACTCTCTTCTGGTCCATTTATGTCCTGTTGCTAACATCCTCCACATCTTTTTACCAATACTTACTGTTAGCAGGCTGGCCTTGTTGAGGGTTGTTGGGAGCTCTGGTCCACAGAGGCAGTTAGTTTCATAACCAAGTAATGGATTTGCATAGTCCCATTAAAGCATAATCATAGTCATAACAGTTTTTTAGATTTTTAGCAAAAAGGTTTTTTTTTCCATACGTGGGGATGAAAAGGAGTAGGTATGCTTTTATAAGCTACCCAAGCATATGTGGGACTGGTCCAAAAGGGCAGCATGTAGTTGGCTCCTGCTATGCTACTTTGGATTACTCTGCTATGAAAATACCATCTTTAGTTCAAACTTGCAAATATTTGATGCCAAGTTCCATGCAGTTTGTCCTGAGTTCCCACATCTATACTTCTGACTCTCTGAGGTGGCCAGCTCTCCCTGATACTATTTAAGCTGCTCCACTGAAAGCTCTCCGTTTTGGTGAAGTGTCATTGGCTGGCATCTGTATTCAATAAAGCTCTTGGGGCCTGATGTTCAAATTTATGCAAAGCGGAGCACAAAAGTTTCTGCTGCACCTTGTGATTGCCTGGGTGCCCGAAGATGTTCTATTCAGTCAAATAGCACACCACGCTATTCAACTGAATATAGACCCATGTTGGCCAAGTGGTAAGTCACTTAGTGTTGAAGGGAAGATGATTCAGAGGAAACTTGAAGAAGAATTTCTTCACAGAACGGATGGTGGACAAGTGGAACACTTGCCAGAGGAAGTGGTGGGGGCTGAAACAATCACGGGATTTAAGACTGCATGGGATAGACATAAAGGAATTCTGGAGGTCAGGGGTAAGGGGCAACAGACTTCTAGGAAAACATAAAATGAACTTACAAGCTCAAATGGGCAGACTGGGTGGGCCATAGGCCCTTATCTGCCAACACTGTCTATGTATCTATGTAGTGTTGCACTGACAGGGCTCCCAAAGTACGTCACCAGAATGGATAGTCCCAGAATGCTATTTTCAATATTCAATAGGACCCATGCAAATGAGTCCATTGAGCATGCAGGGCACTAAGGGGCCATTTGCATGGCCATTATGGGCTTATTTGCATCAGTAGCAAGCCAATTTAGAGCGGTGCCACCATCCCCAGTTGCCCGCCACTCCAAGACCTGTAGATATCACTGGTGGTATTGGTTCCCCTCTGATCTTCAGCCTGTGCTGTCTATAAATGTCTTTGGTGCTAGTGTTCCCCCACACTGATCACTTTGCACGTATTGTATAAGAATAAATCCCTAGTGCAGGTGTTCTCCATTCCTCATATCACCAGCTCATCTCTAAATAATAATATCCCTGGTGCTAGTGGTCCCCCCCCCCCGGCGGCCCCCTTTTGCTCAACACCCCGACAGCGAAACACGGAAAAAGACCAGTACAGCAGCAGTTATTGTAATGGTCCGTTTCCATATTTCACTTTCCCCCAGTGTTCTACCCCTTCCCCGGACCAACTCTGACCTGGAGTTTAGAATCGTAAAGTCCGGGGGGTGCAGGGGGCACAGCCCCCTGCATGGTGAGTGTGGCGGGCACAGCCCCCCACAGAAAACACTGGGGGATTGGGTGACACATTACCTGTGTCAGTATTGTGCCATCGCTGTGTGGTAGGTCGGCATTTTTATTGTCGACCTCACTTGGTGCTTCCCCCCCTCTCGCCGATGGCTGGTCCATACTATGCTAACATGAAATCCCTGGCGTCTAGTGCTCCCCCCCACTGTGGCACAGAAAACCCACCTTCTGTCACTTTTCTAGTACCTTCGGTGCCATGAGTGCATATAGCAAATGGCAGAGAATGCTTCCACCTCCTCAGCTGGCTTGCATATGTGCAGGCAGGGAGCACGCCTCTTATTTATAGGACAGAGTGACATGTCCTGTCCTATAAATAAGAGGTGTGCTCCCTGCCTGGACATATGATGGCCAGCTGAGGAGGTATGAGGAGGGCTGCGCTTTTCACCTTACACACCTGCGGTACTGAATGAACTGGTAAGGTGATGGGGTGGGATTTTGGTGCCATGGTGATGGGTCCACTAGATGCCATGGATTCCATGTTAGCATAGTACAGGCTGGCATATGGTGGGTGGGGGGACACTAGAACCAGGGATATTAATATTTTACAGACAGGCCAGCAATTGGGGGGTATCACTTCCACCTGGAATATTTGTATTTTATTTGTATTTTACAGATGGATGGCAATCAGAGGGAGGGGAGATCACTACCACTAGGGATATTTTAATTTTACAGATGGGCCATCAATCTGAGTGAAGTGGGGACCACTACCAGCAGAAATATTATTATTTTGGGCGAGTGATCGGAGAGCTGGGACCACTTCCACTAAGGACATTTATACAGTAGTTTACAGAAGGGCCGGTGACTGGAGGGAGGAACTACTACCACCAGGGATATTTGTATATTACAGATGGGATAGCAATCAGAGGAAGGGGTACCACTGCTACTAGGGATATTTGTAGTTTACAGATGGGACAATGACTGGGGAAGAGGGGGACTACTACCACCATGGATATTTGTACTTTACAGACAGGCTGGTGATTGAAGGGACGGGGGGCCACAGGTTCAGGATGGAAATGAGGAGACACTTTTTCATGGAGAGGGTGGTAGCAGGTTGGAACGTATTACTAGAGGAAGGGGTATCTTGTAATACAGTGGGATGCTTCAAATGAGGATGGGACATGGTAAGGGGGAGGGTCACTGGAGGGGTAGGGAAGGGCAGCTGCAGAATAGGGGCTGCTAGCTGCACATTCAAGCAGACTCGATAGACCGTATGGCCTTTATCTGCTGGCAGATTCATATGTTCATACCATCAGGGATATTTGTATTTTACAGATGGGTTGGTGATCAGAGAGAGGGGGAACCACTGCCACCAGGAATATTTGTATTTTACAGATGGGCCAGTGATCAGAGGGATGGGGGGACCACTACTACCAGGAATATTTGTATTTTACAAATGGGCCAGAGACTGGGGGGAGCCACTACCACCAGGGATATTTGTAGATTACAGATGGGCTGGTGATCAGAGGGAGAGGGGGACCACTACCACCAGGAAGCTTGAGTTATACATTAGCGACTGGCAATCATGTGTGTGTGTGTGGGGGTAGGACTACTGTGGGTGGCTGTGCTCCCCCAGTGGCCAAACAGCAACATGGCAACTTTACACCCAGTAGCAGATAGGGTTGCCCAGAGTTAAGTCTGGGTTTTGTTTAATGGTATTTACGCTGTGCAAAAGGACTACACTAAACTCTTTTGTGCAGTGCAAAGCTGGTCAATATGGGGTAGCATATGTATTCATAGCCACACCCCTCCTCTTGCTCCCATACATACATTATGTTTTGTGTGGGTGCCAACCATCTTTGCCCATGCAACAGCTACTTTTGAATATGGGGATCCAGCTCAAACCCTGATTTGAGCAAGCAAAGACCCGTTAGCACCCATGCAAACTTTTGGATATCGGTCCCCTGATGTCCTTCTGGATTCTGAGGTCTGTGGTGCAATTTGCCTTCTCCATATCTCCAGCTTCTCCATCAGCAATCACATTGATCAATATAGGCTTCTTTCCAAGGTGGTGGTATGCATGTTCAGAACTTGAATACCAAGTTGATGGATCACTAACACTGCATTCAGAAAGTTCAGGAACTCCTTCATTCCCTCTTTGAAGTCAGTTATTACTCTTGCTGGAAATGGCATCTGAATGTTTTACCATTTTTTGTTTTAACTGATTCAGGGTATGTAATCTTTTCTTACATCTCTGCTGGACTGTTTTGGTTAAGGGAGAACTGTGTTAATCTGCAAATCATTTTTTCCCAGTAGAAGAAAGACAAATCTCCTGGGCCGGATGGCATTCATCCGAGAGTACTATGGGAATTGGCAGACATACTGGCTGCACCCCTGGCGGAGCTCTTCAACAGGTTACTTGAGACAGGGAGGGTACCAAGGGATTGGCGAGAGGCACATGTGGTGCCAATCCATAAAGGGGGGTCGAGGGAAGTACCAGGTAACTATAGACCCATCAGTTTGACCTCGGTGGTGGGAAAATTAATGGAGAGTATACTAAAGGAACGATTGGGGGGTGTACTTGGAGGAGGTGGGAGGTCTGGATAGTCGGCAACATGGGTTTGTGCCAGGTAGATCATGTCAAACCAACCTTGTGGAGTTCTATGAATGGGTAACATCAGAACTGGACAGGGAAAGCCTGTGGATGGTTATTCTTGGACTTCAGCAAGGCGTTTGACTCTGTCCCCCACAATGGTCTGGTGGAGAAACTGATGGGGTTAGGAGTAGGCCCTTTGATGGTCAGATGGATTGAAAACTGGCTAGTTGCATGCACCCAGAGAGTAGTGGTCTGTGGGGAGCTCTCGAACCCTAGAGAGGTTGGTAGTGGGGTACCGCAGGGCTCGGTCCTGGGTCCAATCCTGTTTAATGCATACATATCGGACATCAGGGAGGGTATAGGGTGTGAAATGAGTCTCTTCGCAGATGACTCCAAGATGGGAGCAGTAGTTGAGGGAGAAGAGGGGAGGTTGGCCCTGCAAGGGGACCTGGACACCCTGGAAAGCTGGGCTTACACATGGAAATTAATTTCAATATCACCAAGTGCAAGGTGTTGCATCTTGGTCGGGGAAACCCCTAAACACAGGTATACCCTGGGGAGGCGCTGGAGGCCTCAATAAGGAAAAGACCTAGAGGTCATGGTGGATGCATGTATGAATAACTCTGAGCAGTGCAGAGAGTGGCTAGCAAGGCAACCAGGATGTTGGATGCATCGTAGGGGGATCACCTCTAGGAGCAAGGAAGGATTCTGCTGTACAATGGACTGGTTAGACCACACCTTGAGTACTGTGTACAGTACTGGAGACCACACTTGAAGAGGGACATACAGCTCCTGGAGAGGGTACAGAGGAGGGCAACTAAGATGATACGAGGGCTAGGGGATTTGACGTATGAGGACAGACTTGAGGAGCTCTGCCTGTTTTCATTGGAGGAGAGGAGAGACAGGGGGACATGATTGAAGTCTTCAAGTACCTCAAGGGAATAAATAGGGTAAACATGGAGGATCTTTAGACTAAAGCAGGAGGTATCACCAGAGGGCATGGTTTGAAGTTGGAAGGTGGAAGGGTGAGGGGAAAGAGGAGGAGGTTTTCACTGAGAGGTGGTGGACTCTGGAATGCACTGCCTGGTGAGCTGGTTCAGAGATCCACAGTGGAGGGCTTCAAGAGAGGGTGGGACAGACACAGAAAGTGGATGTATCAGATGATGGCCTGTCCCGGGGGGGAGTGGGGATGGATGATAGGGGTTTCTGGAGCACAAGGGATGGGAGGGCCTCGGCACCCAACTAAGGATCTAAGGTTCGAGCAGACTCGATAGACCGTAAGGCCTAATCTGCTGGAAAATAGTATGTTAGTATGTTAGAATCTGTTACACAGAAAGATGGAATTTGCTGGCAGAATAAGACCACTTGTTCCACCAAGCCTGCTCACATGTTCCCTGCATATTCTACTTCTGTAGACACTATCTGTGCTTTTCTAAATACTAGTGCAAGTTATTTTATTGTTCTAGCCATACAGGGTTTCAAGTTATCCGAGTGAGTGTTTCTGATTTACATGCTGCTGGTAAGGACCATTTTACAACTCTATGATGTAGTTTATGTTCTTGATCAACTATTCAATTGTTGGCACAATGCATCACCGTTCTGCTACAGAACTCTCTCGTTGAGAGGTACATAAACTACCGTAGATCATACAGTTCAAAAATGGTACTTAACTCAAGAGTGTACATCACAAATGTTTACTAAGATTTGTAAAAAGCCTATATAGAGGTAACTAAAGCATAATATAAACCACTACTAAACAAGCATTTGTCAATGCCAAATGTTCACTTGCAGGTATTTGCAGTGGTATTTGGCACTTGGACATGGCTTAAAAAAATCAGTGACAAAGAAGTGCAAGCATTTGTCAGTGCCGAATGTTGCTTGCTTCTATGTGCTGTTTAGGTATATGGAAGTCATTGGAGTGCAAATATTGAAAATTCGCGAACTTACGAGCGTGCGTAGGAACTGCGCAACGCACGCTTGTAAAACAGTCATTTTTAGGAATTTTATCACCAAATTTTCAACATAGCCATTTTAAGACCTCTGCTCATGAACAGTGTCACTGTGATTTTCTAAAATGTGTCCCATACATTGAGTTCGCATAGCGACTGCGCCATTGTGCGCTACATGGGTGAAAACACGTTTTGGGTAGGATGTGAAAAATGACAGCTGTACTGCTCATAAGGAGGTGTGGTAAAATGGCAATGTTGAAAATCTTGAGTGAAAATATTGAAAATTCGCGAACTTACGAGCCTATGTAGAAACTGTGCTAACGTACGCCGAGAACAGTCATTTTTTAATTTTGCACCAAATTTCAATATGGGTTTAGACCCTTCATGAAGATATCTGTCATGGCATTAGGTCAGCGGTGATTTCGAGACTGCAAAATCACCCTTCGGGCCCGAATAACGCCATGACAGTGACATCATTCATGAGAAGGGGTCCCAAAAACCCCATGTTGAAAATTTGGTGCAAAATTCCAAAAATGCCTGAGATATGCAATAAAGTTGAAAACCCCCAATCTAGCCCATTATACAGCTTACCGGCATTTCCTCAGTTCGCGGTTGGCTTTGAAGAGTGCAGACGTGTTCCCGGTCCACCGAAGATCGTCGCGCCGAGCTCCGGAGGTAAGTATGGGGTGAGGGGGGGTGGGGGAGTCAGGTGCACAGTGGTGGGTGCAGGTTGTGGGAGGGGCTGGGAGAAGCGCCTGTCGGGACCGCTTTTAATTTAGAGGTTTTAAAAAAAAAGGACGTGGGACGTTTGCCACGCTGGGGTGGGCTCCCAGCGTGGCAGAAGGATGGCTGGGGGGCGCGTGGAGCCGACGGGGATTGGGCACCTTGCCGGCAGACGACGCTGGACGTTTGCCACGCTGGGGTGGGTCTCAGCGTGGGCAGAAGGATGGCTGGGAGGCCGGGAGCTGACGGGATTGGGCACCCTGTTGGCAGGCGGCCTGGGGCGCTTGCCACACTGGGGTGGGCTCCCAGTGTGGCAGCAAAAAGCGGCGGGCTGATGCGGTGCAAACACACAGCGGTGGTTTTCTTTGAAGAGAAGACCACAGCTGTCATCACAACACAGCGTCCGATTGGTGCCAGGACTGCCGCCTGCTCAATGGAGCAGGGGATTGCAGAGGAGGGGCACACTTCAAAGTGTCCCATTCTCTCTGCATACGCCTTTGCGCATGCGCGCAAGCGAACGTAAAAACAACTTCAGCTGTGAAAATGACTTATGCATTCGTCACAATTCTCCTTTAAGTCATGGTGAAAACTGACCTTGTGTCTTGCATAGGTTATATCCTTTGTTACCCTTGCTCTGTGTCAGACCATGTCCTTCACATGAAACAGTAAGAATTTTTCTAAAATTGATGGTGACATATGGATTGACTGGTTGTTTCAGGACTTAGTCCTTAGTGGACCCTCTGAGTGCTGATATCCAGTTCAGGAAGGAGATGCAGAGTCACTTATACTGTTGCAGTAAATTTGCCATTGATGGAGCCTTTGTTTTGGCCCCCTCTGGAAGCCCGTATATTCTAACATTTTGTCACCATCCCCTTCCTTTTATGACATTTAATGTCTGTCATTTCTCTCTCCTGTATTAGGAGATGTAAGATCAGTTACTCTGACTGTGTAGCATCGTTTATCAGTTCCTTCATGAGACACTCTACTTCGGTGACCTGTCTCTTAATTCTACTTGTGTCATTTGGTAGGGCTGTTCAAATAAATACTGTTTAGGACAAATGCACACAAATGCTGCACTTTTTACAAATATAAATATCACTCTTAAATATGTGTATTTGTTTTAGACCATATAAAGTAGTATTAGACCTTGGCTGAGTGTAATATGACACACATATGATGACTACTGCTCATAACATGAACGTGTATTCTATTGATAACTCTGCATATTTTATTGGAACCTCTCAAAATTTTGGCTTTGTGCCATCTTTAATAACACAAACAAATCTTACATGTAAAAAAATTATATATTTCACAAGCACTCATATCCAAACAAATACAAATACCAATACAAATATTAAACATATCAATACAAATATAAAAAAAATTAGCCTCATTCACAGCCCTATTATTTAGGGTTTTGGACCGTTTCAATTCAGTTTTTCTAACTGAGGCTGCAATAACTGTCGGAATAAGGCAAGCTGAATATCAGTCTTGGCTTCTTCAATCGCTAGAGACTGGTTCCTGCCTTATGGTGATATACAGTACTTCTCCTCACTGCCAGCATAATTTCTTTAAGCATTTAGATCTGTTTATTGGTCCCTCTGGGCTTAATTGATATCTTCCCGGTGTTTGCAATGTGCAGATCCTGCATTTAGTTACAGGATGGAGTTTGATTCATTAAGTGGAGTCCATAGCTCTGTTTCTAGCTTGCAGCAGCTCTGTGAGGTCACCAGAAGTTGACAGCCCTATTTTGAATCAGTCATGAGTTTTTGCAACAGTTTCTACAATTTGTGACTGCTGGCATAGAAACACAGAATTTGATGGCAGAAAAGAACCACTTGACCCACCAAGTCTGCTCTTTTTTCACTACCCACATTACTACTGCAGGCTGTACTTAATCTACAACCCTTTCTACCCCCTTCCTTTCCACAATGAGTCCCTTTTTCCTAGTCCATGTATCCTTGAACGCCACCCCTGTTTGCTCCCCCCACCTCCGCTGGAAGGCTATTCCAGGAATCCACCACTCTTTCTATGAAGAAATACTTCTACACAAGTCTCCTGAATTTACCCCTTCAGCTTCATACCTTTTTTCTGAAAACTACTTTCCTCCTGTATCTTAGTTACTCTTGAGGTATTTAAAGGTCTCTATAATATCCCCCTCTCCCTCCTCTCTTTCAGGGTGTACATACTGAGGTCCTTTAGCCTCTCCTTGTAGGGCTCTTGATGCAGAACCTGCACCATTTTAGTTGCCCTCCTCTGGACCACCTCCACTCTGTCTATGTCTTTCTGGAGATGTAGTTTCCAGAACTGGACATAGTACTCTAGGTGGGGCTTACAAAGCTCTGTACAGAGTCAACACTACAGTTCTTTCTGCTGGTGATACCCCTTCCTATGCACCCCAGCATCCCACTAGCTCTCCCAACTGCCTTGTTGTACTGCCAGGCCACTTTTAACTCATTGGATATGATTACCCCCTGGGCTCTTTCAAGCTTGGTAGTTGTCTATACCACTTCACCCATTTTGCACTTTACCTCTGGGTTTCTGTGCCAAAAGTACATTATTTTGCAATTGTTCACATTAGAAACTAGCTGATGCACCCTTGACCACTCCTCTAGTTTTCTCAGGTCTCTGCTCACCCATTCCACACCCCTGGAGTCTTCACTCTATTGCAGATTTTGGTGTCATCAGCAAAAAGGCAGACCTTCCCTTCCAGCTTCTCTTCAATGTCACTTTACTCTATAAAGACATTAAAGAGGAACAGTCCCAACACTGATCACTAAGGGAAGGCTGCTGCTCACCCTCCTTTCCTCGGAGTGAACCCTGTTTACCACCACCCTCTGTTGCCTATTCCCTAATCAATTTATTACACAGTTTACCACCTTTAGACACACTCCTAAGGTACACAGCTTGATTACTAGTCTCCTATGTGGAACAGTGTTGAAACCCTTACAGAAATCTAGGTAGGCCACATCCACCACTACATCCTGATCTAATTTCTTTCTCACCCAGTCAAAGAAACCTACCAGATTCGTTTCACATGACCTCCCCTTGTGAAACCAAGCTGCCTTGGGTCTTGAAACCAACTGGATTCAAGACATTCCACAATCCTTTCCTTCAGCAGTGATTCTATTATCATTCCCACCACCAATGTCAGACTGACCAGCCTATAATTGCCAGCCTCCTCCCTGCTACCACTTTTCTGTAATGGGACTACATTCGCCCTCCATCAGTCCTTTTGAACCACTCCTGTTTCCAGTGAGCTATTAAATTCTGCAGAACTGTCAGAGGTGCAGCCAGTACCTTCCTTAGCTCCCTCGATAACCTTGGATGCACCCCGTCTGGACCCATTTCTTTTCACACCTTCAGATTAGCAAGTCCCTTCAGGAATCTCACCTCGGAAAGTGGACTAGTGTCCACCTTCCTCCCTTCAAAACTTCTACTACTTATTGTGGCACCCTCTCCTTCTCCTACCTCTGTGAACAATAAACAAAAGTATTTGCTCAGGATGTCTGCGTTTTCCTGGTCCCCCTTAGCATAGTCCCTCCTTCCCAATTTAATCTTACAATCCCACCCCTGTTCTTCCTCTTTTTACTTACATACCTGAAAAATGTCTTGCCCCTTTCATTATCTCTTGGGCTATTCTCTCTTCAGTTTGCACCTTTGTGCTCCTTACTCTTTTCCCAGCATCCCTCTGTTTCCCCTGATACAGCTCCCTATCCTCTCTTTGCATTTCCTTATACCTTCAAATGCTACCTCTTTTAGCCTTCACCTTTACAGCCACCTCTTTGGAGAACCATAGTCGTCTCTTTTTCCTCTTGCTTTTGCTCACTTGTTTGACACAGAGGTTTGTTGACTTTTCTATGCTCCCTTTTAGCTTCACCCACTGTTCCTTCACCCCACCCAGGCCATCCCCTCCACCATGTCATCCCTGAGGCATTCACTCATCTTTATAAAAGCTTCCTTTATGAAGTCCAGGACTCTTGCCCTTGTGTGGTTCAATTCCATAGCTGTCCTTATATTGAAACACATTGTCCAGTGATTGCTGAACCCCAGGTGGCCTCCTACTTTGACGTCCACAACATTGTCCCTGTTACTGAGTACCAGGTCCACTACTGCCTCATCACGAGTGGGTTAACTGACTAGTTGCCTGAAGAATGCCCCCTGCAGAGAGTCCAAGGTCCCCCAGCTTCTAGTTGAAGTTGCTGTTCAGAGGCAGCAATCTACAGTACACTCAGCAGGTTGAAGTCCCCAGTGAGCAGTACCTCCCATTTTCTGTCATCCTCCAAAGGCTTCCACCAGTACCTTATCTAATTCCTCTCCTGTACTGAGGGTCTGTAGATAACTCCAGTGAGAATAGTGGCTCCATTCCTGTCTCCAGGGTGAAACATAAAAACAGACTTTGATGGCAGATAAGGACCGCTTGTCCACCCAGTCTGCCCATTTCCTTACCTATTAGATAGGCTGCAGATCCTAGTTAACCAACAGCCTGCTTCCTCCTACCCTATACTACAATTGCCTTATGTCTGTCCCATGCATTCTTAAATTCACACACTGTTTTTGATCCCACTACCTCCTCAAGAAGGCTGTTTCATGTGTCCACCACCCTCTCCATGAAAAAAAATACTTCCTCACATTGCCCTTGAGCTTCCTCCCTCCCATCTTCAAATTGTGCCCCCTTGTTCTTGCACATCTCTTTTTCTGAAACATGCCACTCTCTTGGACTTTGTTGATGCCCTTGAGGTACTTGTAAGTTTCTACCATTTCCCCACTCTC
Organism: Neoceratodus forsteri; assembly: GCA_016271365.2. Classification (NCBI taxonomy): domain Eukaryota; kingdom Metazoa; phylum Chordata; order Ceratodontiformes; family Ceratodontidae; genus Neoceratodus; species Neoceratodus forsteri. Next base: position 315,054,571 of record CM057451.1, on the reverse strand, counting down.
CCTCCTTTCCTTGAGGGCATACATATTAAGCTCTTTTTGTCTCTCTTTGTATGGCTTCTGGCACAGACACTGCACCATTTTAGTTGCCCTCCTCTGGACTGCCTCCATCCTGTATATGTCCTTGCGAAGATGGGGTCTCCAGAACTGCATGCAGTACTCCAGAAAGGGTCTCACTAACTGTACGTACAGAGGGATAACAACTTCCTGTTTTCTACTGGTGATGCCTCTCCCCTATGCATCCCAGTATCCCCCCAGCCCTCCTTACTGCCTTCTCACATTGCTTGTCTAACTTTAGGTCATCTGACATGACTACCCCCAGGTTCCTTTCCATTTTTGTTGTTGTTAATGCCTCCACCCCCATTGTGTACACTTCCCTTGGGTTTTTGTTTCCCAGGTGCATTACTTTGCACTTCTTTGCATTGAATCTAAGCTGAAATACTTTTGTCCATTCCTCCAACCGTACCAAGTTCTTCTCATCCTTTCCACCCCCCCCACCTTGTGTATCAACCCTGTTGCAGAGCTTTGTATCATCTGCAAGGCAGCATATTTTTCCTACCTGTCCCTCCTCAATGTCACCTATAAAGACATTAAAAAGGACTGGTCCCAGTACTGAACACTGAGGAACACCACTAGTAACCCACCTTTCTTCAGAGTGGAATCCATTTACTATTATCCTCTGTGTACTGTTGTCCAGCCAGTTTTTTACCCAGGTTACCACCCTGGAACCAACTCACAGGCTGGCTAACTTGTTTATTAATATTTTGTGTGGGACTGTGTCAAATGCCTTGCTAAAGTCTAGGTAGGCCACATCCACAGTCCCTCCCTTGTATACTACTTTGGTCACCCAGTCAAAGAAATCTATTAGATTCATCTGACATGACCTTCCTGCTGTGAATCCATGGGTATCATGTAGTACTGGTGAACCAATTTGAGAAACTGGAATATGAGCGACTCAATATGGGTGCCAATAGGAGGATATAGCGAGGGTTGGGGAATAGAAAGGGAGGAGGAAAAGAGCACTGACTGCTAATTACAGGGTTTTGCAGGAAGCATTGGTTAAATGCAGGAGTGCAGCCTGCTGCTGCTGATCTGGCTGCTTGGTGTGGCATGTAGGGATGCTGCCTATGGGGATAATGGTCCCGTGTTTGGGACTGCCTGCAGGTTTTTTGCTTTTACCAGTGTTGGAGCTGTGTTTTACATTTTTGCCATTATCTGGTTCTGGGGCCACAGTAGCGTTCTATTTCCCAGTCCCCCCCCCCCACAGATGATTGTCTGGGGGTGGAGGAGGCATAGCCCCCAGAATTAAACATTAATTTAATTGTGCACTGAATTGGTGTTTGTTGTGTTGTGTTTTATGCTGCTTACTCATTTGGCAAGATGTACTCACTACTTTACGAGTGGCAATAACATTTTCACTGTTATGACATGGAACCGAATCCATGCTGCCTTGAGTCCTGTACACCGCTGGCCTCTAGGTACTCAACAATTCTTTCTTTCAGTAGAGAGTCCATCATTTTCCCTGCTACTAAGGTCAAACTAATAGGTCTGTAGTTTTCTGCCTCTGCCTTGCTCCCACTTTTGTGAAGGGGATTCCAGTCCTGAGGTACCACACCATCTTCCCATGATTTGTTAAAAAGAGTAGTCAGTGGTGTCACTAGTTCTCCCCTTAATTCTTTTAGAATTCTGGGGTGAATCCCATCAAGCTCCATTGCTTTGTCCACCTCCAGTTTCAGGAGCTCTAGCAGGACCCTTTCTTCTGTGAATGGACTAGTATCAACCCCTATCCAGAGTGCTTCTATTCATTGGTTTAGGTACTTCCCCTCTTCTTCTTTTGTGAATACTGAGCAGAAGTATTCATTCAGTATCCCTGCTTTTTCACTGTCAAACTCTGCCCACTCCTTCCCCTTTATTAAGCCTCACTGTCCCTCCCTTTATCTTTTTATGCTCCCAAGTATACCTGTAAAAAGGTTTTATCCCCCTTCTTAATTGAGTTGGCTATCTTTTCCTTGGTTTGGGCATTTGCTATTCTGACTGCCTTTCCCGCTTGCTTCTGCTTTAACTGGTACAGTTCTAAGAACCTGTTCCTCGTGTGTTTCCCCATACTTCCAGAATGCTATATTTTTCTCCCTAACCTTCCCCATCACCTCTTTTGAGAACCATAGTGTTCTTTTCCTTCATTTTGTTTTATTTGCTTCACCCAAAGGCTTGTTGCCTCTGTTGATGGCAGTTTTGATGTTCCTCATTGTTCCTCCACCCCTCCTTCTTGCCCGTTGGCTAGTGCTTTTCTGAGGCACTCTCCCATTTTGCCAGAGTCAGCCCTCCTAAAGTTCAATACCCTAGCTTTTGTATGGCTTGACTCTATGGCTGTGTTTAGCATGAATCACACTGTTTGGTGGTCGCTTGTTCCCAGATGGCTACCCACTTCTAAATCTGAGATCCTCTCTATGTCCCCATATGAGAATACCAGGTCTAAGATTGCTCCCTCCCGACTGGGTTCCAACACTAGCTGTCTGAGGTATACCCCCTGTAGGGCATAGAGAATGACCATGCTCTTGGATGTGGCTGCAGCAAAGGTTCTCCAGTTAACATTTGGCATATTCAGGTCCCCAATAAACAATATATCCCCTTTTTCTACCATTCTAAGGATGCCTTCTATCATTTCTTTGGCCATTTCCTCCTCCCCCCTAAGATGGGGGTCTGTATACAACCCCAGTGTGGACTGTGGTGCCATTTCCTGTCTCCAGGGTGACCTACATGCCTCCTCTCCTCCATGTTTACCCTTAAGTTCCATTGCTTTGATCCCTTCCCTTATGTAGAGAGTAGAGCTGTGCAGGACATGAAATTCTGCCCGTGGAATGCCTGTGGAATGACCGTTCTGATTCCATGGAATTCTGCAGAATTTTCATGAAAATTCCATGGAATTTCACAGAAAAATTAAATGTCAGTTATTTCACTATGATTTTAAAAAGATGTGTCCAGATAACAACACATTTGGAATGTAAACAGCATACAATAGCTTACAGGAGAGTGCCAAATTTCAGATTTGTGCAGTGAAAGGGGGCAGAGTTATGGGTGGGCAAACATTTAATCAAAATTATATTTTCAGTTACATTGAGATGGTGTTAACATTTCTTATCCAAATTTCTCCACAATATCAGGATTTAGAGAAGCACTTAGAATGTGTATATGCCCCATGTTTTAAGTCTCATGCTTCAATGGGAGCTGAATTATAGGTAGCCAAATATTTTGCCAAAATTTGGATTTCTGTAATTTTAGTATAATTTTGATAGTATGCATTAAAATGTTGCAAAATTTGACATTAAAATGTTACAAAACTTGACAGGTATACAGGTTATCAATACATTTGTATATGAACATAGTTTCAGATTTCTAGCTTTAAATGGGACTGAGTTATAGCCTGCCAAACATGTTGCCAAAATTTACATTTTGGTTAGTTCCCACTAATTTTAAAACTACATATCCACATTTAACCAGAGTTGAAACATTTAAACTACTAAAGTATTATGTAGTTTTTATCTATAGTTATTTTATGATTTACTTTAATTATATTGTGTGACCTAATGTATTGTATCTGATTTGTTGCTTGTACATCTGTAATTAAAGTCAAATACCATGAGTCTTTGTTAAAATTGTAGAATTTCATGAAAAATACCATAAAACTGGATTTTTCTAATTTCACTCAGTCTTATCTGGGGGATTATAATTAAAGAATCGGGGTATAAGAGGCAGGCAGTGCAGGGGGTCACCAGGTTCTGGAGTTAGATGCACAGTTTCACCAAGAAATGGACAGCTGAGCTGGGTAGCACAACAGTGGTAGACCTCCAGGTTGGAGCAAGAAAGCACAGAGTGTCAACAATTACAACTTGAATGCAAGATATTTAAGGATCACATACAGTAAATTTATGATCCGGGGAGCCCGGTGTACATGCAAGTCTATGACTTAGAGGTACTCAAAAAGATGTAGCGGGGAGGACAATGTCTTGGACATCAGGAAGAAAGAATTCTGGCTATTCCAATAGGGTAGGTTGATAGGAAAAGAAGTAGGTGACTCATGTTTAAGGGAGTTTGTCACTGTAAAGAACAAAGAGGATATCAGTGGGATCAGTAGTTCTACCGGGTCAGTCTGGCTATGCCTAAAGAGAAGGCAGGGGAGAATAGTCACTCAGACAGGAACAGCAGGACTGCAAAAAGCTCAGTCCACTTATCAAATGAAGTAGTGATACGTGCATTGCTAATGTTAAATTCCACAAACAAATTCTGGATGCATCATCTAGTCTACATGCTATCATAAATATGTGAGAAAATGTTACTAATCATTTTTTTTTTCTTCTGCAAAATTAAAACTGCTTAAACAATTTATCCAGTTGTGTTAGACGCCAGAATACACTGACTACGGATATTCATGTCAAATGTTAACTCTATGCATGCAAGAGCAGAGACGTTACAAACATCAACATTTTTGATAGTTTTCATTAAGTGTTGCAGATATTTACATAGCAAAGTTCAAACCCCTGTAACATAAAAATCTTTTATCTAATTCTCTCCATATTTAGAACATTCTATAAGCATTACAAAAAGGTTATCCCTACTAATTTACACATGTCTGTCTCCAAAGGTGCCTGAGTTATATGCAGATGAAGTGTGTTCATGAAATTTTACTGAAAAAAAAATAAAATGACAGATTGTGAGCACATATAATCTTGAGACGATGCATCATATAGTCATAAATCTAGTAGATTGCTAGAACATCTGTCATCAAGAAATCATACCAAATTTAAGATCCCTGACACAATAGATGGTTAAGGTATATGCAGATAAAAATGTTCATGAAATCTTGCACAAACAATAAAATGACAACATTTGAGCACCTATAATTTTGAAACTGTCCATCCACATTTCTTGATATTTGTCATGTAAGTGGAGCATATATTCCAAAGTTCAGAGCTCTAGCATAAACGGTGGCTGAGGTATAACCAAATTACTAAATTTTAACAATTCTGTTAATTTCTGACAAAATTCCTTGAAATTTGTGGAATTTTGTGACATTTCAATGAAATTTCACAGATTCAGAATTTTCCCATTCTGCACAGCTCTAGTAGAGAGCTACTCCTCCTCCTCTTTAACCCTCCCTGTCCCTCCTGTAGATTGTGTACCCTGGCATGTTGACATCCCAGTCATGGTTTTCTGTGTACCATGTTTCTGTGACTGCCATGATATCCAGGCATCCCTCTTCCATCAAGGCCACTATTTCAGGGAGCTTGTTACCCAGACTATGGGCGATGGTACTCATTGCTCTCCATTTTTTTATGGCCTTACCCCTTTTAGACCCATCCCTGTCCTTACTGCCTTTGCCTTTTTTTCCATTTACCCCAGTCCTGCTCCCTATTGACTTCTCTACCTTGGTGCTTTCCTCACCAACTACCCTGTTTTGTGTCGGGGGGGCACAGGGATTTCCATGCTCCTTTTCAATGCCTCCCCCCTTGGCTAGTGTAAATGCTAGCCAATGAAGTATTTAAACCTGTTACATAGGATCCTGGTTCCCTTCCAGACAGATGCAGACCATTGCACCAGTATAGGCCTGTATGCCTCCAGGTGGACCCCCAGTCCTTAATGAAGCCAAAATCCTGAGCTCCACACCAAATTTTCAACCATTCATTGAATCCCATGGTGCAGAGTACCCTAGCCTCACCCATGTCATAGACAGGCAGCACCTCCGAGAAGGTTACCGTTCATGCTACTTGTCTAAGGCCCCTCCCCAAATATACAAACTCCTCCTGCACTGCTCTGATCCCATTCCCAGGCAGGTCATTTGTCTCTAGGTAGACAATGACATCCAGCTACCTTTCCCATGCAGCTGCTCCCACGATCCTGAGGATTCGCTTCCTGTCCCTCCAAGCTGTGGCACTGGGCAGGCATCTTACTTCCCTCTTACCTTCTTTTCCCAGTTCTATCCCCTAATGATTGAGTCTCCTACCATGAGTTGTTTTCTTTCCTTCCTCCCTCCCCTGTGGGGTCCTGTGCCACCCTCCTGTGTGTCTCCTTTGTGGATGTTCCCAGCATCCTTCTTGGTCTCCACTGCAGATGCCTTCTTAGAGGAACCACGCTCTGCCAGAATGGTGTATGAATTGTGGAGATGTACAACTGGAGGGATGCGCCTCTGTTCCACCGCCCTCACCCCCCTGAGCCCACTGTGGTCCAACTGCTCCTTTTTCTTGGCAATCTCTGAAGTGGCAGTGGTGGCCCTGGTTGTCCTTGGGTGGGGAGGAGATTTCCTGAATCCTTGCCAGGTCAGCCTGGAGACAGGCAACCTCCTCCCTCAGACTAGATAGGTGCCTACAAATAGGGCAGCATTGCAGCCCCCAGAACATAGAAACATAGAATTTGATGGCAGATAAGGACCGCTTGGCCCACCTAGTCTGCCCATTTCCCTACCTACTGGATAAGCTGCAGATCCTAGTTAACCAGCAGCCTACTTCTTCCTACCCCAACCCCCTAGAATTGCCTTATGACTGTCCCATGCATGCTTGAATTCCACCACTGTTTTTGACTCCACAACCTCCTCCAGAAGGCCGTTCCATGAATCCACAATCCTCTCTGTGAAAAAATACTTCCTTAAGTTACCTCTGAGCTGCTCCCCCATCTTCAAATTGTGCCCCTTGTTCTTGCACACCTCTTTTTTTGAAAGATGCTACCCTCTTGGACTTTGTTGATTCCCTTGAGGTACTTGAAAGTTTCTATCATGTCCCCCCACTCCCTCCTTTCCTCAAGGCTATACATATTAAGCTCCTTAAGTCTCTCTTCATATGTCTTCTGGTGCAGACCCTGCACCATTTTAGTTGCCCTCCTCTGGACAGCTTCCATCCTGTCTATGTCTTTGCGGAGATTAGGTCTCCAGAACTGCATGCAGTACTCCAGATGGGGTCTCACCAGCTGTCTGTACAGAGGATAATAACTCCTGTTTTCTGCTGGTGATGCCTCTCCCACGCATCCCAGTATCCCCCAGCCCTCCTTGCTGCCCTCTCCACATTGCTTGCCCACCTTTAGGTCATCTAATATGACTACCCCCAGGTCCCTTTCCATTTTGTTGTTGTTAGAATCTCACCCCCATTGTGTACTCTTCCCTGGGTTTTGTTTCCCAGGTGCATTACCTGCACTTCTTAGCATTGAATCTAAGCTGCCATACATTTGACCATTCCTCTAACCTTGCCAAGTCCCTTCTCATCCTTTCCACCCCACCATGTGCATCAACTCTGTTGCAGATCTTTGTGTCATCTGCAAAGAGACATACTTTTCCTTCCAGTCTCTCTGCAGTCACTTATAAAGACATTGAAGAGGACCGGTCCTAATACTGAACCCTGCGGTACCCCACTAGTAACCCCCCTTTTTTCAGAGTGGACTCCATTTACTATCTATATACAACTATACATTAACATCTCTGGAAAGACTGCCACCCCACATACAGTGTATTGCACCATTCCCAATATGTCTCTCTCCATTTCTGTTAATTTTTTTCTCTTTTTTTGTTAGTGTGTGCAAGTGTGTGCATGCCTTTACCCCCTAAGCAGCATGCTGGGCTGTTAAGGTTATGACATGTGTATGTTAGGGGAAGTGATGTCAGAACTCCTGGTATAAAGGGTGACCCAGAGTACCTCTGCCTCCCTCTGTATGCTCTGTATATTCATTGATTTTATGCTTTCACTCACATAAAGCATCACACCCCATCCCTTTCCTTCCCACCCAGTCCTTCCTGAACATAGTATTGCCTGGTATGGCAATGTCCCAGTCATGGCTTTCAGTGCACTATGATTTAGTAATGGCAAAAATATCCAGGCTGGCATCTACCATAATGGTCTCTAGGTCTGGAATCTTATTTCCTAGACTTCTAGCATTCACATACATGGTCTTCCAGACTTTATTTCTGCTCTGCTTGTTGCCCCCCTTTTCCCTCTTTGCTCTCCCTCCTTCTCCCCTCTCTCTTTTTAATGCTCCCCTCCCTTCCTCCTTTGTCCATACCACCCTGCTTCTTTCATTAATTTTCACCCTGGAGGATTCCTCTCCCCTCAGGTTCTCATTACTCTCTACTTCAGCCTGTGGTGGTGGTGGGGGGGCAGTTTCTTCCTCCTTGATACTTTCCATGATCCCCATCAGCTGGTTTAAATGTACATCGAAGTAACATTTAAACCATCCATCAAGGACAGCAGTTACCCTCCCAACTGGATGCAGGCCATCAGCCCTGTATAGGCCTTTATCCCCCCCCCAGATGGGTCCCCAGTCCTCAGTGTAACCATACCCCTCCTTTCTGCACCATTTCTTCAGCCATGAGTTTAAGCTCCTGGTGCAAATATCCCTCTCCTCCCCACTGTCATAGACTGGCAGTACCTCATCAAAACTCACTGAGTGAGATACCTGTCTAAGACCACTCTCCAACTCCCTGAATTCCCCCTGCACTATCCCAGCCCCATCCCTAACCAGGTCATTAGTCCCTAGGTGGACAATGACATACAGCTCTCCATTCTTTCCTGCTGCCCTAGTGATCCTCAGGATCTGCATCCCATCCCTCAGGGCCATGGCACCACATAGGACCCTAACCTACCTCTTCCCCCCTTTCCTATTCCAAAAACTATCCTCCTCACAATTGAATCTCCCACCAGAAGTTGTTTCTTCTCTTCTGGGGTCCTCTACCACCCTCCTTGGGGTCTCCGCTGTGAAGAGCCCCCACATCCTCCCTGATCACTATCACTGGTGCCTCTTCTCAGCAGTCCAATCCAACTTGAGTGGCTTAGGAATTATGTACTGGCACCAGCTGAAGAATGTGCTTCTGCCCCACCACTCCCACCTTTCCAGTACCCACCATAGTCCAGCTGTTTTTCATCCCAGGCATCCTCTGATGTAATGGTGGCAGACTTGGTGGACCCTGGGTGGGGGAAGAGATCCTCTGAATCCTAGCCAACTCAGCCTGGAGTGTAGTGATCTCCTCCCTCAACCCAGAGAGTTGTGTGCAGATGGAACAGCACTGCAGTCTATAGAACATCTCTCTGAGAAATGCCACCCCATAGCCACTGGACAACACCACTCCCAGCATTCTCAACTTCTATTTTCCCTATGTTACCTGGAAATACTTTTGTACCCTTACCCCTGAGAGGGTGTTTCTTTTCCCCCTTTATTGTTTGTTTCTATTTGTGTTCCCCCATGCCTTATTTAAATCTCTTTCTTCTCCTACCTATGTGGGACGTTACTCCTATTTCCAGTTTTGGCTTCTCGTTGAACTTTCACACTTCCCAGAAGTGATTGTTACACAGTAGTGAACAAATGCTGCACATCAGTTGATCAACAGAGTCCCCGCTTCCTTCTGCTGATGGCTGCCAATGTTTAAGACACCAGTCACTTGTTCCACTCCTTTGCTATTCCCATACCTCTCAACTGTCCTTGATTTTCATGGATGTCTCTGATTTTGCCTCAAAAATGTTCTCTGTCTCTTGTAAAATTTATGGTTTTGTGACTGAACAGTGGAGACTGTAAGCACAAAATGATGTTAAACATTAAAGTTACGGACTTGTTCTTCTTCATAAAATGTTTCGTACAGTAATCCCCTTATTCTATCAAGCTTTTTGAGTGAATATTACCAATTTTTAAGACGTGTCCCTAATTTTGGGTCTTCGTCTCTGATTTTTTATGTTGCTTGCACGCATGTGCAAGAAACATAGTGCCATCATCGGAGATTTCGGAGGTGTGTCACCTCCTCCTCCAATTCAGGCAGTGTCCTGGCAGGTGCGGCCCCTGTAAGCCAATGTATTTTGGAGCTGTCTATGACACGCTCCAAAATGCAGTGGCATACAGTTGAAAGGGGAGCTACGCTTGAGTGAGCAGCGATAGAAGCTGCTCACAGCAGCTCCCAGTGCCGCAGGCGTGCGCTTCGCGCAGTGTATAGCCGAAGCGGTGCTTTCCAACTCTGCCGCTGAGCTGCATAGTCTCCTCCCTCCCTCCAGTAGTTGGTGCCACTCTGGGAGCCCACCCCAGCGTGGCAATCAGTCATTTTTGCCGGGGGGTGCCTCTCCACCTCCGCCGGGTTGAACACCCCTAAAGTCCTTGTGCTACACTGGGAGCCCACCCCAGCATGGCAAATGGTCCCATCGACATCTTTTTAGTTTTGTACCTGTAAGACAAAAGCGGTCCAGCGTCGTCTCCGACCCCTCCCACAACCCGCACCCACCCACTGCGCACCCAGCTTCTCCCACACCCCTCACCCCATACTTACCTCCGGACTCTGGCCATGATCTTTGGTGGACCAGGAACACGCCTGCACTCTTCAAAGCCGACCGCGAACTGAGGAAATGCCGTGGCTGTATAATGGGCTAGATAGAGGTTTCAACTTTATTGCATATCTCAGCCATTTTGAATTTTACCAGATTTTCAACATGGGTTTTGGGAACCTTCTCATGAATAATCACTGTTATGGCGTTATTCGGCCTGAAGGGTGATTTCGCACAGTGACTGTGCAGTGACTGCGAAATCACCCTTTGGGCCTGAATACCACCATGACAGTGATGTCATTCATGAGAAGGGTCCAAAACCCATGTTGAAATTCGCCAAAATCTAAAATGACTTTGTTAATCCAGGCGTGTACTTTAGTTCCCACGCTGGCTCGTAAGTTCGCGAAATTTCAATATTTTCACTCCAGATTTTCAACATTGCCATTTTACCACACTTTCTTATGAGTAGTACAGCTGTCATTTTTCACATCTCACCCAAAATGTGTTTCTGCCCATGTAGCGCAGAATGGCGCAGTCGGTGTGCGAAATCAATGTACGGGACAAATTAAGAAAATCACAGTGACACTGTTCATGAGCAGAGGTCTTAAAATGGCTATGTTGAAAATTTGGTGAAAAAATTCCTAAAAATGACTGTTTTACGAAAGTTGCGCAGTTCCTATGCATGCTCGTAGGGTTTGAGAATTTCAATATTTCACTCCAGATTTTCAACATTGTCATTTTTCCACACCTTCTTATGAGTAGTACAGCTGTCATTTTTCACATCCTGCCCAAAACGTGTTTCCGCCCATGTAGCTCACAATGGCACAGTCGGTGTGCAAACTCAATGTATGGGACACATTAGCAAAATCACAGTGACACTGTTCATGACCAGAGGTCTTAAAATGGCTATGTTGAAAATTTGGGTGAAAAAATCCTAAAATGACAGTTTTACAAGCGTATGCTACGCAGTTCCTACGCACACACGTAAGTTCGCAAATTTTCAATATTTACACTCCAATGACTTCCAAATACCTAAACAGCACATAGAAGCAAGCAACATTCGGCATTGACAAATGCTTGTTTAAGTTTTGTCCCTGATTTATGAGGTAAGCAGTTGAGAGGTATGACTGTTCCTCTCACCCACTGGGACACAAAAATGATGGACATGTTAAATTGGAAGTGCTCTTATAGTGCCCTAATAAGAAGGCACTAAGCCTCTGTCAGTGCCTCCCCCAACCCCCCAATTACACACCTGATTCACAGGGCTTCCTGAACCAAATCAGTCCAAGATTAATCTCCTGAGCTAGTTTCCCCAGCAACACCTATTACAGTTTTAAAGACAAGTTTCAAAGTTCCTCAAAGACTGCCTACAAACTTATTTTTTCTCCCCACTTACCCTGCTACTTTTAGAATGAAAAGAAGTATAAATAAATATAAATATATTTTTAAGGTAACACTAGCTGCTTTCACTCTTCTCCTCAGCAACATCTGTTCTTCCAGCATGAAAAAGAATGGTGCATGCATTAAAGAAAAATGAAGTATGCATCAGAAATATGTATCCCTTATTTGACACAAGCTCTAAATATTCACATCCAAATTGTGGTTGCTGTTAGATCATTTAGCAAATGTTCCACAGTCTGGATGGCAGTACACTTTGGAAATGCAGGTGGATGGATCTGAAACTGACACATTTTGGAAATCATGCTATGTATGTGTAAACAATTTGAACATTGCCATCTAAAATATGTAACAGATACTTAATACCACTGTAGAATGACTTGCTTACAATGGAAATTGAATTTATGACATACTGTAAAACTAAACATTTTGTCTGTCATATCATTTTCACTATTTTTAATGAAGCATTAATTAGCATGAACATAAATGTGAACTAATTACTGCTATTAGGATTTTTTTTTCATTTTAGTGAATGTGATGCTTATGACTTAGTGCTATATTACATTTGCACAATTAAGATTGCATTTGTGTTTGCACCGGAATTACTTTGCATGAAAATAACTAGTTTTGCAGTACTTCTTACTAAGAATTATGGAGTAGCATAACCATAAACTTTTGCAGAAAAGTAAATTGACATACAGCATCATTTATATGTGACCATTTTATCAAGTCTCTAGAGACAGGGATATGTAAAACAGTCTGTTATAGCTTTTCAGCTAACCTACTCTCAAGATGCAAAGAAACCTTTTCAAATAATTGCAGCCAATGATCTGTGTATGTATTAATAATAGTAGGGATGGTATGGTATAGAAAATTGTGCACTAGCATTTCTCAGCAGGAGTGAGGCTACATGTGTTTAAATCTTTCCCATTCCAGAATACAAGTCAAATTAGTTCAGATCTTAACATGTGCCAACTATTTATCTGCTGACCCATTTAACAGAATGTATTCTCTTAAAAATCATTGTATTATTAAATATGTATTTCTGCCATGTAGGTGAGAGTCAAGCCTTACAGATAAATTATTTATTTTAGCCACTTAAGCACTGTCAACAAAAATAAATAATTTATTTAAATGTTTTATGTATTATCTGCATTTATTTTCACTTTGGGTTTGTCACAAAAGAGCTCTTAACCATTGGAAGATCATCTTGCACAGTAACTGGTGATATCACAGTGGCCTTCACTGCATGCAAAATAGAGCAGTGAAATCAAACATAAACTGTTATAGCTTCATAAAAATAACTAATTTGTATTAATTGGACACACAATGGCCTTGCACATAATTTGGCATTTATCCTCACTTGTGAGGGGGCCGGGCTTTCATGACTCACTCATGAGTTATGGTCCTGCTCCTCACTCATAAAGATAAATTATGTATTTGTATTTATTAATTTATTTAAAAGTTTCACCAGGAAAGGCATACTGAGCAGAGACTGTTCATTTCCAGATGAGTCGGGGGGGCAGGGGGGATGAGACTGGGAAACAGTAATGATACACACAGTAAAAACATACATAATGACAGTATTACAAGATACAAACAGCAACAGTGTGACAAATTAATTTCAATTTTTATAGCAATCCAGGAGGTTATAATTATCAATTAACTTATGAGTTACATGTAATAAGTGCTAACAAATGAACAGTGCAGTGAGACCAAATTAGGGGTGAGGAGGTGATTTGGGAGGGCAGAGTTGAGCACAACTGCAGGAAGGGTAGAAGTGGTCCTTTAGGAGGGAGATGAAGACACATGGGGAGGGAGCATGATGGATGGGCAGTGGTAAGGAGTTTCATATTTTAGGTAATCACTAGGAGAATGCTGCAAGGTGAACCTGGATGGGATGAAAAGAGTGTGGGAGTCATGGTTTCTAATGGAGTGGGAGGAAGATGGCTTGAGGGAAATGGAAGAGGAGAGATATGGGGGAGAGAATGAAACCAGTATTTAGTTAAGAAATTGGTGCAATAGCCATGGTGCCTATCTTTGAGGGAGGGAAAGGAGAGAGACTAGTATGGATCATAGTGATGGGTGTGGGGAGGGCAGTCAAGAGCAAAATGGCAGAAGTAATGGATGAGACTGTTCAGCCTGGTTAGGGCAGATTTGGGGGTGGCACTGTAGACTACATCCCCATATTCAATAATAGGGAGGATCACCTTCTGGACGAGTGTGTGGTGAGCCAGCAGACGGATATATCCACAATTTCTTTATAGGACACCCAATTTGGGGTGTAGTTTTCATCTGGATGGCATCCATGTGTCCAGAAAAGCCAAGGTTCTGGTTAAGCGAGACCCCAAGGTATCTAAAGGATACATTGTTCTCAAGCAAAGTCGCATCTAGGGTGTGTAAAATCTGGAGGGATGGGAGCTGAGAAAGTCTCTGCCTAGTGCCAAAGGTCATGGAGACTTTCTTCTTGGCATTCAAGAACAGCTGATTTGAACAAAACCAGAGCTGAAGCTTATCGAAGTTATGCTGCAGTCTGGATGCTACATCAGTGGGGAAGGGACCAGATGTATACAGGACAGTATTGTCTGCATACATGTGGATGGAGGTGAGAGGACAGTCAGTGGAAAGGTCATTAAGAAAGATGGAGAATAGCAGCAATCCCAGTACAGAACCCTGAGGCACTCCAGTACTGATGGGAAGTGGAGGGGATATTGTATCTCCAATCCAAACAGATTGTGTTCTACCACACTGATATGACTGGAACCAGCTGGTGGCTGCATTTGAGAGCCCCACTGCAGAGAACTTAGTTAGCAGTTGGGAGTGGGAGAAGTGTCAAAAGCCTTGGCAAGGTCAACAAAGATAGCATAGGTGATGAGTCCCTGATCCATTCCGGTATATATGAAGTCAGTGAGTCTCAGGACGGAGGAGGTGGTAGAGTGGAACTTCCAAAAACCAGACTGGTAAGGGGTGAAGAAGGAGGGGGGGTCACGGTAGAAGGATAGTTGGGATAGTACCAAGCACTCTTGCTGTTTAGCCAGAATAGGAAGCAAGGAGATTGGCTGGTAGTTTCTTCTGGAGAAGGAGTCAGCGCCTTTAGCAAGGAGAATATCAGTAGAGTGTTTCCACACAGCTGGGACACATACAAGAGAAAAAGAGATATTTAGGAGAGAAGCAAGGGGGACAGAGATACTGTACCAAGTGCTGATAGGTACAGGATTTTGAAGTCAAGTCCAGAAGGGCACTTATTCTTACAGGGCTTGGGGGTAAGGAGAGCATTGAGGACATCAGCAGGTGAAACAGGACAGAAAGAGAAGGAGGAGGGTATGGAGCAGTCCGTTAGAGAGGACATAAGTGGGGGATTGAGACGGGAAGGAATGGAGAGATGAGAGAAGGGAAGAGGTGCAGGAGGAGAATAATGCGTTGAACTCAGTAGTCACAAAGAGGGAGTTGGAAAGGGAGCCATCACCCACTTTGATAGCAGGTACTAGTGGCTGAGTTGGAGGGGAAAATGGATTGGATCACCTTCCAGAATAATTTGGATGAATGGTTTATGTTTGAATGAAAAGAAGACATGAAGTATTTAGCCTTTGCCAGTCTAAGTGCCCTAGTACAGGCATTGCTGAGGGTATGGTACCTCTGGAAGGCAATAGAGGAGCCAGTGGATTTATGCAATTTCCAGGCCTGATCCCTGGCATGCAGGCAAGCCAACAATTCAGCATTTAGCCAGGGGAGGTGAGAAACTCACACCTAGGTGCATCTTAGAGGCGCAAAATGGTCCCAGATGGACAATAGATTTGAATAGAAATACTGTATTCTAATGCAATGTCCATAGAGGAAGAAAATGGGATGGGAGACCAATCAATGCTTGACAATGCATTTAAAGCAGGAGCCAGATCCAGTGATTTGTATGATCAGTTCTGTATGATTTTATATTTTGAGTGAGGCTATTGCATATCCCATATACACCAAGCAGACAATTTATTGTTAAACCCTAATTTTTCCCCTTTATAACATGGCCATCCTAAACGAAATACCCTAAAATTGTGCATGCACAATAAATTGGGTAATGGTCAGTCCAGTAGCTAAAGTGATCTAGAAGGCTGAAAATCCCTACAAATATGGAAATCAATTACCCTTTTCTGCTTACCAACAGCACAGAAATGGCTGAAAGTTGAACCCTGTAACTTTTAGGGAAATGCAAGGGAAGGAAACTTTATTTATATGGGGACCTATTCCTAAGACTCAGAGCAATATATAAACGCAGGGAAATGAAACAATAAAGCACTCATTCTAAAAATGATAGAGGATAAAAGTTATATTATACAGCAAAATTAAGTAACTACAATTTTGAACAGTTAGACTGTGTAGGCCTGACTAAAAAGATACATTCTGAAGGACGTTTTAAAGGCCTCCACCATACAGGGAAATTGGATGCTCAACAGGAATGAATTCCACAAATGTGATGCAGCAACACAGAATGCCCTTTCCCCTTACTGTTTTAGGTGTAAATGGGGGATCAGGAGAATTCCCACACCAGTTGAGAGGAGAGAGCAGGAAGGGGAGTAAGAAAGCAGGAGATCATAAGGTAGTTGTAATCAAAACCATGTAGGGCCTTGAATGTCAACAAGCAGATCTCGAAGGAGATGTATAACCAAATATGCAGCCAGTGCAGAGCAAACAGGACTAGTGTGATGTGGTCAGTTTGAGAAGTCTACACCAGCAGCAAGGCCATAATGCTGCAGGGGATGCATAAAACCTTCAGATAGCTCTAAGTACAATGCACTGCAGTAGTTTAGTCTAGAGGTGACAAAGCCATGAACTATCATCACCAGGTCAGCAGGCACCAGATGCTGTTTGATCTGGGGCAATGTTACCCAGATGTTAAAAGCCATTTCTGACAACTGCTGATTTTCTATTGTCAACCTGTTGTCTAGAATGACCCCTCGACTCCTTATTGCATCTACTGCTCTGAGTTGTTTGTTGAACAAATAGGGTAAGCAAGCCACTCCACCCATTATTGCCGAGCTGGATCTACAATCAAAACAGTTGATTCACCAAGGCTGAGGAACAACCATTTGTAGTCCATTCAATCTTTGATCTCACCAAGGCACTGCTCCAACACAGAGGAAGCATTACTTCCATCAGAAGTGCAGGATAGATAAAGGTGAGTATCATGAACATAGCAGTGATACTCAACATCATGCTGTCAAATAATCTTCCCAAAAGACAATTGGAAGGCTTAGCCAGGAGTTCAATGGACAAGCAGCCAGCCACTCCCACTTCCTGAGCTATATATTTTGGGATTCAGGTGCTGTTTTTTAATTATTTTATTAGGGGGTATTATTAGTTTGTAGTTTTACTTTTGGGTTATTTGTTGTTTTTATTTTTTCATTTGGCAGTATAGCATATAGCATGTGCTGGCCCTCATCCCCCATAGCAGTGCGCTACTCATCCTCTTCCCCTTCATGCCCTTCACCCTTTTTATTCTCCCCCTCTTCAGACCTTCAGCCCAGATCTACCAGCGATGTAGTGCTCTGGGCATTGTTTGTAAGAGAGGGAGAGGGAGAAAGGCGCGGGGTTATGAACGGGAGAGGTTGATTGAGGGGGGCCATCGTATTGGGGAGGTTGGGACCAGAAGGCACCCTAGGGCAAAATGGAATCCAGATCATGGTTTCTCATGTCTGGTGCCCATACTCAAGGGCACCACCGATTATGGTGGGCAGATGGCCTGGGCGGCCCATGAGGTTCGTCCAGTTCGGGCGGTGTTGTTCGATGCCAGGTCCACTAAAAACAAGACCGCAATTATTGCTGATCTTGTTTGTATGGTGGACCTGGCATGCATTACTGAGACCTGGCTGGATGATAACTTTGGCCCCATTTTGGAGGCTGTGACTCCAGCCAGGTACTCAGTGTTACACCACCTTAGATTGGATCGCATGGGGGGGGGAGTTACGGTCTGTTTCAAGACCGAACTTGGCCTCATAGAGGTCCTAGTTGGGGGGGTTGAGTCCTTTGAGTGTATAATAGTAGCAGGTGTAGGCTTTTGAATCGCCCTCATTTACCATCCACCCGGTGATGAGAAGTGATTCCTTCAGGAAGTGACGGACTTAGTCATCAATATGGTATTAGAGTCACCCAGATTGATGGTTCTGGGCATCTTAATTGCCTGGGTTGACAACGAACTCTCGCAATTTGGTCAACACTTCTTCCAGCTAATGACAATGCTGGGCCTTACACAGGTGGTTTCCTCTGCTGCGCATAAATTTGGACACTCTTTGGTCCTGATCTTCCTCCTCAGGGTCGAGGCATCTGATGTGGGGGTGGAACCTGTCGGGTGGTCAGACCATTACACCGTGGGGTTGAGTTTTTGCACCCCCTCTAGAAGGCCTGCCCCTGTGGAGTTGGTTAGGTACTGTCCTTTGCGGGATTTAGATTCCCAAGGCCTTGTGGCGGTGCTTGACCTCTCGGCCCCCACGCTGGCAAGCAGTGATCCAGAGACCCTCGTGTCGGCCTATAACACAGCCATGGGGGGGGCTCTGGACTCTATTGCTCCAGTTCATGTTCGCCCCGGCCCCCTTCGCCCCAAGTCCCCTTGGTTTGATGGGACATTGAGGGAGATGCGGATGCAGAACAAAGGTTAGAACGTAGCTGGCGTAAGTCCGCCTTGATGCCGACTCACCTTAGATTGATGGATCATTTATCAGTCAATCAATCTGCACTCACCCATAAGAAGGCAGAATTCCTGTCCAGGGAGATTGTTTGCTCGGAATCGACCAGCTCAGCTGTTTCAAACTGTGAACAGGCTGTTCAACCCAGCCTGTCTGCAAGTTCGGAAAGCCTTTTCTCAATTGGAGTGCGATGAGCTTGCTCGGTTCTTCGCAAATAATGTGGCTGACATTAGTGTGGAACTGCTGCCATCACACTCCAGGGGAGTTGCCTTGGATCGGTGTGAGATCATGATGCCCCAGTTTTCCTGGAGCTCCTTCAGTCAGCTGGAGTTCATGGATGTCATGAGGATCATCCAGCACATGCACCCTACTTGCTGTAGTTTGGACCCTGGACCGACCTCCCTAATTTTGGGCTATATTGATATCATCGATCCTGTCCTTGTGCAGATAGTCAGGTGCTCCTTGGAATCTGGAGTTTCCCAGCTCCCTGAAAGAGGCGGTGGTGACACCCCTCTTGAAGAAAGCTACCTTGGACCCTGACTGTCTTGAAAACTACAGACCTATCTCTAACCTTCCCTTCATTGGGAAGGTGACTGAGAAAGTAGTGGCTGCACAACTGGAGGACCATTTGACCATCCATGACATCTATGAACCTCTCCAGTCTGGATTTCATAAAAGACATAGTACCAAGACAGTGCTGGTTCGGGTGCTCAATGATCTCTTGATGGCCAGAGATCGAAAGAGCTGTTCCATCATGGTTCTCCTCGACCTTTCTTCAGCGTTTGACACCGTAGATCACATGGTGTTGCTAGAACACCTGAGGCTGCTTTGTGGAATATCTGGAACCGTTTTAAGATGTTTCACTTCTTTCCTCACTGGGAGATCACAAAGGGTTGTGTCCAGGGTTTTTTCCTCGGATTCAACAGCTTTGTTGTGTGGGGTGCCTCAGGGTTCAGTATTATCACCCATGTTATTTGTGGTGTACATGCTACCCATCAGAGACATTGTAAGGAAGTATGGGCTGAGGTTTCACTGCTATGCAGATGATACCCAGCTCTATCTTTCTTTTTCCCCTGACCAGGAGGGAGCTCTCTCAGTCTTTAATAGCTGTCTAAGAGAAATCCAGGAGTGGATGAATTCCAGCTAGCTGAGGTTGAACTCTGATAAGACCGAGGTATTGGTTGTGGATCCAGGCTGACAGATAGGTGGGTCGGGTGGTGGTGCGTCTTCAAGAATTTTTTTTGGCATCGTATCTCTGCCAACCTCTGAATGGGTGTGGAACCTGGGGGTAGTTCTTGACAATAGGCTGACACTGCATTTGCAAGTGTCTGCAGTCGTCAAGACTTCCTTTTATCTTCTTAGGAACATCGCCAGGGTTCAGCATCTTGTTCCGTCTGATGACCTGCCTACCCTAGTCCATGCCTTCATGTTCTCGCACCTGGATTAATGCAACTCTCTCTATCTAGGGCTGTCTGGGGTTGAAATCTGTCACCTGCAGCTAATGCAGAATGCTGCAGCCTGTCTTTTGATGGGTTCTAGTAGATCTTGTAATATTACTCCAGTGCTGCGCGAACTGCACTGGCTGACAATCGGTGGCGGATCACCTTTAAAGTTGGCTTGCTGACTTTCAAAGCCCTACACGATCTGGGTCCAGCCTATCAGAAAGAACTTCTGGTTCCCTATCACCCCGATTGATCTCTCCACTTGGCCAAGGGGTTGCTAGAGGTTCCAAGGGTGAATTTGAAATCTTCGGGCGCTCAGGCTTTCTCATATATTGCCCCCACCCTTTGGAACTCTCTACCCCTTTGGTTGCAGGAGTGCACCTCTGTGGAGGGTTTTAAGAAGGGTCTGAAGACCTTTCTGTGGGAAACTGCTTTTCCTGAATACTGATTGTTTAAATTGTTATTGTCTGGTTGAATTTTTTAATGATGTTAACTGTTTTAATTGTCATTATGTACGGCATCTTGACAATCGAAAGGCACCCTATAAATAAAAATTATTATTATTATTATATAAGCTGTTGCTCTCAGCCTCCTTGTGAAGCACTTTTTCATTGTAGCCAAAGGCTTTGTCAGTCTGTCCTCTTAGCTGGTTGGGGCCTACCCCTCCCCACCTTGCTGCTCCTGCTTGTCTGCTGGATTTCTGTGTTTCTTCCTGCTTCTGGTTTGTATTTTGCCTTCGACTGTGTGTGCTTTTTCTGTCTTTGTCCCCTGTTTTCTGTGTTTGTGTGTCTTTGGTTTTGTTTTTTTCTGGGGGGGGCTTTTGTTTCAAAGCACCTAGCATATCGCTCCTGAATGCCTACTATTTGCTTTGTTACTCACAACTCTCAGACTACTGCAATGCAACTGCAATCACGATCTGTGTGTTTCAGCTCAACCATAGCTGCTCCATGCTGCATACTCAATTGTTTTCACCTGACTCAGGCTTACTCTGAACCTAGCTATGCAGCTCAATCATGCTCTCATTCTACTTACCTCATAGCAGCAGCTTCATTGCATTGCCTGGTTACACCTGCTTTCAGAGCATTGTGTCTCTACTTATGTTTATTGCAGTTTTACAACTCAGCGTACTCCATACACATGTTGCTTCTATGTTTATTCACCTTGTTATACTCAGAGATCAGCTGAAGCTACTGCTGAGGCTGTAAATTAGTTTCAATACCTGCATGGGGGTCTTGGCCCTTCCATCACTTTCTTGTTTTTTCCTACGGCAGGGACTTGAAGGTGTTAGGGAACGCATGGCCCCATGTGGCTAATTCTTCTAAATAGTGTCTCGGCCACCAACAAATTCTCTGAGTATGTGTCACCTCTGTTGGTTTTCTGGATGCTTGGCTAGTTTGTCCAACTATTCAGTGCTGATCATTGCTACTGTGTTATGCAGACCTATGTGCCAGTCCACCTATTTCTACTCTGCTTACTGACCTATGTGCAGGTCCACTCTTGCTTATGCATTGTTGCTCATGCCTACCACAACCCTTTGGCTTCAGCCTCTGGGATGTCTGCTGTGCTCAATATGCATTCAACCTTGCAAGGTCTCAGCACTCAGTGCTCATTACATTTCAGCTTACCTGTGCTTATTCAGCTGCTCACCAGCTTTCAGCTCTCTATCAGTTTTGGGCAGCCAGCCATACATTTCGTTTATGATGCCAACCTGAGCATCTCATTACATTATCAAACTGTCTATGAGTATCTACTACTACGTCACTGTTACTGCTTGCTTATATGCTTCATACTTCATTCTTTTTGGGGGATCCTTCCGAAGGTACATTTAGCTATGGGAATCATCCCCTGGCACATCTAGGGTTGGGACCCTCTTCAAGGGTTCCTTGCCTTTGGTACCCCTACAGGGTGGTAATTCCTCTGGAATAGAGAGTGTGAATGACCAAAACCAAACTAACACAGTTGCACAAACATAACACTATACTGGCTGCATACGCCATTGAACACGTGCACGGCAAACAGCATGGGAGCAAGTACTGAGCCTTGAGGAACACTGCAGGAGAGCACATCTGCTTCAGAGATTAAATTACCTGGAGCAACCTGTTATATTCTTCTAGTAATGTAGGACTCAAACCACATGGTTCCTCAGGAGAACCAATAACACTCCATAATCAAGCATATTGAATGCTGATGAGAAGTCTGAGGACTAAAATGGAACATAGCCCTCAATCCCTCGCCATGAGAGGATTATGTGACACCCTTACAAGAGCCTTCTCCGTACTGTGACAGGGACTCAGACCTGATGAGAGAGCCTCGTAGATGTCAAATAGTTCCAGGCAAGCCTTACACTTTGAAACTCCATCACCCATGTTTTACTATAAGGAAAAACATCACCTATCCTTCATGCCATTACCAATAAAGACACTGAACAGAGCAGATGCTTTGTACTGGGGGACAGTTTTCTTCTTTTACACATCAAGAAAAGTGAATTTATTCACGTGCTGCATCAAAGAGAGTGGTGGGATAAGAGGGGGGTTGGTTGAAGGAAGGAGAGTTAAACATTGGAGTCTGCTCTGATGGAGGAGGAGGTGGGGGAGTGGGTTTTGGTGTGTCAATAGGGTGAAAGGAAAATCAATATAAACTTTCTAGGCAGAGTGGGGAAGGAGGAGGAAAAAAGGTGCTAGTGGGGGGATGGGAGGGGAATTCACTATTAAAACTATCTGGGAGGTGGCAAAGGTGTGCAATTATGGCACTGTGGGTGAGAGAGGGAGTGTAAGCCTTTTGGGGCTTTTTTTGTGCCAAAGCTGGCTGAATGGCAGCAGATTGTGTGGTTTTCACCAGCATAGTGCCTACTCTGTCTGGTGAAAACTATATAAATTGCCTAATTCACTGGAGAATTGGCAATTTGCATAGGTTTGCCATGCTAAGTTAGGCATTTCACTGAGCAAAAACTGCAAATTGCACCACCGGTGAGTCAAAGTGAGGCAAAAGTCACAAAGTGATCTTAAAATTAATTTTCCTGATTTTAACCAGTACTATGCCACTTACTCGTAACCACCTTGATACATGATTGGTAATGATCCCACTGTGGGTCACTGGCACAGCCCTCCCCCCTCCACCTCAGGTGGAGCCATCTTCTTTTCCCATCTGCTGCCACTGTTTACATACCTAAACAAATAGAAATGCCCCCCTCCCAAAAAAGGGTAGAATTTGGTATCCCCATAAATGCATCTTGGGGCCAAACTGATGCCCCTAAATTGTGCAGTCATGGTGAGGTTGTACGCACCCTGATCACATTTAAAAACAAGCATTTGTCAATGCCGAATGTTGTCTTGCTGACATTGGCATCAACAGCGCAGGAGTTGAACAGATGCATAATAGGGATGGCAGTGAAGTATGAAAGTGCCGTCAACCCCACATCACCCTACAGAGACTGACAGGCACTGAGGTGTGCCTTTGGGTATTGGCCATAATGTTCATGGCATTTCAGCTCACCTTGCCCTGCAGTGCGACAAATATTGTGTTGTGCCTTGGGGTCCTCGGGCCATACTCTCACCCCAATCGGCCATAACGCTCAAGGTATTTTATCTCACCCTATCCTGCAGACACTGACAAGTGCTGAGGTGTGCCTTGGGGTGTTCGGCTTTACAGTCACCCCATTTCATAAGGACATATGCTGAAATGGGTGCAGCATAGGAAAACGGGGTGAACTGTGGGGCTGAAGAGTCCAAGGCACACCTAGATGCCTGTCAGTGGCTTGAGGGTGTAGGGATGGTATGGCGTGAGCATGACAGCCGGCAATGCAAAGGCACACCCCTGACACCTGTCAGTCTGTTCAGGGTGGGAAGTTATGGTTAGAAACCCTAATGCCCCAGCCATTTGTTGGTATTTGCACTACAAATTTGCAACACAGTATTTTTGTGACCCCTACCTCATAAAAGTGATTGGGACCTCTGCTCATGAATAGTGGCACTGTGATTTTGTTAATCTGTCCTGAACGTTGATTTCTCACAGCGACCACAACATTCTGCACCAGATGTAGGAAAACACCATTTGGGCAGGATGTGAAACATGACAGCTGTACCATTCATAGGTAGGAGTGAAGAGACGTAAGTGTTGAAAATCTTGAGTGAAAATATTAAAAATGCTTGAATTTACGAGCATACATAGAAACTGTGCAATGCACACTCATAACACAGTAATTTAGTGGAATTACTTCAGCAAATTTTCAACATAGGCATTTTAGGAACTCTGCTCATGAACACTGTCACTATGATTTTTTTCATCTGTCCTGATCATTGATTTCCCACAGCAGCCACGCCATTGTATGCCAGTTGTGCAAAAACACATTTTGTGCAGGATGTGAAAAATGACAGCTGTACTGTTCATAAGGAGGTGTGCAAAACTGACAACGCTGAAAATGTTGAGTGAAAATATTACAAAATCTCGAAGTTATGAGTGCATGTGCAAACTGCACAATGCACGCTTGTAACATAATTATTTTGTGGACTTTTGTCACCAAATTTTCAACATCACCATTTTAGGACCTCTACTCATGAACAGTGTCACTATGATTTTCTAAATCTGTCCTGAACACTGATTTCCCACAGCGACTGCGCTATTCTGCACCTGTAGTGTGAAAACACATTTTGGACAGGATGTGAAAAATGACAGCTGTACTGTTCATAAGGAGGTGTGGAAACATGCCAATGTTGAAAATCTGGGGTGAAAATATTACAGATTTGCGAAGTTACGAGTGTGCATGGAAGCTGCGCAATGCAAACTAGTAAAACAGTAATTTTTTTCAATTTTTTCCACCAAATTTGCAAAACAGGCTTTTTGAGAGCCCATCTCATGAACAATGGCACTGTCATTTCGTTAATCGGTCCCGAAAGGTGTTTTTGTGCAGTGACCATGAAATCACCTTTTGGGTCCGAATAATGCCATGACAGTGACTGAATTCATGACGAGGGGACCCAATAACCCCATGTTGAAAATTTGGTGCCAAAAGTCTGAAAAATGCCAGAGATATGCACCAAAGTTGGAAAAACCCTATTTATGCCATTATACAGCTTACCGGCATTTCTTCAGTTTGCGGTCAGCTTTGAAGAGTGCAGACATGTTCCCGATCCACCAAAGATCATCACGCCGGGCTCTGGAGGTAAGTATGGGGTGAGGGGGGTGTGGGGAGGTGGGGTACGCAGTGGGTGGGAGCAGGTTGGGGATGCAGACAGCGAGGGACCATATTCTACTTTACAGGGTAAAAAAAAGTAATAGACATCGCAGGAAGTTTTTTTCTTTTATCAGGTACTTTCTGCATGCTGGGGTAGGCACCCAGCATGCCACCAGCATGTTTTGGGTTGGGGGACTGGAGCCAATGGGGATTGGGCACCCCCGTCGGCACATACAGAGTGGTGGGGGGGCGCATGTGCTGAGGAGGATTGGGCACCCCCTCGGCACACAAGAAATAGGGAAGGGGGGACATTATGCCGATGGGGATTGGGCACCCCATTGGCAAATTAACTTAGGAGGGGGCATGCCAACTGGGGGACTGGGCACCTCCGTCAGCTTTCTGAGGGACTGTGAGAGGCAGCAGCTGTCCCTTGGCTTCAGTCAGGACTGTGAGAAGCTGACAGGGAAGCCGCTGCCATGTTGCTTGACAGGGGACACCAGACGAGGCAAGCAGTAATTGGCTGCTGCAATCAGGGACTACCCCATGGCACTCCCTGATTGCAGCAGCTAATTTCTCTCAAGGTGGTGGCACATTTCTGAAACTGCTGTCCTAGACAGCGTGCTTTGCCATTGGCGCCACAGAGCCTGGCCACAAAAAGCAGTGGCGCCATTGGCTGCAGCAGGACCGCACTTCAGAAACCCACTTTTCCACTGAAGCAACCACAATATGTTGTCTGCACTGTGTGTGCAAGAAAACATAAAAAGTAAAAAAAAAGTTACTGGTGGTTAAAAAAAAAACATGCTCCCCAAAAAACTGAATCCCAAATGTGCATCTGATAGGACTGAGTTGTTTTCAGTTTTTGTTTTATCACTCACATTACTACCATTGTTTTACATTTAAAGCCCAAATTTAGGGGATGGATTTTTTATCACCTCCACCCCCCCCCATGACCACCCAAAAGGCAACTTTCAGATCTGGCTGACTGGTGGTTTGCTTTCTGTATGGCCCACAGGACCCTGTCTGAGGAAAGCTAGCAGTCCAGTACCATGCACAATGGGTCTGCTGCAAACCCTATGCAAAGCAAGCTACAAGGCAGGTGCCATGTTCAACAGCTCTGCTGCATGTAGGGTCCACTGGGCCCTGCACAATGGAAGCAACACTCCTGGCATTAAGTTAGCTGGGTCTGCTCCTTTGCATGGGCTTGCAAGGCCCTGCAAGATACAAGCTACAGGTCAGGTGCCATGCCAAGTTGGAGCTAAATGTATTTCTTGTCTGTATATTTTTCAAAAAGTAAGGAAATAAATTGTAAAACAAACTACAGTGCATCTGTTAGGGTTCAGGCACAAAATATAAAAAGTAAATAAAAAGTTAAGAGATAAGGTCTGTGAAGGCTTAGTAATTCTGCAATGTGTGCACCACAGTGTTTGAATTATCATGAAACGCAGTGATAGCATTACCCTAACTTCAGCACTGTTTCTGTCAGACACATTAAAATACTAATACAACAATGCTTGGATTTAGGGTGTTAATGCTAGGGTAACACCACAACTGCATTGCATCATCCTTCAAATCTAGAGAAACAGCACATCATAGATTCACCTTTTTATGTTTTGCACTTCAACCATAACAGGTGCATTAATGTAGTTTTTTTGCAAAATGTATTATACAGTCACAGTGGTTGAATTGGTGTTTGTGTCACAAATGGGGCTTTTGATGGCACGGGGTCAAAAAGTTGTAGAAAAAAACACACACAGCCACAATGCCACATGCAAAATAGAGTGTGGCAAAATACCATCGGCACAATATGCTGACCGCTACAAATACAGTGCAAACAACAAGATTTTCTTTGTTTTTGTGGAGGGCTCTGCCCCACACCTCCCAACATAGAGGTCTTCACCTCCCCACACACCCCAGACTTAAAATAATTAACTCCTGGAGGTCTTGGACTTTAAGTAAAAGGGAATCCCTGAAGCAGGGGAAAACTCATTTTAAAATTTTTAAAAAAGTGCCATACTACAGTGGAACCTGGGGAGAAGTAAACCTCAGTCCCAGGTCTCCAACACCACCAGAGGCAGGTGCTCTAGCCGCTTCACCATGGGAATGGCTCAGCCAGGCATTGCCCTGGCAGTATCCTTAATGTTCCACTATGTAAGGTACCACAACAGGGGTCACGGTTCTTACTATGCGCTACAAAACCCCCTGTTACTGTTTAGCTATGTGCCGTATTCATTGCACAGTATTGTATGTGTGGTTTCATTCACGCTGTCTTGACCTGGTGCCACTTTTGACAACTTATGTCTTGTCAGTCTTAACCCTTTGGACTGTGAAGTTTATTATGCACAGCCTCATTCCAAGGAGCTAATTTCTGGCAAAAGTGATGAAAATTGGTTCTGCAGTTGAAAAGTTATTTATTAGTGAATTTACAAACAAATCCCCAATTTCTGACATTTATTTCTTTGCTCATGGTTAGCAAGAAAAATGATGAAACTTACAGGTTAGTTTGAGTTTGATCCAAGGAAGCATCTTTGAGGGGTTTTCAATTGTAAAAATTGCTCCTCTTTAAAGATTAGTAAGTGTGGTTTGTCAGAAGACAGTGGCCTAGATATTCAGACTGTGCTGGGCAGTGGTGAAAGCCTGGGCGCAGTGCAACTGGGCTGTGCTGGGGCCAGGACCAGGCGATATTCAACGGTGATGCACCATGGCGCAGCACCATTGAATATGGCGAGGTCGGCGCACATACTGCACATGGCCCAGTGGCACTGCATCAGTGCAAGCCACAGAGAGGGAGCATGGGTATGCACCAGTGCAAGTGCAGTTGCGCTAGGTGCATCACCCGTGATATTTAGCCGGGGGCATGCAAATGAGGCTATAACATATGCAAGGCACAAATGGGGCCATATGCTTGTTATTGTGGCTCCATTTGCATGCCTTGCACAGGGCAGCCCGGCGAATTGCACCTGGTGCCCTGCACAGACTGATGTGTGCACATCGGGGGCCCCTGGGCATCCCCTGCCTCATAGCTGTGATCGTGGTGCAAGGCCATAGGACACATCCCAGGTAGTCTAGTGGTACCCCCTTCCCTCCCATGTCCCCAATCACTCATACAGGACAGTTGTAAAATCTGTGGTAGTCTAGAGGCACCCCCTCCCTCTCCGTTGCCACGATCGCCCATACAGGACAGTTTTAATGCAGTTTTAATGTCCCTGGTAGCCTAGTGGCACCCTCCTCCCTTCCATTGCCACGATCCATGGTAAATACCGTACAACATCCCTGGTAGTCCAATGGTACCCCCCAGCCCCGATCGCGGTACAGCACTGTCTGTAAATGCCCTGGTAGTCTAGTAGTCCCCCCCCAACCCATTGCACTGATCTTGGTATCCTCCACAGCGTAAATCCCTGGTGATCAAGTGGCACCCCACCCCTCCCACCCACAGAGAACCCCTTGCCCACCCCGTCCCCCTCATCATCAGCAGATGGACGCAACCCACTCGCATACTGCCCAGCCACCCACCAAATGACAGGTACAGTATGGGCTGTCACATATTTGGGAGCATCTAGTACAGTATGCCCTGCAAGCCCATACTGTACCTGTCATTCAGCAGGTGGCCCGGCTCTATACGGGCAAGTTACAGCCACCTACCAATGATGGGGGGCAGTGGGGTGGACAAGGGATTCTCTGTGGGTGGAAGGGGTGGAAGTGCCACTGGATCACCAGATATTTACACTGTGGAGTGGTACCACGATCACGGCAATGGGTGGAGGGGTGGGGGGACCACTAGACCGCCTGGGCATAAACAGACAGTGCTGTATCACAATCAGGGATGGGGGGTACCACTGGACTACCAGGGATGTTGTACAATATTAACTGGTGATGGCAGCAATGGGAGGGAGAGGGGTGCCGCTAGACTACCAGGGTTGTGTGCTTGGGGATGGTGTTCTGGGTGGGTGGCCCCTGTGTTGCACCTTGCAATACAGCAGCTCGCCTGTGGGTGGCCAGGCTTTGTTCCAACTTTTCCAGGGCTCAACTTTGAGCCCCCCTATGCGGCACACTGCAGGGTTTCACCAGCATAAGCACTGCACATCCCGGGCTGAATACCGGGATGTGCTACATATGCATAGGCACGCCCCCTGTATCTGCCTCACATAAGATTTCATTGTGCCCCAGTGCATCGGGATTTGCACTGCATCGGGCAACCCTTTCAATATCCCACCAGGATGCAATGCACGGTTGCACCGGTGCAACACTGTTGCGCCATGCACAACACCTTCGACTATCCTGGCCAGTCTATCAAGTCATCTGAGCAGACATAAAAAATACATACACTTTGTATTTTAATTACTATATAAAAAAGTTGTGATTGACCCCCCAAAAGTTGCCAAGCCAGACAGTAACAAACTCAGTGCATGCATAACAGATAAGAATGTGATTGGTAGGATAAAAAACACTGAGATAAAACAGTCGAGGAAACAACCAAAAATAGAAAAACACATGGGGTGGGATATTCAGACTGCGCCAGGCAGGGGCGCAAGCCTGGGCGCAGTGCAACTGGGAAGAGCCAGGGCATGGACCAGGCGATATTCAACGGTGCTGCACTATGGCTCAGCACCATTGAATATGGCACTGAGGGTGCACACACTGTGCACGGCGCAGTGGCACTGCACCAGCGCAAGTGGTAGCAGGGGAGCAGGGGCTGCGCCAGTGCAAGTGCAGCTGTGCTAGGAGCAGCAACAGCGATATTCATCCGTGAGCATGCAAATGAGTCCATTATGCATGCAAGGTGCAAATGAGGCCATTTGCATGTCATTATGGCCCATTTGCATGTGATGTGCCGATCCACGTTGACTTGCACCTGGCGCCCTGCCAGGCTGCAGCTGTCAGGGACTGATGCCTTGCTGCCCCTTGGCGGGAGCCACACCTGTTCACCCGATCGCAGGCATGAGTAGACATAGTCCCTGGTGGTCCAGTGGACCACTAACCATTGCCTGATTGCGGGCATAACACATACATCTCCCTGGTGGTTCAGTGGACCGCTAACCATTGCCTGATCATGGACATAACATATATATCCCCCTGGTGGTCCAGTGGACTGCTAACCATTGCCCAATCATGGGCATAAGACCTAAATATTCCAGCTGGTCCAGTGGATAGATCCCCATCGCCCAATCATGAGTGTAACCAACAACTCCCTGGTTGTCCAGTGGTACCCCCCCCCTGCCCACTGGGTCCCCATCCTGCACCCCCCAGTCAGCAGCAGGCAGTAGCTCCTCACCCAAGCAGCCTGGCTGCCTGCTGAATGACAGCGCAATTAGGCTCGCCAATTGGTTCACTGCGCAATAATGGGCATGCAGACCATACTGTACTACACAGTTCAGAATCATGAATGAGTGCTCATTCATGATTCGGACAGTGTAGGCTGTATGGTCTGCATGCTCCATTGGCCCACGCAGTGGGCCAATTGGCATACAGCCCTACTGTATGCTGTCAGTAGGCAGGCAGCTGGGCAGCTTGTGGGTGGGGAGCTGCCACCCACCGCTGACTGGGGGGGTGCAGGGTGGTGGGGGACTCAGTAGGCGGGTGGGGGCGTACCACTGGATCACCAGGGAGTTGTCAGTTACGCCAGCGATCGGGCGATGGAGATTGCTCCACTGGACCACCAGGGATATTTAAGTCTTATGCCCACGATCGGGCACTGGATAGTGGTCCACTGGACCACCAGGGATATTTATGACATATGCCCATGATCGGGCATAGGGGGTTCGGGCCACTGGACCACCAGGGATATATACGATGATTGCCTGCGATTGGGTGTGGGGGGGCATGTGGCCCCCTGGGCAGGGGGCACATGGACTGTGTCCTGGGGGGTTGGGTGGCCACTCACTGCAGGCGGCTGCCATGTTGTGCCTTACAATATGACAGCTCATCTGTGGGTGGCCAGGACTTGCTCCTGGTTTCACCAGGCACAACATTGTGCCCCCCTAAGTGGCGCAAGGTGGGTATGTGCCAGCATATGCGCCGCACATCCCGGGCTGAATATCAGGATGTATCGCATATGCATGGGCATGCCCCCTGAACTTGCACCACATACATTACTGGTGCACCCCAGCACATTGGGGGTTGCGCAGCACAACCTGCCCCTTTGAATATCGTGCCTGGGTGCATTGGTGGGATGCGCATGGTGCAACCCTGTTGCGCCATACACAACCCCTTTGAATATCCCACCCATTGTTTTTCTTTGGTTTCCATGAAATACTTAAGGAATTGTAGGAAAAAAATGCTACAAATGTTCTATGTCCAACACAAACAAATGTTTTGAGTAATAAAACATGAAAAAACCTCAAGAATATGATGGGTGGAAACAATTGCATATATTTTTCTACAGCAATTAAAATTACACACAAATAAAATCTTAAGAAAATTATGTCTCATCTCTTGATTTTGCAGGGCCCACAGCAGAAAGTTAGGACTGACATCCTGCTTTGTACAGGGCTGGATGGGCCCTGCATGTCCTGCTTTGTTGTGCAGGGGCTGAAAGGCCTTTCATGAAGCAAATTAAAACTCACCTTCTGCTTCAGGCCATGTGTGGATCATGTTTAGACTCTACTTTCTTAAAAAATATGGACACTTACTGCAGAAAACTACAGTACATTAACGTCATATTAGTTTAATACTGTTTCTTGTCCCATGGATTGTATGGAATTTTATTATATGCATGGAAACTTTATTTACATTATTTATCAAATAATGGCTTGTGCTCCACAGACTGTATGGAATTGTATTATATGTATGGAAACTCCTTTTGTATTGAAATACTATACTTTACACAGCACCACATTGAAAGCAGGACTACTGGTCCTAATGATGTGATTGTCAACTGCTTTCCTATATAAAAATAAAGATTGTACTACTACTTAATGCATACATTGGGCTCTATGCACAAATGTGTGTGAAATGCATGGTAATGCAATGTATACGTGGTGCACAGCTGTGTGGTGTGCAGGACCACTGGAACATGCAGCATGCATGAAGAGAAACGCGGCCTGCACAGTGGCAGTGGGTGGCACCATGGAAGGCACTGAGTGGAATGAGCAGGAAACAGAGAACCGGCCAAGCCACATGGCCCCGCCCCGTGACCACATCATAAAAGAATATACACACCACCCATTGCGTGGACATGGATGTGAATGCTGAATGCATTGGAGGAGAACGCATGGATGGCAGAACCAAGGGAGAGCACGGAGCATGGTGCGCACAGCAACATGGAGGGAGAGCAAGAGAGGCAGACAGTGCGGCCGGCACCCAGAGGCGCCCATAGCAGTGGAACCAGATGTTTCTGGTCATAGAACTTCACCACTGCATAGGTAGCTACAATGGTCAGTGATATCAGTGCCAACCATGACGGGCTATATGGTGCACTTGCCCCAGCCACCCCCAAGGAGGTGAAGGCACACCTGTGGCTGGGTGTGCAGGCTGCCGTGAACTCCACAGGGCCAGATGCCAGGACAATAATGGTGATCAAGCACAAGTGGCAGGACCTTTGAACAGCCATGAAGAAATGACTGGGTGCCACAGCAAGTGAACAGCATGGCACAGGTGGCAGATCACCTGCAGCAGACACACAGCTCACACTGACAGAACAGATGGTAGTGGACACACTAACTGCCGTGAGCATCCACGGGGTGGATGAGGGCATGGACACACCGGCTGGTAGGTACTACACACACACACACACAGCATGCCCTGATATGGGACAGGCAGATTGCACAATGGCTAACGAGATTTTGTTGTGCTGACACAGCAAGCCAGGGAAGGCAGACATGGTGGTGGTGTGCCGGCAAAACCGCCGCACACCACAGACACAAGGTGAGGACAGCCGAGAGAGGACAACACCGCAGGTAAGTATAAGGTGGGTACAGTCACGGACTCAGGCCAGTCACAATGAGCAGTGCAGGTAACACAACCTCCCATTCACCCCCCCACAGGGTGAAGACTGGCAGCGGAGCCAGTGCTGCTGGACATAGCAGACAACACCACTGCTGCACCCAACAGTGAGGATGTGGAGACCCCTATGGAGTCTTTGGTGATGATGGTGATGAGGAGTCCCAGGATGTGACGCAGAGCAGCCAACTGGCAATGGAAACCCAAGAACCATGGCCCACCTATGACCAGGGCACACATGGGCAGACAGCAGCAGAGCAGGGTGTCGGGGTGCACACTGCAGCCAGTGCGGGTGTTGACAGTGGTGATGAAGGCACGTCAACCCAACTGACATGGTGTAGCAGGGCAACATGGTCCATGGCAATACTTGATCCACAGTACCATGAACTGTGGCAGCTCAAGCCTGACCACCTTGAGGCCCAGCATTGACACATGGAGGCACTTGTAATGCTCACCAGCACCGTCATCGCCATGGGGCATAACATAGTGTGGATAGCAGGGACTCAGGAGAATATGGGGAACACCAGCACAAGCTGGGGAACACCACCATGGTACCCCATCAGAGTCCCGAGCCCAGCACATGGGACAGCAGAACGTGTGGCCACTGATGATGTGATGTGCATGCGGGGGAGCCATAGGCATGGGCACAGGGTGGCATCATGGTCCAGACATGAAGGCGCACAGCATGAGCACCAACATCACCGAGACCATCAGTCATGGGGACAGTCAGCCAAGAGATGGATGCAGAGACATCCTGGACATGGAGGGTGCCTCTAAGTTAGACACTGTGACCGCCTCTGACACACAGGCCACAGCACAGCACTATGGCCATGGTGGCAGGGCACTGGGGCACACATGCAGGTGGGAGACATGGGCCATGGCATGGGAAAAGGCCGCTCCATATGGGGCTCCACGGACATGAGCAGACAGAATTGTGGTGCCCCAGCATGAGCAAGTATGATGCATGATGGGGCATGGACACACACACACACACACGGACACACAGTCACATGCACATGGACACACACACACACACGCACACACACACTGGCACTGTAGTCAGACATGGAATGACACAGGGTGATGGGGGCACAGTCCATCGAATGCACAAAGACAGGCATACAGGGGTCAGGGGAGGTGGGCGGACCCCTGTCCGGCTGGCTACCTTGCCGTGGTACAGGGGCTTAACGCAGTGACACTGGTGCCCTGCCACTAAACACCAGCCACAGTGCCCAGCACCACTCGCATGCACCATAGCCACAATGGGGATGGTGTGTACCCTCAGTCGTGCCCCATCATCGAGTGCACGCTAGACAGTGTGGTGACACACTGGGCTGTGTGCTGTCCTGGATGTCATCACACCAGTCAATGGTCCAGTATGGCCACCTGGGGTGCAGGTTTTTTTTTTTGGGGAAATTTAAGTTTATTGGTTTTACAAATGACAACCCATAAGACATAACAGATACACAATTCTCAGAAAATACATGGTATAACAGAGAAAGAAATGAAAACAAACAGCCCCCATCCCCACCTCACCCACACCAGTCCATCCCCCACACCACCCCATATCCCTCCACCCTCCCATCCACCCGCCACCTCCCCCCCCCAAAACCCCACCCCCACTCCTTCCACCCGCCCAAACTGAGAGTGTGCCAGGCAACCATTTTATCTGAGCTGGATATTTACATAGTAACCATTCAGAAAGTGCTCCACCCCCAAAAACAGGAGATGCAAATAGCGATATATGATAAACACAAGATACCATCGCGGGTGTCAGGCAAGAGGTCAAGAACTCATTGATGCAGATATAATGCATGCAGCTTACCCCATTTTTTCTGAAACAGATCCATACGGTTGTGCAAGCTAGCTACCAGATTTTCGGTATTAAGGTAGGCAGAAAGCTCAACCAACCATTCAGCATAGGTCAGTGCCAATTGATCAGTCCAATGTCTAAGGACCAGTCTCTTGACCGCAATGGACACCAAAGCTATGTGATACCGGCTGCCCACACTATCTATGTTAGCTTAGTCACCCAGAATACAGATCTCGGGTGAAAAAGTCTG
The DNA here is from genome assembly GCA_016271365.2 of Neoceratodus forsteri. Lineage (NCBI taxonomy): Eukaryota > Metazoa > Chordata > Ceratodontiformes > Ceratodontidae > Neoceratodus > Neoceratodus forsteri. The sequence goes on along the minus strand of CM057451.1, from coordinate 315,019,624 downwards.
AGAGACCTAGTAAGGGGTCTAAGTTATCCCGAATAGAGGACCACAAGGGGGCGACTATACTATAAAACTAGAAAATATGTAGAGAATCCCCTTCACCCTGCATACATCTGGAGCAAAGAGAAAGGGGAAGTCTCTTAAGTTGAAAGAGCTTTTAAGGAGTATAATACATGTTATTCACTATATAGTATTGGGTAAGCCTGAATCTGTCCTGAGTGTGATATTTGTGGAGGTCCTTCCAGATGCGAGACCAATTCAGGGTGGACTCAGGAAACAGAGAAGGCCAGATACTAGAGCCCCCAACAGGTTCCGAAAATTTGTAGTTTAGAAGAAAAGAGTATATTAATGAGATGGAATGCGCTTGGAAGCAAGGGTTATTATTTGAGAAAGGAAGGGGTAGACTACCGGCTCATTAAAAAGAGTGCCAAATTTCCCAGCAATGAGATGTCTCAATTGGTAAACTTTGAAAATCTTAGTATTAGGAATAGCATGTTTATCAAGTATGTCCACCGAAGGAAGGAGGGATCCTTGGTCGTAGAAGTGCTCCAGGTGAGTCTTTAATTTGTGGAAGCCACTCGGGAGTGATCATTGAGTTACCCAGCTTAATATTGGGATTAAGCATAACCAGTTGACCCAGATCCCGCCCAGGAAAAATATTAACAAAACGCAAACATTGGAAAAGGGACTTAAGGGATACAAGAATCGTACGATCAGCTATCCACTGTGAAAGTACGGGGCCGGTATAAAAAAGAGCATAGGGATCTATCTTAGCTTCCGAGAGGATCGACTTTTCAATTTGGAGCCAAACTGGGCAAGAGGAGTCAGGGTTAGCAGGGAGCCATCTCCCTAACTTAGCAAGATGGGCCGCCCAGTGATAGAGCAAAAGGTTGGGAAGCCGAAGGCCGCCCTTATCCTTAGGAAGGGATAGTTTAAGAAATGACCGCCGCACTCCTTTTCCTCGCCAGACAAAATTTGAGAACATCACATGGAACTGCTGGAAGTAAGAAATAGGCAGCCAGAGATTTAGTAAATTGAGGGGTAGAAGATACGGGGAAGAACGTTCATTTTAATAATATTAATCCGGCCCCAGAGGGAAATAGGAAGGGTAGACCACCACAACAAATCTTGCTGGATGAGGTTTTTAAGATCATCTAGATTAAGCTTCTTAAGAAGAGAAGGATCCGTTGAGAAATGGATCCCTAGGTATTTAATCGATCTAGGAGACCATCTCATACCAAAGATGGCGAGATCCTGCTTATACGTATGGGTGTTTAGTGGAAAACTTCAGATTTAGAAATATTCAGTCTATATTGAGAAAGGGCACCGTATTGTCTGATGATGTCCAGTGCAGATCTTAGGGAATCAGCAGGGCATTCAACATGCAGGAGTATATCATCTGCATAAGCAGAGCGAACTAGCTCCTGTTGGCGCACCAAGCAACCTTTGATGAGTGGAGAGGATTTAAGCTTAATAAGAAGGGGTTCCAAATATAAATTAAATAAAAAGGGTGAAAGAGGGCAGCCTTGCCTAGTACCGGTATATAACCGAAACAGCGAAGAAAAAACTCCATTACAGTATATTTTGGCCGAAGGAGAGTTGTAAAAGATCTGGACCCACTTTAGAAAGGAACTGAAAATCCATCCCAGTCATTACAGCCCAAAGAAAGGACCAATCCACCTGGTCGAAAGCCTTCTCTGCATCTAACGAAACTAGGGCCATAGGGAGTTGAGATGCCCGAGCGTACTGAGAGATGTGAGAGAGAGTTCTTAAATGGTCTGATGGGGATCTAGAATGCACAAAGCCAACCTGTTCTGGACTAAGTAAGTGAGTCCAGACTTTTTTGATCCTTTCAGCCAAGACTTTAGAGAGGATTTTCATATCGTAGTTTTGAAGAGATATGGGTCGATAGCTCGCCGGATCCGTAGGGGTTTTACCAGGCTTGGGAATTAAAATAATGGTGGCTTTGAGAAGAGTAGAGTCTATGACACAAGAAGAGGAAAGATATTCATAAAGTTTGAGAAGTAAGGGAGCAAGATCTTTGGAGAAAACCTTATAAAAATTGGCAGGAAACCCATCTGGACCGGGTGCCTTATCCGAAGTCATAGAAGCGATGACCTTCTCTATCTCACCCAGATAGAAAGAGGCAGTCAAGATTTCTTTGAGAGGCGACAGAAGCTGAGGGGATATCGATATCAGCTAAGTATGCTGTAATGTCCGAGAGGGAGGCAGGAGATAAGGCAAACTATACAAATCCTTGTAATAATTTTCAAAATTTGCACAATTCTCTGGGAGAGGTTTCTATGGAGCCAGTGGCTGCTGCAGGTCGGGATTATTCTGGAACCTTCCAATGTATGAAGGCGCGAGAGCTAAAAGCCCTCCGCCTTTCCCATGATCAATGTACCTAGCTTGGGTTTTAACAAGGCAGTACTGCTCTTTTCTTTTAGGAGGTCAGTGTATTCATTTTTGCCAAAAAGGCTTCCAAAGAGGATAGCTGAGAGGCCGGAGAGTGGGCAGCTTCTAATTCTTTGATTTTATTCACTATGAGAATGCCCGCCGCCGGGCTTTCTTCTATGAGGCTAACTTAATTAGCCTCCCTGAGATAACGCTTTAAGGAACACCCAGATAATATCAAACTCGGTAGAGCCAAGGTTATCCGCCAGGAAAAGAGAAATCAAGGATCTTATTTGCTTCACCGTGTGAGGATCCTTAAGTAACTGGGTATTAAACCTCCAGGTAGTATCCCGGTGGAACTCAGGATCCGGAGAAACTTTAATCCAAACTATTGCATGATCAGAGAGAATGATCAGCTCAATGCCAGACTGGAGGAGGCCCGGAAGGAGAGTTTTACTAAGCAAGATATAATCTATTCTCGACCACGATCCATGGGGTTGGGAAAAAAATGAGAAGGCCCGGAGAGAGGGGTTAGAGAGTCTCCAGGGATCGCACAGTCCTAACATCTGTGAGAAATCATGCAAAGCCCTTTGCGGCTATGTAAGGGGCCGATAACCTTGGGGGTCCCTATCCAGGAAGTAAGAAGGCGAAACATTCCAGTCCCCCAGAATAAGTTAAGTAGGAAGCAGAACACTAATTTTATCAGCTAGAGTCATAAAAAATCAGGGTTTCCAACGGGACCATAAATTGAGCTTAAGACTACAGTGTTCCGTTAAGAGTGCCTTTAACCAAAACAAACCTCCCATCTGGGTCCTCCACTACCAAGTCTCCTCATAAACAAGACGTGCTTTTTGATGAGTATAGCTACCTTTTACTAAAATTAGATCCACCTCGCCACATAAATCTGTGAAAAGCCAGATCGAGATAACCATTTAACCTCCGACTGTTTAGGTGGGTTTCCGAAGAAATAGTATGTCTATTTTCAACAAAGTACAATGATTAAAAACCTGAGTTCTTTTGACCCTTTCCCTGAGCCACAAGACATTCCATGATGCTATTTTAATAGCACCTGTAGCCATTTTAAAAACAATGTGAAAGGGGGGCAGGTACTAAGACATCCAGAAGTGAAACAGAGATAAAGGCACACTTGAACCCCAAAATCCCATCCCCCAGAGCCTGCCAAGAAATATCCATTAAGGGTAGCAACAATCTGAAAAGATTAACCACATTTAAGATACAGTCATACAAATATGAGACTTGGCAGGCCAACTCCTCCCCCCCCCAGATGCCCTCCCTAAACCCAACTAAACAACTATGTACAACATGGTACCAGAACTGGGAAACGTCAGGATCAACATGAAAGATCCAGAGTTCTGGAAACCACTCCCTCAATGCGAATCCAGAACATCCCAACACACAGGGACCAGCTGAAAGAAGGAGATGTCTGGAGTCTGTCCCACTGGAAAGGAAATCATTCCTAACCCACACAAGAAAACCCAGCAGGAACCCTGCTGATGGGGCTGGATTGGCGAAACCCCCTTCCATAGGCTCGCGACTCAGCTACCTCGAGAAGCAGGGCCCAGGAATCGCCCCCCCACCAACCAACTGCCTATTCTACAAAAGACACTATAACAGCTAGCGATCCATTTGGTTACAACTCCTTCCATTTAAAACAAGAAAGAAAACATCCAAAAGAGAGGTTTCACTACTCACCCCCTGGAGTAGACAGGAAAAGGGGAGCACCAAATGAGCAGGATAAGCCATAGAGTTGGAGGCTTATCATCAACCAGATCGCTATTGTTTCCTGGGGGCACTACATGGTGACAGGACCAAACAGGGTCCTGCACCTAAAACCGGTACCCCTGGGAATCTCCACCCCTGATACACAGTTCCGGGAAGAGACCGAAGGTCCCGCTATTGCGGCGTAATTCGACCCCTGCTCAGCCTGCTAGGATCTCGCACAAAGCAAAAACCTGAGGATTGGCCAAGGCAGGTAAGGGCATCAGAATCAGCCAGGGAAAAGGTAGCAGGGGACCAGGATGCATACCAAAGGAGATCAATAAAAACAAAAGATCTTTTAGAAACTAAGTGAAATCAAACACCCCACAGACATAATGTCCACTACACATTTCAACCATTTAACTTGAAAAGATCGGAAGCCTGGGGCAAGGTCTTTGTGGGCCGATCTGGAGAGTCAAAACTGTGGGTAGTACTGCCAACGGAGACCTTGAGGGTAGCGGATACACCATCCTGAAAGGAATGGACGCGCAATCAGCTTCTGGACTGTTGGGTGGAAAGCGCCCCTTTTCATTCTCATTTCTTGGGGAGATCCTGAGCGACACGTAGTTTAGCTGACCCCCATGTAATCACCTGCAGCTCTCGGGATTTACTGAAAATGTGCTGTCTCTCGATATAGCTCAGGAGTTTTATAATTATAGGTCGTGGGGGTGAGCCAGGTGGTGGTCGAGGCCTCAACGACCTGTGTGCCCTCTCAAGGTGGTAGCTTGGGTTGATCGGTGAGGGACCAACTATTTTAGTAAGAAACCGCTGCAGAAAAGCCATCAGATCCGGCCCCTCTTCCAAGTCCGGCAGGCCCAAGATGAGGAGGTTATTTCTTCGGTTGCGGCCCTCCAGGTCCTCAGTTTTCAGTTGGAGTTTCCGCACCTGTTGGGCCAGCCCAGACGTCTCTGCTTCAGCCTTCGCCCTCCACTGCTCCAAGGAAAAGATCCTGGCCTCCGAATCCGACACCCTCTTGGTAAGGGAAGAGAGGTCCCCACGTAGCGATTTCAACTCAGCTGTGATGTCCTGGAGGATACTCCTTATTGGGGCCAGCTCCTGCATAAATTTATCCTCTGTAAGGAGACCTGATGGCTGAGACTTGTCTCCGATTTTCTCAGACCCGACACTTTTTCCGTGACTTCTTGGTAGTTTTTCGGGGTCGCAGGCGGCGTGTGCTTGATCGCGGCCTGTTTTTTATCCACCTCCATCTCCTCGCAGAATCAAGAGATCTAGCAGGATTCACACCCGAGGGTCAATAGTTGGAGCATGGGCGATCTAATAGTTGCGATCTGGCTAAATTAGTGGTCCAAGGATCGCAGATTATGGCAGTTAGGACGGTTGGAGGAGAGAGCTCTAAGCCCCTGCTGCCATTCAGAAAGCTGCCATCACGTGACTCACCTGGGGTGCAGGTTGTCATGGTTGACAGGGCTAGCATCTGAAGGTCCCATTCATGACCGCTGCATGTGCAGCATGGCTTGCGACTGTCTCTTGGCTGCACACCGGGTCATCGGCAGGCTGATCTGGTGGCATGTCATGTGAATGGTAATCAGGCATTGGCACACCATGGTGCATGGCCTTATTGTGCAGCATCACGCAGACTGTGAACACACTGCAGGCACGTTGCAGACTCAGCATCATCGTTCCTCTGGTGTGGTCCAGGCATCTGAAGCGCATCTTCAGGAATCTGATGCTCCTCTCCACAATGGTTCTCATCCGATGGTGTGCTGTGTTGAAGGCCACCTCTGAAGCATCCACAGGCACCAAGTAGGGTGTCAGCAGGTATGGGCGCAGTGGATATCCACTGTCACCTGTGGGGAATGGGGAGAGGTTAGTCAAGGAATGGGCATGCTGGAGACAGACCTATAGGGGCACAGTACACCAACCCAACAGCCACCCTTCCATGTGACCTGCACCAGGCCATGCACCAAGCCCCCAATGCATCCAATATATAGAAGTCATGGCATGACCCAGGAAACCTTGCATACACATCGGTGAACAAGTATGCTGCATCACACACAACCTGGCAGTTGATGCTATGGAAGCCTTTGCGGTTGCGTTAGGCCTCCTTGGTGAGCGAGGGTGTTGGGATGCTGATGTGCATTCAATCCACAGCACCAATCATGTTTGACATGCTGTGCAATGTGTAGAATGCCTGCTTCATGGCCCGGACCTCCCCATCTGTCATCTGGAGGCATATGTGTTCCCATGAATGCTCTAACAGTGCATCCATGACCTGTGCCAGTGCCCTAGACACAGACGACTGACTCACTCCGATACCATCACCGTGATGTGCTTGAAGAAACCCGTTGCATAGTATTCCAGTGCACACATGACCTTGGTCTCGATGGACATGGCCATGGAGTGTTGTGTCCAAGGACTGACACAGCCATGGACTAGGTCACACAGTTGTATGACCATTGGCCACGGAAGCTGGAAATGTTCCATGCAGTGTGTCACATAGCAGATGACTGTCCATGTGTGGATGGAATACACGCGCCCGTGGCCATGGTCATCTACCCCCTGCATGCCCCACATTCCGCAGGTAAACATTCAGGAGCAGTCCCGGGCACATTTTGCCAGCATTCAGGATATGGACTGTACAAGGGACAGCACCCGATTATGGTGTCACATGGGTTATGCAGTGCACGGGATAACAGTGGTGCACCTCTGTCTGCAAATGCACCATGCATGTGGTGTGGAATGCCATGCCACAATCCCTTGCTTGACTATGTCAGCACTGCCCAAGTCTGCCAGGCATGTGCTGGTTGGTTCCCACCTCCAGGCACACGTGTGCTGCTGCATGGTATCACATGATGGTGTGCACATGGCCACCGTTATGTGACAGGTACAGGCCATGTGGACCATGAGGGCCATGCCAGTCACTTGGGCATGGCTACACCCCCATCAGTGGCTGCTATGCGGCAGCCACCCAATGACTGTGGGCAACGTATGGCAGTGTCAGTGCATGGCTGCAGGCATCATGGCATAGGGGTGTACACAGGCTGCCATGGTGCACCCCCACCACACATGGGCTGTCTGCACCACCTGCCATAACTGTGCATGTGTGCTGGTTGTTAAATCCGTGGTCCACATGTGCACTGCACCTTGCAGCTGCCATTCAGTCCCATGGTGCACTGTTGCCCCATGGGGCCTGTTGTACTGTCCAGGAACATGCACCAGTCTGCACAGGTATGTCTGTGCCCTTGCCCTACATAGCCATGTGCCCTGCCATGCATGACACACTGCAGACCTCTGTAGCATGGGGCCCTGTATGCCACCAACCTGCTGTCCTGCTCAGTGTGATGTCATGTGGCTGCATGCCGACCTGCATGGTGTTGTCCGCAGCATGCAAGGTTGGTGGCATGGGCCAGCCATGTGGGGGGGTGGCACAAGGTACCTGCCACAACATGCACGTGTGTGTGGCACATGTGGTTCTGCTTGGCATATGCACACCCAGCACAGGCTTGCTATTTAAGTGGTACAGCCTTGTCTCTTCACGTTGCACCAACACCATGGAGTGTTACCCACAGGACCTCTGGCTCATTGCCGAGCATGAGTTCTCGGACAGTGGTGGTTACGGAAATCTCTGAGCCGCACAGGCCTTTCTGCCAGTAAGTGTATAACACAGGGGTCATGTTCCTGTTGCTGGGCAGTGGTGGGGATTCACTTCAGGTCACACCTGTTTGCTGAACTGCATTCTGCTTTGCTGTCCCCCTCCCCTCCCCCTTGCAGGACTCCACAGGGATGCCGAGGAGGATTGTGCTATGGTAGCAGCTGCAGCAGGATGGGGCAGCAGTCATGGTGATGATGCCTAGGGCACAGTACCATATGCAGTGGGTGAGCAGGATGCCGAGTTACCTCTGGAGGCCTGTGGTGGGAGGCGCACTCCACTACGAGGGTAAGCAGGGTGATGCAGAACCAAGGTCCCTGCGGCGGGTCACGGTTCCATCTCAGGTAGGTGTCCTTCATCTGTTCATCATCGTGCACCTCTGTTGTTTACCTGTTCATTGAGGGGTTGGCCCATTGTATGGGAAGCTGCATGCCTCGTGTGTCCGGGCTGGCAGCGTGTCTGCCTCGGTCCCAGGGGGTGTGTGAGATGCACCTCTGTGTGTACAGTCATTGCAGGGTGGGTGGGTAACCAGACTCCTGCACATGGTACTTACTGTCTTGTTCTCTCCACAGCACCACAGTGGACGCATCATACACCTTGTGCTGCAGTGGGTGGAGTGGCTGATGCCTGCGGAGGAGTGTAGCAGCAGCAGCAAGGGGGAATACTGTCCTGCAGTGATGGCACCGGGTCATGCGGTGCAGCATGGCCCATAGAGGACTGCTCAGGCCCTGGTGTGGCTGTCTGGATGTGCTGCCACACAGTGAGCGGGACTGACATTGGGGTGTCAGGAGGGATTCATGTCACTATGTCGTTCCATTGTCTCTGCTGTTGTAATAAACATTTGTCTGCGATTCCATGTCTGTTCACTGCCTCGTGTGTGTTTGTGAGTGTGTGTGTGTGTGGGGGGGGTGCCTGCAGTGTCATTTGACCTCCAGGCCTTTGGTGGCTACCTGTCCTCTTGATGGTGTCAGGAGGGGTGATCTGCAGTGGCAGTCACCTGCTGGGGGTGGCCGCAGTGGCGTTCGGCGGCCGGGCAGTGTTCAGTTCATAATCTGGATACATCTGCATGTCTTGTGTGCTGCTGGACACCAGTTCTGCGAGGTGTAGAGTACTTTACAGGGCTATGAGGCCATCTGCAGGGCACTGCTTTTGATGGACATGCAGTGGTTATACTGGCCAACAGGGCTTGACAGCTTCCCAATGAATTGCATTACCCTGCTGGTTGTCGCAGATATGATGCACTGGTGGTTTGGGTTGGCTGCACCGCCTTCTGGGGGCACTGGCACTGCTCTGCCATTCTGCAGGTGTACAGTACCTGTCTGCTGCAGTGGCATCCTATGCCATGTGTGTTGCCCATGCCAGGGTTTCGTGATGCATGGGCACTGTTTCCAGCAGCTGCTGCGGCATGTGGGGGCATACGTGGTTGCTAATCCATCTGGCGACCTGCACACTATGGAGCAGTGCTGCCACGCATGGCCATATATGTTGGGTGCTTGCTGCATGGCCTGTGGGTGGTTGGCTGTCCATGGTGGCATGCTCGCAGCAGGGTCATGTCTCTGCACACTGATATGGGTCTCTCTTGCTGCTGTTTGCTGCTGTTTGGGCTTCTGCCTACGCGGCTGTTTATGGCTGCCCCTGGTCACGCGTAGTTGTGTGTGCATGTGGCACATGTATGTATGCCTATACACGTTCGTGCATGGCCTGAGTGCTCCACTGCATGACTGGTATGCGGCTTCTCCTCTGCATAGCTGGCATGTGGGCAGGCTGCATAACTCTTCTTTGCCAACCTGCACGGTGCCTCGTGCGCACATCGTGCATGCCGCTCCTGCCTTGTGTGCATGCACGTGGAGCATATCCATTCCTGCTGGCTAAGCACACGCCCTGTACATGCTGCATGGGCTTTGTGCCTGGGGCCCCCTATGATTACAAAGCCACAAAAAGGAAGCAGAATATGAAGCATAACTTGCTATGCACAGGGCCTGCAACCTGTGGGCCCAACATAACGCAGTAGTTACAGTATTTTACTGTATGTCATAACTTGCTCCATGCAGGGCCCTGCAGATCCTGTGTGAAGCAGGACATGAGTAATAAAGGAGTTACACTATGGTTATTGTTTTAGAATGTTACATGTTTTTTTTCATGTATGACTTAATTGTAGTACAAAATGCATGCATTTTTTAAATCATGTTCATGGCTGTGTTTTCTGTTTTGTGACATTAACTATTTTCTTCATGTAGGAGTTGTTACATTTTTAGTGATTTTTTTTGTTCTTGACTTTTTTCTTGTAGTTTTCACATCATGCAGATGCACGATATGCAATGCACCACTGAGTTTGTTAAAGTCTGTCTCAACAGGGGTCAACCTTAACATGTTTTTGCACTAGCTATCAGGACAAGTTGATTCAAAATTGCACTAGTTCACAGATGGTTGCACTAGCCCACAATTATAATAGTACATTTTCATCACTTCTATAGGAAAAATGCAAGCCAAGAAATACTATGAATATTGCACATTTATCCTGCTCCCACATTGCTTCCAGCTCCAGCAGAAAAAAAGATTGCAGCGCCATCACACACAGTGCACCCCTATGGTTTTGTACCATGGCCCCCTCATTTCCTTTTTCTGTCTCTCCCCACCAAACCAGAGGATATCAAAACAGCAAATGTTCAATCAAGCAGTCCTAGCTCTGCACACATAATAGATGACATCATAGAAACATAGAAACTGACAGCAGATAAGGGCCACCTGGCCCATCTAGTCTGCCCGTAAACTCTTGCACTGGATTACTGCTTCTGACCCACCCGCTGCTGTACCTCTATGGTTCCCCTATGCCTTTCCCAAACATGCTTGAATCCATCCACTCAGCTTGTTCCTGCCACCTCCTGAGGCAGATTATTCCATACATCCACCACGCTTTCTTTGAAAAAGAACTTCCTCACATTCCTTATTAACCTCCCACCTTCCAATTTCATATCATGCTCCCTCGTTCTTGTGCTCCTCCTGTATTGGAAAATGTCTCCCCCCTGCACCTTGTTTATACCCTTGAGGTACTTGAATGTTTCTATCATGTCCCCTCTTTGCCTCCTCTCTTCCAGCGAGTAACTTTTAATTTTATTCTGTTTCTGCACCGCCCCTCAGGGAACTCTCTCTGGCTTCCTCCATCATCTGGGCTCTACCTTCCACCTGAGACACACTCCTCCTCTCCCCTTGCTCTACCCGACATGTCCCCCAGCTCTGAGCCCCCCAGTAAGGGGCTGCCCTATCAGCTCAGGGTGCTCTATCTACAGTAAAGAGTGTCAGGCTGAGTGGGACATGCAGCAGAGAGGAGGGTATCCAGTATTGGGAGTGTGGTCCAGGGCGGAGGTGCTTTCTCCTATCCCCAAGGATGGAGATTTTTCTTGTTTCTCCCCAGGAGTGCAGCGTGCAATTATGCCTGCGCATGGCTACCCTGCTGGCATCTGCTGCACTCCTCCCTTACATCAGCTAGTGATCCTGCAGTACCCCAATGTCCATCAGGGGTGCCAGGACACCGGGCATCCCTGGATTCCACCCCAGGGAGAGGAGAGAAGTCCTACAGATGCTCAGCCCTCTCCTTCCCCCCCCTGCTGACCCACGGCTACCCAAGTCCATCACCGAACCTGGGTCACTGGTGTGGTGCAAGGTGTTGCATCCAGCACCTCAACCCTCAGCTCCACTGGGCCGGCTCAGGGAGTATATATTGAGGGCCCCTTAATCTCTCCTCATAAGTCTTGTGTTGCAAGCCCTGTACCAGCTTAGTAACCCTTCTCTGGACTATCTCCAGCCTGTTAATACCCTTATGAAGGTGCGTCCTCCAGAACTGCACACAGTATTTCATGTGAGGCCTGACCATTGGTTTATATAATGGCATCACTACCTCCCTCTTTCAGCTGGTGATACCCCTGCCTATACACCCCAGCATGCCACTGGCCCTCCCAGCTGCCTTAGCACTTTGTTTTGACATTTTCTAGTTGTCTGAAATAATAACCCCCAGGCCCCTTTCCTCCTTTGTTACTGTCAGCAACTCCACCCCATCCTGTAGCTTTGCCCAGGGTTTCTGTGACCCAGGTGCAAAATGTTGCACTTTTTTGAATTCAGCTTCAGTTGACAGTTCTCAGACCATTTTTCAAGCTTCTCCATGTCCCTCCTCATTTTCTACACCCCCACTGGGGTATCCATTCTGTTACAGATCTTGGTGTCATCTGCAAACAGGCAGACCTTCCCCTCCAGACTTTCTGCTATATCACTAGTGAAGACATTGAGCAGGACTGGCCCCAGGACTGATCCCCGAGGCACCCCACTGGTCACCCCCCTCCCCAAACTGCACCCCATTTATCATCACCCTCTGCCTCCTGTTAGGCAATTTCTAACCCGGTTTACCACCCTGTCCCCCATGCCCAGCCTACCCAGCTTGTTTAACAGCCACCTATGTGGGACGGTGTCAAAGGCTTTGCTGAAATCAAGGTAAGTGACGTCCACTGTCCCACCCTGATTTACTTCCTTTGTCACCCAGTCAAAGAACTCAACCAGATTTGTCTGCCATGACCTCCCCACTGTGAATCCGTGTTGCCTATGGTCCTGGGCTCTGAAGGGCTCTAGATGCCCCACTATCCTTTCTTTAAGCAGTGTCTCCATGATCTTCCCCACTACTGAGGTGAGTCTGACCAGCCTATAGTTCCCCACCTCCTCCCTGCTGCTGGATTTGTGTATACAGACCATATATGCCCTCCTCCCATTCTCTGGTACCACCCCTGTGTTGAATGACTCGGTGAACATGGCTGCCAGAGGTTGTGCTATCTCCCTTTTGCAGTTTTCTTAATATTCTTGGGTGTATGCCATCTGGTCCCATTGCTTTGTCCACCTTCAATTTAGTGAACTCCTTCAGGACTCTCCCCTGTGAATGGACTATTGTCCACCTCTTCACCCCCTTGGCATCTGCTGTACTGGTGTGGACCCCTGCCCCCCCCCCTTCTGTGAATACTGAACAGAAATATTTTTTCAGTATTTCTGCCATTTCCATGTCACTCTCCTTGCATTCCCTCCCTCTCCCTCTCCAATGATCCTTGTAATTCCCTCCTTGTTTTTCCTCCTTTCACTGATGTACCTGAAGAATGTCTTGTCCCCTTTCTTAACTGACTGTGCTAAACCTCCCTCAGTCCATGCCTTTGCTCTCCTTACTGCCTTTCCTGCTTCCCTTAGACACTTACGTACTCCTTCCTGTCCTCCTCCTATAGGGTATCCTTATATTTCCTGAACCCTTTTCTTTTTGCCCTGACCTTTACTGCCACATCTCTCGAGAACTACATGGCTTTCTCCTTCTCTTGCCTTTGGATTCCAATCTGATGCATTGGTTTGTTACTGCCAGTAAGGCTTCCTTCAGAAGCTTCCACTGTTCTTCCACTCCAACTTCTGTCTCCGTTCTCTCCAGGGCTCTTTTGATACCCCTCCCCATTTCAGCGAAGTCAGCATTTTTGAAATCCAAAACCTTTGTCCTAGTATGACTTGGGTGAGTCTCTATCCCTATGCTGAACAATACAATGTAGTGATCACTGGATCCCAGTTGCCCTTCTACCTGGGCATCTGTGATTCGAGCTCCATTGGTCATTACTAGCTCTAGAATTGCCCTGTCTTTGGTGGGATCAAGATCAAGCTGCCTGAGTCCAGCCTCCTGGAGTGAATCAAGGATGCCTCTGCTTCTGGCTGAAGCAGCTACACTGGTGTTCCAATCCAACTCCGGTATATTGAAATCCCCCATCAGTAGAATTTCACCTTTCATTGCCATCATGTGTATTTCCTCCACTAGCTCCCTGTCCAGTTCCTCTCCCGGTCCTGGAGGCCTGTATATCACCACTGTGCATATTGCTGTTCCATTTCCAGGTTAAAAGGTGACCCACAGTGCCTCGGCCTCCCCCTACCTACCTTTTACCTGTGTTGCCAATAAACACTCTCTGACATACAGGGCTACTCCCCCCTCCCTTTTTGCCCTCCCCATCCCTCCTGAACAGAACATATCCTGGCACAGTACATTTGTTTTCCACTCGTGATTAGCTGTGTACCAGATTTCAGTTATTTCTACTATGTCCAGGTCTCATTCAATTATTAAGACCTCCATGTCTGGGACTTTATTTCCCAGGCTGCGTGCATTTGTCAAACATGACCTTGCAAGTTTTATTGCCTGACCCTTTCTCTCTCTCTATCTTCCTGTTTTTGGTCCCCTGCATCTTCCCCCCCCCCTTCCTAATATTTTTCTCTTGTGTTCCTGATTCCTTTTCTACTCCATTTCTGCCCAACTCCAATGACTTTTATATGAACTCCTCTTCCTGCTCCCTTGTTCTTCTTTCTCTACCACATGGGGTTGGACTGCCTGAGTATCCTTGCTCCTGTTGCCCTCTACCCCTGGCTAGTTTAAACGCCCATCAGCAAAGCATTTAAACCGTACAGTGAAGGCTGCCTTCCTCTTGCTGGATAGATGCAGTCTGTCCCCAATGTACAGGGCTGCATCACTCCAGGTGGGTCCCCAATGAAGCCATGCCCCATTCCATTGCACCAGCCTTTCAACCATGTGGTGAAGTTACTAATACAAAGATTCCTCCCTCCCCCCACCATGGACTGGCAGCACCTCCAGAAATGTCATGGAGCTAGCTACCTTCCCCAGGTACCCTCCCAACACTGTAAAGTCCTCCTTCACCTGCTCCAAGCCTTTTTCTTGGATAGGTCATTTGTCCCCAAGTGGATAATGACCTCCAGCCCTTTTCTCCTTGCCAGAGCTTCATCGATCCTCTGGATGTGCTCCCCCTCCTTCTGAGCTGTGCCTCCTGGTAGGCCCTTTACCTCTCTTTCCTTTCTACTATCTGTGCCTAAATACACCCCTGGACAATTGAGTCCCCCAACAGGAGAAACTTCTTCCTGTGGGGTTCTCTTCCTACTGCCACTGGGTTTCCCTGCTGGAGGACCCTCACCTCCTCCCTGGTCTCAGCCTCACGTTCCTTTGCAGGGCTGTCCCATTCCTCCAACACTGTGTAGGAGTTCATGAGCTGGACTGGACTGGATGGGGGAGGTGTCACTGCCTCCTCCCCTGAATCTTCCTGAGCCCACTGTAGTCCATCCTGCCATCTGCCTGATTGGCCATTGTGGCATTGGCTGAGGACCTGGTGGCCTCTGTGTGGGGCCAAAGGTCCCCAGTATTCCTGCCAGCTCAGCCCAGAGACTGGCGACCTCTGCCCTCAGCTCAGCGAGGTGCCTGCAAATGGGGCAGCATCACAGTAACCAGAATGTTTTTTCTGAAGACTGCTGCACCACAGCCAGAGCACTGCACCACTCTCTGCATCATCCTGTGCTTGTTGAAATTCCTCCCCTCTTAACCCCATTTTGTTCCTTCTCCTTTTCTCTGTCTTTCTCTCCTGTAGTGACTCACAACTTCTCTCTCCTCCTCTTATATGTGCCCTTGTTGACCTAGTTGCTAGCTATACCCTTTGTAATTCTGACTTTATCCTACCTAGGCTATTGCATTTCTTTGGTACTCAGTGTCTCCAAAAAACAATCAGGTAAAAAAAGACGTTCTTCTGTAATCTACAGGGCAAAGACACAGCTCTAGTTTAAGGTAGCTGGTAGCTGCTCTCCCTCTCTTAGCTTCTGCAGCAGAGTCCACAATAAACTCCTCTTCGTAATCTACAGTCTGTCAAGCCTTCTTCAGCTCCTCCCCTTATCAGACACCTCTTTCACAGAGTTTCAGTAACAGCTCTAGTCACAAATGACTGCAAATATTCTCCTAGCTAGATTACCTCCCAGGCATATTAAAGTTACACTAAGTAAAGACAACCCCCAAAACAGAGAACCAAAACACTGACTTCTACTTACTATTACAGACACCTGAATTAAGAATTCAATTCAATGTACTCAGTAAATCATCTCCTTGCTGTAGGGTAGCTGGTAGCTGCTCTCCCTCTCTCAGCTTCTACAGCAAACAATCATCATGCACCTCACCACTCTCTCACCACCACCCACAGGGCAATGAACAGAGTTAGGTAGGGAAAGACAATCTCAGCTGCAACCCAGGATATCTGCACTTCTGGAAGTGTTTAAGCAATGTCAACTGAGCCAGCTAGGAATTCTTTGGGGAAGGGCTACGCAAACCTAAGGGGCTTGGGAAATAGAAAATGTTATGACATTTTTATTTTTAAATGTATTGATTTTAACATGCTGTGCCCCAACAAAAACAGATTTTTAAAAAATTGTCCTTTCATCAGTCCAGGGGAAACAGTACACAGACATGATGCAATACTACCTCTGTTTCTAAACAGGATGATATGTGTACCCCAGGAATGCCAATTTTAACATTTCAAATTATATGTTTTTTTAAGGTTTATTTTTGTCCCATACATCCTCCAAAGCTTTGTTTTTAGAAAGAAAGGACATACTAGGTGGGATAAAGGTGGAATTGCATGAATGGCATTGACTGCCATGGTCCATTTAGTCTAAGAAGAGCTAGGGACCCCTACAGTTGCCAGTAATGGCAGCAGTATCCTGTGATAATAGCGACTGAATCTGGGTGACATCAAAATGGTGACTCATATTAGGTGACATCCTCATGGGTGACCAGCAAGGATAATGATTCACTGCTACTTTGAGGGTAGGGGAGGGTGACAGGAAAGGGAGGATGGTGAAGGGAAGGGGAAGGATAGGGAAGAGGGGTATTATTGTGTAGTGTGCCTGCTGTCACCGAGCCAGCCATGTGGTGTGGTGGTGAGAGATGCTAGCTCTGGTGCAGCAGGTTCTGGGTTCGGGGCTGGGGACTGGAAAGGTAAGAATTTTGCCACTACCTGCGGCTGCTGGACTTAATTTTTTTTACATGCAGACTGTGCCCCTTCCCTGACATGTACCTGAAGTTAAGAAATCTAAAATCAGTGGGGGCATGGGGGGGCACAATCCCCACCACAAAACCACTTATTTTTTTGTGGATGTTGGGTTGACGGCAAGTGTATATTGCCAATTTGCTTTTTGGCGATATACACGCACCATAATAGCAATTGCCATTTCATGTTCGATAATATCACATAGAACCAGTGGAAGCTATTGATCTATGGAGGGTCATTTCAGAGTCTGGTCTGCAATGGTGTACTTGGAAAGCAAAGTGCTGAGAGATTTAAAGGGAAGAGGGAGCAGCTGTGGTGAAGCTGTGATAAAACCCATCACATGCAGGGCAGGCCCTATATACCTCTTAGTATTTTGTTACTGAAATATTGGATACAGGAACTCAAAATGTAGTGAAATGAGGGGTACTGGTCTTAATAATGTGGGACACATTTTAAGACAGAGGCATGTTCAGAAAACTGGGAGCTGGTGACTTAACAGCACTCTACCCTTTATCACAGCCTGGGAACTAGCTGAAAGCCCTAATAGCAGAGTGATAAAGTCTCACATTGAGACTTTTGTGATATCCCTTTCTTGAAACTGCCAGATAGTTAGAGACCCATGTTTTTTTTTAATAAGAAATAGCAAGAAATAACAAGAAATTAAGGTATAAAAAGAAATAACAAGAAATTCAAGGTATAACAAGAAATAACAAGAAATCCAGCATATAAAAGGAATAAAATGAAAAAAACACATAAAGTGAAAAAAATGCTTTTTGGTGGGCAAAATCTAAATAAATGCTTGCAGCAGTTGTTGTTTAGACTCCGTCATTACCACAGAGGTGTTTCACAAGGAAGCAACAGCAGAATTTTTTTTGTCACAAAACCTTGCAAGACCACAGCATAATGTTGCTTAATATAATATAATATATTATGAATGTGATTTTTAGTGTGTATAAGGTAATTTTGAGGTAGTTTATGAATGTAAATGTGATAACAAGAAATAAAACTAAATGTTTAATGAATAAAAAGAAATAACAAGAAATTCCAGAAAATAAAAAAAGAAAAATTATAAAAAATAAAAAGAATTTCACAGGTCTCTACAGATAGTTGTAGCTCTTAATTGAGCTGTTAATCAGACTAGGCCATCTGGAACATGGATCGAGATTAGCATGATGACTAGAGTCTGCTAAAGTAGGGACTTTATTAACTTCCTTAATAGCTATGGAAAACCTGCGCTAGTGAAGACGGGCAAGTAGAGAGTTAGCTGCACTAGCCCTGGTCTATTTGCACTAGATATTGGGCTAAAAAAACATGTTAAAATAGATCCCTGTGACTCAATAATATATATTTTTTTCAATTGAAACACTAAGTCTCTTTTTTTTTTTTCCAAAGCCAGCTCAGATATCTTGTTTGACTGTCCCGTAATAAACCACACAACTGTCAACCTTCACAGTTAAATATGTTTTATGTTAGCAGTTTTTAAAGTTTTTGATGCTGTCAAATCTCTACTCAGAAAAAAAAATCACATTTTGTCAGCTACTGTATTTCATTCAAGTGGTCTGAGAATTCTTAAACTTTAAAATGCAAGAACTTAAAAATCAAATAAAGTTTGATTTTAAATCATCCTTTTGTTTCATAACATATGTTCAGTTTGATTGTTAGGAAAATAGAAAAAAAACACATTGATGCATTGGAAATTCATAAAAAAATAACTGTACATCAATATGATCATTAAATAGCACTATCGCTTAAAGTACATAACAAGGTGTAATTCTATAATCTTTTTGTGCAGCACGTAATAGCGTCTAGCTGTACAATAAAATTGTGCTAAAACTGATTTGATCAAAAGAAAATTATCTTTTGGGAACTTTGTTAAAAATGCTTTCTATGCTTTTAAGTCATCTGACATTAATTGTAAGACATTTTCATTCCAGTGGTGCATATCCATATTCTACATGCCCCCAAATTGTAACTTGTTTCCAAAGAACCCTGCATTATACTAAAAAGTGATAAACAGCTGTTTCCATTCCATTCTGGGGCAAAGTTCTGACTTGTTTTGTCATTTCCAATTAAAAAAAATTATCTTTGTATAACCATACTGTTAGCTTTAAGTATTATTTTATATCTACTTTTTTCTTTAACTGCCACGTGTTCTGTTCCAATACCACATCACTGAAATAAAATGTATCAGTTTTAACTCCCATCTTAAGACAGATAAAATAATGTTCACATCAATTGTATATGGTTTGACAGCCCCAGAATGAATGGTATGCATCTTCATTTACATGACTGCATTTCCAGAAGGTAGAATCAGATTTTACTTTCATCTTATGCAATCTTGCAGAAGTGTAGTATGCATTAACAATTATGTGACTTGGATGGATCTGTCTCTAGTAGTTCTATGATCTGCATGACATGCCAGTATATTTTTGTATTGCATATCTGTATATTTTATGTTTAGGTCAGATTCATTTCCCTATTGTTCCTCTTTTTCTGTAAATGTTGAGCATGTACTGCTGCCATTTTTAGCATAAAAGCAGTTCAACCATTCTTTACCTCCATTGCTTCATATCTCATATCTATTTTGTCCATTTCTGGAGTTTTCTCCCACCTTTTGAAATCATTGTTATGTTTGCTTGCACGTATGTGCAAGAAACATAGTGCCATCATCTGAGTTTTTGTAGTTCTGGCACCCTGTCTTCCAATTCAGTCAGTGTGTTTGCAGGTGCGGCCACGGTTCACCAATGAATGCTGTAGCTGTCTATGACAGCAGTTGAAAATGCAGTGTCGTACATTTGAAAAGGAGAGCTCCGCTTCAGTGAGCAGCGATAAGATAGTGCTGATTAGCATATTGCGTGCCCATGCGCCCCCCCCCCCACACACACACTGTATGGCTGACGGGGGTGCCCAAACCCCTGTTGGCTCTGCTGCACTCCCCCAACAGAGTTCCAGGTGCCACACTGGGAGGCCAGCATAGCAATGGTCTGTAAGGCCGATGGGGGTGCCAATCCCGTCAGCTCCACTGTTCCCTCAACAGACTACCAGGTGCCACACTGAGGAGCCCACGCCCGTTGCACAAGTCCTGCACTAACCCTCCGAAAAAAAAATAACCTGCAGAAAAAAACGTTCCCTATGACTGTCCTGAACCCATCCCACCGCGCCCACCTTCTGTGCACCTGCCTCCCACCCCCTCACTCCATACTTACCTCCAGAGTCTGGTGTGATGATCTTCAGTGGACCGGGAACACATCTGCACTCTTCATAGCCGACCTCGAAGTGAGGAAATGCCGTTAAGCTGTATCATGGAATAAATAGGGTTTTTTCAACTTTGATGCACATCTCAGGCATTTTTGAGAATTTTTTCACCAAATTTTCAACATGGGGTTCTTGGGGCCCCACCTCATGAATTCTGGCACTGTCATTTTGTTAGCCCTGAAAAGTGATTTTATGGTCACTGTGCAGAACCACCTTTCAGGACTGATTTATGAAATGACAGTGTCACAGTTCATGAGGTAGGCACCCAAAAACCCTATGTTGAAAATTTGGAGAAAAAATTCCCAGAAATGACTGTTTTATGAGCATGCATTGTGCTGTTCCTATGTACGTTTGTAAGTTCACAAATTTTCAATATTTTCACTCCAGATTTTCAACATTGACATTTTACTACACCTCCTTATGAGCAGTACAGCTGCCATTTTTCACATCTCACCCAAAATGTGTTTCTGTGAATGTAGCGCACAGTGGAGCAGTCAGTGTGCAAAATCAATGTTCAGGACAGATTAAGAAAATCACAGTGACACTGTTCATGAGCAGAGGTGTTAAAATGACTATGTTAAAAATCTGGTGAAAAAAGTCCATAAAATGACTGTGTTATGAGTGACCATGGCGCTGTTTCCATGCAACCTCATAAGTTCATGCATTTCTAATATTTTCAGTCCAGATTTTCACTACTGGTCTCTTTCCACACTTCCTTATGAACAGTACAGCTGTCATTTTTCACACCATGGCAGAAATGTGTTTTCGCACTTCCAGCGCAGAAATGCATGGTCACTGTTGGAAATCACTGTTTGGGACAGATTAAGAAAATCAGAGTGACATTGTTCATGAGCAGAGGTTCCAAAATGCCTATGTTGACAATCTGCTGTAAGAAATCCCCAAACTAATTGCATTATGGGTGTGTGTTGCGCAGTTTTTTCACATGCTCGTGACTTCACCAGTTTTTTTAGTATTTTCACTGCAGATTTTCAACATTGCCATTTTTGGCACCTCCCCATGAAAAATACGGCTGTCATTTTTCACATTCTGTTAGAAATGTACTTTCACACCTGTGGTGCCAAATGGCGTAGTGTCTGTGCAAAATCAGCTTTTGGCTAACAAACTGATACTGCCACTATTCATAAGGTGGGTGTCACAAAAAACACATGTTGAAAATTTGTAGTGAAAATGCCAATGAATGCCTGAGGCGTTAGAGTTTCCGATCATAACACCCCACCCAGTAGAGATTGACAGGCAATGGGATGTGACTTGGGATTCTCACCTGTAATGTTCATACCATTCCACACACTGCTGCCAGGGAGAGGCATTGAGTTGTGCCTTGGACTCTTCGGCCCCAAAGTTCACCCCATTCTCCTATACAGCACCCATCTCACCATATTTCCTGATGGAATGGGGTGAGCATAAGGGCCAAAGACCCCAAGGCACACTGTGACACTTGTTGGTGTCTGCAGGGTAGGGTGTGGTGAAATGGCATGGCCGTTATGTCTTATGACCCAAAGGCACAGCCCAATGCCTGTCAGTCTCTGCAGGGTGGTGGTGGGGTTGGCTTCGGTTCAATACTTCACTGCCATTCCTATTATTTAGCTCTCTAACTCCTACACTACCAATGCCAATGCCAGCAAGCAAACATTCAGCATTGACAAATGTTTGTTATATATGCCTTGCAACTGTCTGTATTTGGAATATCCTAAGTTGTTTAAATCAAATCTGATCTTTATTTCAAACCACGGTAACAGCGTATCATATTGAATTAAATCTTCTCTTTTTTTGCTTCCCATTCTGTCCTAACTGATGAAGTAGCACGGCTTCCCACCTATTTTGTTATCTGACTTTCCCCATATACTGATGAATATAAAATAATTTGCCTTGTGATTGTTTGTGCCCTGGTACAATTTGATCAAATTACCTAGTTTTTTTCTTTACTGTTACTTTTTATGTATGCCGAAGGAGAATACCACATGTTAATTACTGAGAACAGATTTGTTTTCTTTCTGTTTGATGACTGGTTTTCAATATAAGAATTTGCCTCATCAATAGAAGCCTGGTGCAAAACAAGTACAATTTGGAATGCTTTGTAAACCTTGAAGGGGTCTAGGCATGTCCCCGCCCTTTCATCTTTTGCTAAACACAGCTTATCACATACAATTCTTGGCTATTTATTATTCCAAATAAAAGGTATCATAATTTTTGTTATTTCATTGTACTATTTCTTTGGAATAGGAAGCAAAATTGATTGAAAGGCAAAAGATATAATAAGTACTAACAACATTTTTCAAATGCTTACTTCCCCAGAGGGATATTTTAATCTTTTGCCCCGCTTCTGTTTTCATTTTTACTTTGTCAGCTAAATGAGCAAAGTTTTTCTGGTAAATGGAAGGACATTGTTAGTTAATCCATAAAGTCAGGTTTCACGTCTGCTTTGAAAATATTTGTTATTTCCTGGATGTTGTTATGGCTAAATGTTAGTTTTTTTACATTTCTTTTTATATGTTTTATACCAAAAGCAAGTGGAATATCTTTGAATCATTTGTTTATGTTTTACTGTTTATAAGGTCTTCTAGTTGTAGTATGATGTTACTCACATAGGCCTTATGTTTGACTTTTTTCTCCTGTCTGTACCCCCTGATTTTTATATTTTTCCTAATTTTATTTAATAATTCTAGTGTCAGTACAAGCAAAGTAGACAATAGTGGGCAGCCCTGTCTTATTCCCCTATGTAAAGTATTGTTTTTGGAAAAGTGATTTCTTTTTTCTTTTGCTTAGCAATTAATGATTCACCCCCCCAAAAAAAAAATAATAATACAGTAATTTGCTTTACATCTCCCTGAAAGGCACTTCTTTGGAACGAACTTGATTGAACCTGGCTTAATAATTGAACTCTGTCTATTTTTTGTTCCTGTTGATGCACAAATACAGTAAGTAAAAACTTGTGGATTTTTAGATCAATTCACAAACTAACATTTAAATGCAAAACAGATTTACCCTAAAAAATTACCTCCTAAGGCTAAGACTGTTCACACCACATTCTGCAACCATAGGGACAACGATAGCCTAGGCACAAGCTGTTAGATACCCCATTTTTGACACAAACACTAACTCAGCCCTTCCAAGCATATTTAATGTTTGTTTGTCTGTCTGCCTGCCTGCCTGCCTGCCTGCCTGACTGTCTGTCTATCTATCTATCTATCTATCTATCTATCTATCTATCTATCTATCTATCTATCTATCCCAATCCATCTATAAATATTTATACAATATGCATGAACAGAAATCCAGTGTTAAAAAACTTATCTCCCATATGGATGAGGACTTTTAGAACCTGGAATGTATCATACATAAGTTGGATACACACTACCTGTTAATTATCCACTCCTCCTCCCCAAAAACAAACAAACAGCAGCCTATTGTATAAACAGGAAATGCAATGGGGGTCTGTGATATATTATTTAAATACACTTGAGCAGTTTGACCTCAGACACATCACTCATGCCTTACACTACTTGTGAGGTTATCTGAGGTCAAACTGGGCTTGAGTAGATAAATAATGTATTACACAGGTTCCCACTGCATATACCATAGATAGATTGTGTGTGTGTGTGTTCATTTAAAAAAAAATCCATTAATGCATCAGTTAGGGTTTCTAGCACAGTGATAAAAGTATGGAAATTTGGTGTTAGGGTTGGGCCTCGTCTCACCCCCCCCAACCAACCCTACCACCCCACCCCCACTCTCCACACACCAGCAGACATTGGGTGTGTCTTGGGGTCATCAACCCTAACGCTCACCCCATGCCATGTGTAAGGAAGCTGCGATGGTATAGCATAAGAGAATAGGGTGAGGATTAGGATCAATGACCCCAAGACACACCCCAATGCCTTTTGGTGTGTGGAGGGTGGAGTAGGGTGATAGGGTTGGTTGGAGGACTGGGATGGGGTATTAGGGTTGGGAACCCTAACACCAAATTTCCATACTTTTGTTGCTGAATAGAAACCCTAACTGATGCATTAACAGAGTTTTTTGCAATTAATTTCCTTACTTTTTGTGAAAGTTTCACCATAGCCATCATTGTTTATGGGAGCCCAGGGCTCTCCAGGCACTACGCTACCAGCTATCCATAAGTGTAAAGACATTGTAATTAACCTACATCTCCCTGTTGGAGCACAGTGACCTTTTGGCCCTGTGTTCCCATGCACCGTGATTTCCCTTATTTTAATGTGGGCGTGCAGGGTCCTTTGGACCCTGCATACTCATCCATCCATAGATGCCTGAGCAGATTATCACCATAGTCATCTGATTACCCCAGAACATGTACCTGGTACAGAAAATGTACAAATCCCCACCAAAACATAATTCTACTCAATTGCGATGCCATTCTGCACCACAGGTGTGGAAAGACATTTTGGCCAGGATTTGAAATAGTACAGCTATGACATACATGAGGTGAGGTAATAAGAAAGCTACAGAATGATGTAAATCTGTGGTCAAAATATTGAAAATTTCCATAGTAACAAGTGGGCATGGGTGAAATTGCAACAAATGATCATAACTTTGTAATTTTTTCATATTTTGACCCAAAATTTTCAAAATAGTCTTCTTATCACCCCACCTCATAAACCCCATAGGAGAAACTGTCTTAATCTGTTGCAAAATGCCATTCCATGCCACAGGTGCAGAAACACATTTCAGGCAGGATGTGAGAAATGACAGCTGGACTGTTCATAAGGTTTTGTGAAAAAATGGCTATGTTGAAAATCTGGAGTCAAAATATTAGAAATTGACAAAGCTACGCATGTGCATAGAAAAATTTCACTGAACACGCATAACATGGGTGTTTTTTTGTATTTTGGCTACAAATTTTAAACATGGACTTTTTGGGATACCACCTCATGAACATTGCCACTGTCATCTCATTACTTGGTCCTGAATGGTGATTTTGCACAGTGACTGTGAAATCACCTTCCAGGCCCAATTAACGAAATGACAGTGACAGTGTTCATGAGGTGGGGTCCCAAAAAGCCTATGTTGAAAATACAATTAAAACATACCTTAAAATGGCTGAGATATCAACATAAGTTCAAAACCCCATTAACAGCCATTATACAGCACTTACCTTGATTCTTCAGTTCATGGTTTGGCTTTGAAGAGTACAGACATGCTCTGGTCCGCAGAAGATGACAACCGCCAACCAATATTGGTAATTATAGGGCAAGGGAGGGGGTGGTGGGTGCACAGTGGGAGGGTCAGAATTTGGGAGATGGCCAGAGGAGACGGCGAGAGACCATTTTCTTTTTCCAGAAAAAAAAATACATCTGGGGACTGTTTTGGTTTTTACAGGGTTAAACTTAACCATTTTGGGGGACATTGGTGGTGGTCTCCCCAGTGTTCCACATTGGGGGGGCTTATAGTGCCGACAGGGGTAATGGGCAAAAGACATTTAGTATGTATCCCCCCCACCCTGACATCAAGCTACTTCCCCCCTCCTTTCACCAGCAGCACCAATCCACATTATGAGAACGCAACCAGCACAACCTGCCCTCCGCCATGGATGGCCTCTTTCTCAAGAATGAAAGCACTCACATGCTTGAATAGTAAAACCATGTGATCAGCTGGTTGTACTGTTCAAGAACACAAGCACTTTTCATCAGAAAGTGGCTGGCTGTGGAGGAGGTTGGGTTCTGCTGGTCACTGTCTTGTAATGATAATTGGGTGCTATCAGGGGAAGGAGGGTGGGAGTAGGTTGCTGCTGGGGTGGAGGATGAAGAGCGACATACAATTTATTTTTTGAATGGAAACAGGTGTTACATTAATTTAAAAGATGGAGGGATGGACATGGGGAGGGGTCATGCTGGTCACACATGGGGAAATTTAATTTTAAATAATATATTACATCTAACAAAATTTTGGGTGCTGGAGGAAGAAGGTGGGACTGGGCTGCTAATAGAGAATGGGGGACAGGGGTTGCATTTTACTGGACTTTAGGATTGTAAGGAGATGGGGGGCTGTTTCTTTTTCTTTTTTTTAACTTTACGTATTATCTGAATACCAAATATCAGAATAGTCACCTATTCTGGAAGGGCTTCCAGATATTTAGAAGCCCCTACTATTCATAGTATTAGGAAAGTAATATTCGACCCCTGCACACCCCTAATAGAAAACATATATAGTTATATGGGAAGGTAAAGCAAGCTGTTAGAGAAAAAAGGAAGCAGCACAGTAAGGCAAACAGAAAGAGGTATAAGGAAAAACTAGGTATAAGTGAAAAGCCTTCTGGAGGCAAACAGAAGACAGAATTGAGGCTACAGAAAAGGGATAAGGGGAATGACAAATTCTCCTTTAGATAGAAACATAGAAACATAGAATTTGATGGGAGATAAGGACCGCTTGGCCCACCCAGTCTGCCCATTTCCCTACCTAATGGATATGCTGCAGATTCTAGTTAACCAGCAGCCTACTTCTTTCTACCCCAACCCCCTAGAATTGCCTTATGACTGTCCCATGCATGCTTGAATTCAACCACTGTTTTTGACTCCACAACCTCCTCTGGAAGGCCATTCCATGCATCCACAACCCTCTCTGTGAAAAAAATGCATCCTTACATTACCTCTGAGCTGCCCCTCTATCTTCAAATTGTGCCTCCTTGTTCTTGCACACCTCTTTTTTTGAAAGATGCTACCCTCTTGGACTTTGTTGATTCCCTTGAGGTACTTGAAAGTTTCTATCATGCCCCCCTCCCTCCTTTCCTCGAGGCTATACATATTAAGCTCCTTAAGTCTCTCTGTCCACATGTCTTCCAGTGCAGACCCTGCACCATTTAAGTTACCCTCCTCTGGACAGCTTCCATCTTGTCTATGTTCTTGCTGAGATTGGGTCTCCAGAACTGCACACAGTACTCCAGATGGGGTCTCACCAGCTGTCTGAACAGAGGGATAACAACTTTCTATTTTCTACTGGTGATGCCTCTCCCTATGCATCCCAGTATCCCCCCAGCCCTCCTTACTGCCCTCTCACATTGCTTGCCCACCTTTAAGTCATCTGATATGACTACCCCCAGTTCTCTTTCCATTTTTGTTTTTGTTAATATCTCACACCCCATTGTGTACTCTTCCCCTGGGTTTTTGTTTCCCAGGTACATTACCTAGCACTTCTTAGCATTGAATCGAAGCTGCCATACATTTGACCAGTCCTCTAACCTTGCCAATTCCCTTCTCATCCTTTCCACCCCACCTTGTGCATCAACTCTGTTGCAGATCTTTGTGTCATCTGCAAAGAGACATACTTTTCCTTCCAGTCCCTCTGCAATGTCGCTTATAAAGACATTGAAGAGGACCAGTCCTAATACTGAACCCTGCAGTACCCCACTAGTAAACCCCCTTTCTTCAGAGTGGACTCCATTTACTATTACCCTCTGTGTCCTATTTTCCAGCCAATTTTTTACCCAAGCTATCATCTTGGGACCCACTCCCAGGCTGGCTAACTTGTATATTAATCTTTTGTGTGGAACTGAGTCAAATACCTTGCTAAAGTCTAGGTAGGCCATGTCCACAGCCCTTCCCCGATCTACTACTTTGGTCACCCAGTCAAAAAAATCTATTAGATTCATCTGGCATGACCTTCCCGCTGTGAATCCATGCTGCCTTGGGTCCTGTGCCCCTCTGGCCTCTAGGTACTCGACAATTCTTTCCTTCAGAAGTGATTCCATCATTTTCCCTATCACTGAGGTTAAACTAACAGGTCTGTAGTTTCCTGCTTCTGCCCTGCTCCCACTTTTGTGAAGCGGAAGCGCATCTGCCCTCCTCCTGTCCTCAGGTACCACCCCATCCTCCCATAATTTGTTAAAGAGGCTAGTCAGTGGTGTCACTAGTTCTGCCCTTAGTTCTTTTAGAATTCTGGGAAGAATCCCATCAGGCCCCATTGCATTGTCCACCTTCAGTTTTAAGAGTTCTTTCAGAACCCTTTCTTCTGTAAATGGGCTGGTATCAACTTCTGTATCCAGAGTGTTTCTATTGTTTGTTTTAGGTACCTCCCCCTCTTCATTTGTAAATACTGAGCAAAAATATTTGTTTAATATCTCTGCCTTTTCACAGCCACCCTCTGCCCACCCCCCCTTATTAAGCCTCACAAGCCCTCCCTTAGTCTTCTTTCCCTCCCTGATGTACCTAAAAAAGGTTTTATCCCCCTTCTCAACTGAGTTGGCTATCTTTTCCTCGGTTATGGCCTTTGCTGTTCTGACTGCCTTCCCAGCTTCCTTTTGCTTTAACTGATACAATTCTCTGTCCTGCTCCTTCTGTGATTCCTTGTACTTTCTGAATGCTTTCTTTTTCTCTTGAACCTTCACTACCACCTCCTTTGAGAACCATAGTGGTTCCTTACATCATTTTGTTTTGTTTATTTGCTTCACACAAAGGCTTGTTACCTCTGTGATGGCAGTTTTTATTATTCCCCATTGTTCTTCCACCCCCTCCTTCCTACCCATTTGCTAGTGCATTCCTTAGGCACTCACCCATTTTGGCAAAGTCAGCCCTCCTGAAGTCTAGTACTTTTGCCTTTGTAAGGCTTGACTCTATTGCTGTGTTTATTGTGAACCATACTGTTCGATGGTCGCTAGTTTCCAGATGGCTACCCACTTCTACATCTGTGATCCTCTCTCCATCTCCATTTGAGAGAACCAGCTCTAAGATTGCTCCCTCTCGAGTGGCTTCCAATGCTAGTTGTCTAAGGCATTCCCCCTGTAGCGCATCTAGAATAACCCCACTCTTAGAAGTGGCTGCTGCAACTGCATTCCAGTTAATATCTGGCATATTCAGATCACCCATCAGCAATATCTCCCCTTTATCTGCCATTCTAAGTATACTTCCTATCATTTCCTTGTCCATTTCCTCCCCCTGAGAGGGGGGTCTATATACAACTCCTGTGCAGATTTCGGTGCCATTGCCTGCCTCCAAACTGACCCACAGTGCTTCTTCTCCTCCCCATTTACCCTTTTGTTCTGTTGCTTTGATTCCTTCCCTTAAGTAGAGAGCTACTCCTCCTCCTCTTTTACCCTCCCTGTCCCTTCTGTAGATAGTGTATCCTGGTATGTTTACGTCCCAGTCATGGTTTTGTGTGTACCATGTTTCTGTGACTGCCACAATATCCAGATGTTCCTCCTCCATCAAGGCCACTAAGTCAGGAAGCTTGTTACACAGACTATAGGCATTGGTACTCATTGCTCTCCGTTTTTTGATGGCTTTACCTTCTGTAGCAGCATCCCCCACTAACCTTTCTACCTTGGTCTTTTTGTCATTTAGTACCCTGTTTTGTTGGGGGAGGCATTAGTGAAAGGAAATGTAAGGGGCAGCACAAAACATAAGAAAGGATGTGGCAGTACAGGGAGCAAATCAGAGAAGGCAGGAATACTGAATAAGTACTTTTGCTCAGTGACCAGGTTTAGAAGGCAAGCCCACTCTGTAACAGCAGAAGGAACTTCAAGTAGGATACAGCAGACACATTTTAGTTGGAGATGGATACAAAGGAATTGGTACTAAAGGGACTGGGGAGCCTAAAAAACAATAAATCACTAGGTCGGATGAGAATCACTCTAGGGTGATGAAGAAAACAAAAAGGTATGAGCGGAGCCAACTAGTACTTTTCATTGGAGAATTGCAGTAGTAGCAACAGGAGTAATAGATGAGGGCTTGAGGGTGGGAAATGTAGTTTCCTTACACAAATGGGGTGATAATGAAATCTGGAAAACTGCAGGCTGGTGAGCTGGTAAGCCTGATATCGATAGTGGAGAAACTTCCGAGACAATTTTTACAGAGGTAAACGTCACATTTTTAGAGGAAACTGAATGGGAACCAGCATGGATTCATTAAGGCTAGTCATGTCCCTATAACTTAATTGACTTTTTTAACATAGTGACACAAGTGGCAGACAAGGGCCTGGCAGTGGGCATAATATGCTTGAATTGTATCAAAGTCTTTGATGCAGTGCCACATAGGAGTTTGGTTAAGAAGGTGAACAATTTTGTGATAAGGAAGAATTAACTAGACAGGACAAAATCTGGTTAACAGATAAAACCCAGAAGGTGATCCTAAGTGGTACATTTTCTAAGGACAGGGCAGCAACTAGTGGGATACCACACAGGTCAGCCATGGATTCACTTATGTTTAACATGTATATCTGTGACATACAATTGGAGATGATATCCAGAGCAAGATGAGGTTGTTCTCTGATTATACCAAACTCTGCAACAGGTTCTTTTGAGAAGGGGTTAACATTATGAGACAGGATGTGAGGAGACTGGAGAAGTTGTCCAGTACTAGCCTGCATGGAGGAAAGGAGAAACCTGGGAGTGGTAATTATCAGTAACTTGAAGAAGGCTGCTCAATGCAAAAGATTAAATGGAAGGGATAACAGAATGCTGGGGTGCCTAGGAAGTGGGATTACTAGCATGAGAAGAGAGGAGATATTATCTATGTATAGATCACTGATGAGACCACATCTAGCATACTGTATCTTTTTTTGAGGCCCACACCTAAGGAAGGACAGGGATACATTAGAGTTAGGTCAATGAAATGCTATGAAGATGATTCATGGTCAGCAGGGCAAGATGTATGAAGAGAAACTGAAATGTCTCTACATGTACAATGTATTCACTGGTGGATAGAAGGAAGAGGGGTACATGACAGAGACTTACAAGTTCATAAAAAGGTACAACAGAGTGGACTCAGCAAGTTTGTTCAAATTAAGAAACAGTGTGTCCACCAGGGAACATATGCTCAAACATGGGGGTGGGGAGCAGTTCAAAAAAGATATTGTAAGTATTACTTCATAGAAATGGTGGTGGATGGGTAGAACAAACTTTCAGACACGATTATGGAGGGTAAGGTAAGAGCAGGATTTAAAAGGAAGTGCAGTGCATATAATGGCGCTATTAGATGGAAGTCAAGTGGGAGAAGGGGTGACTGGAAGGGAAGCTGTAGACTAGAGCATCTCCAAGTAGGGACTCTTGAGGCAGACTAGATGGACTGTTCAGGTCAATTTCTGCCCATCACTTTTTTGTGTTTCGACATAATATACTCCTTTTGGGCTACAGTATGTAGTAAGATTGCCTTTTTTAAATAGCAACTTCTGTTCATTAAACTCCTGGGGCCAGATTTTCAAAGGTCTGAGTCTGCTGCAGGGGCCTTGCATCAAAAGGAAGTGATGTAAGGGGCATCTTGCATCAGACTTTGAAACAGTCTGGATTTTCTAAGGAGGCAAGCAGCAGCCCCTGGGGCACCTGCACCAGACCTCCTTGCTCTGGCTGTATGCAAGCCACACGACTTCATTATGGTGGTTGGGGGCTTGCGCCACATCATGGCTGCCACATCCCATTAAATGGCATTCCAGAAGCCTCTCCCTACAGTCTGCATGGGCCACTAGAGTTAGACCAGCCAGGAGGTGGTCTAATGGACTGTGCACCATTCCAGGTACAATGGAAGTGTGGGAATTGTTCCATGCCCTCAATTCCAACTACTCCAAGTGAAAGTTGTAGCCCCCCCCACACCTGGCCAAGCATTCTGGCAGTGGAGGAGCCACAGCTGGTGGCATCCAGTGCTTTCTCCCACTACCAATTACACAACCACCCCAGTTCCTAGCACAGAAGCTGCCGAGCCCTTCTCATTTGGAGTCCATCAGCACCCCTCACCCCTGCCCCTCAAGCCACCCACAGACCTTGCCTGCCATCTAATGTACAGCTGGAGGTGCCCTGCCACAGCTGCTACTGCTGCCTGAAAGTGATACATCTTGCAACATTCCCCTCCTGTGTGCCGGTTGTGCAACACAGAGGATGGGTTGTAGTTGGGAGTTTGGTGCCCGGATCACAATTTTTATAAAATCAGGTGCAGGGTTCCTGACACACCTGAATTTTCCACAGTCAGGGTTTCAGTGTAAGCTGTGCCAATCTTGGGGTGTGGGCTTATAAAATCAAGCCCCTGGACTCAAAAGCAAAAGTCCCATTTAGGACTGTGGTTTCATGACATATTATGCGGACCTCTGACTCATTTAATTACACCATAACTAATGGCAGTGAGATCAGTTGTGTTTCTCTGTTTTTTTCCCTTTCAGCTTGTAACTTTTCCTCTTGAACTATCTCCTAAATGTCAACTACTCGGATGCCTAGAAGAATCACACATTTATAGTTTTAAAGTGTTTAATATCTGCTTGCCCTTTGCTCTGTTAATTCTTTAACATCAACATTTGGCAAAAAAACTGCTTCCTCTGCTCATTCTGCTAACACACCTGATGAAGTGACCATTATAACTGAGAAAGTCTTCTGTATACTATACCATTTATGTACAATTTCTTTGTTGGTCCAGTAAAATATATCACACATTCAGCCTTTCAAGGATGAACATAGCTACAAAAATTCTCATAACTTAAACAACATTGTTGTCTCTCACTGACTAAAATTCAGAATGTAGTTTTTATTTAGATGTTTGTACATAAAGTAAGCTGATTTGCTGTTTCCTTGCCAAAGTATCAGAACATAGAACAAAAAAAAACAATACAAGCCACAATAGGGATACCTCAGGGATCAGTCCTGGGGCCAGTCCTCTTCAATATCTTCATCAGTGACACTGCAGATGGACTGGAGGATAAGGTTTGTCTGTTTGCAGATGACACCAAGATCTGCAACAGAGTAATGATCCAGATGGGGTGGGCAGAATAAGAAGAGATCTAGATAAACTGGAAAAATGGTCAGAAGAGTGGCAATTGGGGTTTAATGCAAAGAAGTACAAGATCATGCACATAGGGAAGAGAAACCCTGAAGCCACCTATAGATTGTGAGGGGAGTTGTTGGCAGTCACAAGGGAAGAAAGAGACTTGGGCATCATCATCACGAATTACCTGAAATCATCCAAGCAGACCACTAAAACAGTAGGTAAGGCTAGGGGGATGGCGGGGTGTATTAGTAGGGGTATCATAAATAGAGATGCAGTGAAATTAAAATCCACTGGTGATGTGAATGCGAAGTGGCCACTTCGCATTCTCACTCCACTACGTGGAGTGGCCAATAGGAAAGGCTCACTTTGCCTTGTAATTATTACTTTGCATTGTCATTCTGCCTTAATGTAAAGTAAGGTGGAGTGGCAACAATATTGGCAGCCCCCCAGTGCCCCCACACTCACACAGTCACCAGAATTAATGTGCATCCCCAAAATGCTATCTTGTGTCCAGAAAACTCCCCAGTGCTGACGAAGTGAAATGAGAGCACAACAAGTAATACAAAGTCTCCTAGAATTAATGGCACACTCAGTCATGCACACAGTGGAGTGGTCACATTACACACAGACACCAGAATTAATGTGCATACCCCAAATGCTACTGTCTTGTGTCCAGAAAATTCCCCAGTGCTGGTGAAGTGAAATGAGAGGGTAACAAAAAACGCGAAGTCTCCCAGAACTAATGGTGCACTCTATTATGCGAGCAGTGGCTACACACAGTCAATGGAATTAATGTGCATCCCCTAAATGCTACTGTCTTGTGTCCAGAAAAGTCCCCAGTGCTGGTGGAGTGAAATGAGAGGGTAACAAAAAATGCAAAGTCTCCCAGAATTAATGGCACACTCAGTTATGCACATAGTGGTCACACAGTCACCATAATTAATTTGCATCCCCAAATTGCTACTGTCTTGAGTCCAGAAAATTCCCCAGTACTGACGAAGTGAAATAAGAGTGTAACAAGAAATGCAAAGTCTCCCAGAATTAATGGTGTACTGCAAATGCACAGACGGATTAAGATTGCTCTGTGCACTCAAAAGATGCAGAGCTAGATGCAAAGGCACAACAACACCTAACCAGTGCTCACAAGTCACCAATACAAATCTGGAAAAGAATATCTTTTGCCAGTTGGGGCGGTAGTGCACGGCAGTAACAGTCCACTACCAGTAAAGATACCACAAAGTAGTAAAAAAATGCATGCAGGTGCAGTGGATAGCAGTTTCACACTGCTGCAATTACTCTGCCAAAATAAAAGTTGTCTGATTTAATGGTACGCATCACACACACACTCACACACACACTACAAGTATTGCATGGTAAATTGAAAACCTTTAGCAATATAACCAAATGTTTCAAACAAACTGAAATTATACACTGCTGCGCCACTACAATCAGCAAAAAATGTCAAGAATTACTGGAAATATTACTGTGTGTACATTAACACAGTTATATAAGAAAAATATAACCAAAACAGAAAGACTGCCTTTTTCTCCAGTTAATCTACCTACACCACAGATACGCCCCTCCTCCAAAGCACACTTCACAGTATACAGACTGACTGTTCTAAATGAACATTCAAAATCCACACACAAACAATAAACACTTGATGATATGAGCACAGGAGGGTCTCCTACAATCGATGCACTAAATTTTGAGCAAAATAAATGGCTCAAAAAGGCTTTTTTAATGACTTTTGGAGGATTTGAATCGCAGAGCTCTGAGAGGAAGCTGTCTTCATCTTCCACTCCACACACACTACACAGAACTGAGGCTTTGCAGAACAATTTAGAGCCCATGTGACCTGCAATCCCATGAAGCACTGCAAATTTACCTTGGAGCTCAATAACAAGGCAAAGTGATGCAAAGTACATTGATTTCAATGTACTTTCCCTTAAAATTGGTGGAGAAGTGGTTTGGGGAAGGCGGAATAATGCAACATTAATTAGTTTCAATGGACTTTGCGTTCCCCATTATGATGCAAAGTACTCCACTTCGCATTGCGGAGCACTTCACAGATTCCGCGTTACTCTGCGAATCACTCAGCGGAGAGAATTTAGGCCACTTCGCCCATCTCTAATCACAAGTTGTAAGAGGGGGTAATAATCCCTCTTTACATGACACTGGTTAGGCCCCATCTGGAGTTTTGCATGCAGTACTGGAGGCCACACCTTCACAAGGACATTAACCAAATTGAGGCAGTCCAGAGAAGGGCAACCAAAATTGTACAGGGACTGCATCAGAAAACATTTGAGGACAGATTAACAGAACTCAATATGTATACCCAAGAACAAAGGAGGGAAAGAGGTGACATGATTGAAACATTCAAACACCTTAAGGGCATTAACAAAGTGAAAGAGTCTAACATGTTTCAATATAAGAAAAATAGCAGGACAAGAAGACACAGCATGAGATTAGAGGGAGGTGGATTAAGGAGTAATGTGAGGTAGTTCTTTTTCATGGAAAGGGTGGTGGATGCATGGAATGGCCTACCTCAGGAAGTGGTGGATATGAATACAGTGCAGGGCTTCAAACAGGTATGGGATAGGCATAAGGGGGCAATACAGATAAGTTTGAATATATAGGCTATTGACAGAGCAAATACCAATGGCACATTCATAAGGTAGAAAAAGGAATGAGCAGACTGGATGGTCTTTGTGGTCCTTATCTGCTTTTAACTTCTATGTTTCTATGTATCCATGCTGTATTAGCTTTGAAGTTATCTTCTGAACTACAAATATAAATTGTTTTGGGATTGCTCAGTAAGAACAGATGGATTGGTCCGTTAAGATTTTAATCAAGTGGATACATGTTGGATTTTCAAGTTACTAAATGAGCCTGATTTGCCAACAATCTAATTCTCATTTGCACTGTATGTTCTCATTACAAAAATTACGTAATTCAATTTGACTAGGAAATGCACAGAGGGACTAGAGAGGCCATCAGAGGTATAAGAACAGATACAGTAGGACTGGTAGTTAAAACAAATGCTAGCACACAAAATATATCCAAAGTGTACATAGAAGCCTGTTTTAGTATCTGAGGGTTCTGGTGATGAATACAAACCATAAATGCTTCAGACGTATGATTTATATACATCACTGGCACCATTAAATGCCAAATACAATCTGATTACATGCACTTTATTCTATATAACAGTAGTAATATACACAATATATATATAAACTATATAAACTCTAACTGCATACACATCATCTTCATAATCACTGGATTGCAAAGAAAATAGGAGCAATAACTTATCTTGACACTGTCAACACAAGCACCATAGTTACCAAAAAATTGAACAGATCCCAAACATTTTAACTAGAAACTACAGTAATGTACTAATGATTCATAATGTGCTGGTGATACATGTAAGATTTATAACCTGTGTCTGCTTTCTCAGTATTTGAACTCATAATAAACTTAGGTGCTAATTTAAAGAAGACAGGAAAAAAAAACACCCAATTGACCAAACTCACATATTCATCAGAGAAACCTGGGTTTATATGTAAACACATGTAATGTTTAGGCAGGGTCTTATTTCAAAGCATAATGCTTAAGGTAAATGATATAGGGCACACAATATCCCATCAAAGAGACACTGTGACATCCATGATGCACATTATGACCGTTTGCATTTTGAAAAATACATTTATTTAAAATATATTGTAAGCTGTGCTGAGCACTTGCACAATACTGGTAGGTTAACTGCTGCACATCACAGGAACAGAACAAAACAAAATATGTATTTTACTACAAATTCCAACTGGCTTTGAAATTCAAATCACCATGTTAGCTATTAATATTATTATAAGCCATTCTATCTGGGTATCCAGTCTAAGGATCAGAACTCCAGATCAATGACCATACTACACTGGGCAGTGTGCACTGAACTGCAATGCACAGTGCAAGAATCAACAGGACTAGAAAGTATGGCTGGCAAATGATTCATTCATACATCCCATATACAGGTCTCAAATAGTGTACCACTACTGATAAGCAGAATTTTAGTTGTCACATTTAAGTTGATATAAATAGAAGAGTTGTCCCAATCGCCATCTTTTTTTCTTAATTTGCAGTCATATGAAGGAGGAGGAAGAATAAGGTTGCATACTGTAGGCGTCTGGAATGCCTGCATACATTGGATTGTTGATCTGGAGGCAGAATCTCTGAGCATCCCTTTCACTGAGAGGGTGCAGTCCCCAGCTACTGTAACTAATAGGCCAGATAAATAGTAAAATTGGATGGGTAAATTTACAATACAGTATCAGCAAGAACAATTTATTTATCTTTTGCATCTTTGTTTTTATTACCTTGCCAAATGTAATTATTTGGTACTGAGCAAGACCTACATGAGAAACTATT
Source organism: Neoceratodus forsteri (assembly GCA_016271365.2). Taxonomy (NCBI): domain Eukaryota; kingdom Metazoa; phylum Chordata; order Ceratodontiformes; family Ceratodontidae; genus Neoceratodus; species Neoceratodus forsteri. Next base: position 314,982,590 of record CM057451.1, on the reverse strand, counting down.
AAAAAGAATGAGCTGTGAATTATTGATACAAAGAGAATGTCTCAATGGATTATGTCTGCTGACTCTAAGTCAATTGACAATCTCTGTCTGGGTAATGTTATGTTTCAAATCTTTGCATATGTAATTTTTCAACTTTTGCTAATTTAGCTGCTGAAACTTTGTATAGTAATAAATAAATACTTGACTAAATGATGTGCCATTTTTACTAAAACCATATTGGTCATAAAGACCCATTTCAATAGAATCAAAGCTGTTGCAAAGACTCATTTTAACAGAACCATAATGGCTGCAAATGCCCATTTCAACAGAGCCCTATGGGTTGGAAAGCTTCACCCCCCCCCAACACACACACATGCACACCCACACACACCCACACACACACGCACACACATGCACACACTTTTATATAGTCAAATCTTGGGGAAATGTTCTTTTAGCAGTTTGTTGGAGTTGCAAGAGACAATATAGGAACTGCAAAAAAATCATGGGAATCTCAACTGTAACCCCCTGCCATTCCTTAAATAATGCATGTCTGGCCAGGAGGGCACATTGAACTGAAATCAACTTGTTTATGGGTTCATTTTGCAAAAATGTCATTAGGCTTTCCTGAACTCTGTTCTGAACGGCAGTTTTCATCAGTGAATCCTGATTAAACCAGATGTCACATAACCCTGAATGACCCTCAGTTGTTTTCATTCAGTTTATCCTGGCACCTGACAGTTTATCATTAATTTTTAAAAGCTTTCAATATTATAGAGTTTGCTGTAGGTAGGTGAGGAGTACCCTTACTTCAGATCTCTTACTAGTACATGAATGACATTAAAACATTCTTAAGGCATAAGGACATGAGGATTTAAAGAAAGTAAACATCATGTTTGCCCCTTGAGATTGCCTCCCACCTCTCAGTGGTTGATTTGATCATTATATATCATATTCATATGTTGATCAAGATTTACTACAGACTCGGAGTAAATTCCACCTATCCACAAACCTTCAGTGTAAAATGATGGGCCAGATTTTCACAACAAAGTGGGACTAAGCACCACTCTGCAACTGCAGTTGAGGTCTGAAATCTCCATAGCTGCATTGATTTGTATTTTCAGTCTGCTGTACCAGCAGGAGTAGTAACACCTGGCCCCACAGGGCATAACATTTTCCAGCAGGTGCAGGGGAGAAAAAAACTGCCACTCTCTGCCTAAAATTGTTGAGCTGATGATCAACCAGCTCCACTTTTGAAAATACCATAGATTTTCAAGGGCTCTGAAAAGCCAGCTCAATGTCTCATTTGGTTTGTTGTAAATAGACTGCGTGGTAGTTAGAAATCATGTCCTTATGTGATTTTTGGTCCTGTTTTCTGTTATAAGTGACATGTTCTCATTAAATCCTTGTTTTTTAAACGTCTTTTAGACAGTAGTCATGTCACCACAAAGTCACTTTCTTTCAGTTTGAACATATTTAGATGGTTTAACCTTTCTTCATAGTTGAGATGTTTTATATCACTGATCATTTCTGTAGACCCCTGTGTATTTTTCCAAGCCTAACTATATCAGTTTTCCTTTTATTTTGACCAAAACTGGACAGAGTATTGAAGGTGAGATAATGATTTGTATAATCTCTGCTTATACAGTAAGTAACATGAACTTGGTTTCAGCCCAAATGCCCACCTCCATAATTCAATTGGACAGCACTGGGAGTCTCCTCAGAATGCTATTCTGAACAGACTCAAGACAACAGTACTTTGTTTTACCATGGCCCTAACCTCTGCCCCATATACACTTTTGGCACTAGTTTTTGAATATAAATGTTCAAGCTTGAATTACTGAATCCCCCCCCCCCCCCAGTGAGCATCCAAATAAAAGGATTCCAAGGTAGCCTGATCTGCCTTGCTCACTGACATCGAGGCACAGGTCAGGAAGCATAAGGAAACCAGGAGCAGTTATAAAATTCACAAGTGGCATTTTATTATCAGTAACTATAGAACAAAAAAAAATTGTACACATTTTTTTAACATAGACAGTTTAAACAGAACAAGGAGGGACAGGAGGGACATGATAGAAATGTTGAAGTACCTCAAGGGAATCAACAAAGTCCAGGAGGGTAGCATCTTTCAGAAAAAGAGATGTGCAAGAACAAGGGGGCACAATTTAAAGATGGGGGGGGGGACGGCTCAGGGGTAATGTAAGAACATTTTTTTTTTCATGGAGAGAGTGGTGGATGCATGGAATCGCCTTCCTGGGTAGGTTGTTGGGTCTAAAAGAGTGGGGGAATTCAAACATGCATGGGACAGACATAAAGCAATTGTAGTGGGGTGTGGCAGGAAGTAGGCTGTTGGTTAACTAAAATCTGCAGCTTATCCAGTAGGTAGGGAAATGGGCAGACTGGGTGGGCCAAGTGGTCCTTATCTGCCATCAAAGTCTATGTTTCTATGTTTCTAAGTCCTTCATCTGACAGTATCTCTAATTCTAAGTTTCAGTCTCTCTCTCTCTCTCTCTTTTTCTCTCTAACAAACACTGCTGCTAGGAGGCAGTATAGTGCAGTGGGTTAAGGCTCTGAGCTGCAGACCTGGGTTTGAACCCCATAGCCGCCTAGGTGCATACTGTATGATCCTGAACAAGTCGCTTAACTTCCTTGTGCTCCCAGTTTGCATCTGGAAACAAGCTTTGACTTAGTGTGCTACTCCTGGTTAAACAATGTTCCCCCTCCTCCCCCAAATACGTCTTTACCTGGCAATTAATTTCTTCATCCTGAGCTTGTTAAGAGACCAGAACTTTGTCAGTTTCTTTCCAGGTGCAACAAAACAAAATGTAGTGTCCAAAAATGAATCTCCTGTTGACAGCTCTGCAACTGAGCTTGTGCAGTTCAAACTGCATCTCAAGATTAACCCATTGAGCTCCAAAAAGCTTTTTGCAATCATTTCAACATTATATCAATATACAATTTTAAACCAAAGAATCCCAGTTTCACACAAAAATTCACATACTGTATATTTTTAAAACCACAGATAAGCAAGGGAGAAGAAAAGATATAAACAGCAAGAAAAAGCAAGTGAAGGCGAGGATATAGTGGGAAGAGGAGGAGAATCATGAGACAGTCAGAGCGATCAGTTCCTAGGTCTCATAAGGAAAGCAGATGGCACAATCAGACAGACAAGAGACAGAAAATGAGAGGATAGAGCAGACCCTTGTGTTTAACTCTTTCTGCATAACAAATGGGATAGGTCCTTATTCAACTCTGTCACACTCATAATGTAAAAAGCAGCTGACATCACAGGGAAAACTTTGGGAAACATAATTAACATTAAGGCATGACAAGGTGTGTCTTATGGTGGGATATCAGCCTGCTTTGGGTGGGCTGAAGAATGAGGTGAAGCTGAGTGCTTCCACTTCCTGAGAAGGGCCGTTAGCCCACCATAACACCCTTCCCCGAAAGCCTTATTGTGATTATGAGATGGGTCCTTTTTAATAAATTGGACATAGTCTTTATACATGTTTTTGTTCAGCTGTTTTCAGCTGGCATGTTGTGCTGGGATAATGGCCCAGCTGAAAATACCCTTCATAATTATAGACACATGTCTGCTTATCTTTCACCTTGTCACTGTAATTATCATACACATGAAATTAGGATCACTGTTCCCTAGCCTTCAGCTGCTCTGGCAGTTTGTCTGCACATGCTGCTGTGTAACAGTGCTGATGATGCTGCTCAGGTAGACTTCTGGATTCTTCAATCTGAGATGTAGATGCAACTGTCTTTCTACCAGCACCAGTGTCACACCCCAGCAGGTGTCGTGGTGGGGCAACTCTAAAGGTTCCTAAGTGGGTGGATGGAGGCACCTGACAAGAAGAGGCAGGAGTCATACACAGAGATCTGATGTAACAAAGATGCTTATTAGACAGGAGGGTAAGGAGGACACAGTCATAAAGGAAAACACCAACAGTAAAAATGACGGGGAGTATGGACAGCATTATGTTTGTCTGAGCAGTAATCCCATATAACTATAAGGTAAACTCTAAACATACTGTAAACTCTAAATACTGTACAAATAGCTGTACAGGGGATGTCAATACTCTACAGGTTTTACAAGCACTCTACAAGCTCTCTACCCTAACCCTGAGGTGCACCTCTGCCCTCTTGGGGCTACCTTTGGAGTACTCCAGACACAATAACTTTTGCAATAAGCCTTTGTAAGACTCTACAATGACACAATTTGCACTTTTATTTATTTATTTATTTTTATTTATTGAAATGTTTCACCAGGAAGGCATACTGAACAACAAGTTGCTCATCTCACGGTGCGACCTAGGGGGGAGGGGTTACAAAGGGTTGTGAAGGATGATCAGTTACAATAGTATGTGAGTAGTACAAACAATACAACATTGTAAGATTGTGCAACAGTTGTAACACAAGGTATTGTATAATAAACAGTAGTGGAACATTGGGTAAATTACAATACATGTCCAAAATCATACAAAAGAACATATGAATGTACAAAACCTATAGAACTATTTATAGTGCATGAGTGTACCAGGAGCAGGCTTGAGGTAGAACGCAAGTGCTGTTGGAGTAAAAAGGATGGGGTTAGGTTGTACACACTGGTGACCCAGAAGGGCAGGTGGAGAAGATAGGGGGGAGAGAGAGGCAAGAACTGAATATGAGGAGAAGGGGTATCCATTTCTTGATTTCCCCCTTCAGTATGTTGAGAACCATGCCGGGGGGTCATGGTAGGAAGGCAGAAACTGGAGACAGGTATTAAGGTGGGTTAAAGCAGGAACAGCTGAGGGAAAGGAGATTGTGTAGGGCAGAGGTAAGGGAGTAGTAGGAGGAGGAGTGTTGTATTTCAGGGGGGAGGGAATTCCAGATTTTAGGGAAACAATGGGCAAAACCAGTCTGACTGATGAGGGTGGAGCGGAGAGGGACCGTCAAGGTGTGGGCGTCATTTGATCTGAGAGAGTGGGTGGGGGGAGGTGGAGTCAACAGAGAGGATGAGAGACAGGAGGGGAGCCCCCCCCCAAACTAGAATTTGGAGGTTAGTTTGACACAGTGAGAGATGCATCTATGAGATAGTGGAAGGAAGGTTAGAGAGTGATAGAGTTCACAGTGGTGGCAGTGGGAAGTGGATTCGATAGCAAAGCAGCAGAAGGAGTTAAAGAGAGTGTCCAATTTGGTCAGGGAAGATTTGGGAGCAGCACCATAGACTACGTCACAGTAGTCAAAGATGGGGAGTATTATTTTCTGGACAATTTTGCACCTCGCAGTCAGCAGGATGCAACTACGATTCCTGTACAGAGCACCAAGCTTGGGGTGCAGTTTCTTCAGGATAGCATCAATATGCAGAGAGAAGTTGAGGTGCTGGTCCAGCCAAATGCACAGATATCGAAATGAGGAGGTGTCCTCAAAGATGGTCCCATCAAGGGTGTGGAACGTGGGTAAGGCCGGGAGCCTAGAGAGTCTCTGCCTCATGCCAAAGGTCATTGAGACTGTCTTCTTGGCATTTAGAAAAAGCTGGTGAGAAGCAAACCAGAGCTGAACTTGGCTGAAGTCATGCTGTAAGCTGGTTTGCACAGCAGCACGGTTTTTGCTGGAACTGTACAAAACAGTATCATCAGTGTACATGTGGATAGAAAAGGATGAGCTTTCTGTGGGAAGATCATTAAGGAAAATGGAGAAGAGTAGGGGACCAAGCACTGAGCCCTGAGGGACACCAGTGTTGATGCGGAGTGGAGGGGAGATGGAATCAAGGATTCTCACTGACTGGGTCCTGCCAGTGAGGTAGAATTTAAACCAATTGGTGGCTGATGGAGCAAGGTCAGCTGAGAAGAGTGAATCATGAAGCAGGGGATGGGAAACAGTGTTGAAAGCTTTGGCTAGGTCAACAAAGATGGCCGAGGTGATCAGGCCATCATTCATCCCAGAAAGGATGGAGTCAGTAAGCCTGAGGAAGGAGGTGGTTTTTGAGTGGTTCTTCGGAAAACCAGAATGGAAGGGGGTGAAGAAGGAGAAATCATAGAGGAATGGTGCTAGTTGAGAGAGAACTAAATGTTCTTGAAGCTTGGCAAGGGTAGGCAGGAAGGAAATGGGGCGATAGTTGCCAGGAGTAGATGTGTCACCACCCGTGGGGAGAGGAAGGACTACAGCATGTTTCCAGGATGAGGGTACTTGTGCAGAAATAAAGAACAGGTTAAGGATTAAGGAGATAGGATAAGCAATTGCAGGAGCAGAAAGGTAGAGAAGTTTAGGATTGAGCTCATCTGGTGAGGAGCCTTTAGAGCGGTTGAGGAATAGGAGAACATTAAGAGCTTCATGAAGGGAAATAGTGGAAAAGGAAAATGGGGAAGGGTTAAGACACTGGCTGAGGTGAAGGGCTGTAGTAGGCATTAAATTCATTGACCACAGAGCCAGGGTCAGAAACTAGGAGGTTATTTATTTCGAGAACAGGAGGGGGAGGGTGAGAAGGGGGAGAGAACAGAGCATGAACTACCCTCCAGAATTTAGATGGAGAGTTAGTGTTAGTCAGGAATGAGGAGTTGAAATAATCAGACTTAGCCAGGCTAGTAGCTTTAGTACATGAATTGCGTAGCATTCTGTACTTGGTGTAGTCGTTTGGATGCTTAGTAGATTTGAATACAGATGTTTACTAGACATTGAATACAATTATCAAGTCTCTGCCTGTGTGATGGCTGAAGGATGCTAGATGAAAAGGGACAAGGTAGATCCTGGAAGAAGGAAGAACAAAAGCAGATTTGCCGGCCAGCTTGACTTCTGATGGTTGCTGTGAGGTCAAGGGGAAATAGAGAGGTTTTACGAACAGACCATGGGTTCATCAGCTACACCCACCTCTCCTGTGTTGCCTGTAACAAGAAGCAAGCACAAGGATTCACTCAGCTAAAAACCCACTGCTGGGCTGCCAGAATTGAAGGACAATTGTAAAAACTCTCTTAGCTAAAAACCCACGGGTGGGCCGCTGAGAATGAAGATCAAATGCAAAGATCTGGCCACAGTCCTTTGGTGAACAGCTGGGATGAGATGACAGATGCAGACCACCCTGCCACAGCCCACTTCTGGACTTCCAGGACTTGATGGATGCAGAAGATGTCGGAAGGACCCCTCAGAAGCTGGAAACCAGGACAAGGATATCTTTAGAAACCAGGCAGATGGTGGAGTTCTGGTCACCAAGGTTGGATGAGCCAAGGACAAACATAAAACAATAATTGAGATGTTGTTATGGAGAAACTGGAACAGAAGATCTTAAAGAAATTAATGAAGAAGCACTAAGAAAACAAGAAAATGGCAGCCATGACTCAGTCTTGGGATACGTAAGACTATGACTAGTGGCGGACAACAAGGGAATGTTGATGTGGCCTTCAGAGAACCTAGTGGCAGGATCTCACTCTTCAGGCCATACACTGGGACTAGCAGAAAACAACAAATGTGACATTGATTTGAGAACTGGAACAGATGAATCTGCACAGGACTGGGCCGTAACCTGTGATTAGCAGAAAACAACAAAAGTGACATTGCAGTGGTATGGCCATGAATGAGGATCTTTGGAAAACCTTACTGCTGCAGACTGTTTCCAGGAATTAATTTTCTGAATGCCGTTCAAAGGCTGCTGAAGACTGATTCCAGAATTCTCTTAGTAAAAGACACTGGCACACTGCGGTGTAACTGCCACCTAGGACAATTACACAGTCTCAGGGGCAATAGGACAACTTTGGGGCAACTGCACAGTTCCCTGGGCAATGGCACAGTTCAAGCAGTTTTCAGATGATAAATACAGTTCAAACAGTTTTCAGGCAATTAGTACAGTTTAGGTACGGTCTCAGACATATTGACACCCCGAAATGCACCATATGCCCACTTGCCCAATGCTATCCCAATTAGAGAGCCATTAGCCAGCTCCTTCCTTATCCGCCTCTATAGACGGTCTGAAGGTTGGAAATATTTAAAAAAAAAAAACTTCCTCACCTATGCAACTGAAGTCACTATCCTAATACACAATCAATGACCAGGGGTCCCCAGAAACAGTGGCTTAACTCTGTGCTGACTGAAACCCCACCAGATATAAGGGACTAGGATTTACCAGAGAATATTCAGGGCACCTGGGCTGGCTGACTCCTATTAGTTTATTTCACTGGGCTCCTTTAAAGTTACTGAACTTGCTTTGCTGGGCCTCTCTCTTAGTGGACCCCTCTAAATTACAGGGCTTGTCTTGCAGGGCCCCTTTAAAATACTGAGCTTGCTTTGCTGGGCCCCGTTTAAACCTTTATTTAAACTAGGCAGGACTTTTCAGTCCTCAGCTCCTCCTTAGCTCCACCTCAAGAAGCTCTCTCATTAATATTTATATTTTCCCCTGTGCTTCCTAATGCCCCTGGTCCTTCCTATGGGCATCACCCTGCCTGATAAATATTTAATTTATTTAAACTTACAGTCCCTTCTGGTCCACCTCCTCCACAGTGCTCAGCCATTTTCTCAAGTGCCCTGAGCACTTAAACAGCTATTATTATTTTTTTAAATAAACTCCAGGTTGTCAGCACCTGTCTGTTGGTGCTGCTGCCAACTCACCGCCCTGGCCCATGGTGAAGAGAGCTGGATCAGAAGGTGGGAGGTCTGCTGACAGAGGGAGAGATTTCCTTAAGGCAGGAACTAGACAGCAAGGGGTCTTGCGGGACTTCATGATGCCCAACGGTCTCTCTCTCTCTCTCTCTCTCTCTCTCTCTCTCTTCCAATGTGGCTCCTGTCACGCCACCACCAAGGGACTGAAATAACTTTTTTCTTAAATAAAATAAGAAATGGGACCAAACTTAGCCCTCACCATGCTGTGCACCGCTTCTCTTTTTGGACAACCCAATGCCACTTCCGGTCACACAGACCGCTGGATGCTGCTTCTGAGCTGGGAACAGGAGGCAGATGCAGGCACATAAAGGAGCTGACAGGACAAGGCACTGGTAAGACTTTACCATTCCCTGTCACTCACCATGTCATCACCCCTCTCTGTCTCAGCCCCAACTGCTGCCCAAAAGCAAACTTTTTTCCAAAATGTTACATTTGGGGTTCTAGAATGGAACCCCAAACCTGTGCCACCAGCTAAATTTAAACAAAAACACCACACGCTGGGTAGGGACAGCAATCCCAGTCGTGGGTGCCCTGGACTCACGCTGCCTGGCTGGAGGGGAGGGTTCTAGAGCAGGCAGCCAAAGAAAATCTCTTTTTTTTTCTTTAGCAACAGCTGCTCTGCTGATGGGGGGGGGGTACACTGACAGGGACCCTTATACACTATCCCTGATGCCCTCCTGTCCAGGGTTCTAAGAGGCACCTTACAGGTTTCTGGGGCACCTTTTGCTTTTCTGTTATGCCCCCAACTTTGAGGCACTACAACTGGATCACAATCCTCTACTTCTGACATCACAATCTGTTGATTTGGATACAGTGCTGACAGGTGGAGACACACAGCCAATACAGATGAAATCTTAGGGAAGATGGAGCAGTTTTCATGTTAATGTGTATACTGTAGTTCCAAGGAAACAAGGAATGGTAAATATAGACAACGTATGAAATATAGTCTAACGTGTATGTAAATATTAGGTATGTTACATCGATTCATAGACATTGTTGGCAGACAAAGGTCTAGCAGCCCATTCAACCTGCCCACCCTCTCTATGTACTCTGCTCTGGCCCTAGTGGTCATCCCAATCCTTAGTCTCTGCTCCCCTTCTTCTGACTAAACCCATGTGTCTGTCCCATCCCTGCTTAAAACTGCTTACTGATTTAGCCTTTACCACTTCTTCCAGTAGCTTGTTCCACTTGCCTAAAACTCTTTCCATGAAAAAGTGTCTCTTTTCAGACACCCCCCCCCCCCGCTAGTTTGCATGAATTCTCCCTCATCTCTTTATCTGACCTCACAGAACATATTTCCTTGGCATCTTCTTGTTCATCCTGTGCAGGTACTAGTACATTTCTATCATGTCACCTGCTTTCCTGTCTCTTCTTGAGGAGGTATACAGTTGCTACAATGTCCTGATCAGATAGTTCCAGAAATGTGTTTTTCCAAACAGATCCTCTTTGGTGGTCCTTCAGTAGTAATGTAGGCAGGCAGGCAGGAACTTTCTCTAGCTTCTGTATATTACAGAAATTTCAGGAAATATCTGACCATGTCAATTGTTGCAACCACTGTATACATGTTCAAATCCTGCAGTTTCTCCTCATATGTCAAGTTCCATAGTCCCTGGACCATCTTGGATGCTCTACACTGTACTGCCTCCACTTTGTCACAGTTTTTACACAGGTGTAGACTCCAATACCTTGTGCAGTACTTCAGATGTGGTCTCACCAATGATCTCTACAGTGGGAAGGTTACTTACCTCCTGACTTCTGCTGTTGATTCCCCCACCTTCTGCATCTTGGCATCCTGTTTGCCTTTCTCTCAGCTCTGTACAGTGCTATGGATTTTAGGTTTTCTGATATCATGTCTCCTGGAATCTTTTCCTCTTAATGCATTCCAGCATCACCCCACCTCATTTCAAACTAAACATTACTGCTGACTTTTTTAGGTTAGAGTACATCTGCAGGATCTTGGAACAATTCTCCAGCCGACTCAGATCCTCCTTGATTACTCTTATCCCTTCCTGTCTCTTAGCCCTTACTGAAATCTTTGCATCATCTGTGAAGAGGCAGACCTTGCCCCTTATGCATAGATGAATAGATACATAAAATCTAACTGCAGAAGAATACCATGGGTCTGTCAAGTCCGCCTTATTAATATTACCTCACCCTCACTTACTTATTGTCCAAGAGGGGTTTTCCTTTCCTTCCCTTCCTACCATACCATCTCACGATTCCCTAGTACCCATCTTGCAGCATATTTGTCCCTATTCCCTGTTCCAACCATGCTTAAACCTGGCTGTTAATGGTTCCCGCCTCACCACTTCTGCTAGTGGACTGTTCTAAGGATCCACCATTCACTCTGTAAAGTAGATCTTTCTTAAATTACCAGCAACCAGCCTCCAATCATGACATCTAGTGACTGCATCCTTATTCCTTTCAAATATATCCCTACTGCTTACCTTATTGCCTTGCCCTATGTCACAGATGAGTACATTGAAAGGGACACGACCCAGCATAGATCCCTGAGGTACTCCACTCATAACCTTCCTTACCCCAAGAACTCCCCCATTTACTACAACCCTTTGAATCTCTTAACTCAGACAACTTTCTACCCAAGTGCCAACTTTCCTTCCACCCCAAGCCCCTTAGCCTCTTTACCAGTCTCTTGTGGGGTACTGAGTAAAGGGCCTTACTAAAATCTAAGTTGCTATATCGATTGCCTGTCCCTTGTGAGCAGCCCTGGTCACCCAGGTGAAGAAGTCAATATGAATCATCTGGCAAGATCTACCTTTCATGAACCAATGCTGCCTGGGGTCCTGAAGTGCATTCCTTTCTAGGAAGTCCACCAGTTCCTCACTCAAGTTTGATTCCATTACCTCCCTCTGTATATGTCAGAGTAACTGGGCTATTGTTTTCTGGCTCATTCTTCTTTCTGCTTTTGTGCAGAGGAGCCACATCTGGTATTCTCTAGTGCCTTGGGGCCAGCCCTGTGGCTAGAAAGGAGCTGAATATATCCGCAAATGGAAGCGCTATTATAACCACAGCCTCCTTGTGCATCCTAGCATGTATGGAAGTTTAAAAGAAGGTCACTTTGATTTTGCAAAGGGTTTATAGGGGAGCATTCAAAGAGGGAAGAGACTGATCCCTTCATAGAATCAGCATTTTGGTGATCCTTAAACCTGGAAAGGATCCTACAAGTTGTTTCTCCTACAGGTCAGTCTCAATCTTAAGAGTAGACTATAAGATTTTGTCACTGACTCTGTCAAGAACTGAGACAGCCATATCACAGTTAATCAATATGGACCAGCTGGGGGGTTCTTATGAATTGGCAGGCACAAGATAATATTAGGAGAACAGTTCATATCATTGGCTATCTTAATAGAACACAGCAGCTTGCACTTTTGATGAGTTTTGATGCTGAAAAGGCTTTTGATCAGGTATTGTAGGAATATTTAAGGGGGGGGGGTCCTGGCTGAGTTTGAGTTCTATAGTGTTTGTTGGGTACATCTCCACTCTTTATGCAACTGCATCAGCATACATCAGTGCTGATGGCCATATCCCCCAAGGGTTTAATTTGGTCAGAGGAAGAGACAGGGGTGTCCCCTATTTTATTCGCATTATGTGCTGAGCCCTAAGCACAGAGCATTCATCTGAATGATGGCATTAAGGGGATCCATATGGGCGGGAAGGAGCACGAAATTGCTCTTTGTGCTGACAACTTGCTATTGTACTTTGGAGACTTGGAAAATCCCTGAAAATGGTCATGACAGAGACTGACTTCTTTTCCACTCTTTCTGACTACACCCTGAATGCTACCAAAACTAATGTGCTGATACTCCACCATACAGTCTCCCACCAGCTCCAGAAAAAATAGAAACATAGACAATGATGGCAGAAAAAGACCAATGGTCTATCCAGTCAGCTTGAGTTTCCTATCTAACCCTGTGTTCTACTGAGTCTTAGCCCTCTCCTCCTCCTCCCATTCTCCTTCACAATTCTGTCACACTGAGTGACCACTATACCCTTCACTCTGTGCCAACTGTACTTGAAACCATCAACTGTTCAAGATCCCTCCACCTAAGCTGGTAGACTGTTCCACAGATGCACAGCCCTTTATGTAAAATAATACTTCCTCATGAACCCTTGAACCTCCCTTCTGTCAGTTCCCAGTCATGCTCTCATAATCTTGAACTAGCATTCAAGCTTAATACTTCCTCACAGTTCTCTTTCTTTATTCCTTTTAGGAACCTGAAGGTCTCCATCATATCTCCCCTCTGCCTTCTAGCCTCCAGCAAGTACATTTTCAGTGTTTTCAGATGCTCTTTGTAAAACTTGCCCTGTTAGCTCTGAATCATTTTTGCTACCCCATGCTTTACTGTGTCCAGCCTGTCCCTATCTTTCCTGAGCTGAGGGCTATAGAACTGAGTGCAGTACTCCAGCTTCCAGCTGTGGTCTCACTAAATATCAATAAAGGGGTACTATTACCTCCTTCCTCCTGCTATCAATACCCTCCCTATACACCCCAGCATCCTACTTGCCTTATCATAGGCCATGTTACACTGGCTCAATTGCTTGAGAGTGCCATTAATGATAACTCCTAGGTCACATTCCCCACCAGTAGTGCTAAGACTCAGCCCTTCCCATTCAGTACTCTGTCCTGGGGTTATTATTCTCTAGGTGGATTACATTGCACTTTTTTGGCATTGAATTTCAACTGCCATACCTTAGACCACTCCTCTAGTTTTTTATAAGTCACTCTGCATTTCCCTGACACCCTCGTCACAATCCAACATTCTGCAGAGCTTTGTGTTATCTGCAAAGAGACACAACCTGCCCTGTATACCTTCTCCAATGTCACTGATGACCATATTGAAGAGGACCGGGCCCAGGACAGATTTCTGTGGCACCCCATTCATGACCTCCCTCTCTTCTGATTTGAACCCATTGTCCACAACCCTCTGCTGCCTACCCAGCCAACTATGTCCTTAGCTGCACCCAGATCCTCCATCTTCTTCAGCAAGCATCTGTGGGGCACTGAGTTAAAAGCGTGGCTGAAGTCAAAATTAATAAAATTCATGGTGTGGCTGTTATCTAGTTCCCTCATCACCCAATCAAATAATACTATCAGGTTTGTCTGACAGGACCTTCCTGCCATGAACACATACTGTTTACAATCCTGGAGACCATTGCTCTCCAGGAAGTCCACAAAATCTTCTTTGACTAGTGACTTCAACAGCTTCCCTATACTAGAGATTAGACTGACTGGTCTGTAGTTCCCTGCTTGTTCCTTGTTCCTCCCTAATGGAGTGGAATGACATCTGCCATCCTCCATTGCTTTGGAGCTACCCCCCTTTCATAGTGGCCTGTTGAATAGTCCTACCAGGGGTTCAGCCAATTCCTTGAGTATCCTAGAATATAACCCATCTGGTTATGGGGCCTTATCTATCTTTAAGACTGCCAGACCTTTCCAGACCCTGTTCCATGTAAATTTTGCCTCATCCTTGGGACCACCTTATTGACTGCATTGAAGCCACGGTCAGGGAAGGGCCAACTGCCTAACAATTCCCCCTCCTTGCTTTCTTTCTTTTTTCCCTAATATATCAGAAGACATGTTTTTCTTCACCCATAGCCCCTTCTGCAATACCCAGCTGCATGTCTGCTTTTGCCTCCCTAACCATTCTCTTTGTCTCCTTATTTCTCAGTAAATAGTTTCCCCATTCCTCCTCACCCCTGCTTTCCTTTGTACTTGTAGAAGGCCTTTTTCTTTGCCCCCACCACTCTCTGGCTTTTGCTGAGAACCATAATGGTCTCTTGAACTTATTCCTTTTGGTTAACATTATCATGTATAACTTTGATTATTTGAGAATTACCCCCTTTTATTGTCACCATCTTTCTTCCACCCCCAGCAAAATGTTCTACCCTGACTAGCTTTTCTCTGACCAATTATTTCAGCCTGCTGAAGTCTGCCCTACAACAAAAATCAAAGACTTCAGTTCTCAGTTGAGGCTTTCGAGTCCCTAGGGTCAGTTTGAACCAAAATGGAGTTATGATTACTGTTCCCTAGTGGTTCCCCTACTCTCATGGCTCCTACAACCTCCAAGTTGGTAAGCATCACACCCAGAATGGCATTGTGCCTAGTGGGTTCCTTAACTAGCAGTACAAGGATACAGTTCTGGAGTCCGTCTAGCAAGGCCTAACATCTGGTGCTCCTGGCTGTGACAGGATAGAATAGGACCCTGTCCCATTTGTTATGGAGAAAGTGTGTAAATGCAAGGATCTGTATTCTTTCCTTTTCTGTCTTCTATGTCTGGTTGTGCAACCAAATTTTCCTGTGAGACCTGGGACTTGATCAACCTGAGCAGTCTTGCAATCCTTTGCCTCTCACTGTCTCTGTTTTCTCTTGCTGTCTGTTTTTCTTTCTTGCACATCTATGTCAGCTAATATACAATTATGTGCAAATCAATGTATGGAATGAAACTGATAATGGGATCACATTTTGTTTAGAAAATATTTAATATTACTGTTGAAATGTATATATATTTATAATTTGAGATAATTGTAGAAAACTAGAGGTTACTTGAGTGAAAATGTTTAGCCTTTTGCAGAAAGGGCCCCTCAACAAGCACATTCTGTTCATCCTGCCTGAAACCTACAAGGACAGCATGTTTACTAAGGATGGAGATTGAAAAGACTTATAAAAGGGCTAAACTGAGCTGCAAAGAAGACGATTACAAAAAATATTTTATTTTGCTTCTGTACATAGTTTTTCTGAACAGGTTTATTTTATTTTATGTTACTGCAACTACAAATAAACAGTTTTGTGGAATTTTAAAACTACTCCTGGGTTTTTTCTATGCTTCCTGACCTGTGCCTCAACAACAGATGGTGTCAGCCTAAGTGGGATTTAAGCAATGCAAACCCTAAGACAGGAGATTTGAGCATGGGTACTGGACCTAGTACCAGGGAAGCACAGAGGAAGTTATGGATTCTGCAGCAGAAGTCCAGTCTGAGATTGTAAAACCAGCACACGTTATGGGAAAAGAACAGGCAGTGGCAGAACCTGAAAGCCTGATGGACTCTTTCAAATGGTGGGTTATACAACAAAAAGAGACTGAGAAGCAGAGAGAAAAAGAAATTCAATGGTTAGAAACATTGAGGAGAGAAGAGATGCAGCGACAGAAGCAGCAGATGAGAGAAGAGATGCAGCGACAGGAACAATGATGGCTGGATGCCTTACAAGCTATCAAAAGCAGAGGATCCAGCACAGATCTGGATGAGCAACAAAATGCAAGTGACTTAAAGGCCATTAAACTTACAAAGCTGTGTCCCTCAGATGATACTGAGGCATACCTGACCACCTTTGAAACAGTTGCCACAGCCTGCCAGTGGCCAAAGCAGCAATGGACAATCAAACTGGTACCCTACTTGACAGGGAAAGCCTATTTTGCCTACAGCAGTACGGACACTGCACAGTCAGAAAACTATGACCTGCAGAAAAGCGAAATCCTGAAAAGGTACGACATCTCCAGAGAGACCTACAGACAGAGATTTCGATCTCTGAGGTACAACTCGGTTGACAACCCTCAAGAAGCCTATATCTGACTCAGAGAACTTCTAATGAAATAGATCCAACCAGAGAGAAAAACAGTCCCACAGATCATTGACACATTTGCCATGGCACAATTTATCACCATCTTGCCTACGGATCTGCAGCTGTGGGTAAAGGAACACTGACCAGAGAGTGGGGAAAAGGCTGTTTCTTTGGCTGAGGACTACCAGATGGCCAGACAGATGCCTCATCAGTGATGCCACAGCCAAGCACCAGTAAGAAACTATCTTTCCCATGTAAACTCCAAGCCTGATAAGAACTCTGGTGGGGGTAACAAATCTGCTAAAAGACGTTATCTGCTGTAACTGTAATAAGCCAAGCCATTTTGCAAGAAACTGCCATAATAAAGAGAGTGGCACTGGAGCAGATTTGTCCTTGGCAAACTGGGGCAAGTACCTAACAGATGTGAAGGTGGGGAATAAGACTGTGAAGGGACTTATTGATTCAGGAAGCAGACAGATCCTAGTGCATGTTAAAGTACTGGGAAAACACTGTGCAAAGGGACCAGGTATTGGTGTCATCTGCATCCATGGGGACACTCGATACTATCCCACCACCGAAGTGACTCTGACTGTTAAGGGTGTGTCACACCAGATGAAAGTGGGGGTAGTACCTAAGTTACCTGTACCTGTGATTATTGGAAATGACTTTCCAGGATTTACTGAGTTGATCAAAGATGGAATAAGTCCTGATGTTTCAGGAGCAGTGGTGACAAGAGCTCAAGCAAGGAAAATTTCATCCAGAGGATACTTTTCCTTTCAGTGATTTTGATTCGGACTTGTTTGAGCACAGGTCCAAGATCCAGAAATCCAAGAAAGAAAGACAAAGCCTGAAGAAACTTTGGCAACAAATGACTGATGGACATGAAAGTATAAAATATGAACATGCTAAAACTAAATTGATAACTGATTGTGATTTTCTTTCAGAGCAAGCTAACAATGTTTCTCTCCAGGGTTATTTCAAGCAGCTAGGGTTAAAACCAAAACAGGGTGGACCAATGCTTAAAAAATGTAATGGATTACTGTACAGAGTTTGGGTTAAACCTCAGACACAGGAACAGACAGAACAATTGGTTATACCACAGAAGTATAGAACAGCATTGTTACAGATAGTACATGATAGTCCTATGGCTGGTCACTCAGGGAGGGATGGTTCCCTTGCCAGACTGCTGTATAGATTTTACTGGCCTGGAATTCATTATGATGTTGCTACCTATTGTAATTCCTGTGCTGAGTATCAGAAGGTAGCCCCAGTCACTAGAAAAAACAAGGTGCCCCTGGTGCACCTACCCTTAATAGATGTGCCTTGTGAGAGAATTGCAATGGATGTGGTTGGTCCTTTAGACAAAAATAAAAAGGGTAATAGATTTATTCTGGTAGTATGTGACTATGCTACTCGATAACCAGAAGCAGTTCCAATGTGTACTGTTACAGCCCCAAAAGTTGCAGCAGAGCTTGTCAAAATTTTCAGCAGAGTGGGCATACCTAAAGAAATTATTACTGATCAGGGTAGTAATTTTGGTGCTGCACTGCCTAAAGAAATTATTACTGATCAGGGTAGTAATTTTGGTGCTGTACTGCTTAAGGAGCTGTACAGACTGCTGGGTATCACTGCCATAAGAACCTCCCCCTATCACCCTCAGACAGACGGTCTTGTTGAGCATTTTAACCAAACCCTAAAATGCATGTTAAAAAGGTATGTAAAAGGGGAAGGGAAAGATTGGGACCAATACTTTCCTTACCTACTTTTTGCTTACAGAGAAGTGCCACAGGCATCAACAGGGTTTTCACCATTTGAAATGCTGTATGGTAAGCAGCCAAGAGGACCACTGGATGTGATAAAGGAAATGTGGGAAGATAACCCCACTCAGAAACAATCTATAGCTTCTTATATGTGTGCCCTAAGAAAGAAACTGGCAAAATATGTAGAAATTGCCCATAGTAATCAGGAAGAAGTCTCAAACTAGCAGAAGGTATATTATGACCAAGGGGTAAATGAAAAAGTTTTTGAGCCAGGTGAAAAGGTTTTGCTACTGTTACCCACAACAGAAAATAAGATGTTAATGAAGTGGCAAGGTCCTTATAAAGTTCTTAGATGTACTGGAAGTGTTAACTATGAGACTAAGACTCCTGACAAAAAAAAATTCTACTAAGATACACCATGCTAACTTCCTCAAGAAATGGGTTGAAAAAATGCCAAAAGCTGCTTTGCTAGTTTTACCAGAAACTGATAAGGAAAATATTGATGTAGCTTATGATAGACTAGAACAAACTGTAAACGCTGATGCTGTACAGATGAATGATTCCTTAACCTTAGAACAAACTGCAGACATTCGTAATGTGCTAAAGACATTTAATAGTACTTTTACCATGGTACCAGGCCGAGCAAAAGGGGTTGAGCATGTAACAGTGACAAAGAATGCTCGTCCTATTAGGCAAAAGACATACAGGTTGCCTGAGCAGTTAAAAGCTGGTGTGGTTAAGGAAATACAAAAAATGAAAGAATTGGGTATCATTGAGGAGTCGAGGAGTGCTTGGCCATCTCCCATGGTAATTGTAAACAAAAAAGGATGGGGTGTTAGAATCTGCCTTGATTTCAGGAAACTTAATCAAGTGTCAGAATTTGACCATTATCCTATGCCCAGGATAGTTGATTTGGTGGACAGACTGGGGACTGCAAAATATATCAGTACCCTCGATCTCACCAAGGGTTACTGGCAAATACCTTTAGCTAGAGAATATAGAGATAAAACTGCATTTGCCACCCTTATAGGATTCTATCAATTCACCACCATACCATTTTCTCTACGCTTCCTGACCTTTGCCTCAACTACACTGGCCACTAGAACATCCCTATCGATGTCAGGCAGGTTCAGATCACTCACTACCACTTTGCTACCCCCTTTCAAGTTCTTCTGCAAGCTCTCTGTCCCTCCATTCCCCTTGCCCCTGGAGGTCTTTAGACCACACCTAAGCATAATTTTTTGCCCAAGGCTGCCACAAGTTGCACCCACGCTGACTCTGACTCCCTATTATTACCCTGATGCACCCATTCTCCACCACTTCAATGCCATCCATGACATAGAAGGCTTCTCCTCCTCCTCCTCTACCTTTTCCTCTATCCCTCCTGAACAATGAGTACCCAGGAACTGTCAGGTCCCAGTCATTACTTTCTGTAGACTATGTTTCTGTTGTGGTCCCAGGTCTACCTTAGTGTCTGCCATCAGCTCCATTAGATCACTGATTTTATAACACTGGCTCCTGGCATTAAGGCACACCCTCTTCCATCTGACCCCTGAACCCACTTTGCTTTTCTCCTGTTTATGACCCTTGTATTTCCCATGTCCTCATAGTCTCTTGTTTTTCTTGGTGTTTGTAAACTTTGCATTCCCCCTCTCTGATGTCCTGTCACCTGGCCCAGACTATACCTCATCACTGTTTATATCTGCTGAGCTGCTACTAGCACCCAGATGTGGGGAGTACTAACTAGGATCCCTTTCTTCTCACCTGTTGCCATGGTTCTCCTAGCCCCAGTCTCCCATGCATGCAGTTTAAATGTGCAACATAGACATCAAACATCTGCCCCAGCATGCAGGCCCCTTCTCTTGCCAGATAGAGTCCATCAGCTTTGGAAAGCTACCTGTCCCAGAAATCCCCCCACTCCCCTACAAAGTGGTACCATTTTTCCTGACACCATCCCTTAATCCCCTCTATCTCATCCCTAATTCTATTCTTCTTCTTCCCCTTCCTGCTCCTCACTGGGAAGACCTCAGAAAAGATCAGGAAGACAGAGTCTGCTGCCAATATTTCCCCCAGTTAATGAAAGTTCCATTTCACCATCTCCATAGATTGATTCAACAGATCAATGGTACCCAACTATACCAGCACCTCCAGCTACTCTCTGTCTCTGCTGTCCTCCCTACCCTGTCTAAATCATGGATGACTGATGCACTAGAAAAGCACCTGAATACCTCCTCACTTCCAGTCCCCCTCTCACTACCCTCTCCACACCACTAATCAGTGAGTCCCCAGCCACCAAGACTCTCCTGATAGACTTGCTTCTGCTTGTCCACTTGGGTGCCATCAAGTTGGCTTGCCCCACACCACTGACTGACTCTGATTCCTACATAGCAGAGTCAAGTACATGAGCCTACACTAGGGGTACAAAACAATTTGCTGTCTGGATGGTGTTGGGCCGAACAACTTTTTTGTGGCTACCCCTGGCTCCCTCCCCAACACCATCACTCTCCAGCCCCCAGACCAGTGGGCCTCTAGGGAAGTGGAGGGGGTGGAGTGGTCTCCAGTTGAGCTGATGACATAGCTGAGATGTTTCCACCCTTACTGACACCGGCTGAAGAAGGAGCTTCACCGTAGTCCTGCAGATGGGGCAGTGCCCCCTACTTCACAGTATTCCTAGAGAAAAAACCCCAACACCTGCCAAAACTGACTGTCTTCCCCTCCCCTCTGTATCCCATACCAGTACCTTAGGCAACAACATTAGTACTGAAACAGATGCAGTGCTCACCCAGATAGGGGGGTAGCAATAAGCCTCAACTTTAGCCCAGACTTCTAAATTAAACTAAAAGTATTAGCAATAGCAGTAAGTGTCACTACAAAACAGACTACCAATTTAAATATCAGTGCTCATTCAGCTTGGGTGTGACAATAGGCTTCAATTTTAGCAGACTACTAAATTAAACCAGAAGTATCAGTAGTAGCAGTAAGTGTCACTACAAAACAGACTACCAAGTTAAATATTAGTGCTCACTGAGCTTGGGTGTGATGATAGGCTTCAACTTTAGCCGACTACTAAATTAAACCAGAAGTATCAGTACTGTAGTAGCAGTAAGTGTCACTACAAAACAGACTAATAATTTAATTACTTCTGTTTATAACCTGCTGCACTCCAGGAATAAACCAGTGAGTCCACTTGATAGTATCTAGAAAACTTTATTGTCTCAAAACACAATTAAAATATGGACATGCATCCTGCTTACTGCATCCATATACACAGGGAGGCAGCAGATCATCTTTTTACCAACAGGTGCAAGACCCAAGTCCCTACAAGTGCCACTGACAGTTGAGTCCCAACCAACATATACCTTTCTCTTGCCCCCTTTGGGGCTCACTGCTCCCTCTGGAATTTTGTCTAGATGTCTAGATGTACCTGTCTCTTTGGCAAGCTGGTCCTATCTTCTCTCATGAGGATAGATTGAGGATTCTCCTGATGTAATAGAATAACTGTATGACTTGTGCACATCCCTGGTTCCACATGCTCAGCCTTTCCTCCCTCCTTCTTCTCTTCCTCCCCTCCACCATTGTCCAGCGTCCTTCTCTGGCTTGTGTGTGCTGCTGATATGGTTGTAAAAGTTGTACCTTATGGAGTCTGGTAACTGCAGCCCTTGAGCAGCATATTTCAACCCTTGCTGCATCCAGCTTTGCTCTTATGACTTGTAACCTACTACAACTGAGACAGTGGCTGAGCTTTGAGTACCGTCTAATTCATCACTGTCCCACACAACTCTCCATCCCCCTCACATCCTTTCAAAGTGTCCCCTCTGTATCCTTGTGAGTTTGTAGGACTGTAAGATGTTTAAAGTTTGCCCTGTGCAGTCAGTAACTCATTAAAGAATATGCTGATCTGAGGTCAAGTTATCTCGTGGAACAGCAAATATTTCAATTTTTCTAATGCATTCCCATCAAAAAAGCACCAATGGGAGGGAGCCCTATTCCCAAATACTAGCACTTTGGGTTTTTCAAATTGGACTTTTAGGTAACAAATCCAACAAAAATCAGCAAAACTGTTTACATTCTTTTGAAGTCCAATTACAAGAGCAACAGCTCAGACACAAAGGGCAACCCTAGGAGGCATACGTCAAGTGCGGTCCAGCCCCCTAGCCTTACTGTCTGCTGAACTTCACTGATTTTCACTGACTGGGAGAAAGATCAGTCACGGAGGGAAGGCAGACTCCCACAAGTGCAGAAGCAGGGATTCCTTGACAGCAGTTATACCTGGGTGAATCCCCATTGGAGTGCACAGTCTGGGCTCCTATCTTCACTGAGGCAACTTCTCTCCTTGATAGCTCTGCTCAGACCCAGCCAGTGGATGCTCTCTCAGCATAAGGAGCAGTTTTATTACAGCCAGACAACCTTCCACCTTCCTGCCTGCTGGGAGGAAGGGGCAGTGTTTCAACATAATTCATAAAAAAAACTTTTTCTTTTCTTTCAGGCAATAGCGTATTACACAATAGTGTACTGTTTTCCATATACTACTACATCTACTTTCTTTCATTCTCAAAGGCACCCTAATAGGCCATGGACATCGTCACCTGCCAGGGGTGCACTGCATCCTTATAGAGGGCATGCATTCAGGCACTAGGACATTGCCCCACTTGCTGGACAATCCAACATATGATAGCTCAGCTCAAAGAGGCATGGCATCAAATAAATTGTCTCCACAACATCATTAGAAACCATGTACCTGCTTGCCCCTATACACCACACCATCTCCACCAGGAGGTCATTCCCCACCACTTGACCACCCCTCATCCAGGAGAATGACAGGTAGTAAACAAGGGCAAGAAAACATCTCACAGGCCTCAACAGCAGTCCCCCTATACACCACACCATCTCCACCAGGAGGTCATCCCACACCGTTTGACCACCCCTAGTCCAGAAGAATGACAGGTAGTAAAGGAGGGCAGGAAAACATCACAAAGAACTCAACAGCAGTCTCTGTACCATGAGGAATAAATCAAAACAACTAATAGATGCACCCCTCTAGCTGTAGAAAGCAAACAGGGGTATAATAACACAGACCATCAGATAGGGCATGAGTAGGAAAGAGTAAGAAAAGCATTACAAAGGCATCTGTTAATAAGAAGCTAAGGAAAGTTCTGATTGTAGGTGATTCCATGATCCAAGGAGTAGAATCACACATACAGCAGGGTCCAGAGATGGAGGTCATAGTTAAATGTCTACCCATTACCTCTGCAAAAAGGGACACCAACCGCATACATTGGTTGATAAAAAGAGAAGGTAAATGTGCAGTGTTTTCTTCCATACAGGTACTAATGATCTGGAAAATCAGATGGTTGAAGAGACAAAACAGCACCTCTCTCACCTAGGTGACAAATTGCCCTCCCAGTCCTCAAATATTGCCTTCTCTGAGGTCCTCCCAGTATGGGGCAAGGAGGCAGTATTGATGGGATACAGAAGGAGCAAACTGATAAACTGAACAACTGGCTCCAGAGCTGGTGCCAAGAAAAAGGGTGCCTCTTTATAGGAAACTGGCGTGCCTTCTGTGACAGAGGGCTCTTCAGATTTGATGGTCTGCACCTCACTTGGGAAGGCATGTGGGCTCTTGGTCAGAAACTGGACATAGCCATAAACCATTTAAACTAAACACTGGGGAGAAGACAGCAGAAACATATGGATCTGCTACCTCTCCTTCAAAATACAAATAAATCAGGGGTACAAATGCAAAGGAGGAAATCAACCTATTGGATGAGGCAAGACAATAAATCATTTGAACATACAACAGGGCACCAAAAAGGGGGGAGACCACACATGCAAAGCTATGTTCACAAACTCAAGGATTCTGACAAATAAATTAGCGGACCTCACCGCAGTCATCACCGAAGCTGATCTGGACTGGGTGGCCATCCCAGAAACATGGCTCAACCTTAACAATGACTGGGGCATGACTATACCGGGATACTGTCTAGTTTGGAAAGACAGAACTGGTAGAAAAGGGGAGAGTGTAGCTATGTATCTAAGAGAGGGAATAAAAGCTACTATGACTCAAAATGACAATACAGAAACAGAGTCACTTTGGGTCACTCTAGAGGCAAACAATGGAGCAGCAACTCAAGTAGGAGTATTCTACCGGCCCCCAGAAACAAGTGTGGAGGCGGACAAGGAAATATTAGAAAAACATACCCAAAATGTGTGACAAAGGGGAGGTGATTGTACAGGATGACTTCAGTTTACCAGATGTAAACTGGGATACACATACAGTGAGTTCAACCAGAAGCAATGACTTTCTAGAGGCCCTGCACATATCGGGCCTGAAACAGCTTGTAAAGGACAAAACAAGGGAAGAAGTGGTCCTTGACCTGCTACTAACAAATGGGTAGAATATTACAGAGGTAGAGGTTGGGAGCCACCTAGAGACCAGTGACCACTTTATGGTGTGGTTCCAGGTCAAGACAAAAACAGACACAAAACACTCCAAAACAAAAGTGATGGACTTTAGACTAGCAGATTTCACAAAAATGAAGCAAAGTCTTAAGCTGAGCCTGGCTAACATTACGTGGGGGATAAATGTTGAAGAATACTGGATACAGCTCAAAAGGGCTATACTAAATACTGCAAACCATTGCATAAGAAGGGTGAGCAAAGCTAAAAAGAAAAGAAAACCACTCTGGTTTTCTAAAGAAGTAGCCACTGAGGTCAGGGAGAAAATAATAACTTTCAGGAAATACAAACAAACCGGATCCAACAAGGACAGAGAAGAATACAAGGAGACACAGAAGGAAACAAACAAAGTGATCAGGACAACAAAGGCAGAAACTGAGGAGAAGGTAGCCAAGGAAGTCAAAATGGTAGCAAGACATTCTATAGATATGTCAGTGAAAAGAGAAAGACATCAGGAGGTATTGTTAGACTCACAAGGGTGGATGGGGAGATCACAGAATATGACAAGGACAAGGCTAAAATCCTCAACAGTTACTTCTGCTCTGCATTCACTAAGGAGGAGGAAGGATGCAGACCCAGCAATGCAACACACAACCAGGAAGGAGTCAGAATACACCAGGTCCCTTTACAAAAGAAAGGATCCTAAAGGAACCAGAGAAACTGAATACCAACAAGGCCATGGGGCCAGATGAAATTCACCCTAGATTACTAAAAGCACTAAGGCATTAGCTGGAAGCTCCCCTGGCTGATCTTTTCAACATATTATTCAAGCTAGGTGAGGTCCCCCAAGACTGGAAGAAGGCAGCAGTTATTCTCTGCACAAAAGCGGAAGTAGGGAAAGTGAACACATCTACAGACCAGTAAGCCTAACCTCAGTTGTGGGCAAAATGATGGAAACCCTGCTCAAGGAGAGGATTATATCTTTTCTAGAAGAAAACAACAAATTAGACACAAAACAGCATGACTTTACAACAGGAAGGTCATGCCAAACCAATCTGACAGGCTTCTTTAACTTGGTGACTAAAATAATAGACCTGGGAAGAGCAGCAGACACAGTATACCTGGACTTCAGCAAAGCCTTCAACTCGGTCCCGTACAGAGGGCTTTTCAACAAACTGGACAGAATGGGAGTAGGACAGCAAGTAATGAAATGGGTAAGAAACTGGCTCACTGGAAGGACACAGAGGATACTTGTAAATAGTTCACTTTCAGAAGAAAAAGGAGTAGATAGTGAAGTGCCACAAGGATCAGTAATCGGTCCGATCCTATTCAATATTTTTATTAGTGACATAACTGAGGGACTACAGGGGAGGGTGAGCTTATTTGCAGATGACACAAAAATAAGAAATAGGGTAGAGACTCCAGGTGGGGAAGAAAAGATGAAGGCCAACCTTAAAGCTCTGGAAAAATGGTCAGAAACATGGCAACTAAAGTTTAACACACAAAAATGCAGGTCATGCGCCTAGGAAGGGCCAATCCAGAAGAGGACTACTACCTGGGAGGAGTACAACTGGAATCTTCCAAACAGGAAAGGGATCTGGGAATAATTATAACAGATGACCTACTGTACAGATGTCCAAACAGTGTGAGAAAGCAGCACTTTGATGGAATGGCATATTGGGCTGCATAGGCAGGGAATCACCAGCAGAAAAAAGGAAATCATCCTGCCACTCTATATATCTCTGGTGAGGCCACACCTGGAGTACAGTGTACAGTTCTGGAGACCACACCTGAAAAAGGGATATCAACAGACTGAAGACAGTGCATAGGAGAGCTACAAAAATGATACACGGCCTACAGAACAAAAACTATGAAGAGCATCTGCATAACCTGAACATGTACTCCCTGGAGCAGCGGAGGGAGAGGGGAGACATGTTTGAGACCTACAAGTTCCTAAATGGAATAAACAAGTTGCAGGTTCAGGAACTGTTCCAAGTCAGAAAGCACACAAGAACCAGCAGGCACAACATGAAGCAGGAGGGGGGCCAATTCAGAGGTAACACATGCCAAGTTTTTCTTTACTGAGAGGGTGGTGGATGCATGGAACAGCCTTCCCCAGGTAGTGGTGGGGGCAAAAACAGTGGTAGGTTTCAAGAACACTTGGGACAGGTACAAAGGCACCACCACACTGACTAGCAGTTAAGGGAGGGGGGTAGGCATATGGGCAGACTAGATGGACAGTATTTTCTCCTTCTGCCACCACTTTCTTTATTTCTATGTTTCTGTGGTGTTTCTGATAAAAGGACAGCAGCATCAGCATAGTGCAGGCAATAATAATCCTTTCTCTTGTCAACCTTAGGTATTAAGAACTGGGTATCATTAATGCATTTATTTAAGTCACTGTTTTGGAAACTTTTTTATCCACAGAATCTCTCAATTACCTACACTCTCACTCTAACCATGGTATTTATCTCCTAGTGTAAATGGTAGAATAATTTCAGCATGTACAGCACCAGGTTTCATCATCGTTCTCCAATGAATGTTTTGATTGAAGATGTCAGACACAGCCTTAAGATCACTTAAAGTTATATTGATGTGGCACTGCTTAAGACTTACTGTAGCTATTTAACAAGTAGGCAATGGTAAGACAATTGTCTGAAGCAGAATATCATGGCCTAAAGCCTGCAAGTTCTTCATTTATGAAGTTATTTTAATTTCCTGTTTTTTTTTAGTTTATCCAAACCAAGCAATCAGTAGTTCTTAGAAGATATGGTTAACTTATTAATGGGTCTAAATACAGTTTGATTGTTCTTGTCACTTTTGTAATGATTGGCTAATAACATTAATATTTGAGTTTGTTTTTTTATTTTTTTTGAGAGGAAGAGGAAGAGGAAGAATGGGCTCTCCTTATATGATTTTCTTCACCCAAGGCCAACAGGGTGCAGACATAAAGCCAAAGATGCCAAACTGCCTCCCTTAAGGCATCGCACAGCCTCTGTGGGCTGTTGCCAGCCTGATTGGGATCCTGGGTACGGGGACGCAAACTGGTACCTCTGGTACAGCAAACAAACACACCTGCCATTGGTCATCTGTAAGAAATTATTACATCTGGCTGTTCCAAGGTTTCAGTAGTGTTCTCAGTTGTCATAGAATGACTATTGTTTGATGTTGTATTTGAACTACAGTAGCAGGCAACAGGCTCCACTCTCTGACATTATGTGCCAGTGGAGATGTTGGCGGTAGTACCATTAGTCCACAAAAATCCAAGTCCCAACATGACAATGCTGTAAAAGAAATGAAAATGAGATGGGTCAGGAAATAAATTGATTCAGAAATAGCAACAGGCTGCCAAGATGAGCAGTAAGGATCAGTTGGAGTGCTTTGTAAAGTAATTTTTTGTAAATCATGAACTGCCATTTTCATGAACAAAGCCACATGGCTAATGTCTCATGTGGAAATAAGAAGACTGCTGCTACTTTACCTCACACAATACAAAAACACAAAGAATAATTAACAACACTTGCATCCTGTATCAGTTTAAGGTCCAACCACATGGGGAGCATTCAGTATTCTTTCTTTTAAGAGGAGTAAGGGACTAATTCAATGTGTGTGTTGCATGTAACCATTGGTTAAACAAAGACTGTCCTGGACAATTAACCTTCTTTGGATCTTTACAAGGTATGCAAAGCATTTACTTTAGCTAAAAAAAGAAACAACTAATATGCAGATGCTACTTTATATGTTAAGACGTTAACACATCTGAAAGTAATTGTCACTAATCTTTGAATGCTAATCAGCATTCACTGAATACACTGCAACGTGTCCAAACTGCAAATTATTTTTTCTCTACAGTTTACTTAGTTTTGCCCAGCTCATGCAATATTTGTTAACAGGGCCCTGCTTTTATTCACTTTTACAGCTGGTTGATCTGAAGCACTGAAATCTTAAGTGACTTGCTCAGGATCATGAAGTGTGTAAGTAGCTCTGGATAGATTTCTACCTACTTTAGGTCACTGGTTCCCAAGCCTGTACTCTAGATCACCTTGCTTCTGAGGTTGAAACCATAACTCCAAGAGGCATCCACCTACTAGCTGGTTAAAATATGAACAAGTGCTGTTTGAAGCATTGGAAATATGAATGTACCAGACAGCACCTCCTGTTGATTTGTCAGAGAGGTACATATCTTTTCTGATGGGAAGAGGAGCTGTCCCCAGGAGGAACAAATGAAAATAAATGTGTTCCTTTCAAATCGATTATACTGCATTACACATTGCAAGAAAAAAACAGAGTTGGCAAAGTGGAAGCTCTCAGTTTTCTAGTTCACTTTCTCAGAACTACAGAAGGAAAAAATGCTTAGTGGACGAATTATACTGAGAAGAATGAACAGGAAAAACAACAACAACAAAATTAAAGAGCAAGTGCATATTTTTTTGCCTGTAGAAGGAAAAACAAAGTGATTTGGGATACCACTTTCCCTTTTAAGGGAAGCAAAGTGGGTATCTCCATCATAAGTGAATGCACTTTCTGTGCTAAAGCCTTTAAAGAGTCAGCAACACCTCAAGAAGAACTGTGAAAAGCATTATATTTGAACACAATACATCTTATATTTCTCATAAGCTCTGTATTTCTTATCCCCATTATTTATTACCAAGGTCATATGCCTGAAAACAGGATAGTTGTTCCTTGAGGGGTTATGAGCTACTATTGCTTCTTTCTAACCTGATGTAATAATACTCTGCCTGTGATAGCACAGTTATCCCCATGGCAACTGATTGTGATGTCACAACAGAACATTATGATTTAAAGTAGGGAATAAGTTATAGAGGCAGATCAACTCTAAGTGATTAAGATCTTTATTTTTGTGGGAATTTCATCATTAATAAATATGGGAGAGGGAAAACATATAGAAGATATATGAAATACAAGCTGAATTAAAGTATGACTAAATGTCAGACAGGTTTTTGGAATGGGGTTAAGCAACAGAAAGGACGGAGTTGGGATCTTGGTGTCCCCTTTCAACTACTAAAAGAATGTGGGAATATGGAGGGGGTGTTTTTTGTTGATCCAGAGGCATTTGGGCTTAATCGCCATTCTTTCATAGGGATATATGGCCCTAATGCTGATTTTCCTACATTTTTCTCTCTCGTCTTCTTTCTCACCTATTACCTTTCTCTCATCTCCCAATTATACTTGGGGGAGACTGGAATTTAGTAATTCACCTGGACCTTGACAGGCCAGGATTTTACCACAAGGGGCTCTCCCCAGCCCAATGGGGGCCACGAGACCTCATGGACTTGCTAGGGCATGGTGACCCGTGGTGCATCCTACATTCAGATGCTAGACAATACACCTTCTTCTCAGCCCCCCACAAATCATGTTCCCATATTGATTATTTTTTGATTAGCCTATTTGGTCTGTCAGGTCTCCTCATTTATGATACTCTACCACTGTGCTTTCTTAACATGCCCCGTCTACATGGAACACTCTATGAAGGGATTAGAGGAACAGGACAGGGCCTGGTGCCTTAACTTCACCCTCTTGAGAGATACCCATTTTGTCATGGCCCTTACTGAATTCATTCACACATTCTTTAGGGAAAATGAGGGATCTGTTCCATACTTGGATGTGCTTTGGGGGGCCGCGAAATGTGCAGTGAGAGGGGAATGCATCCGCTTCGCCTCCAAAGTTAAGAAGCAGTGGGCAGAAAAAGCACTTTATCTGTTGACCCAAATCCATGACCTAAAACACTGCTTCTCCTCTGTGTCTGACCAGGACAATTGGAACCAACTGCACTCCCTTCGGGCCCAATATTTTGGGCCACTAGTGGAGCAGGCTGATCTAGCCCTCAAGAGGGTCAAATTTCATTACTTTGAATCAGGGGAGAAAGCGGAATGGCTCCTGGCCCTTAGACTCAAACAGTTAGAAGCCCAGCAGATGATTCATAGCCTGCAACCTACCCAGAGGGAGCAATCCTTACACGTCCCAGAGACATAGCAGATGTCATTCAGCACTTTTACAAAACTCTTTACTGCCCACAGGCAGAGTCTACTCCTGACTCAGATATTATAGAATCCTATTTGGACTCGGTTCCACTTCCTCCCTCTTGGTATCACAGCAAGAGATCTTACAGGCTTCTATCTCCATAATAGAAGTCCGGCGAGTGATAGAACAACTACTGAAGGAGGAGGCCTCCAGTCGGATGGGTTCAATAACTCTTTCTACACTACCTTTTTAGACATCCTGGCTCCATTTCTTACCAGATTATTCAACTATCTTTGCTCTTCTGGAGTGATGGATTGCTTGTTCACTCAAGACTGGATTACCGTTTTCCCCAAACCTGGTAAATTGCCTCTTCTACTGGGAAACTATAGCCCTATTTCTCTCATGAATTCAGACATGAAAATCTTAGCCAAGGTACTGGCAAACTCCCTTCTAAGGACATGGCAGGGCCTCATCAGCCAACCCAGGTGGGGTTCGTGGCTGGCCATTTGTTCTCTGACCATCTGCACAAAGTCCTTCATCTTATCTCAGTCACTGGGGACAAGCGGACCCTAGCGGTATTGGTCTCTTTAGATGCGGAAAAGGCCTTTGACCACATCTCCTGGCCTTTCCTGTTTGCCACACTCCAGAGATTTGGCATTCCTTCCTGTTTTTCTGAGTGGCTCAAGGTCACCTATCACCACCCGTTGGCCAGGATTCATTGTAATGGAGTATTTTCATCTTCTTTCCCTCTTATCCGGGGTACCAGATAAGGCTACCATCTTTCCCCATTCCTCTTCAATCTTTATTTGGAGCTCCTCATTCGATCCCTCCAGAACAACCCGGGATCCAGGGAATTCAGGTAGGGGGAGAGGAGTATAAGCTGTTCGCTTACATGGATGACTTACTGCTGCATTTGGAAAATCCCCAGATCTCTATACCAGCGGCTGTGGAGACCATAGACAGATTCTCTCGGGTGGCATGATACAAATTAAACTTGAATAAATCCAAGTTCATGCCACTCAACATGCATGTACCATGACAGTGGATTGACGACTTAGGTCTTTACTGGGAATCTAAGGTCCTCTCCTATCTGGGTATCAAGATCTCCCACTCAACCTCTGCCTTGATTAAACTTAACCTCTCCCCTACATTTCAAGATATCTAGCTGGATATTCAGAGATGGAGATCTCTTCCGCTCTCATTGTGGGGGTGAGTTAATGTAATCAAAATGAACATTTTACCCAGGTTACTTTACCCAATGAACATGGTGCGCCCCTATCACCCCAAACGTTGGTTTCCCATCTTCAAACCTCTCTTTCAGATTTCCTCTGGAATGGCAAGGCAGTACAACGGTCTTACACTAAATTAACCTTTTGGAAAGAGATTAGAGGACTGTGAGTACCTAACTTCTTTCTCTATTACTGTATTATATACTGCTGCAAAATATTTTGGTGGAGTTTTACCACTTCCGGCCTCCCAGAGGATCCCTACATTCCCCTGTGGCTTACTTTGGAACAGCACCTCTGCCATTCTCATGGTATCAATCTTGGTAGCCTAATATATGCCAAACCTTCTGAACTCCCCAAACCACTGCATGCCTCTCTGGTGCTTTGATCTCTTAAGGCCCTCCATCAGATATACTCCTGCATTGGCCTCGCTCCCCATAAAGATCTGTCCCAACCTCTCTTTGGTAACATACATTTCCAAATAGTGAACCACACTATTCCCTTGACCTTTGACCCACCTCTCTCTAGGGCACCAATCTCATCTCTGATTACGGATGGCAGGCTCAGCCCTGCAGCTCAAATTCAGGAAAGATTTCAGATTCCCATATATCATCCTACTAAACATTTGCAAGTGAATAGAGCAAGCTGCTCATTTCTGGGCCCCCCCCCATGGTATGAAACTTCTAACCCTTTGGTGCAAATGCTCATTGACACCGCTGTTCTATCTCGCCCTATCTCCAAATTCTATGACCTTCTTCAATGCCATGGCCTGAACAGCTCCAAGGTGATATGTTTCTACTAGAAGCGTGAATTAGGTCTTGAAATTAGTGAGAGGGAATGGCAGTGAATCTGGCAGCATTTATATAATAACATCAAACAGGACTGCCTTCACTTTCTCCAATTCCATATATTACATAACCTTTATTTATCCCCATCTATATTATTGAGGATGGGCAGATCTGTATCTCAAACTGTATCAGATGTGGTAATCCAGAAGGAACATTAAAACATATCCTTTGAGACTGTGCCCTGGTGTCTCCTTTCTGACTGGCACTCTGAGATGCCCTGGATCGAATGCTGGATTTGAGTTCTTACTTTACACCACAGATCTGTCCTTTGGGCCACTTCCCCAATTATATGCTAGAGTGCTGTAAGGCTTATGTGTCCTTGATCTTGATGGTGGCCAAATTCATAGTCATCCAATACTGATTAGATCAAACTATGCCCTCCATCAGGGAATGGCACTCAGAGGTGCTTCAGGTCCTCAAAATGGAGAAACACACTGCCCGTCAGCAGAACCGCCAAGATGGGTTCCTTAGGAAGTGGGCCCCACTATTGGCCTTGTTACCCCAATGCATTGCTCATAAACTAGCCTGGTCACATTTATGGGGTAGCAGTTTCCAAGATGTATCTTCGTGAAGGAAGAGGAATGGTACTCTAGCTCCCATCTGCCTGGTACCCTAATGGTATCCTCATGGATCTTTACAAACAGTTCTTACTGGATGAGTTCCCAATTTACTCTCATCCCTGTATGTGCTCTGATGGGAAGGGGGGAGGTAAGAGTGGGGTGGTTCGGGGGAGTTGGGGGAGGATTAGATGTAGGTATTTTTACTCACATAGGCCTACTTAGAGTCAAACGTAATTCAGGTACTCACAAGGCCCTTTACACCTGCCATCACAGTTTTCTATGGTGCTTTAAGGCTCTTTGTCATTGTTTCAAGTCTATTATTCACAAAAGAGGAGGGGGAAGTGCCTAATCCAATTAACAGAAGCACTCTTGATAGGGGGGTCGATCCCAGTCCTTTCACAGATGAAAGGGTTCTGCAAGAATTCCTAAAACTGAAGGTGGACAAAGCAATGGGTCCTGATGGAATTCACCCCAGAATTCTAAAAGAATTAAGGGAGGAACTAGTGAAACCACTGGCTACTCTTTTTAATAAATCATGGGAGGATGGTGTGGTACCCGAGGGCTGGAGGAAGGCAGATGTGATTCCCCTTCACAAAAGTGGAACCAAGACAGAGGCAGGAAACTACAGACCTGTCAAGCTGACCTCTGTGGTAGGGAAAGTGATGGAGTCACTTCTGAAGGAAAGAATAGTTGAGTACCTAGAGGCCAGTGGAGCACAGGACCCAAGGCAGCATGGGTTCACAGCAGGAATGTCATGTCAGATGAATCTAATTGATTTCTTTGACTGGGTGACCAAAGTAGTAGACCAGGGAGGGGCTGTGGACATGGCCTGCCTAGACTTTAGCAAGGCATTTGAACAGTCCACACAAGATTAATGATCAAATTAACCAGCCTGGGGTGGGTCCCAGGGTGCAGCCTAGGTAAAACATTGGCTGGACAACAGGACACAGAAGGTAATTGTAAATGGAGTCCACTCTGAAGAAGAGGGTTACTAGTGAGGTATCAGAGGGTTCAGTATTGGGTCCAGTCCTTTTAATGTCTTCATCAGTGACATTGCAGAGGACTGGAAGGAAAAGTATGCTTTTGCAGATGACACAAATATCTGCAAAAGGTTGATACCTAAGGAGGCATGGAAAGGATGAAAAGGGACTTGGCAAGGTTGGAGGAATGGTCAGAAGTATGGCAGCAGGATTCAATGCAAAGAGTGCAAAATAATGCACCTGGGAAACAAGAACCCAGGGAAGAATACACAATGGGTGGGGAGGTAACAACAACAAAGAAGAAGGGACCTGGGGTAATCATATCAGATGACCTTAAGGTTAGCAAGCAATGTGAGAAGGCAGTAGGGAGGGCAGGGGTATACTGGGATGTATAGGGAGAGGCATCAGCAGCAGAAAACAGGAAGTTGTTATCCCTCTGTACAGACAGTTGGTGAGACCCCATCTGGAGTTCTGTGTCCAGTTCTGGTGACCCCGTCTCCACAAGGACATAGATAGGATAGAGGTAGTCTAGAGGAGGGCAACTAAAATGGTGCAGGGTCTGCAAGAGAAGCCGCATGAGGAGAGACTAAAGGAGCTTAATATGTATACCCTTGA
The DNA here is from genome assembly GCA_016271365.2 of Neoceratodus forsteri. Lineage (NCBI taxonomy): Eukaryota > Metazoa > Chordata > Ceratodontiformes > Ceratodontidae > Neoceratodus > Neoceratodus forsteri. The sequence goes on along the minus strand of CM057451.1, from coordinate 314,948,034 downwards.
GGGAAGAAGGGAGAGGGGGGACATGATAGAAGCTTTTAAGTACCTCAGTGGAATCAACAAAGCCCAAGAGGTAGCATCTTTCAGAAAAAGACATGCAAGAACAAGGGACACAATTTAAAGATAGAAGGAGGGCGGTTCAGGGGCAATGTGAGAGTATTATTTCACAAGAGAGGGTAGTGGATGCATGGAACAGCCCTTCCTGAGGGAGGTTGTGGGGTCTAAAACTGTGGGAGAATTCAAGAATGCATGGGACAGACATAAGGCAATTCTTGTGGTAGGTAGGAAGAAATAGGCTGTTGGTTAACTAGGATCTGCGGCCTATCTTGTAGGTAGAGAAATGGGCAGACTAGATGGGCCAAGCGGTCCTTATTTGCCGTCAAAGTCTATGTTTCTATGTTTCTATGTTTCTAGTGGAAACTGAGGGTCGAATATGTGTATTCATGTATTTAAATGCTTAATAAAGTATATTAAATTGAAACAAAAAAGAAAACTGTAACCATATTGTTCATTTCTACTTGTTCCCTGCATATCACACGCTTGATAAAAAAAAAACACTCCCACTTGAAAGGTTAACCCTTTGCAAAAATCTTGGCCTGATCTGGGGCCAAAATCTGGACTAGAAGACCATATTGAAAAATTAGCCTCTTCATTATATCCCAAGCTGGGTACCCTATGTCTCATCAAATAGAGTCTCTCCTTGGCTCATAGGAAATGAATAGTTGAACAGATGTTGTTGCCCACCATTGTCTATGGGGATACTGTGTACTAACCTGAAGCCAAAACCCAGCTTATCAAACTGGACATTCATTTGTTTATACAAAGCTTCCCATTTTGTACTCACCAGTGCTCTATGCACCTACAACTGGAGAGGCTCTCCTTAAGTAACAGTTGCATCACATAGACTGCCTTTTTAAGTGCACAGCTCCGGCACAAAAAGCTCTAGCAATAGCCTAGTGATGCCTGTCCTTCGTATGGCATATCCACTCAGATTTTCCCATACCCCAAAACTCTTGCTTCTCAGTTGCAAAAATCAAGCAAGGAAATTTGCTATCAGTTTTAGGACTCCTCAGACTTAGAACAGCCTCCAAACTGATACTAGGAGTGCTGCCTGCTTACGCCACTGATCCTTCATCCCTTACATTGGCCTCCTCCCCAATATTTTGACAAAGCTCTGTGAGTTGCTGCTTCACTGCTACTATCCTCCTTCTAACCTACTTCTCTTGTACTCTGATAATGCCATATTTTGTGCTGCTTACCTCCTTCTCTGTGCTATGTATGCACCTTATTGATTGTGGTTGACTGATGTAATTTTATTGGACCATCATGACTGACGTGGAACCTTTGTAAATGAGCTTTTGGCTCAAAGGTTTTGTATCTGAACTAAATAAAGAAATAAATTGCATCTGGAACATCAAGTTGAAACTAAATTTTTACTTCATTCCTGCCTAGCTCAGTACAAACTTGCCTGCCTGTGTAACCTGCATGCCTGTGATACATTTTTATTAAGCATCATTAGCATGCCTTCTCCAGTTGATATTTTTTTTGGTGCTATTCTGTAACATATTTGCACCATGTTGTACATCCAGTCCAAATTGCTGGCTGTTTAAGGCTACCACCCCCATCAGTCAGTGGCTCTGGCCTCCTCTGGATCTCTGCAGAGGTGCTGGCCTGCCTCCAAGCCAGATACCCACCATGGTGGTCCTACATAATCACTTATTTCCCTGCTGACCTGGCTAAACACTAGACCCTTTACAGCTCCTGTACCAAAGCCACCAGACATGCAACATCTGAATATTTTGCATACACACTCTAGAACAATCTTAGTCACCCCTCCAAGTTTTGGATGTTTATTGACTCCCTCTTATCCCCTCTGACACTGTCCACCACCTCAGTCATTCCTCAAGATAGTTAACTACCCCATCTTTGATCCTACTGCCATTGCTTCTTCCTTTAACTTTCTTCACCTTCTGTGCTCAGTCCATCCTCTTCTCCTCCCCCTGTGACAAGGTTGGGTAAGACCCTGCCCCAGCTGCCATGCAGAGAGCGAGAGAGAGAGAGAGAGAGAGTTAAAAGCAATGATCTGTTTTGTGCTCTCCTGTTTTTCTCACTTGTCTGTCACTTGCCTGTCTGATTGTGCAATCAAATGTTTCTTGTGCACCTAGGAATCGGCTACTCTGAGGCTGATGCAATTTCTCCCCTCTTATATCCCGTATTTTATTTGCTTTTTCTGCTCTTTCTTTCTCCCTCCCATTGCTTCTCTGTGGTTAAAACATATATCTGAATCTTTATGTGCAATTGGGATCCCTTGATTGTCAAAGGTATCTATTAATATTGTTGAAATGATTGTAGAAAGCATTTTGGTTTCTTAAAATAATTTATAAGCAAGTAAAATTAAATCTGATAGATTGCCTCATCCCAGAGGCTCTGAGCACTGCACAAGTGGTTAGGAAACACATACAACAATAAATAAACATAAAAGAATAGTAAGTTAAAACAGTAAAAATCCAATTTAAATAAAATAATGACATAAAATATTGCAGCAGGTTACTACAGGTGGTTGACCGTGAGATGTATTTTGACCTCCGCAAGCTTGTTTACAGAATTGTCAACAGGAGGCCAGCTTAGGGACAGAATGTTTGATTTTACTACACCTGTTAAAGAACAGAGGCAAGATTTTCAAATGGTACAGATTGCTGCAAACCTTGGGTTCACCAACTATGCAGCATATGGAGCTTGCAGCACTCTAACAGGAGTTTCTATCCCATGCGACAATTGCCACAGATTCGACAAACTTTTTCTGGTCTAACTTGAGGCAATCCTGAGGGTTCTTTTTACAGAGCGTGTGCCAGTTATGTGGTGCAAGCTGCTGCAAATTGTGGAAACTGTCACAACTGTGCCCAAGATTGTGGAATCCGGCGCAGCTATGGCGAGAGGGTTTATTCACTGCCAGAATCTAAGTGAGATGGTGCAGGGCTTGACACAAGCCTAGGGGTGTGTGAAGAAAAATTCTGCTGGTGAACTTTGGTGAAAGTTGGATTTTCGTTTCTGCGAAGGCTCGGAAATCATTTTGCCTTCTTTCACAGAAATTTCACCACAAACTGCTGAATAAATGTAAGAAATGTGGGGTAATATATTAAACTGTGGGGAAAAAAACCTGCAGAACTGATCACTGTAAGTGTTCAGTTCTGTGGCTAATGTATTAAATTGCAGAAAAAAAACCCTGCAGAAGTAATACAAACTGCGGAGAATTACATGATATATGGCGGAATACTAAGCAAGAGACTTTATTTCCACATGTTATGTAAAAAGTCTGCAGTTTGTAATTAAATGCCACAGTACTAGGCAGAAATCCTCAGTTATTTGGTTAAAGTTCAGAATTCCGCCACCGATGAAAGAGCGGAAAATTCCGCTAAATTTTTGAAATTTCATGGAACTTCCGCAACAGCAGAAATCCGCACTTTTGACCACCCCTACACAAGCCCTGTACCACACTTTAAAACTCTTGCCCTAGATATGCTCTTTAGGCTGATCTCAGGAAAGAAATTGGTGAAGTTCTGGTACCTTTTGTAAGAAACAGAAGATGAAATGTACAACAATCAGGATGCAGAGTTTAAACTGCCAGGAAAAGACATCTTATAAAAAGAGAGCAATGTTTTGTTTAGAGAGGGATAGAGAGACTGAGATTTAAATTGGGAGAGAGAGAGAGAGAGACTCTTGGATGTAGGCCTTTTTTTTTGTATTGCCTGTATGAAGAGCTATCCTGTAATTTTTTTTTTACTTTATTATTCAAGTTCAAGTTCAAGTTCAAGTTTATTGCAGGAAAACTCCATTGAGCAAGCTCATTCACAAGGATGTCCTGTGACATAAACACTTAAAGTACAAACACAGATAGGTAATAACAGTATATACATGAAATACATGTTACATGATGCAGGCTGGATATGCATACAAGGGTACCACACAGGGTGACCGGAGGTGGTAAACATTGATATGAGACAGGGAAGCGACTTATAGGTCGCATACTGATAAATGAAACATGATGACTGGTGTGATTTGATTTAATCAAATCAAATCAAATCAAATATACAGTATTTTGGCAGCTAGAACAAACAACAGTTATTATTACTGATAATAATAAAATGCTATTTTGAGTTTTCTTTTCCTGGCCTGTCTATGTATCCTGCCTTATTCCCCTATGACTGTTGGTGTCAGACAAAATGGGATTTACAGCATTTATTTATTTAATTTTTGTTGACCGGGTAAGTGCACTAGACAAATTCTGGCTATTTTTAGGTACGACCCGGGGGTGGGGTATACAGATGAATGCCAACTGAGCTTGAACCAGATTAAGCTGTTGGTGGTATTTTAGTGAATTGGGGAAAATTTGACCAGGACACTGGAGAAATTTCCTTACACTGCCAGCAGGGGGCTTTACTTTCTCTGAGCAGAATGGAGGAGCCCAGTATTGGTTGGATGGAGGAAGGAGCAGGAGGTGTCTCAGGAAGCACCACTGGATATAGAAAACACGTCTTATGGACTATATGAAGACTTTGAAGCTCTGGAAATATCTCACACTGATGAAAAAATATGCCAGTAGTATCTATTAATACTGAGATACAGAGTTCTGGTATAGATAAGGAAAATAATGCAGACCCTGGAGATACGGACATTTTACTGCAAAACAAACTGGAAAAGAAAAAAACAACAGCTACTCACAATGTTATCTGAAGCAGAAGCTGAATATAACCAACAAAAATTGGCGGGGGAAGGAAAAAGAAAGTGCTCAGTGGTAAGCCCTAATATATCCTCTGGTAAAAAACTTAACTTGGATATTGCTGAAGAAATGCTGGTTACTGTAACAGAGACAATTGATCCTGTGTTAGAAGGACAGAGTCAAGATTCCTATAGTAGTGTTTTTTCTACAGAAGCAGAATGGACTCCGGGACAAGCCTTGGAATGAGCCGGGTAGATTTTTCAGAATGGCAGTTGGATTCCTGATCCCTAGATCCTGCTTCCAGGCTCACCTGAAAGAGTACAACAGATAAATAGCACTCTGTGTTTGAATTTGCTGCTTGAGACAGATTCTCCAGAGGTGGCAGATGTGGCAGCTGCAAGACAGGAAAGAGAACTGACACTGACCACTACTGCACCAGATGCCGATAGTCAGAGGTAATGCCCAGGCATGGACACCACAGAGGAAGCTCCTACCTACATGGATCCACAGCAGCAGGTGAGCAACATTGCAGACAGAGATTTACAGGATCACTTGAGGGAAAGGAGTGACATGATGGCCGATACTATTCCCATTCCAGGGACACCATGTATACTCAACCATGAGAAGCCTGATGAACACATGCCTCTAGAACCTGAGGCAGCAGGTAACTTTTCTGATTATAGTCAGTCACAATATGGGGATGATGATGTTATGGACATGACAGACTTGGTGTATATGGCTCAAGATGTGGCTAATGTACTGAATCTTACTAAACCTGCCACTTATGCAAGTTTGTTTAGAAAACCAACAGTAGCAGCAAAATGAAGGTTTGCAGTACGGCTGAGATATAAGGGAGGGCTGTTACAATTTCTGGACAGGAATTTTGTGTTTAAGGAACTGATTATAGATTCCCTGCACTTTTCATCAGCAGAAGTGTATGCTTTTATACATGCTCCAGGGGATTTTCATTTTGACATCAGCTTTTGTACAGCTGTACTGCAGGACACATTTTGGACTGCATACTATACTGTCAAAATACACCCCTATGGGCTCACTTTATAGCTATCCCCATAACCAAACCCATAGTTAAGACTGTCACTATTCTATTCTGAAATTAAGGAGTCTGTGTAAATTACATTGTTTTTTGGTTGGAGAAGAGGTGCGACTTGCAAGGGAACCCAGACCCTATCAGTGACGATAATGTGTTCTGGACAGGGGGTTGGAAGTTTCAGGTATGCCTGAAACAAACAGACCAAGGGATCAGTCACCTTCCTAATCACTTTGGTTTGGACGAGACATAGGGATTCTTTTCTATCCGGGACAACTCAACTCTTGTTACAGGTGTGGGTTCAGATCCCACCTCAACTCAGATTATGATCAAGTGAAATGCTTCTTGTGTGGAGCTCTTGGAAATCCAGCAAATATGTGCACTGAACCTCCCATATGTAATTTATGTGGGGATGAAGAACATGCCTTTGGAGACTGCCCCTGGGCAGCTCACAATTCCAAAGATACCTCAGAACAAGACTACTATTTACATAACACAAAACAACCTTTTCGTGCAGCTCGGGCTTCAGCACAACCCTCACCCTTTTTTAATACAAGACGGAACCCCCCCCTCCCAAAAGTTACTCGGCTTCAGCCACAACCCAAAAACAAACCCCTGAAAATGGGCAGACCAGGGAGATTTCAACTGTTACATTCCCAAGGGGAGAGGAAGATGAGAGGGTGACACCGGCACCCCACTCCACATAGTGAGAGAAAACATAGAGTCTGTCTCAATTCCACTTTCAATGCAAACAGAACCTGCAGTAGACATATCTTCCGCTGCTACTCGGGAGATGCCACCCCTTCCCCCCCTCCACCTTTACACCAGGTGGTGGACTCAACAACTAATAATTTCCACCTGGTGGTGACGGGGGTGAAGTCTGGTGTATTAGCACAGTCCATTTCAACCTCTATGCAACCACTTGCATTGGGAAACAGGTATGATGTTTTACAGAGCTGGAGTGATACCGTAGAAGATGCGGACTCTGATGCGTCAGGACAGTATGCACGAAGTGAATCATCAGTTGAAACACCTTCCAGTACTACTCCCACTACAGTTCAGGAAAAGCAGATAACCCGTTCTTGAGCTAGGAAGGCTATAAATAAATAAAACATCACCTTTTATCACCATTATGGCTGACAAGTCTGAATGTGAACAGTATTAAATCAACTGTTAAGAGATGTACAACCTTTTCATTATTACAAAGAATGGATTATGACATATTCTTTTTACAGGAAACTAGCCTCCATTCAGTACAGGAAGTTTTGAAAGCACGGAAAGAATGGTGGGGGGTACCTCATTGTGGTCTATTGGAACTGATCAATGCAGTGGGTTAGGGATTTGTTTCACTGATCCAGACATCATGGTGACAAAGCTTATTGATGTTTCCCCTAGAAGAGCTTTGATATTAGATGTTGAACTTGAAAGAGTATCATATAGATTGATTAACCTTTATGGTCCCCAAACTAAAACCCTGCATATTGAGTAATTAAAAATGGTGCAGCTATATTTATTTACCAATAAACAAATATTATTCAGTGGTGATTTTAACATTTGTTTATTAAAAACAGAAAAAGAGGGAAAACAAGCAAAACTTACTATGATAGTAATTTTTGGCCCACTTTATTAAAGCAGACTGGGTTGAAAGATTCTCAGGCTAAACATACTGCCCCCGCATACATATTTTAGAGGGAAACTGTCTACCCGTATAGATTTTTGGTTCATTTCCAACCAACTTCCTATCTCCCATGTAGACAGCATCCCTATAGAGTCCTCAGATCTTGCACTTGTGGGAGTGCATGTTTCAACAGCCCGCCCCAAGAGTTTCTGGGAAAGGGACTTGGCGTATGAATGTTTCTTTGTTGAAAGACCCTGAGGTGTTAGAAACCTTTTCTGAGATAGTTAGAGATAGACAGTCGGCGCTCTTTTTATATGATTCGTCTATAAAATGGTGGGGAGAAAGTAAGAATTGTTTTATAGCCTTTTTTAAGGAAATAGCAGGCAGACAAGGACGCTGTAAATATGATCAATATTTAAGATTACGTTCCAGATTCCAGTCTTTACTTTCAGATGAAGTAGAAAATAATACTGATTTATCAGACCAGATTACAGAAGTTAAAAATGCTGTTTTCTTTGCAATACAATAGACATCTACAGTATTTTTGGAACAACAACAAACATTTGGTACCCAGGGAATAAGGGATAGGACAAATCCTTTTGAAGATTGTACAGCAAGGTTGAATAGACGAGTTATCACAGAATTAACAGACATGTTAGGGAAAAATCTTCTAACCAGTGAAGACATTATGGGGGAATTAGGCATTTTAATTCATGTCAGGTCACTAAGCGTCTTTTAGAAGACCAATCAGGGTTACTGTTACAGATAGATGATTTATCACAAATCAGCAAACAACAGTTAGATACACTAATAGCACCAATAACTCAGGCAGAATTATCAGGGGTTATTTCAAAACTCAAACAGGAAGTTTCACCAGGGTCAAATGGGTTGCCAGGTGAATTTTATGGAACTTTATGGAACTTAATGCCTGGAGATTTTTTGGGATTATTTCAGGCATTTCTTACTGATTTTCAATTATATCCACAAATGTATGAGGGCTTATTGACTTATATTTTTAAAAAGGTGATAAATGAAATCGAGACAATTGGAGGCAAATAACTTTATTGAACTGTGATTTTAAAATACTAACAAAACTGTTGGGGAATAGACTTTCCCTAACTTTAGACGGCATAATACATCAGGCCCAGTTTTGTTCTGTACAAGGGCACAAAATAACTGATGCCCTATTTCTTTTACCTGAACCTCTGGATAAGGGGAAACAGGATGTGGTACAGGGATATTTGATTTCCTTAGACCAGACCCAAGCATTTGAAAGGGTATCACACATTTTCTTATGGAATTGTTTAAAAGCATATGGCTTTCCACTACAATTTATACAGTGGATTCAGCTGTGTTACACATAAGCTTTCATAAGACCTTATGATAATAAATGGTTGGGTAACAAATGTTTCCTAGAAAAAGGGGTTAGGCAGGCAGGGCAGTCCCCTTAGCCCTCTATTGCATATTTTGAAATTAGACTCTTTGATATGGGTTTTATATTCATCACCTAAGATACATGGTATTGGTTATAATTCTCTTGCTAGGATAAAGGCACTGGCCTAAGTGGATGACCTGATTTTGGTGGTTCCAGAACCAGACTCAGGTCAAACAGCATGTCAATTGGTTTCCACACTTGTACAGACCATGGGGGCGGGGACTGTTAATGTAAAGAAAAGTACCTGTATACCATTACAAGAAGGGTCTACCCCTGGTATGACCATAGCGAATATTGATGCAGCACAAAAACCCTATAAACTACTAGGTTTGTTTTTTGGCCCAGGAGATATGGTCACCTTTAACTGGGAGTTGAAACTCAAGTCAGGGTCCCAGAAAGTAGCCAGATGGAATAAGTGGCATAGCTGACAGCTAATATTTCTTCAGGTGAAGCTACCTCTGGCTGGAAGCTGCAATACTGAACATAGGATTTGCAAGAAAGTGAATTGTGCTCACAACAGAGGGAGGTGAACCTTACAATTGTCTTTGGTTTGTAGCAGATATTCTGCAGGTGGAGGCTACTTCTAACCGAAAGGTGAAATAAGGAAATTAGAATTATCAGGAAAGACAGTCTTTCAAGCAACAGAGGGAGGTGGATCTTGCTTTACTTTAGTTACAATTGTTAAGATTTTCAGTGCAGGAAGAGTTTAAACCCTGAGGGACAGAATACTGTTTACTCTGTCTGTCCTGGTGCAGAGCTGACTTATTTTGGGGCTGACTGCTTTCAGAGCACAAATCACCAGGCTGTTTTGGGGCTGGGGAGGTTTACCTGTGTCTGACTTGGATGTCTGGATTTTTCTCTGTTTGATTAGCAGGGTATTTTCTCTGTCAAATTGTTGTGTAGGGCATCTTGCTGACAGGAAGGCACTCATCGCAGTGGTGGGTCAGAGCTTTTAGCTGATTGTTTTGTGAGGGCACAGTTTAGGCCCAACCCCTGCCCACCCCTCACCCCACCCACCCCTGGAAATAGTTCCTTTATATCTGGGGTTCTGACATCATTTCCTCAAGAGTGCAAGGCACATATCATTGTCATATCCTCTCTAGCACACTGCACTGACAATATAAGCATACACATTGTATAATATATATATTTCTATATAACAAACCAATCACACACACACACACACACACAAAGTAGATAAACATGTGGAGAGTAGTGCAATGTAATGGCTGTGGGGCAGCAGTCTTCTGGGAGTCTTTCTGGAGGCTGAGATTCTGCCCTATTTGCAGACAATTCTCTGCCCTGAGGGAGGAAGTTGCCCGTCTTCAGGCCACACTGGACAGTAGTAAGGGAACCTTCCCCCAGGCCACACTGGATAGTAGGAAGGGAACCTCCTCCACCCAGGGAGCACCAGAGCCACCTCCACTACCTCAGAGGTTGCAAAGAAAGCACAGCAGTTGGACCACAGTGGGCTCAGGGAGGGTGAGGATGGTAGAACAGAGGCACACCCAGTCAGTTGTTCGACTCCACAATCCATTACCATTCTGGGGAGCATAGCTCCCCTGGATTACACACCAAGAGGGGACTAAGGAGGCTGAGGACAACTGTCACAAGGGAGGCCCACAGGAAGGAGGCAGAGGACACCACAGGGAAAGGAAGCAGCTCCTGGTGGGGGACTCAATTATTAGGGGGATAGAACTTGGGGGAGCAGGGAAAATTGAAGTAAGGTGCCTGCCTGGTGCCATGGCTTGGAGGGACAGGAAGCGCATCCTCAGGATCACGAGAACGGCTGCACAGAAGTCTGAGCTGGACATCATTGTCCACCTAGGGACAAATGACTTGGCTCATCATGAGATTAGAGCAGTGCAGGAGGACTTTGTAGAGTTGGGGAGGGGCATAAGACAAGTAACACACACAGTATCCTTCTCAGAGGTGCTGCCTGTCAATGGCATGGGTGAGGCGAGGGTACTTTGCACCATGCAGTTTAATGAATGGTTGAAAAAATGGTGTGGAGCACAGGGGTTTGGCTTCATTGGGGACTGGGGTTCCACCTGGAGGGACACCAGCCTATACTGAGGATGGTCTGCATCTGTCCAGGAAGGAACAAGTCTTCTGAGCAATCGGTTTAAATGCTTCATTGGCAAGCTTTTAAACTAGTCAAGGGAGGAGGCACTGCTACGCAGCAGGAAAATCCCAGCCTCTGTACAAAACAGGGTACTAAATGAGAAAAAGACCGAGGTAGAAAGGTCAGTGGGGGATGCTGCAACAGAAGGTAAAGCCATCAAAAAATGGAGAGCAATGAGTACCAATGCCCGTAGTCTGGGTAACAAGCTTTCTGAAATAGTGGCCTTGATGGAGGAGGAACATCTGGATATCGTGGCAGCCACAGAAACATGGTACACACAAAACCATGACTGGGACATAAACATACCAGGATACACTATCTACAGGAGGGACAGGGAGGGTAAAAGAGGGGGAGGAGTAGCTCTTTACATAAGGGAAGGAATCAAAGCAACTGAACAAAAGGGTAAACAGGGAGGAGGAGAAGAAGCACTGTGGGTCAATTTGGAGGCAGGCAATGGCACTACAATCCACACAGGGGTTGTATACAGACCCCCCTCTCAGGGAGGAAATGGACAAAGGGAAATGATAGAAAGTATACTTAGAATGGCAGAGAAAGGGAAATATTGCTGATGGGTGATCTGAATATGCCAGATGTTAACTGGAGTGCAGTTGCAGCAGCCACTTGAAGAGTGGGTTATTCTAGATGCCCTACAGGGGCATGCCTTAGACAACTAGTATTGGAACCCACTCGAGAGGGAGCAATCTTAGACCTGGTTCTCTCAAATGGAGATGGAGAGAGGATCACAGATGTAGAGTGGGTAGCCATCTGGGAACTAGCGACCATCGAACAGTATAGTTCTACAATAAACACAGCAATAGAGTCAAGCCATACAAAGGCAAAAGTACTGGACTTTAGGAGGGCTGACTTTGCCAAAATGGATGAGTGCCTAAGGAATGCACTAGCAAATGGGCAGGAAGGAGGGGTGGAAGAACAATGGGGAATAATAAAAACTGGCATCACAGAGGTAACAAGCCTTTGTGTGAAGCAAATAAACAAAACAAAATGATGTAAGAAACCACTATGGTTCTCAAAGGAAGTGGCAGTGAAGGTTCAAGAGAAAAAGACAGCATTCAGGAAGTACAAGGAATTACAGAAGGAGCAGGACAGATAACTGTATCAGTTAAAGCAAAAGGAAGCTGGGAAGGCAGTCAGAACAGCAAAGGCTCAAACTGAGCAAAAGATAGCCAACTCAGTTAAGAAGGGGGATAAAACCTTTTATAGGTACATCAGGGAGTGAAGGAAGACCAAGGGAGGGATAGTGAGGCTTAATAAAGGGGAAGGGGAGTGGGCAGAGGGTGACTGTGAAAAGGCAGAGATACTAAACAAATATTTTTGCTCAGTATTTACAAATGAAGAGGGGGAGGAACCTAAAACAAACAATAGAAACACTTTGGATACTGAAGTTGATACCAGCCCATTTACAGGAGAAAGGGGGTGGGCGTAGGAAGAAGTAGGCTGCTGGTTAACTAGGATCTGTAGCTTATTCATTAGGCAGGAAAATGGGCAGACTGGGTGGGCCAAGCGGTCCTTATCTGCCGTCAAATTCTATGTTTCTGTGGGGAAATTAAAAAGAGTATATTTAATCAGAACCTTTTTGATACCCCTTTTTTATTTTTAAGTTATGTATTTCCTGTGCCTAAACATTTGGAGACAGCCTTGTATTCTTGTTTTTCTACCTGTTCATGGGGCAGCAGATTGAATCCCATTGAGTGTATGATAACATGTTTGCCAGTATGGGGGGGAGGGGTGGAGTGAATATGCCCAATCCAATTTTATTCTTGTGGTCTATATTTTTGTATTCTAATCTCCTGCCAATCGTCTGTCAAGAAGACAGACCTTGGATGGGTTGGGTAGCACCAGTACTACAGGAAATTCTTCCTGAATGGGCTACCAATACTTTCTCACATAAGAATAAGAGGAGAATAAGACTGAATTTAGAGTGGACGTATTACTTTGATTACATTAAAAAATGGCAGGTTACTGTGCAACAAGTAAATTCGATGTCCAGAAAACTGTTGTATAAATTGTTACTAGATAGTTATTTTCAGGAAACTCCTTATCCTCAGCTGTTGGAAACAGGAAAAAAAATGTGTAGAAGCAGTAGTAACTAACCCTAGATTACCTAAGCACATGTGGGATGTAGTATGGTTAGGGACACATGGGAAAATAAATATTAAGGGAAATCAGAAACATAAAGAGGTAAAAGATCAGTGGCAGTGGTAAGTTTCTACAATGCTGTATTCCAGGCTTCCTTCTAATTTGTACTGTAGGGAATAAGCGTGGAAGGCCAGAATAAGGTTCTTCAGAACACCTGATATCACGGCACATTTCCGTGAAGGGGAACACAATTCCTGTTGTAGGGAATGTGGCCAAAAAAAAGCAGGGTGGGGACATATCATATGGTCATGGCCATTAATAGGGTGCTATTGGCAAGAAGTTTTACAAGAATTGAATGCAATATATGAGAGACCAGAGGTGCTCAGCCAGACCTTTATATTGATAGCTACCCCACCTAGTGGAATACAAATTCCAAAAGAGCTGTACAGTATAAAATACTGACACTTCTCATACTTGCAGCTAAGAAAATAATTACCAGACTTTGGCTTACCTTGCAGGTCCCAACTAAGGAAGCCTGGAGAAAACTAACATATGAAATATATTATTTGGAAAGAATTTCAGACAGAATAAACAATAGGACTAATAGTTTTGATAATCTATGGAAAAATTGAACCCTATATCAGTTGGAGCATTATCCAGAATTTGCACCTTAAAACCATATCATAATGATTGGAATATCATAAGGATACAAGAAGGAAGGGGGGAAGGACAAACTGAATTAGAAGATATATTAAAAGATAGGGCCCTATTTAAGCAACTAACTAGTCATGTAAACAGTATTACCTCACTTGGAGATGTGTCCCAAGCCTTATGTCTATGTCTTTATTTATACATATATTTATCTCTCAGATGGAATTTAAAGTACAACCCAATTCTGTATCTGCTATGTAATCTGAATTCAACTGACTGTTATAACCACAGCCTTGTGACTTTAATTATGGATGTACTTGGACACTATATTCAGCAATGTATAATCTTCTTAAAATCAATAAAAAAATAATTAAAAAAAAGAAACATAAAGAGGTGACAGACCGTTACTGTCCTAGACTATCATGTGTTACAGAAACTTAGACTATGGACCATTTTTATTTTAATTGTCCCTACAGTGTTTAGTTTTGTCAGGTATAAACACAAACATAGAAATCAAAGTTAATGTTATGTATTTCTCCAGAACTTTTATATAGAGGGAACATCCCGGCTATATGGCAGGGACATGCTACAAGCAGTGTACTGGTTTTAATGGGACACTTCCTATACTGGATATGGCTAATACGCTGAAGATTAGTCTTACAACAACAGCTTATTTCTCCTATGGAATTATTCTGCATTATTCATAAAGAATTATTGTCCTTAAAACAACTGGAAAGAGATGTTTTCTCAGAATCCCACTGGCATGAACTGTGGGATTATTTTTAATGGTTAACATAAACCAATATTCGCTAATCCTTTGAGGGGTTAGCAAATCTTTCCATCATGTGATATTACAAGTGATAGTTTAAGTCTAATAGGTATCTAAGAGTTGTGTTTCCTATATACTTACAGAGAGAAGGAGGGGGGTGAGGGGAGTATAGAATAAAGAGATGAAGCCCTGCTTTCTTTTTCCTTTTTTTTACCACCTTTAAGGGTTTATTTTTTATCTATGAGGCCATTACACTGAAGGTATGGAAAGAAGGATTGTCATACTTATGTGATATCTTTATGTCTTGTTTTATTTTTTCTTTCACTGTGAAACTGCTGTACATTGAACATACTGTTATTGTTTAGTTTTGCTTTTCAAGATTTAATACACAGTTCCCCTACTCTTTTATTTTAGGGTGGGGGGGGGATGAGAGACTGGTAGGAAGTTGAAATGCTTATTGGATTATACTATATAATGTTTTTGGGGTCTATGGTGAAAGGATTTTCTTTTAGTGATATCAAAGTATGAATAGAATACTGAATGTTTGTGAATTTGTATCCTTTGTATGATGGAAATACTTAATTTCTGTTATTTATTATTGTGTTTCGTCTTTTATACCATGTATTTTTCAATATGTAATGTTTTATTATTTTGCTTTTATATTATAAAAAAAATTCCCCTACTCATTTCAAGAAGTACCATGGGATCTTTAACATCCACCTGAACTACCACCAGAACAGGCAGATGGGACCTCAGTTTAATGTCTCACCCAAAAGATGGCACCTCAGGAGTGCAGCACCCCATCATGCTGCACTATTGTATCAGTATTGGAATTTAACTCAAGTGCCTGGTGTGGGAATAGAACCCACAGTCTTCTGATCTCCTAGCTTCAGAGGTGAGTGTGCTACCTGCTGAGCCACTGACATGAACCATGCATACTCTAAGCCAGGAGTGCTGTGTGTGGGTACTAGACCTGGTACCAGAAAAGCATAGAAGAAAAGTATGAATCCTGCCACAGCAAGCCCTGAAGTGATTACCAGAAGATGTGCAGTCAAACTTGAAAGAGAAACAAAAATCTAAACTGAGACTGTATAGCTGACACCAGTGATGAAAGAAGAGGAACAGGAAGGGACAGAACCTGAAAGCATGTCTGACTTCTTCAAATTGTGGGCTGTACAACAAAGAGACACTGAGGAACAGAGAAGAGAACAGATGCCGTGACAGCAGCAGTGATGGCTGCATGCCTTGCAAGCTGTCAAAGTTGGATGATCTGGTACAGGTCCAGCAGATCAGCAAAATGCAGACACCTTAACCCTTGCCATGCTGCAGACTGATATATCTGTCCAGATTTCCTATACATTATCATTTTGTTGGCAGTCTAAGGGTGAAAAGACATTAAATTTACAAAGCTGTGTCCCTCAGATGATATCAGATCATACCCGATAACATTGGAGAGGACTATCAAGACACAAGTTTCATGACCCATTACACCATTTTTAAAGTATCCAGGTTTTTTGTTTTGCTTGCTTGTTTTTTCTTGTTGTTTCAGGTATATTACATAGATAGGTATAGAGAATGGTTCTACCTATCTGCATTTCAGTGTATTTCTAGGTTTGTTTTTAACCCTTAGGCTGCTGACAGAATTAGAACATATAGGAATTCTGGACTGATATATCAGTCCGTGGCCCTGCAAGGGTTAATTGGTGGGTGGGGATCTCATTTGTTTTTAATTTACACATGCAGATCTGTTATTTAGTAGTAGAAACATTGTTCTTCTATACAGGCACATGTTGGTACACTGACTCAATTAAGGATAGGGGCCGAGATATTCAAAGGGTTTGCACATGGCTTAACTGAGTTGCACCAGCGCAACCCCAGAAATGTGCCCTGGGGCAATATTCAAAAGTGGAAATTGTGCAGCACAATTCCTGATGCACCATGGTGCAAAAATAATGTATGCAGCACATCTCCAGGGGGCGTCCCCATGCATATGCAGCACATCCCAATATTCAGCCCAGGATGTGCGGTGCATCTTCAAGCACATCCCAGAAATGTGCCGCATACATGGGCACAAAGTTGAGCCCATCAGAAAAGGCTCAACTGGTAGCCACCCATAGGTGGGCCACTGTAGTGCAGGGCCCAACATAGCAGCTGCTGGCCATGGGTGGCAACCCCCCCAAACACCGTGCACAATCGACCACAAACTGCCCTGGTAGTCTAGTGGTAACCCCCTCCCATAGCTCCGATCACCATATTAAAATAAAATTAGATTCCCTGGTAGTCTAATAGTGCCCCTTCCCCTCCCTCCTGTAACTCCGATCTCATATTAAAATATTATCAGACTCCCTTGTAGTCCAGTGGTACCCCCGCTCCCTGCCAGTAACCCGGATCACTGTAGAAATTTCAGTGTCCATTCCCTGGTGGTTCCCCTCATGGCTCCGTCCTTCCTCAACTGGAGCAGTCCATCAGAGCTGACCAGGTTAATCCCCTTCAAATTTTAAAGACCTCTATCATATCCTCCTGTCCCTCCCCTCCTCCAGGGAGTACAAGTTCAACTCCCATAGTCCCTCCTCATAGGACAGGTCCTTCAGACTGTGAATCATCCTTAATGCCCTTTTCTGGACCCTGTCAAGAAGGGCAATATCCCTCCTCAAGCATGGGCACCAACATTGCACACAGTACTCCAGGTGCAGCCTGACCAGGAAGTTGTACAGGGGCAGTAGGATCTTTCTCCTCCTTAACGTTATCCATCTGGCTATCCACCACAGCATTCTATTTGCCTTCACAGCTGCCCTCCTACACTGCTTGGAATTATTCATTTGGGCATCAATTGCCACCCCTAGATCCTTTACTTCCCTGGAGACTGCCAACTTATTCTCCTCTGAGACTGTAGTCATACCCGGGGTTCCTGGCCCCCAAGTGGAGTACACTGCACTTTTTAGAATTGAACCTCAGCTGCCAAGTGTGTGATCACCTTTCAAGTGTCTCCAAGTCCTCTTGCAGCATCCCACTCCCCTCCTCCTTGACTACCACTGCTCTCAGTTTGGAGTCATGCACGAACAGACTCAGCCTGTTCCTAATACAACCCCAATGTCTTAGAAGAACTTGCTAAATTGGACCAACCCCAACACCAATCCCTGGGGAACCCCACTATCAACCCTTCTGGAAGACAAGACCTCACCTCCAACCAGCACCCTCTGATATCTATCGTTAATCAATTCTCAATCCACCCTAGTATCTTCTCCCCCAACCCACCCACCTATGTTACTTATTTTGTTTTCTCCCTCCAACTTATACTGTTTCCCCGAGTCTCACCCCTGTGGAGTTTGTTATAATTAAGTTGGGGGTTGTGGCGGGTGAAGCCCCCCACTAAAGTTCATTTTCTGCTTTTTCTGGATTTCACCAAGGTAGCACTCACTGTTATTTCTGAGTGCTAAAATTGTTTTCTATATTTTGCTGTGCACAGTTTTGAACCATGTTTTATTATTTTTGCTGTTATGACCAGGAACTCACAGCCACTATATGAAATACAAGAAACACGGGATGATAACCATGCTCAGAAAGAATCTATTACATCTTTACAACATGAGTGAACTGAGAAAGAAACTGGCAAAACAGGTTGAAATTGCCTACGTAACCAGGAAGAGGCCCCAAAAAACAGAAGGTGTATTATTACAATGAGGAAAAGAAAAAGGTTTTTGAGCAGGATGAAAAGGATAGTTACTGTTGCCCACTACAGAAAGCAAGCTATTATTGAAGTGGCAATGTCCTTATAAAATGGTTAAACATACTGGTACAGTTAACTATGAGATTAAGACTCATGACAGGAAAAATCATACCGAGATATACCATGCTAATCCCCTGAACACATGGTTGAAAAAACACCACAGGTTGCTTTGTTTGTATTACTAGGAACTGTTAAAGAAGATATTGATATTGCTTATGACAGACTGGAACAAACAATAACTTCTGATGCTGTAAAGCAGAATAGTTCCTTATTCACTGAAAAAAGCAGAAATTTGTAAGTTGCTAAAGATATTTAAAAGTACTTTTATCACAGTGCCAGGTCAAGCAAAAGGGGTTGAGCACAGAATAGTGGCAGGAAATGCTTGCTATATCAGACAACACATTCAGATTACCAGAGCGGTTAAGAGCAGAGGTGGTTAAGGAAATACAAAAAATTAAAGAGTATCATTGAAGAATTGAGAAATGCTTGGTCATCACCAATGGTTACCATAAAGAAAAAAGAAGGTGGTGGAAGAATCTGCCTTGATTTTAGGAAACTTAATCATGTATCCATATTTGACAGCTATCCTATGCCCAGCAAAGATGATTTGGTGGACAGACTGGGAGTGCCAATTACATTAGTACCCTCGATCTCACCAAGTGTTACTGACAAATTCCCCATGTTAAATAATCCAGTGACAAAACTGCATTTTCTAGTTAAATTGGCTTATATCTACTACAGGTAGTAGCCTGTAAAATGGTGGGCTGCTTCAAAAGGGGCTGGGACAGGGCAAGAGTGAGGATAAAGGGCGGGGAGGAGGGAGGGGCAGATGTGGAATAGGGCTGCTAGCTGGATAACTGAGCAGACTCAATAGACCAAATGGTCTTTTTCTGCTGGCAAATTTTGTATGTTCGTATGTTCATATCAGTTGCCCACCACGCCATTTGGTTTTCATGGCACACCCTTTATATTCCAATATTACATGGATGTAATTCTAGTCCCTCACACTGGTTATTGTGTTGCTTACCTGGATAACCGTATGGCCAATGGGCTGGAAGAGTCTTCAGTCGTCAGTCGCTTTTACAATTTAAGGGCGTTTGAGTGTTTTTAGCTTATAACGTTTTGAAACATTATATGTATTTTAAAGTTCTGTGATTAAGCTACCTTTCGGGATCTAATTTTAATTTCCCTGTTCATTTGTATCCCTTGGGTAAATTGTCTTGGGAAAATAGGGAACTCTAGGTGAGGTGCGGCAGCTGAACACACCATCTGTTTGAGTGGTATCGGTATCGGGAGTGACTGCAGTAGACCGCTCCATTGTAGGTATTGGGGCTATACTGTTTAGGCCCATTGCAGCCCGCATTTGCGGTTCCATTTTGCACTTCAACAATCCATGTCAGAGTTATTTCTTCTGTTTGAGACTGTATAGAGCTGTGCCACCAGTCTCTGTGAGTGACTGTATAGAGCTGTGCTGCCAGTCTCTGTGAGTGACTGTGACGATACTGGGAATAGACTCTGATTGAGAAGGGGAAAGCAGAGAGGGGATCCCATTTTTTATATGGTGAAGATTTATGGATTATTTTCAATTGGACTGGACCTTGGATTTATTGGCTTTGTGGCTTGAACCCAGAGGAGATTACTTAAATGGTGGTTCATGCCCAGGAGTAGTGAACACTTGGAAAACAGCTTGGAATTTGGTATCTGGGGTTAAAGCCTTGATCCTGGGGGGCTGACTGCAGTGCGCAGCTGTGCGGGGTACCTGGTTCCATCCTACTGGGTAGTCGGCGGATTAGTCCAGTGTCACTTTGGGTCTTTCCCTGGAGATTGCTAGAAAGTGAGCCTGGGTGGGGGACTCTCTAGAAATGGCCATGGACCTGTGGGTTGGTTGCCCATCTGGATTTATTGGGGCTTTTTCCGGTACCAAAGCAGTGACTATTGAAGTGGACCACTCTGGACCTTCTCCTGTGACTATGGTCAGACTTACTTTTGCTGTTTACAATTTTAATCTGTTAAGGCAGTGAGAGTGCCTTTTCTATTCTGGCCTAAGGCACAGTGAGAGTGTGCCTGGCATTATAGAGTTTGGACATACTTCACTACCCCCCCCTTTAGTAGTGAGAGTACTTGGAGGGTGGAGAGAGTTCTGAGATTCTCCTTCTGAAACTGATCCCTTTTGGGGGTGTAAGGACCCTTGGGAGTTCGATTCTCTGAATTCCCAGCTACTCATTAAAGTTCATAAATCTTTACAGCGACTAACTTAAAACTGCAGGCTTGGATTCAATGACTGAGACACTTTTAATTTATATATAAGTTTGTGTTGTTATTGACATAATCTTATTTGTTTATGGTTATTTACTTTGACTATTGTTTATATGTAATTTTATATAGGGATTTATGGTTTTATAGTATTTTAATTTTGTTTAGTTTATTTTGTTGATTGTGTAGCTTTATCTGGGTTATTGATATGTGTTGGAGGCCTGCCCACGCGGTCGTGTGCTAACAATCCTCCGCTCTCCGTGCCCTCTGTCCCTTCACACCCCATTGCAGTTTACTATCTACCAATGCTGTAGGGCATTGGGTATTGCGTGTTGGGTGGTGGGAGTTGGGGGGTGTGGATAGCAAAGGGTGAATGAGCGGGACCATCTCATCAGGGTAGTGAGATCCAGGAGATGTCCTGGGGCAAAATGGAATCCAGATTGTGGTCCTCCATATCTGGTTTCCATACCCTATGGCACCACTAATCTTGGTGGGCAGGTGGCTCGAACGGCCCAGGAAGTCCATCCAACTTGGGCAGTGTTATGTAATGCCAGGTCCCTTAAAAATAAGACTGCAATTATTGTAGATTTTGTTGGAACAGCAGACCTGGCATCTGTCACTGAGACCTGGCTGGATGAGAACTCTGGCCCCATATTAGAGGCTGCAATTTCAGCTGGTTCCTTGGTGATTCACCACCCGAGATTGGATCATGGGGGAGTGGCAGTCTGTTTTAAGACTGAACTGGGCCTCATGAGCTTACCAGTTGAAGAGACCCAGTCATTTAAATGTACAGTGATCACCCTCATCTACCGTCCACCCATGGATGAGAAGCGGTTTCTTTAGGAAGTGGTGGACTTCATGGTCAAAATGGCATTTGAGTCATCCAGGCTGATGGTCCTGGGTGACTTCAATGCCTGGGTCAATGACAAACTCTCGCAATTTGGTCAGCACATCCTCCAGTTGATGACTTCTCTGGGCCTTACACAGATTGTCTCCACTGCTACCCATAAACTTGGTCATTCACTTGACTTGGTCTTCCTTCTGGGGTTCGAAGCCTCGGATTTGAGGTACATCTGTGGACTTTCGGGTATGGTCCTCAGATGGTTTTCATCTTTCCTCACTGGAAGAACTCAGAGGGTGGTGTTGGGGATTTATTCCTCTGACCCAGTTCTGCTATCATGTGGGGTTCCTCAGTGATCGGTGTTGTCCCCCATGTTGTTTGCAGTGTACATGCTGCCCCTCAGAGACATTGTAAGAAGGTATGGGCTGAGGTTTCACTGCTATGCTGATGATACCCAGCTCTACCTTTCTTTTGCGTCTGACCAGGATAGAGCCTTCTCAGTATTTAATAACTGCCTCATAGAAATCCAGAAGTGGATGAGTTTGAGCTGGTTGAGGTTGAACTCAGAAAAGACTGAGATGCTGGTAGTGGACCCGGGTCGCCGGATAGTGTGGTTGGGGGTGGGGTCACTCTCTACTTTTTCTGGGGGGTGTACCACTCCAGATCTCTGAATGGATGTGAAACCTGGGGGCAATTTCTGATGAGAGATTAACACTGCATTTGCAGGTGTCACCATCATCAAATCCTCTTTCTACCATCTGAGGAATATCTCCAGAGTTAAGCATCTTGTTCCGTCCGGAGATCTTCCCACGCTGGTCCATGCCTTTGTGTCTTCGCACTTGGACTACTGCAACGTTCTATACCTAGGGCTTCTGGGGGTAGATATGCGCCGCGTGCAGCTGGTGCAGAACGCAGCAGCCTGGCTACTGACTGGAACCTCTCAGTCCTGTCATATTTTGCCAGTGCTGCGCAGACCGTACTGGCTGCCAGTACAGTGGAAAATCACCTTCGAAGTCAGACTTTTGACTTACAAAGCCCTGCACGGACTGAGTCCGAGCTACCTGAAGGAGCTCCTGATCCCTTACTGCCCTGGGAAATCACTCCGCTTGACTGATGAGGGGTTGCTAGAGATTCCAAGAGTTTGTTTAAAATCTTCTGGGGCCCGTGCATTCATTCACGCTCCCCCTACCCTTTGGAATTCTCTACCCCATTGGTTATGTGAATGAATGACTGTGGAAGGATTTAAATCGGCCCTAAAAACAGTTTTATGGATTCAGGCTTTTGGTGAATAATTGAAATACTATTTTATTGCCTGTTCTGTATTTTATATTATTTATTATAGATGTAACATGCTGAAGTTATTTAATTGTTATGTGCGATGTCTTGGCATTTGAAAGGCACCATATAAATTAAAATTAATTGAATGAATTGAATTGAATGATGCCATGGTGTACAGTCCAGACTGGCAAAGCCACCTGGAACACTTATGAGCAGGTTTGACCATTAATCCTATCAAGGGTGCATTAGGCATGCAGGAAATCAGATATTTGGGTAATATTTTGGGAAATGGGGAAGTAAAGCCAGAGATTTCCAAGATAGTAGTGGTAGCTAACAGTCCTGTCCCTAAAACAAACAAACAACACAAGTCATTTTTTACAGTAGGTCTGACTGGTTACTACTAGCTCTTTCTGAATGTGGAATGGGACTCTGCGATGCGGTTATGCTACAGGCAGAACTGTCAGATCAATATATCATTTTAATTGAAAATCTTTAAGCTTACCTAATACCATGAAAAAGGTCATCATATTCAAGAAGCAGCTTGCAGGAAAATGTTTCAGTAGGCTGTGATTTACTATCCTCCTCATGTTTAGTAACCTGCTTCATCATTTTGATCAAGTCAAGGTCTTGTGAGGTCTTCCAGCTGAGTAATGACCCACCTGCTCCTTCTACCATATAAAAAGTCACTTAGCAGATTTTCCTTTTTAGACTCAACAGCAGCATGAAATTTACCCAGGACAGGTAGTGGATAGTTCATGCTGTATGGATAGACTTGTACATCTGTTTTCATAAGTTTTGGTTGTTAGGGCATGATAAGGAGGTCAAATTTATCAATCATATTAATCTTGGCAATGGAATCAGTGATAATTTTTATGGGCTGACCGTAAGTTTTTACATCAAAATGCAGATGCACCTGTGACTTTCTGTCACCAAGGTTGTGTACTGTGATGATATATATATATATATATATCTTTATCTGAACTGATCTCATTGGCATCTGTGTGCCCCTGATTTACAACTGGTCGGTGCTTCACTTTCTGCTTCCCAGTGTTGCTTGGTGGTTTGATCTACAGCATGCTGCAAAATGGTTTGCTTTTCTACACTTATGGCAATCTTTCCCAAAAGCAGGGCATGTTGTGTTACCACCAGAGTGTGGATATGCCCTACCAAAGTTCTTACATTTAATAGAACCAGCATTTCTATTAGAAAAATAAGAATACTTTTTGGGATGTTGTTTGTTGTGTGCTAATTTGCTTGATGTCACTTTGTTTACAGCATGGTAACCATGCTCTGTTCCAGCTGCCTGAGCCTCAGATAGTTCCATTGTTTTGCCTCCATTAAGCAGCTTTGTTAAGGTTATGTTGGGATCACCCAATGCCCTTTTACAAAGCTTTCTTGATAAGCAGTTTTGCACAGTCTGAGTTTTTACCTCACAATCCACATCAGTAAAGTTGCACATTGCTGCCAACTGCCTCAAGCATTTGTGACAGGAAGCAAATATTTCTATGCTCTCCTGTGTTGTCTGCCAAAATTCATATATGTCATACTGTATGTTCTACTTAGAAGTAAAGGGTTCCATGTCAAAACAGTGCCGGCAAAATGACACTGGGTAAAACCAGCAAGGGAAAACCAGCGATCAGTACAACAGCGACCAGCACAACAGCGCAGACCACAAAGTCAAAAACACTGACCTGATTCACCAACTGGATCTCCAGCTGTACAAGGGAGGATGGAACCTGGAGGGGGAAGCAAGTAGGGGGAGCAAGTTCGGGGAAGGGGATTCACGTTGGGGAGAATGGAAGCGATCACAGAAAAAATCACCACATATACCCAAAGTGAATTTCTTCACCCCCTTACTATTTATAAGCATATTTGGGAGTGGATGCAACTCGGAGAGGGGGACAAAGTTCGGAAGGGGG
This sequence comes from Neoceratodus forsteri, assembly GCA_016271365.2. Lineage (NCBI taxonomy): Eukaryota > Metazoa > Chordata > Ceratodontiformes > Ceratodontidae > Neoceratodus > Neoceratodus forsteri. Next base: position 314,923,559 of record CM057451.1, on the reverse strand, counting down.
TAGATTACATGTATAGATATACATATATATATTAAAAATAAATACTACAAATCATGGGTATTGATCCCAGATCTGCTGCAGCAAGAACGCAGACACACAGTGACATTAACCACTAGACTACAGAGCACCATGAGTTTCCAGTACAAAACAGTCAACTTCAATTCCAGCCAGCTTACACTGCATTACCTCACTACTTCACTGAATACACCATGAGCTATTAAACACATCTTGCCAAAAACACAATCACTGTTTAGTACTCACTATTACTGCTTTGTCCAAATTTCTTCTCTCTTATCATGGGATACCACAGTAAAATAAGCAGTGACGCCCACTCTCACTGATCAGAGAAGTCAGAGCAGAGATCATTGCAGCTTCTGTGGGGTGTTGGGTGGGAGGGGAAGGGAGAATGGCAAGGACAATTGTGGCTGCAGTTGACCGAAGAAATTTGTCAGCAAAGGGCATGGTGGGGGGCAATCGTGCAAGCAGGGACCACAGGGAACAGAAGACACACCAACAGCCAGGGATGGTACAAAAAGTCTCCTTTTGACATGTTTCTAAACTCTTTAAGGCAAAATCGGAGCAACAGAGGGAAGGGGGGACGGTGTATGTAAATGAAAATGAATTGGATTAAGTGTTCTGATATTAGAGCACTTCATTCATTTCAACTACACAAAGTTTCCACCCATAAACTGTGAACCACTGTAATAATTAGCTTGCATGATGATTGGTCTGTCAGGGATGAGCCCAATGTAGATTGCTCTGCATTAGGGTAGTCAGTGACACACCTCTAAAATGCCGGTCTCTGTAGCAAAATGTTTCTTGTGCAAGCGCAAGCAATATAAAAAATACTTTGGTCTCTGATTGTGTACCTCTACAGCCTTGCTTGTGTGTGTGTGTGTGTGTGTGTTGGGGGGTTCCATCATGTCACTCTTGCCGATGGATGCACAGATGTTACCGGCAGTGTCACTTTGCAGGTAGTTGTGCAGTACTGCACTACAAGTTGCTCTACATTGGTACTTGGCAGCTGTCTGGGTTTTCCCACAGCTATGGCTCTCTGACATGGCATGTGTGTCACGTCAAACCCCTCCATGTGCCATTTTTTGCCACGGGGTGTTTGCAGTTGCATCAGAAACTTTGGTGCTAGGACCCCTCCTGTACAAAAATCAGGTGCATGGTCCCTGGTGCTCTGTACTTTAATATAAGCTTCGGCAAACAGCAGCTTGCATCAATCTACCAGGTTGATTATAAAAATCAGACCTGATGTGTTCACTTCTAATACATAGGCAGTTACCTATTTTATTCATTGTTTTTATATGTTAGTAATTGCATTCTATGTTTATTATAAAATATTGATTTATGCAGTGAAATAGGGGAATTGTTTACCTTTACTTCTAAAAATACTAGTAAAAAGAACTCAGTAGAATTCTACTATTGTAATGTCAGAAAATTCCCAACTACTTATGAGCATAACTTATGCCAGTGTTAAAATATAGATTTATTTCTGTCTTTTTCAAAAGAAATACACACTTCTTCTACCAACAAATTTTAATATGGTGGTCCATCTGTATGATTTTACCATTTTTTTCAAGTAATTAGTTTTTATTTCTTCTTCATAAGTCAAATCTGGTCAAGAAGAAACTATCTCCTGCTTATCAAAAATCACATTTCTATTACATTTATAATATTTTAATGGAATAAAGCTTTAGTTTATCTATAAAACAAATCAGCAAACAGATTTAGATTGTCCCATTGAAATACACTGTCAGCCTTGCCAGTAACGATTTTCTGACTTCTTAATGCAATTGTTCTATTGGATTTGTGTTTGCTAATAGCTGGCAACATGAAAACAGAATATTGATGAAGGTAAGAGAATAATCAAAAGCAATATATATATTGCCAAGGTACGGTACTATAGCTACAGCTTCCAACCCTTCATTCTTTATGATACATATCAGTAGGCACATGTTCTTTATATCAGGACTAATTAGATTCTGAAATAAAACAATAACACAAAATATTATAACAGGAAAGTTAAATTTCCACCATAGCGACATTTAAACTGCAACACAGAAAGATAAATGAAGATACAAAAAATAATAATCTGTACAGCATATACAAGAAAGATTTATAATCAGCTAATTAGTATATGCAACAAGGAAAGAGGGTTATTAGTATTACTGCATCCCTGTGAAATTGGAGATGACATGCTGTGTTAAAGAATACTGCTAATTAGGGTGCTCATGCAAATGGAAATAATCCATTAAAATACCAAATTAATTGCTGCATTCCAAAAGCAGTCATACACCAGAAAATTATGAAATAACTATTTTCAGTGCTACACTTGTCTGATTGGCCAACTGATGTCTGACTTATTCTATGCGTACTGTACATTAGGTTGTGCTGATTTTTCTATAGGGATTTGCATCAAAATCTGATTAGGGCTTGCTTCAGCTGCTGCTGCCAGTTTATTTTGGCCCCTCCCATATCCTTATGGCCAGAGTATGGCTGAAGAAACTAAGAAGCCCCACTAGAAGCCTAATGACAGCCAAGAAATACCATTCCAAATAGTCCAGTCACAAAATGCTCCTCCTCCTCTACCTTTTCCTCCAAATAGGCAGTGTAATCAAGGCCCATAACCTGATCAGTCTTCTATCCCTAGTGTACAGTGCAAGCTGGCATCCCCTAATGAGATAAAGATAAATATCTGCAGTCTATCCAAAGATCAGTCAGCTCAGAACATACAGCAGCACCAGTCATGCAGTACATTGTAGAATTGCTGCAGTATAACTGCAAAGTGCTTCAGTATGCTGCAGAAAACAATACAATTCAATGGCAATTATGTCATTTTGTCATACAGTATTTTGTGACATGTCAGTTACTGCAAGGTATTGCATTGCATCATGGCTGGCCCCACTGTAGGTCCATTCCCATGTACCAGATGTTTAGACAATTACAGAGAACTACAAACTTTCAAATTAGCCAGTACAAGAAGGCCATGAAATCTATTGAGTCTGCTTGATGCAGAGCCACCTGTACACATGATTTACAGTGGGACCCACCCCCCCACCTGATAATCTGACCTCCATCTTGACCTTCCCCCACCAGCTTGAAACAATGCCCCCCCCACCATGTTCTTGTTTTCACTCAGACAAGAGAGGTTCCCAATAGCCGCCATGTTTATGGCTCTAAGGTACTTGAAGACTTTAGTCATGTCCCCCCTTTGAGTGAGTACACATTGAGGTTTCTCAGTCTGGAGTCATACATATTATCTTGCTGGCCCTCAATCATCTTTGTTGCCCTCCTCTGAAATGCCTCAAGCTGTTTAATATTCTTCCTTAGGTAGAGACCCCAGTACTGCACACAGTATTCCAGATGCTGCCACACCAAGGATTTAAGCAGTGGCAGGATAATTGATTCCCTCGTGCTCATAAACCCTGTAACTATACACCTCAGGATCCAGTTAGTCTTGGCTGTTACCTTCTTGCACTGTGTAGACATCTATAGGTTGCTGGTAATGGCTATCCCCATAGCTTTGTCCTCTTCCAATACAGGGACCTTGATCCCCACAGTCCCTGTTCAGCCATTGGGTTCTTGCCGATGATGTCCGTGACCTTGCACATTTTAGCATTGAACCCCAGTTACCAGATGGCAGACCATCTCTCAAGCTTCACAGGGTCCTCCTGCAGGTCTTGTACCCCTTCATCTTTGTCCACCCTCCCAGAATGTTTAGTGTCATCTGCAAAGAGGCAGATCTTGCCTTTAATGCCATACCCAGTGTCACTAATCAACACATTGAACAACAGTGGCCTGAGCACCAACTCTTGTGAGACCTGCTGGTAATCTCCATCATACCTGTGAGCTTCCCCTTACTATTTCCCTTTGGGGCCTACAAATTTAGCCAATTTGCCAGCCACTGGGTCAATATGTTTCCTGCCCCTAGGTCCTCCAACTTCTTGATCAACCTTTGGAGAATCAAGTTGAAGGCCTTGCTAAAATTCAAGTAGAGAATGTCTATTGTCTGCCCTTTTTCCACTGCCTTCATCACCCAGTCAAATAAATCTATCAAGATAGTCTGATAAGACCTCCCTGCCATGAACCCACACTGTCTCGTGTCCTGGAGACCATTTGCATCAAGGAATTCTAGCAGCTTCACTTTCAGAATGGTCTTCATCAGTTTTCCCACTATGGAAGTAAGACAAACTGGTCTATAATTCACTGGGTCATACCTTGGCCCACTCTTTTGCAGTAGTACCACATGTGCAGTTCTCCACTCTTGTGGTGCAACCACTGTATCCAGTGAGATATTGAACAGATCTGTTAGTGGTCCTGCTAGTTCCACTACAAGTTCTCTCAGCACTCTGAAGAGCATACCATCCAGATCTGGGGATTTGTTCACCTCTAGGGACATAAGCCCCTTCTACACCTGGTTTTCTGTGATCCTGCCCTCAGCCACTCCCACCCCTTCTTCCCTGTGGCACTGGCTTGTCCTTTTCCTAGGTAAAGACTGTGCAGATGCATTGGTTCAACACCTCTGCCTTCTCTTTATTGCCATCCTCCCAGCCACTCCCTCTTTTTAATTTTACTATGCCTTCCCTCTTTGCCCTCTTTTTGCTAATATAGCTGATGAAAGCCTTCTCTCCTTCCTTAATTCCTTCTGTAGTTTACAGCTCCTTATCAGCCTTGGCCTGCCTGAGCACACTGCTAGCATCCTTGACCTTTTCAAGTAAACTATTTCATATTCCTCCTTCCTAGACTTCTTTAACTTCTAGATCTCTTCTCTCTCTCATTACCTTGCCCACCTTAATAGTGAACCAAATTGGCTTCCTAGCTCTTGACGTCTACCGCTTTGCTTAAGGTAGAGTCTCAAGGACTCCTGACTACCAGATTTTACTCCTGAAATATTCACCTTACAGTCTTAGGATAGGAGGAAGGTTAGTAAGCTACACTGCCTCAAAAATCCCAGAACTGCATATACATGCCTCTCTTCCCATAGGTAGTGAAGCAGTGAAGTTTCACTCCATGAGCAAATTTCCATCGAAGTCAGCAAATATGGATCCATGGAGCATTTCACAAAATTCCCTGCTTTAGGCCAAAATACCCCTATGCTGACTTCACCTTGCAACTTCACCTTGCATTTGTCAAGGGGAAGTTACCAAATAAGGCTCTGTCACAGGGCACAGTTTCTGCAGGTCACATCGGACATTCCAAGCAGGCAGGAACTGAGCGATATATACATTAATATAATGTTCAAGATATATTGGAAGAAATTTAATGACAGCCAACTCATGGCATGTGACTCGTGACTGTGAAGAAAGTGCTTCCCAGAGCTTAAGAAATTGGATGATAGCTGCTTCATGGCTCGTGATTCATGACCACGATTAAAGAACTTCCCAGAGCTCAGAAACTGGATGACAGCTGTTGCATGACTCACAACTCATAACCGTGAAGAAAGCACATCCCTGAGCTCAAAAAATTGGATGGAATTCAGCTTACACAGCAGCAGCAGTAATAGCTGCCATAGAAATACCTACAACAATACCTCCCTGAACTGCCTGACATGACAACACATATAAATCAATTTATAAAATGGGCTAAAAAATCCCAAGGCACTGATTGGCTACAACATCATCTGAGCCGTGTCCTTATCAGATGATATTGTAGCCAACCGGGACTACTGTCCACCATGATGCCCCATAACGACAAAAATCAGTGAGCTCTGCCAAACCTAATGCAAACCCTCATTACCAGAGAGCTCACTGAAGCCGCAGAAATCCACCACAACGGCAGTCGCACCAGCACAGTATCACAGTACTGTCACCATATATAACTCAGATACCACAAAATCCCCTTCTGACACAAACTGCAAAACTATACTTTTGTTCCTTTCATTTTGTCAGTGTCCGTCAGCAGTTTAAAAAAATGGAAAGCAGTATTTTCGGCACCCAGACACGCTTCGCTCCTAGCCTCCAAAACGAACACGCTCTCTACTGACACTACTCGCAATTCGTCGACTTCACTACCAAAAAAAAAAACCTCTCAAACTAAAACACACACTGCTCCCAATTCGTCGACTTCACTACCGAATAAAAAACATCAGAAAAAATTATTTCTCCTTACCGCCGTAGTTTCACAGAACCAGGAAGCGCTATTCTACAGTACCCAGTAACGGACACTCTCACTCCCACCGGGCAGCTAAGAACTCGATCGCGCAAAAAACACACACTGCTCCCAATTCGTCGACTTCACTACCGAAAAAAAAAACCTCAGAAAAATTTATTTCTCCCTACCGCCACAGTTTCACAGAACCAAGAAGTGCTATTCTATTGTACCCAGTAACGGACACTCTCACTCCCAGCGGCCAGCTAAGAACACGATCGCGCCATTTATTTCTCCCAATATTTGATCACACAGATGCAGTCACATACACAGACACAGTGCCACCTGTCAGTAAAAACACATACTGGTTCTCAAAATATACTGCTTAAAACAGGTAAACATAACCTAAGAAAGCCATAGAAACCCAGTAATTCAAATGAAACATTTTTTTAAACTGACTTCATAAGGGACTATTTTTCCTATTTGAACTATTAAACCTTCTTTTTTTAAATATTTTTACTTTATAGCTTTTCTTTTTATTCATTAAATAATCAATAGATAAGCCCATTTTATAAGCGCAATAACACACTCTGAAAAGTGTGGTTACGTGCTGATAAAACACGCCTAGGGGCATAAGGCACTTAGCTATGGCATCTTATGGCCTACCCTAGCATCTTATCAGCACGTAACCCACACCTCTCATGTTATTGCTCACATAATGTTCGAGATAAATTGGAAGACAATGAATGACAGCCGATTCATGACTTGTGACTTGTGACTGTGAAGAAAGTGCTTCTCAGCAAATTTTGCCAACTTCAGTCTCGACGAGGAGCACTTTTGGCATTTCTCACCCATGTGTGATCCAGGTACACTATTCATTAGTTTTGTAACTGCACCACGCTTTTGTCCCACAGATTTGGAATGCTTCTTTGTTGCCTTCCCGGCACCTCTTCCTTTACCTAGCCTACTCTTCTTGGTCATTCTTCTCTGCTATGTAACTTGACTGATTCTATCAACACCACAGGGACTGGAACAATAATAATCATAATAATAACATTTATTTGTATACGTGCCTTTCAAATTTCAAGGTGCTGTACAATTCACATAAAAACAAAACACAGTACATACAATGTAAAATCAAGAAAGTACTGAAAATGCTTTCCCCATAAAAAAGTCTTAAGTGCCTGCTTAAAACTTCCCACCGTCCTCCACTCCCGAAGCTGATGGGGCAGAGAATTCCAGAGGGTAGGTGCCACAAACCCAAAGGCACATGCACCAGATGACTTTAGGTTAACCCTCAGAATCTCTAGCAACCCCTCATCAGCCAAGCGGAGCTGTGACAAAATAGGACTACCATGCCAACAGTGCCAGAACCCTTACTTTTTAATGCACAGCGCAGGCATTGGAACAACAGGGGTACTGTGCCAACAGTGACAGAACACTTATTTTTTTATTACAAAGCACAGGGATTGGAACAACAGGGATACCATGCAACAGTGACAGAACCCTTATTTTATAATGCACAGCACAAGGATTGGAACAACAGGGGTACCATGCAACCAGTACAAGAACCCTTACTTTTTAATATACAACACAGGGATTGGAACAACAAGGATACCATGCCAACAGTGCCAGGACCCTTACTTTTTAATACACAGCACAGGGATTGGGACAGCAGGGGTATCTTGCCATCAGTGACAGAACACTTATTTTTTAATACCGAGCACAGGATTTTCAACAGGGGTACCATGCACACAGTGACAGAACCCTTATTTTATAATGCACAGCACAAGGATTGGAACAACAGGGGTACCATGCAACCAGTACAAGAACCCTTACTTTTTAATATACAACACAGGGATTGGAACAACAAGGATATCATGCCAACAGCGCCAGAACCCTTGCTTTTTAATACACAGCACAGGGAGTGGAACAACAGGGATAATGTGTTAACAATGACAGAACCCTTACACTTTAATACAGAGCACAGGGATTGGAACAACAGGAGCACCATGCCAACAGTGACAGAACCCTTGTTTTTTAATACACAGCACAAGGATTTCAACAGGGGTACTGTGCCAACAGTGACAGAACCCTTATTTTATAATACACAGCACAAGGATTGGAACAAGAGGAGTACCATGCCAACAGTGCCAGAACCCTTACTTTTTAATACACAGCAGAGAAAGTGGAACAACAGGGATAATGTGTTAACAGTGACAGAACCCTTATTTTGTAATACACAACACAAGGATTGGAACAACAGGAGTACAAAGTCAACAGTGACAGAACCCTTATTTTATTATTTTGTAATATATGGATAAGCCTCAATAATACTATACTAAGTTATACAAACATTTCCCAGTAATACATCACCACTCTCAATAATACTATCCTGAAAAGTGATAATACTATCCTTTTTGCTGATAATACTAGAGTTCAAAGGTCATCTTCAACTGTAGTTTTATCAATGGATCCATATATTACAAAAAATAACTGAAAGATTAGTATTTACAAGGCAATAATACCATCTTGAGGTTTTGGAGATTTTAGGACCTCTCGAGCTTCACTCTCAAGGTTCCATGACCTGAAAACCTCTTGATGGTATTACTGCCTTGTCATACACACTTATCTATTATTCTATTTATAATACACAGCACAAGGACTGGAACAACAGGGGTACCATGCCAACAGTAACAGAACCCTTATTTTATAATACACAGCACAAGGATTGAAACAACAGGGGTACTCTGCCGTCAGTGACAGAACCCTTATTTTTTTAATACACAGAACAGGGATTTCAGCAAGGGTACCATGCCAACAGAGATAGAACCCTTATTTTATTACTTTGTACTATACCAATAAGCCTCAATAATACTATACTGTTTTACAAAAATGTCACAGTAATACATCACTACTCTCAATAATACTATCCTGAAAAGTGATAATACTATCATTTTTGCTGATAATACTATAGTTCAAAGGTCATCTTTAACTGTAGTTTTATCGATGGATCCATATATTACAAAAATAACAGAAAGATAAATTTTTACAAGGCAGTAATGCCATCTCGAGGTTTTGGGGATTTTAGGAACTCTCGAGCTTCGCTCTCAAGGTTCCATGACCCCAAAACCTCTTAATCTGCCTTGTCATACAAACTTATCTATTTAATATTCCATTTATAATACATAGCACAAGGACTGAAACAACAGGGGTACCGTGCCAACAGTAACAGAACCCTTATTTTATAATACACAGCACAAGGACTGGAACAACAGGGGTACTGTGCCAACTGTGACAGAACCCTTATTTTATGGTATACAGAGAGCAGGGATTACAACAAAAAAGGGAACAAAATGAATTATTAGTATTTCTCACACACAGAAAAGGAACACTTTCACATTAAGAAAATTATAATAGAAAATCAGTAAAACTACTTTGACAAAATGCCTTCAACACTGCAAACTCAAATGAAAAAATAAAAATGAGAAATTACTGTACAAATACTCCCCCACCAAAAAAAACTAGAAAGACTAAGGAAGCAAAAATCTAAGAAAAATACCTGCTTAAAAAGAAAAAGCTGAAGATCTTTCTGCCCTGCCTTGCTACTACCCTCCCACATGCAACACACAAACAACTACTTCACTGCCAAAAGTTAAACAACAACTTTAAAGTATATAATCACTGAGGAACTAAAAAAACAACACAACGCTGAGAGCACAATGCTTTCCCCAACACTTTTAGAGCAATCTGGAATACAAAATGCTCATTTTTAGATATTTTTTAAGGTTTTTCTGGCAATGAAAAGCACAATCTTCTCTCTGAGTCTCTCTCCCAACACTGCAATGAGAGACAACCTACTCAGCTTCCAATAGGCTGTTCAGCAACATGTGACCTCCCCAATTATTGTTGAGAGACATGTGCGACCTCCTATCCCATACTGCAGTGCACACTTCGCCACTGTGACAAACCTTTGCTGGCAAAGCCATAGCTTCGCAGATCGATGTCACTTCACCTCTGTGTCTGACTCTGCTGCAAAGTTGCAACTTCAGGTGTCTGTGAAGTTGCAGCAGAAAAGTAAATTTTGACTTTGCACTGTGGAAAAATTCACGGAATGCTGTGAATTCGTGAATTACTCTGCAAAGCAAATTTTTCCAAGTTTGCACATCTCTACTCATAGGACATGCATATACTGTATAAGCCTTCCTTTCCGAGGCCACTTTCAAACTATTTGTACTTATAATATTGCAGGTAAGCTAATTGTTTACATTTTTCTAGTGTTGTTGTGTATCATGTTTTATTGTTTTTATTGTAAACATAGAAACATAGACTTTGATGGCAGATAAGGACCACTTGTCCCACCCAGTCTGCCCATTTTCCTACCTATTGGATAAGCTGCAGATCCTAGTTAACCAACAGCCTACTTCTTCCTACACCCCACTAGAATTGCCTTATGTCTGTCCCATGCATTCTTCAATTCCCCACTGTTTTTGACCTCACAACCTCCTCATAAAGGCTATTCCATGCATCCACCACCCTATCCATGAAAAAATACTTCCTCATGTTGCCCCTGAGCCTTCCCCCCATTATCTTCAAACCATGCCCCCTTGTTCATGCACATCTATTTTTCTGAAAGATGCTACCCTTTTGGACTTTGTTGATTCCCTTGAGGTACTAGAAAGTTTATATCATGTCCCCCCTCCATCATTTCCTCAAGGGTATACATATTAAGCTCCTTTAGTCTCTCTTCATATGGCTTCTGGTGCAGACCCTGAACCATTTTAGTTGCCCTCCTCTGGACTGCCTCCATCCTGTATATGTCCTTGTGGAGATGGGGTCTTCAGAACTCCATGTAGTACTCCAAATGGGGTCTCACCAACTGTCTGTACAGAGGGATAACAACTTCTTATTTTCTACTAGTGATGCCTCTCCCTATGCATCCCAGTATCCCCCCAGCCTTCCTTACTGCCTTCTCACATTGCTTGTCTATCTTTAGGTTGTCTGATATGACTACTCCCAGGTCCCTTTTCATTATTGTTGTTGTTAGTACCCCCCCCATTGTGTACTCTTCCCCTGGGTTTTTGTTTCCCACATGCATTACTTTGCACTTCTTTGCATTGACTCTATGCTGCCATTTTTTTGACCATTCCTCCAACCTGCCAAGTCTCTTCTCATCCTTTCCACACACCCCCCTTTGTATCAACCCTGTTGCAGATATTTGTGTCATCTGCAAAGAGGCCTACTTTTCCTTCTAGTGCCTCTGCAGTGTCACCTATAAAGACATTAAAGAGGACCAATCCAAGTACTGAATCCTGCAGCACCCCACCAGTAACCCCCTTTCTTCAGAGTGGACTCAGTTTACTATTATCCTCTGCATCCTGTTGTCTTGCCAATTTTTTCACAGCCTACCACCCTAGGACCCACTTCCAGGTTGGCTAACTTGTTTATTAATCTTTTGAGTGACACTGTGTCAAATGCCTTGCTAAAGTCTAGGTAGGCCATGTCCACAGCCCCTCCCTGGTCACCCAGTCAAATAAATCTATTAGATTTATCTGACATGACCTTTCTGCTGTGAATCCATGCTGCCTTGGGTCCTGTGCCCTGCTGGCCTCTAGATACTCAATAATTCTTTCTTTCAGAAATGATTACTTAATTGTCCCTACCACTGAAGTCAAACTAACAGGTCTGTAGTTTCCTACTTCTGCCTTGCTCCCACTTTTGTGAAGGAGAATCACATTTGCCCTCCTCCTGTCCTCAGGTATCACACCATCTTCCTATGATTTGTTAAAAAGGGTAGTCAGTGGTGTCACTGGTCCTCCCCTTAGTTCTTTCAGAATTCTGGGGTGAATCCCATCAGGCCCCATTGCTTTGTCCACCTTCAGTTTTAAGCATTCTTTAAGGACCCTTTCTTCTGTGAATGGACTGATATCAACCCCCCCATCCAGAGTGCTTCTATTGTTTTGTTGAGGTACCTCCCCATCCTCTTCTTTTGTGAATACTATGGCTTGTATTGAAAGCATTGTAAAGAATGTTCTCCTTTTTTTCTTTCTTCTTTTTTTTCTTCTGTACTCAGACAGATACTTGCTTTCAGACATTGGAGTGCAAAAGATGTTCTCCTAAATGAGACTATCATCTCAGTGAACCTATCCTGAAAAATAACTAACTGACTGACTAAATAACTAATTAACTAAATATGCAAGGTCCATAGTTCTCCAGGCCAGTATTAACCAAGTCAAGCCACAGCTAATACACTTCATCCAAGTCCTCCCTCAGCAAAGTCCTCCCTCAAATACCTAGCTCAGTGGATGCATGTTGAATGTGGTTATACTTAGTAAAAGCAACAATTTTGTTATTGTTTGACTATAAAATCTTTACAATTTGAAAAGAAAGTAACATTAAAAACAGGGATATATTTACAGTTCATAGAAAATAATATGTTAAAACAAAATTGTATAAAACAGCAACACCAGTTTAAAATAAGAACCATTACAATGCATGTCTGCATCAATTGTCAGGAAATTTTAAGATGTCAAGTAACAAGGAAGATAGTGAGTCAAAAACATACAGCATAATGGATTTGGAGATGTACAGGTATGTATTGACATTAACTGCTGAGTGATAAAGTGAAAAGTTTGTAGTTGAGGTAATAACTTAGGAGTGGACAACGAAAGAGTGTTGCTCTGTCTGAACTCCATAGTCTATTGAAAGGGAACATAATATAAATCGGTACACCATGATACAGAGATAATCTTTGAGCATTCAAGAGTAACAGCAAAGCCCATACTATCTATATTGTATATCATATGACGGTCATATCAATATTTTTCATTTTTTGTTGCTTAATTCTACTGATCTGGAGGAAGTATATTGCAAGTCTATATATGGAGTAGTTGTCTTCAGTATAAGTAAGAATTTCTGTTAAAGTATTCGTGTCAATATTATTTCAATCATTAACCAATGATGTGAACCAGTGAAGTCTGGCATTTTTATACCAAGGGCAGTCCCACAGAATGTGTTGGATATCATCTTTCTCATGGACAGTACAGAAACCTTTCTAAACCATGGGGGAAAGTTTATTGAATCTAGCTTTAAGGATATTGCTATCAAAGCATTCAAATTTATATCTTGTGAATACTTTTCTTAATGTTGGCTCTGTGAGATTGGCCAAGTAATATTTAAAACCATGTGTTCCAGGTTGGGCCGTGAACCACGGAGAGTATTAAGTATTAAGAATACTCTCCATGTCTTGATTGATCCAATAATTAAGAATTTTGTTTTTAATAAAATCTTTGTATTTCCAACTCAGTGTGATATTTCTATTCACATATTCCATTAATATGGAGAGGTCATTCTTCCCTAAGGTCTGAAAGACTTTGCAAAACCAGATAGACAAATTTTGTCTACTGTCAAGCCATCTCTTTTTTCCCATAAGGCATTTATGGGGGAGTCTGTCCTGTGGCATACTCATTATTTGTATCAAGTAATTTATTTTTCTGGTGTGCATTGTTGCCTAACTAGAGGGATGACCTAACTCAAAGTGGATATATAAACAGCTAAATAGGAGTATCCAACCCCCAGTGTCTTTCCTAACAGTTTGTAGGTAGGGCTAGTTAAATTATCAGGGTTTTTACTTTCCCAAATCTCAGAATCATGGAGCAATTGTGCAAAATATTTGACCTATACCACTGTAACTAATGGTCTCACAGTGCATCCTCCATACATTATGTTGAATCTATTGAGTCCCAAGGAATTATTTCTTGCCTCATCTAAGAGTACTTTAGGTGTTTGGACCAGGAGACACTGGAGGTGAATGTGACAACTAGATAATTGCAATTATCTGCGTTAGTTAATTTTTGATTCTCAATTAATCAGAAGCCTAGTGATTTCTTTGAACCAAAATTAATGGTTTCCATTTTTTGCAGATTTATTTTCAGTTTTAACTCATTTGTCTCTGTTGTTTGTTTAAAACTTTATTTAAATTTCATGACGTTGGATAGTTGTTACATACTCCATTGAACAAATGCTCATTTGAAAAGAGGTCCATTATTTTCATAAATAATTGCACATACAATATCTAAAAAATAGACACATTATATAAATACACATCACAAAGACTACACAATAATCTCAATTAACATACGTAACAGCATTCGTCATAATAAGAAAGAGGCACTCTACCATGCATACAGATTGACCATCCAAGGAAGAACACTAAACATTAAACAATAAATAGCAAAATCCCATTAAATAAGTAGACCAGGACAACAGATTGAGGGGGTGTCTGACCTAGTTACATACCATTGCCATTATGCAACCCAAATTAATTACCTGATTATTTTGGTGTAAGGAAATAGGCAAAGAGTTCCATACTAAGGGCCCCCTATGCCAAATGGTCTTAACCTCTAATAGGTTGATTTTTATTTGTAGGCTGCTTATTGATAATGCAATTAAGATTATATCATCAGTGTTTGCTAAAGCTGGCCAGATGCAATCTTGAATTTTTGGGTAGTCAACATTAAGATGTTAAAGGTCTTTAAGCAGCTCATCTATATATAAACATAAGCGAGTGGGCACTAAGGCACAACCTTGCCTCACTTCTTTATTAATAATAACCCTTCTGGAGAGATAACCTCTGGTGCCCATCCTAACTCTGGGCCAAGTGTTACTGTATTGGTGAGAGATAACCCCCACTAATGTTGGATCAAATCCCCTCTCTAGCATCCTGGCCCATAGAATTGCACTGTTGATCATATCAAAGGCAGATGAAAAGTCAATGAATGCCATGTGTATTTTTTGTTTTCTCAGGAGCACATATTTTTTCAATCAAATGTAGCAGAATATAACAATTGTCTATAGTTGAGTAGCTACTTCTGAATCCAGCTTGTAATTAAGAAATACCCCCAGTTTGATTAATCTGTGTTTAAAATGTTCCCAGTATAATCTTGGAGAAAATGTTTTAATTGATGTCCAATAAACTGATTGGCCTGTACATAGCTGGACAGTTGATGTTTCCTTTTTTATGTATAGGCACAATCACTGCTCCATGCCAAGAATCAAGGAAATAACTCTCCTGTATACATTTGTTGTAGAGCAGTGTAAGAGTGCTGCACCAGTTATGAGGTGCTATTTGTGTACACTTCTGCCTGTATTTTATCTGGGCCTGGTGCTTTGTTTGATTTTAAAGTTTTAATAGCTTTGTAAACTTCTTCTCTGGTTATCACCAGACTAGTGTAGTCTATTCATTCTATGCAGAAACTGTTATCTATATTTGTGTCAAGAAATATATCAGCAAAATGTTTAAACATTTTTTCTTCTGAAATTTATATATCAGGGGGCCTTCTTGTAATTATCTGTTTCTTTATCCACAAATAACCAAAATATTTCCAGGTCATTATCCTCTACAGTATTACTCTCCACTTTTCCCCCCACTGGCTTCATAAAAGATGTTTTATTTATTATTTAAAAAGCACCTATATTGTTTTTGTTCTTGGTTTAAAATTGTAAATTGATTCCTTTTTTTAGATCTTTAATATGGTGTGTATGTGCTCAAATTGATGCTTTATACTTTTTACATTCCTTATCAAACCAGTCTGTATAATTGTTATGACAGACAGGTAATTTTATTTCTTTATACAATTCTCTCCTAATGTTATCAAATAGCTGGCTAAGATCTTTCCAGAGTAAAGGAGCTATAAGGTGTCTTTTCATCTCTAACTCCCAGTGGTCAAAGAAAGTTTTAATTAGAAAGTTAACGTTCTTGTTCATAATTCTGGGTCAGGCAATTCTTTTATTCATTATAATTTCTTTCAGTGGACCCACATGATTAGTAGAAGACCTGTTCTGCTTAGGCATGCTATTTAACAGTAATGGAAGATGGTCACTTTAAGATCTTTCAGGGATTTGCAAACTATGCCAGGTACTAACTTGACCTGACCAGATAGCCAGGTCTAAGACAGAGGTACCTGTTGAATTTATAAATGTACAATTCCCTTTTGTATCACCCATCAATCTACCACTGAGGGGGTACACGTTAGCGTCCCTTAATATGCTCATTAAGTTGGTGCTGGATTTATTCTATTTAGGGTCAATTTTATTCCTTTATGCTGGAGAACAAGATGTACTAGTGTATCCCAATATGGTGTTATCTAAAAGTCTGTCAATGTTGCCTGGCATTAAGATCTCCTAGCATTATGATTTCCCAGTCAGGATAGTCAGCCCTGATGTCCTGTAAAAGATTATTGAAGGTATTCCAAAAGTCTTCTTGATATATAACTTTGAGCCCTTAGGAGGAATATAACAGTTAATAAGAATTATTTTATAGCCCTATTTTTTCTAACTTAGTACCCATGAAATTCGTGGACAGGTAAGTTGCTGCCACATGTTCAAAGGAGCCTGTCTTAATGTAAGTGGCTAATCCTCCCACCCTTCTACCATATTTACTATTCTTATCCCCATGACAGTGTATAATTTCATTCCCATTTAAACAATTATTAGTATCCTGGTCATGCCACATTTATTGGAGGCATATAACATACTCTTTGGTTACAAAATCCCTCCAGTCCTCATCAATTAATTTGTGATCAAGTCCTATGTTTCATGAAATAAAAAGGAGCAGGTCCTTAGAATTTAGTAATAGTATTTCCTCAAAAGTAACTTCCTAACTTATAGCAATTTATCCATCTCCATTGTAGAAGAGTCAATCACCATAACCTGCCAGCTTCAAATATTTGTTTGGACATGGGCTAAGGTTAACATTTGGTCCTTGAGGTTGGTCAAAATGAATGCTGGTGTGGACTTACAGAAAAACTGATGCATCAACTAGGTACAAGCCTAGTTTGTACAAGATTTCTGCTTGTGCAAAGATGTCTTTAGCCAATTTTCTCCCTTTAACTAGGATATATATTTGACAACCCACTCTACTTCTATCTACTTCTAGAATACCACATTTCTACAACTAAATTTGAAGGAAATTTTCTATAAAATTGACCTGAGCTTCACTCAGTCAGTTTGGATTTTTGTTTTCCAGCTGTGGCAGGCCTAAGAGGCTGAGATAGACAAGGTCAAGTTTTTCTTTTGGTTTAAGGAGAAGGAGCCAGATTCATTTAAAAGCAGTAACTGCTCATTGCTGTTTTTGTTTTAAACCTACATTTGTGGGCCTTTAGTGGTACTGTTATTTCTTTGCTGTCTTTACTTAGAATTGTTTGGGGTTGTTGACAATTTGAAACCTAGTTTGGTGTGCTTTCAGTGTTGCTGTTTTCCTTTGCTGTCTTTACTTGTTGCAAATTTTCTCCCACCCACCCACCCTCCCTGACCTCCTCTTAATTATATGCCCTGTTTAATCTGATTGACAGAAGCCAAGCACAAGGAATAGCAGGGGTTGTGGAGTAGGAGGGGCATAAGGAGAGTAAGCCTGCCCTCGGCACAACAAGTGTTTTGGCTCATTTTTTGTTGTTGTTTTCCTTCTTTAACAAAGGTGTCTGAGGATAAGTGGCAGGATTTTCAGGACAATAAACTAATAAAGTGGGAACTACAATGAGAGCTTCAGTAACAGACAACTACTGGAATAGCAGTGCAAGTGCAGTATAATGTGGGGAGTCATGAAATGTAGTGGATGCAATGCAGCCATATTCAGGCAGACCTTCTGGATGCTGAGGTGCTGCCTTATCTGTAGGCATCTCTCTGGACTGTGGGATGAGGTAGCCAGACTGAGAGCAGAAGTAAACTATGTCAGGAGTACCTTCACCCCTTTCCAGAGACCAGCCAGTCCAACATCGCTGCCTCAAAGGATGCAAAGAATGAGGAGCACTTGGATGCTGGTGGGATTGGGAAGGGTTAGAGCAGTTGGACAGAGGCACATCTCAAATCCTATTACACTCCTCAACTCATATGCCACACTGGCAAATGGGGACAACCAAACAGAGGTACCCAGAGAACTGGAAGGGAAGGATGTGGATGTCAACGGAGGAGGTGACCTCAGTAGGGAGAGCAGTGGACTCTAGAGGAGGAGAAAGCAAATCCTGGTAGGGGACTCTATCATAAGAGGGATCCAGCTAGGAATACAGGAGGGGAAAGACATAGAGGTGAGGTGTCTACCAGGTGCCACAATGTGGAGGGATGGGAAGAAGATCCTGGGGATCGCCGGGAAGGCAAGATGGGGGGTGAGCTGGATGTCATTATCCACCTAGGTACTAATGACCTGGCAAAAGGTGAACCTAAGGAAATTCAGGAAGAGTTTAAGAAATTGGGGAGGGGTCTCAAGCAAGTAGCTACTTCTGTCACCTTCTCAGAAGTACTACCTGTGAGAGGCATGGGAGAATGTAGAGGCACACGCTCCAGGAACTTTAACTCATGGTTGAAGAACTGGTGCTGTGAGGAAGGGTTTGGATTCATTGGTGACTATGGACCCACCTGGAGGGATGGGGGCTTGTTCAAGCATGATGGGCTGCATCTGTCCTGGAGGGGAATCCAAGCACTCAATGATAAGTTTAAATGCTACATGGACAATCATTTAAAGTAGCCTGGCAGGCCAGCAAGAAGGACACCTAATTTCCCACCACCCACAGCTAGTAGTGGAACCAATAAACAGCAGGAGGAGATATGTCTACAAAGCAGTGTGCAAAAGATGGAGATAAGCACCCAAGGGGTGGATAGGAAGAAAGGGGGCAAAATTCAACAGAAAGGTGGACAGCAGGAAGAACAAAGGATACAGGACAACCAGAGAGGGGGCTGGAGTAGAACAGCTAAACAGTCCAGGGAGTTCATATCATGGAAAGCCATGTGTGTCAATGTCAGGAACCTTAGCAACAAGATGGAGGATCTGGAGGCTGCCATGGTGCAGTCAGACCTGGACATTGTGGCCATCACAGAGGCCTGTTGTAATGATAACCACGACTGAGAGATGGCCATACGTGGCTACAACATATTCAGAAGAGACAGGGCAGACAGGAAAGGAGGAGGAGGAGTGGCACTTAAAGTGCAAGATAGCATAAAGGTCACAGAGATCCAGGAGGAACAAAATGGGGGAGGAATACTGTGGGTTAAGCTTGAATGGAAAATGGGGTCAGCCATCTGCAAAGGGGTGGTCTACAGACCACCAGCCAAGAAGGAAGAAACAGATAGGGAGCTGATGCTAGCCATCCAAAGAATGGCAGACAAGGTGGAGGTGATGCTGATTGAAGACTTCAATATTCCAGACATGGACTAGAGCATCCCAGCAGCAGCATCAACCACAGATTTATCCTGGACTCCCTTCAAGGTGCCTTCCTTAAGCAACTGGTCATGGAACCAACTGGGCAGAAGGCAATACTGGACCTTATGCTCATAAATGGGGACAGTGCAACAGGGGTAACAGTGAGGGAGCACCTGGGGAACAGTGACCACTGGTCACTGTGGTTTGAAATCACAGAAGGATCAGAACCAAACCACATACCAGTGTGTAACCTGGATTTTAGGAGGGCAGACTTTGAATAAATGGGTAGATGCTTGAAAGAGGCACTAATGGGAATGGGAAGAAAATCGAGGTGGAGGAACAGTGGGCAGTATTTAAAATGGGGATTATAAGAGCAGCATAATTATGAATTAAGTAGGTTAACAAGGGGAAAAGGAAGAGAAGGCCAATATGGTTTTCCAAGGAGATATCGGAGAAAGTGGAAGCAAAAAAAGATTGCATTCAGGCAATACAAAAAGATGCAGGCAGAAGGGGATAGGGAGAAGTACCAGGAGATGCAAAGAGAGGCAGGGAGGTCAGTAAGGGAAATCAAAGCTCAGACAGAAGACTGCATCGCAAAATGAGTGGGTAGAGGGGACAAAATCTTTTACAGGTACAGAAGTGAAAAAAGAAGGGTAAAGGGAGGGATAGTGAGACTGAAGGGGGAGGATGAGGGCTGCTTGGAGGATGACAGCAGTAAAGCTAACATACTGAACAGATATTTCTACTTAGTCTTTACTGAGGAAGAGGAGGGCAATGGGCCTGAAGAAAATACAAGGGATGGGGTGCACCCCAGAGTCCTAAAGGAACTAGGAGAGGTAGTGGCTAAACCTCTGGCTATCCTGTTCAGCCAATCACTGGAAATAGGGGAGGTACTCAAAGACTGGAGGATAGCAGATATAGTCCCCTTATACAAAAGCAGGAACAAAGAGGAAATGGGGAACTACAAATCAGTCAGCCTGACCTCAGTAGTGGGGAAGATCATGGAAGCACTACTGAAGGAGAGATTGGTGGAACATCTGGTTGCCAACAAACTACAGGACCCAAGGCAGCATGGTTTTTCTGGGGGGAGGTCATGCCAGACCAACCTCATTAAATTTTTTGACTTGGTGACAAGGGAGGTGGATCAGGGGAGGGCAGTGGACATGGCTTATCTGAACTTCAGTAAGACCTTTGACACTGTACCACATAGAAGGTTATTAAACAAACTGGGGAATATTGCAGTGGGCAGGACAGTAGTGCAGTGGGTTGGTAACTGGTTGGATGGCAGGACACAGAAGGTGGTGGTAAATGGCTGTCACTCCACAGAGGGAAGAGTGACCAGTGGGGTAGCACAGGGCTCAGAGCTGGGACCAGTCCTATTCAACGTCTTCATCAGTGACATTGTGTGAGACCTGGAAAGCAGAATTTCCCCTGTTTGCTGAGAACATGAAGCTCTATAACAGAGTGGACACTCCAGTGGGTGTAGACAGAATGAGGAGGGACCTGCAGAAGCTTGAAGAATGGTCAGGGGTTTGGCAGTTGCAATTTAATGCAAGGAAGTACAAGATAATGCATATGGGGCACAAAAGCCCTGGAACAACATATCAGTTGAGGGTTAGGAAATAGCATGCACCAAGCAGGAAAGGTACCTTGAGGTTATTATCTCTGATGACCTCAAGGTAGGGAAGCAGTGTGACAAGGCAGCAAGTAAAGCAAATATGATTCTGGGATACATAGGCAGGAACATCACCAGCAGAAAAAGGGAGGTCATAATTCCACTATACAAGTCACTAGTGAGGCCCCACCTGTAGTACAGTGTACAGTTCTGGAGACCTTATCTATGTAAGAACATAGACAGGGTAGAGAAGGTTCAGAGGAAGGCAACAAACATGGTACAGGGATTGCATCACAAGTCCTATGAGGACAGCCTGAAGGACTTGAATATGTACTCCCTGCAGGACAGGAGAGAGAGGGGGGGAATATGATAGAGACATGAAAGTACCTGGAGGGATCAGTCACCATGACAACAGTCATTACTGGTATGTGGGCCAAAGCAGCTAAAGAGAGAGACTGATTGAGATGGCCACCAGCTACGTTCTCTCTGTTGCTGTGGAGTTAGTACAGAGGAGCAGGAGGATTTCATGAAGCTTTAAAAGACTTTAGAAAAGGTATGCCACCTATCCTGTTTTAAAAAAAAAATCCTCTTACCAGTATATCTTATTGCTGGCCCCCGTTGTGCTGTTCTCTGCCGCTTTCTTTCTTCTTTGTAGGAGGAAGGCTGTGGTGGCTCGAAAGGGGGGGATCCCCCAATAAACTCTGGACTGTGAATGCAGAGAATGCAGAGAAAGACACCTTTGGAATGGTGATTGTGGATCCATTCACATATTTGGACTGTGTAGTATGGTACAGGCTGCATGCCCATTGGCTCACACTATGGACCAATGGGTGTACAGCCTTACCATAGGGAGTCGGTTGGTGGGCGGTGGGGAGGCAAGCAGGTGGGGATCTGTCACCTGCCACTGACTGGTGGGGGTGGGGCAGTGGGGCTCAGTTGGTGGGTTGGGAGGGGGTACCGCTGGACCACCAGGGACATGGGACCAGTATTTCTACAGGATATGCTCATGATCTGGCTGCGAGCGGTCCACTGGACCACCAGGGATATAAGACTTGAATTGTGATTTGCCCACTAGTCTCTTGACATCCCTGGAATTCTCTCCTGAATATTTTTATGAATCTAACCCAAACCCCAATTGGCAATGTGACTTAAAGAATATTGCTATTGATTTGCAGGAAACTATTAAAGGACTCAAGCAATTTTCGTTAGCTGGTCAAATGACGGATGGGCAGATATCAGAAACTAAGTTACACAATTCTGTGGAAAACTATCCTACTTTATTAAGTGATGAGATGAACAAATTCATAAGTAATAATTACACAGCTCATTTGATGATTCTTGATCACTTGATTAATTTAAAACATGAATTGGATACTATTAAAGAAAATATAGCTATCAATGGTAGCAGACTTGACAATGTACTTATTAGATTAAACAAGGCTGCCCCAATAGAAAAATCATTTCCCATTAGTGAGACAATTAGTATCCAAACTCAATTAGATTCCCATACCTGTGATCTGATTAAAACTGTTGATAGTAAAAATGGGCAAAGGGAAAATCATCATGAAGGGATGGTGAGGAGGAAAAGAAAAAAAGACTACAAGCACAAGTAAACAAAATGCAGTGCAGATGGCTAGTGTCTCATATAATGCCTTAATACAAATTGAAGAGTTTCAAACTGAAGCATTAAAGGAAAATAAGACAGGGGAAAAGGATAGGAAAAATGTGGAGATGGAAAAATCATCCAAGGAGTTAGCACAGATTATACAATATGTACCTAAGGTTAAGGGTTCGATCAGAAGGAGTATAATGAAAACAGACAACCAAAAGATAAGGAAGGGAACAAATGAAGGTGTGAAGTTGTTAGATGAAGCAGAAGCAAAAGAAATATTGGTGTTAGAAGAACTGGTAGGAAAAAATAATGAGGTCTCATGTTTAAAATCATTTACTGAGGAGAGGAGAGGAGAGGAAAAAAACAGGGATTAATATTATTGACTGTGCCATCCTTACCCTATACGGATTTCAAGTACATCATGAGTGGTCAGCTGATGAATTAAGAAATAAGATTGTGCACCTATTTAAGACAGCTACAGGAGCAGATATCTCCAACTCAGGTATTATCCAGATATGGGCAGACAAAGATGTGGAGGGAGCAGAATGCTTGTTTATTTTCTGCACGGCCCCATGTATAATCAAGTTTGGTTAAATAATGGGTCTCTAAGAAGACTTGGATATGTGATCCAGTATGAAAATGGGCTGAAATTAAATACTGGTAATGAATTAGATAAGAATATGCTGATGCAGATTACTGTTTTTAGTCTCAAATTATCTGAAAATGAGTCATCCTATAGGCTAAAGGGAATTTTAAGTAACGTGTTTACACATGTGTTAAGAATACCTGAAAAAGATCTAGGAATTATCAAAGTATGGGGGAATAAGAGTAACTTAAAAATAAGATATGTGGATGTACTTTTAAGTAGAAAAGATACGGCAGAAATTATTCTGAGCAAAGCACCAGTATTAGATAATATAGGGGTGTATATTGTTGAAATTGTTATCTTGGATGCTCCAGTATTAAAAGTTATGCAGTCCAGAGATTCTATGCGGGAAAGCAAGACTATTAACAGGCTTCATCTTTATGGTCTAGGCAGATCAAAAGATGAAAATAATAACAAACTTCAAGTTACGATAATAGATATTTTTGAGCAATTGTTGAACATTTCTATCAGTAACCCTGATGCTATCTATGTATGGAAACAGAGTCCTGATGTGGACTGTGATAAGGTGAATATTGAGGTTAGGTATTTGACTCTATATAATAAAATATTGGAGAATGTGAGTAAATTGGACCTTATGGGATTAGATATAGTACCTGAAAAGCCTGTTCCACAGCACAAGGCTATAAATAATAGTGCTTCAAGGACAACCAATATATTGAAAGGAGTACTGAATATGAATGAAAAATCAGTTGATACTATATATAATATCCCAATCTCCAATATGTTTGAGATTTTAGAGACAGAGGACAAATGACTTCTGATGGAGTCACAAAATTGTCTTGAACAGGGTCAAATTAGATTGTACTTGGTCTCTTGGAATATAACAGATGTAATAAGGAAATTTGTGGATACTGAATGGAAAGAATTTATAACAAATTTTAATGTAATATGCTTGCAAGAGACCTGGCATACGGTAGAGACAGATGTGGCATTGAATGGCTATTTAACATTTCACTCAGCTGGTTTTAGGGAAACAAAAAAAATGTATAATGATAAGTGGTTTAGTGGTTGGGATCAAAATAATAGAGGATATCTCTGTAGAAATAATATATTGTACAAGGAACATTTTAATTCTTCTAATTAGCATTAAGGGTAAAAAAGTATGCCTGGCAAATGTATATGTCCGACCAAAGAACACTAAATGTTATAATCCAGAAATCCTGAGAACAAAGTGAGGTCCTGATACATGATAGCTGGATATCTACTGATTGTGAGGAATTTCCTCTTTGTGGGAACTTTAATGCCAGGATAGGGAATTTCGATGGTTATGCAGATAATGAATTTCATAATTGGGTCAATGAAGAATCTGCAGATATAAAAAGAAAAACAAGGGATAATGTAATTAGTAGTTTGGGCCAGAAACTTATAAAAATATTAACCACCTTTGATTTAGCACCCTTAAATGGCAGGATTCAAGGTGATCAAACAGGATGCTACACTCATTAAGCACATAGAGGACCCTCGGTAATAGACTATTGTTTTTGGAGAGGAGACATTGCTTTTTGGGATTCCCTAGAAATCCCAATGAGGGCAGAAAGTGACCATCTCCCTTTAGTACAGAAATCGATTATTCTAGGTGAGCATCTAATAACTCAGTCACAACCACTTGATATTGAAATTAGGAATATGAAGATTAAGTGGAAATGTGATGCATCAGGGAAAATTAAAAGATAGTAACTAATATGCTGACTAACAGAAGTGGAATGAATATTGAAAATATAGAATATAATCTGGAAAATTGTTTAGAAAAGATTAGGCTTATTCTTTCCACTCCAATGTGTATTAAAATAAAAAACAGTAACTTGGTTTGATGAGGAATGGTGCACAGCAAAGAAAAACCTCAATAGACTAATAAGGAAACTTACTAAAAATAAGAGTAAAGATAATTATAAACTATTAAACCAGCATAGAGAAGAATATAAGAGATGGCTGGTACAGAAAAGGGGGCTACATCAAGAAAAACTATGGGAAAACATGCTGGAGGTTATTAACAAACAAGATCATCAATCATATTGGCTTTTAGTGGCCAAAGGGTCTAGTAATGTTAGTTATGAACTTGACACTTATATAACTCCAGATATTTGGATAAAGTATTATTCCAGTAAATTCTTTAGTAATGAGAATACTTCTAATATGGAGGATTTCTGTGATATAAATTGCTCTGTACCATTCCTTAATCAAGAAATCTATTTGGCTATTGCCTCCCTAAAACCAAAAAAGGCACCGGGCCCTGACCAGATTCCTGCAGAGGTATATCTGGATTGTCCATCTTTATGGGCTAAATATTTTACAGTTTTTTCAATAGCTGCTATAGAAATCTGAATTTCCCTATATCCTGGAAGGGTGCAATTATAATATCTATATGTAAGAAGGCAATAGAACAGATCCTGCTATGTAAAGACCTATATCACTGTTGGATCATATGGGCAACATTTTCTCCAGAATAGTGTTGAATAGACTTAAAGAACAATTATTCAGTTTGGGAGACTTATCAAAAGCGCAGACAGGGTTTTGCTCAGGGTATTGCACAATGGACAAATGTTTTGTTATTATGCATTTGTATGAAAAATATGTAACTCTAAGGAATCGGAATTTGTATGCAGCTTTCATAGATTTTATCACTGCATTTGATAGTTTATCATGTAAAAAGCTATGGGAAGTGATGTACAAGAAGAGATTCTCTAATGAAATGATAGCTATTGTAAGAGAACTCTATTAGGAGACGTGGGCCCAAGTGAGATTAGGTCCTCAGGGACAGTTATCCTCCACATTCCCTATTAACAGAGGAGTTAGACAGGCTGTGTTCTTGCCCCTCTTCTCTTTTGTATTTATATTGACAATCTTCTACAAGAACTTAGTGAGTCCTTAACAGATTCACATAAGATTCTAGGTAATCAGTGTGCTGTTTTGGCATATGCTGATGATCTGATTTTATTTTCTCTCTCGCAGGCAGGTTTACAAAACAAACTTGACATATTGAACAATTATGCAATTGAGTATGAATTAGAGATAAATGAAAAAAGTCAAATATTAAATTTTGGAGGTAAAAATAAAGTGAAAAGGTGGAGGTTGGGAAAAAAAAACTGGATACTGTAAAAGACTGTATTTACTTGGGTGTACAATTATCAAATCATGGGAAATGGTTAAAACAGACACAAAAATTGATTCCTAAACTGAATAAATCAGCTCTATCCTTATATAAATGTAATAAACAATATGGAGAGAATTCTATTAAGGCCCTGATTCCGGCCATTAAGGCTAAATATTATGCAAAAGCACTGTACAATGGGGAAGTATGGCATCCAAGAGTCCTGAATAAACTGGAGATACCTTTAAATAATCTTCTTAGAAAGAGCCTAGGACTGAATAAGTCGGTTCCTGTCTCCTTAGTTAGAGCGGAAGTAGGGAATACTAGTTTAGAGGCATTCTTTTCTATTAGGAAGTTAAATTATTGGAACAAAATCCTTTAACATAAACATGATAGGTATACTTCACTGTGTTTGAATGAGAAATACAGTTGGATAAAATTGGGTTGTTTAAAATCCAACTGGCTGAATCGGGTCTCTCAGATCTTGCAGGAGACAGGGTTAAACTATTTAGAGAATTATGTTAAAAAGGGTATTAGAATTAGTCTTAAATATCAGAAATATGTTAAAAATAGAATTATGGAATATTATAATCACAAGGATCTGGAAAGGAATAATAAGTTAAAGACTGCTCCCTGGTTGAGATCTAATGATAATGGTCATTTATTTAGGCATTATCTTGAGATCTTAGTGGATAAGGCAAAAAGAATGCAGTTTACAAAATATAGGCTGGAAATGTTCCCAAGCAATATACGCGATGCAGTCTACAATAAAAATAGTTCTGAACAATCTAAACGATGTCACTGCATGTTAAATAATGCTGAAGATCTAAAACATGTTATGTTTGAATGCAGATGGTATAATGCCCCAAGAGAAAAATGGACTGTATCATTGTATAATACTATTCTGACTTCAGACTGGGATTTACTGCTTGAATTTTTTTTTTTTTGTTTCTGGAGATGATGTAATTGTTAAGTCAGCAGTTACATATATAGTTGTAATCTCTAGAATTCAATTATGGCATAAAACAAATAGCTCATAGAGATACTTAATTCTGGGTAGTAGTCTACTGAATATATAAATGTGTACAGTAGGCCTTTCAGCCTTTTAAGATGTATTTTCATGTATTTAAAATGACATTTATATTTTTATACGTATGATAAAGTGTTGTATTTTTGTCTTTTTATAATGATGATTGAAAAAGGTCATATGACTGATCAATAAAATATTACTACTGCTACTGCAGGTACCTTACAGTGAGGAACAGAGTGCAGGAATTCACTATTTTCCAGTGAGAAAGATGTTCCAGAACTAGAGGTCATGGGATGAAGTTGGAGGGAGGGTGATTCAAAGGAAAGCTGAGGAAGAATTTCTTCACAGAAAGGGTGGTGGACTAGTGGAACACCTTGTCAGAGGAAGTGGGGGGGGGGCTGAAACAATCACAGGATTTAAGAATATATGGGATAGACATAAGGGAATTCTAGAGGTCAGGAGTAAGGGGCAACAGACCTCTAGAAAATCCTGAAGGGGAACTTACAAGCTGAAATGGGCAGACTGGGTGGGCCATAGACCCTTATCTGCTGACAGTGTTTATGTATCTATCTAATGTCCTTATTTAAAGTAAACTCCTTATTTGTGAAGTGGATGATTACATCATTGTCCTTTAGAGCATAGGTGTTCTTCACATCATAATTTGCTACCCTGGCAGAGTAAATATGTGCATCGATTATACTACCACCATCCTCTGTGACTATCCAAGCATCTTTTATATAATCTCTGCTGAACTCTATTTCAAGTTCAAAGTTAGTTAAATCTTAGCAATACAAACATTGACAGAATGAAAAATGTTGCCAGTAATTCCTGCACCATGGTGGGCAAAAACCTTTGCTACATTATCACTGGGTCAACCAACTAGAATGTTATAACTGGCAATTGCTCCCTTTTTCATTGGATCTTAGTCAGCTTGTCAAACTGAGTGGATGAAGCAGGTGTCTTGCCTGATGTTTTCATTTACCAGTCCCCTGCCTTCTGTGTCTGGAATTGCTAAGTCTAACTAGTACCATCAATGACACAGACTGATCCTTTCTGCCAGATCCCTCTCTGGCGCATGTTGTGAGAATCTGCGCCAACCAGTGCTTCACCCATCAGCACTGTCTTTAAACTGTTCCTTTCCCACTGGATGCCTACCAGCAGTTTGGAAGAAAACTGTTCAAACCTCTTCATAAAGTTAGAAATTTACAGGACCTGGACAATTACTTGCCCTCTTTTGCCAGTTTGCTCTATCTGAATATTTGGAGACATTTGTATAAACCCAGCTCTCAGACTGACTTGTCAAAAACAACTCCTGATTCTTGTCTTGTCCAGGTTTCAGCCCCAATCATGCCACTGTCATAGTACTCCTCAAGTTGGCAAATTATGTTCACAAGGCTAAAGAGAAAGTTTTCATCACTGGAGCAATTTATGCAGAACTGACCAAAGCTTGTGGCCAGGTTGATTATAAACTCATTCTGAGAAAGAAAATGAGGGATGATATCATGACTTGCTGATTACCTTAAGGGGCACATATAGAAGTCAAGTCTCAGTCCAGTTTTAAGCTTCTAAAACAGTGCATCTTTAAGGTTTCTGTATGAGGTCAGAAGAAGAGAGTACCTGGTTTTGTCTTTCACTAAATGTATATACTTTTAGCATATTACTGGTGTGTGCATCTGTCTTTCTGTGTTTCTTTGCAGTTGCTTGTCTTTGTGCAGCAGCACTGTTCCTCCCAGCATGTGCATGGTATCCTGTTATTTTATTTATCTTAGGTAGCCTACTTTTTTGAATGCTCATTAATATTCTGCTTATCTACTCAGTGAGTCCAAAGCAGGATCCCAGTGCACAGTGGAGCCCACTAGGACACAATACAATATCCTGTGACACTGCATGACAAAAAGGATTAACTGCCATTGAAGTTGTTTCTTGCTGCACTAACTCTGCTGCAGTATGCTGCAGTTGTGTGTTACATCCTGACCAGCTCCAGTATATGCTGATGGTACAATTCTTTATTGAAGTGGTATACACACACACACACACACACACACACACACACACAGACATATTGACCTATCTGCAAAGAAATCCAGATTGGTTTTGTAGCAGTGAAAGCCAAATAGTAGTTCGTTCCACAAATCATATATGGTGTACTGGATAAGGACTCAGGAATTTAGAAGTTCCATGACTGCAAAATAGGCTGCAGAATTCCTATCCTTTTGCAGAATACTATATTTGTTGCTTCAGAATTTCCAGTTGGTGGTGATGTTATGTTAGAAATACAAGTTTTCCACAATTCCAGAACCTGAACCACTTTGTTGAAGCCTTTCCTCTAAGCTTAATATCTAATGAGTTAAACAACTTAAGGTTATTAGCAACATGTGCATGCATGAACAAGACACAAGACAACTAAAACAGAGAATAAAATCAATCTGCACTGGATCATATACTGTTTACATAGAAAATATCATGCATTGTTGCACTGCAGGATGTTTGCCTTCTTATCCCATGACTGAATTAAATTTTTCTGTGACAACTGTGCACTTGTTGCCCCACATAGTGCTGACGTTTTGGACCATACAGAGCAACTAGCAATGTATAAATGTAGAGGAAAAATCATACTGATAATTTCCTAGAAGGGACCATGAATGGTGAGAATTGGGGGTGGAGTGGAAGAGAGAGAAGATAGGACACATTAACAAGAGATAGGTATAGTTTATGTCAGACAACAGGGTTACAAGTCAAAGTTGAGTAGATGGCAAGGAACTGTCATACGTTGACCTCCAGATCAGATACTGTCCATTGGAAGCTGACGTTGTGGACATACAAGAAACAGCTGTGGTAGAAGAAGGACATGCACTGGATCAGGCCTACAGTCTGTCAGAGAGGGAGGTAGATAACATATGCATCCAAGGCACTCTGTCCTGGTAAATAATTTCTTTATTGGGTTCAGAGTTAGGGTTCTACGTGGACCAGGACTATGTGAAATCAATGGTCTGGTTGTTGCTTCCTTGGGGAAGTAGTCAAGTACCATATGACTGTGATGGCAAGGTTGATGGGTGGAAAAAAAAAGAAACAAGTTATTATCATCCATGCTACCTTGACTGATATACATCTGAATGAACAGGTCAGATGTGTTATGATCATGCAATCCCTTCGCTTTGCTCTCCACTCCCACACCTCCCCCTCCTGCCATTGTCCCTAATGCTCCCTGTATCATCACAACATTCCCCCTATCCTGTCCACTATTGTCTTTTTAGGGCATCTTCTGACCATCCCTCTTATTTCCTGGGGTACTAAACTTCTACCTCTGTCCTTTACACTTACTGTATATACCTGACTTTTCTAGTGATATCCATGTATCTCATTACTGCCACTGCTTATTCCACTTCTTGTATATAGTGTATAACCAACCTATTTTCTGTTGTTGTTTATTTGTATATACTTTTTTGTACGTTGCAATTTATCCTGTTTCCAAACTGCTGTTAATCTTTATTTGCTTATATTGTATTTACTTACTTATCTGTTGCAAGTGTTTTATTGTATTCAACCTCTTACTCCTTGACTATCTTTATTTACAAATGTATAAATGTTTATATCTATTTTAGAATTAAGCAATAATGCCCAACAGGGTGTGTGTTGTGCTGGGATAATGCCACACCTCAGGTGGTTGGGTACGAGGCCGCAGGCTGAGTGCATCCAATACCTGATGTGTGACGTTATCTCAGCACAATACACGTCCTGGAGGGCATTATTGCTATTATACAATGGCTTGTTTTAATACAGAATTAAATAAAAGCATTTTAAAGAATGTTTTTGTTAGGGTGGAAGAATATTTTTGTTTCTTAAGAGAAGATGCAAAATAAAAAATATCTAGCTCCAAGAGGTTATCTACAGGTTCACAGTGAGGCTGAGACTAGACCCATGATGTTGTACAGGGATAACATCACAGGTCCAGTCCCAGACTGACCAATCAAAGACCAGGATTCTTTCTTGCCATTGTATAATTGTTGTTATGAACTGAGGATCATAAATAGAGGAATCTGATTGGCCAAGAGGTCTTTGAAGCCATGATGATATCGGGCTACATCATCACAGCTTCAAAAAAATTCCAGCACCACCAGCCTTCTTGCTATCTACTGTCTGAGAACTATGTTTTCAAAATGTACTCCTACACCACCCAAAAACTCACTCATAAAATGTTTTAAAACCTGTTTTTTTTTATTCATAAAACTTCAAACTCAGTTCATAATAGCAATAAGTCACTCCAGGGTGTGGTATATCATGGGATATTGTCACTTCTTGTGTCATTGGATGCACTCAGCCTACGGCCTCATGCCCAACCACTAGAGGCGTGACAATATCCCATGATATACCACACCCTGTCATGCCTTATTGCTTAATTAAGCTAGTCCCTCTCCCCTTACCCCCAGGACACATCTGGAAATGAGGTATTGTGCTTAGTATGTTTTTTCCTGGTGAATCTCTTAATTAATCAATAAATAAATAACACATTTATGAAATCTGGAGACAACACAGTAGTAGGACAACTTGGGTTATAGTCTCAAGAATACTACCATTCCATGTACAAGTCAGGAAAGGCAGAAAGTCATTATACCCTAGACAGACTTGTGTATGGCTAAGAATATGGTGTGAGGAGTCCAGATTTAGGTTCCTAAGCCATTGGAATACATTTGCACTAGCAAGAGGAGGAGTCTATAAGAGAGGGAGAGCCTTAATCTGAAGAAAAGAAGGCTGGACAGGCTTGGGAACGAAATAAACCAAACTGCAGGAGAATGTTTAAATGATGTAGGTTAAGTGGTGGGTGATGCAGATGGCAGAAAACACACATGCCCACTACTGTAGATCAGAAAACAAAAAATAAATAAATGGAAATGAAGTAATATTACAGTGCATGGTGCAGATCTAATTTAGCCTTTCCTTCAAATTTCTGTTTAGGTTCACTGATCCCTCATTTCCTGTTCTTCCACCTCCTCCACCTTCCTATGCTCATTTGACTCTCAGTCTTTCTTTCTTCCCTGTGTTATGGCTTTGTCTGGGCAGTCTACCTTCCCCTGAGTGCTCCTTTGTCTCTAGTCTAGTCTCCACTCTACCTTCTCTTTCATCTGCTCCTCCTCCTCCATTCCAAAATAGCAACTTCATGACTACAACTCATGTCTGCTCCTGCACCCAGGCTGGCCTTAGAGAGCAAATCTGCACTTCATCATGTGCTTTCATAAATGCAGAGGCTGCAACAGATGGCAGCAGCCATAGTTTGTCTGGGGCTATCCTCCCCTGGACCAGGAAGGTGGAGGGAAGGGGAGATGATGGAGGTGGTCCCGGGGGTGGGGATTAAGGTTAGGCAGGGTTGTTCTGGGACAAACAGGGGCCTCCTACTTGGGAAGGGGGGGTCACATCCTGCAGGGGCAGGGAGAGGAGAAACATATTGGGACAGAGCCAGCTGTCCATCCTCTTTCTCCTCTGCCCTTCCAAGGATCAAGACATCAGCAGGACAGCAAGGTAAGGGCCTTGTAGGCCTAGGGGCTATCCTGCAGGACTAAAGATTCTCAGCCTGGGGGATGGGGGGTCAGGGCCAGGAAGGAGAGAGAGAGAGGGCTGGCTATGGCCAAGTGCCTGGCCATGCACGTTGGGAAAATATAAAAGAAATCCTAATGGGGGGTGACTCCTCTCAGACAAAACCCCCAAAAAACAAAGTTTGCACTGGGTGACAGATTCCCCGTGTTGGAAAATGCTTGGATGCTAGAATGCTGGTCCCTACCTTATCTCCCTGTGTCCTGGAATGACAATATCTGTTGCTTCTCTCTCGGCTAAGTCCCGACCAGTGTCTCTGTGTGCTGTGGTGGTGAGAGGCACTGGGTCGATTCCTGTAGTGAATGTTTTGCTGCCTAGGGCATACTAAGTGATCCAGGGCTGGTCAGTGGCTTCCTGGTGCCATAAGGTGGGATTCATGACCATTTTAGGTCATGGTGCTGCTCCTAGCTAGTGATGCTTTCTTTTCCAGTGGCTGAGGTGGGAAAAGTCATGGGGTGAGTGTTGGGCCATGGCACAGCACTTTGGCAGACCAGGGGCAGCCCATCAGCCTTCCTCTATTTCTCTGCATTCTTGAGGGGGGGATCTTGCTTGCAGGGGGTGGGTGTAGGTGTCAGCCGTGCAGCCAGGCAGGGCATCCGTAGACTGGGGGGATCCATCTAGGGTGCAGTGGATCTCGGAGATGGTGCCGTGCTTGGTTTTGTGAGTGGGGGTCTCTAGGATCACTGAAGGACTGAGGATGGTGCCACAACTGGTGCCAGCTAGCATCAGCTTTAGGCCCCTCCTTATGATACCCAGGGGCTCCTTTACTCGTGGTTTTAATGGCAGCCACACAGTATTTAGGGCAGGAGTGGAGCAGGCTTCTCCATTGAGAGCTTTGTATAGAGCCCTGCAGATCTCATGGTCTCACGAGAGCATGGTGGCCATCTTGGCTGGGACAATTCTACTCAGTGGGGCCTCATGTCCATGCTGCATAGGCCGGGCCCAAATCTTGCCCCTTCCTGCTGGAGTTGGGGCAGCCATCTTTCCTGGGTCTACCACTGGCAGCCCACAGGCAGGGCTTTCTGCAGCAGGGCAAACTCGGGGGGCCTACAACCACCAGGATAGCAGAATTGGGGGGAAATGAAGGAAACCTTCCACTGATAGAAACCATAGAGGTATATATATATATATTTATATATATATATATATATATATTTATATAAAATAGTGGCATAGTAGTGCCACTTTAGTTACGGTTGAGTACCCCATTTAAGGTTAAATCTGAAATTTGGCAGCTTAATAACTTTGCAACCATATAACGGATTTGACCAACATTTGGAATGCACCATCTGGTACCATAGGTCTGTGGATCTGGTAAGGTGTGTTATAGTCAGATATATGGTTTCGGAGCTACAGAGCACCAGAAAATGCATAAATTACACATTTTTTCACGTTTGTTTGCTCGTGCCTACAGGTCTCATGGTTTGCGCGATCGGTCCGAAAACTTCATTGAATATGCAGCCGGGTCCCCCAATGTGGCTTTTGAAGATGTCATGAAAAAATATTAAATGGTTCAAAAGTTATTCAAAACAAACTGTTCCCCGTTATAGTCTACGAGAAAAGTTAGCAAACTATGCAAAAGTGATGCAAATGCAGTTTTACTGTCGTAAATGACCCTTTTACTTTCGTGATTCAGTCATTTTTTTTCAGTTGGTGGTCAGAAAAATGCTTGCCATTTAAATTTGGGACACAATTCTTGTTGTGTTCACCTAGTGGAGCCTTGTGAATGCTAGCCATGTCTTTTTTGGGGGGTAAAACACCCCAGAAATATATTTTTTAAATTTTTGTAAAAAGTAGTGTCACAAAGTACTTTCACAAATGTGACACTTTAGTGATTTTTTTTGCTAAAGTGTCATGATTTGCTAAAGTAATTTGCGACACTATGCCCAAAACAATAGGAAATCTTTGCCACCCTGCTGCAAAACAACAGTTTGGTCTTTTGGGATGCAATTTGCAGGGAAGAAAGCCAATATCATGCAGATGTGTCTTTTGGCAGTTTGGTGTCAAAATATTACTTGGCTGCAAAGTTATGGCACTCAGAATCTGTTGATTATTCCCATAGGATAACATCACGGCATCTGCCGTGCCTTTCAGGTCCCGTATCTCGAAAACAGTTCGAGATATAGACTTTTCAACACAAAAATTCCTTGTCCCCCACTGGGGGGCTAAGTGCAAAACTAGCCTAGAAAGTCATAAATAATATGAGATTTTATTTTTTATTTGTACGTTGTACAGTTCCTGAGATAAAAGCAATTTAGTATTCCAAGTGCTCATCTTCCTATCCGAGGGCCACTGTTATGCCTACATTCTTTATATTCACCGTGCTTCTGGATGTACCTCTTTTGCACACAACACGTGTGTGCTTGCATTACTGTTGCCGTTAGCATTTTCATTACCATTTGCGTTACCATTTCCATTTGCGTTACCATTAGCGTTTGCGTTGGAGCTTGCATTTCCATTTTCGCTAGCATTACTGTTTCCTTGTGTGTCACCGTTGCTGTTACCATTTGCATTTGGGTTTGTGTTACCATTACCATTTGCATTTCTGTTACCATTTGTGTTAACATTTGTGTTTGTGTTTACGTTTGCAGTTGCATTTCCATTACCATTTGCATTATCATTACATTTGCATCACTGTGTGTGTTACCATTAGCGTATGTATTTGCACTTGCATTTTTGTTTGTGTTACCATTACAGTTTACGTTTTCATTGACATTTGCATTACCATCTGTGTTTGGTTTCATGTTTGTGCTTGAGTTTCCATTACCGTTTTTGTTGCCATTTCCATTTGCTTTTGCACTTGCATTTGCATTACCGTTTGCGTTATTGTTTCCTTTTGCATCACCGTTGGCATTACCCTTTTCACTTGTGTTTGCGTTGCCGTTACTGTTTGCATTACCATTTGCGTATGCATTTCCATTACCGTTATAGTTCTCATTACTGTTACCATTACCATTTGCATTTCCATTACTGTTTTCATTAGCATTTCCATTTGCATCACTGTGTGCATTACCATTTGCATTTGCATTTTCACTTGCATTTGCATTTCCGTTTGTGTTACTGTTTCCTTTGGTATCACCATTGCCATAAACTTTACCATTCATGTTTGCGTTTCCATTTGTGTTACCTTTACTGTTTGTGTTTTCGTTACCATTTGTGTTACCATTTGTGTTTGTGTTTCTGTTACCGTTAGCATTTGCGTTTGCACTTGCATTTCTATTGTCACTTGCATTACTGTTTCCTTGTGCATCGCCGTTGCCATTATGGTTACTGTTTACATTTGTGTTTCTGTTTATGTTACCATTACGTTTGCGTTTCCCTTACTGTTTGTGTTACTGTTTCCTTTCATGTCACCATTGGCATTACCATTTCCGCTTGTGTTTATGTTACCATTACTGTTTGCGTTTTCATTACCATTTGCATTACCATTTGCGAGTGCATTTCCATTACCGTTATAGTTCTCGTTACTGTTACCATTACTGTTTGCTTTTGCATTAGCGTTTGCATTTCCATTACCCGTTTTCATTAGCATTTCCATTTGCTTCACCATGTGCGTTACCATTTGTGTTTGCGTTTTCACTTGCATTTGCATTTCTGTTTGTGTTACTGTTTCCTTTGGTGTCACCATTGCCGTTACTGTTACCATTTGTGTTTCCATTTGCGTTACCATTTGTGTTTTTGTTACCATTTGTGTTACCATTTGTTTTTGTGTTTCTGTTACCGTTAGTATTTGCGTTTGTGCTTGCATTTCTGTTGTAACTTGCGTTACTGTTTCCTTGTGCATCGCCATTGCCATTATGGTTACCATTTGCATTTGTGTTTCTGTTTGCATTACCATTACCGTTTGCATTTCCCTTACCATTTGCATTACTATTAGTGTTTGCATTTACATTTGCACTTGCGTTTCCATTACCATTTGCTTTATCTTTTACATTTGCATCACTGTGTATGTTACCATTTGCACTTATGTTTGCATTACCATTAGCGTTGCTGTTTCCTTTTCAGTCACCGTTGGCATTACCGTTTGTGTTTGCATTACTGATACCATTTGTATTTCCAGTGCCATTTTCATTAGTGTTTTCATTTGCGTCACCGTATGCGTCTACCGTTTACATTTGTATTTGTGCTTGCATTGGCATTTCTGTTTGCATTAATGTTACCGTTTGCATTTTCATTGCTATTTGCATTACCATCTGTATTTGTGTTCATGTTTGCACTTGTGTTTGCATTACCATTTGCGTTACCATTTCCATTTCTGTTTGCTTTTGCACTTGCTTTTACGTTACCATTTACATTACTGTTTCCTTTTGGTGTTACTGTTTCTACTTGTGTTTGTGTTACTGTTACTGTTTGCATTTTCATTACCATTTGCATTACCACTTGCATGTGTGTTTCTGTTACTATTACTGTTCTCATTACCATTACCATTAGCATTGGCCTTACTGTTAGCATTAACATTCCCATTAAGATTACTATTGCCATTACTGTTAGCGTTACTGTTACTGTTAGGGTTATTACACACAAATGGAATGCACAGTGGGAGCACGGGGCCCTCCCACCACCACCACATACCATTCACTATTTAGGATCATAGGAAAATCAGAAACTTTAGCTGTTAGGCAATTATTATCCTGCACCATTTTTACATAATTTGATAACAATGATTTTGACTCAGCCTATCTAAAGCAAGTTTAAACTGGCTAAGTGTTTCACATGAAACTACAGAATCAGGAAGAGCATTCCATTGAGTAACTATTCTCCGAGAAAACCATGCCCCTCTTTTATTGGTTTTATAATTATCTCCTGTTAATTGATATTGATGACCCCAATTTTTTACTGTACTAAAGCATCCTTGTAACCTAATAGATTCCCATATAATAGGGTCTCTTCTTGCTTTATAAGTCAAGCACATATCTCCACAGTGTCTCCTATATTGTAGGGAATACAAATAAAGTTCCTTCATCCTTTTCTCATAGGAAAGTGACTCCATACATTTTATTCTTCTAGTAACCAATCACCGATTCCCTTCCACACATTTCATATCCTGTTTAAGACAGGGTTGCCATACAGAACCAGCAAACTCCAAGTGAGGTCTGACAAGTAAGCAATAAAGGGGGACTATTACTTCTCTTTTTCTGCTTTTAATATTCCTTAAGATTGAAGCCAAAATCCCATAAGCTTTTTTAACAGCAGTTACACAATGATAGGAAAATTCCAATTCCCTATTTATCCATATTCCCAAATCCTTTTCAACATTTATGGTTTTTAGACTGACCCCTTCAAGTAAATACTCATGTTCATGATTATTTTTCCCCAAGTGCATAATCATACATTTTTGCAAATTAAAATTTTAATTTAACCCCCATGGCTAGTTCATGTAAGTGGTTAATATTGTCCTGAAATTGCTTAGCATCCCATTGATTAGTAACTACAGCTCCACACTTCATGTTATCTGCAAATTTTACAAGCCATGCATTATCATCACAATTCAGGAATGAAACCAATATCCCAAATAAAACTGGCCCCCTTTATAGTGCAAATTCTCAAAAAGAAGGGAAATTCATGGCAAAAAAATCCATTTAATGCATCAGTTAGGGTTGTTCCACAGTGACAAAAGCAAGGAAATTTGGTGTTAATGTTGCCATCCCTTACTAAGGCCCACCCACCTCATAGGCATCAGGGTGTGCATTGGCATCATCGGCCCTAACTCTCACCCCATTCTCCTATACTGCACCACCTCAGCTTATTTACACAAGGAATGGGGTGAGAGTTAGGCCCGATGAACCCAACACACACCCCAATGCCTGTTATTTGGGGTGGGTTGGGCATCGGGTACAAGGGGTGGCAACCCTAAAACTGAATTTCCTCACTTTTGTCACTGTGGAACAACCCTAGCTGATGCATTAAATGGAGTTTTTTTGCCATTTATTATATATATATATCTGCACATTTTTCATAAAACAGTACAATGATGTATGTAATCAACTCCGGGTTGCCCCTGAAAATGGGACCTCTGGTAATAGTGGGTTCAACCGGTTACCTAAAGGCAATAAATAAATAAAAATATATACATATATAGCTAAAAAAAAAGGAAAAAGGCATGTGCAAATTCAATACCACTGGGCTCTTTCCCAGCCTCCCAGTGGGTACCTGGAGCAGGTGGCAGAGTAGTCTTGCAGCCTGAATGTGGGAGCCACAGGGGGGAACAGCACAGGTTCTGGTGGACGCTCTTCTCCTTGGTTCCCTCCTTGCCACAACCCATGATTTGGGGGTGTGGGAGAGGCTGTGGCTCCCAATGTTCACCAGTTTCTGGGGGAGAGGTTGTTAACTTGTCAAACTGTTCCCTGGGGATGGGGGGCTTCTAGTGTGTTGCAGATAAGATGCCATCCTGCCAGAGGAAGCCATCAGTGAAGGCCACAGAGGGCTTGGAGTCACAACTGTAGGAGATGTATCAGAAGAAGGGGGCTGCATGACTAGAAGCCTGCCTGGAGGGTCTGGAAGGCCTGTCAACATCAGTGGATGCAAAGGCTCCATCAAAGAAGTGCCCCACCAAGGGGTGGGTGGTGCCTCTAGCAAAAGTGCCAAGAACACTGGAAGGAGGTAAGCAAGGTGAAAGGGTAGGCTGCTTAAGGGACTGTGATGTGCTTCAGGTCCTCGGTGCAGCCCTAGGGGGTGTGGAAAGGGACCCAGGTGAATCCAAGGGGAGGGGCAGCAATGAAGCTGAGTTTAATGCCAAGGCAGTGATCACTGGCTTGTAGGATGCCCCACTGGGGGATCATACTTGAGGGAATTCCCTGAAAAGTGGCCAAAGGCAAGGGGGGTTGGGGCAGAAGTTGGACAAGCTTCTGGACCTAATGGTGACCATGGTGGAGGAAGGGAGGCAAGGTTCAATCACGGGACTGGTGATCACCCCAGCATCCCCCTCCATAGAGCCTCCTGCATTCCAGCCCAGCTTCTATGTGGGGATAGCCAAGCAGCTGGGGTCCCACCCCATGGACAAGGTTAGGCAGCAAATTAGGAACCAGGAGTATGTGGACATGGTTTCCCTCCTCAACAGGCTGGTAGAATGGGATGAGAAGAAAAAGGAGAAAGGGGATGAGTCTGATAGGAAAACCCCATAGGTGCCATGCACCTTTGACAACTGGATCAAGGCTTTCCCCATTTTCATGGGTACCATACTCCTGATGGAAAGGGAGCAGGGATTGGGACCGTTCACTTATCAAAACCAGATCACTCTCATGGACTGGAGAAAGGGGGCATGACATGGCTGGAGTATGATGAGGAATTTAGGAGGAGACATCAGGAGGATGGCACCTTGGGGTGGGGTGCTTGTGGACATGACCCTCCTGGTGGACATCATGCATGGGGGGTTGCACAGAGACAGCGGCCTGCCACTGAGGCCATCCCCTGTGCAGAAGATGGGGGGTGGCCCTAGCACAGGCTTGCTATGCCTACAACCAGTCTAAGTGCATCTGGGTGTCATGCCTTTTCCAGTACATTTGCATGGTCTGCAGGCAGCAGCACCCCTTCATTCTTGCACCTCCTGATGTGCCCCACATGGGGGCTTTAGCAGCATGGACCAGAAGCCTGGGAAGCTGCAGGGCAATGCTTCTACCAACCTTGGCAGGGGTGGACAGGATTAGCATGCAGCGAGTCAGCCCTAGGAAGGGGAGCCCTAGCACAGTGATCAACTGCCAGTGCCCGGGGGAGGGGGGTTCATGATGAAGGAATGGAGGCTGGATAGGGTTAGATGTTGATCAGTGCCTCCTGGGTCTGTCTCTCTTTGGAAGCAACTGCCAGATGGGCATCCAATGCAAAAGATGGGTGGGTTGGCTGGACACAGTCACCTGTCTA
Source organism: Neoceratodus forsteri (assembly GCA_016271365.2). Lineage (NCBI taxonomy): Eukaryota > Metazoa > Chordata > Ceratodontiformes > Ceratodontidae > Neoceratodus > Neoceratodus forsteri. The sequence goes on along the minus strand of CM057451.1, from coordinate 314,882,822 downwards.
GGTTGACAGTAGAGGGGGGGTTAAATGTGCATCTGTAATTGTAATGATGGTTAATATGGTCAGTATGGCCCTGTTCATGCTCAGGGTATACAATGTAATTGTTGTTACTTGATCTCATTCACAGAGGCAACACTTTTGGGAGCAGGCTCCAGCAGCAGAGCAGCAGCTAAGGGCAGTACACTTCCACAGTGGGAGGGTAGCAACATCTCAACTTGGAAATGCATCAGCAATTCTATTGCTCCAAAGACAATGGAAGACTACAGGAAGGGGGTAACACACTACTTGTGGGTTAGGGCACAGCAGGGCTGGCCAGAGTATTGGCCCATTCTGGTCAAGCAGCTTTGCACATATATCATGCTGTCCAAAAAAATGGGGATATGTTTGGGGTGATGAGCAGGCATCTTGCTGGCCTGTCATGGTTCTCCAGGGCTCTGGGGGGTCACCGACAGCACAAAAGTTCTTCAAGTACATAAGGTGCTGGATGGGTGGAGGAAGTCAATAGCTTCCCACCAGGACACGAGGCACCCCATCACCCCGGCAATCTTGGAAGGTGTTTTGGGGGCTCTTCCCAGGGTCTGCTGGACATCGTTTGAGGTGAGGTTGTTCAACACCATGTTTCTGTTGGCCTTTTGCAGAGTCTTCAGGGTGTCAGAGCTGACACAGTGCAACCAGTTTTTGGAGGCTATTGGGTTGGGCCTATGGGGACATAGTAACAGTAGAAGAGGGCACGTGGGTAAGACTGCACAAGAGTAAGACTGACCGGCAGCAGATGGGCTGCTGGTGCATGGTGCAGACCCCACTGGGTGCACCATGGAGGGTTCAGGATAGAATGCAGGATTACCTAGCGGTGAACCCCCAAAAAGGTAAGGCTTTCTTCCAACACAAGGATAGCAGGCCAATCACAGCCTACGAGTTTACAGCAGTCCTGACTTGGGCCCTACAGGAGGTAGGTCTAAATCCTAGGGAGTTCAGCATGCACTCTTTCAGGATTGGGGCAGACACGAATGCAAGGAGTTAGGGTTGGACAGATGGGCAAATACAGGCACTGGGGTGTTGGAGGTCCCAGGAATTCTTGAGGTATGTGTGCCCTCACTTTCAATAATGGCTTTGTGTTTCTTACAGGGTCCCCCAGAATCAATGGTTCGATTTGGATTTGTGGTCAGGCCTTCATACAGCAGGCTGCTGCGGCAGTGCCAGCTGGGACAGGGAGGCTGCTACATACCAGGGGCTGTCTGGTGCCTCAGATCCAATGGTTGGGGCCTGAAGGCATGCACTGGGAAGACCTGATCCCCCTGCTTTGAGCAGAGGAGAGGACCCAGCATGTCCCGGAGATATTGGTGGTCCACCTCGAAGAGGAGGACCTGGGATGCCGGAAGACTATGGATTTGCTGCTGGCCATGAGGAAGAACCTTCAAACCATTAGGGATTGATGGCTGCAGACCATCCTCATCTGGTCCCAGTTGATACAAAGGCTAAGGTGGCTAGGCAGAGATGGGGTGGCCCCTCTCAACAAGGCTTGTATCTGGATCAATCAGGAGATGAGGGTTGTAATGCAGGCAGTGGGGGGGGGACTGTGGTGAAACATAGGCAGATTCAGGCCACAGGTCAGCTCATGGTAGCTGAGATGGGGCACCTGACTAAGCAGGGGCTACAGTGATGGTTAGGAGCACTGGATAGGGTCTTGGAGGAAGAGGTGAGCAAGTGCCTTGGGGGGGTCAGTCATTGTCTGTCCTGTGGCATCTCAGGAGGATCATTAAGAGATGGCACAGCAGAAAAGGGGAGGTGATGAGATAAGTTCTTCTGAAGGGCTTGTGACACCCTCTGGTTTGGCAAGGAAGCGGACCAAGCAACTGGACCCAGGAAGGGGTCATGATCCACCTGCAGCATGTATATCTATACTGCAAGGAAACAATGCCTGATGGGGGGCAGCCATACATCCTTAGCCCAGGATGACTACAGTGGTAGTTGATCCTCCTGGGAGTGCTCACTGTTAGTAATACTGGAACATTATTCAATAAACACATAGCTGTAGCCATTTCCTCCAAGGCACGTGTGTTTCTTTCCGGGAAAGGGGGTATGGAGGGCTACCAGACAATGTAGAGGCTGCAACAGATGGCAGCAGCTGTAGTTTGTCTAAGGCCATCCTCCCCTGGACTGGGAAGGAGGAGGGAAGGGGGGATGATAGAGGTGGTCCCAGAGGATTTGGGTTCGGATGGATAGGTCTGGGATCCCCAGGGGCTTCCCACGTGGGAAGGTGGGCATCACACCCTGCAGGAGCAGGGAGAGGAGGAACTTTTGGGGACAGAGCCAGCTGTCCATCCTCTTTCTCTCCTGCCCCTCAAGGATCACCACCCACCCACCCCATAAAAGTAGGGTAGTGGGGTCAGGAGCTAGGGCCCCTCTTTTGACCCAGTAGGGGTGACCACACTAGACGTAGGGGAGTGGCTTTTCCTGGTTTCCCTGTAGCAGGGTTTTTCTGGGCTTTTCACCTCCTCCTCCAAATGGGAGATAAACAAAGGTAGTAGTGGGAGAATCTAAATAGGTGAGACTAAATAGTCAGTAATGGTAAAATGCTAATTTGTCACAGTCATGGGGAATCATAGGAGGATCACTAAGAGATGGCATTGTGGAAAGGGGGAGGTGATGACCCAAGTTCTTCTGAAGGGCTTGTGACACCCTCTGGTTTGGCATGGAGGTGGACCAAGCAACCAGACCTGGGGAGGGGTCACGGTCCGCCTGCAGCAGGAATATCTATACTGCAAGGAAATGGCACCTGATGGGGGGTGGCCATACATCAGGGGTAGTTGATCTTCCTGGAGGCACTCACTGCTAGTACTACTGGAACATCATTCAATAAATGCATGGCTGTGGCCGAGACAGGTGTCAGTGTGTTTCTTTCTGGGAAAGGGGGTATGGAGGGCTACCAGATAATAAGATGTTTCAGCTGTTACAATTTACTAGAGAACACATCACATTTTTTTTAAATTTTCAGTATTCCTTTTCACTATTTACAGCACAATTTGGTAGTCCATTTAAAAAGTCTGTGTAGAAAACATTTGAAAACATTTGTCTCTCCCCTATTAACCTCACAGTGCCTTTGTTTATGGCATCGTAGTGCTCACCATAACAACATACTGTAATGTCACAAACAGCAGTTTTGTGGTTAGCAGGGGAAAGTTAGATACATTTTGAAAGATTCAGTGAAATAATTGCTGCTTTATTTACAACATTTAGTAGATCAACAGCAGGGCAGCAGGGAAAGTAAAAAAAGAAAGAACTAGAAAAAAGAAAGTTAAAACATAACTGGTGTAAATCTCATGTTTTTAAGCTTTTATTGTAATCCAGATTTGCTCTTTAAGGATACACAAACTTGCAGCTGCCTTGAGCTGACAATTGTAAAGTGGTACCATCTTAATAAATCCTTGTTTTGGCTGTTACAACACACCAAAAAGGGTGAATCTGAGTGAAGGGGATGTAGATACCAAGTTTACTTAGCTGGGTGCTTGACTTCCTAAGGTCACCCCTGCCTGTACCTCGATTCCACTTCTCTGCAAACTCTCTTATCATCCTGCCTATAAAGTATCTACAGTATTACTGTAAAAATCAAACAACAGATAAAAAACTGGGGTAAAAGGCATATGTGTCCATTTTTCTCTTTTCGTTCTTGCCCTTGACTTAGTTTTTTTTTTCAAATACAAAATGGTATGGTCATAATCCACTTTGCCCCAATTTTTTGCAATAACTTTGCCCTTTGCACAATTTGTCATGTAAAATACCCTCTTTGGGCAATGGGCAAAGTCTAACTGTATTGCTAAAACACACAACTGATTTACATTCAGTTTTTGTGAAAATGTCTAAAACCAACCTAAGTAATAGTCAAAATTGAATAATTGATAAATTGGAAATCATTGACCCTACCATTTATCCTGGTGCCCTTGTCCAGAATAGCAACTGCAGTATGCAATTGCTATAGTTCCACATAATGTGATGTGTACCTCCAGTCCTCCCATTGATGCTGATGCTATATTCTGCAGTTATTTACAATTCATGTTTTGTTGCATAGTAATGTTGTTTAATGCCATTACTACATCCCCCCAAAAGACACTGGAACAGAGTTGCTTGCAGTACAGTATGGTTTCCTTGTAAATCTTTAAAATCAATAAAATATAACAAATTGCAGAACAAATCTGAACAAAAACAAGCATTTTACTAACATACTAACATACTATTTGCCAGCAGATTAGGCCTTATGGTCTATCAAGTCTGCTCGAACCTAGATCCTTAGTTGGGTGCAGAGACCCTCCCATCCCTTGTGCTCCAGAAACCCCTATCATCCATCCCAACCCCCCTGGGACAGGCCATCATCTGATACATCCACTTTCTGTGTCTGTCCACCCTCTCTTAAAGCCCTCCATTGTGGATCTCTGAACCAGCTCACCAGGCAGAGCATTCCAAGGGTCCACCACCCTCTCAGTGAAAAACCTCCTCCTCTTTTCCCCCTCACCCTTCCACCTTCCAACTTCAAACCATGCCCTCTGGTGATGCCTCCCTGCTTTAGTCTAAGATCCCTCCATGTTTACCCTATTTATTCCCTTGAGGTGCTTGAGACCTCAATCCATGTCCCCCTGTCTCTCCTCTCCTCCAATGAAAACAGGCAGAGCTCTCAAGTCTGTCCTCGTAAGTCAAACTCCTAGTCTCGCATCATCTTTGTTGCCCCTCCTGTACCCTCTCCAGGAGCTGTATGTCCCTCTTCAAGTGTGGTCTCCAGTACTGTACACAGTACTCAAGGTGTGGTCTAACCAGTCCATTGTACAGGGGCAGAATCACTTCCTTGCTCCTTGAGGTGATCCCCTTACGATGCATCCCAACATCCTGTTTGCCTTGCTAGCTGCTCTCCTGCACTGCTCAGAGTTATTCATACATGTATCCACCATGACCCCTAGGTCTTTTTCCCTGTTGAGGCTTCTAGCACCTCCTCCCAGGGTGTACCTGTGTTTGGGTTTCCCGACCAAGATGCAACACCTTGCACTTGGTGATATTGAAATTAATTTCCATGTGTGAGCCCAGCTTTCAGGGTGTCCAGGTCCCTTGCAGGGCCAACCTCCCTCTCTCCCTCAACTACTGCTCCCATCTTGGAGTCATCCATGAAGAGACTCATTTCACACCCTATACCATCCTGATGTCTGATATGTATGCATTAAACAGGATTGGACCCAGGACCGAGCCCTGTGGTACCCACTACCAACCTCTGTGGGGTTCGAGAGCCCCCACAGACCACTACTCTCTGAGTGCGTCCAGCTATCCAGTTTTCAATCCATCTGACCATCAAAGGGCCTACTCCTAACCCCATCAGTTTCTCCACCAGACCATTGTGGGGGACAGAGTCAAACGCTTTGCTGAAGTCCAAGAATAATACATCCACAGGCTTACCCCTGTCCAATTCTGATGTTACCCATTCATAGAACTCCACAAGGATTTTCAATGCTGAATGTTCACCGCTTGCATTGCTGCTGTACCAGTCATGCTTGTACACATTTTTATTGCATAATTATGTACCCAGGATAGACCAGAAGAGATGCAATATCTCATTTTCAGTGGTGTCCTGATTTGATACCTTTTTATTTGTATTTGCCCAGGATAGGCCAGCTGAGACACAATATGTAAGTTTCAGTGGGTACCCAGATTTTGACACCAAATTTCCAAACAGTCCTTTTATGACCTGATTCTATGATCAAGACAAGTGCAATTTTTCAGATCCCATTCAAAAGGTGATTTTGTTTTGCAGCATGACTGAGAAAACAGGTTTTGGAGGGAATTTGAAAAATGACACCTGTCATGTTCTGGAGGTGGGGTAACACAAAGGATATGTTGAACATTAGGGGTCCAGAATCTGAAAAAATAATTCAACATTTCATCATAACTTACTTGTTTTTTTTCATATTTTGACGGCACATCTTCAACATAGTCTTTTTTATGACCACTGCTTTCGAAAATGACAGGTGTCATTTATAAAATAGTGGCTAAAATGTCATTTTGTGTTACAAGTGTGAAAACACATTTTGGCCAACATATGAAAAATGACAGCTGTCATGTTCATGAGGTGGTCTAAAAAATGGCTATGTTGAAAATGCGGGGTCAAATATTGAAAATGACCAAAGTTACGAGTGTGCTTTGACAATTTTCAATGTATGCTCATAACTTGTTTTTTTAATATTTGTATCCCAAAGTTTTCAACATAGCCTTCTTATGACTCCACCTCGTGAACAAAGGTGAAGAAAATTTTCAAATCCTTCCTGAAAGGTGTTTTTGTACTACAAGTGCAAAAACGTATGTTTGTCAGGATTTGAAAAATGACAGCTGTCACATTTATGAGGTGGTGTGAAAAAACAGCAATGTTAAAAATTTTTGGCCAAAATATTGAGAATTACCAAAGTTATGAGTATACATTTAAAGATTTCAACGTGCACTCATAACATTATTGTTTTTTTTTTAATATTTTTACCCCAAATTTTCAAAATATCCTTCTTATGACACCTCCTCATGAACAAGGGGAAAGAAAATGTTCAAATCCTGCATAAAGGTGATTTCATGCAGCAACTGTGAACTCAGATTTCAAGATAGATTTGCATAATTTTGCCTCCCTTGTTCATGAGGTAGGTCCCAAACTGGCCTTGTTGAGAATCTGGGGAAAATTTTTTAAACAATTACCAAGTTATGAGGGCATGTTCAAAACCCACTAAAATATACTGAACCACATATCTGATTTCCTTAGGTCCCAATCCAGTGTTGAAGAGTGAAGATATGTCCCAGTCTAGAGAAGATTATGGTGTTGGACCCCCTGGAAGGTAAGTAAGTGGTGGCAGGTGTGGGGTGGTGGGTGCTGAATGGAAGGGTCATTTTCAGGGAGGGTAATGGTGGCAACAGACATCAATTAATGTATTTCTTTTTTTACATGGTATACACAAATTAAAAAGGACTATGAGGAATGGCTATCATTATTTCAGTTACAGACACTGTTGATTGGGCACCCCAGTCTTGGGGTTATATAGTGGCAGTGAAAATGGGCAGGGTGCAGATTGGGCACCCAAGTGTCATCAAATGAAGAAGGAAGGGATAGGAAGGATTGTTTTTACAGGCGGGGGGGGAGGACCATAGCAGGCTGATCATGATGCTCATCAGCTCTGCTTGCTGGGTGGTGTTAAGCATATCAAAGGAAAGAGCTGCCCTATGATTTGGGTGGCTTTTTTCTTTGAACTACATGGAGTTTCCACCCAGCCACACCAGAAGAGTGCTATGATTAGTCTGGCTGATGATCAATCTGACACTGTTGAACCCCTTGCAGACTGCCCTGCATAGACCGACAGTGACACACCTCTCAGAATCCACTACCATTCCAATATGTTTGCTTTGCACTAGCACAAGGGTGAACATAAAAAGGGGAGGCCAATTAAATTGTAAATTTATTTATATAAATGAAACATGTCTCAACACAGTAAGTTAAAAGCCGCAGCGAGGGTAGATCGTTTTGGAATGACTAAAACTTGGCTGAATTACTGAAAAATCTGCTTCTTCGCAGATGATACAAAGATCTGTGTAAGGTTGGACACAGAAGAAGGGACAAGAGATTTCATGGAGCACCTGGTTAGATTGGAGAGATAGTCAAAAATATGGCAGCTGGGCTTCAATGCTAAAAAATGCAAGGTGGCAGACATTGGGAAAAGGAACCCAGAAGTGCAATATGAATAATGGGTAGTGTTGGTACTGGAAAGTACTACAGAAGAAAAGGACCTTAAGGTCATGATATTGGAGAGTCTGAAAACAACAGCACACTGCAACAGATCTGTATGTAAGGAAAACAGGATGGAGGTTGCATAGGGAGAGGGATAACATACTAACATATAAACATTTCAGCAGATAAAGGCCTTACAGTCTCTCTAGTCTGCTTGATTTTCCAGCTTCCTATATATTTACAAATGGAACTTCTCTCCTCCTTTCTCTTTTGACCTTCCTTAACTTCCCTCAGGCAGTGCATCCCACTTGGCCACCATCCTCTTGGTGAAAAAGTGCCTCTTCATCTCCATCCTTAACCTCGAACTACCAGCTTTAGGCTGTGCCCCCTAGTGGTCTTGTTCCCATTAAGGCTGAACAGGCCCTTAGTGCTCACCCTGTTAATACCCTTAAGGTACTTGAAAGTCTCAGTCATGTCTCCTTCTCATGTCTTTCCTCAAGAGTACATGCTGAGCACCTTGATCTTCTCCTCGTAGGTGTTGTCCTTCTGGCCTTGGATCATTTTGGTTGTCTTTTTATGGACCATCACAAATAATATTATTCTTAAGATACAGGCACCAAAACTACACACTGTATTCTAGGTGTGTGCTTACCAGTGACCTGCACAGTGGCAGAATGACCTCTGCCTTCCTGGTGGTAATTCCCCTGGCTATGCAGACCAGCATCTGATTTGCTTTGGATGCAGCTCTCTTGCAGTATTCTGAGTGTTTCACAACACTTGTGTTTATTAATCCCAGGTCCTTTTCTTCCTCTGACCTGGTTACTTGCACTCTGCCCAACCAGTATTTGTACCCTGGATCCCCCCACCCCCAAAATGCATAACTTTGCACATTTTAGCTTTGAACCCCAGCCACCAAATGCCAGAGCACTTTTATAGCCTAGCCAGGTCCTCCCTGAGTTTCTGTCTTTCTCTTCCATGTCCACTCTCCTACAAGCTTTGTATCATCTACAAACAAACAGATTCCCCCCCATCCCATCTGTGATGTCACTTATGAAGATGTTAAAAAACACCATACCAAGTATCACCCCTTTGGGACCCTACTGGTCACGCTTCTGAGAATCCCTCCCTCCCAACTACCATCCTTTGGCTTCAACCCTGCAACTAGCTTCAGACCCATCCTGTGAGCTTTGCCCCCACCTCCAGATCCTCCAGCTTCCTCACCAGTCTCCTATGAGGCACCAAGTTGAAGGGTTTGCTGAAGTTCAGATACAGGACATCAACCACATGGCTCTTGTTTACTGTTCTAGTGACCTAATTGAAGAAGTCAATTATCTTAATTTGGCAGAACAACCCTGACACAAACCCATGCTGCTTCTCATCCTGGAGCTATTTTCTTTCAGGAAGCTGATAAATCTCTCTCTTTTAGAATAGTCTCCATCACCTTACCCACCACTGATGTCAGGCTGACTGGTCTGTAGTTCCTTGGTTCATCCGTTGGCCCAGTTTTAAGGAGAGGCACAACAAGCACCTTTCTCCACTCCTGGGGCTCATTTCCAGACTCCAGAGAGGTGTTAAACAAGTGTGCCAAGAACTGAACCTCTGCCAGTTCTCTATGGATCCTTAGGTACATGTCATCCGGCCTTGGTGATTTGTCCACCGTTAGGGCCATTAGGCCCTTGAGTACTCTGTCTGCTTGAATTGCTTCATCTGTGTCCCCCTCCCACTCCCCAAACTCCCTTGTGGTACTGGTCAGCCCTTCTCCTGACTGAAGACTGAACAGAAGTATCTGATAAGCACCTCTGCCTTTTCATTACCCTCTTTCCATCCTGTCTCCTTTTTTAGCCTGACAATCTCATCCTTTATCTTTGTTTTCTCCCTTATGTAACTGAAAAAGGCCTTCTCACCCACTTTTACCACCTGGGCCACATGTATCTGTCTTGTGGCCTTTGCCTCCCTTACTGTTCTGCTTGTCTGTCTTGATGTAGCAGTGTAGTCCTTTCTATCCTCCTCTTTCTGAGTACATTAATGGCTGTCCTCTTGTCCTACACAGCTTTTGCCACCTTCTTGGTTAACTAGCTGGATTTTTTGGCCTTAGCTTCCTTACCTTTGATTTAGGCACACTCATCAGAGGCCTTCTTTAAACCCTTCGTTATTATGGTCCATTTCTGTTCTACATCCATCCCCACTCTGATCCCAGCAAGGTGTCATTTCAAAACTTCTCCCATCCTAGCAAAGTCTGCCCTCTGAAAGTCCAGGACCCTCATCTTGGTCCTGACCATGCCTCTGCCCTTGTCCAGGTGAAACCACACTGTGTGGTGATCACTTCCTGCAAGCAGTGCTTCCACCTTCACATCCTGAACATGTGCACAGTGGGATAGGACCAGATCCAGGATGACCCTCTCCCTAGTTTTCTCCATGACACCTAAGTCAGGAAAGTTTTCTGGAAAGCATCCATCTGAATGTGTTCCCTAGTGCAGCAGGTAGCAGGGCTTTCCCAGCACGCCACAGGTAGACTAAAATCTCCCATTATTGATGCATACCCCATATTGGACACATCTATGATCTGGGACCCTCATACCATAATTAATATCTCATCTTTGGAAGGTGGTCTATAGACCTGTCCCTGTCTATAGAGCACTCTCATCCTTAGTTTTCTTCATTTAATGGATTGAATCTGCCCCCACAAAGCTTCAGGCTTGCCCTCAGCTGCTTCAACCCTGGTGCAAATTATCATCTCCTTCATATATAGTGCTAATCCCCCCCCCCCATCCTGTCCCCCTATGCTTTCAGTACATTTTATACCCAGGAACCGCTAGCAGATGTGGTTTTGTATGGCCCAAATTTCTGGTATGGCCTCTATGTCCACCTCTGCATAAGCCAACAATGACTGCAATTTTGCCATTTTGTTCCCCAGATTTCTAGCATTTAGAAATACTATCCTCCATCGAGACGCTGACCATCTTTACTCTTGACCTGCCCCCTTCTGCCCCTCACTTCCCTTGGTCCCTCCCTTCTTCCCCTGCAACTCCCATCTCTCCCCTCCTCCTCCTGTCCTTCTTGGGGGGGGGTACTGAGGGACCTCTGCACCCATCTTCTCCATCAGTTTAAATTTAGGTTTTTAATAATGATATATTCCAGCTTTCCATTCAGGACCCTTGTGCCTTTTCTACTTAGGTGTAAACAGTCTGGTGTATATAGGTCCTTTCTATCCCATGTCCTCCCCAACCACCAATACACCTGTATCCTACTGACTCACACCACCCTTTAAGCCATTCATTAAATTCTGCTATCCTTAACTTTCATACTCTACTAGCCCTCAGGATCAGAGGCACTTCCAAGAAGGGTAACAACTTCCCTTCCAGCCTGCAGATTGTCTTCACCTCTTTAAACCTCTGTTGCACTTCCCCACCTCACACTCTGCAAGGTCATTTATAACTAACCTAGGTGCACTATAATGTGACATTCCCCCTCCCTGTCCTACTGTGCTACTAGAAGTCCCAAGCTCCCTGCTGTTATCCCTTGCATGTAATCTACCCTCTTATAGTTTGGCCCTTGTCCCATCTTACCTCCTTCACAACTGAATCCCCCCAAATCACCACCCTGCCCCCTTATTCTATGCCCTCCTTCCCTTCTTTCCATATTGAAGTCCATTCCCCTCTGCCTCCTCTTTTCCCTCCAGTCCCTCTTGTACTCCCTCCTGCCCCTCTACAGCTGCCGTCCCCTTCCATCTTCTTGAATCTCTGCCCCCACTGGTACACCCTCATCCCTCCCTTCTGTTTGCCCCCAGCATGCCCTCAACCCTTCTTTTCAGTCTGTCCTCCTGCCTATCCCTTCATGCTCCCATAACCATGACTCCCATCCCTGTGGTACCTACTCTCCCCCTCATGTGAGCTCACACCCACTCACCCCTTTCTCCCTGCTTACCCTGATGCTCCCCACCTTCTACAACTCTTCCCTTCTCACTAACTCTTTCTTTATCACCACTCACCCCATGCAGCGGAAGAAGTCTGTTCCTCACCAGCAATCCAGGCGATGCTCCTACAGGACCCCCCTTCCTGCCTTATCTTTCCCTCCTACTGTTATCCACTCCCCCTTCCTAGGTCTCCTTTCCTGTTGGGGGAGAGGAATGCAGGTGACCTGCCTAGTTTCCTGTTCTCTCCACCCTCTGGCTAAGACCCCCTCACTGTCTTGGCTCCACTCCTGCCTAATTCCTGTTACCTACCTCCAAGCCCTTTTGCCCATGTGCCCTTCCCATCTTTACCCTATGAACCCCCACCACCACCAGTGCACCTATCTGATGCCTCAGCTGCCAAAACTCCACCTTCAGCTGCCTAATATGATGACAAACCAGTGATCTCCACACCTTCCAAAGAGTTCCCAGAACTATCACTGCCCCATACTCCATGGATTCCACCACTCCACTCACTTCACCCTGCACCTACTGCATGCCCTCACTCTACAAATTCACATTTTAGCCCTTCTGTATTACTACACTAAATTAGCTTCCATTCTTATGCTTCCTTGAGTACTCAAAAAGTAGCAGAAACCAGGACCTGATCCTCCCTGGGTACAGATCACTGTTGCAACCACACCTAGAATACCATGCATGGTACTAAGAGTCCACACCTGGTGAAAGAAAACAACATGGCTGAAGCAGTACAGGGCAGAGCAGTCAAGATGCTACACAGATGGGCAAGTCACATGAGGAGAGGCTGCAGATCTTGAATATGTACACACTTGAAAAAGGAGGGAAAGGGATGACATGACTCAAACATACAAGTACCTGTATGAGATACATAGGGCAGATGCCAAGCTGCTTTTCTCATTGAGCTCAAACACAGAGACAAGTGAAAACTCACTTTAACTCACTGGGAGATTTAAAAGGGACATCCACATGCACTTTTTTTTGTACCAAAAGAAACATAGAGTATGTTGTCAGAAAGGACTGCTTGGCCAGTCCAGTTTGCACAGATGGTCCCTGGCTAGTTTGTCCCTGCAGATCCTAACTGCTCTCCAGTGATCCTCCCTCCTCACTGCCTCTTTACTAATATTTTCCTATGCCTTTCCCATGCAAGCTTGAAGCCCCCTTCTGTTTTTGCCTTCGCCGCTTCTGCTAGCAGTCTGTCATAGGCTTCCCTCACTCTTTCAGTGAAGTAGTACTTTGTCACGTCACTCTTAAATGACAACCCCATCCAGCTTCATCACATGAACTCCAGTCCTGGTGGTCTTTCTCATTTGAAAGAGACTCCACTCCTCAACCTGTGAGGTACTTGTACAGTAGGTCTCTATCATGTCCCTTTTCGTTCTCCTCTCTTCCAATGTGTGCATGATGAGATGCCTACATCTCTCCTCATAGGGTTTTTGATGCAGCCCCTGTGCCATTTTATTTTCCCTCCTCTGGACTGCCTCCACCCTGTCTTGGTCCTTTTTGAGGTGCAGCCTCCAGAACTGGAGACAAAACTCCAGGTGGGGGGTCTCACAAGTGAGTAATACAGTGGTAAAACCACTTCCCTCCTTCTGCTGGAGATACCTCTTCCTAGCATCTTAGCATCCCACTGTTCCTACCCAATGCTTTGTCACACTATCCAGCCACTTTGTAGTCATCAGCTATGATAACCCCAAGGTCTTTTTTCTACTTAGTGACTATCAGTACCCACCACCCCTATACTCAGTTCATGGGTTCCAATGCTCCAGGTACATATTTTAGCACTTTTCATCATTAAACCCAAACTGCCATGCTCGTTACCACTCCTGGAGTTATACATTCTCCCCACCACCTCCTGAGAAACCACCCAACTACAGATTTTGGTATCATCTGAAAAAAGGTATATCTCCCATTCTAGTTGTTCTCCAAAGTCACTTATGAAGACATTGAGAGGGAACAGTCTCAGTACTTAGCCCTGTGGCACCCTCTTGGTCACTCTCCCCCTCATTGCAGTAAGTGTCTTTAACCAGGGAGTGAGAGGCAACACCACCTGCCTAGGCACTGCTTCAAGATGGCAGATGCTGGGCTAGCATGAACTATAGCCCCTCTTGAATTTCTGTCCCGGTATGAGAGTTCTCATACCCCAGTAATTTGTGGTGCTTCTACCTGCCTTGATGAGTGAGCCTGAAGGTTTAGTAATAAATGTGGAGTGGAAAGGGCTTAAATGACTTTGTCACTTTGAAATTATGATGTTGAGGAAGGATGCTGAGAATGCCAAACTTTCCTCCACTTCCTCAACCAGCAAACAGGGAGGTAAAATAAAGAAGCTACTATGCACTTTTAAATATCTGTTACTCCTGCCATTAAAAAGAAGAATGTGCTCTCTGAACAGGATAGCTTATGGTGCTACTTGAAGTTAAAAATGCTGTCATGCTAAGAAATACCTTGAACCCTGAAATGTTAAATTTTGATGCAGAGGAAGTTAAAATGCAAGAATTGGAAGCTAATCTGATTCCATCTACCTCACAAAACTCACTTGATAAATAAGAGAATGTGTCCACTCCTACTATGAATACCCATAGTTCACAGGAGAAGGAGGCAGCTGAGCTGAATGATCCTCTGGGTCAACAAGGCACAGGTCAAGGAGAAGCCACTAACCTAACAAATGAGAAAGCAGAGGCCTCAAGTTGCAGTAATTCTTCATTACAACAGAAAGCAACTACCAGCATACTTCATGAAGGAGAAGCTTTAACTGAGAACACTTCAATTGATTGAGAACATTTGAGTAACTCAGAGCCTTTATCTAAACAGCATACTAGTTTATCAATTCCAGAGGGAAAATATTTTAGAGGAGAAAGCTGTACTGGAGGGAGAGGATAGTCGCAACTCAGTGGAAGGTGAATTGGGAAATAAAAGCCCTGACTTTATGAAACCTGCTCTTACTTCTTTTTTGAAAAAAAAGTTTGTAACTGTAACAATTTAAATGATGTTGCCCCCCCCCATCTACTGAAAACTTAAGTAAGCCATTGATGGAGGCAGGTCGTATTTCAACAAAAGTTCAAGGGGAAAGAACAATAAAATTAGTAAAACATCCCACAGGGAGACAATACCACCTGATGATATAAACAATTTGATTGAGGAGCTCCCAGGAGAATTTAAATCTCAGGACAAAATCTGTACAAAATACTGATGCATGAGGAGACCCCCCAAAATATAATGAAGGTGCTCCTCTACCCCTAAACATATATCAACAGTCTAACCCTGCAGCATCAAATAGTAATGGCTGGGGCAAATGGGACTCGACCTGCTGTTGGGTTCCAATGAAACTAGTGCAGTTCTGCCAAGAGTCTATTGCATCTTGCAACTCTCATCTTCTCAAAGGGAGATGACATCAGTTCCTATAACTCCTGGGGAGCAAAATAAATTGGAAGGCCTAAAGGATGCTCCTGACTGGGCCAATGCTGTTTGGCAGCAAATTAGGAAGATAAATGAAAAACTGGAGAGGATGTCAAGTATAGATGTAAAATTACATTGCTCATAGGACCAAGTCAATAATACTGCAAAAGAAAATGAGGCCCTGAAAAACAAAAATAGTGAGATTCAAAAAAGAATAACCAAGCTGGAAGAAGAGCAGATTCCTATGTTAAGGGCTACTTAATTCACAGGAAAAAAGTAATAAAGAGCTGAAAACTAAACTAAATGACTTTGAATCTCACGTTCAATGAAACAATATCAGGGTTCTGGGAGTACCAGGGAACTGTGACAGTATGACACCCTTAAGGGAAACCTTCAAACAAATTGCCATGGCTTACAAGGATGCTGATCCAGGGGACATTGAATTGGGAGTGGACAGGATACACAGAGGCCTACATCTCAAGCAGGATGACAGTGGTCCACCCAGGCCCATAATCATCAACATTCTGAAATCAGGAGATAAAGAGGCTCTGATGATGGAAGTCTATAAGAAAAAAAGAATCAAACTGCAGGGAGACAGCCTCTCCATTTACAATGACCTACCTCCAGATCTGGTGGCCGAATATGGTTTTATTAGAAATAGACTTTGATCCCACAATTTAAAAGGTAATTTGATAGGGGAATAAAACAATGCATGGGATAGGAATAGGGGAACCCTGGTGACAAGAAAGAGAATAAAGCCGGAGATCAACTAGGCTCTGTGGTTTTTATGTTTGCTTACACGCTTGTGCAAGAAACATAGTGCCATCATCTGAGTTTTTGTAGGCGTGGCACCCTGTCTTCCAATTCAGTCAGTGCATTTGCAGGTGCGGCCACAGTTCACCAATGAATGCTGCAGCTGTCTTTGACAGCAGTTGAAAATGCAGTGCTTTACAGTTGAAAGGGAGAGCTACGCTTCAGTGAGCAGTGATAAGATAAAGATGATTAGCAAATTGCCGGCAATCTGCTTGTATACATCTCTGCTTTCTCTTCCTGGAACATAAATTCAGTTTGAAATAACTTTTCCTAGGACTATCTTTCTGGGAGGAGGCAACGGGGGTGCCCAATCCCCCATCGGCTCAATTAGCCCCCCCAAAAGAAACAGACTTCCAGTTGCCATGCTGGGAGCCTACCCCAGTGTGGCACACGTCTGTATGGCTGACAGGGGTGCCCAATTCCCCAATGGCTCCACTACCGCCCAAAAAATCTTCCAGCTGCCATGCTGGGAGCCCACCCCAGCATGGCACAAGTCCCACATTGTTGTCCTCAGCTTCACTGCCCCCTCAAAAAAAATCTTCCAGCTGCAACGCTGGGAGCCCACCCTAGCATGGCACAAGTCCCGCGTCACCCTCTGTCTTGCCTAATCGAAGAGTCACAAAGGAATAATCACACTTGGCATTCACACATCAGCACAATTTATTGCAAGCAAAAGATAATTACACTTCATTTAGCAGCAATGTCACTATCAACATTAATGATTACACTTTAGCATTCATTCATTAGCAATATTACTATCAGCATTAATATATACTTCAATTAAGCAAAACATGATAAATCACCGATTCTATGCTACATCCAAGCCTTTTCCCAGTAGCTGGGTAAGCCCCCTTAATCATCTCACAGCCTGGCCAGGAGTCTTGAACCGGGAGAAAGTTCCATAGCGATGCGTCCACCCTGCAGATGAGGCTTCCAACCAGGCATTGAGAAAGCTACATTTATATCTTATTCTATGCTAAAAATAACCGTGCAGCCTTCATAGTGTTGTTTTGCCACATTCTAGAAGCTGGCCGGGCTCCCAGGATGCTGCAAGTTCACACAATGACTGCTCAGAATTCCCCTACACCTGCTAGGTCACTGTGCTCCAAACACTGGCCGGGTGCCTAGAACACTATGAGCTAAGCAGAAGTTTAAACAAAACTACAAAAACAGGTTGCCTGATAATATGCAACCTTCAAGTCAGCAAAATACACTGTCTGAAGCAAAACATAATAATGAGGCTATCTAAAGAGCAAAACACCAATTAAATGAAGCAGCATGTAAAATGGAGTCACACAATACAAAATGGAGTATAAAATGACATACATTACATGAAATAGCATACAAAATGGAGTAACAATAATCAACATATTATACTATCACTACACCCTCCTAAAAAGAAAACAAATACCTGAAAAGAAAAAAATGGTCCCTTGTTGATTGTCTTGCCCCCCAACCTGCACCCACCCTCTGTGCATCCACCTCCCCACACCCCCACCTTACCCCATACTTACCTCCAGAGGCCAGCAAGATGATCTTCAGTGGACTGGGAACACATCTGCACTCTTCAAAGCCAACCGTGAACTGAAGAAATGCCGGTAAGCTGTATAATGGAATAAATAGGATTTTTTCAACTTTGATGCATATCTCAGGCATTTTTTTGAATTTTGGCACCAAATTTTCAACATGGGGTTTTTGGGACCCTTCCTCATGAATTCTGGCACTGTCATGGCATTACAGCAATCGTCCCCGAAAGGTGATTTCACGGTCACTGCTCGGAACCCCCTTTTGGGACCGATTAATGAAATGACAGTGTCACAGTTCATGAGGTAGGCCCCCAAAAACCCTATGTTGAAAATTTGGTGAAAAAATTCCCCCAAATTACTGATTTTATGAGTGTGCATTGCTCAGTTCCTATGCATGCTCATAAATTCCTGAATTTTTAATATTTTCACTCCAGATTTTCAGCATTGCCATTTTACCACACCTCCTTATGAGCAGTACAGCTGTCATTTTTCATATCTTGCCCAAAATGTGTTTACATGCATGTAGCGCACAATGGCACAGTGGGTGTGTGAAATCAATGTTCGGGACAGATTAAGAAACCCGCAGTGACACCATTCATGAGCAGAAGTTTTAAAATGGCTATGTTAAAAATTTAGTGACAAAAGTACATACAATGACTGTGTTACGAACGACCATTGTGCAGTTTCCATGCACCCTCATAAGTTCATGAATTTGTAATATTTTCAGTCCAGATTTTCACCACTGGCATTTTTCCACATTTCCTTATGAACAGTACAGCTGTCATTTTTCACATCATGGCGGAAATGCATTTTCGCACTTCCAGTGCAGAAATGCATGGTCACTGTGGGAAATCACTGTTTGGGACAGATTAAGAAAATCACAGTGACACTGTTTATGAGCGGAGGTCCCAAAATGCCTGTGTTGACAATCTGCTGGAAAAAATTCCCAAACTAATTACATTATGGGTGTGTGTTACACAGTTTCTATGCACGCTCGTGACTTCACCAGTTTCTTTAATATTTTCACTGCAGAATTTCAACATTGCCATTTTTTTAAACCTCCCCATGAACAGTACAGCTGCCATTTTTCACATCCTGTTCGAAATGTGTTTTCACACCTGTGGTGCCAAATGGCATAGTCACTGTGCAAAAGCAACTTTCGGCTATCGAACTGATATTGCCACTGTTCATGAGGTGGGGGGTCACAAAAACACCATGTTGAAAATTTGGAGTGAAAATACCAACAAACACCTGACGCGTTAGGGTTTCTGACCATAACGACCCACCCTGTAGAGAATGACTGGCATCAGGGGTGTGACTTGGGATTGTCACCTGTAATGCTCATACCATTCCACCCACACCCACACCCTGCAGCCAGTGAACTACATCGAGGTGTGCCTTGGACTCTTCGGCCCCAGAGTTCACCCCATTCTCCTATACAGCACTCATCTCACCGTATTTCCTGATGGAATGGGGTGAACATAAAGGCCAAAGACCCCAAGGCACACCATGACACTCGGTATCTGCAGGGCAGGGTGAGATGAAATGGCATGGCCGTTATGCCTGACGACCCAAAGGCACACCCCAATGCCTGTCAGTATCTGCAAGGTGGTGGTGGGATTGGCTTCAGTTCAATACTTTACTGCCATTCCTATTCTGCAGCTCTGTAACTCCTACATTACCAATGCCAATGCCAGCAAGCAAACATTCGGCATTGACAAATGATTGTTGAAATAGGTTGAGAAAATTGGCAGACTGGGTGTGCCTAGCAGTCCTTATCTTCTGTCAATGTCTATGTTACTATGTAAAGTTACTGTTATTTATCTTGCTAAACATAAACTGATTCTGGGTGGTGAATAAATAATATACTGTATGACTCTCCACAAGAAGCCATTTTAAGCCTAAAAGTGAAACATCCTAATATATTTGCATGAGCTTGCTTTTGTTTATAGATGAAATAAGCTAAAGCAAAATAGTGTGAGCAAGAATTGCGCAAACAAAATAGTGCGGCAGAAAAGAGCTTATTGAAATAAGAGCTAAAATACCATACAGCTTGACAATATGCAGGCAGCCCAGATGAAAATGAGAAATGCAGAACAAAACACACAGCACATTGAGTGTTGCAGTTCTGAGCACAAACATGTATTATATGCTGTTCGCATATATCATTTTTGTTTGGCTTCCCGCATGTTATCACGCTGTATGGAACTTTAGCTCTTATTTCAATTAGCTGTTTTTTGCCGCACCATTTTGTTTGTGCCTATCTTGCTTACACTATTTTGCTTTATCTTATTTCACCTGGAACCTTGCTTTTTTCTTTTGTTTTCCTGGGTGGAAGTGACTGAGAAATCAACTGGTTTCTGAACAATTAACTGGCGGGGCAGGGGGATATTATTTTTTTCTCCTATTTATCTTGTCCTATTGCATAATATATCTGGATAAAAACTACTGAGGAACTAGCAGGTTCTTAGTTAAGTAACTTGATTTAGGTAACAGGTGTGGAGGGAGGAGGGAGTGGAGAGAATAGAGAGAAAAAGATGTGGGATAGAAGATAGTTCTGCTGGACTAGCAAAGGCATTGCATTTGGTTTATTTATATTTCTGTCTGGGGGACTGCGGAGGTTATGTGTTATTGTTGCATGTTTTTTTAGGTTATTACTAAGAATTGGTAAAAAAAGGCCTTTAACAAATTATCTTGAGTGGGCTCAGACTGTGTATAAGGATCAGGCAGCTTGGTCTTTTTATAATAAGAAGGGGGAATGTGACATGAAGGTCAACTTTAGAGGTACATGCCTAGGAAATTATAGAATAACTCACAACCCCTATGAGTCAAGAGACATCTAAAAAGATTAGTAGACAGGGATCTATAAATGTTGAGTATGAATACCCCAATTAAGAGAACCAGGATAATTATATATTTAAACAGAATTCAAATCAATACAATTTGTTTGCCAGAAACGCACTTAGAAGAAAAAGAAATGGTCAGACTTAAAAGGAAGTGGATTGCTCATGTCTTTTTCTCAGAAGGTACCACAAAGAGCCGTGGGATTGCCATCTTGATTCAGGAACATATAGATTTTCACTTATTGGAGACACTTTGTGATAGGGAAGAAGAATACTAGTAAATAAAGGGTCTATTGCCCCCTGCACCCCCCAAGGAGTGACAGGCGCTACATCATTTTTACTTGTTGATTGCTTGTTGGCGAATGTAGTCGTGGCACAAGGACTGTGATTACAGCTCATACACTTTAGGATTCACAATTCAAATTTACATCCAAATTTTATTTCCAACTTTTTCTGGTTATGGCCTCTGTCCTTCTTCTAGTCATTTCTTCCATCTTGCTTTCAGGTCCCAGACACTGTGAATCCAGCCCCCTCTTCCACACCAGAACCAGGCTGGTTCCCCTTGCCCGGGCTTCCACTCTCCAGACCCCTTCCCTCCTTACCACCACATCTGGGTTCTTTGTCCCCAGCCCCTGTATCCTACCCCCCTTTCCTTTCATCCCCCTTGGCAACCACCCTCTTAATTTTTCTAAATCTCCCATAATGTTCTGCCCTAATGCCCCCCCATGACAGGCTCCCTAGATCATTGTCCCCCAGGTGTATAATGAGGCAATCCAGGGTGTGCCGGACTGCAATTTTAACTTCTTCATCAAAGGCATAAACTGCACCCATTTCATCCCCCTAATGCCTTTCCATAGCACCCTGGTGTACTCTGTGTTGTATCTCAGCTTCACTCCTTTGGAAGTGGTGACTGCAAACTTTTCAGCCCAATATATGAAGGAATGCCCCACTATTCAGATCTTTCTCTTGGAACCTGCCATGCAAACAAAATAAACAGTGTGAGCTGTTGTTATTTTCTCACATACCTCTTGTAGCAGCTGGACCTCCAGTGTCCCACCTTTTGTAGGTCCACCACTTCAGCCCCCTTTTCTGCTACCTCTGTGGCTACCTCAATCAGAAATAAATGCAGGGCAAACTTGTTGAGGTCCTCTCCCAGGACCAGTGCCTTTTTGAGGACTGCCTCTACCTGAAACCCTGTAACAGGGAACTGCCCCCATGTCTGAACAGCACCCCCGTCCCTCTCCTGAACCCTCCTAAATTCCTCTAGTGCACCCACATTGCAGCTGGCCAACTGCGATCTTACCAGTGACACTTGGGTCCCCCTTCCCCACTTGATCTGTTTTGGACCTGGCCAAGGTGATGACCACCTTGTCTTGCCCCCACCAGACCTCCTCATGCTGTAACGCCTGCTTGGCAGCCATCTTTCTCAGGGCTACCACCTTCCCCACTTGGAATGAGCCTGCTGCCATAACTGAAAACACAGCATGGAATAGCACCCCTTCCTGTGCTGATGTGCATACTTTCTGGGTAGTCCCTAAGACCGTTACTAGCAACTCCCCCCTTATGGGTTGTCTCCTGCCCACCTTGGCCAGTTGGC
Source organism: Neoceratodus forsteri (assembly GCA_016271365.2). Taxonomy (NCBI): domain Eukaryota; kingdom Metazoa; phylum Chordata; order Ceratodontiformes; family Ceratodontidae; genus Neoceratodus; species Neoceratodus forsteri. The sequence continues at coordinate 314,860,993 of CM057451.1, read as the reverse complement.
CCTGCTGCCAACCTGCCACCATGCTTTTTACTGTCCTGCCGGCCCCTACATCAGGCCATCATTTGTCTTGGCACACCCAACTGATGCCAGCCAAGTGCACCACCACTGTGGCATGGGCCATCCCTTCCTCCCACATTTCTACCATGAACCTCTTTACTTGTTCATCCAGGGCTGGTTCAGCCCTGTCCCACCCATACTTCCTTCTGAATTATTGAAACCTTGCCCATCCTGCCTCATGTGCCCTCAATGTGTTGGCTGCCCAGGCCCCCTGATGCAGCACCCTGGCCATGACCCTCCAGCTTCCCACATCCAGTTAGGTATCCTAGTCCTGTGTGGCACTGCATGAGGCATCAGTTCCTGAAATCTACCGAGCTGCAAATGGAAAAGAGTCAGCCACCTCGTTCTTCAACCCCTCAATGTGCTGTGCTTTGAATGATATGTTCAACTGTAGTCCCAACAGGGCCAGTCACCTGAGCAGCTGCCCCTCCATCACTGTCTTCCCATCTTGTCTATTAATGACTTCTACTACTCCTTTATCATCGCACCAAAACAAAATGCGCTTACCCTGCATCCTATGCCCCCATACCTCCAGAGCCACCCATATCGGGAAAATCTCAAAGAATGTGATATCTTTCCACCACCCCCTTTCACCCCATGATGCTGGCCAAGTCAATGATATCCAATCCCCTTGAAAATATGCCCCCATTCCCAGGGCCCCCAATGCATCTGCGAATAACTCCAGATCCACACTCCTTTCCTATTCCTCCTGCCAGAATGTCATCCCATTCTAGCCATCGAGAAACTCCTCCCATACCTGAAGGTCCTCCCGCACACCTCTCGACACATCCACCCAATGGTGAGGTAGCCGGGCCTTCCCTGTGCCATCCCCAACCTTCTTGTGAAAGCCCTGCACAGGCTGATGGCCTTGCAGGCAAAATTAAGGTGCCCCAGCAGTTGCTGTATCTGTACCAGAGGCACCCTCTGCATCCCATAACCTGGGTGAACAGGCCCCTAATGCACCCCATCTTGTTCCCAGGCAGCTAAAAACAGCCCTCTTCCTCGTCCACTTCTATGCCCAAAAATTCCAACTTATGGGCAGGGCCCTCTGTCTTGCCCTGCACCAAAGGTATCCCCACCTGCAGGCACATTACCTCAAAATCCCTTAACATCCCCTGTGCATTGGCCCTGGATTCCCTAATAAGGAAGAAATCATCCAGGTAGTGTACCACCCTCCTGTGCCCGTAACATGCCCCAACCACCCATTGCACCCAGGTGCTGAATGTTTTGAAAGTGGAACACACTACCGAGCACCCCATTGGCATGACCTTGTCAAAATAGGGAGGCAGTATAGCACAGTGGTTTAAGGCTCCGAGCTGCAAATCTGGAGACCTGGATTTGAATCCCACAGCCCCCACTTGCATACTGTGTGACCCTGAGCAAGTCGCTTAACTTCCCTGTGCTCCCAGGTTGCACCCATAAACAAGCTTTCAGCTTAGTGTGTCTCACCTGGTTAAACAATAGAAAAAAAAATACGTGCCCCCTTGAAACTGAAAACCCAAAAGGTCCCAATTCTCGGGCCGGACTGGTAAAATCTGAAATGCTGCTTCTAAGTCTGTCTTGACCAGCCATTCCTCTTCAATTACCCTGATCAACCCTACCGCCTGCTCCAGCTAGGCATACGGCACTACCTTAAGGTGCTTGGGTATGCCCTCATTTACTGAGGATCCTTCGGGGTAGGATAAATGATGTATCAAGTGGAATTCCCCTGCTGCTTTCTTGGGGACAATCCCGAGTGTGGACACCCAGAAATGCTCAGAGGTGGCCCTCCACTCTGCCCACCCTTATTTCCTTCTCAATCTTGGCCCCACTATTTCCTCTTTTCCTTTTACTGTCCCTAGATTTTTGGCCCACATCTGAGTTCTCCCTCCTCTAAAACCCAATGGAAACTACCCTTGAAACCTGCCCTGAGCAGTTCTGCTGCCGCCCTATTCGGGTAGTCCATGGTCCACTCCTCCACTACTGCAAAGGAAATGGGAGTGCACACCAGCGCCTACCCTCATCATACCTCCTTGCACTCCTTTCTAGCTCCATCCCCCAGGAGCATAGTGTTTCCCTTGCTGCACACCCCCCACCCCTGCCCCCAAAAGACTGGTCATGTTATTGCCCCCATGCTGTCCCCCTCTGTCTGCCCCCTGCTGGCAGTTGGAGACTAGGTGCAACCCTTCGCACTTGGAGCAAACGTGTCAAAACTTACAATTGACCCATGTGCATGTGGCCTTGTTGTAGCCCCAACATACTCTGACTGGTGTGGTGGCCGTGGCCTTCCTTACTTGCTCTCCGGTTCTGCTCTCCTCCCCAGATAGCGTCCTTACACACCATTCTCTTCTGGAATGCCTCATTGTATTTGAGCCACCCATACCCAACATTTGCCTTGTATGCATCCCTGATAATGGACATGTATGTCAACAGGGAAATGATGAGCTCCAGCTGCTTCTACAGCACCAGCGCACTGTATATAATGAAACCCCCTTGCCAGTTTTTAATGGTCTTCCCTTTGTATTTTGCCTCCTCCATCTTGTGGCCCACCACTTCCAGAGCCACCACCATTTCTGACTTCCCCACTGATTACTTCTGCAGTACCTTGTGGCCGTGTCCTCGTCTACCAGCCCGAAGATGTTTACATACTTCCCCTTCCAGATCTTTTCTTTGATGGACACTGGGACGTGGTCATAGACTGAGCAGCCCGGGGGCCCATTGTACAATTTTTTTGTTGCCTCCTTGGCTTCCTTCCTTCCCCCTCCGCCCCTTTGCTTTTTAAGGCCTGCATGGCCCATTCCATTTTTTTCAACCCTGCATCACCCATGTCCCCCAGAAGTCCCTCCAAATACTCTTTCAGACTGTTTTTATCCAAGAGATCTCTGCTGTTCTTACCACCATCAGGGTTCCCATCATCTGGCTCAGGTGCAGGCAGCAGTGCCGGGATCGGTGTGCACTGTGGTGCCTCCCATCTGGGTTTCTTGCCCCCTGTTTCCCTGCCTGGGCACTCCCTCTATTTTTTCAGGGCCTCCTCTTCCACCTTCCTTTTGCTCTGCCACCACCACCAGCTCCAACATTTGCCACATCAGTTTAGATGCCTCTTGCATCAATTTTTTTGCTGGACAGTTGTGCTCACTTAGGTGCCATGTTGCTTCCTATGTCACTGTGTGCGGGGGGGGAACACTTCTTCAGCCATGGTATGCTCCTTTGACAGGATCAGCCCCCTTTTTTTTTTGAGATCACGCTCCCTGGTCCCCCTGGGGACTGCACAGTTTGTCTGGTCCTGCCAGCCACCTTGTTGCACTCCATAGTCTCCTCTCCCCCTGTGAAGCTGGTCCAGAAAGAAAGAGAGCAAAAGGAATAAATGAACAAAACAAAATGGAGAATAAAAGGAAAACCGCCTGCTGAGCCACAAACATGGCTCCTGCCAAAGGCTTGCCACCCGAGTCCTTTGAGGCTCCTTGCCACTGGAGGCATACACTCCTTCAGCCTGATCGCACTGCCAGCTCCCCCTAGCTGCAGTACCATGCTCACCCATGACTGAAACCTTGTGGTCCCCCGCAGATTGCCCCACCACTTTCGCAGCCACAGCCCCTCCATGCTCTGAGGCCTTCATCACACCCATGCCTGGCCATCTATGGCTGGTCCTGCCTGGATCTCACCATGTGCACTCTGCACTCCAATGCTCCCTACCCCTGCCAAGAAACCAGAGCCTTCCCCCACAAACCATGAGGTGGCTGGAGGCCCTTGGACCCCTTCTGTCCTTCATGTACATTTCTTGCTCCAGGACCCCCTGCCTCCCATTATGCCTTTTCCTACCCTTTTTTTATATTTTAGTTGCCCCATCCCCAAAAACATGGGTGCTGCACCCCCTTGTGCCATTGCCCCAGCCACTCACTCCACTGCTCCTGCTTCGCAGGCCCGAAGAATCTTTCCATTCAGTAGGCTTATGAAAGAAGAAACTTTCTCTCAGAATCATCCTTCTGCAAGTATCAACCCACTCCTTTGTTACTAATGGCAAGCATCTAACTCACTGAGCCACTAAACACTTCTTGAATGCAAAGTTGGACAAAAAAGACAAGAAAAATCCTTGCTCCCCCAGGCCGTGCCAGGCCACATGGCCTTCTGGCCTCCTCACTCCCCACTTGTTATCTTCTTGCCCCCCACTCACTACCCCTTCCCCTGCATCTCCCCACATCACCAGACAGCAAAAACGGGTGTCCCTCTCCCCTCCTCTCCGCCAGCCAGAAAACCACATGCTTCCATCTCCTTTTGTGAGGTGTGCCTGCTTCCCCTTCCAGCTGTGGGTCAGACCAAAACTGTGCCCCCTTGTGGCCTGCATGTTGTGCACGCCTCCGCCCAATCCCTGAAAGGAAACCACAGCACCAAAGGGGTGGGGTCTCAGTCCCCTTGTTTGTTGCCCCATTTTAGTCTTCCTTTTCCGCCTTTGCCCTCGCCTACCTGCAAAGGCGCCAGATACAGGGCACCACCAGGCCCCCATGCTGCCTCATCATATGGCAATAGCCCCACTGAGGAAATCAACTGGCCTCCCGCGTTTGCCCTCCCCTCTGCTTGGGCAAAACAGAACTGCAAAAACACAAAAGATGTAATTTCCGACCAAAAGTGGTAGGTGTGCTTCACAATCTCATGATGCACCATGCTGTGACGAGGCCACACACTGCCATCTAGTACTCAGCCAACTCATCATCCCTATCCTGATCTCAGCATTCTTCTAATGCCCTTCTCCATAAAATGCTCTCAAATGACTAAGCCCTTCAACAGTTGAGCACATCTGCCACTTGCTAGATTCCCTTTTTTGTCATTTCTTTTTTTTTTTGTTTTGCAACCTCCTCTCTTATCCAAACACCATGCCACGTGGATCCACAACTCTGCCCTGATCTCTCTCTTTTTTATTTTAAACAACCTATTTCAATCCCTGCCTTCTCGGGGTAGCACCGACCCCTTGCTCTTCCTTTAAACTTTTTTTCACCACATCAAACCAGTCACAATGGAAGGCCCACCTGACCTGCCAGGCCTAGCTCTGCTTGCTCCCACCACAGGGAACAAGTTCTTATTCCAAAACTCCATATACATTTTAATATTATTCATCGTGCATCTAAACAATGAAAACTCCTTCTTTTACTTCATTTCTACCTACACATATTCTACACATAAGATAAGCAATCACACCACGGCACTAGCCACAAATGCACCACATGTCCTACTAGGCCTAAAAGCTTTACATGCCTTAACTGCTAACTTGCCAACGATGTGCTGAGTTCTCAGAAGAAAAATGCCCAGCAAAAGAGGCTGTCCTGCCTGGAACCTGGCCTAATATAACTGTAATAGGCCCCTGGGCAGGACCCCCTTTGGGCTCCACCCCCCATCCAATCCAGGGGCTCTGGCTTGCCCTTGTCATTTTACCCTTTTCCTGCATGGTGATGTCACCAGGCCCCTCCCCCTCTGCTCCACTCCACCCTCTCCCCAACCCCCTCCCCCTCCTATTCACATCTTCCTGGTGAGGGATCACTGGACAACCTGGCTTGCCTTTTATTAGCAATCCCTATTGTATGTGCAGGAAATAACTATAGGTTCTGTATTTGGGCCTTTTGACCTCTATTTAAGTTTTTGGCTTCAATAACCGAAGGTCTCTTTAAATTGCTATCCCCAAAAATAATACTGGCAGGAGCTATGAATGCCTTATTGAACCCTGCTTTAGATAAATCATTTAAACCATTGCAAGGTAATTAATGTATAGTCAATTATTAGTTTGGATCTGCAATTTCTGCAAAAACAGAACACCTAGGGGAAATACCAATTGGTGAAGAAGTAGGCATACATATTAATATTAAACAAATAATAGAAAACATAAAAACACTAAAAAATACATACTTTGCTATGCCAGATAATATCTCATCAAAGATCTTAAAGATACTATCACCACAAATTACAACTCCTCTAAGATTAGTATATATAAAAGCTATAACTGATAGAGAGGTACCTCCTGGCTGGCTGACAGTGGTTGTTGTCCCTAAACATAACAAGCATTTGTCAATGCCGAATGTTGGCTTGCTGGCATTGGCATTGGTAGTGCAGGAGTTAGACAGATGCATCATAGGAATGGCAGTGAAGTACTGAACTGATGCCAACCCACCCCCACCCTGCAGAGAGTGACAAGCATTAGGGTGTCCCTTTGGGTGTTTGGTAGTGCAGTGCGGGAAAACATGTCGGGCAGGATGTGAGAAATGACAGCTGCACAGTTCATAAGGAGGTGTAAAATGCCAGTGTTGAAAATGTGGCATGTAAATATACCAAATTCACGAAGCTACTAGGGTGTGTGGAAATATGCAATGCACGCTTGCAACACTGCCATTTTACGGACGTTCAGCACCAAATTTTCAACATAGGCATTTTAGCACCTCTGCTTATGTACAGTGTCACTGTTATTTCCTCAAAGTGTCCCAAGCAGTGATTTCGCACAGCAACCATGCTATTCTGCGCCGGAAGTGCAAAAACACATTTTGGGCATGATATGTCAAATGACAGCTGTACTGTTCATCAAGAGGTGTGGAAAAATGGCAATGGTGAAAATCCAGACTGAAAATATCACAAATGCACGACGGTATGAGTGTGCATGCAATCTGCCAATGCATGCTTGTAACACAGTTATTTTATGGAGTATCATCACCAAATTTTCAACATAGGCATTTTAGGTCATCTGCTCATGAACTGTGTCACTGTCATTTTCATAATCTGGCCCAAACAATGATTTCCCACAGCGGCTGCACTATTGTGCGCCGGAAGTGCGGAAACACATTTCAGGCAGGATGTGGAAAATGACAGCTGTACTGTTCACAAGGAGGTGTACAAAAATGACAATGCTGAAAACCAGCAGTAAACATTGTGAATGTTAGTTACGAGCTCAAGAGCAACTGTGCAACGCATTAAAACAGGCATTTGTTGGATGCTTTCCACCAAATTTGGAACTTAGGCTTTTTAAGAGGGCACCTAATGAACACCACCACTGTTATTTCGTTAATGGGCCCCAAAAGGTGATTTCGCGCAGTGACTGAAAAATCACCTTTCAAGGCCGATAAATGCCATGACAGTGACAGAATTCATGAGGAGGGGCCCCAAAAACCCCATGTTGAAAATTTGGTCCAAAAATTCCAAAAAATGCCTGAGATATGCAACAAAATTGAAAAAACCCTATCTAGCCCATTATACAGCTTACCAGCATTTCCTCAGTTCGCGGTCAGCTTTGAAGAGTGCAGACATGTTCCCGGTCCACCGAAGATCATCGCGCCGGACTCCGGAGGTAAGTATGGGGTGGGGGTGTGGGGAGGCAGGGTGCGCAGTGGGTGGGTGCGGGTTGTAGGAGGGGGGCAGGGAGAAGCGCCGTGGGACCGTTTTTAATTTGCAGGTTTTAAAAAAAAAGATGACACGGGATGTTTGCCACACTGGGGTGGGCTCCCAGCGTGGCAGAAGGATGGCTGGGGGCGTGGAGCTGATGGGGATTGGGCACCCCTTACCTACATGAGACAGCTGCCACGCTTGGGGTGGGCTCCCAGCGCACCCTGTACTTGGGTGGAGGACAGTGGAGCCGATGGGGGATTGGGCACCCCATTGTCCATGGCATCAGTTACCATGCTGGGGTGGGCTCCAGAGTGGCACCCTGTACTGGGGGGACAAAGATAGTAAAGTGGATATATTAAACAAAGTGACTGCACGATGTTTGTCTCTGGATTGCAGCGTGCACTTTGTTTAGAAGTTTTGTCCACTTTACATAATGTTGGTGTCAGTGCTAGCATGCTGGCTTATTGGGAAATGAGGGACGCACCTACTGATGTGTGCCCTGCATTCACCCAACAGCAGCCGCGCCCCCAAAGCTGCACTCTCCCAATATGTTGACTGCCATGCAAGCGAGGCAAGCCAACATAAAAAGGGAAGTTAGGCTGATCATACAAACTATAGGGCTATTAGCTTAATGCCAGTGCTGGTAAAATAGTGGAATCATTTTTGAAGGATATAATCAAGACACATATGAAGAAGCATGAGGTTGTGGACACTGACCAGCATGGTTTCATTTTAGGGAGATTGTGTGTAACAAATTTACTATGTTTTTATGAAAAAGTATCAGCTGCTTTAGACAAAGGAACACCAGTAGACTATATATACCTGGATTTTTCCATGACTTTTTGATAAAGTCCCTCATAGAGAAATCATAAATAGTCTAACTGACTGTAAACTGGATCATAGGATAGTTTGATGGATTAGAAGTTGGTTAGAAGGCAGAACTCAGAGGGTAAGCATAAATGGATATCACTCAGACCAGGTGCTGGTGACTACTGGGGTACCACAGGGCTCAGTCTTAGGTCCAGTGCTTTTTCAAATTTTCATATCTAAGTTGGGGCAGAACATTACAGGCTGGTTAAGTAAATATGCAGACAACACCAAACTAGCAAATGTAGCTAAGAATGAAACAGATCATTCCAGACTGCAATGATCCTCAGGATCACAGGAGCAGCTGCACAGGGGAGGGAGCTGTATGTCATTGTCTACCTAGGAACAAATGACCTGGCTAAGAAAGGGATCAGAGCAGTGCAACAAGCATTTGTGGAGATGGGGAGGGGCCTTAGACAAATAGCACACACAGTAACCTTCACGGAGGTGCTGCCTGTCTATGGCACAGATGAGGCTAGGGTACTCCACACCATGGGATTCAATCAGTGGTTGAAAAACTGGTGCAGAGCTCAGGGATTTGGCTTCACTGGGGACTGGGGGTCCACCTGGATGGATGCAGACCTATACTGGTGTGGTGGTCTGCATCTATCCAGGAGGGGAACCAGGATCCTAGGTGATAGATTTAAATACTTCATTGGCAAGCCTTTAAACTAGCCAAGGGGGGAGGCACTGGAAAGGAGCAGGGAAATCCTACCCCCCCAAAAAAACCAGGGTACTAAGTGAGGTAGACACCAACATAGAGATGTCAATAGGGAGAAGCACAGGGGTAAATGGAGAAAGTGACAAACGCAATAAAGACAGGGATGGGGAAAAAAAGGGTAAGGACATCAAGAAATAGAGGGTAATGAGTACCAATGCCCATAGTCTGGGCAACAAGCTCCCTGAACTGGTGGCCTTGATGGAAGAGGGATGCCTGGATATTGTAGCAGTCACAGAAACATGGTACACAGAGAACCATGACTGGGATGTTAACATATCAGGGTATACAACCTACAGGAGAGACAGGGAGGGCAGAAGATGGGGTGGAGTAGCTCTCTATGTAAGGGAAGGGATAAAAGCAACTGAACAAAAGAGTAAACAGGGAGGAGAGGAGGCACTGTGGGTCACCTTAGAGACTGGAAATGGCACCCCAATCTGCACAGGGGTTGTATACTGACCCCCATGTCAGGAGGAGGGAATGGACAAGGATATGATAGAAGGCATACTTAGGATGGCAGAGAAAGGGAAGATACTGTTGATGGGGGACCTTAATATGCCAGATGTTAACTGGAGCACCTTTGCTTCAGCCACATCCAAAAAAAGGGCCATTCTTGATGTCCTTCAGGTGGCATGCCTCAGACCACTAGTTTTGGAACCTACTTGTGAGGGAGCAATCTTAGACCTCGTACTCTCAAATGGGGACAGTGAGAGGATCTCAGATTTAGAAGTGGGTAGTCATTTGGGAACAAGTGACCGCCAAACAGTGTGGATCATGATAAACTCAGCTACAGAGTTAAGCCATACAAAAGTGAGGGTTCTGGACTTCAAGAGGGCTGACTTTGGCAAGATGGGAGAGTGCCTTAGAAAAGCACTAGCAAACAGGCTAGAAGGAGGGGTGCAGCAACAATGGGGAAATATCAAAACTGCCATCACAGAGGCAACAAGCCTTTATGTGAAGCAAATAAACAAATCAAAATGAAAGAAAAAGCCACTGTGGTCCTCAAAAGAAGTGGCGGTGGAGGTTAGGGAGAAAAAGATAACATTTAGGAAGTATAAGGAAACACAGAAGCAGGACGGAGAACTGTACCAGTTAAGGCAGAAGAAAGCAGGGAGGGTAGTCAGAATAGCAAAGGCACAAACTGAGGAAAAGATAGCCTACTCGGTTAAGAAGGGGGATAAAACCTTTTATAGGTGTATCAGGGAGCATAGAAAGACAAAGGGAGGGACAGTGAGACTGAATAGAATGGATGGTGGGTGGGCAGAGAGTGACAGTGAAAAAGCAGGGATACTGAATGAATACTGTTCAGTATCTGCAAAAGAGGAAGTGGGGAGGTGCCTAATCCACTAACAGAAGCACTCTGGAGAGGGGGTCGATCCCAGTCCTCTCACGGAAGAAAGGGTTCTGAAAGAACTCCTAAAACTGAAGGTGTACAAAGCAATGGGGCCAGATAGAATTCACCCCAGAATTCTAAAAGAATTAAGCAGAGAACTAGTGACACCACTGACTACCCTTTATAAAAAATCATGGGAGGATGGTGTGGTACCTGAGGACTGGAAGAAGGCTGATGTGATTCCCCTTCACAAAAGTGGGAGCAAGACAGAGCAGGAAACTACAAACCTGTCAGTTTGACCTCTGTGGTAGGGAAAGTGATGGAATCACTTCTGAAGGAAAGAATTGTTGATTACCTAGAAGCCAGTGGAGCACAGGTCCCAAGGCAGCATGGGTTCTCAGCGGGAAGGTCATGTCACATGAATCTAATTGATTTCTTTGACTGGGTGACCAAAGTAGTAGACCAGGGAGGGCGCTATGGACATGGCCTACCTAGACTTTAGCAATGCATTTGACACAGTCCCACACAAAAGACTAGTAGTCAAATTAACCTGCCTTGGAGTGGGTCCCAAGGTGGTAGCCTGGGTAAAACATTGGCTGAACAACAGGACACAGAAGGTAATTGCAAATGGAGTCCACTCTGAAGAAAGAGGGGTTACTAGTGGGGTACTGCAGGGTGCAGTACTGGGTCCAGTCCTATTTTATAAGTGACATTGCAGAGGGACTGGAAGGAAAAGTATGCCTCTTTTCAGATGACACAAAGATCTGCAACAGGGTTGATAAACAAGGAGGCGTAGAAAGGGTGAGAAGGGACTTGACAAAGTTGGAGGAATGGTCAGAAGTATGGCAGCTGGGATTCAATGCAAAGAAGTGCAAAATAATGCACCTGGGAAACAAAAACCCAGGGAAAGATTACACAGTGGGGGGTTAGTAACAACAACAAAAATGGAAAGGGACCTAGGGTAATCATATTAGATGACCTTAAAGTTGGCAAGCAATGTGAGAAGGTGGTAGGGAGGGCTGGGGGGATACTGGGATGGATAGGGAGAGGCATCACCAGCAGAAAACAGGAAGTTGTTATCCCCCTTTACAGGCAGTTGGTGAGACCCCATCTGGAGTACTACGTCCAGTTCTGGATACCCCATCTCCGCAAGGACATAGACAGGATGGAGGCAGTTCAGAGGAGGACAACTAAAATGGTGCAGGGTCTGCAAGAGAAGCCATATGAGGAGAAGCTAAAGGAGCTTAATATGTATACCCTTGAGGAAAGGAGGGAAAGCAGGGGACATGATAGAAATGTTTAAGTACCTCAGTGGAATCAATAAAGTCCAAGAGGGTAGAATCTTTCAGAAAAAGAGATGTGCAAGAACAATGGGACACAATTTGAAGATAGAGGGGGGTGGCTGAGGGGCAATGTGAGGAAATATTATTTTCACAGAGAGGGTGGTGGACGCATGGAACAGCCTTCTTAAGGAGGCTGTGGGTTCTAAAACTGTGGGAGAATTCAAGAATGCATGGGACAGACATAAGGCAATTTTGTGGGAGGTAGGAAGAAATAGGCTGTTGGTTAAATAGGATCTGCAGCTTATCCTCTAGGTAGGGAAATGGGCAGACTAGGTGGGCCAAGCAGTTCTTATCTGCCATTAAAGTCTATGTTTCTTTGAGACTTGAATAGTATGGTTCAAGGGGCAGACTCAGTTAGGATGAGTTTTAATGAGGAAAAATGTTGTGTTATGCACTTAGGGTGCCACAATAAGGAAACGACTTACTATATGAAGGGTTTACCTCTCAGAAAAACAGATGAGGAAAAGGATCTTGGAGTTACAATATCAAATAAATTCACATATGACACACATAGTAATGCCCAGGTGTCAAAACTAAGAGGGTGATATGGACAATTAAAAGAAATGTAAAAAGTAGAGAAGAAAGGGTACTCATACCACTGTATAGATCATATGTGAGACCACCTTTGCATTATGGGAGCCCAGTATGGAGACCAATCAAAAAGGGTAATTCAGATAGAATAGAGAAAATACAATGACAAACAACTGAAATGATTTACAACTGTAAAGAATTATCATATGAGGAGAGACTACAAAAACTTAACCTGATGTCACTTCAAACAAGAAGAATCAGGGGAGATGTGTTATTATGTTACAATACAATGCAAAACAGACACCCTTTAAATGAATTAGACCTGTCATTTAAGAATTATAACATGGGTACTAGAGGGCACCCTCTTCAACTAAGACCAAAAAAATTCAATTAGGAAAAAAGAAAGGCTTTTTCACACGGAGAGTGGTGAACCCTTGGGACAGACTACTACTGGAAGTCATAATTAGTAAAGACAAAAAAACAATTAAAAAAAATCTTGATGAATACATTCTAAGCAGAAATGAATTAGCATATTATGGGTAATGGGCCATGAGCAAACATGGCCTCGCCACCTTCTTAGCTCCTTACTCCTTAGTATGCACATTAGTACAGCCAAGGCACTGGGTTAGTTTCTCGATTTACCATTGGAATTGCCTTACTGTTAGCTGGAGATTAAGTTACACGATTGAAAAGAATATATTCATATAGGTTAAAAATTCAACTCTACACACACATATAGATATAGATAGATGTATATATATATATATATATATATATATATATATCTATATATATATATATATATATATAGATATAGATATATATATATATATATATATATATTACATCTTTGTTTCAAAAGCCCTGGTTAAGAATATTACAGAGGTGAAAATACACTCATGGGTGTTGTCTGATCATGCACTGGTACAATTAGATTTAAATATTAAGAACCCTGTTAGGATATATAAAAGACAATGGTTCTTTAATAAAGAGCTATTGTGTAAGGAAACATTCATGAATACAATAAGAAATGCAATAAAAGAATATTGGTACTTTAACTATAATGGACAACTCAGGTTTCAAAATAATGGGACCTGATGAAATGTACATTAAGAGATGTGATGATATTGTACGAATCATGGAGAAATAAAAAGTTTAAGGAAAGTTGGCAGAACTTGATAAACATATTCAACAACTTGATAAACTATTATTAACAGACTATGATAAATATTTTTTTCTGAATGGAGGGAGCTTAAACTTAAGAAATAAGATGTACATAACAAAGAAACAGTCAAACAATTCAAAAAGGTTAAATGTGCCAAGTACCTGCAAAGAGAGATGTCTGGGAAAATGTTGGCATACCTCCTTAAAACTCAAAGAGAAAACAAATAGATAGTGTAATTAGAGAACTCAGTCGGAGGAAGAAAAACAGGAGATATAGAGATGGAAGAAATATTTTGTAAATAGTGAAGACATCTTTCAAAACAAAATAAATGGGGACCAAGAGAAAATTAAAAATTGTGGGGAGCCAATCTTCCTGAATTTAAAAGTAAAAATACGACATTTGAAATGGAAGAAAATAGAGATGCTATCCATATGTTGCCTAAAAGGAGAACTCCAGGGTTGGATGGGCTCACAACCAAATTCTTTATTATCTTTGATAATGAACTAACCCCCTGACTAAAACTTATGGTAGAAGAACTGGTGGATGGCACTGGTCAATTCCCCACTTCTATGGAAGAGGCTAGCACAGATCTACTATTAAAAAAAGGTGAAGTACCATATAAACCTGAAAATGACAGGACTATAGTGATTTTAAATACTGACTATAAAATAATAGCCAAAATGGTGGTAAACTGATTAGTGTGTTGGGGGGTGACCAGTGCCATCCACCCAAACCAATATGGTTTTGTCAAGGGCAGACATATCCCACAAGCTACTAGGAAGGTACAAGCAATGTTCCATTATATTAACTCAACATACAGACATAAAGCCCTATGCAAAAATGGGGGGTAGAGTGTGCACCAAAGGTGAATCTATCCTGCCTGCATGGCTACATGACCCCAGACAGGTGCAAGGTGCATGGTATTCATGACCATCAGCACTCACAGGGCACCTGTCCATAGCCCTACCTCCCCAGTGCACAGGTTCATGGGGGGTGGGTGCAGAGTAGCGGACCCAGGCAGGTATCAAATTGGTTGCCTGTCCTGGGTCCTGGAGTGGATCTCTTGTGCTGTGGGAGTGTGGGACTATGGGAAGGCCTGGGTCTGGTAAATGTGAAACTATAGGCATTCACCTGAATGACTGCACCAGCCCTCCCTATCCACTCAGTGGACTGGGTAAGCACTGTGGCAGGGGTCTGTTTGCTACTGCCACTGGAAGGTGTCCATTAGTGGAGCACATAACACCCTGCCATAACTCATGCCCCCATTGCATGGCACTGCGCACCTTTGTGAATGCCACGTAGTGCAGGCATGCCCTCAACACACACCCTGAATCTCCCATGGTACATAGCAGCCCAAGTGGCCAGGGGATCCAGTGCACAACTGGCAGGTATACAGGCTATGAATGCTGCTGGGAGTCTGTGGGACCACCCTGTGGAGCATTCCCACTTAGGGTTGCCTATGCACCTCAGAAGCAACCCTCACATTACTGAATAGAGCCCCATCAGGAGGACAGTTTCCATGCTATACTGTAACTTTGGATGCAAATAAAGCATTTGATGTCCTAGATAGAGACTATATGGTAACATGTCTAACCAAATGGAAGATTTCACCCCTTCTGTTAAATCATAACAGAGACATTGTACAAAAGAATGATGGTTCAATGTCAAATTAACTCACATTTAACCCCTTCGTACAATATGTATAATGGGGTTAGACAGGTGTGTGTTCTTTCCCCAGCTGTTTTCATACTGTGTCTTGAGCCCTTTTTGAGGAGGATTAAGAGGAATTAGACAATCCAGGGGTTGCAAATTGGTGAAGACGTCACTAAAATGACTTTTTTTGTGGATGATATTCTCTTTGTCACTAAAAATATATTTAACTCCTTCCCGGCCTTCTTGGAGAAGATCAAATGCTTTTTCAGAGATATCAGGGTCTAGATTAAATAAACAAAGATCTGTGATAATGAAAATTACAAAAGGGGTGACTAAACCATAAGAGGAAATCACAGATGACTTAAAAATAGAAAACAAAATAAATATTTAGGTGTCATCTTAACTCGGGACCAAAATATAAGCATAAGTGAAAATTTGTACAAAAATGAAAAAATAAAATCCAAAACCTCTTAGTGAATTATGAAAACATCTCTTTCCCTCTCTCTCTCTCTCTCTCTCTCTCTTTCCTTATGGAAACATATCAACACAATTAAGATGATGTCAATGCCACATTTTATATTTGTCTTACAAACAATTTTTGGTTACCCAAAAGAACTATGGTTCAATCAGAAGAGAAAATGTACTCAGAATTCTTGTGGCCTGGAGGCAAACCATGGATTGCATTGGCCCAACTTAAGATTCCACAAGAGAAGGAAGGGATGGGATGTCTAGATCCCAGTTCATATGGTAAAGCTCACTACCTAGGAATTGCTTGGGAGTGGTCTATATTCCCTTCTGAGGAACATGAGGTACAGTATATGATGAAACATTAAATGAGGGTATCAGTCTGGAACCCATTATTAACAATCCACTTGCAGAATGGTCCATCATTTTTTAAAAAAGGGGATATTTTGATGTGTTGAGAGAAATATTAAAGGCCATAATCAAGATTAAAAAATAGGTTAATCTGTGGCTTTATTTCCTATTTGGATTAACCAAAGAGCTAAGTCCAAGGCCCAAGATTCTATTCATAAGTCCCTTTATGTCCAAGGATATAGAAAATGGAAGGGTATCTTGGTACAGGATAGGTTTCCTGAATGTACAGAATTAAAGAAATTGGTGAAAGATGGGATCAGAATTAACTACTGTATATAACATATCTCTCTTTACAGGAAAAATGTAACTCGCTTAAACACACGTATGGAGTAACTGCTGCAGACCTTGCTGCTTATATTCAAAAACAAGAGAAAATAATACTAGAAGGGTCAAGGAAGCTCTTAAGGAAATTCTATAACAAACTCATGATATATAAGAAAGACCCCAATAAAAATATAAATGTTAAATGGAATACTGAGGCCAAGATACCCTTGACTGACCAGCAATGGAAAAGTCTTAGAATAAAAACCAACACAATTTACATTTCAGCACAAAATAAGACAATTCAAAGAAAAATATTAGATAGAGTGTATTTAGCCCTTAAAATGTTGTCATATATAAATAAAAATGATAACTATAGTTGCTGGCATAGGTGCAGCCAAAAGGCTGATTCAATTTATTGTGTTTGCAATTGCCCTCTCCTGAAAGAACGGTGGGAAGTGACTTGCCAGATCCTCTCTCAGATAGCCAGTAGGGATCTTCCCTTGAACATGGCTCCACTCATATTCAATAATACTGGTATGCTACACTTGACTCAGACTGAAGAAAAAATAATAGCTCTAGGAACATTGGCTACTAAAAGACTGGTTTTGGAAAACTGTAATTCCATTCTTTTCTACAATTTGATTCCCATTAATAGTGGAATATGATGTAGAAGACCCTTTCTTTTAAAAATATATGGATGAATTTTGAAATGATTGAGGACATCCAGGGAATTTGTTGGAGGAAATAAGAGGCACACTTCTCCCCTTCTGAAATTATGTTTGCCTGAGATCTTTCAGTCTGTTTGAATTGACCTTTGGGGGCCCATGAATATATTAGGGTAAGGCTACAGTAAGATAACGATACCAAATCTTGACATGTAATAATGTATAAGGTAACACGATTCCTGAGGGATGAGAGAAGTGTGTGTTTGTATGTACCTGTATATTCATGTATATGGAAATGTCTGTGTTTTGAGAGTAATTGTGCAGTCATTCATTGTTACATGATATAAATTGCAATTGATGAACTACATGATAAATATATGTTTTGTATGCATTATATTATGAAAAATGAATAAAAATTATTATTAAAAAAAGGAGTAAGTGCCTTTACCCACTGCCCATTGTCACCTATCCATCAACCAGTTCCTTACCCAATTCACCATTTTGAATCACACCCCTAGGCTGCTCAAGTTCTTTATTAGTCTCCTGTGTGGCACAGAGTAGAAGATCTTGCTAAAGTCCAGATAGGCCATGATCACTGCCCTTCCCTGATCAATGTCCCTGGTCACTCAGTCAAGTATATCAATCACATTCATCTGGCATGACCTCCCAGCCATGAATCCTTGCTGCCTTTGATCTTGTAGCCCATTAAATTCAAGATACTTTATTAACCTTTCATTTAACAGGGTTTCCATAAATTTCCCCACCACTGATGTGAGACTGGCTAGCCTATGATTACTTGTCTTCTCCCTGCTACTGCTCTTATGGAGCAGGACCATTTCTTCTCTCCTCCCGTCCTCTGGAACCATATCAGTTTCCAATAAGATGTTGAATAAGGCCATCAGTGGGGCAGATAGCACCTTCCTGAGTTCCTTCAGTACTCCTGGGTGTCTGTTGTCTGGTCCCAATGCCTTGTCATTACTCAGACCTGCAAGTTCTTCAGGACTCTTTCCTCTGAAAATAAACTTGTGTCCACCCCACCCCACCCCCCATTTTGTCCCTGCTGCTTCCTGGTACTTTGTCCATCCCTCCCTCAACTGTGAAGCCTGAGCAGAAGTACCTGTTAGTCTGCTTTATCTTGATCCTCTTCTTCTCAGTCTCCCATTTCTGTCCTCCTTATATTCACTATCCCTCCCTTAGCTTCCTTTTTCTCACTTATGAACCTGAAAAAGTCTTATCCCCTTTAGAAACCCCTTTGGCTATTCTTTCCACTGCCTATGGCTTGGCCCCCCTCACTGCTTTTCCTGTGTCCCTGTTTTACTTGGTATACATACCTGTCTTCCTCCCTCTTCATTTCCTTATACCTCCTGAATACCTTCCTTTTCCCCCTACCACCTTGGCCACTTCCTTCATGAACCATAACAGCTTCTTTTTACTGCTGCTTTTAATCACTTCTTTCATGATTGGTTTGCTTAACTATGCCTTCCCTTACTTTTCCCATTGTGCCTCTACTCTTCCCTGGTAATCACCCCATGAGGCAGTTTCTAAGGCAGTCTCCCATGTCTTTAAAATCCACCCTCCTAATGTCCAGGACCCTTGTCCTTCCAGAGTTTGTCTCTGTTCCCATCTTTATTGTTAAGCCACACCATATATTGATCCCTGGTACCTAGAAAACTGCCCACTGTGATGCCTGCAATGTCATCCCTGTTTGTAAGCTCCAAATACAGCACTGCCCCATCCCTTGTGGGTTCCTTGACTAGCTGCCTGAGAAAAGCCCCTTGTAGGGAGTCATGGCTGGCCCTGCTCCATGCCAAAACTGCAGTTGAAAGGCTCTAATCCACATCTGGTAGAATCAAGTCCCCAACTAGCAGCACCTTCTTCTTATTTGCCATCCTGATGATGACTTCCATGATTGATGCATCTAACTCCTCTCCCTGTGCTGGGGTCTGTATACCAGTTCTCTATGGAGTGTGGCCCACTATCTGTCTCCAGGATGACCCGCAGCACCTCCATTCCTTCTTTTTCCTCCTGGTATCCCTGTATTTCCATGGTATTGATTCCCTCCCTCATATACAGTACAACCCCTCCTCCCCTCTACTCTTTCCTGTCTAAATGGAACAGAGAGTAGCCTGGTATGCTCATTTCACAGTCATGGCTCTCACCACACCATGGCTCTGTTATGTCCTTCAACTCCAGGTTTGCCCCCACCATGATGGCCTCTATGTCTGGAATTGTATTTCCCAGACTCCTTACATTGGCACCCATAGCTCCCCATGCCTTATTACCTTCCCGTCTACTTCCCCAATCCTGCCTGTGCTGTTCTCTGAAGATTCCCCTGACATCCCTCTTGCCTTGTTACCTTCTCTGTCATGTCTCTTTTACTCATTTCTTCTTGATTTCCTGATTTATAGCCCCCATGTCCTCAGCCTTGTCCCTGCCCATGTGTTCTGCCCTGGGGAAGCTTGATCCTCTTGTGCTCTTCCTCCCTGCTGCTTCATCATTTTGGGGGGCAATGGGTGCCAAGCACTCACCAGTCAGGTACTCTAAAGGCTTTATATGGAGTGGACTATATATTTCCTGCAGCTAAAGATATCAGTCTGATTAAAGCAAGGAAATTGCATAATCTCCCATGAATGACTGTTGATGGACATTGGGGGTCTAATTGTTGTATTATATGTTGCATTTATTTGTTATATGAGGAAGAAAGTACCATTGAGCAAAGCTCCTATATAAGGAGGCCCTGGTTACGACAGGCAAGTCAAAGTACAGACAATTGAATCTTTCAAACAGCTCTAAAAAGAGTACAGAAATACAGGAAAAATAATTACACAGCCATAAAAAAAATCAATACAAAAAAATTAGAAAAACTGGTCCAACAATAGAGATGAAACAGTTTTACATATATTACAGAGGCATGCTATTTACAGTACAAGGAACGGTGCAATGTGTTGCAACAAAATTATACAGTGGGCTATACCTGCAGCGACATACATTTGAACAGTGATTGTGGTATGTATCTCAGATTCTAGCATATCCAAAGACCTAATAGATGCAGCTGTCTCCAGTGTTTTAACAACCACTGATTTAGCAGCAGTTGGAAGTGCTTTGTGGCAGCTTGTGTCAAACATAGGCTTCCACAACCAAAGTTAAATGGTCTAGTGGGTGTCTCCTGGATGCAAGATAGTAAGTTGCAGAATGCAAAATCAGATGACATGGTACCTCACATTTAAAATTTAATTTCAAAATTCCTTCCTTGGGAGCCTTTCATTGAGACCAGGGGAGTTAACAGGTATCTTTGCAGTACATCACCCGTGCTACAGAAAAAAAAAAAAGACATTGGTCCACTGCCAACTTCTCTTTTAATTTCAATTCTCTTGAAGTGAAGTGTTTGCTGTGCCAAACTGTGAACAGCACTTATTTGCCTCCTGCTGTACACTTGTGGACTGCTTCCTGTCCACTTCACCCTTTCCTCCACAGTGTGTATGCTTTCTGCATGTACAACATTCCTACTCACACAGGTGATAGAAAAGAATAATAAACACCTTTAAACACCCTCTTCAATCTTTAATTCAAATATGTCCACCTTCTTGCAGTATTTTGGATTTTCTTTTTCATTCATAGATTCATAGAATGTATACAAGTTCAATAGGCTAATGCCTTTTAAAGAACTCACCACCTTATTATAGGTGATATATGTATTTTCTGTTCCCCATATGTAGATCTAGTCTAGTTTTAAAAGTGTCCATGATTGGACTGGATAGTACATGTGCAGGCAGACTATTCCATATGCTGACAATCCTCTGAGTGAAATTTTTTTTCTTCTTTTAGTAGTTTTTTTTTTAATTCCTCTGTGATTTTAAGTCCATTATTTCTTGCATTGGCTATAGTATCACTCAGTGTCAGACCTATAATTACTCCTAAATAACTATCTTTTAGTGTTTTATATGTGAAGCTTAGGTCCCCATAAATTTGTCTATAACCTGCAGAGTATAGTTGTAAGTTTGTTAATCTTGTATTATAGTCCAGTTTCTCTCGATTTCTTATCTTTTTTTGTATATTTTCTCTGGATACCTTCAACCAGTCTACAGTTTCTTATAGAATAAGATTCATTAAACTGAGATGGGGTGCACCAGACTAGAATATAATGGCATTAATGCCTCCTGCTCCCTACTTTTATATTTGCCAAAATGGAACCTATTATTTGATGGCACTTCTTAACCTTTAAAGTAGTTTTTTTTTTTCAAAGTTAAGATAATTAGTTATTATAGTACCAAGGTATTCTCTTCAGATACAGACTGCAGTAAGGAATATCCTAGGTTATAACTATAATATGGATTGTTCTTCCCAATATGCACAACTTTGATTTTTTTCTAAGTTAAATTGCATATACATAATTTGCCCCCACTCCATAAGTAGATCTAGTTGTTTGTGTATACTGATCTTATCTATTATGGTAGTTACAAGCCCTCCCTACTTGCAGTCATCTGCATATTTGGCAAACCATACTCTGTCCAAAATTGGCATAGTTGTGACTAAAATATTAAAAGGGATGGTTCCAAAACTGATCCCTGAGGGATGCCACTAGTTACACTACCCCAAGTGGAGTAGTTCCCTTTGACTGCAAACTTTTGGTATCTATTATTTTGCCAGGAGCTGATCCAGCTTACAATATTGGGTGATGATTAAATCTTCAATAGTTCTTTTATTAATATGTGGTGGGATACTTTGTCAAATGCTTTTGTGAAATAGCAATAAATTACATCACTGGGAATACCCTTATCAAGTGCTTGACTTATGGGCTCAAAGAATTTGAGTTGATTTTTCAAGCATGATCTCCCAGGAATAAATCCATGCTATCTGTGATATGTTAAACCTTTCTTTATCAAATGTGCATTAATTTGCCTTTGTAATAATTGTTCCATTATTTTACCAACCACAAATGTCAGGCTAATTGTTCTATAATTTGTGGGTTCATCTCTTTTGCCTCCCTTGTGAATTACAGTCATAGTTGCTATACATCAATCATTTAGTAAATACTGTATATGTTTTATTCTGTAATTCTGGCAAGTGTGTCTTAGAGTCCCACTCTGTTCTGGTAATAACTAGAGAAATGGAAAGGCATCAGATACTAGTTACTGGGTGTGGGGGTTGCACTGCTGAGATAGAAACATAGAAACATAGAATTTGATGGCAGATAAGGACCGCTTGGCCCACCTAGTCTGCCCATTTTCCTACCTAACAGATAAGCTGCAGATCCTAGTTAACCAACAGCTTACTTCCTCCTACCCCCCACTAGGACTGCCTTATGTCTGTCCAATGCATTCTTGAATTCCCCCACTGTTCTTGATTCCACATTCTCCTCAGGGAGGCTGTTCCATGCATCCACAACCTTCTCCATGAAAAAATATTTCCTCACATTACCTCTGAGCTGTCCCCCCTCTATCTTCAAATTGTGCCCCCTTGTTCTTGCACATCTCTTTTTCTGAAAAATGCTACCCTTCTGGACCTTGTTGATTCCCTTGAGGTACTTGAAAGTTTCTATCATGTCCCCTCTCTCCCTTCTTTCCTCAAAGATATGCATATTAAGCTACTTTAGTCTTTCTTCGTATGTTTTCTGGTGCAGACCCTGCACCATTTTGGTTGCCCTCCTCTGGACAGCCTCCACTCTGTCTATATCTTTGCCAAGATGTGGTCTCCAGAACTGCACACAGTATTCCAGATAGGGTCCCACCAACTGTCTGTACAGAGGGATAACAACTTCTTGTTTTCTACTATTGATGCTTCTCCCTATTCATCCCAGTATCACCCCAGCCTTCCTTACTGCCTTCTCACATTGCTTGCCCACCGTTAGGTCATCTGATATAAGTACCCCCAGGTCTCTTTCCATTTTTACTGTTGTCAGTATTTCACCCTCCATTGTGTACTCTTCTCCTGGGTTTTTGTTTCCCAGGTGCATTACCTTGTACTTCTTTGCATTGAATCTGAGCTGCCATACATTTGACCATTCCTCCAACCTTGCCGAGTCCCTTCTCATCCTTTCCACGCCACCTTGTTTATCAACCCTGTTGCAGATCTTTGTGTCGTCCGCAAAGAGACATACTTTTCCTTCCAGTTCCTCTGCAATGTCACTTATAAAGACATTAAAAAGGACCAGTCCCAGTACTGAACCCTGTGGTACCCCGCTAGTAACCCTCCTTTCTTCACTGTGGACTCCATTTACTACTACCCTTTGCTTCCTGTTGTCTAGCCAATTTTTTATCCAGGCTACCACCTTGGGACCCACTCCAAGGCTGGCAAACTTGTGTAATGAGATGCCACCCTTTAGGTAAGATATTATACCAAGGTAATTTCTGCTCAACTCCACTGGATGTCCAGGAGCAACTTAAACATTCCACGGCACTTATTGTAAGAGTAGGTAATTTTTCTGTCATCTTGACCAACATTGTCTTGTCAATAAATCAGGTTTATGAATCATTCCCCCTTTCCCCAGATGTACCTGAAAATGACCTGTCACATCTCAATGTGCCATTCCAGGACACAAATAACAAATAAGTAAACCAATAAATAACTAAATATAATGGTGGGAATATGGAGATGCCACTAGAGAAACAAACTCACTATTGGACATAGAAGAAGTTATATATGCTCTCATACTTTGAGCCACTCAGCAAAGAAATGGATAAAATCAGAACCCCACTGAAAATGAAATATTGTATTTCAGCTAATCTGTCTTAAATAGTCATTTTTTTTTCTTTTTCAGTGTTTCCTGAACATTCTACGGTACTATTTTATGGGGAGGAACATTACTTCCCAGTTTGATAAATTAAAATCATTTTAAAACACTAAACTTTCATATGTTTCTTTCTTTTACTGAAATGAGCCATTGTTTAATAGGAATTATGCACTTCAGGGTGTGCGTCATGCTGGGATAATGTCACTTCTCAGGTGTTGGACGAGCTTCACCTGTGGCGTTGTGTCCAACCACCAAAGGCATGTCATTATCCCAGCACAACACACATCCAGTCATGCATTATTCCTTTAACAATTAAGTGTTCATCATGATGCATCTTCAGAGATCGATTTTGAAGTTTCATCTGGATGCTTAATAAAATTTTTACAGAGTTTGAGTTTACGTGTATGAGTGGGACAAAGCAGTATTTAAAATTAGATTGCATCATTTCTTGTGTGCTAATGTTTGCGTTATAAATAATTCAGTAGATTTCTACATTAATGAATTGCTTTATTACTTCACTGTAAGACATTAATATTAGGATCTTAGAATTCTTGGATTTTAGGATATCTGAATCCAGTGACATACGACTGTGTGATCAGATTTCAGATTCAGATATGGATTATCCTAATATCCAAGTATCCTAACTCAGATTGGATTTTGAGGTATCCAAGCCACCCTATTAAGAAGGCAGTCCACTGAGACAATTAGTTTATTTGTCTTTGTTACCAGGTACAGTAAGTGCTATAGGCAAATGTATGATTATTTTTAGGCGCAGCATGGAGAGTTTATGTTGTTACCAGGAAAGCATTTTTCCAGGACCTGAGCAGGAGAACAAGTAGGCCTTGCCAAGACACACCAAGGACAAAGTAGCCAGAAGGGACCTGGGTCTGGGTACATCTCATCAAGGCAAAAGCATTCTAGCCAAAACCAACTATAAGAGGATTTTAGTGCAAATAAGTCCCAGCATAAAAGTTATGATAAAAAGCTGACAGCTTATAGCTCAGGCTGTGTTATACAAAGGTCACCAGATTAGGGGAACTATGCAACAATTGCAGAAATCCCATCATCAGATTGCACCATCTAGTCTCTGACTGCCTGTCTAACTATGAGGTGCTAATAATTCTATGCTGGTCACCAGAAATAAAAGACTATTTTGTTCTTATAGCTTAATCTCATTGAAACTACTAGCTAGATGGCATCTGAAAAATAAACATTCTTTTATGTTACCATTTTTTAGAATTTATGAGACCATTTCTCAGCACAGCCACTAGCTGTAGTCCATGCCCTCTCGTGAGCAACTCCAACCTGGAAAACCCCCTGAGACAACATTATAAGTATACAAATTGTAAAAAAACAAAGACAAGGCGCTGCGTCAGCATGTGGTCTAAAAGCAAAACAAAATGATTATATTAAATGCACGCTGAAAATAGAAAATAGAGTTAAAAATCTACGTTTCGACCTTAGGTCTTCTTCAGGAAATATCTAAAGGAGAAAAAAAAACAAGTTAGTGTTCTTACTTATACTTATAAGTATACTAGTCTCCCTGCAAGCAGCAGAACACTCTGGGCAAAAACTCTAGGAACATGGCTGCCATGTGAGTTAGGCTCAGCAGGAGTCGACTGAACGTTGATGATGGGTCACATAGAGACTAAGGCAGAGAAACTGATAAGAAACTGACCAGCTCTGAGCTTCAAGTGTTTTTCAGTTCTGTCACGCAAAAAAGACTAGTGGTCAGGTTACGTGCCAAGAAAGACTGCTCTTTTGGGGAATATTTGCTGTATTTAGGCTTATCTAAGATAACTGTTTCATGATTGTTTCATGAGGTTTGCAGATCTGTCAACCAAAAGATTGGTGCTGCGTTCAGGGTACGTCACTCCCTCAATCCTGCTGCCAGGATCTCTGTCGCTAGGGGTGCCCTGCTCTCTGGAATATTATATGCCCTTCCGGTACTCTCAAACACCAATGATGGTGTACTTCATAAGTGGGACATCACATACAATAATATTTGCAGGTTTGCCCTGTCTGCTCCTCACCTAACCCACCACTGCCTGCTATACTCTTCTTTGCATTGGCCACCTCCTGATGCCCTTCGCTCCCATTCACTGGGGTGTTTCATTGATTCCATTACCAGGTATCTTCACCCTGCCTCTCTAGGGACTTGCTTAACCCAGTCCTTTGCTCTCACTCTATTAGAACTTCTGCCTCCTCACTACTCTCTGTTCCACACTGCTCCACCAAAATGGTTGAGCAGGCGTTCTCCCATTTTGCTCCCAAATTCTGGAATTCCCTTCCTCTCCATATAAAGTGTTCCCAATCCCACCCTACCTTCAAGAAGGCTCTTTTCTCTCACCTCTTAGCACTTAGCACTTGTGCCTGGTCATAACTAATTGACTGTTTTCTGTTCTACTTTGACCTCATTGCCTACCTGTTGTGCTGCCTTATATGAGAAATATTCACGTTGTTGTGATTGTAGCATTGGAGCTACCTTCATCCCTGCATGAATGGTTGTGCCTGTTTTGTCTATTCCCTGTATATCACTGCGTGGATACTTTGATGTACTTTTGTACTTGTATTGAGACTGTCAAAGTGTATGGTTGTTTTTGTACTTTCCCATGTCGTGCCTGAAAATAGGCAAGCTTATTTGCCTGGTGCACTTACCTGGTTATCAAAAGCTAATAAATAAATAAAATGATAGAAATATTAGATTACTATGTGCATGACAGTTTGATAGGCTAATGCATTATGGCTCAGATATTCAGAGCATTTGCTCGATGCCGCATGCGCAACCACAGTACTGCGCCTCACAGCCGTATTCAACCACAGCAAATGAGCAGCTCAAATCATGATGTGCAGATGCGCAACAGTAATGTTTGCAGTGCAAGTACAAGGGGACATACCCATGAATAAGCAGTGCGATGGCATATTCAGCCGAAAACCACGGCGCAAGTCAGGATCAATCCACAGAATGCACCAGACAGACTTAAGCATATAAAAAGAGGCTCAAACACACACACAGCAGATGCGCAACACTGACTGGCAGTGATGGATGCAGGGCCACTGTTGATGGAACCAGTTTTGAGGGGTGTGAGGAGGAGGGAGGAACAGCATTGTGGCCCTACACAGATGGTACCATGCCCTCTCACCTTCGAGGACTATGGTGATGTAGAGATTGTGGGCTGGTACTGGCTGAACAGAACAATTCTGAGGGAGCTCTGTGAGCTGAGCCATGATGAGCTGCAGGCACCCACCAGAAGGTGTCATGCCATGTCAGTGGAGAAAAAAAAGTGCCAGCAGTGATGTGCCTGCTCACCACGGAAACCTTCTAGAAACCAACAGGGGCAACCACGGGATCAGCCACTTGGCCACGTCCTGCCTCCTCACACAGTTCCTCAATGCCCTGCTGCCACATGCTTCAGAGTACATATTATTCCCAAGCACACAGGCAGAACATAGAGCAAACATGCAGGACTTCCACAGGGTGGCATGCATGCCAGGCATGATAGGAGCCATAGACTGCACCCACATGGCCATACACACACCACCTGGCCTGGAGGGGGCTGCCTACATGAATAGGAAGGGGTACCCCCTCAGTCAGCTGCCAGGTGGTGTGCAATGCCATGGGGCGCATCACCAATGTCTGCATCACACACCCCAGGAGTGCACATGATGCATTTATCTGGCACAGCTCCAACCTGTGCCAGAGATTCAAGTGTGGGGAGATCCCCACAGGGCACCTGTTAGGTGAGCAGGGCAACGGGAGAGATGCGGGTGTGGCCATGCCATGGGCAGGGGCCAGAGACACAGAAGGCGGGGGTGTGTTGGATGGCAGTGGGCAGCAGGGGTAAAGGGGGGTGAGCAACCAATTCAAAGTTACAACTGCATCTTCTACCCACACAGGTGACAGCACATACCCACTGAGGCCCTGGCTGCTCACCCCCTAAAGGCACCCAGTCACAGCTGCGGAGGAGAGGTACAACGAGGCACACACCACCACACATAATGTCATCGAGCATGTCTTCAGCATGCTCAAGATGAGATTCCATTGCCTAGACAGGTCAAGTGGTGCCCTACAGTACAGCCCATCGAAAACTTGTGGCCTATTCCTGGCCTGCTGCATGCTGCACAACATGGCCATTGACCATGGGATAGCTGTCCAGGTGGATGAGGGAAACAGCAGCGATGATGACAGTGATGATTGGCAGAAAGGGGGTGCACAGCCACCCATGGGGAGGAGGGACCACTGGCTAGCAGGACAGGCCAGGAGGCACTAGGCCACCATCACACAGGAGCACTTTGGAGACTGGAGATAGGTGGAATGACAAGCCTGCTGTGCATGCACAGACACCCACCCACCCACAGGGGCTCACAGGCACACAGGGATGTATGCACCAACTCAGACACACACAGCATACACAGGGAGCACACAGCCACACAGCCACCAGTGCACAGGAAAAGCCATCATGGAGCTGCCATCATCACACCCATGCCACAAGGCCCTGCAGCATGGCAAGCACACATGGAGGATGTGCCCCACACCACACATGCATATCACCACATGCACAGGGCAGCACCACACATGTGTGCACTTGACAGTGGCAGTGGTCAGCAGTAACCAGCAGCACACCCAGCAGGCCTACCGGATGGTGCCATGGCCACCACGGCTATGGGGACATACAGTGGCTGCGCAACAGCCACCGAAGGAGTGTCCAACACACTCATGGGGATGGAGGCCTGAGAACGTGACCAGGTCCTCACTGGGGTGTACAGCCCAGCAAACAGGGATGCACCGGTGGTGATGGGGATGGGCATGTCGGAGCTCGGCATCAGTTGTGCAGGGGTCGCCAGACGCCATGCCCATGGTGTTGATGCTCCACTGCAGGGTGTCCTAAGTGCACAGCCACACCCAGTGGACACCTCTGATGCAATCCAGCAGCAATGCTACTGCTATGTGGTCCAGCGATGGCCTCTGACAGCTGCCAGAGCTCACCAATGAGCTGGCCATGCCCACTGTCCTGCCGCTCGGCCAACTGATACATCTCAACCCACAGTGCATGGATCTCTGCCCCAAGTGATGCCTGATGGTCCATGGATGTCTGCAGCTACCTGGTGTGCTTCTCCAGCTGGTCAGTGCCCTGAACAGCCTGCAGTGGACACTGGTCTGCTGGGGGTGGCGTGGCATGCTGGTCAACATCCCACTCCTGTAGATGCTGCACAGGGGACCAGGCAGGGGGTGGTGCAGGTGTGGGCACACTGGAGTCAGCCCCTGTGGTGTGCTGCATGGTGGTCACTGCATCCTGCCACTGCTGCACAGCTGGCTGCAGGACCATACCTGTAGCAACAGCATCCACCACAGTGCACCCCCCCCACCAGGCACAGTGGCGGTGCCACATGCCCCTGATCATCCATAGTCAATGTGCAGCTGCGCAGTCACCATCACGCCGCCAGTGTCCACCAGTGCCTGTGTCTGTCCCTGTATCCTGGGTGGTACTGCCTGGCCAGCGCCATTCAGGATCAGTGTCATGCCGTCATCAGAGTTAAATGCACTGCCCAGCTGCATGCCCAAGCACAACACAGGCAGGCCCTCACCAAGCAGCAGCAGATCTGACAGTGTGTCATCAGTGTCCAGGAGCAGTAGGTCCAACAGCCCCACACTGTCCCAACATGGATGGTCTTTGTCATGGATGCCCATGGATGTTGATGGCAACACCTCCTATGGTCCGCCATTGGCACTGGCATCCCATGCCATACCGCAGAGGTGTGATGGTACTGGAAGACAGAAAGACATCATCAGTGGTGGTGATGGCACCATGCCAGCTGGCCCAGTGTCCCAGCCATGCTGCCTGTACAGCCCACCCATGCTGGCATATGGCGATGTACGGCTTGGTGACAGCATATGCTTGGATGGGCACAACAGTAACGGCACACATGATAGGACTGCCTTGTTGGCAAGCAGTGGTGCATGGTCCATGCACAGCACATGTCTAGCATGGGGGTCAATGCACACAGTGCCATAGGTGCTAGGGTGGCAGGCTGCAGCCATGACCCCAGTGCACTGCACAATGCTTCAGGCGCACGGGGCATGCAGCCTTCCAATGGCTGGTCAGCTGTGCCACACACCCTGGTGCATGCGCAAGGGCTACTAGTTGTTAGCTCCGCAGCTGTCCCTAGTCCTGATGAGCACACTCCCATGTCCTCTGTCCCCATGTGCATCATGCACAGCTGCATGCCACACCCATATGGGCTATGCAGCACAGCATCTGGTACACCTGCACGGGACAACCCACATCCTCCCTATGTGAGGCCCGCAGTGACTCACAGTGCTGTGAGAGGCTGCCACCATCTGGAATCCACCACCAGGGATGTCCTCAATGGCAGCACGGCTGGTGGTTACCACCACCAGCTCTTCCATCGCCATCAGTGCTGTGGTGGTGGTGGGGCCCATGCCCATCCTGTTGCAGGATGCCCTGATGTCTGCCACCTTTTCCTTTGTGCTCCGTCTGTACATCCCCACCTTCTTTTTGCACACCTGTGCACTTCTATAATGTCTGCCATGGGCATTGACATAGGTCGCCACCGCAGCCTACCTGGCCGACCTGTCCTGCAGGGTGCCCGTGGCACCACTCAGCAGGCCCTCCCTGTCGAGGTAGGCCTCAAAAAGTGCCTGCTGCTCCTCCTTAGTGAAATTGGATCTGTGCTTCTGTGCAGGCCCCTGCTCCTCCACTCCCTCAGCCTCAGACATGATGCTACCTGTGGACAGTGAAAGTAAGGTCCCTCAGCAACAAACATGTCCATACAAGAGCTGTGATGCACTGTCAGCATGGTCCTTCCATTCCCAGCATGTGCAACCCCTTACCACATTGGCTGCAATACCTCTCAGTGGCCTGTGCCGCATCGTGTCACTTTTATGGCGCATCGCATGCAAATAAGCATTTGCGCAACTATAATGTTTGTTTTTAATTTTGTTAACCTGGTAAGCCCACTGGGCCTAGAAGTCTCTTTTTCCAGGGTGAGCAGGGTTGGGGGAGAGGAGGGATATAGATGGTAAGCAACTGAAATTGAACCAGATTAGGCTGTTGGAGGTATTTTTAGTGAATGAGGGAAATTTGGCCAGGACGCCGGGGAAATTACCCTACTCTTGCCAGTAGGGAGACTGCTGGCTAGTGCATTGGTCACTTTGTGTTGAGCAAGTGGAGGAGATGGATGTACCTGAAGCAGCAGAGCAGGCTGCTATTCTAAGGTCTGATGCTATGGACTTTGAGTTTTTTTTTTGACACTCCAAGTGTGGACATGGATTTGGTGAATTTCACTTCTGCCTCTGGGATAAGGTCTGAGACCAGCGATCTACCATCGAATTGGGAGGTTATTATTTCAACTGAAAAACTTCAGGATGAGACTTTCAAAGATTCGGCTACTCAGCAGCAACAGCTTCCTGAAGAAGAAGCTCACTTTCAATTGAGGCAATGTGAACTGAAAGCTGCAATCGTGGCAGCGGATCAGCGCTCCTCGACTGAAATGAATGAACTGCAAACTGTGCAAAAAGCTGCCTCAGACACTGACGTGGCAGCTCTCCAGACAACTCCTCTGCAGAAGATTGCAGCTGTTATGGGTGAAGCGCAATTACCTGACCAGGACGCTTCTGCAGGCTCCTACTCCTTTTTAGCAGGTACAGGGCAAGCGCCCTTGTTTGTCTTTAAGGGAAATTTGTTCAGTGACTCTGCGGGAACCTTGTAAGGACTGGCGATTTCAGATACAGTGTTACCTGACCCAGGACGAAGTCTTAACGTTCATACATCAAAACGGCAAGAACTAGCAGCTGATGAGAGCCAGTGATCAGTAGATCGCGCTTTGCAGGCTGCCGGTTGGGAGAAATCTGACACAGGCTCTTGGGTTTCGGGTCCTTCTAACATTTCTGTTTCTCTCAGCAAAAAATCCACCTCTGCTAGACAGGACTGCCTTCCCTTAGATACTAATAGACCTATAGAATGGGGATCTGATATGGACATTGCCTTTTCTTTACATGTGCCAGAAGGCTTAGAACTTATGCAGAATCCTGTGCTATCTATTTTGCAGAGTGGTGAAACTAGACTTTGTGGGCCTGATTCCTCTCTTATTTCAGAACTTCTACCTTCTGAGGGACACACTGAAAATATTTCACAAGGACAGTCTAAATCTATTAAATACTTTGCTTCCTTATTTAGAGCTCCAGTTTTCCCTGCTAAATGCCATAATGCAATTAGGTTGATTTACAAAGGGGGTTTAGAAGTTTTACCTGACCCTAAACATGTTGCCAGGAACCTGCTTATGGGTTCCATGTACTTTACCCCTGCTGAAATTTATGCTTTAATACATGTTTCAGGAGAACCTGTCTTTGACGTTAGCTTTAAACAAGGTAGTGGTCTGCAGAAGTTCTGGTCTCAATACCAACTTTTAAAATCCTCTGTTTTATGGGTCCCTTTTGAGATAGTTCCCCTAAGTAAACCTGCACATCGTATGATCACAGTGTTATTTAGAAACAAGGGGGTGAGTGTCACAGATCTAATATATTGGCTTAAACAAAGGTGTACAGTACAGGGTAATCCAGAACCCATTTTTGTTGATGATGATCATATCTGGAACGGAGGGTGGAAAATACAAGTTGTTCTGAACACTTCTGATACTGGGCTAATTCATTTACCCAATAGCTTTTTCCTGGGGAAAGATAGAGGGATTTTATTCTATGCAGGTCAGCCCAAGGCCTGGTATCATTGTGGAGCCACGGGTCACTTAAGCAGTATATGTGATCGACTAAAATGTACTACTTGTAATGAGTTAGGTCATAGTGCAGCAATACGTAGGAATGACCAGGTTTATAATTTATGTGAGGAAAAAGGTCCCACTTATCATTCTTGTCCCTCAGCTGCTCACAATAGGGGAGAGCAAGCTAATTGGGATGAGCAGAGAGTGTCTATAGCCCTAGCACAACACACCCAGGCTCAGCGTTTGGCCTCTAGGACCCTAGATAGGCCTCCTGAAACATCTGCAGCCGTCACTCCTGCTCCTGAATGTCCTGCTGCTACATAATTGTCTGCTATGCCTCCACCAGGAAATTTAGTTATAAACACTGTCTCTGTGGTTCCCCAGAAGGAGGCTAATGCATCTGCAGTGGCAGAAACTACTGTTGTTGAGGCTGTGTCAGCTCACCTACAGCATACTAAAGATGCCCCACAACAATCCCCACATATTCAGGTTAAACCCTCCAGACGTCAGCAAAACTGGGTACAACCAGCTGCTAAAATGCCTAAAACGTTGGAAATTCCTATTAAAAACAGATTTGCCTCTTTGCCTATAGAAGTAGAAATTTCTGGAAATGAATATGAAGGGTCTTCTATTATTTCCTCAGTACTGGATCAGGGTTCTGAATTGGAAGAACCCTCCACAGACACAGTGCCCCCTCCCTCTGGAAAAAGAACAGGGAAAACTAAGCATATTAGGACCACAAGAGCCTCTTCTAAAAAGCCTCCATGAATAGAATCATGCTTAAGGTTTTATCACTTACCCCTTTATAAAAGTAATGCCTTTTTTATATGTTTATTCTATTAATGTTAACAGCAATAAGAGTTTATGGAAAAAGCAAGCTGTATTTTTCCATTTAAGATCTTTTTCAACTGGTATTTTTTTCCTACAAGATACTAGGTTACACACCATATCTGAATTAAAACAGGCCATCAAGCTTTGGCATTCAGGTCCTTCTTTCTGGTCATTGGGAGATGAAACTTGCTCTGGGGTTGCCATCTTATTTAAAAATGTAGACGTTCATGTTATTAAACTAATTGATTTGATTCCAGGTCGGGCCTTAATACTGGATGTCCAGCTATATAACGTACTGTTCCGGTTCATCAGTATTTACGTTGGTCAAACAAAGGTGGTAAGGACTGAGCTGTTCCAGGCTATCCAGCCCTATCTATACTCTGCACATCATATCATTCTGGGGGGTGACTTCAACTGTGCGTTGAAAGTAAGGGAAAGGGGTAGGAATACTGTTACTAATAAAGTGTTTTGTGACATAACCCTTCTTCCCACTATGATACATAATGCAAATTTGAGGGATGCTTACTTTAAGACAGTTGGGAAAGCTGACCCCACCTTTTATAGAAGCACCTCAGCCACAAGAATTGACTATTTTTTTGTTTCTTCCCTTTTACAAATTTCTAAAGCAAAAACCGTAATAGCAGAATTCTCAGACCATAAAATATTATATTTAATGTTGGATGGATCACATACACCTCCTAATGGGCCAGGTTATTGGAAATTAAATGCTTTACTTTTGGCTAAGGAAAATATTCATCAAAATCTGGTGTATTTTATTCAAGCTAGGAAATCTGTATTTGATATGTACACAGACCCTAGCATTTGGTGGGAGGATACCGTCCGGGATTTGACAGTTTTTTTAAAATCATATGGAAAGGTAGTCCGGGATAAGGAATACGGGACTTATCTTCCCCACAGGTCACAACTTCAAAAACTGTTATCTTTAGCATCTACGGTGAAACATGATTTTACGGTGCAAATTCAAAATATTAAACAGCAAATGGTAGAATACCATTTACTACAAGAACACCATTTGCAATATCAGCAGTCATATTGTACTCAGGGTAAAAAAGGGTTACATTTGCCCTTATGAAAGACATGCAGCTAGGAATTTCAACAGAACAATGGATAGTTTATTTGATAAGGATGGAAGGTTATGTACTGATCCTGGACAAATTCTTAATATCATAACACAATATACAACTCAATCCTTTACCCCCCCCCCCCAAGTTCACACTGAAACATTGGAGACATATCTTGACTCAGTTTCTACAGTTAAGCCCACTGAACAATTATTAACACCTTTATTTGCTGATATTATGCCACAAGAGGTAGAAAGAGCAATTATGGCATTAGGGAATAATAAAGCACCAGGTGGAGATGGACTAACTGGAGAATTGTATAAGTTTATAGGACCATATATTTTGACAGAAGTAGCTGAGGCCTTTACAGCGATCCTTTCATCTGGATCCCCTTCTCTGCATATGACAGGGGGTATTCTGATACATATTTTTACACAAAAAGGAGATAGGCAATATATAGATCACTGGAGGCCCATTTCTCTACTAAATACAGACTTTACAATGTTAGCTAAAATTCTAAACAACCGCTTGTTATTGGTAACAACACATATTCTATCCCCAGCACAGGCATGTGCCATACCAGGTAGAAATATCACGGAACATCTAATTTTGTTAAGGGAAATTTTTGAGCATAGTTTCAGGCATACAGCAGATGGCTTTGTGCTGTCACTAGATCAAAGACAAGCCTTTGACTCAGTTAGCCACACCTTTCTATGGGAAGTTTAAAAAAATATGGTCTGCCACCACAATTTATTAGTTGGGTTCAATGCTTATATAAAACAGCTACAGTCACTCCTTTGGTTAGAGGTTGGAAAGGACCTATGCTGACAGTAACGAGAGGGGTGCGCAAGGGGTGTCCACTTAGCCCATTGTTATATGCTTTTTGCATTGATCCTTTACTACAGTTCCTCAACAGTTCAGTACTTTTAAGGCCTATTATAGTTGCTTCAGTCCCCCTACGTTATAAAGCTTTAGCTTATGCAGATGACCTCTGCATTTTAGTGGCTGACAAGGTTTCTATTCAGGAAGCTTTAGGTATATGTACATCTTGTAATTCAAACTCTGGTACCAGTTTGAATTTAGACAAATGTATAGGCACACAGCTTGGCTCAGTTGTTCCTCCTGTCCTGGAAGTGGCTGGTATTAATTTCTCAGCTATTCAATTGAAAATTCTGGGATTATTTATGGCCAGGGGGATATGTGCCTTTTAAATTGGGAACCTTGCTTGCTTCGTGGTAAAGCTCTAGAGGCTAAATGGAATAAGTGGAAATTAAGTAAGTGGAAAAGGGTACATCTAACTAAAACATTCCTTATCCCAGTGTTTCTTTATATAAGTTATGTATTTCCTCACCTTGTCAACCAGTAATGGTAATTTATAGTCTCTTTTTCCAAGCTGTATGGGGCAATAGGTTAAATCCATTAAAAAGGAATATTGCGTACCTACCAATAACACAGGGAGGGTTGGGGATGGTAAATCTGATTTTATTTTTTTATAGTATTTTTATATATGCAAACTTTAGACCTTTATAAATTTTTTTGATAAAACTTGGGTGCCTGTGTTTGAACATAATTATGGTCTATGGTTTAGACAATGGGATAGAGAAGAATTGGGTGTTTTGCATAGATCTTTAAATATTTAAATATTTCAAATGTTGGAAAATGACCAGCCATCTTGTGATCTCAAAACAAAAGAAAGTGTTATATAACTGGGTGATGCTGACTCAATTTAAGGAACTGGACACTTTTTTCAAGATGTCCCCTTCTATACAACTAGGCAGTATTAGTTCTGCTAAAAACTCCCAGGATTCCAGATAAATTTAAAGATTTTCATTGGCTGAGCTGTCATAATAGGATTAACGTTAAAGCTAATCAAAAACACAAACAACTGATTGAGCGTTTATGTGTTATACCCAGATGTATTCAACAACTGGAAATAACAGAACACCTTTTTTTGACTTGTGTCCTTTTGGCCTGTATTGGCAACTGTCTGGAATGCTCCATGGTTTCAGTTCATTACGATGGATGCTCTAATGTGGGGTAAATATATATGGGTGTAACATTATTGGCATACTGAAACTTTACACAAGATATTGTTAGTAGTTAAATGGTATATTTGGAATAGTAGATGTTTATTCTCATTACAGCAGAAACTTTTATCTCATGAAGAGCTCCTTGGTAAAATTATAAGAGAATTAAAAATTCAATATAATGAGGACTCTAGGCTCTTACATTCCAGAACTTTGTGTGCAGTTTGGAAAAATATGCAATGGATAACAGATTCTGATGTACCTGTAACTTAAAAATGGTGGGTGTTAGGTGTCATGATTCATATTAACATTGTAGTCAGGGGTTCAGTTAATTTATTTTTAGTGGAAGTCAAATACTTCCATGAGTCAAAATCTGGAAGTCATTCCAATTTTTGGGAAGTTAAAATACTTCCCAAATACCACAATGAAAGCCAATATTCTAGGAATGATCAGTTTATGGATGTTAATACAAATATTAGAGGTTGAATACAACTTCTTTTAGAAAACAAACAATAATTTCTCATCTTGTCTTCAGTTTTGGAAGTCATCCAATTTAGTTTTTTTACATTTGGAAGTCAATGACTTCCTCCTCCTTAATTTTGGAAGTTTTTGCTTTATTTTTGGGAGTCAAATACTCCCAAAATGGAATTAACTGAAGCCCTGATTGTAGTAGGGTTTGGATGAAAATGCTTTCATAATAATGTATTATATGTTTTCTAGGAATGCTTCTACCTTTGTTGTTCCAGTCATATTATGTGATTGAGTGATGATTATTTCCCCTTTTTGTTTATAAGTACTTATCTTTTGCTGTAATGCTGTCCTTCTTGTGCTCCTCTTGATTTTTGTATTGTGCTTTTGTGTGATTTATTTTCAATAAACTCCCCTATTCTTGTCAGTAGGGGGCCCTGAGGTTGCGTGGTGTGTCATTCTATGGCTCAAGATGGAAGAGAGAGGTTGGTGGATGACTCGCTAGGAGATGTGGAAGGAATGGAATTACAAGCAGGGGAAACAAGAAATGCAGCAGCGGCATCTGGGAAGCACCTGTGGGGTGGCCAGCATATCACCCATGATAGCATTTCTGTTCCTGAGTCAGGAGCTGTTCTTAGTCTAACTAGGAAGAAACAGCCTCTTGAAGAAGAATTGCATAAAATTAATATTCAGCTGGATGATGCGGTCTCCCAACGAGATGAGGACTGAAAACGAAAGCGATCTGTAGCTTACCCAATTTCAGAAGGATCCTTGGGTCCTGTGAAAGTCCTGGCAACAATAGACAGTTCAGCTCCACTTCCTGGTCAGGATGATAGGCCCCCACATCATGACTGGAGTGAGGGAGATGACGTGGAGTGGTCACCAGAGAATACTCTATCCTCAGCAGGTTGGATGTCCCCATCCCAAGGA
Organism: Neoceratodus forsteri; assembly: GCA_016271365.2. Taxonomy (NCBI): domain Eukaryota; kingdom Metazoa; phylum Chordata; order Ceratodontiformes; family Ceratodontidae; genus Neoceratodus; species Neoceratodus forsteri. The sequence goes on along the minus strand of CM057451.1, from coordinate 314,823,382 downwards.
GTATGGCAGTCAGACCCTGCATTTCCATGAACTGTTGTGCCAGATTTGGTAGCTCCACCTGTTCAGAATAAGGGAATGGATTCCGGAGGGGTTTCTGCCTTTCCAGATAATGATTTTTCTTCAGGGGAAACAAAATTACTACTTGGGGAAGGGATGGAGCCTGGACCTCAACAAACTCAACAGGGGGTAGCCCCACCTGATGGTGCAGCGTCTTCTGGTGCGTTGGACCCCCGACCTATGCAAGTCATTTTCGTAAGACAGTGGATTTAGCAAAAAGATGAAATGCTGTACAGTTACGATATGTGGGGCATAGAGATACAGCCCTGGACCATTTTCATGTGGGCAAAGTTTTACTTAAATAATCTCTGGGTTTCTCCCCTTCAGAAGTATACCCCCTAATTCATGCGCCAGGAGAATGTACTTTTGATATAAGTTTCAGGACTCCGGCCTTGTTGGAATAATTTTGGTGCAGATTTTCTAACTTGAAAACAAACCCGCTTTGGATGGACTTTCTTGTGATACCCTTGACTAAACAACCTTTTCAAGTTATTACTATACTTTTTCGAAATGAGGGGGTGAATTTTACAGATATTGTTTATTGGCTGGAAAAAAAGGTGTACCATTCAGAGGAACCCAGCTCCTATACTAGATGAAGAGGGGTTCTGGACTGGGGGTTGGAAATTTAAAATTAAGTTGCAACAGTCTGATCAAGATATTATTCATTTGCCAAATTGCATTTTTATAGGTTGAGATAATGGCTTTTTGTTCTACCCTGGCCAGCCCAGGATGTGTTTTAAATGTGGATCTCACAGACACATTAGTACAGCTTGTGAAGTGCTTAAATGTACTCACTGTGGGGACCTAGGACATGTCAGCGCACCCTGTTTTCAGGAACCCGAGTGCAATCTTTGTGACGGTATTGGACATGTGTTCACCAACTGCCTTTGGGCGGCTAAAAACACTGAGAATGCTGACTTTGGGGTTCAAGATTATTATACTAAGGAAACAACTGCTCCCTCAGTATTTACTGGCCCTAGACCTCCCTCGGACAGGAGGACATCAAAGGTGCCTGATAAAGGACCCCCCCCCACAGTTCAGTTGACTACTACCTCTGTTCCTGAACCAGCCCAGATTGTCTCACAAGAGGTGATGGACCCTCCCCCCGATCAATCACCTATTTCCCAGGACTTTTCTGTGGTCCACAGTAAGAGAGGGTGATGCCCTAAGCCCAAGGCCTCTAAATGGTTGATAGAACCCTTGGAGGATAACAATCCTTATGAAGTTCTTCAGGATATCCCCACTGATATAGAAGCAGAGATTTCCACACCTATGGAGAGACAACACCAAGCAGGGAATCTTTCGGACTCAGGTGGGGGGTTGATTGCAATCCAGCTCCTAAAGTCAGTGGCAGGGTTACCTGAGCCTCAAGTAAAGTGAAGTGATAAGTTTTTTTTCCCCCTATGGCTTCTCCTAGGTATCGTTTTCAACTGGCATCTCTGAATGTGAACAGCATCCAGTCTGAGTTTAAAAGAATGGCTATTTACGGTCTTTTTTTAAAGTCATACTTGGATTGTCTGTTTCTGCAAGACGTTCGCCTACATTCTCCAACTCTTATAGAGGCAGCCTCGGTTGACTGGATATGGGGCGCCAGTTATAGGTCTAAAGGTATGGTGTCTTGTTCTGGGTGGGGATTTGTTTTTTTCACAGGTCAAAGTACACAGACACTTAGAGACTGTGGAAGGTCGGGCTTTGTTGTTGGATATTTTATGGAAGGGTTTACCTTTGCGTTTAGTGAATGTATATGCTCCTCAATTGAAATATGACAGGGTAAGGCTTTTCCGTACCATACAGCCCTTTTTATTTACTACCATGCCGGTGTTTTTTGGGTGGGAATTTTAATTGCTCTCTCCTCCAGCCAGGATGTGGCATTTCAGGGAAAAATCAATATTGTGATGTTTTTTGCTTACAGAATGTTATTTCTGATGTAGGTTTATCTGATGTTTTTGGTTCGTTATTTCCAATGGCCCTACATACTTATGCTTGTGGTCCCCGTACTTCCAGAATTGATTATTTTTTTATATCTGCTTTTCTTTGTGTTCAGGAAGCTGTAGTAGTTGATGTAGCAACCTCTAACCATCGAATGTTAGTCCTCTTGGTAGGAAGCCTCCCTGAACAAAGACGTGGCCCAGGAGTATGGAAGTTGAATATTTTCTTGTTAGATTTGCTTCTTATTCAGGAAGGCTTTCAAAATGTTCTGGTAGCAAGGAAATCAGTTTTTTTCCTATATGAGGATACAAATGAATGGTGGGAAGACTTGAAAAAGGAGTTTCGCTCCTATTTTCAGTCTGTGGGGAGACTTAATGGAACCTTTAAACATAACACACTATGGTGTTTAAGATCTAAACTGCATCTTTTAACTACTCGGCATTATAATGGGGAAGTGTGTGGTAAAATGGCCATTAAGGCTCTAAAGTATAGGATAACTGTCCTACAGCTGGAGATGGTGAAGGGGGTAGTTAAGCGACAGCGTTATCCGTTATTTGGCAAAAAACATGACACTATCCCTTTTGATACCCTTGCCCAGGTTTGGGAGCAGCGAACTATGGTGTCCCTCCAGTTGGTTGATGGTAATACTGTGAATGATAATTCTGCCATGCTGGCAGAAATCTGCTGGTATTTTACTAATGTTTTCACAAGTGAAAATTTGCCACATGGTGTTATGAGACAGTGGTTGAAGGAGTGCTCTCTTCCTAGTATTGCTGAGGAGCTAGAAAATATTTTGATTGACCCTATTTCAGTACTAGAACTGAGACAGGTTATTTGGTCCCTTTCTATGGGTACCTCTCCTAGCACTGAAGGACTACCTCATGCCATCTATAAAGCAATTTGGGAAACTTTAGGGGAAGAACTGGCGGCTGTCTTGAATAGAGCAATAAGCTCGGGTACTTTACCAGCTAGTATGTATGAGGGGGTATTATTGCTTTTATTTAAGGATGGTAATAGAGAGAACCTGAGAAACTGGTGACCTATAACTCTCCTCAACACTGATAGTAAAATATTAATGGAGGTGGTGGGCAATAGATTGGTGGGTGCACTGGATTCAATCATTCACCCCACACAGTTTAGTGGGGTACCCCCGAGGAAGATACAAGAGGCCCTGATTCTTATACGGAGAGCTTGCATAAAGGTAGTACCCAAGAGTTGCTGGGGCATCTGGTGAGTCTGATCAATCATAGGCTTTCGATAGGGTAGAATATGCCTATATGTGAGCAGTTCTTCAGAGTTATGGGTTTCCTGATCAGTTCATTTTTTGGTTAAAAACCTGCTATAAAAGCATTTGTTTACTGCCTATTATGAATGGGTGGACAGGGGTTAAGATTCCGGTTGGCAGAGGGGTGCGACAGGGCTGTCCTCTTAGTCCTCTTTTGTACTTATTGTCCTTAGACTCCCTACTCCATAGAATGTATAAGATGGATGATATTAGGGGCCTTTCTGTGAGTAGTTCGGACACACAGATAAAAAAGATTGCTTATGCTGATGACCTTTGTCTGGTATTGGCCGACAAAGCCTCAGCTCTGTTGGCTCAGGAGGAAGTACAACTCTTTTTAGAGGTTACTGGCTGTGTAGTGAATCACGGTAGATGCTGTATATTACCATTGGGGTGTGAGGGTGCAGTATGGTCCTCTATCTGGCAGTTTCTGGTAGTGACTGGTTATACCAAAATCCTGGGCATATTTTTTCATGGTTCTGATCCACAGTTTTATAATTGGGACTTAAAGCTTCAATCTGCACAGGTGCTGGTAATGAAGTGGAACACCTGGCATATGCCAAAACATAAAAGGATTTACATTATTAAATCACATTAGTTACCAGTGTTTTTATTTTTGTCTGCAGTTCTCCCCACCCCTGAAAGCCCTGGAAATCACTGTTTATAGTGTCTTTTTCCAATGCCTATGGGGGAGTAGATTGAACCCTATTAAGAGGGGTATTATCCATCTACCCATAGCTCAGGAAGGGTTAGGAATGATCAGCCCTGTGGCCTTTTTTATGTTACCTTTCTTTTTCATAATATTGTCCCTATCATGTATAATAAATTAGGGTTGTGGAGCCCATGGGTACTGGATGAGTTTGGGCCTTTATTGATGGTGTGGGCCTCTTCGGATTTTCTCCCCAAACAAGTTAGAAGTTCCTTGCTGGCAAATTATTGGGAAGATGTGGTGAGTAAGATTAAAATTTGGAAACTGTCCCATAGACATCTTAATACATGATCGCAAAAGGCAGTGTATGACTGACTGATGACAACATGGTTTTACGAGGACACCGTGGTTTACAGAGTTTCCTCCTGTGAGAAGGGAGACTCTGACACGTTTTCTTCATAGCCCTCGAATCCCAGCCTATATTTGGATTTTCTCTGGCTCTGCACACAGCAAAAATTGGGAGTAAAAGGGAATATGAAGCACAAGGGTATGGTAGATCGTACCTGTCCAAGAGTCTCCATTTGTCCCAAGGTAGTTGAAACCATGCAACATTTGTTTGTGGAATGTTCTTATGCTGTAGAATTTTGGACTCTTTATCATATGCCTCGGCCTTCTGGTCCTTTCGGGTTAATAGACAAGGAAATTTGGGTTAGGGGTATTCTCCCGGTGTCATGGGCTACATTTGAATCTGGGACGATACTGTTGTTCATCGGGTATGTAAAATTTCAGTTATGGCAATCCCGTTGTGCGCTGACCCTAAGGCAGAAGGTACTGTCCAGTGCCCAAGTTTTTAATACAGTTCAGATAGAGATCTCTCGATGGTGCTCTTTTGAGCAAAATACAGCCTCACCTGACCTTTACAATTTATGGTGGAGACATATTTCCTGGTTAGACACAGGCTGATAGTTATGGAATATGGGTTTATGTCTCCTTTTGTTTTTTTTTTCCCTCCCAGCTTTCTGCTCCAGTGAGTTGTTATACACTTCATGTCGATTTTCTGGGGGATCTCAGATTATTGTATTAAAGTCTAGACTTATGAATGTTATTATTTGGGTTTTGATTGTTATACTGACTCATATTTTCTGGCTTTCTTGTATTATATTATGATTAGAAAGCCTGTTTTAGATTAGGTATGAGTGTACTACTTGTTTGTTATGACTTACACTTTTCTTCTGTGTGAGGAAATACTATTTATAAGTAATTTTTTTGAGGGTTTGTTTTTCTAAATAAAATATCCCCCTACTTGTTAGTAGGAATGGGATGGGTGTTAAAAACCAAAATGGATGATGTATGATTGATGTACATACATGCTGTTCTACTTATTACTGTTTCTTTTTGTTGTTTCTTCTCCTTTTTTTCTGTGATTTTTGTATGAAGGAATACTATTTTGTGTGATTTTTCTTTTTTTGATTTACAGTTTCTTGAGTTAAAACTTTCCCCTGCTCTTATAGTGTGGTGGAGGAGGGATGGGTTACTAACATACTATTTGCCAGCAGATTAGGCCTTACGGTCTATCGAGTCTGCTCGAACCTTAGATCCTTAGTTGGGTGCCGAGACCCTCCCATACCTTGTGCTCCAGAAACCCCTATCATCCATCCCAACCCCCCTGGGACAGGCCATCATCTGATACATCCACTTTCTGTGTCTGTCCCACCTCTCTGAAGCCCTCCACTGTGGATCTCTGAACCAGCTCACCAGGCAGTGCATTCCAAGGGTTCACCACCCTCTCAGTGAAAAACCTCCTCCTCTTTTCCCCTCCCCTTCCACCTTCCAACTTCAAACCATGCCCTCTGGTGATACCTCCCTGCTTTAGTCTAAAGATCCCTCCATGTTTACCTCTATTTATTCCCTTAAGGTGCCAGAAGACCTCAATCATGTCCCCCCTGTCTTTCCTCTCCTCCAGTGAAAACAGGCAGAGCTCCTCAAGTCTGTCCTCATCGTCAAATCCCTAGCCCTCGTATCATCTTTGTTGCCCTCCTCTGTACCCTCTCCAGGAGCTGTATGTCCCTCTTCAAGTGTGGTCTCCAGTACTGTACACAGTACTCAAGGTGTGGTCTAACCAGTCCATTGTACAGCGCAGAATCACTTCCTTGCTCCTAGAGGTGATCCCCCACGATGCATCCCAACATCCTGTTTGCCTTGCTAGCAGCTCTCCTGCACTGCTCAGAGTTATTCATACATGCATCCACCATGACCCTAGGTCTTTTTCCTCTATTGAGGCCTCCAGCCTCCCTCCCAGGCGACCTGTGTTTAGGGTTTCTCGACCAAGATGCAACACCTTGCACTTGGTGATATTGAAATTTAATTTCCAAGTGTGAGCCCAGCTTTCCAGGGTGTCCAGGTCCTTGCAGGGCCAACCTCCCTCTTCTCCCTCAACTACTGCTCCCATCTTGGAGTCATCCACAAAGAGACTCATTTCACCCTATACCCTCCCTGTGTCCATATGTAGCCATTAAACAGGATCAGACCCAGGACCGAGCCTGCTGGTACCCCTACCACCACCTCTCTGGGGTTGCGAGCTCCCCACAGACCACTACTCTGAGTGCGTCCAGCTAGCCAGTTTTCAATCCATCTGACCATCAAAGGGCCTACTCCTAACCCCATCAGTTTCTCCACCAGACCATTGTGGGGGACAGAGTCAAATGCCTTGCTGAAGTCCAAGAATAATACATCCACAGGCTTACCCCTGTCCAGTTCTGATGTTACCCATTCATAGAACTCCACAAGGTTGGTTTGACATGATCTACCTGGCACAAACCCATGTTGCCAACTATCCAGACCTCCCACCTCCTCCAAGTACACCCCAAATCGTTCCTTTAGTATACTTTCCATTAAATTTCCCACCACCGAGGTCAAACTGATGGGTCTATAGTTACCTAGTACTTCCCTTGACCCCCCTTTATGGATTGGTACCACATGTGCCTCTCGCAAATCCCTAGGTACCCTCCCTGTCTCAAGTGACCTGCTGAAAAGCTCCGCTAGGGGTGCAGCAGGGTTATAAAACTTTTCATTTGTTAGGTTTTTTGTATGCACCGAATACTTATTTTTGGTTTTGTTTTCCTTTTTATTGTACATTTTGTACAATGTAATACTGACTTGTATATGTTTTGGTTTTGATTTTGTTTCTGATTTCAATAAAGATTCCCCTACTCTTTTTGATATGTGCCATGGGATCTTTAACATCGACCTGAACTACCACCAATCCAGGCAGATGAGACCTCGGTTTAAGGTCTCATCCAAAAGACGACACCTCAGAAGTGCAGCACCCCTCTCATGCTGCACTACAGTGTCAGTATTGGGATATTAACCGACAGCCCTCTGATCTCCCAGCCTCAGAGGCGAGTGTGCTACCACCACTGACACTGATAATGCAATGCAAATGAGTTCCGCTGCACCATGAAAAGCCTCATAAGGTGATTTGCATGTGATGAATGAATATTGAGAATTTGCTTAGTGTGCAACCTTGTTGCACTGGAGCAACCATGTGGTGCATTACCCATGCATAGAAACATAGAATTTAACGGCAGATAAGGACCGCTTGGCCCACCCAGTCTGCCCATTTCCCTACCTGATGGATAAGCTGCAGATCCTAGTTAACCAGCAGCCTACTTCTTCCTACCCCCACCCCCTAGAATTGCCTTATGACTGTCCCATGCATGCTTGAATTCCACCACTGTTTTTGACTCCCCAACCTCCTCTGGAAGGCTGTTCCATGCTCCACAACCCTCTCTGTGAAAAAATACTTCCTGAAATTACCTCTGAGCTGCCCCCCTTCTATCTTCAAATTGTGCCCCCTTGTTGCATGCGCAGTGCGTGTTTGTGCGCTGCACATGTGTGCCATCGGCAGCACGTGTCCAGTTGCCTATCACGTGACCATGTGCACTGTATGATAGGCCATCATTGCGCATGTGCCACAGGGCGCATATGCACCAGATGCACCATGCCACCTACAGCACATGGTGGGTGCATGCATGCAGTTGGGCAGGGCCACACCATGTGCCATCAGGGTCACAGCCATAATCCCGTGCACCCACCAGGCCATGTCGTGGTGCTCATGCATGGTGCTGTACAATACAGCACCACTGTGCACATCAATTGCACATTCATGTGCTGTGTGATCATGTACATAGCTCAGCTATTGCGCAACATACTTGGGTATCACCACATGCATGCTGTGCAGGCTGCAACACTCTCTGTACTTGTACCTGTGTACCAGGCCACATGGTGGGCTCCATGGGATGTTCACAGCGTGCTCACAACTGGCCAGAGGTTGAAATGTGTAACCTTGTAGTGCTAGTGGAGCCATATGCTCACCAGCTGTATGGTAATGTGGTACTGCAGGTGCCTAGGACCCAGGTGGGGGCCAGGGTGGCATCAGACTTTGAATGCCACACAGGTGTGCTATACACAACCGAGCTATGTAGGCACCACTAAAGGGACCTGCGTAGGGATCCTGGCTGCCTACGCAGGCTCAAGGTATGGGTGCAGTGGGGCACTGTCTCACAGCCAGGTGGGTATCCACGTGTTTCATGCATGCCCATTGTGTATATGTATTGCATTGCTGGGAGCACTACATGTGCAGCGTGGGGACACAGTGCTGGTGGATGTTGTGTGTCCTGCTGGACCACCACAAGCACCTCTGCGGTGTGTGTTGCTGTCATACAGGCACCAGAGCCCACAGGCAGTCAGTATACCATCCTGCACTGTGCCAGGTGTGTGCCTGGGAAGGGGGTGCCTGACATTCCACTCATGTCTATGTCTCTCTCTCATTTCCATCCACAGGTACAGAGGACCGCAGGTGGACCAGGCTAGCAGCGGCTGTGCAGTGGTGTGAGGGTGCTGCAGCCAGCACACTGGCACAGGACTGGACAGGTAGGCATGTGCCCAATTCTGTACTGTGCATCTGTGGGGCTCAGTGGGTCACAGGGGTCTGGCCATGGGTAACACTGCCATGCATGGACAGTGGCCATTGCATTGCTGCACTGCATATGCATGCACAGTGCCTGTGTCTACTGCATAGTGGCACCCCTGTGCCACCCCGGGGGGATGGGCACACAGACACCATTGTGTATGCGGCCACGGGGCATCAGTGGGATGCATCATGTGGCATGCACATGCACGGCTGCACCCACTGTGCTGCCATGTGTGTCTGTCACCTGTGGTGGCATGGACATCATGCTGTGGTGTGCAGTGTGGCTGGCTGGTGCTCCCCTCCATGCATAGACCCTTGGGGGGCTGTTCACTGGTGTGTGCATCTGCTGTCCAGTGGGCTGGGGCTCCTTCTGGCATGTCACTTATCACCTGTTCTGTCCCCTCTCCTAGGTCAGGCCAGTGTCTGGGCCAAATGGAGGAGGATGCCATGTGTGGTGGGGGTCTTCTCTGTCATGCTTGGGTTGCAAAGAAGGTTGAATTCTCTGGTGGCCATGGTGCTGCGAGAGGTGTGGCACTACCTGGCTGAGACAGAGGCCCTGAGGAGGGATGTGCAACAGCTGCAGGCATTCTTGCAGGTTCATCACTGATCTGCCCTGGGAATATCAGGGCTGCAGACTGGTCGTCACCTGCCCACCCCCTGTTACTTTGTCCATCCAACATCCCCTCTGTCACTACCCATGGTCCCTGTCCCCTGCATCCCATATTACCTCTCCCTGCATTCCTCTTGTTGCTGTTCCTAATTGCCTTGTTGGCACTGTTTTGAACTTTTACCTGTGAGTAAATCTCTATTTTTTCTACAACATCTGTGTCTGTGTTTCCTTTGTGGGTGGTATGTTGAGCCATGCTGCAGGTGTCTGATGGCATGCATGGATGTGCCCCATTGCTGTGTCCTCTGGGCACTGCTCTTGTGTGTGCTGAGTCTGTGTGCCATGTCCCTGTCACATGCGTGCTCCTGTGTGGTGGGTGTCGCACTACCCTGTGCACTATCCTGCCCCTTGTGCCATTGTCTGCCTGTGCTGCCCTTCTGTCTGCATGGCTTGCTGCTACCCACAGGTGTTGCTTGCAGTGCTGCACCCTTGTGCAGGCTGGGTTGTGACCCATGTGCCTCCCTCTCCCCATTCCCCTGTCCTCTGTGCTTGTGTGGTGTCCCAACATCATGGCCACTATCCACTGCTTTGCTGCCTGTTGGGTACATGTTGCAGGGGCTCTGGCGCTGGCATGCCCTCAGGGTGGGTTGGTGGCCCTTGTGCTCTGTGCTGCTGTTGGTGGACTGGAGTCCTGTTTGTGCCATCCCCTGGTGCCCTGTGGTGTGTCCAGGACTGTGTACCCTTGTTGTTTGTGTCTGGCTATGCTGGTGGGGCATTGTGCTTCTGAACAGCCCTGCCATTTTTTCTCTGCTGCCTGTTGCCCTTGCTCAGCCTGCTGGGTTCTGCATCCTTGTTTGCTCCTGTGCATTCCTGGTTGCACCGGCAATTGTATGGTTGCGCATTGGTGGAACATTGATATATTCAGTCTGCTTTGCGCCTGCGCATGTCGGTGGTGCATCATCTGAATATGGCATCCGTTGGCCCATGGCGCATCAGCATTGTGCTGCACAGTCCATTGCATACCCCTTGGGTGCACTTCTGAATATCTGGGCCTATATGTACAAGTAGACCAGTAGCTAGGAATTACACATGTATATACAGTACTATGACTATTCATGTACTTTGTAGTAGGCCAGTGTTTTCTGTATTCCAGAATATAACTCTGTAACTGCCAGGCACATCAGATGATTATTTTTGTTTATTACTTTTAAAAATATGAGAAAGATAATTTGCTTATTGTTTAAGTTTCCTTATACGAACTGTAAACTAAAAGATTAGACACTCCTCTTGTAGGCAATGACACCCACTATCGAACCTATGTACAATAAAACAACTTTTATAGAAATTTAGATAAACATTTGTGGTGAGATATTCAGAAGGGTTTCGCATGGTGCAACTAACCCACAGATACACTCCGGCATGATATTCAAAAGGGGAAAGTGCCTGGCACAAATCCCAATGTGCCGGAGTGCATCAGTAATGTATGCTACGCAAGTGGGGGGGCATGCCCATGCATGCTCCGCACATCCCGATATTCAGCCCAGGATGTGCTGTGCCCATGCCCATACAGGTACAACCCCTGCTTGTGCTGCATACAGTTGAGCAAGAAAAAAAGGAGAAATAGCTGGCCACCCACAGGTGAGTTGCCTTATGACAGGATGCAACGCGGCAGCTGCCAGCTGTGGGTGGCCACCCTAGCTCCGGCGGCACCGTCCATCGTGGTAGCATCCCCCCCCTGCCCAACCTCAGGCATTAGTATTAAAATAACACTCCTATATCCCTGGTGGTCCAGTGGACCGCTTCCAACCCGATTGCGGGCATAAGTATTACAATAAAATGTCCTATATCCCTGGTGGTCCAGTGGACCGCTTCCAGCCCAATTGCGGGCATAAGTATTACAATAAAAGGACCTATATCCCTGGTGGTCCAGTGGACTGTGTCCAGCCGATCGCGGGTGTAAGTTTTAAAATAATAAATACCATTCCATCCCTGGTAGTCCAGCGGTACCCCCTCCCACCGCCCACTGGGGCCCCACCACCCCGCTCCTCCCCATCAGCGGCAGGCTGCAGCTTCCCACCCTCAAGCCACCAGCCAACTGACTGCATACAGTAGGGCTGTATGCCCATTGAATCCACAGCGTGGGCCAGTAGGTGTCTGAACTATACCATACTACACAATTGAACATGTGAATGGATCCATTCACATATCGGACTGTCTAGTACAATACCGTCTCTGCATGCCCATTAGGCCGCTGTGAGACATCAATGGGCTATATACTACTGTATGCAGTCAGTTGGTGGGCAGTGGGGTGGCTTGAGGGTGGGAGCTGCTGCCCGCTGCTGATGGGGGGGTGGTAGTGCTCAGTGGGCAGGTGGGGAGGGGGTACTGCTGGACCACCAGGGATGGAATGATATTTAATATTTTAAAACTTACGGCCATGATCAGGCTGGATGTGGTACACTGGACCACCAGGGATATAAGACATTTTATTGTAATACTTATGCCCGTGATCAGGCTGGCAGCGGTCCACTGGACCACCAGGGATATAGGACTGTATTGTTTTACTACATATGCCCATGATCGGACAATGGGGCACTTTGCCGCTTCTGCAGGGGGCGTCATTCCCAAATGGCTGCAGCCTGGCAGGGTGCCAGGTGCAAGACACCAGGGATCGGCGCACCTGCATACAAATGGGGCCATAATGACAAGCAAATGGCCCCATTTGCACCTTGCATGCATTATGGCCCCATTTGCATGTGCACTTTTGAATACCGTGGTTGATGTGCCTTGCACAATGGCACTTGCACTAGCACATCCCCCTGCCCCTCTCTGGCCACTTGTGCTGGTGCAGTGCCACTGCGCCATGCACAATGTGGGTGGCCACAGAGTGATATTCAACATTGCTGAGCCATGGTGAAGCACCAGTGAATATCACCCTGTCAGCGCCCTGGCACATCCCAGTTGCACTGCACCCAGGCTTGCGCCACAGCCTGGCACAGTCTGAATATCCCACCCTTGGCATATAAACATTTTGCTATTAGCCACCTTTAACAATGTACCATAGCCCAATAATTAATGGATCCTTTTTGATCACTTACCTTAGTAAAGTTGGCAAATGTTTTATTGTATATGAGTGTTGTGTTAATATTACCATGTTATATTATAGTGGAGTGATAGTGCCACTATAGTTAAGGTTGAGCAGAGGTTTCTACGTTATACCTAAGACTTTGCACTTTAAAACAACAGTGCACTGAACTTGGGAAAAAATTTGGCCCTACCTTTTTTCCACTCTAAAAGATTCCAAGCATCTTCCAGTTTTATTTAATTGTACAATTTTCTAATTCCACCAAATTTTCAGTATTTTAGAAATGTTTTAATTGAGCCTTTTTCTCAAGAAAAATAGATGCCACCACATTTTGCATAGAAATTGCTCTGTAGATATGGCAAAGGTTAGGATCGAAAAATTAAAAAAGACTCATGGTGCACAACATACAAGGTACCTAGATAAGTACATTTGACAGGTATGCTAATATTTTTGTTAATTGTAGCTGAAACTAGCTTTTTTGGACAAACAATTTTCATTTTACTGCTGGTTTAATATCTTTGCAACCATTCAACAGATTTGCAAAACTATTTCCATTTGTGGTCTTGGGGGGAAAGATCTCTTGATATAACAACTTTCATTCTGGTTGGATGTGTGAATTTTGAGATGTGGATAGCAAAGAAAGTTAATGCAAATCATTGTTTTTTGCTTTTTCTGTCCCCAGAAAAGTTTGGAATTTTGGTTTGAAACTTTCAGGGTAGAAAGTGATTGTCCCACAAATGTCCATTTCACCGTTTTGGAGAAAAATATTAATCCTTTTCAAAGTTTACATTTTGAAATTTCAGTTCTGTACATGTTCAGTACAGTCTCTTGGATAGCTGCTTGGAACAAAAAAAAAATTTGGTCAATACAAAAAAGAATCCTTTTTTGTAGGGGGTAATCCTTTTTTTGTGAGAAAAGAATCTTTTCTTTTGTCTGGCTGCCATCGGGTTTCCATTTTTTTTATTGCAAAATAAACAAAAATGACATCTTGCACACATACCAACATGTTTCTTGCTCTTCGGGACCCCACTAGATTGATTTTGCACTTAGTCACTAAAAACATAGACATTTTTTTTTAACATTTAAAAATCCCTTTTTGTCAGCCAATTTTCTTTTTTTTATGCTTTTTCATTTGTATGAAAAAAGAATGCCCTCATATGAAAAAATAATCTGGACTTAGTTTTTTCTCATATTTGAAATTCAGCAAGACATAAGTCCCTTAATATCTGGATTTAGGAGACAATCTATTTATCAAAACAAAGGTCTTAAAGAGTACTGCAAGTTCAATATCTAATCCCCATAAAACAATTTAGGGCCCACATAAAAAACATAAAAATAAAAAAATGAAAATTCTAGTAGGATAACATTAACACTTTGATAAGCCATAACTCCCTCAATATTTGAACTTAAGAGACAATCTATATATCAACACAAAGGTCACAATGAGCACTACAAGAATAACACATATTCCCCAACTAAACAGCAGTGCCATGATGCAAGCTGTCTTGCACCTCAGCAGCACCATGATGCAAGCCATCTTGCACCAGTGAAATGGTACAAGACCGCACATGTGAGAATTTCAAAGCTGCACCACTGACACCAAACATGTCAAAGCACCGTCAGCTGCTAGACCAGCCAGAGCTGGTCTAAGGGACACTACAGCATATAAAGACACCCAAAGCAGGTGGTCAGACCTGACTATGCTAATATTAAAGGCTAGTATTCTCCTACAGAACTAGTTTAGAACATTTTGGGGCCTTAGTTTTGGCCATTTTATCTGCCATTTTGTTTACTTAGCTTGCGTCATTCTCGTCCTTTGCATCATTTGTCTGACTCGGCTTGCACCATTTTCACTCAGTTCACACCATTTTTACTTGGTTTGCAGCATCTTTACTCGGTTTGCACCATTTTTATTCAGTTTGCACCATTTTTACTCGGTCTGCACCATTTTTCTTCTGTTTGCACCATTTTTACTCAGTTTGCACCATTTTTCCTTGGTTTGCACCATTTTTACTTGGTTTGCATCATCTTTACTTGGTTTTCACCATTTTGATTCAGTTTGCACCATTTTTACTCTGTGTGCACAATTTTTACTCAGTTTGCACCATTTTTGTACTCAGTTTGCACCATTTTTCTACTCAGTTTGCATCAGTTTCATTCCTTGAGTCATCTTTCCGACTTAACATACATCATTTTTGACTCAACTTGCACCATCTATTGTGGTGCAGCTTGCATCATTCTCACCATATTACGCCATTGTATTGACACAGTGGACCTCTTGCAACAGTTTGGGGGACTTCATCACACAGACCACTTTTCTTGCAAAAATGGTGCACAGTATTTGGTGCACCAAGATCTGATTCAAGTTGGTTGTTTGACGCAGCTTGCATGGATTTAAGGGCCCTTTGAAAATCTGGCCCATAATTTTTAAGCAAACCAAAGGAAGCTGATATGATTGGGCCCTTCACTTCCATCCCTGCATAGATGCATACATGTATGTTGTTGTGGAAGTGCAGGGCCTCCATTTCTGCCAAAACAGTAATTTATTTCCTTCGTGTATGGCTTGTTAAAGTTTCAATGTTATCCTAAGGGAATTTGTATTTTATTTTGCTTTTTATATTGCTCCTAAATGGGGGGGGAGGGGTTATGTGTCATTGTTGTGCGTGCCCACTGGGCTCATTTGCATGCTATGGCTGAATGTAGCCCTCAGGAGCTCTGGCCCTATCCTATTTTTGGGTGCACTGTCTCATGTGGGCCTTATGCAGCCTTGGTCAGCACAATGCATACTTACTTTGTGCTCTGGTGAGAAGGCTCCATATTCAGACAGCATGCTTTTTTAGAGCGCTCTGTCTGAATATAGCTCATAGCAGCTGTGCACTATGTGTGGCGCAGCAGTGCTAGCCTGCATGTGCTGTCATCTGGCTCTGAATATGGGGGTCAAAGTTACAAAAATCCTTTGAATGAAACAAACAGCCAAAGCATATCAAATGACTAAATGCGATTGAAAGAAGCAAGGAATTGTTGAATGTATAACAACTTAAACTGGTTTCTTATCACCTCAGACACAATCCATGATTCTAATCTTTGAGCAACTCAGTTCTTATATAAGCTCTAATAACATTGTTTTTAGAAGCTGGCAATATAGCCTAGAGGTTAGAGTAACAAACGGGGAATGAGTTTGGTTCCCACAACTTCCCATGGCATACTGTGTGACGCTGAACAAGTCACTTAACATCCCCAGTGCTCCTAGGTTGCCCCTAAAAATGGGCACTTGTGTCTAGTAGGCCTTACCCAGTTATCAAAGACAAAAAAAAATAATAATTATGAATGCATATAATGAATTCAGCATGTACTACTTAAAGCATAACACATTCCAGGCAAGAAACTATTTTTAAAATATCAATAATGGGAAGAAAAAGAAAATTACTATTTAATGAAATGTAGGAAAATTGAAAATGACAGCAGAAAAACACCCAGCATCAAGTTCAGTCTGCCACCCTACCTAATTGCCTTATGCAAGCTGTAGTGGCCATCCCTTTCCCTTACATCTGCCCTCTACCCTCCTGCTATGGCAATGTGCCTGTTCCACCACACCTTGAAATCCAGCACTGTTGTGGCAGTCACCACCTGCTCTGGAAGCCTGCTCCAATTGTCCACCACTCTTTTGGTTAAACCATGCTTACTGACAGCCCTTCTGAACTTCCCTCATCAGTTTCATTACATCTCCCCCCACATTCCTGTATTCATATTTAGAATAAAAATGTCTTTGCAAGCCATCTGGGTTACTCCGTGCATATATTTGTATGCTCCTATCATGTCCTCCCTCTCCTGTGTAGTCTCCAGGGTGTACATGTTGAGGTTTTGCAGCCTCACCTTGTAAGTATTTTTCCCCATACCCTAAATCATTTTAATCACCTATTGTTGCACCGCTTACACCCTCTCACAATCTTTACGCAGCTGTGAACTCCAGAACGTTGTGCAGTGCTTAAGGTGCAGGCGCATCAATGACCTGTATATTGGAAGGATCCACGCACACCTTTTGCCACGTATTCCTTCCCTATGCATACTAGCATCCTGTTAGCCTTCCTCAGTGTCTTATTGCACTGAACTATGGTTTTTGGATACTCCAGTATTCCAGTATTAACCCCAGGTCATTTTCTTCTGCTGTGCTTTCTAATACCACACCACCATTATGTATTGCACTATCGGGTTTTTCTTCTGGATGTGCATTACCTACATTTCTCTGCATTAAATCTCAGTTGCCAGATCTTGGACCATTTTACCAGACTGCTCATGTCCTCAATTTATTTTCTCCTCAGTGTCTACCTTTTCACGTTTTTTTTTTCCATTTAGTATACTTTATTCCCTCTTCCAACAACCAGCCCTCCATCAGCACTGTCACTCTGCTCAGCCCCATCATCCACCATCCCCGGGACTTACCTACCATTCCATGTTCCCTGCTTGGATGCCCCCCTTCCCCAGGGAAGAACCACCAAAAACCGGCCCAGCTCCTTCTGTGAAGTTGAAGGTTCAGTTCTGGAGTGGGAGCCTGGTCAGCAGTGCAGGACCTGCAGTTGGTGCCATCTTGCATGATTTGGGTTTTCTGGAGTGTTTCTCCCAGCCCTCAGATGTCATGTGGGTCCTAAGCTGATTCACATGATGCATGCATGCAGTGTACATCAGAGCAGCAATACCCCCCCTTGATTTGCTGGCTCCACTTGTACTGTCACCTGTGGTCACCCAAGTGGCAGTATTGCAGTGGAGGCCAGACATCCTCCCTCCCCTGAGGAGATGAGTATCTGTTAAGACACTTTACTACCCTTCCCTCAGTCGCCTCTGATGACCCAGGCTCATTCCTGAACCTAGGTCACCCACATTGCAGGTAGTTTCACTATTGTTGCAAAGGTGGGCCAGCAATGCCATACCTATAGTATGTTGCATATGAATATTTTAAAGAGTCTGGGACCCAGGATTGAGTCCTGTGGTACCCAACTTCTTATCCGTTTAACATTTGAGAACTGTCATTTACTACTATCCATTGTGTCCTACCCACAGACAACTTTCCACCCATGATGCTATCCATTCTTCCACCCCCAGGTCCCTTTGTTAGACCAATATCTTTAGGTTGACTTAGTCAAAGGCCTTATTAAAGCCCAGGTATAGTATGTCAACCTACCTGCCCTTTGTTGGCTGACCTAGTTACCCCACTGAATAACTCATCTGGCGTGACAAGAGAAATACGAAATCAGCAAATTTCGCTCTGCAAAATATTTTGCGAAATTTGCGCATTTCATGAAATATTTTGCTGGTGCGAAAATCCATCAATGAAATGTGGAATTTCGCCCACAAATGGAGGAATGTTGCCATTTGTGGGTGAAATTCCACATTTCAGGGGCAAAATTCCACATTTTGTACCCTCAAAATATTTCACAAATTGCGGAATATTCACAAAATATTTTGTGGGGTAAAATTCCACCGGAACTTTGCTAGTGAAATTAAATTTTGCTGCATCTCTAGGCATGACAACCTCTTGGTGAACCCGTGCTGCTATCCAACAACCTATTTACCTTGAGAATGTCTACCAGTCATTCCCTCAGTATGCCCTCAATTACTTCTTAAGTACCTTCCCCACTATAGACATCAGATCGACTAGACACGGTAGTTACCTGCTGCATCCTTCCTCACACTTTTATGCAGAGGAACCACATCAGCAGTACTCCTATCCCTGGGGACAACTCCTGTGTTGAGCAAACAGTTGAAAATATCTGCCAGTGGAGCTGCTAGTACCTCTGCTGCTTCCTTAGGTATTCCCCAGGCTGCATGCCATCTGGGTCAATCGATTTATCTTCCTGTAACACCACCTCCAGCCCTTCGAGCACTCTTTCTTTCATAACTTGACTACATCTGAGAGAGCAGCCCTCCTCTTCCCATTTTTCCTCCCACCCCACACTCTTGTAATGGCCCCCTCCAACTTGCTAAGTATTAAACAAAAATTTTGGTTCAGTGTCTCCGACTTGCATCTGTCTTTCTCCTCCCATGAGCCCCTTTCTTTAGCCAGGCAATGTCCTCCCTAACCTTGTTTTTCTCCCATATATATCAGAAGAATGTCTTGTCCCCCAGCTTTGCTCCATTTGCTATTCACAGCTCCATCTTCACCTTATCACTTCTGTCCTTCCTGTTCATCACTCTGGATGCTGTTAGGTATGCCTCCCTGTCTTCCTTTCTTTGGCTACCTTAGTATTTCTTAAATTCCCTTATCTTTATTTTTGCATATCTGATGTGAACTACAGTGACTCTCATGCCCCTTTCCCCTTCCTTCCCCTTTCAATACTGCTGACTGCAGCCTCTTGACATTTAATTTGAATGCCCCAGACATTCCTCTACACCTTCTATCTCTACTATCCTCTTCATTTTTACCCCCATCTGCTCCTGCATTGTACTGAAGTCTGCCTTCTAGAAGTGTCACACCATTGTTGTGCTATTCCCCTTGCTTGCTTCTAGTTGGACCGCAGTCCACACAGTCTGGTGGTCACTTGACCCCAATGGTCCTGAACTGTTGCACTGTGGATACAATCACAGTTTGTGAACTTAGTAATAGAAATGACAAAAGGAAATTTTACCAAGCAGATATGCAATATGCACACTGCTCCCCTGTGAATAAAAATGTAGTCATCTGTTCGGTACCAGATTGTGTATTAGAGATAGAGTAAGATGCTTCTAAGAGTCATGGGTTTCTAGTTGCTTTTGTGGTGGAGTCAGTAGTGCAATGTAATGTTTTTATGTGTGGCCTGGGTTTAAATCCTAGCTAAGGAATTTAATTCTTTCTCTCTTCTATTTGTTTGGGTTACATACATGTGCACACTTCACCCTTGTGAATAAAGAAATTATCAAATGCAGCAGAGTCAGCGATGATGATCATTCTAGGGAATTTCAGTCTCCCTGATGTAGGTTAGGCAGTACCAGAGACAAGAAGAAACAAAAGTCAGGGGTTTGTTGAGGCCTATTAGGATTGCTTTCATTAGCAGTGGGTGTAAGAGACTACTATGGTAAATGCTACCTTGTACATGACATTGTTCAGCTAGGAAATAATAGATAACCTAAGGGTTTAGGACCCCCTGGAACAAGAGACTATAACACAGTGTGGTTTGACAGAGTTTTGCAGCAGTGCTCTTCAAATGTATCGATTCCTGAGTTTAGAAGGGTACACATTGGTAGTATGGTGAAATTCTCTGAAGCAGACTGCAAGGGCTAAAGGATTTTGAAGGGGTGGAGCACAAATAGCACCATCAAGAGAGAGGTAGTGGAGGTGAATAAGGAATGTGTAGGGTATATTATCAAGGTTTTGAAACACAGAGTGCCAATCTAGACATATCACCAAGGAGGCAAAAAAGGCAGTCAGAGAGACACAAATATATTTTAAAAATATGAAAATGACCACAGTTATGGGGTGGGGAGGTATATGTAGGCAAGCTTAATTGTGTAAAAAAAAGTGATCAGGAAAACCAAAGCTAGCATGCAACTGATGACAGCAGAAATGGAGAATGAATAAAGCATACTTTAGAAAGGTGAGGGGGAAATAATTTGGGATGACATATAAGAATGAAAAAGAATGAAGATGTGTGGAATAGGATTTAGAGAAGGCTAACATACTAAATTAGTATTTTATCTCAGTCTTTATGAGGATGATAGGGGGTTCATTTGTTGACCACTGGGTACAGGTTAGGGGCTGCAAAGGGCAGAGTTTGGAAATCAAGAATATAAAAGTGGGAGGGTTTTCAAGTACTTAAATAGTTTGAAGGTAAACAAATCACCAGACTGTGATGGAATTCACTCCTGACACATTGAAGAAACTGTGTTGGCCCTGGCAGATTCATTAGCAGATTCATTCAACTGCTCATTGAGGACAATGGTGGTGCTGACAGACTGGAAGGTGACAGATTTGGTTCCACTGCACAAGAACTGGGATAAAGAAGATCCTGGAAATTAATAGCTGGCTAGTCTTACTTCTATTGTTGGCAAACTGCTAGAAACCCTAATTAACTGTGGTTCAGAGCTCAGTGCTTATGTTACATACTGTAGCTGGATGCTGAAAGTTGCGCTTGGGTACAGAGGCCAGACCAGTAAGTAGTATAATGCTTGCAGGGTACTAGTAGAATGAAATGATTCATGCTTCAGTACTTTAGTATAGGCATGAGCAAAGTCAGTGATTATAGGACATATGAACTGGATAGTATGCTAGGTGCTTAGATGCTTGAAGTGATGAGTCACTGTTATGAATAGATAATTTTTGGACTTTCTCTGTATCCCACCGTAGGAAGGATGCTTAGTCCAGTGTTATGAGACCCCACCAAAAAAATAAAGATATTAACGATTGTTCTGTATTGACTGTTGAAGGAGTCACGTAGGATGACACCACCGAGACAATGAGTAGCAGTAAGATCACCTCCTCCAGCTCCAGAGAGTGTGACCAGTAGCATGCAGGAGAGGAAAAAAACCCTTTGGGGGAAACCTCTGAGGACTCATAGCTACTGATCTGCCCTTCCTTCTGGGCATACTAAAGGAGAGAGATCCTAAACATTTTAATCGGCTAATCCTAATATTTTATTTTATATATATATATATATATATATATATATATAATATTTTAATTGGCTAATGTGGTTCCTCTATAGAGGCACCCACAGTGGAGACCAAGGAGGATGCTGGGAACCACCACAAAGGAGACCCACAGGAAGGTGGCATGGGACCCCACAGGGGAAGGAAACAGCTCCTGGTGGGGGACTCCATTGTTAGGAAGGTAGAACTGGGGGAGGAAGGGGAGAGGGAAGTAAGGTGCCTGCCTGCCACCATGGCTTGGAGGGACAGGGAGCGAATCCTCAGGATCGCAGAAGCAACTGCACAGGGGAGGGAGCTGAATGTCATTGTCCACCTAGGGACAAATGACCTGGCTAAGAAAGGGATCAGAGCAGTGCAAGAAGCATTTGTGGAGATGCGAAGGGGCCTTAGACAAATAGCACGCATGGTAATCTTCTCAGAGGTGCTGCCGGTCTATGGCACGGGTGAGGCTAGGGTGCTCCACACCATGGGATTCAATCAGTGGTTGAAAAACTGGTGCAAAGCTAAGGGATTTGGCTTCATTGGGGACTGGGGGTCCCCCTGGAGGGATAAAGGCCTATACAGGCATGATGGTCTTTATCTGTCCAAGAGGGGAACCAGGATCCTAGGTGATAGGTTTAAGTGCTTCATTGGCAAACATTTAAACTAGCCAAGGGGAGAGGCACTGGAGAGGAGCAGGGAAATCCTAGCCCCCCCCAAAAAATCAGGGTACTAAGTGAGGTAGACACCAACATAGAGATGTCAAAAGGGAGAAGTGCAGGGGTAAATGGAGAAAGTGACAAATGCAATAAGGACAGGGATGGGGCAAAAGGGGTAAGGCCATCAAGGAATGGAGGTCATGAGTACCAATGCCCGTAGTCTCAGCAACAAGCTCCCTGAACTGGTGGCCTTGATGGAAGAGGGATGCCTGGATATCGTAGCAGTCACAGAAACATGGTACACAGAGAACATGACTGGGATGTTAACATACCAGGGTACACAACCTACAGGAGAGACAGGGAAGGGAGAAGAGGGGGCAGAGTAGCTCTCTATGTAAGGGAAGGAATAAAAGCAAATGAACAAAAGAGTAAACAGGGAGAAGAGTAGGCACTGTGGGTCACCTTAGGGACTGGAAATGGCACCACAATCTGCACAGGGGTTGTATACTGACCTCCATGTCAAGGGGAGGGAATGGACAAGGATATGATAGAAGGCATACTTAGGATGGCAGGGAAAGGGGAGATACTGTTGATGGGAGACCTTAATATGCCAGATTTTAACTGGAGCACCTTTGTTGCAGCCACATTCAAAAGCAGGGCCATTCTCAATGCTCTTCAGGTGGCATGCCTCAGACAGTTAGTTTTGGAACCTACTCATGAGGGAGCAATCTTAGACGTCATAGTCTTAAATGGGGATAGTGAGAGGATCTCAGATCTAGAAATGGGTAGCCATTTGGGAACAAGTGACCACCAAACAGTGTGGTTCATGATAAACTCAGCTACAGAGTCAAGCCATACAAAAGTAAGGGTTCTGGACTTCAGGAGGGCTGACTTTGGCAAGATGGGAGAGTGCCTTAGGAAAACACTAGCAAACAGGCTAGAAGGACGGGTGGAGCAACAACGGGGAACTATCAAAACTGCCATCACAGAGGCAACAAGCCTTTGTGTGAAGCAAAAAAACAAATCAAAATGAAAAAAAAGCCACTATGGTTCTCAAAAGAGGTGGCGGTGAAGGTTAGGGAGAAAAAGATAGCATTTTTGAAAGTATAAGGAAACATAGAAGGAGCAGGTCAGAGAACTGCACCAGTTAAGGCAGAAGGAAGCAGAGAGGGTAGTTAGAATAGCAAAGGCTTAAACTGAGGAAAAGATAGCCAACTCAGTTAAGAAGGGGGATAAAGCCTTTTATAGGTATATCAGGGAGCATAGAAAGAAGGGAAGGTTAGTGAGGCTGAATAGAATGGATGGATGGTGGGTGGGCAGAGAGGGACAGTGAAAAAGCAGGGATACTGAATGAACACTTCTGTTCAGTATTCACAAAAGAGGAGGTGGGGGAGATGCCTAATCCAATTAACAGAAGCACTCTGGATAGGGGGGTCGATCCCAGTCCTTTCACAGAAGAAAGGGTTCTGAAAGAACTTCTAAAACTGAAGGTGGACAAAACAATGGGTCCAGATGGAATTCACCCCAGAATTCTAAAAGAATTAAGCAGTGAACTAGTGACACCACTGACTACGCGTTTTAACAAATCATGGGAGGATGGTGTGGTACCTGAGGACTGGAGGAAGACAGATGAGATTCCCCTTCACAAAAGTGGAACCAAGACAGAGGCAGGAAACTACAGACCTGTTAGTTTGACCTCTGTGGCAGGGAAAGTGATGGAATCACTTCTGAAAGAAAAAATTGTTGAGTACCTAGAGGCCAGTGGGGCACAGGACCCAAGGCAGGATGGGTTCACAGCAGGAAGGTCATGTCAGATGAATCTAATTGATTTCTTTGACTGGGTGACCAAAGTAGTAGACTACTGAGGGGCTGTGGACATGGTCTACCTAGACTTTATCAAGGCATTTGACGCAGTCCCACACAAAAGATTAATAGTCAAATTAACCAGCCTGGAAGTGGGTCCCAGGGTGGTAGCCTGGGTAAAACGTTGGCTGGACAACAGGACACAGAAGGTAATTGTAAATGGAGTCCACTCTGAAGAAAGAGAGGTTACTAGTGGGGTACCGCAGGGTTCAGTACTGGGTCCAGTCCTTTTTAATGTCTTCATAAGTGACATTGCAGAGGAACTAGAAGGAAAAGTATGCCTCTTTGTAGATTACACAAAGATCTGCAACAGGGTTGATATACAAGGAGGCATGGAAAGGATGAGAAGGGACTTTTCAAGGTTGGAGGAATGGTCAGAAGTATGGCAGCTTGGATTCAATACAAAGAAATGCAAAATAATGCACCTGGGAAACAAAAACCCAGGGGAAGATTACACAATGGGGGGGGAGGTAGTAACAACAACAGAAATGGAAAGGGACCTGGGGGTAATCATATCAGATGACCTTAAGGTTGGCAAGAAATTTGAGAAAGTGGTAGGGAGGGCTGGAGGATACTGGGATGTATAGGGAGAGGCATCAGCAGCAGAAAACAGTAAGTGGTTATCCCCCTGTACAGACAGTTGGTGAGACCCCATCTGAAGTACTGTGTCCAGTTCTGGAGACCCCATCTCTGCAAGGACATAGACAAGATGGAGGTAGTTCAGAGGAGGGCAACTAAAATGTTGCAGGGTCTGCAAGAGAAGCCATACGAGGAGAGACCAAAGGAGCTTAATATGTATATCCTTGAGGAAAGGAGGGAGAGGGGACATGACAGAAATGTTTAAGTACCTCAGTGGAATCAATAAAGTAAAAGAGGGTAGCATCTTTCAGAAAAAGAGATGTGCAAGAACAAGGGGTCACAATTTGAAGACAGAGGGGGAACGACTCAGGGGCAATGTGAGTAAGTATTTTTTTCACAGAGAAGGTGGTGGATGCATGGAACAGCCTTCCTGAGGAGGTTGTGGGGTCTAAAACTGTGGGAGAATTCAAGAATGCATGGGAGAGACATAAGGCAATTTTTGTGGGTGGTAGGAAGGAATAGGCTGTTTGTTAAATAGGATCTGCAGCTTATCCTCTAGGTAGGGAAGTGGGTAGACAAGGTCGGCCAAGCGGTCCTTATCTGCCATCAAAGTCTATGTTTCTATGTAATCTGAACTAAAAGTTTAGAACCCAAGCCTGAGAAATGGAGAACAGAAGATGTATTGGATCGTGACATGTCAGGTGAATACAGCAAGCATCCATCTAGTAAACCCCATGTTCGAGAAACCATGAGCAGGTCAGAATGAAGTAGAGTGGAATCCAAGGTTTATGAATTTGAATCGATGAGTTGCAGGTGGAGAAGCACTCCAGCAGGTGAGGATGACTGCGCAGAGAAGATCTAGGTATTGAGGTTCAGCATCCATGACTAGAAGGAGGACCATTGGGTCAAGTTCAGCATGGCAAGGTAAGCAAATGAAGGCCGTGGTGATGAAGCACAAGAACTGGCATAGGGTGGATGATCAGGATGATGGAGCAGTAGGATGCTCCAATATGCAGAGGGGAAGCCAGAATGTGAAGTAGATAGATATCGCAGTGAATAGGTAGATGTAAGTCAGATGTATTTCCAGCTCATTAGGAGTGCAGTACATTGTAAAGGCTACTTAGTCGTGATAACCTCTAGGCCCAGAAGGGTGAAGCAGGTAGTATGTGCAACTAGTGTATATAAGTGGACCTGAATGTAGGTCAGTTGTAGTAGTAAGTAAAGCTGCATGATGCAGACATAGCAGCTGGGAAGTAGTAGTGCAAGATTATGTACAGTAAGCTAGGGTTATGAGAATGGTACTAGCAAGGGAATTGGAGAGCTTCATGTGGATCCAGATGGTTGCGTAACAATGTTGACATATACGTTTCTAACCCAGAATGATACCTTAGATAGAAGTGACTGGTGAAGAATATTCTGACAAGTCCTGAGTAGTAGAGCATAGGAATCCTAGATGGTGATAACTGAAGAAGCTGAGTTAAATGAAGTAGCGTAGTCACAGGATCCAAGAAGCCTTAGAGCATTGATCAGGATAGCGAAGGTCTTCAGGATAAGCTCAACCAAGTGTCCAGGTAAGAATGTGGCATCAGTACTTTCATAAGGCTGAAGCAGCAGAAAATGCCATGCAAAGAATGGTTGATGTATGTCTAAACATTCAGATAAAATTCCATAGTAAAAGAACTCCTGGGCTGGCTGATGTGGCAGCAGGTAGGCGTATATTAGAATATGCAAATCTCCATGCCCGAGCTAGCGAGGCGGGTGGAGTAGAGTAGTTAAACCACCTTTTCCGAGGGCAGAGCAGGTCATAGAAGTAGGTGAGTATGATGCAGTAAGATGTAGGAGTAAGGACCTCCAGGCCATTTAAGAGCACAGGTCAGGTGAATGCGATGGTGAACCTCCAGCCCCATGGGGCAAGGCAGGTTGCAGAACAGTGGTAGAATCATAATGGAAGTATCAAACTGCATGCAATGCAGACAAGCAGCGAAGTAGGAGGAAAAATTGCAATTGGTATTACAACGGTGACATATCCTGAGTCAGTTTAGTGTGCGGTAGTGCTATCATTTTTTAGGCAGACTTATGAGAATGGAACATTGCTGTAGACTGATGTATCCTGAAGATCAAGGATGGAGGTACTGCGGTGAGGAAATCATGGTGGAAGAGTTGTCAAATGGATGAGAGGCAATATGCATCCTGAAACTGTATTCAATGTTTGAGGCAGTAGTTCAATCAAGGAAGACAATAAGGAATGGAGGTCAGCGGAGAGTCCTGGCAGAGGCAGTAGTAGTGACTCAGGGACATTAAAGTAGCATGGCAAGGAGTATCCAAGGACTGATGCAAACATCTGATGTATTTCAGAAATAATGCAATGTAAAGCAGAGCTTGGGAACAATATTTGGAAGGGTAGGTCTGAAGAAACTGTAGCTCTGTAGGAAGCATCCAAGTAAACGAAAGGGGGCTAGCCCTAAGAGATAAGGAAGTGCAGACAGACCTTGTAGGTTAGTCTATGAACCGGAAATGGTACGAGTGAATGAGTATGGCAGCCAGTGAGTAAATGAAAGTAGTAGCCGAATCCAAGGCCATTATGCAGCCAGATCATAAGGTCACCTGGTAAGGTAAGTAAGAGTGGCTGCTAGCCCCATGTAAGCTGGCATGTGCCACTGAACCACATGAAGGTCAGCTGTAAGGTAAATAATTGGTGGTAGCTAAACCCCATAAGGGAGAGCCAGTATGGCTGGACCACACGTAGGTCAGCCAGAGAAAGTAGTAGAGAGCAGCAGCTGGCCCCATGAAATCTAGCGGGCCGCAACCCATGCAGGGCAGCTATGGAGTAGCGAATGTATTCAAACAAGCACGAGGGAGTGCAATCTGAAGCCTGGGAGCTAAATGAGTACAATACATTTGGAATATACAGAGTGTTGGGTGCTGAGACCTTATAAAGTTGAATGCAGAAAAGAGTACAGTGGAATCCAGAGACTAAAGCCGAAGGGGATGGTCGTAGGCAAGTACTGAAGTTAGCATAAGCAATGAGCAGCAATGTCGTAGCATGTGGATGGAGGCAGAAAATGACACAGCAAGAATTGAATTAAGCTGCAGAGCATGGAAGATATGGCAGAGTTGGAAGACGCAGTAGAGTAGTAAAATTTGGTTATGTTAGAGTACCAATTCGCATGGTCGCAGAGCTAAATGAAAGGTCTTCCAGTAATAGTAATGAGATGCCAAATCAGAGCGTCTGGTATGGAGAATTCCATTGGATCATATGACTGTCTACTTCAGCTAATAGCCACTTGGTGGCTGATAATGGTAAGGCAAAGCACTGTTCCATCCGAAAACATAAATTCCAGATTATAAGGTAGGAGTAGTGTACCATATAGCAATAGAATCTAAGGTGCCATGACCGCTACGAAGTCGGTACATATGCGGAGTCAAGTTCCCCAATGCGGCACTACATAACTGCCATTAGTAGCACTGAGTTCTGGCCAAAAGGAATGAAGTAGGTAGCAATGCAGGAATGTTAGGAAGTGTCCACAACTGAGGCTAAAACGAATGGCAATGTCGATTAGAAAGGTAGGCATACCAGTACGCGGTATGTTTTGAAAAGTCACTGCCGTTGCTATGAAGCTGTGTAGAAATTTGAACTGGTCATTTAAATCCAGAATAATTCACAGAGGCGGCTACATTAGGTTCTTTGAGCCTAAACACTCACTGATTAAAGTGACCTCAGTGTTAGCTAAGTCAAGGAATCTGCGGTGCTGGATCTAGGGTCACAGTACATATTGAGTACAATTGATAAGCTAGAAGTTCGAGCAGCAAGTGGTGCCAATTTGGTTGTAGAATGACTCATTTCAGAGAAGCAGTAGCATGGAGGAAGGATTGTTGATCTGGCGCTTGCACCGGGATGTTGCGAGGTTCTCTGGAAGAGCAGGCCAAGCCAGCGGAGAAACGTGCACAAACAAGGCAGAAGACAGTGTAGGCAGGTAAACTGGTATCGAGGCAAAGCTGGTAGGTGCAACAGTAGAACAGTAAAGGCCCAGAAGGTGGCAGGGATGAAGCTGTAAGGCAGGGAGATGAAGGAGAGAGGAGCAGCAGTGAACTGGCGTGGAGGGGGGGCTGCTGGAAGAAAGAAACAGAGAGAGAAGTAGGAGCTCGGAGCAAGCGAAAGAGCAGGGAGATAGCAAGAACCCCCCCAAAAGAAAAGCAACAGATGAAAGCACAGAAAAGGGGCAAGGGAGGTGGGGAAACAACAAACAATGAGACAGGAGAAACACGGGGGGGACGAAGTAGCAGCCGCGGTCCAGCGTGGACGATGGCGAGTGTGACTCACTCTAAGCAGCGTGGTGCACTGCTTGCAGGTTTAAATAGGATGTGGGGAGGAGCTCTTCCCCCACCTAACTATGGGCATAGCCCTTAATTTATAGAACTCACAGTAGAGTTCTAAGAATAATAGGAGTTACAGGACAAAATATGATGTGGACTCATGAGAGGAAGCTTGTATACAACGAATCTAATAGACTTCTTTGATGCTGTAATGAAGGCCGCAAGACAGTGGGCAGGTGGTTGATGTCTTTCATATGGTACCAGGTCAATATAGCACTTGAAAAACAGTGCTACAAAAGCACACTGTGCAAAAGCGCAGAAACATTTAGAGTGACAGGGATATAACAGCGGTAGGAAATTACCACTACCCCTGTCCTTGACCGCAAAGTTGAGGAAGGGATGAAGAAGCCTGTTCTGCTGTGCCTGGCTGAGCTGCTCTCATTGTGGAGTGGCTAAGGTACCAGTGCACAGCAATGAAGGAGATCTGGGACCATGGTTCAGTTCCCCCCTGGACTTCTGGTGTTGCTACTTTTTTTTTTAATTAAAAATAATTTTTTCTCCGTTCCCAAAGTCCACACACCCTTGGAGTGGGTTTTTTAATGTCTGGGGTGTGGGTGGCAAAGCCCCCCATGTCGGGGGGGGTGCGGGGAGCTCTGCCCCAGCAAAAAAGATAAAGTCCCATTCAATTTAATGGGGTGTGCACATTTCTTGAATGGTCGGTGTTTTCACCGAGGTTATTGCGGCACACACTGTTTTGGTTGAGTCATTTTTTTTCCCATGCTGTTTTATCCGCGACAATATGACCCTGTGTCCCTTTATATAAATTTCAGAAAGGCCTTCATCTCTTTGTTGCATGGAAAACTAATCAAGAAGTTGGAGGATCTGGGAATAAGAGAAACCTCACTAGGTGAACAGGTAACTAACTCTGTGGGAGGACTCAGGAAGTGGTCCTAAATGGAAAATTCTTTGATGTCAGGGAGGTCATGAGTGAGGCTGTAATATACAGAAGAATGGTAAAGGGGATACTGTGCCTTTTTATGGATGATACTAAACTCTCCGTGAGGGTGGATACTCTAAAAGGAATTATCAATATGCAGACAAATTAGAAAAGTGGTTAGGCATCTGCCATTTGAAAACTCAGCATTAAGAAGTGCTAAGGTAATGCACGTAAAGAAAAATAATCTTACAATGGACTACTAGATTAATGGAGTGAGGGCAGGAAACACTACAGAAGAATAGAATTTGAGGGTTCTCATTAGAGATATCCTAATGCCTTGTTTATAATGTAGTAAGGATCATGGGGAAGCCAGCAGAATGTTCAGATACATAGGTAGGGATTTTATAGCAGGAGAAAAGAGGGGATCCTTTTCCCATACGGGTACCTGATGAGGACATACCTGTAATACTGTGTGGGATTCTAGGGCCATCATCTAAGGAAGGACCTAGACATGTTGGAGCCTGTCCAAAGGAGGATTACTAAAATGATACAGGACCAGCATAGAAAGTCGTATGAGAAAAAGTTGCCAAGTCTGAACATATATTCCATGAGGACTCCAGAAGAGAAAGGGGATATGGTGAAACCCTCAAGTCAAGTTCCTGCATGACATAACTAGGGTGGCTCTTAAAAGCTGTTCCCATAAAATAAGAGCTCCTATACCAGGGGACATAATTAAAGCTGGTGGGGAACAACTTCAGGAGAGATTTGAGGACATACTTCTTCACTGAAAGGGTGGAAGGCAAATGGAATGATTTGCCTAGCAGGGTGTTTAATGTTAAAACTGTATCCAGGTTCAAGGTCAGACAAAACACATTCAAAGGAGAGGTGGTGGTGGTCAGAGGGGGTATGGAGGAGTAATATTGGCCCGTGATGGGGGCATCCCCAAGTTACTCCACCTAGAGTCGGCATGTCACACCTACTAGCTAGGGACTTTCGGCAGACTGAATGGACAGCAGGTTGTTTTCTGCCTATACGTTTTTCTGCCTCTGTGTTTCTGTGACAAGACTTTTGCCTCCACCATCTTTTTGCTTTCCTTCTGGTTATTTTGAGGTATTTAATTTCTCGCAAAATCCCTTATAGTTTTAAATGTCTAATGGATCTTTGCCAGTATATCAGTGTCCATGTCTCATTATGTAGCACTGTTACCTCTGGGTCTAACAGAATGGAAGGTTATGGGTTCTGTCCTTATACCAGTTTCATGCAGTAATACCCATAGCTGACATGGTACTGCAGTAAAAAAGGGTTCTGCACTAATGAAGTGCTGGCCTTTAGAAAAGATATCAAACTGAAGTCCCTAGTTGAAGTTCCCATGGCACGTATTGAAGAATAGGGACGTTTCCCTGTGTCATGGCCAACTTTCCTACTGTTAATAAACAGTATTAATTTATTTTATTTATTTCTTTATTTATTATATCAGAATTACAAACCTTTGAGCCAGAGACTCATTTGCAAAGACTCCTCATCATATAACAGAGGACAAAAATACATAATACATATAGTATTAATAAATACATACAATACAAGAAAAATGCATACAATAGCAATGTGCTGGTGTTGTAACAATAGAGAGATAAAATTACAGATTCAAAGATATATACATTGTGGATTGAAACAAGGAAAGAGAACCTATACAATGGCGTATCTAAAGTAATTACATGCATCACAAACAAGTGTTTGATTCAACAAAAGGGAGGACAAAAGACATTTTGGGTCAGGAAAACTGGAGAGGAGCTAAGAGAGGTGGCACAAGCCATGATAGTCAAGCTGTGTATGTGCAGTTACAGCTGCGGGAGGCAAATAGATGGTGTCAGAGGGCTGTTTTGAATGGCCCAATCATTTGTTCAGATGTGATGTTAGAAGGAAGGGTGTTAAACCATGAGGGGGCTCTGTAGAAAAAGGACCTCTGCACCAGGGATGTCCTGACTGGGTACACAAGAAGTAAGGTCTTAGAGGAGCTGTGGGTCAAGACAGTCGGGAGGGATGGACTGAGTACAGTGGCCCAGCTAGGAGGAGTCAAGCCTGCTGCAATCTTTTTGGTGAAAAGACAGGTTTGGTATTGTAGTCTCTCATCAAAGATGAGTATATTTGCCAGGGAGTACAGAGTACAGGTGTGGGTGAGCCTGTCGGCCCCAGAGAGTAGCTGACAGGCCTTATTAATTGAGAGTTTGATTTTGCTGAGAGCAGTGTTGTCTGCTGCACTGTAGACCAGGAGTCCATAATCCAAGACGGATAGGACTGAGGAATTGATGGGCAACCTCAGAGCTTCCGGGGGAAGACAAGTCCTGTGGCAGTATAGTAAGCCAATGTGTGAGTTGACAGCTGAGCAAAGGGTGCGGATATGGTTGTGAAAAGAGAGAGCAGAGTCAAAGACTATATCAAGGTATTTGTAGGTATTGACTTGTTCTAGGGGTTGGAGGGAGCTGGACAGGACTGGAAGAGCAGAGTCTTTGTGTTTGTTTTGGTTGTGAGTGAAGAACATGGTCTTAGTTTTTTTCAGACTGAGCACTGGTCTGCGCTCCAAGAACCAACATTCAGATTGGGTAAAGAAGTTTTGTAGGGCATGTTGGAGGTGGGCAGGGTCCAGGTGGGATGTGAAGGGGACTGCAACATCTGAATAGAGGAGCATTTTTTCAGAGCAGGAGTTGGGAAGCATGTTTAGATACAGACTAAACAGCAATGGCCTGAGGATAGAGCCCTGGGAGACTCCTGAGTGAACCTGAAGGGGGCTTGAGAGGGTACTCTTGATTTTCATACATTGCATTCGGGATGTGAGGTAGTTGGTGAGCCAGGCAACAGAGCCTTGTGCAAAGCCAAGTTGCGAGAGGGTGGCAATGAGAAGTAGATGGCAGACGGTGTTGAAGGCTTTCAACAGGTCAATAAAGACTGCCCCTGCAAGGGGCCCTTTGTTGAGAGCAGAGTGAATGAAAGTAGAGACCTCAAGGAGGGCAGTGGTGGTGCTATACCCCCTGCAGAAGCCATGCTGCTCTATGCAGAGGAGGTTATGGCTGGTGAGGTAGTCAGCTATTTGATCAGCTACTATTTTTTCCAAGCCTTTGGAGAGAGAGGGGAGGATCGATATAGGTCTGTAGTTCCCGGGGGAGGTACAATCACCACATTTGTGTATTGGGGTGATAACTGCAGTTTTCCAGGCACAAGGGAACTGCCTGAGGCAGAGGGAGCAATTGAAAAGGTTGGTGAGGGGGATGAGGACTACTTCCAGTGCCAGGCATAAAAGTTTGAAATCAAGTGAGTCATTGCTGTGGCTGGTGCCATTTAGGGCTTTGAGCAGGTAGGGCTGGAATTCAAGAGGCGAGAGAGCCCGGAAGTGGAACGGAGGGTATGGGAGGGGGGATTAGAGGGGGGACAGGGGCAAGGGCAAATAAGTTTGGAGGGAGAATTGTGCTGAGGTCTGAGAAGGCGTTGCTTAGACCATTGGCAATACATTGTGAGTCAGTGGTGATGGAGCCATCAATATTGAGTTGGGATGGTGGTGGAGACATGGTTTTTCCATTAAGTTCCTTTAAGTTGTCCCAGAACTTATGGGCAGTGCCCCAGGAGGAGGCAAGGGTGTTCATATAATAATCGGCTTTTGCCCAGGTGCACTTGTTACATGCAGCACTATAGGCTTGTCTATCAGCTGGTTTCCCAGACTCAAGAGCCCGGTGCCAGAGGTTATCCCTGTGTCGCATCTGATTGATGGGAGGGGTGATCCAGGGAGAGTCATGCTTCTTAACAAGTAATTTGGAGAGAGGTGCATAGGTGTTGTAGGCTGAGTTGAAGGAGTGGACAAAGTAACTGAGAGCAATGTCAGTGTTGGAGGAAAGCGTGATAGGGGACCAGTCCCAGTGGGCAAGATGCTCACACCTGAAAATGAGAAATCGTATAGTTCAATGCACCTTTCCTGGTCAAACATTTCAAGTGGATAAAATCTTCTTCATCATATTGCTGCTAATAACATTGTTTAAGTTCTTTAGTGCAATTTCCCTAATCTGCAGTTCACTGTTCAGAGAGCAGCTAAGTACAGACTATGCAGAAATGGTTGTGCTCCATACCGGAGATTAAATGTTTGGAAACACAAGGCAATTCAAGTCAATTACACAGTTAGTAGGTGATTACTCCATCTATTCTTGACAGTTCTTCACTGAGTGTAGGCTAAACAACAAGTAGCCTGACATTGGGCACCTCTGTATGGTGTATGGTGAATTTCATATAAGGAGACGGCATGGCATGCTAACAAGTCGAAAGCACTGCCTAGAAATGCTATTCCCTTCCTTACACAAAAGAGAAAAAACACCTGTGCAGGAAATCTCTGAGGATCCAGATTGTTAGAATCTTATCCTTCCTTGATTATTTTCCTAATTATTAGTAAAACCCCTAAAAGACAATGTTTAAGGCATAGTGAAGCACAGATGAAAGCACCATGATACGCTGCTTTGACAGGGAACAGAATATGTCCTCTCTTTCTCTTTCTCTTTCTCATGGCTGAAGCCACCCCTTGCAAGGGAACTACAGAGTATGACTCTGCATTGAAAGGAACCCCAAACCCACTGGGGCTCCACACCTGAAGGTGCTGAAGGGACTTAGCTCAAATCACTAAAGAAGCATTGGGGTACAGGAATGAACCCAAAGAATGATAGAACACTAGACATGCAAAGCTACAAGTTTCATGGCTGTTACCTCTCCTCCAAGGTACTGAGCCTGATTTGAATATCATGTGGGTTTATAAGCCCTTGAGGGGCATTGAGCCCTTGATGCTGATGAAGCATTGTGTTATTGGGGAGCAGTGAGCCATATATATTGGTGGGCACTGGTGAACTTTCTGTCAGTGGGGCATGAGGAAAAAGCCCTTAGTGTGACCATTTTGTAGTATAGTATGTGATCACATAGCCACAAAGAAGAGAGATAAAACAACCTCTGGGGTAGGCTAGTGGGCATGACTGAGTAGGAGTGAAACTGTGAATTGATGAGGAGGTCTTACATATAACTGTAGTCACAAATGAACCACAGGAAGGTGCTATAGGCCTGAATAATGTACAATATATTGAGTATGGACCACATATGGACTACTGGCACAAACTGAGAAAGGGAAGGTCCTATGAGCACATATGGATAAGACAAACAGTATTGATTATGTATGGACTACAGGCATGAACAACATTGCCTATGTATCATCTAAGGGCTCAAATGACAATAGAGAGGTGCTGTGACCATGTATTGACTGTGGGCATAAACAGAATATACTGCAGGAAGGCTCAAGAAGTCAAATGTCAGAGTACTGACAGCCACAACAAATTATAGCAAGTAAGGTGGGAAATGGAGCAAACATGTAGGTAACATAATTAAGTCCATATTTTACATATAGCCTACTAGGTTAAGCAACAGTTCATTCCCAGATTCTCGATTGTCTGGTTCCAGGATTCTCAGGAAAGAAATGAAACTAAATTGAAGCATACTGGTGCTGAATGAGAATAGAACCTAGTTAAAACCAAGCATTAGTAGATGTACAGCAGCATTAGTACAGTAGTAGCAGTAGTACTAATACAGTAGTAGTAGTGGTATTACAGTAGCAGTACTAAAGGTTTATTTAGTTCAGGCATCCTTCCACAGCTCAGTGTATCTCAGTAAAACATATTAAACAAGTCAGAAAAACTTGCCAATAAATTGGTAAAGTCCAGAGGCAGCTCCTCTAGTACAATTAGCCGAATACCTGTCTCCTAAGATGGATTTTCAGAATGAATTTAAAGGGGAACTGCACTGAACCTGTGAGTCATTTTTCCCACAGAAGCTTTTTTACAAAATAAATGACATCATACTTCTAAAATGTAGTGGTGGTGGTAGTAGTAGTAGTAGTTTATTTTATTCATGAATCATGAACAGGGATAAAACCAACTGAGCATAGCTCATTGCCAGTGTACTCCCATTACAGTCATACAAGTTACCATTCAAGTCACAAAATCTAATGCGTCCTGTTAACAATATAAATATACTTAAAAAAAGATTAAAGGGACAAACATAAAACACTACTCTACACTAAAAATGCATATGTTCACATTAACTAAGGAATTTATATAATGAAGGTACTATACATAAAAGAACATATTCAGCTAAATAAACAATATAAGAACATACAATAACAAAATAAAACTCTTGGGTCACTGATTTTAAGTTCTATAACATGACCTTGAGCACCAGCCTGCAGATCTGAAACACCAACAGAGTTTACTCAAAGGCCAGTATACAGTAGATGGAAAAGTAACAAAGAAAAACATTATTTCAAAAGCAGGTTCAACAGAAAATACAAGCTTGGTAAATGCAGTTCAGTAGTTCTCCTTTAAAGGAGATTAGGGAGCCTGCAGAGTAGACCTGCACTGGGAATCGATTCCATGGAATGGGGGCGGCCATCATAAAATTCTGGCCCCAGTGGACTTTAAATATGAAGGTGATACACTCTCAGAATCTCCTGCTGTATGGACCTCAGTTTCTAGTCAGGGTATAGGAGGTAAGCAGCTCACTGAGATACTGGGTACCCAGATCACGAAAGACCAAAGAGCTACCAGAAACCAGGGCACCAAGATCAGGGGCAACTCCTTAGAACTGATACGATGGAATCAGCCCCAAGGAAAATCCACAGTACAAGCAGCAAAGCCTCTAAGTACAACTGTACAGTAGATTAAGAAATGAGAGGAAAGATGGGTGAGTATGGGAGCAGGGTTTTATACCTTTCCATCAAGTCTATATCTGTACAAAGAGCAGCAGAAGGGCAGGAAGAGCATATAGCAGTCAATGAACTGTAGCTGATCAGTAGCCAAACTGAGCAGTATCAGGGAAAAAGGGCATCCAGGGCATGCTCATCAAATAGGAGAGGAGTGAGCAGCCTGTCATCCCACTGAACAATAGATAGAGTCCTTCAAATTATATTGTTGATACATTTTAATGATCCCATCCATGCAACAGTGCTTATATTTCAATGGTGAATAGAAAACACACTAATGAAGTTATGTATCTCTGTGGGGAGGGGAAGGCCATGGTCATGAAGAATCTAAGAACCAACTGATGGGACAATGGCAATGTGTTGTCCTACCACATGGGTGATTGAGCTTTACACTTTGTTGGCATGGGGTAGAGTTGTTGCCAGATGCAGTGCTCGCTACCCACAAGGCTAGGGAGTATGGGTCCTTTTTGAGCAATCTGCATGTTCAGGTAAGGAGGTGTATGTTATATTACATGGAAACACCTCTCCCAATGAGGGTCTTTTTACAGTGATAAACATGTATGCAATGATAAAGATGTTGTGCATCAATATTAAGAGTCAATGAGACAAAAAACAGAAACTGACTTCTCTTCAGGGCAGTCCCCAGCACCAGTGCTACCCTTCAGTGCAGTTTCAGATTTTGCCATGATCAGGAACTCATTTCCAATGCCACCCTATCAAGGTGGGTGGCTCCATCATGGGGGCCGGGGGGGCAGAACAGGAAACCCAGATTGGATTTGGGAACCAAGGGAGCAGGTAGGCATTTTTGAGCTAGCCAGTATGATGAAGAGAAAAATGAAGTAGGGGAGACAAAATTTTGGAAAAAAGTATTTGTAATATCCACTAACTCTAGCTCCTTTCCTGGCAAAACAGCAGGAGAAATTATTACCAATTATTGATCCATAACTGCAAGGAACCTCTATTCTTTTGTATCCTTTTATGATGATTCAGTTTCCCCATTTTGTAATAACATTTATATTGAAATGAGCACATATTTATAATCGTTTGTCTCATGGACTAATAGACTAAGATAACACTGATGCTATAGCTCCATCTCTCAGCAAACATTGACATAGCCACTAGCCAATGATAAAGATCATCCTTTTGCCAAATTTCAAGCCATTATCTGACTCATGCTATGAATGAAAATTCAATACGGCAGTTGTTAACAAAAACTTTTTTATTAAATGCATTAAAATATGAGTTATGTACTCACAAGAGAGCATATGCTCATTAGAGACCTTGGAGTTCCAGTATTACCCTCATGAAATCACTTTTTATTATCTGATGATACTAATTTCAAATACAAAAATATCCTCTCCTATGCTTTTCATTAAGTTATATAGTAGACATTAGACATTATGTCTACTACAAGCTAATTAAAATCTATTGCACTCTTTTTTTCCCTCCTTTTTGACGTACCTCCATGGGTGCTCACTGTCCTGTGCCTGTCATGCTTATTAAGTACTGAAACTGTAAAACAATGGTGCAGCACGCCTCATATATGGCTATGCTTTTGCTCCCCGTTATTCTTCTCTGTGCCTTACTTCCTACTACCCATGCACCACCCCCACATAGCCTGGCATCCAAATGTATTGACACCTTCTGCCCACCCTGCAGTCGAGCAATTTATTGCTCCCTCAAGATTCCACCCATGCCCCCCTCCCACACACCACAAAACACACAAAATCACCCTATGGGACCTCCATACTTCCCTTCTAGCAGTATTTCTGATGGTCTCTCACCTAAAATCCTTTTGTGCATCACTGCTATTCTGCGCTATATGTCCATCCTGCCTGCACTATACAGGTAACTACTGCCCCCTACTTACCCCCTATGCAGACACCACAGATCCTGCAAAATAAAACTGCTCTGCAGATGGGTCAGCACCTTGACCTTCCTGCTGCTAATCTTAGCAGGTAACATTGAGTTAAATCCTGGCCCACTCCAAGCCCTAGCCTTGCCTAGTACCTTTGCAAGTAGAAAAGGTTTGAAATGCTTTCACCTTTATATGTGCAGTCAATTAAAAAAGATTGACTTAGTACAGGCCTGGGTTTCCCACACTGATCCAAACATTCTGGTACTGTCCGAAACATGGCTAAAAAATCCATCCCTGACCCAGCAGTATCCCTCCTCTCCTTCAACATCTACCGTAGCGATAGATCAACAAGGGATGGGGCTGGGGGTGGGGTAGCTATCTATTTTAAAGACAAATTCACAGTGTTCTACATTACATCTACTACCTTACCGAAAGAATTTGATTCCATTCTGCTAACTCTCTCCTTATCCCCCGTGGAAACCTTAATGGTCATAGGCTGCTATAGGCCACACTGTCTGGGGGTTTGGAACTCCTAAATCACCTGCACAATATATCTGATTCTAGACAGAATTAAATCATCATTCTTGGAAACTTAAACCTCGATTGGCATAAAACCTGCAACAAGTGCCTACTACTTAAAGATTTCTACGACGAGGCTGGCTTCTCCCGACTAGTTTCAGAGTCTACTCGTCCCAATCCCAAACTGCCTTGTAACGGATCACTGATTGGTCTCATCCTTACAAACTGATCCCACTAGTACACATACTCAGCAGTTTTTCACAACAATGTCAGTGATCATTGTACAGTGGCCTGTATCAGAAACCAGCAGACCCCCAAGCCTGCAAATAGATTCACTTGGTTTAGCAGCCTCCGTAAATTCAGTCCCTCTCATTACCTATCCAACCTAAGAGACAGAGACTGGACCAGATTTTACATGGCTCCAAACATTAATGAAAAGGTCACGATATTTAACAACATCATAGGAGGAATCATTAACAATCATGCTCCTATGACGAA
Organism: Neoceratodus forsteri; assembly: GCA_016271365.2. Lineage (NCBI taxonomy): Eukaryota > Metazoa > Chordata > Ceratodontiformes > Ceratodontidae > Neoceratodus > Neoceratodus forsteri. The sequence continues at coordinate 314,784,207 of CM057451.1, read as the reverse complement.
ATGTAGAACCCAGTGGCTCTCCTGCCCTTGGTTCACAGCTGACCCAAAAAAAGTACTAAATATAAGGGATCATCTCTGGGCTACAGCCAGAAGGACCAACCTCACAGCTGATTGGGCGACTTTCAGAGCATGCCATTAATGAATGTACAAAAAAAATCAGGATGGCAAAATCAACACATTTCCTCACTGCTTTTGACGCTGTGAGGGGAATTCCAGCAAATTTTGGCATATCATTAAATCAGCTGAAGACTATAAATCTTCTCCCATGCTACCTGGTAAAGTCTCCTTCAAGGGACAGATCCTCTCTGACAAGTTGGACCTACTACATGGATTTAATGATCACTTCTCCACCGCAGGTCTTACATTTGACACCTCAAAAACAACAAACCTGGTGAACAACTCACCCAGACACTCATCACCACTAATCAATAACGTCTTCACTTTTACTCCCTTCCTGTACAAAGACTTAGAAGACCTCCTTTTATGGTTAGATGTTAACAAAGGTGCTGGTGCTGATGGAATAGGCCCATACTTCATTAAACTAGGCTTCAGGTATCTAACCTCACCTATCCTACATTTGTTTAATATGTCCATCAGTAACAGCACCATACCTGAGCAATGGAAAATTGCCCAGGTACTCCCTCTGCCGACCACGCTTTGCTCCTGGACATGCTAAACTAGCTTGGTATCACCGGGCCTGCGTTGTTATGGATTGACAGCTACCTGACTAACAGATTGCAACAAGTAAAAGCAGATGGCTCCCTCTCCCTGCTCCTCCCCCTTTTGAGAGGAGTACCTCAAGGCTTGATCCTTGGTCCACTCCTGTTTATGTAATACATCAACACCATTGGACACAATATTAATAATGCAAAGATACACCTATTCACAGATAATACAGTAATATATACATCCAAATTATCGACAGTGGAGGTCCATTTGGAACTCGGTCAGAATTTAATCTCTTCCAGCTCAGTCTTGCACAGGCCAGACTTCTTCTAAACTAAAAAAAAAAAACAAAGGTCATGTACTTCCACTCCAGTCACCAACTCACCACACAAAGTGGTATAGCTTCTCTGCTCCCATAAAAACACTCCTTGACAACAATCTCGAGATCATCAACAAATTCAGATATCTTGGGTGTGACTTTGACCAACACCTATCCTTTTCTGCTCACATCACCTCCCTCATGAAAAAACTAAGACAGTGACTTGGCTTCCTTTATAGGAATAAATCTCTGTTTAATAATGAAGCCAGGCTACGACTGATACTGACAACCTTCATGCCACTACTTGACTATGTGGACATCCTCAATGGTCGCTGCCCGGACTCCCTGTTGTGCCAATTGGACACACTATACCATTAAGCAATATGTTTCTTCTCCAATGCCCATCGTCGCATGCCTCCCTTGGCTGGACATCCTTAACCACCAGATGGCTCTATCACTCCCTCACATGGCTGTACAAAGCCCTCCTGCTTAAACTCACCCCTTATATAACTAACCTCTTTCAGTAAACATCATCCTTTTACACCTTTCACAGCACCACCCACATTATGCTGGAAGTCTCTAGCACCCGTTCTTACTTTGGTAGTTTGGTCATAAGCCACTCCCTACCGGCCGCCTGGAACAAAGCCCAGGCATGCCTCAAGCTTCAACACCTAATTCCCTTGGGCAGCTTCAAACATCTACTTATTAGCAAGTTACATATCTCCTGTACTTGTCCCTGCTTATAGCCTGGCACAATTTAGATGACTGACACCGCATTTCCCTGTATAAGCGACCCTCTCCTCTCTTTGTTCCCTCCCACTTCACCCACCCCTGTAAGCCTCCAGGTCTCTGCCTCTCTTTTTCCACCCACCCTCCCCACTGCTCTCACCTCCCTTATCCTGCTCATTGCTCTCCATGCCTTACCACTCCTCTTCCGCATACTATTGATTACCCCAACTCTACTGTCCTGATCTCCTCTCTCCTGAACCCTGCCTATCCTGGTAGACTCCTGCTCTACTTGTAACCCTGCTACATGCTGTCAGTACTTCCATGATCACCTCACTTATCCTGATATCGTTCCTTATCAGCTGCAGTGTCCTACATTCTGCACATATGCACACAATGCCAAGACTTTCCTCTCTTGGGGTTCTCTCTCTGTATGCATGTGCATGTATGCATGTACACGTGTATGTATTTTCTACATGTGTATATATATATATATATATATTTATATACATAAAATATGTTGCCTGTTTGCTGTTATTGCTGGTTTTGCTCATCACCATGTTATGCTGTGCTACAACTGTATTTGCTCTTTGTGTATATTGTTTTATACGTCTATTGCACATCTGTGCCTCAGGACCTCCTTGTAAATAAGCCTGCTCAATGGAGTTATTTCCTGACAATAAACTTTGACTTGACTTTGTCATTTCTAGAGCCAGTCTTGGTATTGTATCTCTTTCTCTTAATAATAATAATAATAATTATTATTATCAGAGCCCTGCTAGCATTGTAATGGCCAATTCTGCTAAATTATTCATTCAATTGTGAATGTGGCTTCCACTTCTGACTCTTTCATAAAGACATAGCATTATAGAAGCCTATAGGGGGTCTTAAACTTAGTTAAACCAGCTGACGATTAGCTGGTTTGCTATACTTAGTGCAAGCATGCTTTTATTCATTAAATGGTGGCTGGCCAAGATGGACAGAGGGCTGCACTGCTTGCCCACTGTTGAACCATTATTACATTTTTTCAATGGGTGCCAGGAGTGTGTTTATTTCAGTAACTCAAGATGGGGAGGAAGAGAATTGTTAATCTTCAAGGGTTAGAAGTGTACTCAATACTGATCGTTTTTATCTATGAGAACTATGCTAACTTATCTGGGGATGAGGAAGTGGGGTGGTTGGGGTGCCTATAGTTTGCATGGATAGGGTGATGATCTACAATGTTTTAGGCAGGGAGGAAGAGGGTGGTAGGAAAATATAGCATGTGGCTAGTTTTTTTTTTACCTTTATTTCTTTTTTAAACCTCGCAGAGCAAAGTTGGTAGAAGTTAGGGAAACTTTTGCAATACACTGCAATGACTGAAGTGCTGGACCTTGCACCAGCTTCACCAATAAATTCAAAACATTTTTATTGACTACTTTCATACTGTTCTGTTTTGCTACTTTTGTTTGCTCAGTGACCTGTAAAATCTGTAATTGTACTATTACTTTATTGAGACAATTAATCTGAGCCAACTTGTATCACTGCTTGGGGTGTAGCCAGATATTTCTGTTTTGTATGGTATGCCCTCCATTCAGCAAAACTATTACCGTGAACACATCGATGCTGACAACATCGACAGTTTGCCGTAATAGTATGCCTGGGACCCCGTCACTCTTTCTTCCACGTCCTGCACCCCCTCCCCAAATCAACTCCGACTCAGAGTTAATAATCCATAAGTTTGGGGTGTGTGGGGCACAGAGTCCCCTGCATGGGGGATTCTGGGGTTGAAGCCCCCTGATAGAGAAGTAACTGGTTCTCCTGCTGGATTTATGTCGACTGCTACTTGCAGTCGACATAAATCTGTTGCTGTGATGTTGGTTGACAGAAACGTTGTCGAACCGACATCATAGATCCTTTTGTACACACTTTCTCAAACTGCTACCCGATTTGAAAAAAATGTACACACCCTTTCAAACTGCTGCCCCCAATTTCAAAGCAAATCAAATTATCAGATAACTTAACTAATCTCTATACAGGTTGTACACACATATATACTGTATATCCTAAACAATAGAAGTTTAAACAGATACAGACATTAAATGGCCTACACTAACTAAAATACTACAGATTATAATGACAGTGGTAACAAAAGGATATATGGTTTGGGACAGGTACTCAAAAAAACTGTACATAAATGTGTACAGTGAGTATGCCTGCCTACACCCTTGTCATTGCTTCACTTAACCAGTTTGGCATATTTTTTTTATGTTGATATGTTGTCTGTTGCAGAATTGTTTTGTACACCACTGCTGCTTATCTGTTGTACTTTACACAGCTTTTTATTTATTGTATTGTATGCTGTACGCTATGACTTGGACACCTTAGAAAAAGGGCTTTGAGCTCAAAGGTCTTTCAAATATTAATACAATGAAATTAAAAAAATGGTTGTTTATTACATTTTGATTACTGATGCATTAGTTACAGTAAGGCTTCATTTATTTAGTCTGGTCTTTTGTCCCCAACAACCTTTATAACTGCTCATTCTACTTCATGCACATTGATGTGCGACTCCAGAATCTATTTATTTAACTCATTCAGCCCCAGGCAGCCATTTTGAAAAAGGTATAACATAGAACCTTTCGATTCACTTCAATGTGTCATCTGGGCAAGCGACACAGAGTTGGAGCTCAGTCCCAGGCACAAACTAATGGAGGGATTCTAAGGGCGAGAACACAGCAACAAAAAGTGGCCAAGCAAGGTGCATATATAATCCCAAATAATAGAGAAAAAAGTAGAACATATAAATTGAAAATTTATAGTTAGAAAATGTACAAGTGACAGAGTAAACAATGCACAATGGTTGCCAAGGTAATCTAGGTTAAAGTGATTGTGTCAGGTTTGCCATAGCAAATGGGAGTAGTAACCTGTAGGAGCTGTGATTCAATCTCATACCATTCAAACTGCCAAAAAGGTACTGTTTTCCATGAAAAAAAAATGCTTTAATTTCTGTGCTCTGCTTCATTTGCATAACTCACCGCTTCTTTTTCTCAGTGCTGCAAGCCCCAACCGTGACACCATGCAAGGGAAACAAAGTTTTAAAGCGCTGGTTTGAAACAGATACTTTTGTTGGTCAGCCTTGGCATTGCAGACATCTACACTACCGAAATAGGGGGCTACATCTCTCAGTAAAGAAATCTTGTCAGCTAGACACTATATGCACAATGCCTTGTTTTGAAAATAAACATATGAGAGCTTTTATTGTCAAAGCCACTACAGATATATGAGACTGCACTTCACAGTAGGGAAATTGGAAAACAACTTCTTATTGTACCCACAATGCCTTGATATGTACAACTACATATTAGGTGCGGTCACCACCAGCAAAATAAGGAACTGCACCTCTGAGTAACTAACATTTAATTCACCTTTATAATTTACCCAGTATTCCTTGGTGCTGTATGTAAAACATTGGCAGTTCCCTTGCATGACATCATTCATTCGGGGGGGGTGGGAGTGGCCACACACACAGAAAACTGGATGACAAAATGCTGATAAAAGATAACATAAAGTGACTATGATGGATTTTTGTACAAAACAAATTGTAGCTTCAACATGTGAAGCATGGATGGCAATGGCACACTACATGCAAAAGGCATGTGTGAAACCTAACAAAATCACTTTAAGTCGGCGAGTAGAAGTATTAACAGCAGTTTATGTGAATATGCTTGGTACTCAACTGATATAAAATTCTTCTTACCTACTGCTGCTAATTTATAAATCAGAGTTTTAAATTGTATTCTGATGCTCATTTGCACCTACATATATGAGCTGCTCTAATCTACTCTGCCAGATCTCTTACCTCTCCTACTGTACCTGAAGGCCTTTGGTCTCTACCATCATGAATTTCCTTCCTTTGTTTCTATTACTCTTCATTTCCCATTCCCCCTCCCAGACTAACTCTTCTTACCCCACCCCATTTTAAAAACTTCCCCCTCCTCTCCTCACACCCCCTCTTTTTACCCATTTTGGTCTTCTCTTCTCCTCCTCCCAAAACTTTGAGGCACAGTTATGGACCACCTTCTTGACTTTTTCTACCATTCATTGTACACCCAGCATTGGTGGAGGACTCTGGACCCATGAAAGTAGCATAGCTGTACATCATGGAATTAGCATACTGTATGATATGCTATAACTATGTAACTTGCATGACAGAGTGCTACCTGACTCAGAGTTACTGCTGTCAGCTCATAACAAGGATGGGGAGGGTGGAGTCCCCGAATTATAACAAAAACCTAAACATCAGCTTTTTTGTTACATGGGGTGGCTGCATCCCCAACCCACTCCCTTTTTTATTTAGAAGGCTAGGTGTGTATTTCTATACGATACAGTATGCTACTGCTAGAACAGTAGCATGGCTTACCGTAGCATGTGTATATTGGAACTATTAGCTGCCCCACAGTACTGTGGGATAAATGTGGCAATGTGGCATAGAGTGTAACACAGTTATCTAAAGAGCGTAAGTGGACCCAAAGTCTTTCACCAACACTGCTTACCCGCTCACTTTCTACCCACTAATGCAAATTGCATTTCCTTATTCCCCTGATCACATTTCTGTTCCTGTTGTCAGGAAATGCTGAGCTCAGCCCGTGCCCCCCACAAGGACTGAGCTTTTTCCATCTGAACATCAGGAATCATCTACTTAAGCTTGACTAGAGTACACTGTGGGCACAGCAACTCTTTTTTAGCATCATGATCATCACTGAATCATGCCTTTATGCCCAGATCTGTGATGTAGATGTTGGGATCCCTGAATACACAATAACAAGCCAGGATTGTGGGAAGTCTATCAGTGGTGTGGCTGTTTATGTGCATCATATCCTCAACTGAGATGTCATTCATTCGCCTAGTGTTCTTTACTGTTACAAATATCTCCTGTGTAGTCTCTTTTTCCCTTAGCTCCCTGACAAGGTGGCAGCGTGCCACAAAGTGGTATGGCTTTGGTGCATTTGAATGTGTGGACCCATTATATTTTGATGTGATTTATTTTACTTCTGTGCCACACTTTTTAATTTTTTGAGTTGAGTTTACACTCCCTTCTGTGCATTTTGTCATGTTTCCTTCTCTTTCCATGTTCTTCAGTGGCATCAATGACCCTCAGAACAAAGTTTGACTCTCTTTGATGGCCTGGCTTTATTCCCCTCCATTTTTCCACCTCAGGAAGCTTCTAATTCTTGAGGACATTAATATCAACTGGCTTTGCCAGACAGGAAAATCTACTATCCCCAAAAAATTGAACCACTCAACTTCGCCTTGCTCATCACAGAACCCACCCACCTCAATCCCCATACCACTAATTATAACATAATTAACAGTGACCTCCCCTTTCACTTCCGCAGCATTCTTGCTGCTTGTTCCCTCCTAGATATTCTCAGTGACCACTGAATAAGCTACTGGATCTGCAAGATCAGCCTCCAGTCCCCCCACCAAACCCTCCCAGTTCATCCAGGTCTGGTTGGTCAGATCTCTCAACATGCCATTCCTCCTGGATAAGCTTAAAAATACTGAATGTTCCCCTATTACTATACCCACTGTTTTGATGTGGCCCTATCCCAGTTCCATGCAAAACCTATTGCAACATCGGACAAATACAACTCTCTCAAGAGGTCTTGTGCCGAAAGATCCCACCTTCCTTGTGTACTGCAGAACATGTAAACCAGTTTAAAGCCTGCGATTCTGCCTAACATCTCCACAATGCTTCTGGTTTCTCTCACTTGTTAAGCTACAAGCAGGTCTGGAATGCCAGCTAAATGCCTTCAGGAATGCCTAGGCAAATAAGTACTCTTCCAGCTTTCAGAAAATCCTTGTATTATGGTTGTTTCTCTTGACACTAAACCCCCTTGAAAATAGGCACTGCTTAAAGTATTTTATGAGTAATAAAAACTAAAACTAAACTAATTGCCCAGCAATTTTCTAAAAAGTCTTTCACTCGCTTTTTGATTCACTTACTAAAACAGTTATTCCAGTCTTCAAATTAGGTAACTCTCCATCTTTAACTTTATAAGCTATAGTACAGTAGCTATTACAGTAGCTATTTCTTTCAATTATGTTTCGTTTTTTGGTCTTCTCCCTACTCTCCCCATGTTTTCCACTGTAACTCAACTGCTTAAATCCTCCTTTCTGCCTGCCATCCTCTTCCCCAACTCCTATCTCCTTTTCTGTCTCAGGCCCCTCTTCTACTGCTATCTTCTCTTAAATCATTCAATGGTCACATTTCTGATGGGCTGGATCTCAAACTTCTGAATTTATCTGTCCCAGCTATTGATACTCTGCTTGGTTCCCTCCTCAATCTCTCATTTCAACTTGGGGTTGTTCCTAGGATGTAAAAGAAGACTAATATCCCCCTACCACAGAGGGGATGATTCTTCTTCCTCAGGAACTCCATCCCAATCTCAATCATTTCTGCTCTAGGCGAAGCACGAGACAGTATTTATTTTTCTGTTTTCCTCTTTCCTAGATTTTACTTCCTTCTTCCCCTTTCAGTCAGAGATTCATAAATCCCATTTGAAAATCTCCTCCGTCCTCCAGTCAATTGACTTTGTTCTTCTAAAGATTGATCAGAAACAAGTCAGTGCTGACATTTTATCGAACTTGCCAAGACCTTTGATACTTGGCCCACCTCATTCTCTTGCATAAACATGTGTCTGTGGGTATGGAGTCTATCTGATCTGCCAGTTGGACAGTTCTGCTCCTACCATGCTGATCTGATCAGCACCAGTCTGTTCTGGCTGGTGATTCTTTATCCTGTTTCCATCAGTTCCAGAGTTCTCTAGTGCTCCATCACGAGCCCCATACTGTTTTCAGTTTTCCTCAGTAAATCTCCCTCAATCTGTCTCTCCTCACACATCCACATCTTGAGGATGGCACTGTTCTCTTTTCTCTGAAGCTTCCCCAATTTAGCTAGAATCATTACCTCAACATGACTTTGATAATGTCTAATGTTGATGCCACTCAAATCAGTTCTGTCTTAATGCAAAAAGACTCTGTCCATGACTTTCAGCACAAAGCAGACTTTCTTGACTCCAGACACTCCCCATATTCAAGAATCTCAGTGGCCCCTCCACTGAAGTAGTCAATCACTTTAAGTACCATGGTGTTTGGCTGGATTAATTCTTGATTTCTTCACCCAGGTTGGTGCTATCCACACTAAATTCCATTCTTAGCTGCTGTAAGTGCGCTGTATTGCAACAAGTCCTGCCACCATCTCTTACTCTGCTGCAAAATCATCCTTAAATAATCTTGCTGTTGTTTTGTTACATGGAGGATACTTACTGTGCTGCTCCAAACCAACAACATAGCTAGACTGGGCCCCCTTTTCACTCCTGTTACTTTGCTCTCAAAACTCCACCTCTTATTCATCACAGATCTCCCTACCTCAACCTCAGTCTCCCTTCCCTTGAGTTTTGTTGCTTGCTCCTCCTTCCTCTTAAAATTATTGCTCTGCATATTTTCCTCTTACCTTTCCTCACTCTCCTCTCTCCTATCCCTCCTCTTACTCCTTCTGCTCTTCTGATACTTACTCATTTTTATTTTCCACTTCACAACCTCTACTGGGCAATCCACCATCTCTGCCCACCTCTCCAGATTATGGAATGTCACTTTTCCTCCTCATCTTATTTCTCTCCCAATCTGCTCCTTAAATCCCTTTTTAGGCCTTCCAGTGCCTGTCATAACTCTACCATTCTGTACCTATCCCACTCACCTCCCATCATCTGAACCTCACCTCCCTCTTTGGGTTTCCTGCTTCTTCACTCCTTGCTACCCTTCCTATGTCCCTTCTGGACCTCTTTCAACTCTTTCTGTTGCCCCCTTCCTCACCCCCTAGTACACACAACCTAGATCTGAATTGATCAGCCTGTGCTAGCTTATGACAAGACTGCCAGATTACTTTCATGCAATTGCACTATACCCTACCTAAGCAGCTGCACTTTATTGTTTAATGTAATTATATAATTTTAGCATATATATTAATTTTGTTTTATTCTACATACATTCATTCAGTCATTCCTTTGATACACTTGAAAATGGGCTCTGGATCAGTGTGCCTTTCTCAGTCACCAAATTTTAAATAAATAAAATTAAGTAAATTGCATATTACATATAGTCACTTTATATTTATCAATACTCATTTCTTTTTAATTCCCCCACTGCAAAAGCTCTGCTGAGCAATCCACCTTGTCTATCCTCCTCTCTGACTTCTGTAACCTCTCCTACTGTAGTCACCATTCATCCTCTTATCTTTTTCTCGCACTGCTCTGCAGGTCCCATTTCACCAGTCCCTGTGTTTTCCATCCCTATCCTCCTTTTCCCTGTCCCATCTACATTCCATTACTGAACCACCTCTTTTAAGCTTTCTGCTTCCCTCATTCCTCACTTCTCCATCTAACTGCTTTCTGGCCCCCTGTCTGCTGTTTCTGTTGCCTGAATTCCCCCTCCTCCCTTCCCATATCTGTGTGGGTTGGCCTTTTCCTGCCTTGTAAGTTATGACAACACCATCACTCAACTTTTACTGTATGTGGTGTTACTACATCCCATAGGTACAGTATGTAAGCTGTGTTGTTCACTTATATTTCTTTATACAGTTTCAGATTTTTTTTTTTCTAACTTTATTCTTTTGGTAACTGGGTAAGGCCCACAAAGCACAAACTCCTGTTTTCAGGGGTAACCCGGGAGCACTGCGGTGGGTAAGTGACTTGCTCAGAGTCACACAGTATGCAAGTGGAGGTAGTGGGAATCAATCCCAAGTTTGCTGTATGTTCCAAGCTCATTCACAGTTCACTACTCTAACCTCTGGGCTGTACTACCAGTCCCAATAATTACAATATAATCCACCTACACTTACTGGATATTACATATTGTTATTGTATATTTTGTTTTAGAGCATACATATGCCTGGTTCATGTATCTGTCTACTCCTCTAAGCTTGCTGAAGTGCAGCCAAATATTGCAACCAGTTTTTGCTTTTGCCATTTTGTGTTGTTGACTGCATTGTTTGTCTTTCCGTTCTATTTCCTTTGTAACCCCTAACCTGGGTCACACCCGGAAGGGAGTCTCAGCTCAGATTTTCTTCTGGCTTCCAATTTATGGATAAATAAATAAAATCTACTGTATGTCAACTACACCCCTTAACTATATATATATGAGAGATAAGTTGATTGATCACTAGCTGATGTGATGAACATTTGTCAGATTCTGCCATTATCCAGAAGTCATCCTTCTTCTCTTCATTATCCGCCCATGTTGACATGATCTGATAATTCCTATCTGTTCAAACTCTTATCCTGTAGTTTAAACAAGGTTAGTCAGGGTAATTATATGGACAAATTACTATCCAGTCAGAATAATCAGGGTAATTACACAGGATAAGGTTGATATATAGTTTGAATAGTTATAACAAATTATTGCCATTGTATCTGGTGCCTACAGATCAGACCAACCCAGATCTGATAACAGCAAATGTTAATTTTTATAGTACACACTCCCTCCTGCCCAGCTATCACACAGAATGCTTTTTTTTTCCAAAATATGAATCTGTACATAAGGTTTACCTCTTTGGATTATTGCAGTACATGGCTGAACACAATGGTAGAATCTCTAGAGGAATGTTAGCTGCTTGTATGATCTTTTCTGCCACTGGACAGGGGTTTTCATGTTAGAGGAATTGTTCTTGTTCTTGCTACTACAACATGAATTGTTTTTAGCACTGATGTGGTCAGGGGTTACTGTTGTATTTGAATAAGAGCAGTGGTCTGTTCTCACAAAACACAGTTATTGTTGCTGCATTGATATGTTACCTGAACTATGTAAGAGAATTAGCTCTCTACGCAAAGCTGATTTCTAATCACTCTCAAAGCAATGGCTGCTATTTCTTATCTGCAAGGAACAGGCAGCTGGACCATGTACAGATGTACAGATGTAAAATCTTCCAAAGTTTCAAGTTCCTTAAACTGAAGAGAACATTCTGATTAGCACTGAAATAAAGGTCAACAAAAGAGAAAGACCCAGTGGCCTATCACATCTGCACATTATCTGCTTTCATCCAGGCCTAGCTTAATGTTGGATTGGGGCTAGTCTACAGATGGTCCAGGTGGTATTTAAACACCTCCTCCCTAGTTGACTCATTAGCTTCCCTCTACTCCCTCACTCTCTCTTTTGGCTTGCACTATTACCCTGTGCCTATCCCATATGTATTTAAAGCCAATGAAAGACTCTGCATACATCATTTCTTCTGGCAATACATTTTACTTCACCACAATACTTTCTATATCAAAAAAGAACTTCCTTGCATCCCTCTACAAGCTTCTGCCATCCATCCAAGACCTCTCGTTACCTTTCCCTTTCTTCTTATGGACAGGGCACTGCTGTCAACTTTAATACCTGTTAGTTACTTAAATGTCTTGATCATGCTCCTCCCTGCCACTTGGCCTCCTTGTGCACATATTAAGACTCTGCGGGTTCTCCTCATATGTCTTTCCTTGCTGTCCCTGAATCTTCTACAGTATGTGGCCCTCCTCTCAGCTGATTCCAAGATATCCCAGTGTTTCTTCAGGTGCTGGCTCCAAAACTGTGCAGTTTTACAGATGAGGTCTGACCAAGGCATAAAGACAACAAGAGCTTAAAGCACTCAGGAGTACTGTGTATAAAATGTATTTTAACTTACATGAAGTGCAAAGTGCTGATCATATAAGGCCCAATATAAAAACCTGCTCAACATTCACAGACCAAAAAACTGTACGAAGGTAGTATTTTCTCTTTTCTTCTGCCAGCAACCCCCCCCCCCCCATATGCACCCCAACAACCTAGTTGCTTTCCATGCAGCCTTCTGGCATTAGGTGTGGGAATTTGCACTGTCGCTAATTATGGTCTCCTGGTCCCTTTCTTCCAATATATACTGCACCTACACTCCTCACAACCATTACTACAGCATTCTTCAAATTTTGTTTCACCTCTCCTGACAGAACAATTTCCCCTTTCCCCCTGCCACCTCCTCCCTTACCTCACCCCCTCCTTGCTCTCATTCCACTGACCCTCCACTCTTCCTGGTCCTGTCCAGGTCCTCTGGTCTCCACTCTCGCTTATCTTCTTCCCCTTAACCCGCCCTCCTTTTCCCTTCTTTTATCCCTTCTCCTACCTTTGCCTCCCTTCCCTCTCACCTTATGACAAGGCCTCTGTCTGCCATATTTTCTTTTCCTTCTCTATCTGGACTCTGCCCCTCTCATCTCCCTTACCTATTCCTTACTTTTTCCCTCCCCCCCCCACCTCTGATTAGCAATGTTGCTTCAAATGTACCTTATGGTTTTCTATGCTTGCTTGTAATCTTGAGAGTGTAGCACTGTTACCACTTATTTACCAGTTGACTTGCTGTGCTCTGATGATACCATGAATGTTGTCTGTACCACTGTTGATACCATGAATATTGTCTATACCTCCCAACCACATTGTAACCCTTTCCTTTGATGTGGAACCTTTGTAAATGAGCTACCCCAGCCAGCCTGGTGGTGCTGAGGGTTGAGGCACTAGACACCACACCTCACGTTGTGACAGCGACCCAGGTTTGGGAATGAGCCCGGGTGCTGGGGGTTAGTAGGGAGGGAGCAGGATTGAGCATCTGGAGGATAGCTCTCCTCTCCCTGGGGTGGGATCTGGGGGCTTCCCAGTGTGGTAGTGGCCTCTAGGGGTGACCAGAGGTACTACCAGTGTTGAGAGTGCATTGGGGCTGCACGTGATGGACGTCCACGTCTAGCGTGTTGACGTCATTGCACGATCACACATGGGGTTAAAAAAAAAAGGGAAAAGCCTCCTCAGTGTGCTGTATGATGGCTGGCTGTGTGGTGCCACCAACCCTTCCCCTGGATGCTCCCTCTGATTGAGACCCCCCCCCCAGATCCTTTGGTGGTGGCTGCATGCCCACCGTGGCAAAGATTGTTGAGCAGGTACCGAAGGGGTAGAGCTTGGGGTTTGGGTGGTGCATGGGCTGTGTGGCTGGACTGGACTGGGGAGGAACCATAGGTAACACCTCCCAGCCACAAAGGAACAAGAAAATATGTAAAAAAAAGAAAAGTAAATGAGCTACCCCTAGTTCAAAAGGAGTTGTAATCTGAGATTTAAATAAATAAATAAACAACATTTAATTAAAATTCTGTTTTGGGATTTCCTTTGGAAATATGCATGACCTCATACTTCTTGGCATTTATTTGAGTTGCCATATCTTGGACCACTTTTGAAGTCTGTATATGTCCATTTGCATTCCCCATATTCCCTCTGCTGTATTCACTCAGCCTCTGATTTGTATCATCTACATACAGACCATTTTTTCCCTTGATTCCCTCCCCTATATAACAGATGAATACTGTATACTGAAAAGCACCGGTCCCAGGAACAAGCCCTGTGGTACCCCATTGGAGACCTTCCAAACCCCTGAATATTCTCTGTTGACAACTACTCTCTGAGTTCTTTCTCCAAGCCAGTTACTAATCCACCTAATTAATTTGTCTCCCACCACTATATCTCTCAGTGTATTCATAACTTTTCTGTGAAGAACACTGAGTAAAAGGTCTTGCTAAAATCCAATGTCTACTGCTTGACCCTTATTGGCTGCCTTTGAGACCCAATCAAAGAAATCTATCAAATGTGTCTGGCATACGCTGCCTGATACAAACCTATGTTGCTTCTCATCTTAGAGCTCATTAGCCTCCAGCTATAATCTTTTATTTTGGTTTCTTGCAGTTTCCGCAGGATTGAGGTCAGGCTGTAGTTTTTTGGGTCCTCAGTACACAAACATTTGTAGAGTGGGGCTACACTGGCCTCCTGCCAAGTAACTAGAACCACTCCTGTTTGTATAGAGCAGTTAAAAAGGTCAGTTAGTAATTCCATCAGGAACAGGGCAACAACTTACAAAAGTCTTCCCTGCTAGGCACTCTGTACCACAACAAATCCTGCCTCCCACTCCTAGTCCACTGTTACATAATCTTTAAGATGGAGTCTGGTGCTGACTCTTGAGCAGGAAAGACATGCTGTGTGTAGACTCTTGGCATGATTGAAATCAGAAGTCAATTTACAACGACATCCTTGGCTTAGAACTCATTACAAACATCGAGCATATTGAACTTCATGGTGACATGTTGACAGCTGAAAAAAGGAGACAAAAGGAGTTTGATGAAAGTGAAAAAAATATTGATTACATTTTGTCATCCTTGGGCTTGCTTGGTACAGGGCTCATGGTGGGTCCGGCGGGTTGGATACCATCCAGCTCTAAAGAAGCTGAGGCCCCATTTTTAGTAATGAATTCATGGCATCAGACAGAACTGATTATATCCCAGTAACCCAGGCAAGAGCATTATCTAAATTAACTGTTTATTTTTGTATCTACCTAAGTTATTTCAGCGGACTTAAAATGAACTGGTATGTATTATGTATCCAAAACTGAAAAGATTTATAAATCTAAAGTGTTTATTTTGCTACTTGTCTAGTTGGTTATATAAAAAGATGTTGTTTCTGTTATAGGACAGTATGTCTGTTCTTAGGTTACATTTTAGTTTATGTGACATTTCGCAACTCACATGCTACATGAGATTTTTTTTTTCTTCAATATTATGACAAAGTATTTTGAAGACGTTGTACGGTATAGAGAGGTGTATCCTACATTATCAGTTTTAAGTCTATGGGCATGTACATTTATTATGCTGTTTGAGTTCATACCAGCTAAGTTAATTAGGTATTGGCAGGTGGTGAAATACCCTACACTGAATGCTACCTGTGGGTACCTCCAAACTACCATAAATTACCCTAAAAATATCCCAAAGAAAAAAAGGTCGTTGGTTAGGGTAGGGTTATTATTACCCTGTTTTTTCACTACCCTACTACCTTACCCTCACCATAAAAATGTAAAAGATTTTGTTTTTGACTACCCAAAACAGAGAAACCTACCCACAAGGAGCTGTCCTAAAGGTAGGTAGGACAGGTGCTGCTGCTGTGAGTAAGCCTGATGTTGTTTCAATTTCCAAAAATGACAACCATTTTGGGAAACACCATAAGGCCTGTTATACACTGCCTGATCTGTACCATTGTAAGAGGTGCAGTTGAGTGGCACCAGTGCAGGTCATACAGTGTAAAGATGATGGAGAGAGTTGCATGTGGCTGCAATGCACTCCAATGCAGTGCAGATTGGTCAGTGTTTTCATATTGGTTTGTTTACCAATGAGGTGTTTTTTGCTGCCATGTAAAGACACTGCTCCACCTGTGTTGGTACACCCCTGCATCACACAGTGCTGTGCTATGCTGTCCCCCTTCCTCGTAGCTACTTACACTGATCCCTTTCTCATTAGGTTTTACTCCCGGCTTCAACCCTCTGCTGCCATCCCACACTCCAACCCCAATTCCTTCCCTTCCCTATTTGGTGTTGCCCACCACTCCAACCCTCTGCTACAGTACCTCCCTCCGTCCACAATCCCCTTCCAGTTTGATTTTGCCCCTACTCCAACCCTCTACAGCCATCTAACCCTCCAACTTCAAATCCCATTCCATTTCTTCTTCTGTCACAGCACCTCTCCTTTTCGGCCAAAGGGAAGTGCTGCTGAAATGCCGGAAGAGGGAGAGAGAGTACTGTGCGGAATGCCACAAACCATGGCTGTGTAAACACATGGTGGCAGCCATGTTAGCAGAGGAGTGTGTGAGCAGTGCAGAGTGCAACGCAAAGCTCCTCCTTGTGTAAATCCCCCCACTGATTAAAAAGAAAAAATGATGCTTTACAGTTCCCAGTACAGTCACAACAAATTCAGCTTGTGGGTGGCTACTGACTGCTTTACTCTTCAGGTTGACCCTAATGACTGCTATGCCGAAAGTGAAAAGGCTGATTTCCTTCTATGCTAGGTATGCATGAACAATGAAAATAAATAAAAATACCTAGCTGAACTCTACTGATGGAGCCCAAGCCTGTCTGATTTTTTTCTCTTTCTTTTTATATTTTCTCCATTTCATCTCCTGCCCCATGAAGCCCAGCCTGATCGACACAGTCAGCAAAAACGTGTTTAAATGCCTGCTCTGATCGCAGTCCCTCTAACTGCATGGCAGGCAGCATTGCACCATTTCCTTTTCCCCTTTGATTCTCTCCTGACTAGTCAGTTGTATTCTTTTTTTTTTTTGTTACAGGACACCACATCACAGCTGTGGGTGGCCCTGCTGCACTCAGAAAGTTCTGAACTGCCTCCTTGGTTGCTATTATCTATCACTTTAACTGTGTGGTGGGCAGCAGGAAGCACAGCAATGTTTTTTTTTTTGTTTCAGATTCCTCCTTAGGCTTTGATAGCATTAACTAGTTAATTGTTTTTATATATGTTTTTACGTTTGCTTGCACGCATGTGCAGTAACATAGTGAGATGATCCAAAATACAGTGCCGTACAGTTGAAAGGAAGAGCACTGCTTGAGTGAGCAGCACTCCAACTCCCCACACACATGCACTCACGCACGCACGCACGCATATTGCATGCTCATGAGCTCCTCCCCCCCTCACGCACACACTGTATGGCCGACTGGGTGCCCAATCCCCCGTTGGCATCACACCCCCCCAAAAAACAAACTTTTCAGTTGCCACACTGGGAGCCCACACCAGCATGGCAAAAACTGTTATTGCCGATGGGGGTGCCCAATCCCCATTTGGCTGCAGGCTCCCCCAAACAGCCTTCCAGCTGCCAAGCTGGGAGCCCACTCCAGCATGGCAAACGTCCCGTGTTGTCTTCCAAAAAAAAACTGTAAACAAAAAAGGTGCCTCATAGTCTCCCCACCCCCACCTACACCCACCCACTGTGCACCCTGCCTCCCGGCACCCCCCTCACCCCATACTTACCTCTGGAGTCCACACAACGATGTTCAGAATACTGAGAACACATCTGCACTCTTCAAAGCTGACCGTGAACTGAGGAAATGCTGGTAGCTGTATAATATAATAAAAGGGTTTTTTCAACTTTAATGCATATCTCAGGCATTTTTTTGAATTTTGGCACCAAATTTTCAACATGGAGTTTTTGGGACCCCTCCTTATGAATTCTTGAACTGTCATGGCGTTAATCGGGCCTGAAGGGTGATTTTGTGTTCACTGCACAAAATCACCTTTCGAGACTGATTAAGGAAATGACAGTGCCAGTGTTTATAAGGTGGGCTCTCAAAAAGTGTATGTTGCAAATTTGGAGAAAAAATTCCTAACAATGACTGTTTTACGAGTGTGTGTTGAGCAGTTCCTAAGCACGCTCGTAAGTTCGTGAATTTTTAATATTTGCACTCCAGATTTTCAACATTGACATTTTACCACACCACCTTATAAGCAGTACAGCTGTCATTTTTCACATCTCACCCAAAATGTGCTTCCGCGCATGTAACGCACAATGGTGCAGTCGGTGTACGAAATCAATGTATGGGACACATTAAAAAAATCACAGTGACACTGTTCATGAGCAGAGGTCTTAAAATGGCTATGTTGAAAGTTTGGTGACAAAAGTCCATAAAATGACTGTGTTACTAGTGAGCATTGTACAGTTTCCACGCACCCTCGTAAGTTCATGATTTTGTAATATTTTCAGTCCAGATTTTCACCAGTGGCATTTTTCCACACTTCCTTATGAACAGTATAGCTGTCATTTTTCACAACATGGCTGAAATGTGTTTTCACACTTTCAGCACAGAAATGCGTGGTCGCTGTGGGAAATCATTGTTCGGGACAGATAAAGAAAATCACAGTGACAGTGTTCATGACTGGAGGTCTCAAAATGCCTCTGTTGACAATCTGCTGTAAAAAATTCCCAAACTAATTACATTACGGTTGTGTGTTGCACAGTTTCTATGCACACTCGTGACTTCACCAGTTTTTTTTATATTTTCACTGCAGATTTTCAACATTGCCATTTTTTACACCTCCCCATGAACAGTACAGCTGTCATTTTTCACATCCTGTTCAGAATGTATTTTTGCACCTGTGGGAACAAATGCTGTAGTCACTGTGCAAAAGCAGCTTTTGGCTAACAAACTGATATTGCCACTATTCATGAGGTGGGGGTCACAAAAAAAAACATGTTGAAAATTTGGAGTGAAAATACCAACGAATGCCTGAGGTGTTAGGGTTTCAGACCATAACACCCCACCCTGTAGAGAAAGACAGGCATCAGAGCTGTGACTTGGGATTGTCGCCTGCAATGCTCATACCATTCCACCCCCACCCACATCCTGCAGCCACTGAGAGTCATCGAGGTGTGCCTTGGACTCTTCGGCCCCAAAGTTCACCCCATTCTCCTATACCACACCCACCTCACTGTATTTCCTGATGGAATGGGGTGCGCATAAGGGCCAAAGACCCCAAGGCACACCGTGAGACTTGTCGGTGTCTGCACGGTAGGGTGTGGTGAAATGGCGTGGCCGTTATGCCTGATGACTCAAAGGCACACCCCGATGCCTGTCACTATCTGCAGGGTTGTGATGGGGTTGGCTTCAGTTCAGTACTTCACTGCCATTCCTATTATGCAGCTCTGTAACTCCTACACTACCAATGCCAATGCCAGCAAGCAAACATTTGGCATTAACAAATGCTTGTTTCTCTCTTGCCACTAACAAGGCCTGCTTTCCTGCTGTGCTGTGCTATCTCATGCATGTCGCAGCAATCCCTTCAACTCTGCAGCACTCACACCATAAGTTATCCTAATGTAGCCCCTCAGACATGCATTGTGAATGGAGGATTGTGGCAGGCACAGTAAACAAGGGGAACAACTGGAGATCACATGCAAGATGGAACTGGACTGTTGCGAGTGACAGGATGGCAGCAGCAACTTTTGCATTGATAGGATACATCGTTGCAAGTACCCAACCCATTGCCTGTTACCCAAAGCAAATTACCAAACCTGCAATCATGCATTCTCATGCCAGTAGGGTAGTACTTTCTGCAGACTATCCTAGGTGGCTAAAGATATCAAATACCTGCACTACTAGATCTGCATACCTGTTGAGTAATCCATGCCTAAGATTAGTGTTGCAAATTTTCAGCAGTTAATAACTGCTTTTAGTGTTTAATATCATTTTGAGCTTATATCTAATTATATACTCTGACCCCTCATGAGAATGCATATTACAGATTTATAGATGCACTGATTTATTTATTTATTTACGAGTTTAACCAGGAAGGCATACTGAGCTGGAATTGCTCGATTCCAGATGCGACCTGGGGGACAAGTCCCAAAACAATAGTTCAAATACAGGTACATGTAGATTAACAGCACAGTGAGGGGTCCACCTGCATACAGACAATCGGCAGATAGATACAGGAACATAAAGGGGGAGCATATACAGGGATAGTGTTACAGAGAATCACAACAGTAGTCTAGTACATAGTGGACACTAGCTAAAGCATGAGCAGCTTGAGGTGAAGTGGGTGCCGAGTAGGCGGTTGAGGAGGCGGGGGTTGGGTGAGTGTCTTATATCCACTGGCAAGGTGTTCCATAGCTGTGGGATATGAAATCTGAAGGCTGCCTGGCCTTTGGATGTACGCATGAAAGGGACATGAAGGAGCCTGGGGTCCGTACTTCTGAGGGAGTAGGCAGGGGGAGGTTGTGGGGAGAGGACAGAACCCAGGTGGGGGGGAAGGGTCTGGGACCAGAATTTGGCTGCAGACCTGGAACAATGGGTTTGTCTGTGGTCTTGGAGGAACAGCATGGCTAAGGAGTTGTATAAGCTGCAGTGGTGGGTTGTTTGTGGGTAGTCCAGGATAAAGCGACAGAAGGAGTGATAAAGGGAGTCAAGGGTGGCCAAGGCAGAGGAGGGAGCAGTAGTATAGACTATGTTGCCATAGTCGAGTATAGGGAGTATCATCCTTTGAACAATTGCTTTCCTGGCAGGAGGGGGAGATAGCTTTTGTTCCTAAATAGGGCACCAAGTTTAGGGAGTAGTTTCTTGTGTAAGGAGTCAATGTGGGAGGCAAAATCAAGATGCTGATCAAGCCAGACACCTAGGTATCTGAAACTGGTGCAAACCTCTAGGGAGGTCCCGTCTAGGGTTTGGAAAGTGGGGCACGGAGCTTGACAGGAGAGTCTTTGCAGTGAGCCGAAAGTTAGTGACATGGTTTTCTTTGGGTTTAGGAATAGTTGGTACATATGCTGTTGTTGGCTTATGCTAATTAGTGTAAGTTATGATGTTCTTATACTATTATGTATGATCTCAGTCATGAAAATACCAGCAAAACATATATTTAAAAAAAATGTCTCCCTGGGTTTACTACACAAATACAGTATACTGTGCTGCCCCCAAAAGCACCCTTGCCTGACTAGACTTCCTCTATCACTCTTTATTCAATTTTGCCTTAAACTGTCCCCCTTCCCATCATACTCATTATTTCCTCCAGCTTCTTCTGTTCATCGCTCAAGAGCTGGCACCCCCTTGTACCAAGGTTGTGCATAACTCGAACAGTATTTCCTGAATATTTGGATGGCCCTTCCAAACAGTCAGCTATTTAGATGCTATTCAAGAAGAGCAATTTCGCAAGATTCTATAATCTCTCAGACCATTCTTGGTCAATTTTAGTCCTTTTCTGGAGCTCCCAGCCAAACACACATGTGACTTCCTCACTCTGAGTTTCCAGAGGACAGGAGGCAGTTATTTCTGAGAGTTAACATGTTAGTATATCTGAGACATTAAACTTAATACAGATTAGATTTTTGGGCTACACATGCTTTTTCTGATATCTTAGTCTGATAACTAAGCAAAGTCAGGCTTGAATTAAACTTAATTTTTTGTCATTATTCCTGTACTCAGTAACAGGTTGGGCTGTCTGCTGATATTTCTTCCACACTGCTTTCACTTCCACAGCTCCAGTGTAATGTTTGGGTGAAGCACATTTTTTGTTGTGTTTTCTATGTTGGTGCGCTTGTGCAGCCAACATCTTGCAGTAGTGCAGATTTGGAGGCGCGGTCACTGTTGGGCGAATGCAGAGCATGCACCAGTAGGTGCATCCCTCATTCCCCAATCAGCCTGCATGCAGGCACCACACCATGCATACTAATGTGGCAAGAACATCTAAGAAAAGGTCCGCTGCAATGCGATCAAAGCTCGTCACATGCAGTGGACCTTCCCTATGTGCTTCGCCAGCTAGAAACATGGTGGCACAGTGGACACTAAACTGCCGACTTTGGGGGTGCCCAATCCCCCGGTCGGCTTACCCTGCCCCTCAAGTATGTGCCAACGGGGGAGCCCACTCCCTGTTGGCAGAATGTGTCCCTCCAGCTTTCATTATTTACTGATGGGGGTGCCTAATCCTGTCAGCATCCGTCCTCCCCCTTTCCCACTTTAATGTACCAACGGGGGAGCCCACTCCCCATTGGCATGATGTACTCCCCTTCTTCTGTGCCAACGGGGGTGCCCAATCCCCCATTGGCTACTGTACCTCCAAAAAGAAACCACCTGTAAGAAAGAAAACTGTCCGTGATGGTTTTTTTCTACTACCTGTAAACAAAAAATTATCCCTCGTAGTCTCTCTACCCACCACCTGCACCCACCCACTGCGCACCCTGCCTCCCTACACCACCCCTCACCCTGTACTTACCTCCAGTGCTCGGTGTGATGATCTTCGGTGGACTAGGGACGCATCTTCACTCTTCAAAGCCAACCGTGAACTAAGGAAATGCCGGTAAGCTGTATAATGGAATAAATAGCTTTTTTTTTCAACTTTGATGCATATATCAGCCTTTTTTTGGAATTTTTGCACCAAATTTTCAACATGGGGTTTTTGGAACCCCTCCTCATGAAGTCTGTCACTGTTATGACGTTAATCAGTCCTGAAAGGTGTTTTCCCAGTCACTGTGCAGAATCACCTTTCAGGACTGATTAATGCAAGGACAGTGGCAGTGTTCATGAGGCGGGCTCTCAAAAAACCTATGTTGCAAATTTGGCAGAAAAAATCAAAAAAATGGCTGTTTTACAAGCGTGCATTGTACAGTTGCTACGCACGCTCATAACCTCGTGAATTCTCAATATTTTCATGCCATATTTTCAAAATTGTCATTTTTCTACACCTCCTTGTGAACAGTAAAGCTGTCGTTTTTCACATCCTAGCCGAAATGTGTTTCCGCACTTCCAGCGCACAATACCGCGGTCGATGTGGGAAATCAGTGTTCAGGGCAGATTACAAAAATGACAGTGACACTGTTCATGAACAGAGGTCCTAAAATGCCTATGTTGAAAATTTGGTGACGATACTTCATAAAATGACTGCGTTATGAGCGTGCATTGCACAGTTTGCACGCAAGCTCGTAACGTTGTGCATTTGTAATATTTTCACTCTGGATTTTCACCATTGGCATTTTTCCACACCTCTTGATGAACAGTATAGCTGTCATTTTACATATCCTGCCCAAAATGTGTTTTCGGACATGTGGCACAGAAGAGCATGGTCGCTGTGCAAAATCACTTTTTGGGACAGTTTGAGGAAATGAGACTGACACTGTACATGAGCAGAGGTGCTAAAATGCCTATGTTGAAAGTTTGGTGGTGAAACTCCATAAAATGACTGCATTACAAGTGTGCATTGCGCATTTCCCATGCACCCTTGTAACTTCACAAATTTACAATATTTACATGCCACATTTTCACCACTGCCATTTTTTTACACCTCCTTATGAAAAGTATAGCTGTCATTTTTCACATCCTGCCAAAAATGTGTTTCAGCACTGCACTACCAAAGCAAATGCCAGCACAACAAAATTTGGCATTGACAAATGCTTGTTTATTTCTTGTTTTCTGGTTCTGGAGTCCATTCTCCCATTCTGCAGTTCACTGCACATGGTGTGCTTGAGTGCATGTGTATTATTTATCATTTTTTTATTTTGTGAGCCTGCATACAGTATGTACACAGCTGTGTGCCTGCATTTCTTTGTATTAAACTGGTACAGTTTTCAGTGGGTCAGGCTTGACTCATAGAATTGTTATTTGTCATCTGGTTCCTGGTTTGGTTCCCTCTGTGACTGAGGAGGGTGTTAGCTGATGACTTCTATAGCAGCTCACTGCATACATCTTACCTCTGCATGTGCAATCTTTTTTTTTTGGTGAGGTTGTGCCTTGCATGTGCACTGCTGTGTAAACACACTTTTTTCCTAAACTGTTGCAGTATCTCAGAGGTCAGGCTTAAATCTTTGAATTTTGTGAGTATTTATGTAGTATCTTTGGATTACATGCATGGTTCCTTGTGCAACTTAGAAGTAGTGCTGTGTGGAATGTGGAATTCCGCCAGCAAAATAAGTGTGGAATGACAATTCCGCCAGTGGGATTTCTGCTGGAATTTCACTGGTTCTTCTGCAGAATTCTGCCTGCTGTGATCTGTGGAACCGTATTCCATGGAACAGCATTTATCAGTGGAAAATCATTCCGCAACCATTCCTGCAGACAATATTGAGATCCATGGAATAATAGTCTGTGTAACAGCATTTTTTCTTCAGGAAAATATTTTGCAGCCACTTTCTGCTGTGAAATTCCACCATTATATTTCTGGCAAAATTCAGCAGAACTTCGGAGGAATTTCAAACGTTCTGCAAAATTTCATTCCACCGGAATTTGAAAATTCCATACAGCACTACTCAGGAGGCTGTTGGCTGACTTCTGTATCAACATAGAGTAGCAGTGGTATAGCTGTTGCTCCTTTCTGTTGTAAATGCAGAAATTTCAACCACCAAAGGGCATCTTGGTTTCTTGATTCGTTTATTTTTCACAGACTTCAAATGGCCACATTACACTCCAATATTTTGCACATGGAAATATGCTTTTTCAAGGAGAGTGAATGTGTGTAGGCAAATATTCAGAGACATGTATAAATATAATATATTTATACTAGCCATGTCACACTCCATTAACCATAGCTATAACATTTTACAAATTGATATGTTTTTGTTAGCCACAATAAAGCTTAAATACATTCTATGTACAGTTGTTTAGCAGAAATCATCTTTTAAAGAATGCTCTGCCTCTCAAAGAGGTCTTAGGATACCAATCATGATAGATGCCATGCCAGAAAAAGCCATGCTGGCTTGACATCTGAGTATTCCTCTTTGAAGCAGCTTGCTGTCTGCAAGCACTAGCATGTTCGTAACATACCACCCAGTAATGTCATGATGCTGCTCCCATCATCACATTACCTGCCTACGGCCGAGTGCACAGCACTCTAATGCAAACATAACCATGCAGAACTCATGGGTGTTGGGGCTGTCCTCAGCCTTCATCAGTCTTTTAAATTTAGCTGGATCCAGACCATGTAAACAATTCAGAAAGTTAGTTTATATTTATAAATGAACTCCTAAAAGGCAATTTTGTTGAAATATTAGTCAAAACCTGAAACAGATTCAAAAGGTTTGGCGGGGTCAGGCATCAAAAAGAGAAAGGAGGATAATTCACCAATAGAGGAATAGAGGGGTGAATGGCAACAGTCCCTGGCCAATGGACTCATTCAAGAATCACTGTTATAGTCAATTAACTTACATACTGTAACTCATTTTAACAAGAAAGGACACAAAGGTCAATGTGTGAATGTTATTAATAACATACAGTAACTTCTTTTTAAACATAAAAAGTCTGTTTTATGCACTCTGCTATTTAGATCCTGAATTGTTGTATGAATAACACATATGCACATTCTACTTCATAACTAAATCAAAAATTACAGAAGATGAACAAATTAATAAACAAAGTTCAGAACAAACACACCAGAACTAGACATAGCAGTGGGTTCAGTGCAGCTTCAGTAATTCCCTTATAATAGCACTGCCCAATCAATGGACTCATGGGGACATTTTCTTTTTTATTCCTTTTTTTGTTGTCATATACAGTAATAAATGATGTTTTTATTTTGACTTGAGTGTGGTGTTGTATTGTACTATGCAACCAGGGAATCAGCTGAACCAGAGAAGAGGTGTTTTTCATCTGCCTGCATATATTACAAATTGTTAGCTGTTCCCTACCTGGCTGCTGAGACTGTTCATTCTGCTCCCGCTCCACTTAATAAAAAGAACCCCCAATATCCCGGTAACAACAGTGAAGAACGGAACTGGTGAAGAGGCACGGGGGAAGCATCATTATTGGAGGAGGGGCAGCAGTGTTAAAAAGCTTGCGCTGTACACAGCACGAGTGTGAGTGGTGCAAACGCCACTCCTAGAAAGTGTTTTATAGTTTTAACTTCGTTATAGTGGAAGACATTTTAAATTATTTGAGAAAGATAGGAAAGACACAGCAGCTGTATTTGAACTAATGCATAGAGAGTTAATTATTTCCATCTGGGGCCATTAATTAATTGTATTTTATTTGTCTGTTTTCCTTTAGAATGTTTTTTGTTAAGTTGGGTCATTTGCTTTGTATAGGTGGTTACTTGGTTCCCATTGCACCCAGACTTATTGTAAATGGATCTGTATGTATGTATGCATGTATGTATTGTACATGGTTATTTAATAAGGTATTTCAAATGTATTTGATGTTTCTCAGATATTGTAACTAAGTTAAGCTGTACTAAAGGCTTCACTGGAAATGAACTTATTTCAGTTGAGTTTTCCTATTCATTGCTTTATCAGATGAATAAAAGTTTTTACTGCTACTACTTTGGTTGCATTGCACAATCATCAGGAAGTTATTATACAGTTGCACAATCTCCCTTCTCTCATTACTGTAGCAGGTTAGCTTTACTAACTTACAGCAACCATCTATAGCTTTTCATAAAGCTGAACTAATTTAGGTATTGTGTCTAGATATCATCCACCTTGCAAACATGCCTGGTCTAGCCCAAGAAACTCTCCTGCCCTGCCTACCCCAAGTGGTGCTGAGGTTGGTGAGAGATGCTTCAGGCAAATTACGCACACCATGTTTTTTTTTTTCTCTTCCAGCAAGCCACATGCTTGCAGTGGAATGAGTGTGAGTATGGGGGGGGGGAGGGGGACACAGTCACATTACTACTAGTATTACTACTATCCCTGGGTCTATAGAATGGGTGAACACCATTTGTAGCACCCTTTTTTATGGAACTGGGATGAGAGCCTTAGAGCTCTGACGCCCTATTCTAGAAACAGCAGCCACCAGAACCACCAGTAGAAGCAGTGTTTTCACAGCTGCCATGAAGACTATTGCCGCTAGTTCCTCCACAGCTAGTGTGCTCCCAGTATACACCACCAAAAGTGCCTTCTTTGCTGCAGGTATTTCCACTCTTCCCATTGCCACAACAACTTCTGTGATCACCTCGACTACTGCTGCATCAACTGCCCTGGTGTACCTGCTGGTAGTGTCACCACTATAGCTATTGTGATCTCCACCACCACTGCTGCCACAACTATACCCATAACTATTCCTACTGTTACCATCACAGACACTTTCACTTCTGTGTTGTTTACTGGTGTAATCATCATCACTGCTCCTGCCATGTTGCCCAAATACAGTCCTCATGCTTGGGTTTGGGTAACTGATGTTGGTGATGAGGAGAAGTTGATTCACCCTTTTGGGTCTGAATATGTGCCCTAGACTGAAGAACTGCCATCAGAGTAGATCAGCAAGAGTGACACTTACCTAAGTGAGTTTGGGGATCAGGCTGAATATGCCTCAAATTTGACAAGTAAAGAACTGCACAAAGCTGACAAAAAATTGCCAGGGAATCCAGGGTCAGGCCATGCAGGGAAGAGAGTCACCTACCTCCTGTAAAGAAAGCAAAGCAATCAACCCTGGCATTTTGAAAGGTTGTACCAGCTATTCCAGACTCACATACTCCTCAAGAAGTGGCAACAGCAAGCCAGACACTTCTTGGTCATAACAGCCAACAGGGTGCTGCACCCAGGGCTTACAGAGATTGGGTTGGTGAAAAAAGTGGTAGCCAGTGTCACACTACTGGGGCCAGCACACCACAAGTGTATGGGGCAAAGGTGCTATGTGGTTGCATTTTTCCTTAGTAACGTATGATGCAACAAAGGTGCAGTGTGCATTGTGCCAGTCTATCACTATCTGTAGGAAAATATGTAAAGGCTGTCAACCACAGCAATGAAGGACCAGCTGCACATGAAGCATCCCTGTATGCTGCAGGGTTCATCAAGAACAGTGGTTACTTACAGCATGGTGCCTGTCATCCCCTCTGCAGGTTTTGGTGGTCTAATGGCAGATCCACCATGTGGTGGCAGTAAATCAGACACTGGATGGTCTGCATCCTGCACATGACTGACCATGTGTGAGCACAGAGTGAGCTCACCAACTGTGTCTTGGCCTTCCAGTGCTGACTGTCTTAGCTTGTCCATACCCACCCTCACTACTAGGCAGAAGAGCTACAGCACATCCTTGAACCCTAACAGGCAAGTTTCCAAGCTTGTACAAAGTACACTGCCTCATCCCATGGCACAACAAATAACATTAATTGGGGAAATTATGGCACTGGACCTTTAGCCATTTTCAGTTGTGAAAGATATTGGATTTTAGTGGCCACTGCAGCATCTACACCATCATTGTCCCAATCCTTCTCACCTCATCTTTTCCAGAAGTGGATTCCCTGCAGGGGAGGGCCTCAAACAACTGGTACAGCAACCCACAAGAGACAGGGCTATCCTAGATCTAGTACTGACTAACAAAGAAGGGATCACAGATCTCCAGGTAGAAGGTCACCTGGGGGCCAGTGACCATCACATGGTATGGTTCAATTTGGCTACTACATATAAATCATCCCATTCCAAGGCAAAAATATGGGACTTCAGAGGAGCTGACTTTGATAAGATGGCCAACAGAGTTAAGCTAGTCTGGCAAAAGAAACACAGGTGAGGAGGTACAGGCAAAGTGGGCAAGCATTAAGGATACAATACTTGAAGCAACATCCCATTGTGTTAGACAGAAAAGGAAGTGCAAAAGAAGAAGGAAACCACTTTGGTTCTCAAATACAGTAGCAGAAGAAAGGTCAGAGCCAAAAGCTGGCCTTCAGAAAATATAAGGAACACAGCTGGATGAAGATAGGGAGGCATACCAAACTGCCCTAAGGGAAGCAGGTAAGGCAGTAAGGCAGGCAAAGTCCCAAACTGAGGAAACACTACACGAACAGTAAAGAAGGTGACAAGACTTTCTATAGATACATTAGTGAAAGGAGAAAGTCCAGAGGGGTATTGCTAAGCTTAATGGAGAAAAGGGAGCATGGAGGAGGAGGACCCTGTAAAGGCATCTATCCTAAATAGATACTTTGCTCAGTATTTACTGAAGAGAAGGTAGGGCAGGGCCCACAGCCCAGCATCATGGACACAGGGGAGGGAGGTGAGCACTACTCCCTCACAAAAGAAAGGGTCCTACAAGAGCTTGCTAGCTAGGGTGGATAAGGCAATGGGATCTGATGGCATACATCCCAGGGTACTTAAGGAGCTAAAGGAGGAACTAGCAGAGCCATTAGCAGAATTGTTTAGTGAGTCTTTGAGCACAGGAGAGGTCCCAGAAGACTGGAGGAGGGCTCATGTGATCCCTCCCACAAGAGTGGTAGCAGGAGGAGGTGGGGAACTACAGACCGGTCAGTCTTACCTCAGTAGTGGGCAAGATTATGGAGGCACTCCTTAAGGAAAGGATAGTGCAACACCTGGAATCATAGGGCACAGGATCCAAGACAGCATGGGTTTACAAAAGGAAGGTCCTGTCAAACTAATCTCATAGATTTCTTTGACTGGGTAACCAGAGTGGTGGACCAAGGGGAGCAGTTGATGTCGCCTACCTTGACTTCAGCAAAGCTTTGACACTGTTCCACATAGGAGATTGATAAATAAACTAGGTAGGCTCGGGGTGGGTCAAGTTGGTCAACTGGGTGGCAAACTGGTTGACTGGCAGAAAACAGAGAGTGGTGGTAAATGGTATACAGTCAGAAGAGATGCAAGTCACAAGTGGGGTACCTAGGGATCAGTCCTGGGGCCAGTCCTATTCAACATCTTCATTAGTGACCTCATAGATGGACTAGAGGGTAAGGCTTGTCTGTTTGCAGATGACACCAAGATCTGCAACAGAGTAGATGATCCAGATGGGGTGGGCAGAATGAGAAGAGATCTGGATAAACTAGCAGAATGGTCAGAAGAGTGGCAACTGGGATTTAATGCAAAGAAGTGCAAAATCATGCACATAGGGAAGAGAAACCCTGAAGCCACTTATAGGCTGGGAGGAGTGGCTAGCAGTCACAAAGGAAGAAAGAGACTTGGGCATCATCATCACTGATGACCTAAAATCATCAAGCAGACCTCTAAAGCAGTAGGTAGAGGCTAGGGGTGTTAGGGTGTATTAGTAGGGGTATCAAGTCGTAAGAGGGAGGTAATAATCCTCTGTACAAGACATTGGTTAGGGCCCCATCTGGAGTACCTCAAGCGGTATTGGAGACACACCTTCACAAGGACATTAACCAAATTGAGGCAGTCCAGAGAAGGGCAACCAAAATGGTGCAGGGACTGCATCAGAAGACATATGAGGACAGATTAACGGAGCTCAATATGTATACCCTTGAGCAAAGGAGGGAGAGAGGTGATATGATCAAGACATTTAAACACCTTAAGGGCATAAACAAGGTGAAAGAGTCTAACATGTTTAAATATAAGAAAAATAGCAGGACAAGAGGACACAGCATGAGATTAGAGGGAGGCCGATTAAGGGGAATGTGAGGAAATTCTTTTTTCACAGAAAGGGTGGTAGATGCATGGAATGGCCACCACAAGAAGTGGTGGCTATGAATATAGTGCAGGGCTTCAAACAGGCATGGGACAGGCATAAGGGAGCAATACAAATGACTATGAATAGATAGGTCACTGACAGAGCAAAGGCCGATGGCACATTTATAAGGTAGAAAAAGAAATGGGCAGACTGGATGGGCCTTGCGGTCCTTATCTGCCGTCAACTTCTATGTTTCTATGTTTCTATGTAAGTGTTTTGTCCAGGATTTATGATGATGTTTAAAGGCATTAGATATGTTACTTTACTAGGATGTCAGTGGTTTCGTGCATGACCAACACATGGAGCTGCAGTACTTTGAACCATGTTTACATGTTCTTAATAGTGCAGTGTATAGTATCAGACAGAGCGAGTGGTGGTGGTGGAACTGAAGCGGTAAGTTTGTCTGGCTCCTTCTATGGTAGCTCTGGTAAGTCAACTCTGCTCAACCTAGCTGTGATGGAGAAAGACCAATGGGCTGTGAACATCTCTTCCTCCTTGTAGGAGATGTTGAAACCATGGATTGAGAGCAGCAGGCTGAAACATAGAAACATAGAATTTGATGGCAGATAAGGACCACTTGGCCCACCTAGTCTGCCCATTTCCCTACCTAACAGTTGCATATTGGTCTTGTCATAACAATTAATGCCTTGCATATGACTAAATGCTTGCAGGATGGCAATTTTTAGGGGATCTGCTGTTTTTCTTATGCCCTAAATCTGATGATGATCAAGGCTCTAGAAAGAGTGGTGGAGGGGAAAAAGACCAAGGAAACAAAACAAGATATGTGTGGCCATTCCCAACACTTTGTGAAGGCAACCAACCAACTACATTAGTTGCAGGAACACCCTCAGGTTCTTTTGCATTGTGTTTGTACAGGGAAGACCAGGCAATCATATACAGCCAACATTATTTAAATATAACCTTAATTACAGTTATATAAAAATAATTATTATCCATTGCTTTTACGATGAGTAAGTTCATTATCATGGTAATAGTCATAAGATCTAAGGGAATGTGTGGGGGGGAGGACAATGAATTGTGAGGAAGTAAGATATGGGGGGGGGGTATTCCAAAAAAAATTTAGAGATAAATTTGGCTCAATGAGGAAAAAGCCAGGGACTGGTAGAGATTACAGTGATGGCTGAGAGGGGAGGAATCCAGAGCAAGGCAACAGGAATTAAAACGGGTATCCAGTTTAGTTAAGGAAGACTTGGGAGCAGCACTATAGACTACATCACAGTAGTCAAAAATAGGTAGGATTGTCTTCGGGCAAGTTTGGGTCTAGCCAGTAGCGGGAGGCAGCTAGGTTTCCTGTATAGTGTGCCAAACTTGGGGCACAGTTTCTTCAGGATGGCACCCACATGACCAGAGAAGTTAAGGTGTTGATCAAGCCAAACCTCCAAATACCTAAAGGATGGGGTGTCCTCAATGATTGTCCCATCAAGGGTATGGAAGGAGGGCAAGGTGGGGAGCCTAGAAAGCCTCTGCCTAGTGACAAAAGTAATTGAGACTGCCTTCCTGTCATTCAGGGATAGTTGATGGGAGCTAAACCAGTACTGAACTTTATTGAAGTCATGCTGGAGTCTGGTTTCAACATCAACAGGGGTCTGGCCTGTAGGATATAAACAGAGAATCATTTTGCTCACCTGAATAACTCAATTCATCCAGTTTTCCCTAGAAGGAACAGGAACCTGTTAGCTCACAGGCAACTGGGATTGCCCCTAGACAGGCACCTATGATGATTTTGGAGTGCAAGGGCAGGAGGATGTATAGGAACTTATTAGTTGTTGGGGACTCCATCAGAGAAGAGAGTGGCGTGCACAGTGGACTGAGGGAGTGGGTAGCTTGGTCACATGCCTAGTGGGGACACTGGCAGGAAGGGATGCATCATGAAAAGAGATTGTTAGAGGCACTAACTGTGGGGAGGGGCTAGATGTAATTGCTCACCTAGGGACAAATGATCTGACAGATGATATTCTAGGAGATGCTAAGGACATAATTAGGGGGCTTGGTAGGAAGCTCAAACTGGTAGCAACCTCAATAACATTGATTAAGATTCTGCTAATATGATCTAAGGGTGAAGATAGACTTCTCTTGATCATTCGTGTCAAATGTTCATTGATGGAATTGTGCAGAGAGGAGGGTTTTGGCCTAGTGAGGGACTATTGGCAAGTCTGGAGGGACAGGAGCTTAAATAAGTGTGATGGTGCCACGCTACGACTGAGGAGGACTTTGACATCAGCCAAGAGGTTTGATCCTTTTGTAGCTTGCCTTTTAAACTGGTTGGGGGGACATACAGTGGCCTTGCAGCCAGGATGGAGAAGTTTATAGCAGGGCATTAAGGGGGAAGAGCTCATTAGGGTTAAGGAGGCAGTGGATAGTCATCAATTCACTCTTCAGGTAGGTAAATAGCTTAAACACCAGGGGCAGGATTTTCAAAAGGACCCACCCAAGATGCATCTGCTCTTATTTTCAAAACAGAAATGCTTTCAAACCTGTTTGATCATCTGATAGATTGCCAAACAGAATCCAAAGTTTGTGAACAAAAACAGATATAATTGCACCCATCTGGACACATTTGCATCCAAACCAGATGCAATCCACAATTGCATCAGTTTCTGTTACAAAAATTGTGACTTTCTGTCATAAGCAGATGCAGCTTGTGAAATTAGAAGCAGGGCTGCCTGGACACAAGTGGTAAGATGCAGAGACAAATGCAGCATGCATTTGTGTCTGTGTCCAAGACTCCAAACCTTTTGAAAATCCTTCATGGAGACTGGGAAACAACATGTAGATATCCAGGGCTGGATTTTCAAAGGGTGGTGCAGGGCTTGTAACAAGCCCTTTGCCACCACACTTAGGTTCTGTCGATGCACCAGACTCGTTTTCACAGCTGCACCTGATTTTACAATCTTGGTCGCAGTGGCAACAGTTTTCAAGATTTACTGCAGCTTGTGCCAAATATCTGGCACAAGCACCATAAAATTATTCCCCAGGACTGCAGCAAGTTAGATCAGAAAAAGTTGGTCTAACTTGTGACAATTGGCACACGGGATAGAAAATCCTCTTAGATCCCTGCAAGTCTCATGTGCCATATGGTCCATGGACTTGGGGCTTGTGACGATCTATGCCATTTGAAAATTCTGCCTCCAGTCACTGACAGTGAAGTGACAGCTGGGCATTATTGCAGTCACTAAAACATGGGCAAAACCTTAACATGATTAGGACCTTTAAGTCCTGGGATACCCCATCATCAGAAGACATAGGTCTGTAGGTATAGAGGGTAGTGATTCTGTCAATGACAAGGAAGCTAAGGGGAAACTATAAATCATGCAAATAATTAAAATTAAAAAACAATCCTTAAGTAATTCTATTTTTCTATGGGAACAATTATTTGTATTGCTATGCTACCGTATTTGATGACGAGTTAATGGTGTGCTAAATGTTTTAATTTTTATTTCTGGATCTTATCAGCATGCCACCAAGCACTCCGCAGCTGGATCTATGGGACAAAAGGATAGCTCCCCTTGGGAACAAGTGGTACCTCAGATGGCATGTTCACACATAAGACATTAGGACTTTTAGAACATGAGTATTTGCTATATGCCAGGCCTGCAACAACAAAGGCGCAGTTTGAAATCTTGGTGCCTTTTTTCTGAGCATCTCATTGGAGCTTGTCGGACTCCTACTTAAACAGACATCATGGTCGCATGACTCACCATGTGTCTATTTTCTCATTAGTTTGTTATACAGTCTGTCCACTAGGGGTTCTCGTTTGCCTAAATTACACCAAACTCTAACTGCTCCATCTAGAGGGTTCGTTTAATATCCTGCTAATCCCTTCTCCTGCTTACCCTGTTGTCCCCTCTTTTGCCTCTCTTGTTCATCTGAATGTTCAGAGCATCAGACCCAAAATGGCAGAGATTGAAGCCTGGATTAATCAACATACCCCGGACATGCTGGGTATTTCTGAGACGTGGCTAAAGCCTTGCATTAAGCATCCTGAGGTTGCACTCCCTGGCTACAAGTGCTTCACAAAGGATAGGTTGGGTAAAAGAGGTGGCAGTATCCTCCTGTATGCCAAGCATAACTTAGATGTGGCTGAAATCCCAACACCTGACTCAGAACTCACCTCAGTTGAATCTCTGTTCATTTCCCTCACCCTTGGCACCATTAAGAAACTCATAGTAGGATGCATTTACTTACCCCCCAAGGTTGCGGCATCCAGTCTTCCTCACTTGATCTCCTTCCTCTCCAACATCCCATGCCACAACCTAATTCTTTGCAGATACTTTGATACAGATTCGTTGAACCCAAGTTCCCACAAAATGCGTACCCTACTTGTTGATTCCAACCTCATCCAATATATTGGTGACACAACTAGAATCAATACCAAGTTAAACAATCATCCTCTACTTGATTGGATGGTCACTAACTGTCCCACTAAGATCAGGGTAGTGAGTGTGCTTCCTGATGGCATAAGTGACCATTCTCCTACTTTTTACATATGATGCAACAACTCCCCAAACCTTCCACCCAGAGTCATTCAAGTAAGCAATATGAGTATCTTTGACCCCAGTACCTTGCTACTACAATCCAAGACATTGACTGGAGCCCTATAAATGTCCTGCCAGATGTCAACCTAGCCCTCACTTTCTTTGTGTCCAAATTCACTGAAATTGTCAGCCATCATACTTCCATGAAGTCTTGCCGGGTTAAGGGTACTAAAGCTCCTTGGCTATCTATGAACTTAAGGAAGTTCATACTTGCTCATGATAAGGCCTGGCAGACTTCTAAGGCCAGTGGCCTGCCTTCTGATTGGCAAACCTACAGACAGCTAAGGAACAGCTGCAAGAACACCATCCAGAAAGCCAAATGCCAGCATTTCAAAAATCTCCAAACTGAACTGAGGCAGGGGAGAAGAGGGGGAGGAGTAGCTCTCTATGTAAAGGAAGGGAGAAAAGCAACTGAACAAAAGAGTAAACAGGGAGGAGAGGAGGCATTGTGGGTCACCTTGGAGACTGGAAAGGACACTACAATCCGCACAGGGGTTGTGTACAGACCCCCATGTCAGGGGGAAGGAATGGACAAGGATATGATAGAAGGCATTCTTAGAATGGCAGAGAAAGTGGAGATACTGTTGATGGTAGACCTGAATACGCCAGATGTTAACTGGAGCACATTTGCTGCAGCCACATCCAAGAGCAGGGCCATTCTTGATGCCTTACAGGTGGCAAGCATTAGACAGTTAGTTTCGGAACCCACTCGTGAGGGAGCAATCTTAGACCTTGTACTCTCAAACGGGGGCAGTGAGAGGATCTCAGATCTAGACGTAGGTTGCCATCTGGGGACAAGTGACCATCAAACAGTGTGGTTCACGTTAAACTCAGCTACAGAGTCAAGCCAAACAAAAGTGAGGGTACTGGACTTTAGGAGGGCTGACTTTGGCAAGATGGGAGAGTGCCTCAGAAAAGCACTAGCAAACAGGCTAGAAGGAGGTGTGGAGCAACAATGGGAATTATCAAAACTGCCATCACAGAGGCAACAAGCCTTTGTGTGAAGCAAATGAACAAATCAAAATGAAAGAAAAATAACTATGGTTCTCAAAAGAGTGGCTGTGAAAGTCAGGAAGAAAGATAGCATTCGAGTATAAGGAAACACAGAAGGAGCAGGACAGATAGCTGTACCAGTTAATGCAGAAGGAAGCAGGGAGGGAAGTCAGAATAGCAAAGCCCAAACTGAGGAAAAGATAGCCAACTCAGTTAAGAAGGGGATAAAACCTTTATAGGTACATCAGCAGTGTAAAAAGACAAAGGAGGATAGTGAGGCTGAATAGAATGAACAGTGGGTGGGCAGAGGGTACAGTGAAAAAGCAGGAATACTGAATGAATATTTCTGCTCAGTATTCACAAAAGAGGAGGGGGAAGTGCCTAATCCAATTAACAGAAGCACTCTTGATAGGGGGTCGATCCCAGTCCTTTCACAGAAGAAAGGGTTCTGCAAGAACTCCTAAAACTGAAGGTGGACAAAGCAATGGGTCCTGATGGAATTCACCCCAGAATTCTAAAAGAATTGAGAGGAACTAGTGAAACCACTGGCTACTCTTTTTAATAAATCATGGGAGGATGGTGTGGTACCCGAGGACTGGAGGAAGGCAGATGTGATTCCCCTTCACAAAAGTGGGTCCAAGACAGAGGCAGGAAACTACAGACCTGTCAGTCTGACCTCTGTGGTAGGGAAAGTGATGGAGTCACTTCTGAAGGAAAGAATAGTCGAGTACCTAGAGGCCAGTGGAGCACAGGACCCAAGGCAGCATGGGTTCACAGCGGGAAAGTCATGTCAGATGAATCTAATAGAGTTCTTTGACTGGGTGACCAAAGTAGTAGACCAGGGAGGGGCTGTGGACATGGCCTACCTAGACTTTAGCAATGCATTTGACACAGTCCCACACAAAAGATTAATAGTCAAATTAACCAGCCTGGGAGTGGGACCCAGGGGTGGTAGCCTGGTAAAACATTGGCTGGACAACAGGACACAGAAGGTAATTGTAAATGGAGTCCATTCTGAAGAAAGGGGAGTTACTAGTAGGGTGCATGAGGTTCAGTATTGGGTCCAGTCCTTTTTAATGTCTTCATCAGTGACATTGCAGAGGACTGGAAGAAAAGTATGCTCTTTGCAGATGACACAAAAATCTGTAACAGGGTTGATACACAAGGAGGCGTGGAAAGGATGAAAAGGGACTTGGCAAGGTTGGAGGAATGGTCAGAAGTATGGCAGCTAGGATTCAATGCAAAGAAGTGCAAAATAATGCACCTGGGAAACAAGAACCAAGGGGAAGAATACACAATGGGTGGGAGGTAGTAACAACAACAAAAAAGGAAAGGGACCTGGGGGTAATCATATCAGATGACCTTAAGGTTAGCAAGCAATGTGAGAAGGCAGTAGGGAGGGCTGGGGTATACTGGGATGTATAGGGAGAGGCATCAGCAGCAGAAAACAGGAAGTTGTTATCCCTCTGTACAGACAGTTGGTGAGACCCCATCTGGAGTACTGTGTCCAGTTCTGGAGACCCCATCTCCGCAAGGACATAGACAGGATAGAGGCAGTCCAGAGGAGGGCAACTAAAATGGTGCAGTGTCTGCAAGAGAAGCCGTATGAGGAGAGACTAAAGGAGCTTAATATGTATACCCTTGAGGAAAGAAGAAGGGAGAGGGGGGACATGATAGAAACTTTTAAGTACCTCAGTGGAATCAACAAAGTCCAAGAGGGCAGCATTTTTCAGAAAAAGAGACTTGCAAGAACAAGGGGATGCAATTTAAAGATAGAAGGAGGGCGGTTCAGGGGTAATGTGAGGAGGTATTATTTCACAGAGAGGGTAGTGGATGCATGGAACAGCCTTCCTGAGGAGGTTGCGGGGTCTAAAACTGTGGGAGAATTCAAGAATGCATGGGACAGACATAAGGCAATTCTTGTGGGGGGTAGGAAGAAATAGGCTGTTGGTTAACTAGGATCTGCGGCCTATCCTGTAGGTAGGGAAATGGGCAGACTAGATGGGCCTAGCGGTCCTTATCTGCCATCAAAGTCTATGTTTCTATGTTTCTATGAACACCTTAGTAACCCACAGGAATTCTGGAAGCAAGATAATTCCCTAATGAAGGGCCCTACCTCAGAAACCTCCAGTTCCATTGAGGCCCAGGGCTCTGTGCTCACTAACCATGCTTCTACAGCAAATGGCTTTAATAGATTTTTTACTGATCTGCAAAAATATACCTCTCTCTTTACTAGGTCTTCATCTCCCTGTCCGGACCCCGTGCCGTCCATAGATTCCTTAGTCTGCCCTTCCTTTCATCTGAAACTGGTCACTCTGAAGGAGGTGCGCCGGCTTCTCAAAAACCTGAAAGCAGATAGCTCACCAGAACATGATTCTCTCAAGCCTAAATTCCTCAAGCTAGGAGCAGATGTACTTGCTCATCCTGTTCGTGACCATTTTAATCGCTCACTCTTCTCCGGTACCGCCCCAAAGATATGGAAGGCAGCTGATGCGTATGGGTGGTTCCAACTCTACTGTTGGAAAATTATCATCCTATCTTAATATTGTGCCCCTTAGCCAAAATCCAAGAGCAAATATTTTATGACCACTTACAGGATTATCTGGACTCTCACCATCTGCTCTCAACCTACCAGCATGGATTCAGGAGAAACTACAGCACCCTCACTGCCCTTATAAAAGTCACCTCAGACATATTCCAGGGAATGGACCATGGTAAAGTCACTGGAGCAATCTCTGTGGCTCTGACCAAGACCTTCGACCTGGTAAACCATGGTCTTCTGCTACAGCAACTGTGCCTCCTTGGCCTTGATAATGTTGCTCTTACCTGGATCCAATGCCACCTTCAAGGCTGCACCCAAAGAGCTAAGTGGGCGGGTTCTCTATCTGACCCTCAATACATTACCCATGGCATCCCGCAGGGATCTATTCTGGGACCATTATTATTCTCACTCTTCATCAATGACCTCCCAGATAACTGTGGAGGGGCCTCTGTACATCTGTACACAGATAGTGCTATCCTCTACTGGTCCTCGGCTGACATAGGGTGGATCAACTCAGTGTTAATCTCTGACTTCCAAATGCTCGAAGACTGGTTTCTGCAAAAACAGCTAGTACTCAATATTAAAAAAACTAAGTGTATAGTGTTTTCCAAGCTGACAACGTGACCCCTCCTGCCTCTGGTTGTCCCCTCCCAAACTGGAGCATTTCTCGAATCTGTTAACTCCTTTAAATACCTGGAAGTCACCCTTGATTCTTCACTTTCTCTGGATGTTCATGTTTCCATCATTACCAAAACTCTAAACCAAAAGCTTGGTGTCCTTTACTGAATTCATCCCTTCCTCACTCTGACCACCTGCCGCAAGATAGCATCCGCCATCCTCCTCCCTCTCTTAACTTATGCCATCCCCCTGCTTCTCACTACCTCCTCCACCACCCTTGTTCATCTCACTCAGGTCTATTATAGAGTGTGTGGGTTTGCTCTGGGGATCAATGTTCATCACCACCACTGTGATGTACTATCTTCCCTCGGATGGCTACCTTACGAATCAAACCTAAAGGTATGTTACACTATGCTTTACCCATTAGCTGGTTCACCACTTTACTCCTCCCTGTCTTGCTGCTATAATGCAACATAAACAACCCCAGTACCCACTCAGATCTGCCTCTCTGCCCTTCCTCCTATTACCTAATACTCGGCTAGCCAAGGCCCAGAGGTCTTTTGCCTTCTTGGCTGTGTCTTTTTGGAATTCACTGCCCCCATCCACACCGGCCATCTCCTTTCTCCCTCTTTTCAAGTTGTCTCTGCAATCTCACCTTGCTGTTGCACTCTGTGCCTGCTTTCGCTGATTCCTGCGATCTGGCAGTCTTTCCTGTCAACAAATGTCTTCCCTGGTAAACTATGCACAACTCTAACAATCCCTAGTTACTCCTCCTGCATATCCTATCTGTTAACTATAATTAGTGTTTGATATCTTAGTGAATGCTTGTCCTCTTGTATCTGGCACAAACTATGATGTTCTTGCATAAGTAGATGTGTTCTCTAATTGCTGTCTGTGAATTACTATTACTGTTTTGACTGATTTAAAATTACTGTACTGTTAAACTACATTGTACTTTACATCAGCTTGTGTTAGCTTATACTACATTGCTATTATATTGTGTCTGCTTGACCCCTGTCTTTACTTTTTAATGCTTTGTATATTCTTTGTGTCCTAGTGAAAGTATTGTCCTCAAGTCACGTATTGCACTTTCAGTGCACTGCACTTCCCGGGTCTCCCCTGAAAAAGGGACTGTCTTGTCTCAGTGGACTCACCCGGTTACCAACATTCAGTAAATAAATAAATAAATATGGGATAGTTGGGTGGGTATGATATACAGATACACTACTTTTGGCTATTGCTTCTCCCTCCCCATCAGCCATCTCCATGTCTATTACACCTGTGAAATTTGTATATTGGAATATTAAAGGTATAAACTCCCAGTCGAAAGAGGGAATATTCTAATGCACTTTTAACAAACTGGGAGCCAATATAGTCTATCTCCAGGACATACATCTCCTTAAAGCACAGATTGAAAGGCTTATGATGAGTTGAGTAGTCGAAGATTACAGTAATTTGTCTACTGTAACTCCAAAAGTAGAAGGGTTTCAATACTAATCTGGAAGGGGAAAACCCTTAAAGTAGGAAGGACAATACAGGATCCTGATGGTAGATTCCTCATACTCCAAGGGGAACTGGAAGGAGAAAAGGTCACCCTCTGCAATGTATACACCCCCAATTCATCACATCCAGATTTTATCAACACACTCAGCCAATGCATTTTCAAGATCTCCCTAGGGAAACTCTTTATAAGGGGCAATATAAATACTATTCTGGACAATTTTATAGAGAGGAGCACACCTCCCCTGGTACCTAAGCAACAGGCATCAGTAGCCTATAGTGTCTGATAACAGAACTGGGCCAGGTGGATATATGGTGGCTGGCCAGCCCACAGGGGAGATATTGCTCTTTCTTTTCACATTCCCATAAAGTTTATACCAGAACAGACTTCTGGCTAACCTCCAAAGACCGCAAAGCAGACATCATGGAGACCAAGACAGACCTAATTATTGTCTCAGACCATGCACCAGTGACTTTCAAATGGCTATCCCCAGGGCCCTAAAGGATAGAGTTGCGTCAGTGGAGGCTTAATATTAAGCTGTAGAATTACATCCCCTTTGCAAAACAGCTAACAGCTGAAATTCACAGCTTT
This sequence comes from Neoceratodus forsteri, assembly GCA_016271365.2. Taxonomy (NCBI): domain Eukaryota; kingdom Metazoa; phylum Chordata; order Ceratodontiformes; family Ceratodontidae; genus Neoceratodus; species Neoceratodus forsteri. Next base: position 314,742,969 of record CM057451.1, on the reverse strand, counting down.
CTTGAGCTGTATAAGCCTGGAGACACCACTGAAGTAATACGATGGGATGCTCTGAAGGCCTACATAAGAGACAGATGCATTAGCAAGGCATCCAACAATAACAAGGCTAAAGCTACTTTAAACAGCTAGATGAGTTGCAATGCAGGCTTAAAGAACTAGAGGACAAATATTGGGCTAATCATTCAGACCAGAACCACATGCTTCCTGAAATCATAGACACAAGGTAGAAAATAAATATGGACAAAAGAGGGCAGCATACCAAACCTAAACGTAAGAGTGCAGTTACCTATGGAACCTCACAAACTTGTCACAAAAAAATTCTCACCTTTACCAGAAAGCTGAATATGCACTTTTTAGGTTGCACCAGGTTTTCTATGAGGATGGAGAGAGGCCCAGGAGACTCCTAGCTGGCCAACTAAAGAAAAGCAACCCCAGGCAAAACCAGTCATGCATTTATTGATACCTGAGGGGTGCAGCAGAGAAGGAGTGACTACCTCAGTAACCTAACTGGATCCAGAAAACTGCTGCACAACATACAGTGGCAAAAGGAAGCACTGTCCACACATGCATTTTTCTACTTCACTACTTTATTGAAGAAATATTTAAAATGGGCAGGTGCTGCCACACACACTTCAGGGCCACAGACTCCAGCACTTCATAATAAATACTTCATCAGGGGGCAGAGACTACCACAAAATCCACATATATATCCCTTGTTTCCCCTTCCCTCTCCCCTAACTTTGCTTATTTCTCCTTTAGATAATTCTTGAAGAAGACCTAAAGTTGAAACATAAATTTTTACTCTATCTTCTATTTTCAGCATGCATTTAATATTACCATTTTGATCTGTTCACAATGTTGCAGAAGCAGCTACTTAAGTTGTTCCGGGGGGAGGACTCATGCATATTGAACTTTAAGAAACTACAGAGGAGATCAGTTATCAGAAGGGTTGAACTTCTGGGACATTGACCTTAAACACAAGGCTTACTCACTGCAGAAGCTAAAACAGTCAGCACCTTGGACCCTGTTAACACAGAGGCTTAAATGAGTAGACTGTGAAGAGTGCATACTAGGAGAACCTGTGCTTAATAATGTTCTTTTTGGGACCACTCTGCAGAACTTGAAGCAGCATCCAACTGTTCTGACACCAAGTGAACCTGGGTCTGGGTGGCTAACCTAATTGGCTGGTCACCTTGGTAATCTCCTCAATTCCCTCTGTGGAATAATAACCACCTTAGAATCAGTAATCAGCTTGTACACCTAACGTTCTTGGGCTGAGCTGCATAGGAGAGCTGATAGAAGCAGACACTAATGTCCTAATGTCCTCTGCACAGATTCAAGCTAAATAGAATATCTCAGCAAAGCAGCATTGAAGATCCTGTATCTCCAACTAAGGCATGTCATACAAGCAGGCATAGGAGTGCTCTATGAGATGGACAGCCCTAACACACTGGAAAAGTGGTTAGGGGGCACTGCACAAACTAAGGGAACTGCCAGTAAGATTTATAAAGCACTGATGTCCCTTACCCCCCAACCCAACAGTAAGCACAATGCAGAAATGGAACGAAGAGTTGGGAGTGCAGCACTGCCCAACAGTGGCACAACTGCTGGGAAACCTTAAAGAGGGTTGTGCAGGACAGTGAGAACAGGATCACCCAGTTAACAATATTGACTAGGTGGCACAGAAGTCCACAGAAGCTCCACAAGTGGGCTTCGTGCACTCAAACACATGCTAGTGCTACCAAAAATGCACAGGGATTATCACACACCTGCTCTTCACATGTACTAGGCTGCAGGGGTACTAGCAGGAAGTGTGAAAGATATGCACCATACTGCTTAAGTGAAACATCCAGCTAAACCTAGAAGGGGTGATGCTGGGCATAGACCTCACAAACCCTGCCAGCTCCCCAAAATCAGACAGGTGGTTGGCAGGTGCACTGACATCTGCCAAGCAAATCGTACTACATCACTGGAAGAATCCAGATCCCCCAAAACTGAAGAATGACTCACAGAGATGGGGAAAACCACCTGCTTCAAGAGGATCCACTTAAGAACTAGAAACCAGTTAGACTAATACTAGGAGATATGGGGAGCCTACATAAACTCAAATTACTTCCTAATGCTATGGGCATACACTCTGAACAGTTGAATGCACAGTACACTGATATCACATCCAGCACAGAGAGAGAGAGAGAGAGAGAGAGAGAGAGAGAGAGAGAGAGAGAGAGAGAGAGAGAGAGAGAGGCTTCATAGCTTTGCATGTGTAGGCATCAAGCAACACAGGACAAACAGAATGACTGCTGCAACACATTCTTATATGGAAACTGCTGAATATGCTCCTTCCTATTATTACAACTAATTATTCGTAGCACAAGTCAGAATGATTTGTAACTCTTTGACATGCTGTTGTGAAGAATTTGACATTGTTTATTTTCTCTTCATCCTTTGTCAATTGTTCTTATACTTTGAATATGTAGCACATAGATTATATATCCAACAGCAAAGCCCATGTCAAGCTTTCTTATAGAAAATGTATTTGAATGTGTTGGGATTTGCATATCTAATAACCTTTTAATTATAAAAAGAGAATGCCTCCTTTTTTGATGAGTTCTTCTTCAATTTAGCACATTTCCATTCCCGTATATAGTAACAGAGGATTTCAATAATACTTTGTATCAATTGTACAGTTCCCCAGGCTGCTCAGAGACAAAAACTGGAGCCCAGATACATACATACAGTAGATCCATAGATACTGTTGGTAGATAAGGGCCTACGGCCCACCCAGTCTGACCATTTGAGCTCACAAGATCACTTAAGTTTTTCTAGAAGTCTGTTGCCCCTTACCCCTAACCTCCAGGATTCCCTTATGTCTATCCCATACATTGTTAAATCCCGTGACTGTTTTAGACCCCACCACTTACCCAGGCAGGGTTTTCCACTTGTCCACCACTCTTTCTGTGAGGAAATTCTTCCTCACATTTCCTCTGAATTACCCTCCCTCCAACTTCATCCCATGCGCTCTAGTCCTGGAACATCTTTTTCACTGGAAAATAATGTTTTCCTGAACACTGTTCATCCCTGTAAGGTACTTGTATATCACTATCATATCCCCTCTCTCCCTTCTCTCCTCCAGAGAGTACATATTCAAGTCCTTCAGCCTGTCCTCATAGGATTTATGATGCAATCCCTCTACCATCTTTGCTGCTCTCCTCTGAACCTTCTTCACCTTGTCTATGTCCTTATGTAGTGAAGGAGGCAGTATAACACAGTGGTTTAAGGCTCTGAACTGCAAACCTGGAGATCTGGGTTTGAATCCCACAGCCCACACTTGCATACTGTGTGACCTTGAGCAAGTCACTTAACTTCCTTGTACTCCCAGGTTGTACCTGTAAACAAGCTTTCAGCTTAGTGTGTCTTTCCTGGTTTAAAAAACAATTATTCCGGAACTGGATACTGTACTCCAGGTGGGTCCTCACAGGTGTCTGGTGTAGTGGTATTATGACCTCCCTTTTTCTGCTGGTGATGCCCCTGTCTATGCATCCCGACATCCTATTTGCTTTACCTGCCACCTTGTCACACTGTTTCCCTACCTTGAGGTCATCAGAGATGATAATCCCAAGGTCCCTTTCCTGCTTGGTGCATGTTATTTATTCACCCCCCCCCCAACTGATATGTTGTTCCAGGGTTTTTGTGCCTCACATGCATTATTTTGCACTTTTTTTGCATTAAATTTCAACTGCCAAACCCTTGACCATTCTTCAAGCTTCTGCAAGTCCCTTCTCATTCTGTCAACACCCTGTGGCGTGTCCACTCTGTTACAAAGTTTTGTGTCATCAGCGAACTGGGAAATTCTGCCTTCTAGGTCCTGCACAATGTCACTGATGAAGATGTTGAATAGGACCAGTCCCAGCACTGATCCCTGTGGCACCCCATTGTTCACTCTTCCCTCTGTGGCTTGACAGCCATTTACCACCACCCTCTGTGTCCTGCTACCCAGCCAATTACCCACCCACCACACTACTGTCCTGCCCACTCCCATATTCCACAGTTTATTTAACAGCCTTCAATGTGGTACAATGTCAAAGGCTTTGCTGACGTCCAGCTAGGCCAAGTCCACTGCCCTCCCCTGACCCACCTTCCTTGTCACCTAGTCAAAAAATTCAATGAGGTTGGTCAGGCATCATCTCCCCCTGGAGAAATCATACTGCCTTGGGTCCTGTAGTCCATTGGCAATCAGATGTTCCCCCAATCTGTCAGTAGCCTGTGACATTGGCACCCAAATTAAGGTGCCATCCAAAACGGCAATGCGATGTGGCCGAAAGCCCAAAAGGCAATGGGGGGGCCACCGAATGTGGTGGGGTAGGTGACTGCAGTGACGGGGGGAGCAAGCATGGCAAACATGGCCTGGGAGGGGGCAGAAGGGATGTAGAGGGTGGCACTGTGGTCAGCTGCCAAGCTGCACAATGGTGTCAGGGGTTGGACTCCGCTTGCGGTGTGTGGGGTACTGTGTTCGGGTCTGGATCCGGATGCTACTGCATTTTTATTGCGTCCGGCCCGAAACTTGTTTTTTTATAGTTTTGGCCCCCCCCCAACATGCACCCCCCTGAAGTTGAGAATCCTTTAGTAGGGGTGCAGGGGTGAAACTGCGCTGCATGGGGTGTGGGGGTGCAGCACAGAAACAATAGAACCAAGTCCCTGGTGCCATTCCTCCATGCCAAGGATATCAGGGTATAAACTGTTTTTGCCACTCTGATGTCGCGGATACGTGGGTCGCCATTCGGCACTCACCGTTATCACATAGAACCAATCTCTCCTTTAGTAATGCTTCAATGATCCTCCTCACTACTTAAGTCAGGCTGACTGGTCTGTAGTTCCCTGCTTCCTCTTTGTTCCAGCTTTTGTATAAGGGGACTACATCTGCTGTCCTCCAGTCTTTGGGTACCTCCCCTGTTTCCAGTGAGTAGCTAAACAGGATTGCCAGAGGTTCAGCCACCACCTCTCTTAGTTCCTTTAGGACTCTGGGGTGCACCCCATCTGGCCTCATTTCTTTATTGACTCTTATTCCTTCCAGTTCCTTTAGGACCCTTTCCCGTGTAAAATGACTTGTGTCCATTTCCGCACTCTTCCCATCCCTTGTATTCTCTTCAGGCCCATTACCCTCCCCTTCCTTAGTAAAGACTGAACAGAAATATTTGTTCAGTATGTCAGATTTACTGTTGTTATCCTCCACACTGCCTCTGTCCTCCCCCTTCAGTCTCACTATCACTCCCTTTGCTCTTCTTTTTCCACTTTTGTACCTGAAAAAGGTTTTGTCCCCTCTAACCACTGATTTTGCGATGCGCTCATCTGTCTGAACTTTGGCTCCCTTACTGACTTCCCTGCCTCCTTTTGCTTCTCCTGGTACTTCTCCCTATCTCCTTCTGCCTGTGTCTTTCTGTATTGCCTGAATGCAATGTTTTTGTCTTTCACTTTCTCCACTACCTCCTTGGAAATCCATAATGGCCTCCTCTTCCTTTTCCCCTTGCTAACCTGCTTAATGTATACTTGTTTTGCTCTTGTAATCCCTGTTTTAAATATTGCCCACTGTTCCTCTACACCTGATTCCCTCCCCATTCCTATTAGTGCCTCTTTCAAGCATGTCCCAATTTTCCCCAAATCCACCCTCCTAAAATGCAGACTGTGTTTCTGTGCGGTTTGGTTCTGTACCTTCTGTGAGCAGCTTCAGTAGTCTTAAATTTCATATAAACTTGGTTGATATTTTCAGAATGCCCATTCAGATTTACAAAGGTTTTTATTTTTTTCATGATCATAAATCTCCTGGTCATAAAGCTTATTCTAGAATTGGTCTTTGCTTGTCATCCACATCCATTCTGTATGAGTTACTGCAGTGGGGTTGGGATAACGGGATACAAATAATGGTCTGATAATCAACTTTAGTACATAAAAAGCGCCTTACAGACACTTATCATTTTATTTGCATCTTTTCAGAGACTTTTTGTGCAGAAAATAAGTCAGTTATTAGTTCATTAGCTTATTCAGGATAAGCCAACAGCATTTCATCTCAGTAAGCCCATCATTATGCCCAACAGTGGCACGCTTCAGTCACTTTCACACATCTCTGTCTCTCAGCTCATCTCAGCATCTATCTAGCTTCTCTACTCTAGTGGTAGCTTTTATATCATATCTCATGATGACCTCACAGCATAGGGATCCACCCACTTAGGTCAATTAACCAAAATTTATTTATTTATTTATTTATTTATTTAAAACTTTTACCAGGAAAGACATACTGAGCAGACTACCGCTCGATTCCAGATGCGTCTTGGGGGTAGAGGGAACGGGATAGTACATACAACTAAACATACAGAAATAATAGAACAGCAAAATTTATATAGGTTACATACAATATGTACAAGGTTTTATAATTAGAGTGATAAATAATCTCGAAATAGCATGTACAGGAGGCAAGAAACAGAGAGTGAACAGCATAATAGTAGGCAGAATATGTAGAAAATGTAGTGGCAATCAAAATTTGATAGTTAAGCATTTGAGTGGACAACATAGATCGCATTGGGTGGTTGGCCATTACATTGTGCACACCAATTAAGACATGTACATTACTTTCTAAGGCTCATATCCCAGCCTATACATAATTAAGAAAGATATATTTCTAAGGCTGCAACAAGAATTTACTTTTCTGATATATCTCTTAAATATCCCAGCCCTGCAAAGTTTTATTTATTTTAATAACTTAGCAACCCTCATTAGTCTGAACTCCTCCCACTGAGCAGCTTGCTCTATGTTCAGTTCAGTATTTATACAGAACACTAGGGGCAGCTGTCTTCCGATAGGAACCTTCATTTTTCTATGAGCTCTCCCAGGAACAGGTCAGTCTGAAGTAAACTATCTTCCATCTTTTTAAATGCATTTTAAACTCTGCAAAACCCTGCAATTTATCTCTCACTGTGTTTCTATCTTTACTAAGGGACACGCCTTCAGAACACATGCCATTCCTAAATCTCTTTCTTTTAACTGTGCTATTCTGTTGCCTTTTATTTTCCCCAATAATATTTCCTCTCTCCTTTAGCTTCCTTTATGTGCTATCAGTGCACTACCACGTTATTTTATCCTTCCTATTTATTTCTAGAAGCACTTTATATTTATGTAGCACTTTCTCCTTCGGTTGCCACTTCTTCCTGTCAGCAAACTTTTCATTTAGGCTTAGTTCTAGCCCCTTTTTGGCAGCTTTATGTATTTACAGAGGCAGCCCATTTACTCACTTCTTTAGGACTGGCAAACCCTTTTAAACCCATTCATTTTGTTTCTGGGACTTCTCTTCTGCTCGTAGTGTCCCACCAGCTAACACATTCTTTATTCGTGCCACACTATGTGGCAGTCTGTAATGCTTCGGAGCATGCCCTTTTTGCTCTGATGCATGTTCCTGACTTCATGCTCTGAACTAGGAGTGCTGATTATGCTCCCATCAGAGTTACATTCCTGAGTCACACCTTACAACCAGGAAAAATGGGGCATTGTTCCCTCAAAGCTGCATTTATTTGCAGAATTTAATCATTTGTTGGAGTCAACGGAGCCACTGCACATAAAAGCAGCTGCTTTTGCAGCACGAGTTTGGCACTTACATGCACCTGTCAGAGGAACCAGCTTTCATTTACTAGGGCACCCGAGTGATTCAAAAGTGTTTCATGCACTAGTATATTTCCTCCCACTCAGGAGTTTTTCCTATAGCACGACATGTGCTTCTGTAGTGAAACAGGGCATATATTTGTTTATATCATTAGTGCGAGTGAGCTCTTTATTCTTATCTCAGTTCTCACTATTCTTTCTCACATACCCATGGCTACCCAACCATTTACAGTGGCACCATACATCTTTCATTCCGAAGGACACCGTAGTCCTTCTCTTTACTTTCGTGTGCTTATTTTGTTTGGGGGGGGGGCCTTTCAGCTAAACAAGTCGCCATAACCACGAAAGTACCTGAGAGCATACAGAGAGCACATGCTCCTATTTTAAAACCATTTGCTCTCTTTTCCTTTTCTAAACCCATTTCTACTTTTGGAGCACCAGTATCCATATACTCTCCAATGCAACCTACTTTTCTCTTATTCTTGCTCCCACTCGTATCTCTTTTCTCCATACAGCGCTGCCTCTGGGCACATTATGACTCCTTCCTGAATCATTTTCTCACATAGCTGTTTCTCCCTAGATATCTACTGTCTTCTTTAGGGGGGCACTTATCCCTGACAGAGGACACTTTGTCACAGTTACTAAGTCCTTTTTAATCATTAAATCAATATTTTAGACCATGCATCACTCTTGTTTTCCCTAAATTCCTCTGATATGCTTTCAGAAATTATGTATGGAGATCAGAGCCCTGACTTCCCAGAGACATCTATTTGATTAATTTAATTAAACAGGAAATTTCAGATTTTATGTTTATTAACTCTCAGGGAGGCTAATCTTCAAATATAGTCTGGGTGTCATGAAAAGCTTAGCTACAAGGGCTGACTATTTCCTTTACAGTGAAGAAAAAGAAAGAGAATGGAAGGATCCTGAAGGATATTGAGCTACATATTATTAAAGCAGAATCAATGCAAATCAGCTCTGGTTTATATGAAGATGATCAGGAGGTACTATCAATCGTGGATCAGTGTACCACAAATACTGAAGCAGGTGCAGGATGCCTTATCCATTGCCAGAGCTCACTATTACTTTTCTATTGACGAATGGGATATACTTCTGTAGTCCTTTACCCAAGGCTATGCCTCCAAAAGTATCTATAACTAGTATAGGATGACCTCCACTAAAAAACAAGCATTTGTCAATGCCGAATGTTGCTTGCTTCTATGTGCTGTTTAGATATTTGGAAGTCATTGGAGTGCAAATATTGAAAATTTGCGAACTTACGAGCGTGCTCAGGAACTGCGCAATGCACGCTCGTAAAACAGTCATTTTTAGGAATTTTTTCACCAAATTTTAAAAATTCCCACTTTAAGATTTCTGCTCATGAACAGTGACACTGTGATTTTCTTAATGTGTCCCATACACTGAGTTCGCACATCGACTGCGCCATTGTGCACTACATGGGCGGAAACATGTTTTGGGCAGGATGCGAAAAATGACAGCTGTACTGCTCATGAGGAGGTGTGGTAAAATGGCAATGTTGAAAATCTGGAGTGAAAATATTGAAAATTCACAAACTTACGTGTGCGTAGGAACAGTGCAACGCACACTCGTAAAACAGTCATTTTTAGGAATTTTTTCACCAAATTTTTAACACAGGCATTTTAAGACCTCTGCTCATGATCAGTGTCACTGTGATTTTCTTAATGTGTCCCATACATTGAGTTCGCACACCGACTGCGCCATTGTGCGCTACATGGGCGGAAACATGTTTTGGGCAGGATGTGAAAAATGACAACTGTACTGCTCATGAGGAGGTGTGATAAAATGCCAATGTTGAAAATCTGGAGTGAAAATATTGAAAATTTGCAAACTACGAGCGATGCGTGGAACTCATAGCCTTGCCTTCATCAAAACAGTCATTTTGAATTTTTTCACCAAATTTTCAACATAGCCATTTTAAGACCTCTGCTCATGAACAGTGTCACTGTGATTTTCTTAATTTGTCCCTACATTGATTTCACACACCGACTCGCCATTCTGTGCTACATGAGGAAACACATTTTGGGTGAGATGTGAAAAATGACAGCTGTACTACTCATAAGAAGGTGTGGTAAAATGGCAATGTTGAAAATCTGGAGTGAAAATATTGAAATTTCGTGAACTTACGAGCCTGCGTAGGAACTGCACAACATACGCTGGTAAAACAGTCATTTTTTGGAATTTTGGCACTAAATTTTCAACGTGGGGTTTTGGGACCCCTTCTCATGAATGATGTCACTGTCATGGTGGTATTCGGGCCTGAAGGGTGATTTCGCAGTCACTGCGCAGTCACTGTGCGAAATCACCCTTCGGGCCCGAATAACGCCATGACAGTGACATCATTCATGAGAAGGGGTCCCAAAAACCCCATGTTGAAAATTTGGTGCAAAAATTCCCAAAAATGCCTGAGATATGCAACAAAGTTGAAACCCCCCTCTGTAGCCCATTATACAGCTTACCGGCATTTCCTCAGTTCGCGGTCGGCTTTGAAGAGTGCAGACGTGTTCCCGGTCCACCGAAGATCGTCGCGCCGGAGTCCGGAGGTAAGTATGGGTTGGGGGGTGTGGGGAGGCTGGGTGCACAGTGGGTAGGTGCGGGTTGTGGGAGGGGTTGGGAGGAGCGCCAGGACCGTTTTCGTTTTCAGGTTTTAAAAAAAAAAAGATCGATGGACCCTTTGCCATGCTGGGGTGGGATCCCAGCGTGGCACAAGGACGTTGGGGGGGCATTCAGCTGACAGGGGATTGGGCACCCACGTCGGCGATAGAATTTGTTGCCACGCTGGGGTGGGCTCCCAGCGTGGCAAAAGGACGGGGGGGAGGCGTTCAGCCGACGGGGGATTGGGCACACCCATCAGCCATGTAGTTTGTTGCCATGCTGGGGTGGGCTCCCAGCGTGGCAAAAGGATGAGGGGGGCGTTCAGCCAACGGGGAATTGGGAACCCCCGTCAGCAAAAGGACCACTTGCCATGCTGGGGTGGGCTCCCAGCGTGGCAACTACTACTTGGGGGAGGATGCAGCCCGTTGGCTATACAGTTCGGGCGCGCTGGCATGTGTGGTGGGGAGCTACGCTTCTTATCGGTGCTCACTAAAGCGTAGCTCCTTTTCAATCAGAGTACTGCATTTTGAGCGTGTTATAGACAGCTCCAAAATGTGCATTGGCTTTAGGGCCGCACTTCACAGCACACTGACTGAATTGGAGGAGGAGGTGACACACCTCTGAAATCTCCGATGATGGCACTATGTTTCTTGCACATGCGTGCAAGCAACATAATAACACTTATATGGCAAAAAAAAAGCTCCTTTATGTCATATTTTTCCATACTGAAAAAGTCTGGGCAACAGTTTCATGGCCAAACACCACTTCATCAGGCCCCAATCTGCAGTGCTGTTCTCTAAATAAAAAACATACAAAAAGATATCATAAATATGCAATGTAAAAAATGTTTTTACTTAAAACTCGTGACTCCACCCTCCACCACCTTAGTATACTTGTATAGTACACCTCATGTATACTATTAGTTTATACATTCATTTACAAAATTCATAATATACACTCTTTACTTATTTCTTAACATGTGCCTCTAGTTAACGCTGTTTCACAGAGTTGCATATGCAAATTTAAACATAAACCTTTTTGTTTTAAATAACTATTTCTATCTCAGTGTAAACATCTCTTGTTATGTTTTTAGTATTTCATCCACAAAGTAATTCCTTTGAACACCTATGGTGGAAGAAAGAAGTACTATCATTCCCCTATTTTTCAATATTATATATATCAATTTATTTCGTTATAGTCTGTTTCTTGCTTTATTCTTCTCTGACTGCCCTAGTGTGGCTTCTCACACCTTTAAAATGCCACCCTTTTTTGGTTCCTCTATGTAGTCTCTTCTGTTTTGTAATTTATCTTCCCCTCGATGTAAAAATATCATAACTTTACTTCATTTTGTTTTTTAGAGGTTCCCCCTATTCTTTCACAAACATGTTACCCCTATTTCTCTCATTTTAAGTGTTTTTTCTCTAGCCCCTCAACTTCCTTACCTAACATACTAACATACTAAAATGCCAGCAGAATAGGCCTAACGGTCTTTCAAGTCTGCTCGATTGGTCAGCCCTCACCCTGGGTGCTGCCCTTGCTGCCCCCCTCGCCTTCTCTGGCTTCTCCCTTCCCAGTTCTGGATATTCTTGCTGCATTGGATTTTGCTTCCAGAACCCTTCCCCTGTACCTGTCCCAGCCCCTCTTGAACCCCTCCACCGTCTCTGCCTCCACCAGCCCCCTAGGCAGTGCATTCCATGGCTCCACCACCCTCTCAGTGAAGTAGCACCTCCTCCTTTCTCCTCTGAATCTTCCCCCCTCCAGCTTCCACCCATGCCCTCTAGTGGCCCCCTCCTCCTTCCTTCAAAGCACCCCAACTGTTCCTCCCCTATTTACCCTCTTCATGTACTTGAAGACCTCTATCATGTCCCCCGGTCCCTTCTCTCTTCCAATGTGTACATATTTAGCTCTTCGAGCCTCTCCTCATAGGTCCTGTCCCCCAAGCCCCAAATCATTTTGGTTGCCCTCCTCTGGACTCTCTCCAGGAGTTTAATGTCCCTCTTTAAGTGTGGCCTCCAAAACTGCACGCAGTACTCAAGGTGTAGCCTCACCAAGCAGTTATACAGAGGGAGCATCACTTCCCTCCTTCTGGAGGTGATCCCCCTAGCAATGCATCCCAGCATCCTGTTGGCCTTGGCTGCTGCCCTCCTACAAGTCTCCGAGTTGTTCATCTTGACATCCACCACCACCCCCAGGTCTCTCTCAGCCATCGAGACTTGTAGCATTTCCCCCAGGGTGTACACTTGGCTCGGGTTTCTGGCCCCCAGGTGGAGTACCTTGCATTTCCCTGCATTGAACCTTGGCTTCCACTTTCTAGACCATCTTTCCAGAGCCTCCAGGTCCCCCTGTAGGGCCACCCTCCCCTCCTCCCCATCCACCACCACCCCCAGTTTTGAGTCATCTGCAAAGAGACTCATCTCACTCCTGATTCCTGTCCTTATGTCAGAGACGTGGGTGTTGAACAGGAGGGGCCCAAGGACTGATCCCTGTGGGACCCCACTAATGACCCTCTTTAGGGATGAGACTATCCCGCCAACTACGACCCTCTGGGTCCGGTCCTGGAGCCAATTGCCTATCCATCTAATCATCTGGTTCCCCACCCCCATTTCTCCCAGCTTATCCAACAGGCCCACGTGAGGAACAGAGTCAAATGCCTTGCTGAAGTCTAGAAAGAGGATGTCCACTGGTCTACCCAGGTCCAAGGCACTCATCACCCAGTCATAGAACTCCACAAGGTTTGTCTGATATGATTTCTCCAACACGAATCCATGCTGTCTATCGTCCAGGCACCCTGACTTTTCCAGGTTCCCCCCCCCCAGCCTCTCCTTGACAATGCCCTCCATCATCTTGCCCACCACCGATGTCAGACTGACAGGCCTGTAGTTCCCTGCCACCTCCCTTGATCCCCCCTTGTGGATAGGCACTATATGTGCCACCTTCCAGTCCTGGGGCACCCACCCTGTCCTCAGAGAGATGGTGAAAAGCTCCGCCAGGGGTTTCACCAGGACATCCGCAAGTTCCTTCAGCACTCTGGGATGTAATTTATCTGGCTCCGGTGCTTTCTCAGTCTTAAGGGAGCTGAGGGCTTCCCTCACTCTCTCTGCTGTGATTTCCACTTCCAGTACCTCTTCTTCCTGCTTAGCCCTCCCCTCCTGCCAGTGATGCCTCCCCCTCTCCCCAGACCCGCCGATTGGTAAGGACCCCCCCTCAGTATCTCTGTCTCCTCCCATGTATGATGCAGCACCCCCATTTTCCTTGGTGAAAACTGAGGTGAAGTACTCATTTAGTACCTCAGTCTGCTCCCTCAGGTCTTGTGCCCATCTCTCCCCTGATTTAATCCTGCTAATCTGCCCCTTCACCCTTCGTTTTTCCCCAATGTATCTAAAGAACCCCTTGTTCCCCCTCCTAATTTCCCTGGCCAGGTTCTGCTCCTTCCTTGCCTTGGCGCCCTCACCACCCTAGTGGCCCTTCTAGCCATCAGCTCATACTCCCTCGATCCCTTTCACTTCTTGAGCACTTGAATTGCCTATAGGCTGCCTTCTTTCCCTACCACCTCCTGGACCTCCCTGGTCCACCAGCAGGGGTTTTCGGGCCCTACTGCATTTTAGTCTTCTCTTGCACAGGTGCTGGTAGCATCTTGCACCCCTCTCCTGATGATTTCCACCTACTATCAGCGTCCATGTCTGACCCAATCACATCCAAATGCTCCTTAAGGATCCTTCCCATTTCCTTAAAATCCGTTCCCCTGAAGTCAGTTACCTCCGTCTTTGCACAGCTTTCTAGCCCTCCTAGGTCCAGGCAGAACCAGACCGTGGCATGGTCACTCCCCGCCAACGGGTCTCTTACCTCCAGGCCCCCAATCTGGTCACTGTCTGCCAGGACCACATCCAGTACCCACGCCTCCCTGGTTGGTTCCCCCACCTGCTGAGTTAGGAACGCATCTTGAAAGACATCCAACAACCTCTGTTCCCTGGTCACAGAAGATGTCATAGTCTCCCAGTCTGTTCCTGGCATGTTTAAGTCCCCCAACACCACCATCGTTCCTCTGCCCATTCTGCAGTGTCTCCCAACATCTGCCACCAGACTCTCCTCCAGCTCCTCCGCCAGGGCAGGGGGTCTATACACCACTCCTATTTTACTCTCTTCCCCCCCTTGTTATCAAGGTGACCCAAATCGCTTCCACGGTTCCCTCCGCCTCCTCTACTCCCCCTATGCCAATGCAGTTTTTGACTATCATTGCTACCCCTCCTCCCCTTCCCTCCCCCCGTCCTTCCTGAACATAGTATAACCCTCCAGGTTCAGGTCCCAGTCGTGTCCTGCAGTGGCCCAGGTCTCAGTGACCGCTGCCACATCCACTGCTCCCTCAGTTAGCATCACCTGGAACTCAGGCATTTTATTTCCCAAGCTCCTGGCATTTAGCAGGACTACCTTCCACCCTTTCCCTATACTTCCATTTCCCCTGCTCGTGTTCCCATGGGGATTCTGTTTTCTCCTGGTCTGCAATTTACCAGTCGGCCTTTTCCCACAATCCTCCAGCTCCCCAGGGGTGGAGACAGAGTCCCTCCTTTATTGGCACCCCCTTGACAGCCTTTTCTCCCATCCCTCCCCTTCACAAGTTTAAACCCCACTTTTCACCAATGAACCCCTCTATTTTCAACTTAAGGATTCCCCTCCCCTCCAAACTGAGATGGAGTCTATCTCTAGCATACAGCTCCTTATCCTCCCAGGTCTCCCCCCAATCCCCCATCAACCCATGCCCTCTGGCTTTACACCACTCCCTGAGCCACTGGTTTATCTCCTTACTCTTCCTTTTGTGCTCCCCACTAGCCCTTGGCACCGGCAAGATTTCTGAGAAGGAAACTGTGCATCCTATGTCATGACAGACCCTGGCAAGCTCCCTGAATCTTGCCTGTATCTCTAGCTAGCTATTTCCCTCAATGTCATTTGTACCCAGGTGGACCAGTATGTCCGGGGAACCCCTACAATCCTTTGCCAGCTGATGTACCTCGTGCTTAGCCTGTGCACCGTTAGTCAGGGAAGCATTTTGTTCTAACTGGCCAGGCTTCTCCTCCCTATCCCATTTGATACCTGATCATAGAATCCCCAACAGGAGCACTCTGACCACTTCTTTCCTCCATTTCCCCCCCTTCCATGTCCATCATCCTTTCTACCAGCCCCTCCACCCAGCCGGCTCCTTGTTCCTCCCCCTATCTGGGTGCCACATGCCACCCCCTCCTTATTTACCCTGGCCACCCCTCCTCCAATCCTATGCCTCCTCCTCCCGAGTATCCTTCTGTACCTTGCTAACTCCCTCACTGTTTCCTCAGAACTGGTCCTTCTCCCCGCCTGCTAAACTAGCCTGCCTGCCTCCCTTCCTTGCTGTCTCCATTTAGTCCCTCCTTGCTTGTTGTGCTCCCTGGCCTAAACCTCAGCTCCCTTTACTAAATCCTTCTTGTACTTCTGGTCCTTCTCCTTTACCTTCCTCCCAACTGGTCCTTCTCCTTGCACTTTCCTCCCTCTTCCCTGCCCTCCTGCTCTGATTCACTGCTCTCCCCATTTTCCTGCATTCCAGGTTCCCCCCTGTTCTTCCTGTTATCTGGCCCCTGCCTCCTGCTCCCCACTCCCTTTCCGTCTCTAACCACCCCTGTCATGGCTACATCACCCCCCTCATCCTAGAGCAGAAGAAGAGAATTGAAGCGGTTACTGAGTGTAAGGTCTGATCCACCTCCCTGCCTTGCTTCCTTCTGTCCAGCCCTGGCCATCTGCCTACTTCCCTGAGAATGTTGTCCCTCTGTCCCTCCTTCGTGAGGATCCCCAGTTACCTGCCTGCTTCCTTGGTAGTGTCCTTTTGGACTCCCTCTGCCACGGTCCCTATGTGACCCCTGAGTATTCTCCTTCACTCCTTTCTCTATGCCGCTGCCCCCAGTGCTTGGTTTAACCCTGTGGGAGATCCCCTGCCCCCTTCCCCAACCATACCTCCCCCTTCCCCCAGCTGTCTCCTAATCCCCGCAACCACCTCCCTAAGCTCTGCCAGCTGGTAGCACACTGGACAACCACCAAACTTCCAAGCCCAGTCCAGTATCATGGCTGCTCCACACCCTGTGCACCCCACCACCCTCCCAAAGATGCCGGCCCTAATGCCATGTGGTTCCATCCCCTTCCAAGTAGGTTTCCTTGGGTGAGGCACCAGGTTCCCCCCAGTCCAAGATACACCCCTACTGCCTAATCAGGTCACCCACTAATCTTAGATACAGTCCCACAGTACACCGGCAATCCTGTTACTAGGTGCAGTACAACACAGTAAACTTATAAGGGAAATGAACAACTTCCTAAGCTCCTTTCTCCCAGCCTTTAAATCCAACCCCGGCAGCTAGAACTACATGAGCTGCACCTGTAGCCTTTTCTTCCAATTGCAGGGCAGGTGTTCCCCTATAAATTAGCAGAACTCTGGGGAGGGGGGTGGGGAGGTGGGTTGGGCAGACACCACCAAGAGAGAGTGTATCAGCCCTGTGTCTCCCCTCCAAGCCCAGCAGCCAAATACCCAGGCCCAAGCAAATCCCACCAAATAGGTTTTAAATCAGAAGAAATAGGCCTCCACCAGTGCAGCCTGTTACACAGTGAAACATCCAACAAATGAGCCCACTTACAGCCACCAAACCAGTTTTCAAACTTCCAACAGCCCCCAAAACAATACCCTGCTAGCCCCTTAGAAGTAAGAAAGAAAAGAAATAACCTTCTACCAAGTAAAATCCACAAGAACCCTGTAAAAACAAGACGCAGCAGCTACTGTCCTGGAACACAACTGATCCTGTCCCCTTCCAGTTCCTTCATTACCTTTATTACCATTTATACAAGCACTTCAATGTTAGCAACTCAGTCGTTGTTTCTACAAATGGAGAAAGACAAAAGACACTTATCAACCCCCTCCATACTACTTTACCTTGCTCAAACCAAGTAAAAATGCTTATAACAAGTATGCATTCATAGAGATTCTTAGCAACACTCACCAACAATGCTCCTGGTGCCTGCCTACTTCCTGGTTGCAGAAGAGACCGGGCACTCACACATGCCTGGTTTAAATACCATGGGAGAGGTGAGGGGAGCCTAATGTCACTTAGTGATGTCATAACCCCTCACGCTTAGGGGTTAGCCTGAAATCTCTGTTTGGGCATCAAGGTGGTTGAGTCCCTCCAGTGGCTGAGCAGGTAAAAGTGGGAAAAGCTCAGCCCCGGACAGAGAGGTTGATGGTTTGCCCACACCCTTGGCTATTTGCTGAAACAAATTCATTTTTTAATTATAACAATATCTGATGATAAATTAAATGCCTTCTAGATTTGCCATTCATGTCCCTTTACTGTTGTATTTAACACAGATTTTTATATCTCTCATTTCATCACTTATTTTTTACAGAATCCAATATGATTTTCCAATCTTTCAATGATATCAACAATTTTTCAGTGTCACATAAAACACCATGAGACAGGTTGGTGGAGCCTAACATCACTTAGTGACATCATAACCCCTCCCACTTAGGGGTTAGCCTGAAATCTCTATTTGGGGTGGCATTGTGAGTTGGGATTATCAGAAATATAAGGAGAAATGTTTGAGGCAATTGGGGGATGAGAATACATATTTAAAATTGGAAATGGATCCAACCAATGAAATAGCAACAAATATTACAGCATTTTTAGATCATGCAGTGGATGTGGCATGATGTACAGTAACAGAAAGGGACATGTTAATCAATAAGAAACCAAGGAGACCCCTTTTCTATGTCCTGCCCAAAGTCCACAAAAATCTGGAGAAACCACCAGGCAGACCCATAGTTTCAGGGGTTGATTCCATACTGGAACCTCCATCCAAGTACATGGATTTTCTAATCCAGTGGGAAGTTACAAAAATGGACACATATGTTAAGAACATGAGCCATGCCATAGAGATTATTTCAAGGCTAAATGAGAATACAGTAGATATGGAACATTTGTGGTTGGTATTCTTAGATATAAAGGATCTGTATATCAGTATACCCCATGAGGATGGACTGGCTTCTTTAGACCAAGCCTTAAGGATCAGAGAAGATCAGTTTCAGTTTAGACCTTGCATCTAAAGTAAGAAACAGACTACAAAAAAAATTGATATATATAATATTGAAAATAGGGGAATGATGGTACTCCTTTCTTCCATCATAGGTGTTCAGAGGAATTACTTTGTGGATGAAATACTGAAAACATAACAAGAGATGTTTACACTGAGACAGAAATAACAGTTATTTAAAACAAAAATGTGTGTGTTTAAATATGTGTATGTAACACTGTGAAACAGTGCTAACTAGAGGCACATGCTAATAAATAAGTAAAGAGTGTATATGATGAATTTTGTAAATGAATGTATAATCTAATAGTATACACGAGGTGCACTATTCAAGTATACTAAGGTGGTGGAGGGTGGAGTCATGGGTTTTAATTAAAAACATTTTTTAAGTTGTATATTTATGATATTTTTTGTGTGTATTGTATTTAGAGATCAACACTGCAGACTGGGGCCAGATGAAGTGATGTTTGGCCACAAAACTGTTGCCTGGACTTTTTCAGTGTTGGAAAAATATGAAATAAAGTAGCTTTTTTGCTCCATATGTGTTATTTTTTAGTGGAGTTCATCCTATACTAGTCATAGATAGATTAATGTGACCATGATTTAAGATGACCCAAGATTGTAGACAGGGATGTAAGATTATGGGGCAACCTGAACCAATACATTAACTATGCCTCCAGAAGTCCCTGCAGTTTAGAATTTCAGTAGAAAATGGTTTACAGATCTAGAAGAAGCCCTAATCAAAGATGGATCAAAATGAAGAAAATGGGTGGAACTTAGAAATTATAAAGCCCAGGTAGACTAGACATTGTGTCAGCTTAGAGTAAGAGAAGAGACTGAGGCCTGGTGGTGCTGAGGGCTGAGGTGATGAACGCCTTACTTAGTGTCACACTGACAACTGGGTTTGGGGAACAAGCACAGGCCATCAGAGATTCGCAAGGGGGGGAGGGTGGAGCTGGATGGAGCAGCTGAAAGGCAGCTCTCCTCTCCGGGAAGGGAAGCCGGCATCCCTCTGCTCTTGTCTGCCTCATGGTGAAGGCCAGGGGGCAGTACAGGGTACAGAGTGCACAGGCAATAGGCTGGTGGGTGGGCAGAAGCGATCTTTACCAGGGCTGTGGTATGCATGTGTGCCTCCACGAGCATGCGTCTCTACTCCTGGGGGCCCTGGATAAAAATAGAGGAGAAAAACCATTCCAGCAGCAGGATGATGCCTGACCCCCTGCAGGCACTGCTCTTGGGCTGGGCATAAGGTAAGCCCTATTTATTCCAGTTGTTAGGCTGGGGAGGGGTCAGTCAGGCTGAATGGGGCAAGCTGATAGGCAAATAAATAGTACTGTGTTAAACAAAGAGCAGAGACTGAAGGAGCAACAGATGCACAGCACACATGGGAAGGGGGAGGTGCAAGCATCTGGATGGCTGAGGCTAGGGTAAGCCTGCTGGGCCACCTCCTTGGGGTCATTGAATTAGAAGGTCCAGCCTCTGGAGATAATCCAGAGTCTGACTTGGGTCATCAAAGAATGGACTATCCACGAACCTCACAGTTGTTGTCTCATTTGGTCGAGGAATTGTCTGCTTGACCTTATGGCATAAGACCAGTCCAGGAACAGTTTTCCCTCCTGATCATCAATGGTAATGGGAAAAGCCTGCAAGGCTCATGACAGGATTATGTCTCTAATTTCAGGCTCTATGTTGAAAGGAGAATGGTAAGGAGTGTTTTGCTACTAGGCTGGGCTGTTTTTGCATTCATCTGGTTAGTACATGTAACCTGTTTGACTTCAAAGCCATGGTCTTCTGGGATTGAGTTTTCCAAGCATTGTCCAATAAAGAACAGCACATCTTCTCCCTAAACATGTGGCTAAAGGGCTGGTGCCAGGAAAAAGGACACAAATTTGTAGGGAACTGTCAACAGTTTTGGGAGCGAAAGTTCTTTAAATTTGATGGACTGCATCTGACTAAGGAGGGAGTCAGTGCATTAGGGTAGAAGTTTGATGTCTTTGCAGAATATTTAAACTAGCAAATGGGGAGAGGGGTGCAGCACCCCATACGTCGAATGGGAAGAACACCCTTCCCCCCTCAGCAAGTGGTCAAACAGGAGTTCAGCATGTTTGTAGTTCATTTTCATCACCAGGTAAAGAAAAAGGTCCAGCTCCTCATACGATGCACAGGGGAAATGCCGGACCTCGCCCAACAACAAACACACCGAAATCTGGTCAATGGAAAATCATGTACACAAATGCTCACAGTCTGGGAAACAAGAGACCCCAGATCTGCAGGCAATAATGATAGGGACTAAACTGGACATAGTAGCCATTAGTGAGACATGGTTTACCAGTTACCACACTTGGGAGACTTCAGTACATGGCTATATACTGTTCAGAAGAGACCAAGGTGCAAAAGGGGGGGTTGTGGAGTGGCCATTTATGTCAATGAAAATATCAAAGCTACAGAAATTCAGAATACGCATACGGAGCCAGAAGAGTTGTGGGTCACCCTGGAAACAGAAAATGGGACAGCCATACGAACTGGGGTTGTGTACAGGCCTCCAGACCAGGGGGAGGACATAGCCACATTATTGTTAGAAGATGTACAAAATATGACAGCTAAAGGCGAGGTTCTGATAATGGGAGACTTCAACATGCCAGATACAGATTGGTCAATACCAGCAGGGACATCTGCCAGAAATAGATACATGGTAGATTCCCTGCAGAGGGGAGGGCCTCAAACAACTGGTACAACAACCCACAAGAGACAGAGCTATCCTGTATCTAGTACTGACTAACAGAGAAAGGATCACAGATCTCCAGGTAGAAGGTCACCTGGGTGCCAGTGACCATCACATGGTATTGTTCAATTTGGTCAATAAAACAAAATCATCCCATTCCAAGGCAAAAATATGGGACTTCAGAGGAGCTGACTTTGATAAGATGGCCAATAGAGTTAAGCTAGCCCTGGCAAAAAGAAATACAGGTGAGGGGGGACAGGCAAAGAGGGCAAGCATTAAAATGCAATACTTGAAGCAACATCCCATTGTGTTAGTGAGAAAAGGAAGTGCAAAAGAAGAAGGAAACCACTTTGGTTCTCAAACACAGTAGTAGAAAAGGTCAGAGTCAAAAGGCTGGCCTTCAGGAAATATAAGGGAATGCAGCAGGATGAAGGTAGGGAGGTATACCAAACTTTCCTAAGGGAAGCAGGGAAGGCAGGCAAAGGCTCAAACCAAGGAAACACTAGCATGAACAGTAAAAGAAGGTGACAAGAGTTTCTATAGATACATTAGTGAAAGGAGAAAGTTTAGAGGAGGTGTTGCTAAGATCAAAGGGGATATGGGGGAGTGTGAGGAGGAGGACCATGTAAAAGCATCTTTACTAAATAGATACTTCTGCTCAGTATTTACTGAAGAGAAGGTAGGGAAGGGCCCACAGCTCAGCACCACGGACACAGGGGAGGGGGAGAGGTGTGCACTAGTCCCTTCACAAAGAAAGGGTCCTACAAAAGCTTGATAAGCTCAGGGTGGACAAGGCAATGGGACCTGATGGCATACATCCCAGAGTACTAAAGGAGTTAAGGGTGGAACTAACAGAGCCATTATCAGAACTGTTTAGTGAGTCTCTGAGCACAGAAGAGGTCTCAGAAGATTGGAGAATGGCTCATGTGATCCCACTCCACAAGAGTGGTAGCAGGGAGGAGGCAGGGAACTACAGACCAGTCAGTGTTACCTCAGTAGTGGGCAAGATTATGGAGACACTCCTTAAGGAAAGGATAGTGCAACACCTGGAATCCATAAGAGCACAGGATCCAAGACAGCATGTGTTTACAAAAGGAAGGTCCTGTCAAACTAATCTCATAGATTTCTTTGACTGGGTAACCAGAGTGGTGGACCAAGGGGAGCAGTTGATGTTCTACCTTGACTTCAGCAAAGCTTTCAATACTGTTCCACATAGAAGATTGATTAATAAAATGGGTAGGCTCAGGGTGGGTCAGACATTGGTCAACTGGGTGGCAAACTGGTTGACGGGCAGAAAACAGAGAGTGGTGGTAAATGGTATACAGTCAGAAGAGATGGAAGTCATAAGTGGGGTACCTCAGGGATCAGTCCTGGGGCCAGTCCTCTTCAATACCTTTATCAGTGACATTGCAGATGGACTGGCAGATAAGGTTTGTCTGTTTGCAGACGACACCAAGATCTGCAACAGAGTAGATGATCCAGATGGGGTGGACAGAATGAGAAGAGATCTGGATAAACTAGCAAAATGGTCAGAAGAGTGGCAACTGTGGTTTAATGCAAAGAAGTGCAAGATTATGCACATAGGGAAGAGAAACCCTGAAGCCACCTATAGGCTGGGATGGGAGTTGCTGGCAGTCACAAGGGAAGAAAGAGACTTGGGCGTCATCATCACCTATGACCTGAAATCATCCAAGTAGACCACTAAAGCAGTAGGTAAGGCTAGACAGATGTTGGGTGTATTAGTAGGGGTATCTCAAGTCAGAAGAGGGAGGTAATAATTCCTCTTTACAAGACACTGGTTAGGCCTCTCTGGAGTACTGCATGCAGTACCGGAGGCCACACCTTCACAAGGACATTAACCAAATTGAGGCAGTCCAGAGAAGGGTAACTAAAATGGTGCAGGGACTGCATCAGAAAACATATGAGGAAAGATTAACTGAGCTTAATATGTATACCCTAGTGCAAAGGAGGGAGAGAGGTGAAATGATTGAAACATTCAAACACCTTAAGGGCATTAACAAGGTGAAAGAGTCTAACATGTTTCAATATAAGAAAAATAGCAGGACAAGAGGACACAGCATGAGATTAGAAGAAGGCCGATTAAGGGGCAATGTGAGGAAGTTCTTTTTCACAGAAAGGGTGGTGGATGCATGGTATGGCCTACCTCAGGAAGTGGTGGATATGAATACAGTGCAGGGTTTTAAACAGGCATGGGATAGGCATAAGGGAGCAATACAGATGAGTATGAATAGATAGGCCATTGACAGAGCAAAGGACAATGGCACATTCATAAGGTAGAAAAAGAAATGGGCAGACTGAATGGGCTTTGTGGTCTTTATCTGCCATCAACTTCTATGTTTCTGTTTCAGGTAAGCCAGCCACTCGAATGTCCATGGTGCTCATATTGTTCTCATGGGTTTCCAGGCATGCACGAAGGTGCACATTTTCCTACACCATTTTCCCCACTGTCACTTGAGTTCATTTAGAACCATTTTCTGCCTCCATGGAGGTAGTGGTGACCATACAGATTTTCATATCCTAGGCAGTCAGCCAGTTGAGGACAATCTTGGTCTTCTTATCCATGTCCCCGACTTCTTGCAGGCACACTCTCCCATGGCAGCACAGGACTTGATCCAGCTGGGTTGCTGGCTTCAGTGCTACCTGCAGTCTGCCTAGCCTTTTGCTGGTTTTTCAGTTGAGGTTGTTACTGTCCTTTGCTTAAGCCTGCTGTTGCCCCTTTCAGTGTGCACATACTGATATTTATATGCATAGGTGTGGTGAAAACTTGGAAATCCCATTCTGCAGTGCAGCAACTTTATGCAATTAAAAGACTATTTTAATCTATTTATTGATGCCTTTTACAGAGCTGAGCTGAACTGTGTCTTGTCTGCTGTATCAGATGACAGAGAGCTACATAAATTTGAACACATGTGGCTTTCTTTTTCTACATTCTTGTCTAGGAGCTAATGGCTCAGAGCACATTGTTCCCCTGATACTCCTTTCTCATCCTGTGGTTTCATGTTAGTCAATACAATACTGGATAATCAATTAAAAGGAAGTTAAACAGATATTTAATAGAGGTAATAATGAATGTAACCTTTCTGAAGGCTATTTCTTCCCAACTTTTTAAACCTCTGTGGCCCATGGGAAAATCATCTGAACCTCTGTAGACTGCAATTTTTTTAGCCTAAAAAAATCTCATCCAAAGGATTGTTCTTTGATCACTGCAGCAAACCTAGTTCTGCTCTGCATTGCTGTCTTTTGGTGCTGTCATGAAATGGCACCAAACATGACTTGAGAAGATGTACTCTGGTGGTTAACTCATAGAACAAGGAACCTAAAGCTCCCAGATTGCAATCCTCAAATAATTATTATTTCAGTTTTTGATAATCTTTTAACAAGTATTTTAACTTCCCAGTAATTCGGTCCTACTGGCTATTGCTACAAAACTGGTCAGAAGAAAAGCCATACTGAAAATAAGATACATTATTGCTTCTGAATTAGACAAAAAATAGGATGCATTTATTTGTACAAACCCAGGTCTTGGCTACCACTTTTCTGTCTATAAAGTGCAGCACAGGGGCCAGAAATGTAAGTCTTTTTTTTTTTAGTAGCAATGGTTAAGAATGTCCAGTTACACATTTCTGACAAGGCTGTGGAATAACTGGGCAAAAACCCAAACAGCTGTTTCTCACTAATTTTACTATAATTAATCAGAAGTAAATAGCTGCAAATTATGACATGCTGGGCTTCTGTTTCATATTAAGACAGTAATAACAAATGCTTCATTCTGAGACACAAACAAATTAGAATACATACATGTTGTGATAATGTTCCTTTAGGATCCAATTTAAAACAAATCAGACTGATTTGGTAGGAGACATTTAAGTGTTAACGCAATTTGAATTTTGTGTTGCTGGGTATCATGGAACGCAGCTAACAGAGAACGAAATAGAATTAGAAATGATGAAATAAAAGAGTGCAATGCAGTAGATCATTGCATTTCTAGAACTATTTAATGATTCTAAATTAAATTTAAGAAAACACACTGGAAGAAAATGACACCACTAAAATAGCTTTGGAGAAACAGGAGTGTTTGGTACAGCCATGATAAACCACAAAAAATGGTATGGTCATTACATAAGTCAGGACTGAACTTGAAGTCATGGAGCTAACACTTTAGAAATCCCCTACTGATACAGTACATTTGTTTTATTTAACTATTTGTTTGTCCAGGGTGGCACAACTGAGATGCAAAATCTTGTTTTATATGGGGTTCTGTTTCTACCTGGTTTTCTACCTGGGTGTACTGGATCCCAGGGAGGTTGTGTCTTGCTCAAGGTAGCACAAAAAATGGTCATGATGGGATTGATGCCTATGGTTTCTTGGTTCACAGGCCTATGGTCTAACAATCTGGCTACAGTTCTTCGATTGTGTGCACTGACTGTATAAACAATTATAAGCTCCAGAATGCAATGCTTTAAAGATGACAAAATGTGGACAGTGCTTGATGATGCAGCAGGTTTCATGAACATCAGATCACTTATCACAACAGATCCAGGTCTGGAGACTGAACTGGATGATATCACCTCAGGCAACAATCAACAGTACCCCTAACAACTGTCCTTTCTGTCATTATACCTACATTCACTTACAACACTGGCAAACAGCAGTCTGGGAAAAAATAAGACTCTGCTTTGTCTCCCAAAAATTAAGGGTCACTATCAACAATTTCAGCTCTCAATCAAAAAAACAGGATCTGATGTCCACAGCATGTGATATGTTTTACAAACAAGTCCATAGATATAGAAATACTTGAATTAGTTTATTCTGTTAAGTGGTAATATATTTGGGAATTTTATTTTCTGAGTCAATTGAAATAGGCCTTACAAATAACATTATAATTTTCCAAGCTGTATGGTTTTTTTTTCATTATTTTCAGCTTCAGTTTAATTCACTGTATTGTTAGCATAAAGCCAATGGACTATAAGCTTATTTGAAGTAGTGTCCTTTTGTAAATATTTACAAATAGGGACAGTATTGATGCTACTGCAGTAAATAAAGGCAGAATGGATAACATTAAATTGTTCATTATTTATAATGTTTGACTAGGAAAGGCACACTGAGCTGAAGCTTATTTCCAGGGATGACTTGGGAGCACAGAGAGGTTCACTGGCTTTCTCTGGGCCACACAGTGTACAAGTGGAAGTTGTGGGTTTCAACCTCTTGTCTGCTGGATCTCTATTTTCACAGCTTGCTACTTTAATGTCTATGCAATACTGCCTCCCAATACCTAGTGTCTATGACGTATATAGTACCATAATACTGGTTACACCCATGTGTAAGACAATGAACAACAGTCATAACAGTTACAAGGTTACAAAAAAAAAGAATAAAACAGACTTATAACTAACAAGATGGAGAGAGGATGTACTTGACTGTTTAACCAGGGTAGGCAACTGGTTTGCAATTTCTAATTTTTTGTGGGGGATCCTGATTCTTCTCACATTTATAAATGAGTTGTAAGGAGGTCAAGGGTGCTTCTCAAGATCATACAGTGAGTCAATGACTGAGGCGAGATTCAAACCTGGGTTTAGGGATGTGCAATGTTGGGAAATTTTGCTCCATGAAAATAATCAGCAAATTTCACTCATGTCAAGGATTATTTCATGAATGAGGATCGCAAAGTCTTGCATGCGAAGTGCAGCATTTCTCCTGTATGTAAATGGTGGACTTTTCCTTAGAAAGGTGGCGTTTCACCATTTGTGGGCAAAATTCCACACTTCTGCAGTGGAATTTTGCAAAAAAATCTACGAAGTCCGATAGGCGAATTTGTACTGACTGCAGAATTTCAAGGATTGCTCCCTGGATGTGAAATTCTCAACTTCACTAGGACTTCCCTGGTGAATTTTAATTTAGTTGCATCTCTACCTGGGTTCCCCAGTTCCACAGCACATTGCTCTAGCTAATGGACAGCACCATTTCTCAATTATTAGCACATTCCGACAGACTGAAAGATCAAAAAAATTAAGTCGAAGCACGACATAAACAGTGTATGTCCTTGCATATTATTTGTATAGTGTCCTTCACAAAACATATTTCAGAAAGATGAACAGTAAATGGAATGAATGGAATAGTAGACTACCACAGTGTCTTCTAGTTTCTAATTTTCAATCTGGTCCATAAACATTGCCCAAGGAATAACATAACCCTGTTGAACTATGGATATCTTGGCTACTTTCTTAATGAGCATACCAATTTTACCAGCCTGAGTGTCTCTAGGAACAAAATTGTGATTTTTTTGTCAATTCTCATAAATGCCACTTTATGACATCATAAACACATTAACTGATGGCTCCCAGCTGGTGGATATCTCCTCCTTTAAATTCTAGAAGTGAACAAGCCAGAAACTGATACCTAGAGTCAAGCCATAGCCAGGTCAAGGGTCCAGCTGACTGTATAAGCCAATGCATGAGCTGAGCCATGGCTGCTGCAGGCTGTCCTCTATGATACTAATAGTGTCCATCATGAGCTGCAAGAAAGGAATTTAAAGTCTCAACCCCTGCTCTAATTACTCAGACTGACCAAATGTTAGCTTTAATCATGCATGGCTTTGTATGACTTCGACATTCAATTGCTTTAAGAGGCTAAGTTGAGCCAGAGCCAAGCACTAGGCTCCAGTAAAGCTTCAGCCTGCCAAGGCTTGCAGACCTCTATAACTTTAAATACCTTGATGCCTGGCTGGATAGTCTCCTTTACTTCTCTTGTCACATTGATGCCATATGCAAATTACTGGTCCCTATGTTTAGCACACTTTTCAGAACAAAGCCTGTCTTCCACACACTGACTGGTTGGAGATTCTTGTTAAAATGATCCTCCCAGCCTTTGACCATGGGGATGATAAATTTGCTGCATCTCTATTTATAGGTAAATTTGCACCAAATTTTCAACATGGGCTTTTAGGAACCCCACCTCATGAACATTGGCACTGTCATTTTGTTACTCTATACCAAAAGGTGATTTCATGGTCACTATGTAGAATCACCTTTCAGGACAATTAATGAAATGACAGTGCAAGTGTACATGGTGGGGTTCCAAAACTCTGTTAATTATTAGTGAAAGATTCCCAAAAATGGCTGCATTATGAGCATGGGTTGCACAGTTTCTATGCAGGTGCATATCTTTGGTAATTTACAATATTTTGCCTCCATATTTTCAACATGGCCATTTTTACACATCGTCTCATGAACTGTATAGCTGTCATTTTCCACATCCTGCCTAAAATGTGTTTTCATTACTGTGTGCAGAATGGCACGTACGTTGTGCAAAATCACCTTTTGGGGCTGATTAATAAAATGACAGTGCCACTGTTCACAAGGTGAGGTCCCCAAAAGGCCATGTTGACAATTTGGTGTAAAAATTCCTTAAAAAGTCCAAGATACGTGCGTACGTTGAATTAATTCTATGCACACGCATAACTTTGGTACTTTTCCATATTTTGCCACCAAATGTTCAACATATCCATTTTTTCATACCACCTCACAAATAGTACAGCTGTCATTTTCCAAATCCTGCTCAAAATACATTTTCACACACGTGGCATGGAATGGTGTTGCAGTTACGCATAATTACATTTTGTCTTGTATTTCACAATTACTCTGTACTGGGGTACATGAGGTGGGGTAATATGATGGCTATGCTGACAATTTGGTCACTGTTGTTTGACACATGGATGTGCAGGGCCCACTCATACAAACATATGCACATCTATGGCGGGATTGAGGACCCTGTGCTCCCATGGTAAAATAAGGATACCATTATGTTATCTAAAAAAGAAGGGAAATTCATTGCAAAAAAACTCATTTAGGTTTTTATTACAGTGACAAAGTCAGGAAATTTGATGTTAGGTCCAAACTCATACCACCTTACTACACTTCCACACGGCAAAGGTGTCGGGGTGTGCCTTGAGTTATTAGCCTAACTCACCACATTCTCCTATACTGTACCATATAAGCTTGTTTACACATGGAATGGGGTGAGAGTTAAGCTGATGAACCCATGGCAACCCTGATGCCTTTGGTGTGGAGGGTGGGAGGTGGGTGTAGGGTTGGTAACCTTAACATCGCATTTCCTGACTCTTTGTCGCTGTAATAGAAACCCAAACTATTGCATTAATGGAGTTTTTGCAATATATCTATATATGTATTTATTTATTTATCATGCAAAAAAACTTTAATGTTGCAGTTAGGGTCAAATGAAAGTTTGAAAATGAGGCATTGGTTTCTTAACACCCCACCTCACAATAGTCAGAGAGCAGAGGGTGTTTTGGCTTCTCAAGGCTAATGCTCATCCCATTCTCAAGAAGTCTATACATCTGACCTTATTTATTGATGGAATTGGTGATCATTAGGCTTGAGAAGCTCAAGGCACACACCACACCTGCTCTCCTGCCTGATTTGGTAGGGTGGGGTGTTAGGGAAACTCTAACACCTCATTTTCCAACTTGTGTCACTTTGACCCTAACTGGAGCATTAACAAAGTTTTTTGCAACTAATTTCATTACTTTTTGAGATAGTATAATAGTATCCTTATTTTTCTGTGGGAGCACGGGTGTGCTCCCATCCCTCCGTAGATGCATATATGTATGTAGCTGTGGAAGCACAGGCCCCTCCGGGCCCTGCGCTTCCATTTATAGGACAACAGTGACCAAACTGTCAGCATAGCAATCTTATTAACCCATCTCATTTACCCTTTACAGAAAATGTGTGAATCCATGCCAAAACATAGTACTGCACAACTACAACGTCATTTGGTGTCACAGGTATGAAAACACATTTTGGCCAGGATTTGAAAAATGACAGCTATGGCATACATGAGGTGGGGTAATAAGAAGGCTATGTTGAAAATTGGGGGTAAAAATATTAAACATTTTGGTAGTTACGAGCGGGCGTAGCAAAATTGCAATGAATGATCATGACTTTGGCATTGTTTCATATTTTGACCCCAGATTTTCAACATAGTCTTCTTATGACCCCAACTCATAAACCCTGTAGATGAAAATAGTCAAATCTGTGACAAAATACCATCACGTGCCACAAGTGTGAAAACATATTTCAGACAGGATGCAAAAAATGACAGCTCTACTGTTCATGAGGTGGTGTGAAAAAATGGCTATGTTGAAAATTTGGAGTCAAAATATTGAAAATTACCAAAGTTATGTGCGTGCATAGAAAAATGTCAATGAACTCACATAGCTCTACCATTTCTATGAAATTTTTCACCAAATTTTCACATGGCCTTTTTGGTACCCCACCTCATGAACACTGCAACTGTCATTTTGTTAACAGGGCACAAAAGGTGATTTTGCACAGCGACCACAAAATCATCTTCTGGGCCTGATTAATGAAACAACAGTTACAGTGTTCATGAGGTGGGCTTCCAAAAAGGCCATGTTGAAAATTTGGTGAAAAAAATTGAAAAAATGGCAAAGTTATGAACATACGTTCAAAACGCCATTGAAATACATTATATGGCACTTACCTTGATTCCTCAGTTCGCAGTTTGGCTTTGAAGAGTGCAGACATGTCCCGGTCCACAGAAGATGACAGCCCAGGGCCTCCAGTGGGAAGTATAGGGTAAGGGGTGGTGGGTGCTCAGTGGGAGGGTCGGGATGGGGAGGAAGGTGGCTGGGATGTTGAGGGATTTTCTTCTTTTCAGGTTTTGATAAAAAAAAAGACATTGGGGGACTGTTTTCTTTTTATAGGTTTACTTTAAATGGATATTTTGGGTCACTGGGGGTGGGCTCCCTAATGCCACAGACTGCTGGGGGTGAGGGGGCTTGAAATGCCAGTAAGGTTATTGGGCCCCACTATGTTGGCACTTTTGACTAGGCAATGGAGGTGGGGGGCATCCAACACTGGGCACTGAGGATGGGCATCCCATGTATGATACTATAAATGAACCAGGGAAATTATTAAAGTGGTGGGGACAGTGATCGGCAGGTGGAGGGGTGCCGCTGGACATCAGGGAAATTATACAATGGGGTGGAGACACCAACTGGTGGGCAGGGGATGCCACTGGACACCAGGAATATGATGCAACAGGGAGGGGACAGCGATCGGAGGGTGGGGGTGCCACTGGATACTACAGAAATTAGAAAAAAGGGTGGAGACAGAGAGGGTAGGGTGGTGGGTGGAAATGGACACCTGGGAGGCATGGGAGGGAAACATTGGAGTACTGGGGAGGGTGATTTAGAGGACAAGCAAGGATTCTTGAGTGACAAAATTGGATCCTTTTTCATGACTTGTGATATGAAGGGGATTCCTTTTTCATATCACACAGTCATGAAGAAGGAATCATAATGTTAAAAAGGACACATGTCAAGGGCATATCTCTAACATTGGGTGCAGATTTTATTTAGTTTTTGTAGACCGGGTAAGTGCACTAGACATATCCTGCCTATTTTCAGGCACGACCCGGGGGAGGGGGATACAGATGAATGCCAACTGACCTTGAACCAGATTAAGCTGTTGGTGGTATTCTTAGTGAATGAGGGAAATTTGGCCAGGACACCGGGAAAATTCCCCTACTGCATGGCCAGTAGGGGGACTTGCTGTTGACTGACCGCAGGCTCAGTTGGTAGCCTGCTCTGCAAGGGGATGGATGGTGAGGAGCTATCGGAGCAGCCGAGGGCTGCAAGTGAAATGGTGAATATGGCTGCACAAGAGGAAATTACCCTGGAGAATAATGAAATGGAAAACGTGGAGTTATTTGGTTCTATGGATGACTTAATGGATTTAGCAATGGTGAACAGTGGCTCTGCTACTGTGCAAATCTTACCGGAGGTGAGAAATTTACAATTGAAACTGGAAGCCTTACGTAGGGAACAGAGGACTGTAGCGGAGCAATTGCATGATTTAAGCAAAATGGACTCTGTGAAACTTACCAGATCAGAAGAAGACTCGACGGCAGTAACTGAAATTAACAGCCCTGACCAAATGAAGTCCCCACTGGTTTGCCATGCCAACGGTGCCGCTGAACATGTTGATATCAATCAAAAGGATGAGCAAGACATGGCTGGCAGTTCTTCAGGAGTAAAGTCCCAGTGCCGAGAGCCGACGGAGAGGACAGCAAGCAGGAAAGGTGTACCACACGATTCAAGGTTGCACAACAACGTCCTGGAGGAAGAGGAAGTCATACGGGGGACCGGTTTTAGTGATGCACAGAAGGGTCCTGTATGGAAATTGTCCAGATTTCAGTTTCAAGCTACTACTGGGGCTGCAAGTGAGAGTACTGAACCACTGAAATGCTGTGTTTTTCAAATGGATCCCGGGACACAGTCTGGAGTGTAGGAGTTTTCTTTTTCTAAACAGCAACTGGATAAGGTAGGAGAGGAGGGAAAGGAGAAAAGAATGGCATTGACATTTGCTAAATGACATTTAGTATTACCTACTGCTGGGATAGGTGAGAAGCTATCTGAAAAAGAGCAGTGTGGGGGAGAGGAAGTTCAAACCAACGCTGGGACTGAGCCTCTCAATGCTGATAACTGGTCCCCACAGAGAGCTCTCAGCGAGGCTGGTTGGACTTTGGACAGTGGGGCTTGGAAGCCCACTCCTGATTGGGACCCGAAATTAAACTTCTCTCAGAATGAACCAGCATGGAAACCCAAGCTACAAGACATTACTGTTTTAAATGGGGTTAAGGAGTTGGTAGGTGGGAAAGAGGAGTCTATTCCTTTTGTGGTTTTATCTCCTGAAAGGCAGGAAGTAACTGCACCTGTGGCCGAGGTACAAGTAGAGGCACAGGACCAGAGGGAGGAAAGGGGGAAGAAACCATTACTGTCAGAATTGTTTTCAAAAATTAAACAGGATGCTGCACCTTGCAGAAATGCGGTGCGTCTTCGTTACAAAGGAGGTTTAGAGGTTAGACCTGATAGACAATATGTTGGTAAATGTTTATTGAAAGATTCTTTGCACTTCTCTCCTAGGGAAGTGTTTGCGTTTATTAATATTTCTGGGGAAGACAACTTTGACGTTAGTTTTCGTTCAGCATATGCTCTTGACCTTTTTTGGGAAAGATATACTCAGGTTAAGTTTTCCCCCTTTGGACACCCTTTTTAGTGATACCTTTAACGAAACCTTTAATAAAGTATGTCACTGTTATGTTTAGGAACGAAGGGGTTCATAT
The DNA here is from genome assembly GCA_016271365.2 of Neoceratodus forsteri. Taxonomy (NCBI): domain Eukaryota; kingdom Metazoa; phylum Chordata; order Ceratodontiformes; family Ceratodontidae; genus Neoceratodus; species Neoceratodus forsteri. The sequence goes on along the minus strand of CM057451.1, from coordinate 314,709,695 downwards.
CGATGATATAACTTACTGGTTAGGCCAAAAATGTGAGATTTTGAGTTCCCCAGAAGCAATTCTGGATGCGGAACAATTTTGGACAGGGGGCTGGTGGTTTAAAGTTAAACTACGACAAACAGAGGCAGGAATTGAGCACATCCCAAATTCCTTTATGTTAGGAAGGGATAGAGGGGTGTGTTTTTACGCTGGACAACCTCGGGCTTGTTATAAATGTGGTGCTAAAACTCATTTATCAAGTTCCTGTGACAAACCAAGATGCAGTAACTGTGGAGAAGTAGGACATATTACCTTTCAATGTGCTAACTTCACAAAAAGTGATCTCTGTGACGAGACAGGACATGTGTTTGCAGACTGTACATGGGCAGCCAAAAACAAAGGGTGTTGTGGTAGCCCAGACCTATTAATACAAAAAGCCCAGGATTTGATAATAGGGGAAGGTCACGTGGGTCATGCACAACCAGTTGAAAAAGTACCTTTGGTTATTGAGGTGAGTGAGGATGGGGTAGAGGTAGAAGATTTAGTGAGTTTTGACCAGGAGCCTTCGGAGCCTGTTACGATAGGAGTTTTGACTGTAGAAGGGAGACAACCACAGGAGTCCTTTAGGGCTCCTGTGGTGTCTGCAGTTAGACGGTCTTCCAGAAATATTAAGGGCCTTCCACAGCAGCCTGCCATGGATGTAGAAACGAGTAATTATTTTGCCTTGATATCAAGTCAGTGGGGAGAATCGGATATGGATTTCCTGGATAATGATTCACAGCAGACATTGGATAGTCCGCCTTCTCCATTAGGAATTCAGGAGGATTATAAGGGGAAAAAGAAGAAACGACGGAAGAAAGATAGGTGATGGGCTGAAATTGACTGTACCTGATGCAATTTAGGTTAGGTTCGGTGAATGTGCATAGTATATTGAATTATAAGAGACGGCAGATAGTTTATGACTTTGTTCATTCTAATCAGATTGATGTCTGTTTACTACAAGAAACATGGATGTATACTATGGAACAAGCCAGGTGTTTTCAACGAGAATAGTGCTGGAGGCCTTCGTATTGGTCTTTTTGCCAGCAGTCAGCGGATGGAATAGGGTTTCTATTCCATTCTTATGACTTTTCTTTAATTAAATTGATGGATCTTATACCGGGACGGTTAATGATTTTAGATGGTTTGTGGAAATCAAGATTGTGTCGGTTTATTAATGTCTATGGGTCACAGCACAAGGCAGAAAGGGTGGCGCTCTGCAATATGTTACAACCTTATTTACTGACCTCCTCTGAGGTGTTTTTGTGCGGGGACTTTAACTGTGCATTAACAGCTGCTGGTGATCCAATGGTGGGAGTGGGTAGGAAAATTTACTGTGATACTAGAGCTTTACACAAAATGGTACACTCAGCAGGTTTAATAAATGAGAGTAGTAAACAACGTTCAGGGCCTAAATTTACTTATAAAAGGAACCGGTTTACTTCCACAATAGATTATATTTTTTTATCTGACAAAATTCCCTTTACATTTGAAACATGTCCTGTGGCCTTTTCTGACCATCTATTGTTGCTCTGTACCGTTTCTTCTCATGCCAGACTGATAGGTAGGAGGGCGAGATGGAAGTTGAATCCTCTATTATTAAACTCTAGGGAGGTACTGGATAGAATTCAAGCATTACTGATGGCAAGGCTTTCAGTAGCCTTTTTATATGACTCTATGGGCGAGTGATGGAAAGATTCTAAGGAAGACCTTTGTCGCCTATTAAAACAACAAGGGAAGGCTAAGGCAAATAATGATTTTCTCCAATATTTGAAATTAAGACAACAATTATATTATTTATTTTTGGTAGCCAATACTTCTACTTTGGATTATAGTTCACAGATTAGGATACTAAAAGAACAACTTTTGGAGGTTCAGTATAATAGGGATCGGACCCTTACTGCTCTTCTACAATATGGGGTTAAGAAACAGCCAGAGGGTGATCCATATGATGCCTTTAAAATTTATACACAATCTACAAACTTAAATGCACTCTAAAATAATGTGGGAAAATTGGTACAGGATCAGAAGTCACTTCAACATATAATTAAACAATTTTTTTTGGAATATAAGCCAGTGATGGCCCCGGATGATCAGGACATTTGGGACTTTCTCTCCCTGATTAAGGTACCCAGACATGTATTTGATACATTAATATTGATCCAGCCTATCACTACACAGGAAATAATCACGGCCAATAAAAAATCAAAATAAGGGTACTTCTCCTGGGATTGATGGTATGACATCAGATTTATATAAGGCCTTTCCAGTGGAATTTGCAAACTGTTTAGTGTTAGTTTTTAATGCTTTTCTGGGACAAACAGATTTTCCAAGTTGGTTTGCCGAAGGGCTGTTGATTTTTTTATATAAATCGGGAGATAAATTTGAATTGAATAACTGGAGACCAATTACACTATTGAATTCCGATTATAAACTCTTTATGAGCATTCTGAATACCAGATTAAAACAATTTGCTGTCAAAGTTCTTTCCCCATTTCAGTTTTGTGGAGTACCAGGAAAAAAAATATATCAGGCTCATATGGTCCTGAGAGACATTGTGGAGCTAGCCGGTTTTCAAAAGATTTCAGGATGCATTGTCTCTGTAGGCCAGATGAAAGCATTTGATAGAGTTTACCGCCCATTTTTATTTGCAACCTTGAGATATTATGGGATCCCAGAAGTTTTCTTAACCATCATTCAATCAATTTATAATTCGGCTATTACCCACCCAGTGATTCAACTGGAGATCGGGGGAGGGTTTCATGTTCTGACAGGGGTACGTCAAGGTTGCCCATTGAGTCCCCTGTTATATGCTTTTACAATTGATCCTTTAATTAGATCATTAACACAAATCTCTCGTTGGGTAGGTATAGGTTGGGCTTCTGGTGAGGATAGGTTGTATGTACAAGCTTATGCGGCTGATTTGTGTGTTTTTTTCTCTGATAGTACACAAGTAGGGTTTTTTTTAGACTTTATGGATGGTTATGCTTTTTTAGCAAATTCTACTATAAACAGAACTAAGAGTAAAGGTTTGTTTACAGGTACGGATGGTCTATCAGAACTCATAGTACAAGGTATTCATATTTCTTGTGACCCTATAAAAATTCTAGGATTATTTTACGGCCCACAAAATGTGCCAGACCTTAATTGGAGATTAGCATTGACTTCAATAGAAAGGAAAATCAATATTTGGAAACAATGGAAATTAGATAAAATTAAACGGGTTTCAGTTATTAAAAAATTTGTTGTTCGGAAGTTGTTGTATACAGCACTGATTTTTCCCTTGCCACTGCACTTGGAAACCAGAATATATAGTTTATTTTTCCAGATGTTATGGGGTAGTAGACTCAATCCGATTAAAAGACAATTTACATACCTTGATAAAAAGAAGAGAGGTTTAGGGATGATAGATCCGGTTATTTTTTTTTCTACCTTATTTATTTCAACAAATGTTAAGTTAGGTTGGGGGGTACCCACAGAAAGATTTGGGATGCTACATCGCCAGGTGATGGGGTGGTATTATGGTTGTTGGAAGGAGAGACCCCCGAAACCGATTCCTACGTTGTTCCTGCCGATATATTTTATACCTATTGCGAAAAAAGTATTTAAATGGGGGTTGGTAGCACAGGTGGTTAAAGTTAGTATGGGTGCACAGTTATATAAATCAGTAATGCTTCAACTATATCCTAGTGAACCAGTGTTTAAGAACTGTCCTCTCAGGTGTGTGGATATAGTTTTAAGTAGATTAAACAACCCAAGGTTACCTACTTATATGTGGGAAACGCTATGGCTTATGGTATATGGCCAAATCGGGATACGAGGGAACGCCAAACATAAACCAGTACAGGAAAGAAATTGTCCATTTTTGGAGTGTGTGGCACAAGAAGAAACGGTTGATCATTTTCTTTTCAAGTGTTCCTATGCTATGTCTCTGTGGAAATTCTTGGCAGTACAATGGAATATGAAATGGTTAGAATATATGGACTATGATACATTAGTACTGGGTCATTCTCCACAGTTTCGGTTAGTATATCATGTTGACACTTTACAAATCTTCTGTAGCACGTTGATATACTACTTGTGGCAAGCTAGGTGCCAATGGGTGCTATATCAAAAATTGATGCCCCATGACAATGTCCGGAGGTTGATTCACGGGGCAATGAACAGGATTTATATTCGAGACATGGCTTTCTTCTCCTTAAGGAAGGTGAAGCAGTGGTGGAAAGGGTTTTTGAAGTTTATCAAATATAAATAAGAAGTTAAGTAGTTTGCTTTGTTCACATATGGAGGGGTGGGTTATATATGGGGGGAGGTCTCGACTGAAAAAGGAAAAAAAACACTTCTTAGGAGGTTCCTTTGTGAATATATGGCGGTAATACTTGCGTTGAATTCTTTCTGGTTTACATATTTGTTAGTGTGGCTTCACAATATGGGTATTTATTGAATTTTTTTTCTTGATGTATAAGGGTCTGTGGAGTGAATCTCACACTGTATGTACTTATTGAATTTTTGATGTTATTCTAATAAAATATTCCCCTGCTCTTTTCGATAAGTGCCATGGGATCTTTAACATCCACCTGAACTACCACCAATCCAGGTAGATGGGACCTCGGTTTAACGTCTCATCTGAAAGACGGCACCTCAGAAGTGCAGCACCCGTCTCATGCTGCACTTCAGTGTCAGTACTGGGATATTAACCCAAGTGCCAGATGTGGGAACTGAACCCACAGCCCTCTAATCTCCCAGCCTCAGAGGCGAGTGTGCTACCTACCGTGCCACTGAAAACTTGTCAGTAAAGATTGCAGCTAGGGGAGTCCCGATCTGCCAGCTGGGTGTGGTAGTCTTACTCCAGGATGTCACTTTTGTGGCTTTTGAAAAAAAAAACAGAAAACAAGATGGTGGGTGGCAAAAAAGGATTTTTTCCTCATGAAAAAGGATTTTATTCTCATGAAAAAGGAATGTATTTCACGAGACAAAATCCTTTTTCACAAGATCAAATCCTTTATCAAACTTTATACATCTATCCTGAAAATTGAACTTCCCATAGGATATAATGGGATCTTAAAAACTTAATAACTTTGCAACTGTTTAATATTTTAACACCAAACTAACAGTGGCAGTTCTGTTACACAAGTTATTTCCACCATACAAAAAATCGAAACAAAATTCCACACCATCTGTGCAAAAGGCAATGAAGAAAAAACTGCAAAAAATAACTTTTTTTTCACTATCGGTATCTCAGAATCTTCCAATCCAACCAGAATGAAACTTGCTACATCAAGAGATCTGCCCCACAGGACAGCACATACCACATTTTGTGCAAATCCATTGATCTGTTGCAAAGTTATTAAAGTTAAAACATTGAGGTTTAACATTAAACTGGCTAGTCGACCGTAACTATAATACAACCTCTATAAAATATGTATTGTATGTACATATATATACAGTGAAGCCCATCAGGATGAAGTGCAGTGTCACAGGTTTACTGCATGACAAAAGGGATTAACTGTCATTGAAATTGCATTGTTTGCTGCAGTAACTCTACTGCAGAATTCTGCAGTGCTGTGCTTCATCCTAGTGGGCTCAGGGCTAGGGTTGAGTAGTCACTTTAATGTTAAACCTCAATTTTTGTGTGTTAATAACTTTGCAACTTTGCAACCATTCAACAGATTTGCACAAAATTTGGAATGCATAGTCTGGTATGGTAAATCTCTTGATTTAACAAGTTGTGTCTCAGTCAAACTTTCGTGCACAGCAAAATGCTGCAGATTGGGTTTTTCACCACTTTTGACATGTTTTTTGCCCATGGAGCTGCAACCACAACGTATGGTCTTTTGGTTTGAAATTTGGAACATAGAAAGAGGTTGGGTCAAGGGACAATCCAGCATTAGGTTGGTAGAAAATATTAATCTGTTCCAAAGTTATTACATTTTTAGTTTTCAGGTTTTGAACATGCTCAGTTCACTCCAAGATTTATATGGTTATTTTTCAGACAAAGACTGAACTCACTGTCAAGGATTTTGTAGCTCAGGAACTAGGATCCTGGTCCGCCAGAAAATTCCTTGTCCACATGTTTTTCAGTTTTTCCCAAAACAAAATGTTGTAGCTTTCTCCACGAGGGACTTTTGGGCCAAATGAGGCATGAGTTTTGTTCAGGGTGACCCCCTCTACAAAATCATGCCTTTGGTTTGGCTCATTTTGATCAAAAAATAGCTTTTTAAAATTTTAAAATTTTTTGACCGTGACTCACTAATGATCTTAGTCTGCGAGCTGTCAAAATCCTAGTCCATGAGCTCGCAGTCAAGGATTTTGCTACCTCGCAGACTAGGATTTTAAAACTTTTACCATTGCATTGCTAATAAATGGTTTGGTCTTTTTACATGACATTTTCAGGGTATTGAGGGAATGCCCTACAGGTGTGAATTATGCTGTTTAGGTTTTGGGGAATAAAGCGGTTCCATAGAGATGCCATCATGAAGTTCAGATTTGCCCCATAGAATTGCCTTGTGCCACCCATTGTGTTTTTCAGTGGCCATATCTTGGAAACAACGTGAGATACAGATTCGGTCCATTTATGTTGTGAGCAGTGCTCGTTATCACAATTACAGTGACACTCAAATTTTATTTCTAGCTGCTACGGTTTCCAAGATATTGGCAAATTAGTGTTACAAGGGTTCCTTGCCCTATAGGACTGCTGTATGGCTCTGTACCTATGTGTAAGTGAGAGCACAGGGCCCAGAGGGCCCGCGCTCCCACAGATGCATATTGTTATGCAGAAATATGCGGCTTGGTTGGAGCGAGGGGCACCACCAACACATGCTATTTACTACTTCTATTGCACTTTTTTAAAAAGTAAGGAAATTCATGGCAAACAAACTGTGTTTAATGCATCGGTTAGAGTCAATGCAACAAAAGTGAGGAAATTAGACTTTAGGGTTGAGCCCTTAACCCTCCCACACCACACACCCCCATTTCTCCACAGACTGACAGATGCCGGGGTGTGCCATGTGGTCATGAGACCTAACTTTCACCCCATTCTCCTTTACTGTAGCATGTCAACCTGTTTACACATGGAATGGGGTGATAGTTGGGCCACATGACCCCATGGCACACCGCGGCATTTGTCAATCTGTGAAGGATGGGGGTGTGTGGTGTGGGGAGGGTTAGGGGCTCAACCCTAACATCCCATTTCCTCACTTTTGTTGCTTTAACCCTAACTGCCTAACTGATGCATTAGATGCAGTTTTTTCACATGAATATATACATATATATATATATATATATATATATATATCTAGTGGTTGCTACTGTAAAGTTGATCAGTACTGCACTATCATTTACATGTTCTTCAATGAGTACCGAAATTGCACAATGCTCAGTATACCGTGCTACAGTGCAACTTTACTGTAACAAGCACTGTGTGTGTGTGTGTGTATATATATATATATATATATATATATATATATATATATATATATATATATATAATGGTAGAGGAGCCATTTACATGTTAAACCCAAAACTTTGCACCTTAATAACTTTTCAACTGTTTGACACATTTGCCTGAAAATTGGCATACACAATCAAGACCCATATGGCTTTGGATCTGCCAAGTTTTGTACTGGTCGCATATATGATTGCAGAGTTATTAAGCATGATCTGCACATACGTTTATGCTTTTTTTGGAATTCTACAGTCGTCTCTACAGGTCGCACAGTTTGCGCGACCGGTCCAAAATCTTCAGGGAACATGCAGCCAGGGTTCCCGATGTGCCTTTTGAAGATTTCATGAAAAAATATTAAACGGTTCAAAAGTTATTCAAAAAACAAGTTCCCATTATAAGTCAATGGGAAAAGTTAACAAAAAGTTCTACACTGTCGCAAATGCAGTTTTTACTTTCGCAAATGGCCCTTTTACTGTCTCAAATCCACCATTTTGTTTTCAGTTGGTCATCAGAAAAATGCTTGGCATTTAAATTTGGGACCCTCTAGTAACCTAATTCATTTTGTATTTACCTAGTCGGACCCTGAGGATGCTAGGCATGTCTTTATTTTGGGGTAAAACACCCCAGAGATATGTTTTTCAAATTTCTGGAAAAAGTACTTTCACAAAGTACTTTCGCATGCACAACGCTGTCGAATGAATTTGTGAAAGCTTTAGCAAAGTTCGACAGTACTTTTCCAGGCTGTGGGAAACTGACATCAATTCTTTGGCACCCTGCTGCAAAAGAACGGTTTGGTCTTTTAGGCTGAAATTTGGAGAGAATTCAGCCAACATCTCATAGATGTGCCTTTCAGTGTTTCAGTGAAAAAATATTACAGGTAGGCAAAGTTACAGCACTCCAAATATGACGCATTTTCCCATAGGATAACATTACGGCGTCCACCTCATTACAGGAATCCTTTGTCGCCCTGCTGCAAAACAATGGTTTGGTCTTTAGGGCTGAAATTTGGAGGAAAGAAAGCCAACATCACACAGATGTGCCTTTCAGTGGTTTGGTGAAAAAATATTACAGGGAGCCAAAGTTATGGCACTCCGAACTTCTCTTTTTTCCCATAGGATAACATTACAGTGTTCGCCGCGCCTTTCAGGGCCCGTATCTTGGAAGCAATGCGAGATACGGACTTTTCATCAGAAAAATTCTTAGCCCCCCTTTTGGCAGCTAAGTACAAAACTAGGCAGGAAAGTCATAAATCATATGACTTTCAAAATTTTTTTCTACATTGTACGGTTCCCGAGATATAAGCAATTTAGTATTCCAACTCCTCATTTTCTGCTCTGAGACCCATTATTATGCATACATTCTTTGTACTCACTATCTTTCTCTAAGCAGCTTTTGGGGAAAACCTGCCTGTGCGCTTACATTAGTGTTATTGTTACCGCTTCCACTTGCGGTTCCATACCCTTTCCCTTACCGTTCCTGTCTATGCCACCATGTGCGTTACCCTTTGCGTTTTCATTTGCGCTTACTTTTGCGTTGTTTTTAACATTTCTGTCTACAGTACTGTTTCTCTTTCTGTTTCACTTTGCATCACCATACGCATTACCATTTGCGTTTGCAACCACAAGAGCCGCCACATTACGTGGTGGGAGCGTGGGGCCCAAAGGGCCCTGCCATATTACATTCACTATTTCTCATTATCGTTCTCAAAAAGAAGTGAAATTAGAGGCAAAAAAATCCATTTAATGCATTAGTTAGGGTTGTTTCACAGCAACAAAGTGAGGAAATTCAGTGTTAGGGTTGAAAACCCCACTCGTCCCCCCACCCACACCCCAACCGGCATCGGGTGCACGTTAATAATCAGTCCTAACTCTCACCCCATTTCTATACCTCTGCTTCTTCACACATCTGATGGGGTGAGATTTAGGGCTGGCAACCCCAATGTGCACCCTGATGCCGGTTGGGGGTGTGGGAGAGGAGGTACAAGGGGGGTTTTCAACCCTAACACTGAATGTCCTCACTTTTGTCGCTGTGGAACAACCCTAACTAATGCACTAAACTGAGCCTTTTGCCTCTATTACATATATATATATATAGATATAGATGTAGATATAGATATAGAGATCCCTTTATGTGTGTAATGTTGCCCTGGTGTCTAGTGACACCCTCACCCTCTGATTGCTGTCCCCATAATGTATTTGTCTTACTCTGGTGCCTACTGGCACCCTCCATCCTCTGATTGCCATCCCCATAATTTATTTGTCTTTCCCTAGTGTCTAGGGGCACTTCCCACCCTCCGATCACCATTCCCATAATGCTTTTGTTTTTCCTTGTTGTCTAGTGGCACACTTTACCCTCTGATTGCCATCCCCATTGTGTTTCTTTCTTTCTTTCTTTCTTTCTTTCCTTCTTTCTTTCCCTGGTATCTAGTGGCATCCCCCACTCTATGATCACTGTTCTCATTATGTTTTTGTCCTTTCCTAATGTCTAGTGGAAGACCCACTTTCAGATCACCATCCCCGTTATGTTTCTGTATTTCCTTTGTGTCTAGTGGCAACCCCCACTGTCTGATCATCACCCCATTATGTTTCTGTTTTTCCCTGGTGTCTAGTGGCACCCCCCCAATCCTCTGATCACTATTCTTGTAATGTTTTTGTCTTTCACAGGTATCTAGTGGTACTCCCCACTCTCTGATCATTGTTTCTGTTATGTTTTTGTCTTTCTCTGGTGTCTAGTGGAGCCTCTCCCCACCCTTCAATCACTGTCCCATTATGTTTCTGTCTTCCCCTTGTGTCCAGTGGCACCTGCCACTCTCTGATTGCCATCCTTGTGATATTTCTGTATTATCCTTGTGTCTAGTAGCACTCTCCACCCTCCAATCACTGTCCTGTTATGTAATAAAGAAAACTGTCCCTCAATGTGTTTCTTGAACACTTGCAAAAAAGAAAATGATCCCTCACCCATCCCAACCTCCCATTCAGCACCAAACATCCCACCCCCCAAGTACACCCCCACACACCCTCATGCATGTCAACAGGTCACAGGGTGAAGATCCACTCTCTGATCGAAGACACGTTTTGCTGCTGGAACTGCCGACTGCAATACAGGAAACTAAGTTAAAGTGTGGTTGAATGTATTTCAGTGGGGTTTTCAACTTTGCTGCATAACTTTGCCATTTTTGCATATTTTGAGCTCAGATTTTCAACATAGCCTTTTGGGGACCCCACCTCATGAACAATGGGGGTGGAGTTACACAAATGTGACCTAAAGGCAATTTCATGGTCACTTACTGAAATCACCGTTCAGGTAGAATCTGAAAGGTTTCGCTGCCCTTGTTCAATGGGTGGGGGTATAAGAAGGCTATATTGAAAATATGAGGTCAAAATATGTATACAAATGGCAATGTTATGTGCATACATTGACATTTTACCACTCTCACTCATAACTTTGGTAATTTTAAATATTTTGACCCCAAATTTTCAACATAGCCATTTTTTACACCACTTCATGAATGTGACAGCTGTCATTTTTCAAATCCTGGCCAAAATGTGTTTTCATACCTGTGGCACAGAATTACATTTTGGTGCCATGGAATGAGATTTCCATGAGGATTTAAACATTCTCAATATAGTGTTCATGAGGTGGAGTAATAACAAGGCTGTGCTGAAACTCTGGTCACATGTACACCTCTATGGAAGGATAGGACTGGAGGCCCACATGCAAATGAGGACACCATTATAGTATCTCAAGAAGTAAGGAAATTCTTTGCAAAACACTGCATTAACGCACCAGTTAGGGTAACTTAATGCCACAAAAGTAGGAAAATGTGGTATTAAGGTTCCAAACCTTGTGAGGAAATCTTTTTTCATGGACAGAGTGGTGGATGCTTGGAACTGCCTTCCTGGGGAGGTTGTTGGGGCTAAAACAGTGGGGGAATTCAAGCATGCATGGGACAGACACAAGGCAATTGTAGTGGGGGGTGGCAGGAAGTAGGCTGTTGGTTAACTAGAATCTGCAGCTTATCCAGTAGGTAGGGAAATGGGCAGACTCGGTGGACCAAGTGGTCCTTATCTGCCGTCAAAGTCTATGTTTCTATGTTCTATGTTAATGCCCCCCCAAGCAGCACAACAAAACAAATTAGGGTTTTTGGTCTCTGGAGTCTTGATGAATCAGTGGTGGGGTCTTCCTTGGGGGTTGTCAACCTAAATGCTCTCCCTTCCCCCCAGCCTCTAGCCTCCAATCTGAAGCATAAGGCACAGCTTCAAGCCACTGCCTCATAATGAAATTATCTTCAAAAGTAGAGAAGTATGTCTCACCACAGGCTGCCAACACAATTTGTTTTCCTTTCTTGATGCAGGGCCCTGTGGACCATGCGTGAGGATGGAAGATTGTGTGTAATGTTATTTGCTCATGGAATGGAGTGCGCATTAGGGCTGACAACCCCCAAGGAAGACCACCACTGATTCTTCAAGACTCCAGAGACCCAAAACCCTAACGATTTTTTCCTTTTGCTGCTTGGGGGTTCGGGTGGGGCACTAGGGTTGGAAACTATAACACAACATTTTCTTACTTTTGTGGTATTAAGGCACCCTAACTGTTGCATTAATGCAGTTTTTTGCAAAGAATATATAAAAGAGATATGCGATAGGCTGCCATAATATATCAGAAATATCTTCATGAGTTGACTTTGACCCCAGTGACCCATGCGTGAGGATTCATTGGGGTCAAAGCCAATGAATGAAGATATTTCTGATATGTTATGACAGCCCATCGCATATCTGATGTATACAATTGGAATGGCTAAAAAATGGGTAAGATGGTTGAGGTGTTCCTGTGTATAAATTTTTTATTTACACTGTATTTTATTATGATCTTTATGGACTATTTGTCAGTTAAGTTTTTAACTTTCTGCTGTTTTTTTAATGCTTATACTATCTGGTTTACATGGAGCAATTTTCCCATGATCACAATTGGCTGTCCTGAATGTGTTTTCCATGGTGCTCAGTACAGCGTAATCTGGAGCACTCTGTGTGACCATGGCACATACACCCTGTCAGAAATTGACTTCCATGAGAAAAACATGTAAACAGAGCCACCGTTTAATTTCTTCTGGTGCTTACAAACTTCCAATCAAGTTCCCTGTTTGGCAAGCACTCTGCAAGTTGGTGGCACAAAAAACTGACAAAGTGACATTTAGGAGAAAGAAAATGTAAATTATTTTTCCAAGATATCTCTGTTACTGTCACCACTAGCTAAGATATCCTTTTTATTTGCCCATTTTTCAGCCACATGCCTGAGTGCATTCCTTCTAGGTTGGGCCCCTCTTTTGCTGCTTCTGTTGCTTTGCCCTTGACTGCCCTCCCTGCACTTATCACTGCTTCCTGCACTCTGCCCTCTCCCTCCCCTCTCTCAAGAGCAGCCTCCATTTCTATGGTGCCTCCTTCACCTCTATGTTCTTGTTTGGCTCCCTCCCCTACTATCTCAGCTCTCTCTCCTGTCCTGCTCTGCCCTTCTCCTCTTATGCCCTGCACTTCCCTGATTCCAGCTTTTTTTCTTTTCCCCACATCTGGACCTCAGCCAGGAAGTCTGCCATCCCCCACAGGTTCCCTCATCTCTGGTCTAGCATCTCCCTTCCAGTCTGCTCCTACTCCTCCCTGCTGCCCCATAAGCCATTCTCTGCAATCATACCTTTTATTCCTGCTCTTGCACCTAAACCTCCTACCCCTTCCTCTCCCTACCTTTACCTCTCCTTTTCTCCTCCCTTCTGTACCTTTCTTGCTGGTCACTCTTCTTGGTATCCTGGCTTCCACTTCAACCCTGTCACCCTGTTTATTTCTATAGTAATCCTTGCTACCTAGGTTGTCCCACTTTGCTGCACTTCTATCTGCAGTGCTGTCACATGCAGTGTTGTGCACTGCTTACTTTATTTGCATATGATGTTTTATTGCTCTAAAGCACATCTTTTGCTATTGACTTGACAGTTGCTTCATTGCTGTATTGTGCATTTGTAGTATTTGTTTGTGCTATTTCCATCACCAGGACACCTCTGGAAATGAGCTGTCCTTAGCTTAGTAGCCTTCTTCATGTAAAACATTTACATAAATAAATTCAATCCAATCCATTCCAGAACAATACAATACAATAAAATTATTAAAAAAAAGGTTCTGCACCAACTGCCAACTTAGGGAAGGATGCTTTAGCTATGCTCATTCCTGGAACTAAAACTTTTTACACTGCTAAGAACTTCAGATTTGATGAGAAAGAATGGTAATGTGATCAAACTTGGACTCTCTAGTTAAGATATTCATGGAATTCCAAGTACTCTCTGGGCTCAGAAACATGCAAAGTGCAGCAGTTCATCATGTGCCATGCCTCAGTTATTGATACACGTGCAGTTTGGTGTGGAAGCAATCTGGTGCACTTGCTGCAGTTTATACATCAAACATACTATTCACACCTTAAAAACTCGAATTCGGGAACATGTACAGTATGATACTTTCCAGTACGAAGTGCAAAACTGATACCCTAACTGAAATTCACAGTAATCAAAACTGCACTGCAAACCCCAGCAAGCTGTGCTTTATATTCCTGTATCACGCCCAGTCCCAAATGATGTAGGATAAAAAAAAAGTCCTTTTACGAAAGGTGGGCTGCATCATTTACATAATGGGATTCCTTCTGGAGGGACACCTGGAGGGACACCAGCCTATACTGGCAGGATGGTCTGCATCTGTCCAGGAAGGGAACAAGTCTTTTGAGCAATCGGTTTAAATGCTTCATTGGCAATCTTTTAAACTAGTCAAGGGGGGAGGCACTGATTAGCAGCAGGAAAATCCCAGCTTCTCCCTACAAAACAGGGTACTAAATGAGAAAAAGACCGAGGTAGAAAGGTCAGTGGGGGATGCTGCAACAGAAGGTAAAGCCATCAAAAAATGGAGAGCAATGACTACCAATGCCCATAGTCTGGATAACAAGCTTCCTGAATTAGTGGCTTTGATGGAGGAGGAACATCTGGATATCATGGCAGTCACAGAAACATGGTACACACAAAACCATGACTGGGACGTAAACATACCAGGCTACACTATCTACAGGAGGGACAGGGAGGGTAAAAGAGGAGGAGGAGTAGCTCTTTACATAAGGGAAGGAATCAAAGCAACAGAACAAAAGGGTAAACAGGGAGGAGAAGAAGCACTGTGGGTCAATTTAGAGACAGGCAATGGCACCACAATCCGCACAGGGGTTGTATACAGACCCCCTCTCAGGGGGAGGAAATGGACAAGGAAATGATAGAAAGTATACTTAGAATGGCAGAAAAAGGGGAGATATTGCTGATGGGTGATCTGAATATGCCAGATGTTAACTGGAGTGCAGTTGCAGCAGCCACTTCTAAGAGTGGGGTTATTCTAGATGCCCTACAGGGGGCATGCCTTAGACAACTAGTATTGGAACCCACTCGAGAGGGAGCAATCTAGACCTGGTTCTCTCAAATGGAGATGGAAAGAGGATTGCCAGATGTAGAAGTGGGTAGCCATCTGGGAACTAGCAACCATCAAACAGTATGGTTCACAATAAACACAGCAATAGAGTCAAGCATACAAAGGCAAAAGTACTGGACGTTAGGAGGGCTGACTTTGCCAAATGGGTGAGTGCCTATGAATGCACTAGCAAATGGGCAGGAAGGAGGGTGGAAGAACAATGGGGAATAACAAAACTGCCATCACAGAAGTAACAAGCCTTTGTGTAAGCAAATAAACTAAACAAAATGATGTAAGAAACCACTATGGTTCTCAAAGGAAGTGGCAGTGAAGGTTCAAGAGAAAAGAAAGCATTCAGGAAGTACAAGGAATAGCAGAAGGAGCAGGACAGAGAACTGTATCAAGAAGCAAAGGAAGCTGAAGGCAGTCGGGAACAAGCAAAGACCCAAACCGAGGAAAAGATAGCCAACTCAGTTAAGAAGGGGTGGGGGATAAACCGCTCATAGGTACATCAGAGAGCGAAGGAAGACCAAGGGAGGGATAGTGAGGCTTAATAAAGGGGAGGGAGGGTGGGTAGAGGGTGACTTTGGAAAGGCAGAGATACCAAACAAATATTTTTGCTCAGTATTTACAAATGAAGAGGGGGAGGTACCTAAAACAAACAATAGAAACACTCTGGATATAGAAGTTAATACCAGCCCATTTACAGAAGAAAGAGTTCTGAAAGAACTCTTAAAACTGAAGGTGGACAAAGCAATGGGGCCTGATGGGATTCATCCCAGAATTCTAAAAGAACTAAGGGTAGAACTAGTGACACCACTGACTACCCTCTTTAACAAATCATGGGAGGATGGGGTGGTACCCAAGGACTGGAGGAGGGCAGATGTGATTCCCCTTCACAAAAGAGGGAGCAAGGCAGAAGCAGGAAACTACAGGCCTGTTAGATTAACCTCAGTGATAGGGAAAATGATGGAATCACTTCTGAAGGAAAGAACTGTCGAGTATCTAGAGGCCAGTGAGGCACAGGACCCAAGGCAGCATGGATTCACAGTGGGAAGGTCATTCCAGATGAATCTGATAGATTTCTTTGACTGGGTGACCAAAGTAGTAGATCAGGGAGGGGCTGTGGACATGGCCTACCTAGACTTTAGCAAGGCATTTGACACAGTTCCACACAAAAGATTAATATACAAGTTAGCCAGCCTGGGAGTGGGTCCCAAGATGACAGCCTAGGTAAAGAATTGGCTGGAGAATAGGACACAGAGAGTAATAGTAAATGGAGTCCACTCTGCAGAAAATGGGTTACTAGTGGGGCACCGTTAGGGTTCACTATTAGACCGTCCCTTCAATGTCTTTATGTTTACATTGCAGAGGGACTGAAGGAAAGTATGTCTCTTTGCAGATGACACAAAGATCTGCAACAGAGTTGATGCACAAGGTGGGGTGGAAAGGATAAGAAGGGACTTGCAAGGTTAGAGGAATGGTCAGATGTATGGCAGCTTAGATTCAATGCTAAGAAGTGCAAGGTAATGCACCTGGGAAACAAAACCCAGGGAAGAGTACACAATGCGGGGTGAGATACTAACAACAACAAAAATGGAAAGGGACCTGGGGTAGTCATATCAGATGACCTAAAGGTGGGCAAGCAATGTGAGAGGGCAGCAAGGAGGGCTGAGGGATACTGGGATGCATAGGGAGAGGCATCACCAGTAGAAAACAGGAAGTTATTATCCCTCTGTACAGACAGCTGGTGAGACCGCATCTGGAGTACTGGCAGTTCTGGAGACCCAGTTTCCGCAAAGACATAGACAGGATGGAAGCTGTCCAGAGGAGGGCAACTAAAATGGTGCAGGGTCTGCACCAAAAGACATATGAAGAGAGACTAAAGGAGCTTAATATGTATAGCCTCGAGGAAAGGAGGGAGAGGGGGACATGATAGAAACTTTCAAGTACCTCAAGGGAATCAACAAAGTCCAAGAGGGTAGCATCTTTCAAAAAAAGAGGTGTGCAAGAACAAGGGGGCCCAATTTGAAGATGGGGGCTTAGAGGTAATTTAAGGAATTATTTTTTCACAGAGAGGGTTGTGGATGCATGGAACAGCCTTCTGGAGGAGGTTGTGGAGTCAAAAACAGTGGTGGAATTCAAGCATGCATGGGACAGTCATAAGGCAATTCTAGGGGGTGAGGGTAGGGAGAAGTAGGCTGCTGGTTAACTAGGATCTGCAGCTTATCCATTAGGTAGGAAAATGGGCAGACTGGGTGGGCCAAGCGGTCCTTATCTGCCATCAAATTCTAGTTTCTATGTTTCTGAGCCAATGAGAACTTATAAGTTATAAGATATAGGACATACTGTAATATCATTTGTATGATTCAAGGGTTAGCAATTATCATTTTTGGAACCATTTGTGGCACTCTTTCTCATTTTTGTATTGAATTTTTGAGACTATTTGTTCTCCTTTTTACGAATGCACGGAGCAAAACTTACTACAAAGGACAACATTTGTGAACTCTGCCCATCATAATTTACAAGTCAATAGAAAGCTCTTTTAAATGAGGTATCAGACTCACTTGTACCTAGTAGGAGTCTGGAGATATTAATGACTACGTTCACCCCATACTGCTACTACATTGCCACCATTTTTACAATGGAACCTTGTGATGTTACTTATGATCAAGCTGTGGCTAATCACATTGTTGTCAGAACAGCTTGGTCCTGAGAATTATTACAAGGTCCTAAAAATGGCAGCATAGCATTAATAGCTCAGAACTACTGCCTGATACAGAAGAGCCCAATACTTCATTTAAAAGATCTTTACATGGATGTTTGAATCATGATGTGCACTGTTCATAAAATGTTCTCCTACAAGCTTTTTGTCCAGGGGAATGCAAAGATGAGCTTTTGTATTGAGGTCAAATAGTTTTTCTGAATGATAGCTTACATTAATTCTGTTTTTAGATGTTCATGAGGCACTCAACATTTACTCTTTGATCTCCCCTTGTTCTTCAAATGTTCTCTTGGCACTTTTGTTTTCTAAAAATTTGGAAACTTTAGGTACTTGCTGGGGTCTCAACTTTCTGAGTCAGCAGCTATATTGTTATCCCCGTTTCAATTTTTTTTCTAATGCCTTTTCATCTGATCACTTTGTATCATCATCATCCCTGTTTTACTAAGGGCCCCATGGAGGATTGTAAAGCTACATATCTCATCATCTATCCAGAACTTTAACAAAGGGGTTTCCAGCTTCGGAGCATTTACTTATTTTTAACCTTTTTTGGCCCCATTGTTGTATACTATTTAGCATTTATGAAAGAGAAAATCATATTATATTACCGTGCTTACATATGAATTCACTTTGCTTGTAACAGATGACTGTATAAAGATTTGTGTAGCCCTGAGGTTCCACCTCCAATGAAGAGTCACTGCAAGTTAAAGAACTGGGATAAGTTTTTGCTGTGCCTCCCTCTTGGTCAAAATAAACCTTGCTGGCATTTTTGCACATTTGTCTTGTGTGTTATCTATGTTACCACCCTGCCAGCCTAGCCAACCACTCCTTCTGGTGATCAGGCCCCACCCCACTGCCATGCTCCTCCCGTTCGCTGTCCACTGTCCCTCTATGTGCTGCCCCCAGCTGACTCAATGTATCTCTTCACTAGGGGCGCCCCTACCATTGTTATGACCAGGAGGGTAGATTGAATGACTGGAGGTATTTTGTTCTTTCCTCACTGGGGAGCGGCGAGGGCACAGCACGGGCATCCCAGGCTGTTGCGGTGACAGGAGGGTGGACCACCATGATCTGGATGGCTAGGTAGCTATTTTTGTGTTTTTCATCCCCCTGCCCACTCGAGTGCACACCGCAGCTTCCTGGCCAGTCACACGTATCACATGTGGCCACTCATGCTGCAATGTGTGGTGCTGAACCCAGCCACCAGGAGCTGCCAAAGGGCAATGCAACCTCCACCCCCCCCCAGGAGAAGAGCATCCCATGGACACTCTTAAAGTCTCCCTGTCAGCCTTTGCTCTTGTCATCCCGAGCTCAGGTTTGAACCCGGGTCACCAGCATGCAAGGTGATCCCCTATTGCCCGGTGCCATGGGGCCAGCTTTGCACATTTTAGTGTTAACCTGGTTTATTTGCTTCAGTGTACACTTTCATTGTATTCAAAGTGCTCAGAAGCATTTTTTATTACAGCACCAGCCTAGTTTTTGAGAGTGTCTGGCTCATTTGTTTGGTCTCTGATGCTTTAGGAAACTCTGTCCCCCATTTATTCTATTAGATGTGCTGCTGCACAAACTAACTCATCTGAATTGAACCCCTAAAACATGGAAATGGGGTTGATTCTTTTCCAACTGAAGCAAGCCAGCAGGGCTGGGGGTAGCATGTTGAACTACCATGTGGAAGATTCACGTTTGTATTTCTTGCCTCAGACATGGCCCTAGGTTAGTAGATCCTGGGCAGTGCTGAAAATGCAGCATTGTAAGTATGGATGTGGTGCTATCCATTCTTTCTCACAACCTCTGCCACTGGGTTGCCCAGGAGCTGTGCTGATGTGGGTGTTGACACAGTACAACCCTTCCTTATGGAAAAGCCAGATAAGCCCAAACATACAGGAGGAGCAACTTGCCCCAAAGCAGACCACCAGGCCGCTCTGCACCTCGGCCAAAAAACTTCTGGAAATCCCCAGGGCATGCTCAGTAGCTGGCAGTAAATCCTTTGCCCACATAGCCCCCATATTATGGAATAACCTCCCTGGCCATCTTCAGGCAGCACCCTCCCTAGCCACATTCCAGAAGGGACTGCGCACTCACCTCCTTAATCTTAGTCCCTGCTCCTGTATCGAAGGATAAAAACAGTCACTGATGAATTGTGTCAGATGTGTTGTGCAGAGGGAGACTGTAACCCTGTACTCTATTTCTACACTGTATTACTTGCATGTACCCAATAAGGCTAGTGACCTACATCTATCTGCCACCAACGTTGTAGTCTGTAAATGTGATGTACTCAACTGGCCTCATCCATGAAAACTGTATACTGTCATTGTAATCCTGTATGATATGTTCTTTATTGTATTACCTGCCTGTATGTGCACACTACATGCAACTAACTCTGGGTCGCCCCTGAAAAAGGGACCCTCGGGGCCCAGTGGGCCTATCCGGTTAACAAAATTTAATAAATAATGAATAAATAAATAAGAAAGGGAAAACGACGCTGCAGGCATACAAAATTGTGCCCATCATTAGCACTAAACATTAGTGGCCCATTGGTGGCCCTTGGGAGCCCCTGTCTCTCTGTTGATTCCTGGAAGAGCAGTAGAGCTACTCAGATGCAATGGGGAATCTGAAGATACAGAGCAAGGAGGCACTAAGATGGAGCATGACTGGTAGATCATTTAGCAGTACTGGACTTGGTAGCCGGATGGTTGGGGCCAATCTAAGCTGTAGAAACAAAATGGTAAAGATGAAAAAAAGAAACAGACTTTGGGATCTGACAAAAACATAACTTTCTTTTTCAAGCGTAAAAAATACTTCAGTATTTGACTCAAGTGGTACCCTATCGGATGTGATAGAATAATTTCTACAGCAAATGGTGAACATCTGCCGCATAAGACTATACATTTGCATAGCAACTAGTTTTCTAGCTACCTTTAAAACTTCCAGTACTTTGTGTAAATGATTTAGAGTTGCAAAGTTAAAGTCTCCAGGTACCAGACTGTTACATGAAGTGATCTGAGATCTAGGAGAAATTGTCTGCTTTTTGAAAGAGTCAGGTATCAGGGGCTCAATTTTCAGTTGGTCTTAGATTGCTGCAATTTTTATTAACTAATTTATTGAAATGTTTCACCAGGAGTGGCACACTGAACAACAAGATGCTCGTCTCACGGTTTGACTGGGGGGGGGGGTACAGAGGAGAAGGAGTGTACATGATACATAGCAGTTGAGTTGCACATTGGAGTCATGAAATTAAGAGTGTCATTGCATGCTTTGTTACATGAATAAGAGTGGCATTACATACTTTGATTGCTGAATAAGAGAGACATTACATACTTTGATTACATGAATGAGATTGACATTACGTATTTTGTTTACATACTTACATACATATATGCCTACATTTCTAGCATTAAATGGAATTATTGATGTACAGTGTTGACAGTTTAGAACTTGAAGCCTAGAAGCTTTAAGGACAGGGAGTGGGGATTAGGACTGGATAGGTTACACTATACACAGACGACTGTACTGACTAAGGGAAGATGTTTGACAGAGAGATAAGCAGAAGTGCGGAATGGGGCAAGTGCGTGGGTTGATAGAACAAATATATGCCAGCCTTTGTGGTTGAATGCGAAGTCGCTGGTCAGGCCGCATAAGGTGAAGTGGGAAACGATAAGAGGGGGGTTGAAGCAAGAAGGAGGAGGTGGTTGGAGGTCAGGGGCATGTACAGTTTGCCACATAGAAATTAGTGAAGGCAGAGGATAGAGAGTATTTGGAGGAGGAATGGTGGATTTGGGCAGACAGGTCGTTCCAGAGCTTAGGGAGATGGTAGGAGAAGGCCGATTGGCCTGCAGAAGTCCGTTGGTGAGGGATTACCAGGAGTCAGTAGACCTGAGGGCGTGAGAGAGGGTTGGTGGAGAGGATAGGGAGAAACCGAGGTAGGGTGGAAGGGAACCGAGCCAGAAGTTAGAAGCACATTTAGCACTGTGAAGTAGGCGCCGGTTGCTCAAGGATGGTAGGGCCAGTGAATGGAAAAGCTCGCAGTGGTGGATACGAGGGGGGCATTGAGGATGAAATGGCAGAAAGCATTGAAGAAGGGGTCCAGTCTGGATAGGGTGGACTTGGGGGCGGAGCTGTAGATTATATCGCAGTAGTCGAAGGAAGGTAGTATCATTTTCAGAACAATTTCACGTCTAACAGGTAATGGGAGACAGCTGTGATTTCTATAGAGAGCACCAAGCTCAGGGTGCAGTTTTTTCAGGCTAGCATCCATGTGGGAGGAGAAGGAAAGGTGACGGTCAAGCCAGACCCCCAGATACTTAAAGGAGGACACGTCTTCTAGGTCTGTACCATCAAGGGTATAGAAGATCAGTGGTGAGGTAAGTCTGGATAATCTCTGCCTAGTGCCGAAAGTCAAGGAGACTGTCTTCTTGGCACTGAGGGAGAGTTGGTGGGAGTCAAACCAGTGCTGTATCTTGTTGAAATCAGTCTGGAGGCTGGAGGTGGCTTCTTCTTGGGTCCGGCCAGAGGTAAAGAGGACTGTGTCATCTGCATACATACAGTATGTATTGAGGTAGTAGAGCAAGTTTTTGGCAGATCATTTAGCAGGATGGAAAAGAGAATAGGGCCGAGCACTGAGCACTGGGGAACACCAGTGGTAATAGGGATTGGGGGTGAGGTGGAGTCAGCTATTTTTACAGACTGGGTTCTGTCTTGCAGGTAGGCTCTGAACCAGTTAGTGGCCATCACGGATAACCCACTGCCAGATAGGCAAGATAATAACAGGGTGTGGGATACCATGTTGAAAGCTTTGGCTAAGTCGACGAAGATTGCTGATGTAATTAGACATTTGTCCATTCCCGAGAGGATGGAGTCAGTGAGTCTTAGTAGGGAGGTGGAGGTGGAGTGGTTTTTCCTAAATCCGGACTGGAAAAGTGTGAAGAAGTTGGGTTCAGAGAGGAAGTGAGAGAGTTGTGAGAGCACGGAGTGTTCCTGGAGTTTCGTGGGGATGGGGAGGAGGGAGATGGGACGGTAATTTGCAGCGGTAGCGGGTTCCCCTCCTTTTGGTAGTGGTAGGACTGTGGTATGCTTACATTCCTTGGGAATTGATTCAGTGTCAAACAAAAGGTTTAGCAGGGCGGCGAGGGGAGCAGCTATGGCCGGGGCAGATAGGAAGAGGAGTTTGGTGTCTAGACTGTCAGGCAATTTTCCCTTAGTGGGGTTCAGGGTGAGAAGGGCATCTAAGGTTTCTGTGGGAGAGATGTGCCTGAAGGAGAAGGAATTCAGGCCGAGCAGTGTAGGGGTTTCTGAACGGTGATTGGGAGGAGTTTCTGCTGGAAGGGAGGCCAGAAGGGTCACTGAACATGTGGTGAAGTAGAAGTTGAACTCGGAGGCAACCGACAGGCGGTCGGAGAGGAAAGTTCCTTGTGAGAGTAGGAGAGGGTGGGATTTGTTGTTGGGGGGGAGAAAAGGGAGTTGATGACTTTCCAAAATTTAGATGGCCTACCAAGATTGGCGTTTAGGATGTTGTTAAAATATTCGGCCTTGGCTAATCGGGTGACCTTGGTGCACTTGTTTTGGAGTGTGCGGTAGGTGATGTTGTCGCCTGGGAGAAGCGTAGTTTTGTAGTTTTGCATGCCTTGTCACGGGCTTTTTGGCATGCTATTAGCTCAGGGGAAATCCAGGGAAGGTGAGTCCCTCGGACCCTAGTGTGGTGCATGGGGGCATGTTTATCCCAGGTGCTAAGGAAGGTGTTCCGGAAGTGTGTAAGGGCAACATCCATGTTAGTACTTCTAGGGTGGAGGTCCCAGTTTGAGTGAGTTAGCTCTTCCAGAAGGGTGGAGAGGTTTAGAGTTTTATATGACCAAAAACTGATACTGGGTAATAAGGCCCACTCCCCCCAACTAAACGAATCACAATTTCTTTAGAATTCAAAATAGATTTAGTCATGTAACTTCCAATTTAAATAATCACACTCGACGTTTCGGGTAAACCCTTCATCAGGAAAACTGGTTTACTCTAAAAGATAAACAAATTATAGAAAGACTTTAAATTCTCATTTTATCTCTCTCTCATAATATATTTAACTAAAAATGAGTCATAAAGACTACGAAAAAAACTACATATGAATTACACTTAATTTTATATTTCCACTTGATATGTATTGCCTTTCTGGTTTGACTCCCACTTACAGCCACTGATAACAAAAAGAACAAAAAAAGTTTTATATTAGTAAAACTCTAATTCATTTACTATTCTACAGTTCTCTAAATGAATTACATCAAAAAATAATTTTTCTTTACCTTTTTACTAGAATTAAATTACATTTTAAATGCATTATGCTCACAAAAACAGACCAACGATCACTATACTAGCTCCTAATCAGCACATATTATCTAATTTTGTGCCACTCTCAAATCTTTTGTTACAAATTTTTTCTAATATACGAATATGTAACTCATTTTGCAACCCTAAACTCTTGCGCTTCCAAAATCTACATTCCCCATATATCGCTATGTTTTGAAACCTCTTTATTCTAAATTGGACTCAAATCTACATGTATACTAAAATAACATCCTCCAGTGTAAAGATTTCAAGTCATATTGTAAACATTGACCTGTTAAATGTTTCCCAAACGTCTCATTACATTCTGCCTAGGTATTGCTATGGATAGAATATAAAAGCTCCATCAGTTAACTGTTTTCCTTAGACCAACTGTAACAATGGTTTTATGTTTTTTTAACTCTCAGTAAGCCTTTTCTATCCTGTATTACTTACTTTAATTTTTTCTGGCGTCTGGCATGTGTTCCAGTGGTAGTAACATGCGGGGCCTATTGTACTTGTTTTTAAAGGAGGGAGAACTCCACCCCCAAATCCATTGACCAACGCAAATGTGTTCATGCAAGCACTAAGTGTTTGGGTGTATGTCCCCCGCTGCAAGGAGTAGTAAGGCAAGGGTTAAGTGGTGACGAACTATGTAAAAACACCATGATTTGGTTGAGTGCTGCTTGAGAGTAGCTTTAGGGCAGATAGCATGGGAAGCATGAGGGGTAATTTGGTGGAGTATAGCCAAAAAGCAGTCATAGGTGTAGAGCGAGGGGGTGCTCATAGGGAAGCAGGACCAGGTAGCGGCTGGAAGAGATGCAGTGGCCATTCGGGGGGTGTGGGTAGGATGGATTAGTTCAGCCAGGGGGGAGAAGCAGGATAGCAACTTATAGGAGGTGTTGGGGGGGTAAGCAGAATAGGAAGGAGGAGATCAGGAATAGGTTCCTTGCTGTCCATTCCATAATTGAATAGTGCACAGGAGGCACAGATTATGCCAGTGATGTGTAGGAGAGAAGAGGAGCAGCTGCAAGGACCGCTTAGATGACAGCTAGGGGGAGTGCAGTAGGTAGGAGAAATGATACTAGGCGCCAATGGAATTGGAGCAGGTAATAGGGGCGGGGCAAGTAGTATATTTGCACCAATCTACAGCTGCAGCAAACTCCAGGTGCATTGGGGACCCTGCACCCTATTTTATAAAAATGGGGGTGCCCTGCAAGAAAGTGCTGAGAGTTACCTCAGCCGCAGGGTTGTGCCAAACATGTGGTGCACCTGAGGGGTTTGATGGAGAGTCACATCAAGCCTTCCCTCAGCACAAACCTAGACAAGCTGCAGAGGCTGGGGGGGTTCCAATGCCTGGAAGGTGGGGACTGGGGGCCAATGGAGCAGTGGGGTATCATGGGGGTGATGAGGACATGGCAGCAGTGAGAGGGATGTGAGGAGGCACCCCAAGGAGGTGCCATGCAAACTGGCACAGAGCTGATCAGCCTGGGTAGGGGTGGCATGGGTGGATCATCATGACCCGGACCCCAGGTGGCAACAGCCCTGTTACCTGCCCCACAGGACCCACTGTCCCCAGCAATGTAGTTGGTCATCCACCAGCTGCCACAAGGAAGGCTGTGTACTACGGGAATGTTGCAGTGCTCGGGGCATGAACTCATACATGTAATGCACCCTGCAACCAGTTCTCACTACCACCCACAGCATGTGGAGGACTGTGTTTGAAAAAAGGGATTGCCACAGACTTTGATGCAAGGTACCACTTGTGTCACAGCCGTTTGGTGCAAGCACCTTGTGCCAAAGTTATCCATTTGAAAATCAAGTCCCATGTCTCAGTTGAAGGACTAATGGTTCATTCCAGGACAGGCTTACCAAGAGGGTATATTATGGCTGCATGGGCCAGTCTGAAACTATTAGAATTATAGTAGCCTTCTCCAGTCTCAATTTCAGCAGTACTTTCTTTTTTTTTCCATACAAATTTTATTAAAGTTTTCCAATACAGAGAATACATCCAAGCGAAAAGAGTACATAACTTAGTTTATATTAGTACATGAAACAGATATTGCAAGGATCTATTCTCCCCCTACCTAACCCCCACCCCAACCCTACCTCTTAGACCCACCTCCCCCCAATATCCCAAGCACAGCAACTCATTTCCTCAACCTCTACTATTGGGATAAGGAAGAATTACCCCTGAAACTGTAAAGAATATAACATGTGTAAGGGACCCCAAATACGATTAAACTTTGGTAGCTTTTTCTGAAGACTGGCAATGACTCTCTCCATTCTAAGATAAGCAAGTAACTCCTGTAACCACTCAACATAGGTGATTTCGGAAGTGTCCTTCCAGTGCCTCAGGACCACCTTCTTTACAGAGGTGGAGATCAAGGCCATATGATATTTCTTATTCCGCACTGGAACACTGGAAACATCCCCTAACAAGCATTCCTCCAGTGTAAACAGCTCATACAGACCCAGTAAAGGATCCACCCTTTGTTTAATAGTGGTCCAGAGTGGAGCAACCTTGGAACAACTCCAGGAAATGTGAAGAAGATCCCCTCTATCTTGCTGACATCTATAACATGTAGATGAGGACACCATTCCTAACCTTGCTAGCTTTTGAGGGGAATAATGAGTATTATGCAATAATTTAAATTGCATCAACCTAACCCTGTCTTGCAACATATATTTATGGCAGCTACGCCAAAATAGTGTCCAATTAAACATCATATCAGGAAATGGTGAGGACCAATAGGTAACCGGTGTAAAATTTTGAGAATAGGCCCAGCTGTAGAGAATACAGTATATCTTGGAAACAGCATGAGCCATTCCTGCTAAGGGCCCTAACTCTGCTTGGATGCCCACTTTTGAAGTAGTCAGGGAGACTACACCCAACACTTTTAACAAAAGATGGTGAAGTTGGAAAACTTTAAAAATATCAGTTTGTGGAATTTGAAATTTATTCAAAATTTCAGCTGAAGAGAACCATTGCCCTTCCGCAGTAACTAGTTCAACAACTTGGCAGTCCCCTAGTTGCAGAAGCCAACTACTCTGGAGAGGTTTGCCATCCAATTGAAGACTGGGATTAGCTCTTATAGGTTGGGATAAGTCCTTAGTATAGTTATATTTCAGAAAGGCACATAATTGTGAATGAACTCTAATAGAAGTCTTAATAGGGGAATTCCAGAGGAACCTAGGCAATTAAAATAAAGGGACCCCATTCTTTGGCTAAACTGCCCAGATCATAGGAACCACCATATGGGATTCAGCCACACAAACAGCTTCAGAAAGTCCCAAAATTAACCACATAAGGGCGCACTTGAAGCCTGTATATATCCCCATAGAGATCTCAGGGCTTCTTGAAGAGATCAGGTGGCGCTGCTTGGAGGGTGGTTGAGGTAATTTCCACATTCTCATAGGAACTCCAGGACCCTGCCAACAAAACTTGAAATCTTGCAGGATAGCCCATCTTAAATTTTATTCCCGCTGCAATTAACTTCTTGACTAGCGGGTGAAAAGAAGCTCTCTTTTGCTACAGTTAGAGGTAAATCCTGAGCAACTCTTAGCTTTGCCCCTTCCCATTGCAGCTCCTTTATTTGTTTGACCTTCATTAAAAAGTGGTGGCGCTCCTGATAATTGATGAATCGGAAGATAAAGGTGCTCGGGGTTGCTCCTTGTGGGGGTAATGGGCGCAAGGCATTGTGAGCTCTTTCTATAGTATAACAAGGACCAAATGGAGAGGGACCAGCTATTCTTTCTACGAACCTCTGAGCAAATATAATTGGTTCCACTCCCTCCTCCTTCTCCGGTAAGCCAATGTTAACCACATTGTTGCAGTGACTTCGACCTTCATGGTCTTCCACCTTTAATTCTAATTTAGTGATGTGTTGCCTCATTTCCACAAGATCAGGTTCCAGTCTCTCTCACTTCTCCCCTTAAATGAACGAATGTAGGTCTCATTATCTGACGCTTTCTGCGAGAGGTCTTCCAAAGCGTTAGTTATACTTTTAATTTCTCCCGCTAACTCCTTCATCTCTACTTTAAATGGTTGAAATTCTTCTAAAAATCTGGCTAATGTAAAGGGTTCTACCTCCATGCCCCCTGCTCTAGAAGTCTGGGTCTGCTGCAAAGATGAGGCCTTGGATTTTTTCGAGGCCTTCTCTGGGGTTGCCGGTGAGGTATGCTTTGGCATAGCTTTCCGCATTTCTATTTCCATTGAGGCTTGCAAAATAAGTACACCGTATCCTAGGCAGGCAGAACAATAAGGACCCGTAACTATGAACACTAAAAATAGGATAAACAAGTTGTTTAGGGGGATGGGCGATCGGAGCTCTAGAAGAAGGCAGCTGCCTAGTGCTCTGCATCATGTGACTCCCTCAGCAGTGCTTTCTAAGGTAATGAGAATGGGGCAAAAGAACAGAGAATTTTTTCCCTCCAACAATCTACAAAATAAGTTCATCCTGGGTGACAGTTCCGATGGATGGAGGTCTGCAGCAATGCAGTGTTAGTGTGTTGGTGTCCCATGCTGCAAACATATCTACTTCTGGGACTCCCCACCAGTTAAGAATAGTCTGAAAATGGTCTGATTGATATTCCATTCCTGGGTCACATTACCCATCCTGCAAAATGAGTTGAACAGTACATCGTCCTTCCCAGCTAAATGTACTCCTGTTAGATGTATATTCAAACCGTGTATGCGGTTCCAAATTTCCCTTGCCTTTAGGCAGCACTGAGGACATGGCCTCACCTTGTTTGTTTATGCAGTACAGTTGAGTGTTGTTATCTGTCTTTGCTTTGACTTACTGATTTTGAACTAGAGATGAAAAGCTTTTCAATGAGAGATACACACCCCTAAGTTCCAGGAGATTTATGAGTTCTAGCCTCTCTTCTGTGGGCCACATCCAACTTATTGAGTGTCTCCTAAGTTCCTTCCCCTGCCTAGGAGTGATACGTCTGTGGTGCATCTTTGCCATCTGTGGTTAAAGGAAGGTACCTTTTCTCTAAGATTTTCCATTCCTTTTCACCACCCTCGTTTATCTATCAGTCTGTGATTTACTGGAATTTTGTTTGTCTAGTGGTGCAAATGTCTGGCACCAGTGCTATTTAAGGTAGTACTGTATGTTTGTAACTTTGCCCATGGAACAAATGCCATGGTTAAAGACATGTCCTAGTAATCATAGATTATCCTGCTCAGTCCTGAATGATCTTGAGTGAAAGATTATTGCATGCTGTATTAAGGCTTCTTCTCATTGTTCAGGCAGAACAATGTTTCCTACCTGGGTATTGAACTCTGCTGCTATGAATTCCAGCTCTTGCACTGGAATAAAATGGGATTTTTCCTGGTTCAGTATAAGTCCTGATTGGTGGCTAGCAGAGTAAGAGAGGGTAGGTTTTTTAGCAGCTATAAAAAAATGTTAGCACTTTTGGCACTTTGTCATATTTATGTGCTTTGGAATAAAAATCAGTGGATTATTTTCATCCCTGGAGTCTTGTGATTTCTTAGTTTGATAAGCTGCACCTACTGATTTGCTCCCTTTTCTAGTGTCTTTTCATTAATTCGCCTAGAAAAATGTTTCTTACCTGGGTATTGAAATCTGCTCCTATGAATTCCGGCTCTTATGTTGGAATCAAATGGGATTTTTCCTGGTTCAGGACAAATCCTACTCAAGCCTGCAAGGATTCTGTTTCTTCCAATGCTGACAGTCTGTTATTTTGTTTTCCCACATACCTGCCAGTATGAAAATACTGTGATGCCTGTCTTCTGAAGTGCTGCAGTGAAAACTCACAGGCACTTTGCAAATATCACTGGTGCTGAGGTTTAGGTCAAAGGGCATTGTCCTGTACTGATACTATGTATGACCTATCTGTGACTGGGGCCTGACAGTGATATGAAAGTGTACATCCTTTTGCCCAGAGAAAGCAGGCAATCTCTCTTCTGTAAAGAAGAGATAATGGTCTTTAGTGAGACCATAACAAGCATTTCTATTTATAATGTTTGTTGAGATGCCTGAGGTCCAGTTCAGTTGTCATTCCTCATTCTTTTTTTTGTCAAAAAGTATATACATATATGGTTATTTTCTTATGTGTATATAAAAAAATACTGGAGAAGCTTGTTGCCTCACAGTTAACTAAGTTCCTAACCAAGCATAACCTTTTGTCTCCAGCACAACACGGTTTTCGTAAATATCATAGAATTACTACTGTTCTCCTGTTCTTCACTTCCCAGGTCACAAATGCTATGGATAGGTGTGAGTACATAGGGGCTACATTCAGTGGGCCCTATGTACTATGCCAATGCACTGCATAAACCAGGCACATTGGCATAGCTACAACTGAATGCTGCAGAGCGGGATCCCATGGACACTGTGTGGCATTCGCTATGGGGGTGCAGAACATGCAGGCGCCCAACCCCCTGGCCACATGGACAGCTATGCACCAGGGACTGACAGGGGGCATGTTGGGGGCATGTTCGCACTCTATGCCATGCACAAAGGTGCAGAGTGCTTGAGCTCGGGGGTGCACCTTACTGTACATAACTCCCAGCCATCAGAGTTATGCGCCCCCCCCAGGATTCTGCTGCAAGCTGCAGCAAGAATGTCAGGGTATAATAGACCCCCATGGAATGCTGCCCCAGCCCCTGGGGGCCATGAGAAGTGACAGATTAGCCAGCTGGGTACCTGCCTTCGTTGTGTCACCAACTCACAGTGCACCATCTGCCATGATCAGTGCCCCATGGGCACAAGGGATCCAGTTGCGGACCTGGGCCAGGCATCCCATTGGATGCATACCTGCTCTGTGAAAATGTCCTCTGTGCACCTGCATGTCAAGGGGGTGGGGCCGCAGATAAGTGGCTGACATTAGTGACTGGGTGCACCTGTCCACAGTCGCGTAGCTATGTAGTAGGGCTATGCACCTCTGGCATGTACTCTCTGCACATTAGTGCATAGAGCCCACTGGTCTTAAAAAAACATTCAATCTAATAAACTATCATCTGGTTTCTTCCAAACTAAGCAACCTAGGGAACTCCTCCTCTTCCCTTCCCTGGTTTAGGAACTATCTTGATGGAAGAAGCCAATGGGTAAAAGTTGGAACTATATTCTCTGTTCCTACCCCCTCTATGGTGAGTGTGCCACAAGAATCACTACTTGGACCACTACTTTTCTTCCTTTATATTAAAGACCATCACCAGACACTTAAACACTGCACCCCTATCTTGTATGCAGACACTCTCATCCTGTACCTAAGCTCATGCAATATGTCTGAAATTAACACCAAATTAACCACTGACCTCCAAGGGTTAAAGTGCTGGCTCCAATCTAGCAAACTACTTTTTTCCTTTTTGTATTATCATATTTTTATTCACCACTTCATGCTCGGTCACCTCCACTCCTTCAGGCTGCACAAGCACCTTCGAACCCCACTGTCCTTCCTCGAGCCTCTCCAACTCCTCACATTGCAGCCGATCCCTGAGGTATCCTGGACATATCCCTTCGCAGGGCGGGTCCCTCTCCTCCGAGGGGGAAGGGCACCGGGGGGAGGACAGCCCAGCACACTGTTGATAGACCCCAGGGATGCTGCCGAGGAGAGGTAGGCCCTCGAGAAGGCAATGGAGGTATCGGGGACAGAGAGCCATCATCCAGCGGCCAGTGAGTGGTATTTCCACTTTTTTAGATTTCCCTGCACATCACTCGCTTAGTACCTCAAGTCTCCACTGGGGGCTACTACCGAGCGATGCCATCCCCAAACCCACCCCAGGATAGGAGAGCAGTCCTATGGGCACTCAATCCTATCCTCCCCTGCTGACCCCTAGCAACCCGAGTCCGTTCCCGAACCTGGGTCGCTGGCGTGGTTCGAGGTGTGGCATCCAGCACCTCAGCCCTCTGCGCCACTGGGCCAGCCTGCAAACTACTTTTAAATACAACAAAGACACTGGCCATGCTGTTTGGCTCTGCTCCCACAATTAAAAACTGCACTACCCCTCTAACAGTACAGTGATGGAAATCATCTTCTAACAGTGCCTACATTTAATTATCTTGGTGTCACGCTTGACGCAGCCCTTCATTTCTCCCCACATATAATGGATGTCTACAAGTCTATAAACACTAAACTGGGTCTCTTTTATAAGCTCAAACATACTCTTACTTCAGAAGCCTGCCTATCCATTGCTTGTGGTGTTGTACTCCCTAAACTTAGACATGGAGTGTCTGTAATCCATGCATCTTCTCAAACTAACTTACATAAATGGGACATGGAACATGAAAACATGGAATTTGTCAGCAGATAAGGACTTCTAGACCCATCCAGTCTACCCATAAGCCCTATACTTGTTTGTGGCCTCTGACCCTATGTGGTCAGTGTCTTTTCATCACTCCTCACTCCTTTAAGGTTCCCCTTTGCCTGTCCCAGGCATGTTTAAATCCCTCCAATGTCCTTGCTCCCACCACCTCCTCTGGCAGTCTATTCCATGTATCCACCACTCTCTGTGTGAAGAAAAACATTCTCACATTTTCTCTTAACCTGCTTCCCTTCGATGTCATATCATGCCCCCTCGGTCTTGTACTCCTACATTGGAAGATGTGTCCCCCCTGCACATAGACATTATGCATAATAATATCTGTCAATTCATTACATCCCTAAACCACCTTACCCATTATTGCATCTCATACAGTAAAGTTGGTTGGCTTCATCCTGCTGTCCTACGTGACCTATCACTTGGAAGGGTAATTTACAACATCCTGCATAACCAGTTCCCTTTTTCACTGTTTAGTCTTATCCGCCCCCAATTGATACCTACCCATTAAGGTCTGCCATTCATGAAGAATTACCTATCCCAAGAATCAGAGCATGGCTGGGGGTCATCCCTTTCTCTGTTTCTGCTCCAAGGCTATGGAATTTCATGTCTTCTAGCCTGCACCAGTGCCAGACTGCCTCCACCTTCAAAAAGGGTTATTGCAGTCACCTTCTTAAGTCTTATGTATGCTCTTGTGACTAGAAATATACCTTTTGTTCAGCTTCTTACATACTGGTGTCTTACCTTCTTCTGTACTGTCAGTCTGCACAACTAGCTAGACTTACCTTGCAGGAGCTCTATGAGCTATTTATATTTGTCATGTCTCATTAACAAATTGTTGGCTTGCTTCTACAGGTGCCTTGTAACTTTGACCTTATTTTGCTTATCAATGTACTACTGCCTTGCTATGTACTGTAATCGGTTTTCTGCTGTTGACAATGTTAGTCACTGTTGCTTTACTGTAACTTGTTATTCACTGACCCTGATCCTATATGACGTCCTGGGTCCTGCTTGAAAAATAGCATTCAATTGTCTAGCACACTTACCTAGTCAACAAAAACTTACTAAATAACTAACTAATAGTCCTGCACTTCTCATTTTGCTCATATACTATTGAAGATTGTACACATATTTATACCTTGTGCATTACCTTATTGTAAAATTTTTCCAAAGCTGTCATTGTCATACATTTTATTGTTTACTGGTGGTACTCTCCTAGTTCATGCCTGAAAATAAGCAAATGCTTGTCTATTGCACACTACTTGGTTTGTCAAAGCGAAATAAATAAATATTCTTTGCAAAAAAATTGCATTAATGCACCAGTTAAAGTTCATGATGAATCATTGGTAGCATCTTCCTTGGGGTTCTCAACACTAATGTTCACCCCACAGCCTGTAGCCTCCTGTTCAAAGCAAAAGGTGCAGCTCCAAGCCAATTTCTCATAGTGATACACTCTTCAAAGGTAGAGAAGTATGTCTTGCCACATGTTGCCAACAGATACTGTCGTAGCTTTCTTCACATCTGACCTTGCTTACTCAGAGGACGGAGTGGACATTAGGGTTGACAACCCCAAAGAAGACTCTACCACTGATTTGCCAATGCTCCAGAGACCCAAAACCCTAATTTTTTTTCTTTTGCTGCTTGGATTTGGGTGTGGGGAGTTAGGGCTGGAAACCCTAATGCCACATTTCTCTACTTTTGTTGCATTAAGTTAAACCCTAACTGGTGCATAACACAATGTTCTGCAAAGTATTTCTTTTCATTTTGATAGTGCAATTGTAGCTTCTTTTATGCAGGTCCCACATGGACCTGCATCAGCAGATGCAGAAGTGCAGGGTGCTCTGGGCCCTGTGCAAAGGGAATTCCCCATCCATATATAGAAGTAAAGAATTCATGAGGCTATCTGGTGGGCTGCACTTCCATGTGGCCACAAATGCAGATGCAGATGTATGGGGCAAAGAGTCCATATCTCAGCCAATGCATAGGGCCCTCTACCACCCAAAGGTGCAGAGGCACAGGGCTGTATACAAAGAAAAGAGTTGTTTTCACAATATGGTAACCGGGCCTGTATGGGTAACCCTGCACCTTTTCTTCTCTGACTGGGGGATGTCACATTATAGCACCATCCTCCCAATCTCACTCCATCCAGCTGGCTCTCTGAGATCATCCCCAAACTCAGTTCACTGGCATTGGAACACAAAGCACTATCCTCTAGAATAAGGTCTGGTACGACACATAATGTTTCTAATAATTATTCTTTTTTTTATTTTGACCCCACATTTTCAAAGTAGTGGTTTCATGACTCCCCTTATAAGCATGTCAGATGACATTCATAGTATATTGTCCTAAACATAATTTTGCTTCACAAGTACAAGAACACATCTTATCCAGGATTTAAAAAACAACACCTGTCATGTTTATTGGGTGGTGTGAAGAAATGGCTATGTTAGAAGTTTGGAGTCAAAAATATTGAAAATGAGTGACATGAATGAATGCTAAAATATTTCAATATTCACTAATAACTTGATCATTGTACCATATTTTTACACCAAATTTTCAACATAGTCTTCTGATCCCAAGGCATGAACCCAAGAAAATGAAAATTTTCAAATCATGATTTCCCACAGCAACTGTGAAATCACCTTTCAGTATGTATTTGAAAAATGTCACCACCTTGTTCATGAGGTGGGGTTGCAGAAAGGTAATGTTGAAAGTCTGGTGGAAAAATATAGAACATTTGACATTTCAATGTTCATTCAATAACATGGTCATTTTAATATATTTGTACACCAAATGTTCAACATAGCCTTCTTATGACCCCCCCACCTCATGAACTGCATAGGTGAAAATTTTCTAAATTCTGCCAAAGATGTGATTTGTCACAGTGACTGTGAAATTGCCTTTTGGGCTGGATTTGAAACATTTCACAACCCTTATTCATGAGGTGGGGTTCGAAAAAAGCCATGTCAACAATCTGATGTAAAAATATTAAAAATTAATAAAGTTGTGACTAAAAGTTGAAACCCAAGTGAATTACAATAAACTGGACTTACTTAATTTTCTCATATTGTAGTCACCAGTTCAAATAACAAGATGTGTCTTTGATCAGGGAATGGATTTATGCTGTGGGACATATTCAGGTGAGCGAGGCTGTGTGAGGTATATGGTGGTGGGTGCTGAATGGGGGATGGGGAGGCATGAGTGGGTAGTCTACAATATATAGATCAGAGTGGCCTGGGACTGTTTTCTTTTTTACAGGTTAGTTTAAAAAAATAAAGACATTGAGGGATTGTTTTACTTTTTCCAGGTTTAAATGCAAGTCACTACAGAATCCAGCACTGGGGATTGGGAATCTATAAATTGGGGGAAGGGGGGGGCAGTAGGTAACCAGGAGAGAGGGGCTGGAAAGAAGTGCTAGTGGTGGGCTTCCTAGTCTGCTTTTACTTTTAATAACTATTTGTTGGGGAAATATGGGGGAGGGCTGGCTGAACTCAGAGGAGAAGAGACTATAGCATTTAAAAAGAGTATAGACAGGCAAATGGATGGATTCATAGATAACTAGATAGATAGATAGATAAGATAAATAGATAGCTAGATAGATAGATAAATTGATCAGATTGAGAGAGTGAGAGATACATTGCTGGCCCAGGTCACTGCTGCCACACAAGCTGTCAGTGTGTGTACATCTGCATATAGGAAAAAAATAGCTGTCTACAGCAAAATAACATACAGTATGCAGATTTCAGAAACCACATAAACTACCATCACAAAACTTTCCATATATTTAGACCTTTCCTCCCAGACAATGCATGCCAAATTTCAGGCTATATCATTGAATATTGCCAAAACTGTTGAGGTGCAAAGTTTAGGGTTTAATGTGGAACCTGTTGTCCAACCCTAACTATGCTTACTCTGCCAGTATAAACACAAATATATCTTAGAAGGTAAAATAATTCATGTAAACATCAAATAATGGTGAAGAGGTATCCACTAGAAAATTATGGAGTTCATTGTGTTTACAATAGTACCCACTGATGAAGAGTATATAAATATTTTACATCACATATTAAAAAAACATAAATAGTTATATACTGTCTTCTTCTGTTGCTTATATCAGTGGGTCCCCATACCTCATAATAAGTTTTCTAATGTTTAATGCTAAAACAGGAATTTGTTTGCAGTGGTATACTCTCAATAACTAGCTTTATCCACAGATCCCAAGCAAGAGGTATGCGTCCTTCCATAACCATGCTGCACATTTCTTAGTGTTCAGCAATGTTAAATACAAACATTTTAAAGAAGCCCTTTGGAAAGTATCTGTGACTGGGAAATTCCTCGAAGGTAAAGATCAGCTATGGGCTTAATGTACATGCCATGTACTGCCCACACCCAACCTAATCCTTCCAAACCCAACAAAGGAGAAACTCAGCCTGTGAAAAAGGGGAACAGATTATATACATCATTGGAGTAGAGTGGACAGCCAGGCTTCCATGAGTCCTCAGTGATGCGAATAAATAAATATGAAGGGAAGCCTGCATTCACTCCATATGCAAAAGTTGAAGCATTTCCATATGCTGTTCTGAAAAGGAAGGAGCCTGCTGAGCCATCCAGTGCTGAAAAATTATCTTTTCAAGAACCATGGTAATAAAAATAAAAATGACCAGGGCCCTGCAGATTCTGGACACCAACCCAAAAATACAATTTTGCTTGGTAAAAGCATTCATCGAAAACATTCTTTACTTTCTGCCATAAGGGTTGAACCTTGCTGCAGTCCCAGAGAATGTGCTCTAATGAGCCATACGCTTCTTGGCAATGGGTATATAGTGGAGAATCTAAACGTCCCCATTTATACAACTTCAAGGAGGTGTAATACAGTGCATGCAAAATTTTTAACTGGGTGTACCTGTAGCCATCAAACTTAATGTAACAATATATATTACGCCACATCTAGGCTTGTTGGACATCATCCGGAGACCAACCAAAAGTATTAAATCAATATTTTAAGAGTGGACCATATCTATGGTCCCATACCTATGGATATATTATATTGCCAGGGCCCTATATGCATATCCTGGATCAAAGGGTTATGTTTTATGTGCTGGATCAGAGGCTCAAGGAATAAGTTAAATAGTAAAGGGGAGAGTGGACAACCTTGGTGTGTACCATTGCAAAGAGGAAAGGAGGATGAAAGGACCTGGTTTCAGTGAACTTGTGCTGTTGGGTGAGAATATAATAGTTTCACCCAGTGAAAAATGGTCTTGGGCATGCCAAAATGCTCAAGTGTCCAAAAAAGATATGACCAGGACACCCTGTTAAACCCTTTTTCTGCATTCAGGGTGGCCAGGGCCACTGCATTCATGGCATCCCAGGATGCATAAATGAGATGTTGGAATTTCCACAAATGATCTGCAGATAGTCGACCAGTCATGAAACCAATTTGCTCGGGTCTGATCGAGTAAGACTAAACCTGTTGAAGTCGAAAGGCTAAAGCCTTCACCAAAATTTTGAAATCAACGTTTAGCAAAGAAATAGGTCTGTAATTCGACACAATGGTTGGGTCCTTGCCAAGCATAGGCAAAACTGAAATGAAAGCTTCCTGCATGGAGATATCCAGATCATCATTAGTGTCGGCCTCTAGATTAACCTCCAGCAAATGTGGCAATAACTCTGTCAAAAACATTTTATAAAAATAAATGGAAAATCCATCAGGACCCAAAGCTTTGTCAGAGGCTATTGATTGCAGTGCTCTCTGTAGCTCAAAGAGAGTAAGGGGCCTCACAAGAAGATCCTGTTCTTCCTGGTAGAGGTGAGATAAAATACTTTGAGTTAAATAAAGATCTCTAATCTGTGGATCAGAAACCTGATCACCTAGCCATAGAGAGCACTGAAATAAGCCTGAAATTCCTCTGCTATCTTTCTGAGGTGGGTGATGAGATGTGGGGACTCAGGTATACTTAAGTGTTTAATCGTATGAGAGGCTACCTGCTGTTTAAGACGTGGTGCCAACAATTTGCCTGCACTTTCACCATTAGAGACATAGGTAGCTTTAAATTTAAACAATGCAAATTCTGCATGAGCTCTGTTGAGTCTGTGGTAGTACTCTCTAACTGCATGCAATTGTAAGGCCACAGACTCAGAATAACCAGAAGCCAAACGAAGCTCCAAGGACCAGATCTGTTGTAAGAGGTCCTGCAAATGGACCAAGCATTGTTTCCAAGCTTTAGCGGCAAGGCAAATGATCCCACCACAGACTGCACGTGTAAGCTGCCCACTGTACAGCATACTGAGCTACTGTGCTGGAATTATCCTGAAAAAGTCTTTGTGTAAAAGTTTTGGGGTGTGCTATTATTTGTGCATCTTTAAGTAAAGAATCATTCATATGCCAAATTTTGTCAACCTAAATAGTGGGCTCCAACTTCAAAGTAAGCTGTACTGGGGAGTGGTCTGAAATGACATGAGGGTGGATCTCTGCCCTGATGAGACCAACTGCTAAAGAAGAACTAATTAAGAAATAATCAGTTCTGGATTGAGCTTTGTAGAAAGGAGAAAAAAAAAGTAAAATCTTTAGAACGAGGATAGAGCATATGCCAGGGGTCTAACAAAGAGTGAGAATCAAGTAGTTCCTGTACCACTGTCTGATTGCAGGTGATTGAAAAGATTGGGGGCCCCAACCAATCCAAATCTCCCTAAAAAAAAAGTTCCAATCTCCCACAAGAAAACAAGGTAATTCTGGCTGCTTAGTTAAATGTAGTGGAAAATCCACAAAGGATTGCAGCTCATCAGTATTAGGGCAATTGAACAAGGCTAGGACTATCTCAGTATGGTCTAATGCACCCTGAACAATTACATATCTGACATTAGGGTCTGTAATTAATTGATGCATAACCAAATCTACCTGCTGAGCAATTAAAATAGCCACCCTTGCTGGTTTCTTGTCTTTGCCTACCTCAAAAACTTGACCCACCCAATGACATCTCAAAAAAAGTAAATCTGTAGTTTGGAGGTGGGTTTCCTGCAAAAAAGCCACCATAGGACTGTATTTACATAGGTGGGTAAGGATCCAGGAGCACTTCATGGAGGAGTTAGCACCTCTAATGTTCCAAGATATAAAATAATGGATCAAGATGGAAAAGAATGCAATTAGCAATTGACAAACCTGGACTGTCAAGGGTTCCAATTCCATTGCGAAGAAAAAAAAAATACCTTAAACTTAACTGACCAGATAACCAGCCACGCTGGAGAACAAATAAATAGTAGTGCAAGTTCCTCTCCACACAAAACAAAATAATTATGTCTAAACATCAATACCCCCCACCCTGACCCCCTCCGAACCCTCTCTCCTGTCCAAAAGTAAGAGATACTCAAAACATCAGAAAAAGTAACATTAAAAGGTAATAATATCCCATATCCCATATCTTTAAGTACATCCTGCTCCACCTTCTCTGAATTGTGACTGGAGTAGCACCATAGGTAGCTATCGCAAGGGTGTCCTCAGCTGGTCACCACCTTAGGAATGTACCATTGAACCTCTTTAAAAGAGAGGAGGAAAAAAAAAGGAGAAGCCATGCAGTAAAAGAAGGAAACAATAGGAGCCAACCATGGCACTCCAATAACAACTGTCAGGACTGCTACAAGGGCCAGTGGAAGAAACCACTAGTTGCTAAAGCAAACCAAAGAGAAACAAAAAGAAAGGAAGAGAAGAAAGAAGAGGGCTCACTGGCTGAAATGTTGAAACAAGCCAGTGTCTAAGAAAAGAAGTCAAGAAACTCCTTATACAGCTAAGCATAAAAAATTACCTGTAAAAAAGAAAAAAAAAGTAAAAGTAAATAAATACCCAACAGTGGGTTCAAGACAAATAACCATCAAGGTAAGAAAATGTAACAAGGAAGGTATCCTGGTGGTGCCCAAGTATTAAGAAAACATAAAATAAAACAAAAGGAAAAACAACAAGAATAGAAACATAGACGTGAGAAAGGAACCAACAAAGAGGAACATCGCAAGGAAAAAAAGAACTATTGGAGTAATAGAAAAGTATGAAAAAAGGCAAAATATACCGAAGAAAAGAAAGGGGAGAAAGTGTATGAGAAACAGAGGAGGCACTGAAGGTTCAGGCATAACTACGTGAGCCTGATACCTCTCAAACATGCAAGCAGTTGAGAGGGGCCATAGTGACACAGAACTAAAATAAAAGGATACTCTAGGCCAGGGCTACAACAAGAAAAAGCTAAAAGAAAAGAAAAAAAAAAAAAAAAGAATAATTAACTGAAATGTTAGGAGAAAAAACTTGTGAGCAAAGAAATACAAAGCACTATAGTGATCGACACCAGGAAAATGACAGTTCATTAATTAGCTCGTACAATGAAACATGCCACAACCCATAAACAGTTACTATCCAACTTGAAGAAATAAGTCCATGCAATATGCAATATAGAACCAGCAGAATTAGTCTACGTGAAATAAAGGTATCCTTCTCTTCTAATTACGGAACTGATGCTCTGTTACTTATACTGTAAACACCAAGAAAAATAAATTAATGATGCTGCTTGCCAGCCAAAGAAGATGCCAATGTTGGTTTGAAGAATAAGTCCGGGAGCAAATTCGGCAAATGTTGAGTAGCAGAATTCAAAGAGACAAAAGAAAAGGAGCCCTGTGGATGCTGGAGAACCAGTCTGACTGGAAACGGGATTTGGAATTTGATTCCTCACTGATGCAGCCTTTTTTTGATTTTTGCATATGCCTGTTGCTTCTCTCTGACATGCTGACTCACATCGTTAAAAAAATAAAAAGCAATGCTGTTGACAGTATAAGGCTAATTACGAATGGGCTGCTTGTTGAATTTTAATTTTGTCCTGAAAATTCAACAGCCTGCAAATTATTGCCCTGGGCCATTCTCCTTGGCCAAGCTTAGGGTGGAGAGCTTGGTGGGCTCTTTCTAGAGCACAGGCAGATCCACCTTCCAGTGGCCCAGCAATTTGGCAGAACAGGGTGTTCAGGAATGAGGGAGAATTAGTTTGTTCGGCACCCTCTGATATCCCAATAATAACCAGATTATTCAGTTCTCCAGGCTGTCTATTTTTTCTTCCATCTTTCCAAGTCACTGTCTAAGGGTCACCAGATCTCTCTCCTCCATGTGCACCCAATCTTCAAGTGAGCTCACCCATGCGTCCACATCTCCAACGCAGATGGTGAGGGAAGCAAGCGAGGCATGGATGGATTTAATATTGGAGACTAACTGTGTCAGGATAACCCTAACTGAGGCAAATTCAAACATGTAAATGTCCAATTCTGTATCTTGCAGTTGCTCAGAGATGTCCAGAAGAGTACTAACTCCATAGTCAATTTTGTGGCATTTCAGAGGCTTCTGCTGCTCAGGGCTCAGAGGAGAAGCAGGGAGTGGCATCAACTCCATGAATGTGGCGTCCTCCATCCAAAAACAGAAAAAAGTCACCCAAGTCTGAAGTCAGGATCTGAAAAACGCTGTCCTCCACAGGTAAAAACTGGGTGGGAGAGGTAGTATTGCAAAAAGTGCAAATAATAAGGTGACCTGCCTCGGAGTAGAGTTACCTTGCTGCTGGCCGCCATAGCCACTGCACTGGAAGTACTCTACATGCCACACTCTTATTTGTACTAGATAAAAAATTCCCTAGAAAGACTGCAGTAGGGAACAGTAAAACTTCACATGGAACAGAGACCCTACCTTCTGCTTGCACCTATTACATAAGCTAGACATATCAGCACTTAACATAGCAAACATATATTGGGTACTATATATCCTATGCAAATTACTGAAAAGAACTTTATTCATTCTACTGTTAAGTGATGCTTTCCAAGAGTCACACGTTAAATCTCCTTCCTTCTCAGACAGAGATTTAAACTCAGTTCCTTCTGTCACCCTACTTTAACCTTACATGTGTCTAGGGCATCAAATGAAATAAGACAATTACAGTATACATGTTAAATAGTAGTTTAGTTCTCCTTGGCGCTGGCAGCATAATGGCAAATATTAGGTTGTCATGCTCTATATTCTCATTCTGCTTTATTAATGGTTGCACTTCTGCTCTGATTTGTAGGCACGTAAAATTTGGACTTGTGCAAACCATATTCAGTTTGGAGTTGAAAGAAACACTTTTAAGTATTATCTGATTGCAAACTGCCTATTGACTGGATGTGTAGTCCCTCCCAATGCTTCAGGAAGGATGAATTAAAAATTGAGTTTATGAATTTTGAAAGAGAGCTAATAGTCTAGTAAGCTTTTTATTCTATCCTCTTGCTTTGCTGATCTTATGCCATACTATAAAGTATCTTTAAAAAAATAGTTTTTTACCCCTATGAATGTCAACATACTGGGATTCTGGAATAATAGAATTTCTCTCTTTTGCATGTGGCTGTGGGTCATTTCCATAATAATACAATATAGGCGTCTGCATTATATAAGTACTTCAAAGGTTCCAGGATAGCTAATTGCCTTATGGTATAAAAGAAATTCAGAAGCTTAAGTTCAAGGGAGTTATAATGTGATGTTCATTTGTTCTTTTTGAGTCTAGGCTTGCCACCCTTCCAAATGAATTTAGAAAGTAATTTATCAATAGCTCTAACATACAAAAATGGGATTTGTAAAAAGATTTCTTAGAATAAAAATAATAAATAGGTAAAAATATTCCTTTTTTTACTTATGCAACCAAATCAGCAATCTAGATTAAGGGAAAGCAACTTGTTCACAATGGGTCCTAGGCACAATGCCAACATGCCACATAAACTGGGCACATTGGCATAGCTAAGACTGACTGCCACAAAGCAGGGCCCCACAGACCCTGAGCAGCATTCACTATCAGTGCACAGGACAGTTACACACTCGATACCCCTGCTGCATGGACAGCAATGCACTGGAGACAGGCGGGGGGCATGCCAGTACTACGCACTAGTCAGAAAGGCACATAGTGCTGACTGCAGGGGGTTGTAGGTGTGTGTATGGTACACCAGGGATTACCCTGGCTATTGCTGGCCAGCAGCACATCCAGCCACTCACCACCACGGCTGCTGGCTGGCCATCTTCCCCGGGTCATCCCATGCATCCTGACCTGTGCTGTGCAGGCACCAGCAAGTCCAGAGGTGTGCACCAGGACCATCGGAGGCCCCGAGGCATACAGCATCTGTCGTCATAGCCAGCACATTAGCGTGGGGTGGGGGCTACCTACAGTGCAGGATGGGACAGTGATGTGTGATGGCAGGGGGTTGCAGCACATGGCTGAAACATAGAAACTTAGAAACATAGAATTTGATGGCAGATAAGGACCACTTGGCCCTCCCAGTCTGCCCGCTTCCCTACCTAATGGATAAGCTGCAGATCCTAGTTAACCAACAGCCTACTTCCTCCTACCCCCTATTAGAATTGCCTTATGTCTGTCACATGCATTCTTGAATTCCCCCACTGTTTTTTACTCCATGACCTCCTCAGGAAGGCTGTTCCATGCATCCACAACTCTCTCTGTGAAAAAATACTTCCTCACATTACCTCTGAGCTGTCCCCCCTCTATCTTCAAATTGTGCCCC
Organism: Neoceratodus forsteri; assembly: GCA_016271365.2. NCBI lineage: Eukaryota > Metazoa > Chordata > Ceratodontiformes > Ceratodontidae > Neoceratodus > Neoceratodus forsteri. The sequence goes on along the minus strand of CM057451.1, from coordinate 314,665,893 downwards.
CTTGTTTTTGCACATCACTTTTTCTGAAAGATGCTACCCTCTTGGACTTTGTTTACTTCCTCGAGGTACTTGAAAGTTTCTATCATGTCCCCTGTCTCCCTACTTAGTTGGGGATGGGGCAGCATAGAGAGTAGAGGTCCTATTGCTGGGGGTCCACCAGTGCACTAGGTGGGCACTCGTTTATGTGGGCATGGATGGGGGGATGACTGGAGGTCATGGACTAGCTGTGCGGGTCTGGGTGCCAGCTTTTGGTATTCGCGCACCCAGACCTACTGTATTACACGCATGTGATCCACTGTGGTTCCAGGATGGGCATCTAATTGGATGCATGCCTGGGTTTACTACTCTGCCCCCAGCAGCCCTGTGCGGTCCTGCATGCCAGGAGGGTGGGGCTGCAGACAGGTGCCCCATGGGTTCTGGCAGTTGTGAATGCCATGCACCCTGCACCTGCCCTGGGCCGCAAAGCTACACAGGCAAGATAGGCACCTCTGGTGCATAATTCCCACCTGTTTGTGCATAGGGTCCAGTATTTGAGAGCTTAATCCCTAAGTAAGTGAGTGAATATAGATTAATACAGAAAAATATCTAATCCTGTGATACAGTACAGTTCCAGAATTGAACCAGTAATGCCTTAGATTTGGTCCAATTGACCTTGTATCCAGAGATCAGCTTATATCTCTGCATTAGATTAAGAATAATGTGAGTCTAAGTTCCAGGGATAACAAGATATAAAAATGGGTCACCAGCAGAATAGGACATTTTTAGATGCTTTTGTCCATTGTTAATACCAGCAATCTCAGGGTTATTTCTAATTTTATGTGCTAGGTGTTCAATTACCAATGTAAAAAGTATAGAAAATGAGGAGAAGCCCTGCTGAGTGCCCTGGTTAATGATACAGTAGGGGAAACCATAATGTTAGTAGTAAGTGGTATAACCATCATTGATTTATAAATTGTTTTAATCCAGTTTTTAAATGTATTACCAAATCTATAACATTCAATTTCCTAAACAAATAGGACATCACTCTTTTGAAAGTGTTTTTGGCATCCAGGGACACTATAATTGCAGGTGAGCTCTCCACTAATGTTATATAGTTCGAAGCATTTCTCACATTGTACTGCCCCCTCTTTCCTTTGACAAGCCTGCCTGGTCCACTTTTATAGCTTGAAGAACAAGTTCCAACCAACAGCCAATAAATTAATAAAAATCTTATATCTGTGTTAGTTACTGAAATCAGACCGTATGATGAACATGCCATTAAATCTTTATTATACAATGGCCAGGGACCCTGGTTTTCCATTTTTACCGGTGACACTGGTAACAATCACGGAATCCTGCTTGGTTTGCGGATTTTGAATTCTTGTACCCGTGCCTCACAGAAATTGCATGTCACTGCACAGAATCTCTAAGATTTCAGCATCTTTTTTATTTTATTTTTTTTTATTTTCTCTTTCTATGTCCCCATCTCACAGCATCAGTCTCCACTTTTCAGAGATCCCTAGGCTGGGTATCCCCTAGCTTCACCCCAGCTAATGCTCAGGAGCTCCTGTGGACCTGTCCCTATACTGCCTGGATTGCACCCCCCCCCAGGTGGTAAGGGAGAGGACCCCAGGTCACCCCTCCACACTCTCTTAGTGTGTGTCGGGCAGCTCAGTGGGTACCTCATGGAGCCTGGTTATGAAGTCTGGGGCACCTGGGTCCCTTCTGCCAGTGACCGATGTACGGTGATTGTTCCTGGTTTTCTGGTCTCTGTCCCTGAGGGCATCTGCACTAGAGGAGTTCCAAGGAGGTAGGTCACATAGAGACATGCCACTGATCCAGATCCTGGCTAGCGTCCTCCCCCTCCTGATCGCTCTGCAGCACCATTGACCACCACCTTTGGTCACACAGGTAGCGGTAAAGCAGCAGGACCTGCAGCCCACTCTTCCCAGATCCTACTCCCCTGGCCAGACCTCCAACAACCCGAGTTCACTTCTGACCCTGGGTCACTGGCATTGCAAACAATAGTGCTACTGCAGCGTCAGTGGGCCAACCCAGATTTCAGCATCTTAAAATGAATGCTGCTGTGCTTTGCATTCTTTCTGCTTTCCAGCATATAGAGTCAGTAAGGAAATATCACCTGCACTGCGTTGTTGTAATTCACCATTCAGTTTAATCACCCATGCCTAGTGGTTAGAGTAACAAACAGTGATTGAACTGGGTACATCCAGCAGACCTGAGTTTGATTCCCACAACCTCCACTTGCATACTGTGTGACTCCAAGAAAGTCACTTAACCTCCCCAGTGCTTCTAGGTCACTCCTGAAAACAGACAGTTCTGCCTAATGGGCCTTACCTGCCTTATAAAGAATATAAAAACAACACCACTATATGTTTACTACATCATAGAATAGTAGTCAGGGTACCATGTAATTTGCCTGCGTTTTACTTGGGATGCAATGATTTTGTATAGGTAAAGATAAATGTTCTGATACATTGTATGTGCTTCATAAGCTTGTTTTTAGATTTGTCAGGTTTTTATTATATTCTTTGCATATGAGCATCTAGGTTGTAGATTGCTAAACACAGGATCACTGTTACCAACTAGCTTATTCAAATTTATAATCAGTAGGGGCCATTCAAAATCCTCAGTTGTTTGAATGAAAGCTAGTCTGAATGAAATTATGTTCGCAAAGAAGAAACTGCCTTACTACTTATGAAAAGACTTCACACAGTTAACACCCCATTTAGGTGAATTGGATAATTTGCACCTTTTCTCCCATCTGCTGTTTCAGTCTCTGTGACAACATAAAAATTTCTGATGACTGCTTCAATAAAAAGCAAAAGTTAACTATTTAAGTGTACTTATGCTTGGACAGTGGATTTTGAAAGCACAGTTAATGACATACAGAAGGCAGGACCCCAGAGGCTGTATGATGCTGGTGGGCAGAGTGGTGCTCAATTCACATCTGAACAAAGACATGAAAACTGGGAGACACCCTTTTCATGGACACCAAGGGAAAAAAAAAACATCCACATGTCTGGGAGATGCATGAATCCATTTGAAGGTCCTCCACTAATCACTTGTGGATTTTTTTAGGTGAAGACACTTTATTTCAAAGGAGCAAATTCAAGCAGTTTTTTTTTTCTCCTTCTACCCCCTGGCCATCCACTCCTTCAGGCCTGCCAAGTCCCCCCTACCACTGCTGCTGAGTCCCAACCACCATCCACTCAATGGCAAGAAAGAATCTTGAACTGTGATTGGTCAGTTTGGGGCTGGACCCATGGCGTTATCCCAGCATGATGCCACAGGTCTAGTCTCAGCCTCACTGTGAACCAATATGAATGACCTCCAGCATGATGATTGTCTATTTTTTTGCATCTCCTCTTAAGAAACTAAAATATTTTTCCACACTAATAAAAACATTCTTTAAAATGTTTATTTTATATATAACAACAAGCCATTGTATAATAGGAATAATGCACTCCAGGGTGTGTGTCGTTTGGGATAATGTCATGCCTGGGACATTGGGCCTTTTCGACTAGGCCTCATGCTCCAGCAACCACCTTGAGCATGGCATTATCCCAGCATGACACACACCCTGTCATGCATTATTCCTTTATTCTTTTTTGGAATTACTAATAATATATAAGGGGGTCATTACAAGAAGGAGGGAAGTTCCCATGGGATGAGAAAAAGTTGAACATATCAACTAAATGGAGTACTAATAACTGACTAGAAGCCTAATATTTAAAAGACTGCCTAGGCACAACTCTGAGTTTGCCCATGCAAACCAGGTTTTGCATGGATGTGCAAAATAGAAAAGCCCAGTTAGCACGGGCAAACAGGATTTGTGCCTGAGTAATGTTCAGAGGGGGGGTGCAATCCAAATGAAGGGGCAGGGATCTGAATATTGGTGCAGTCCAATATTCAGAGTATGGGCACCATGCAAGGCTGTTTTGCACGGTCCACTTGCATGGCGCACATGCCGCTGATCCAAACCTTGACTTACTCCCGCACAGTCTAATGGTTGGTGGAGGAAGTGCAGTGGCCCCTCTGACTCCCAACACAGCAGTTCCTGACATCAAGTGGTGCACCCTCACCAATAGCCAGCCAATGGCCAATGAGGCCTTAATACATTCAGTAGTTTCATAAGCTGAGTTATCAAATCAGTTTTGTTTGTAGTTTTTGTCTCAAGACCAGGCAGAATTTCTTCCAAATTCTGGAGTGGGTCAGGGAAGGAATTAGAGTCAACTCCTGAGCTGACATCATGCTTTGTAACTTTCGCTTGATCATACCAATTCTCTTCAAGGGTATATTCAAATATGTATATAAATATCATATCACCAATGTTGATGCTTTTCTATTTATTGGAGTTTTGGTTGTGGGTTTAAGAAAATGTCTTTTAAAACTGTCACAACATGTATGTATTTTATGTATTGTGACTGGTCACACACAGACTGAAACAAAGGATGTGATTTCCCCAGACTGGGTGATAGTGTTTAAACTTGCAGCCTTCTGATGAAGTCAGCCTTGATAAAGCATATTGAGCACAAAATGTCAGCTGCAGGCGGGAACACTCTTTGCTGTGATAATTGTTTATTGTCCACAAAATAAACAGCACTTTATCCTCTATACCAGCTTCAGATGAGATGTTTTACATCTCTCTTACCTGTGAGCTGGGCTCTTCCCTACTTTTGTGTAAACATTACGTCACAGCACCAACTAGTTCCCATGAGCTACCTTTTGTACTACAAGTACTCCAGATTTACATGGCTTTCTGTGCTATGAAGTTACAGTGTTCCTGGATACACCTCATTCAACCAGGTTTAAAAAGGCTGAGAGTGTCTATTTCTTTAAATATCTTTAAAACTTCATTGTTTTACTGTTTCCCAGTCTCAGAATTTTGTCACGGTGCTGCTCCATGTCAGCACTCTGGTGCACATAATTTCATAACAGCTGCAGAACAGTCCGCTGTGGTAACCCATGAAGTGGGTGCATGAGGAAGGGTGCCATCCATTACGGCGACACCTTCCTCGCGCAATCCACTCCACGGTGACCAACAGGTAGGGCGACTGGATGAGGGTGGGCAAACTAGGCAAAGAGATTGCTATATGTACGCGTCGCAGGGGTGGGAGCAAGCATGGCGGCGTGGGCTGGGAGGGTGGAGAAGCTGTAGGGGTGGCGTTGCGGTCATTGGTCGAGCTGTGATGTGTGGCGTTTGAGATTGGGGAAATGGCTAGGGTGGCTGAAGTACTGGGTTCGGTCTGGGCGCTGGTGCGATTTTTATTGCAGCAGCCGAACACACCTGACCCCACACTACTCACCCCCAACATACACACCTCTGGAATTGAGAATCCTTAAGTAGGGTGTGTGTGTGTGTGGGCTAAGGCCCTCCGAGGGGGGGGTATGGGGCACAGCCCCCTCAGAAAGTAGTAAAATATGTCCTGGCAGCATTGTGCTGGTGTAATAGGGTTGTCAGAGTGCCAAAATGTGTTAGGCACTTGACTGAGCGATAACGGAGATCGCCTTTAGGCGTTCGCCGTGATCACTTAGACCCATCCGCTGCAGTATTTATAGCATTCCAAGATTCAGTCAAGTATAGTGAGAGTCAATCAAGTGGTTGTAACACCATGCAAGGTCATATCATTATTGGTCACTCTAGCTGTGAGGTGTAAAAATTCCCTGTGGTTTTGATAAGCTCAGAGTGACTGTCTGGAGTGCCACAACTCAGTTGTTTTTTTCTGGCAGCGTTCGTCCTCTCTGGCATCAGGCAAATGGCTGTGGGCTTGTTAAAGGTACATTTTCTTTACAGATTCTCCTTTTAAAGCCAAGTCAAGACATATTTTAAGGTAGTCTATCATACAGGGTTTGGAAAAAAACTGTCCCCATCTAGGACACCCCCACAATCTGGTAACCACCCCCTAATCTGTGCTGTGCTTCCTGTCAGAAAGCATCTTAACAGAAACCCCTTCCCTTATCAGAACAAAGATATTTCTTCCTCTGCCCTTCACTTTTTTTTACTTGCTATTTTTACACCTCCCCTTTCTCTCCATGTCTGCTCCCTTACTTGGGGTCCCCACAGTGATCCCGGTGGTGTCACGGAGGGCTTACCCCAGCCACAGATAACCCCCTCAGTAGGGTAGGAGTGGCACACCCCAACCCCTCCAGCCAATGTCCAACTTGTTGGGAGGCCCTGTTCATCCTCACTGAGACACTGGGGCCCATCTCCCAGAGCAGACATGGGACATTTTTCACTTTCCCATGGAGATGTGGTTGTGCCATGATGTAAAGGCTCATGCTGACATTAACCATACTCCTCCCACACTGCTGTGGCACTGAGCTGCAGTGCCCCCTGCCTCCACTAGAGGTTGGTGCAGCCACAGACCTTTCCCACCTTCTATCCCCAGGGGAGATGAGCAGTCCTGTGGATGCTCAACCTCCCCTCCCCAGCTAGCCCTCCAGCTCCCTGGGCTTGTTCCTGAACCTGGGATGGTAGCATTGCAAATGGTAGCACTACCACTTCACTGATGGGTCAGCCCTGCCCTTCACTTTAGAAATGTTTTGTATTTTAGTTTTAAAACTTTATGAGTGGTCTTGTTGCAGTAGGTTGAATTGTCAGTGTTACAGCAATTTTGGGTACTCCTCAGAAAAAAAATACATTTAAAATGTTTTTAAATCAAGAAAATATATAGAATTTAGGTGCAAGTTGTAGACATATAACAAGGTCTGACTGGGCTTCAACCTGGGCCAATGATAGCAGACACACCAATGGTCAATAAGGAACAGGATCAGTCTACTGAAGCTCATCTGTACTAAACCAATGATGAGATGCTGGCATTTGGCTCAAATAATATAGATAAGTACACAGTCGTGCACATGGGAAATAAGAATCCAAATATGATATACACTCTATGCAATAGTCCCCCAAAATGTGTAACAAAGGAAAGGGATCTAGGCATAGCTATAACAAATGATCTTCAGTTCAAAACGTACTATAAGAAAATAATCTATAAAGCAAACAGAGTGTTGAACTACATAGTCAGGCACATTTCAAGTAGGGAAAGGGAAGTGGTTATGCCACTGTATAGGTCCTTGGTGAGGCCGAGGCTGGAATATTGTGCCCAAGTCTAGACATCCTACAAAAAAACAGAAATCTATATAATTGAGAAAGTCCAAAGAAGAGCCACAAGATTAAAGATCAAAGGGGAAATGATTATGAGGCTAGGCTGAGGGAGCTGAATGTGCACCATCCAGGTTCTTTCTACATTTATTGAAGCCCAAGGGAACTTCCTGCAGGGCTCCCAAAGGAAGATATCAGTGAGAACAGGAAGAGAGGATAGAGGAAACACAGTGAAGGGAGACAGAAACAGTAACACCTACAGTTCAGGAGAAAAACAGACATGAACATCCAGATCTGCCAGAGCTGCAGAGAGCTGGTAGCAAGGCAGACACTCTGGATACTGGGGTGCCCCTTCTGCAGAACAGTTGTGGAACTATAGAGGGAGCTATAATAGGCAAGAGAAGAGATCATGAGGCTGCAGAGGAGACTGGATTGGGGATGTCCACCATCCCCCCTTACCCACCCACTCCCACAAAGGCCCATAGGTCTCGGGGGATGGAGGATGGTGAGAGTGGGCAGTTGGGCACCTAGAGCTAAGATGGGGCACTGCCAGCCACATGCTATCCATACACAGAATCATTTCACCCCTCTAGCCAGAAGACAGAAACCAGTTGAGGAAAAAGAAAGAACTGAGTACAACAAACCTGGTACAGGAAAGCAGGAAGGAGGTACAAGGAAGGAGAGGAAGAATACACAGAGCACCAGGAGGATTCTCATCATGGGAGACTTTATGTTGCAAGAAGTGGAGCCACAGTCCATCAGTGTAAAGGGAGATAAAACCATGATGAAATGCATGCCAGGAGCATCTGCAAGGAGAGCTAAGGACAGAATTGGATGGCAGGTGAAAAGAGATCAGGATTTTGCGGGGATCATTGTCCACCTTGGGACAAATGACATAGCAAATAGGACTGTGGAAGAAGCCAAGGCAGACATGAAGATCCTAGGGGAGAGCCTAAAGGAGTACACAACACATCTGCCTTTCTTGGAGGTGTTTCTGGTTTGGAGGAAGGGCAGAAGTGAGGACAAGATCAGGAATGAAGAGATCAGGGAATTGAACTAGTGGCTTCAGGGTTGGTGCACAGACAATGGGATGCACTACACTGGAGACTGGGGGACCTTCTGGGACAGGAAGCTCTTCAAGCATGATAGTCTGCATCTCATCGAAGAAGGAATGAGAGCACTAAGGCAGAGGTTGGAGGTCTTCCTGGAGGGTTTAAACTGGGAGGTCTCTAGCACAGAGAAGAAGACCTAAATGAAGTTGCAGCAGAAAGATACAATGGTAAGGGGATTGATGAATGGAAGGGAACCCCCCCAACACTGGACTGAAGAAAACAGTTATGGCCATGATCAAGGTGTGGCCATAGGTAAAAAAGGAGGGACCTCATGTAAAGTACAAGAGGGGCAGACAGAGAAAACGGGGATGGTACTGAGGTTATAGCGGGGGGGAGGCCATGATTGGAAGGCTATGGTGACAACTCACACCACTGCCATCGGTGGGCTTGTCACCACTCCCCATAAATCCAAGGGAGCACATACACACCCAGAAAGAGAAATGTAGAACCCAGGCATCTTGACCACAGAGGTCTTGATTAGCATTCCGCAACAAGATGGCAACCTCAAAAATCACTCGGGTGCAAACAGCAAGTTGGCACTGTCCAAGAAGAGGGTGCAGCCCCATACTAAAGGGGGGCACATTCCTGGAAGATGATGGTTGCAAATGCTAGAAGCCTTGCAATCAAACTACCCGAACTCATAGCCATCATGGTAGTAGAAAGACTGGACTGGGTCACTGTGACAGAAATGTGGTTCACAGAAAACCACAGATGGGACACAGCTATACCCAGATACAGTCTGTTCAGAGAGAGAATAGGCAGGGGCAAAGAGGGGGAGGAGTAGCCATTTACATTCATGAAGACATAAAAGCCACAGAGGTGCAGAGTCATCCTGGAGACACTGAGTCACTGTGGCTTACTATAGATACAGGAAACTGAAAAACATTCAGGATCAGTGTCATTTACAGACCTCCAAATCAAGAACAGAAAGGGAACAAATACCTGACAGAAGAAATACACAAAATGACTCAGAGAGGAGAGATGACATGGGTGGGGGACTTTAACCTTCCAGATATAAATTGGAGTAAACTAACAGCCACAACAGCAAGAAGCAGGGATTTCTTATTGGCACTACAAGGAGCAGGACTAAGTCAACTGATCAAAACACCAACAAGAGGAGATGCCATACTTGACCTGGTACTCACAATGAACTTGATGTGGGATGCCATATGGGCAACAGTGACCACTGCATGGTTAACTTCAAGGTGAACATAACTGAGGACACATGCCACTTAAAAATAAAAGTACTAGATTTTAAAAAGGCAGACTTCAACCAAATGAGGACCAACACAAGAAATTACTTAATTGATCTACAAGTGGATGAGGTCAATGTCATGTGGGGGAAACTTAAGAAAGTGATCCAGACAGTCACTGACCAATGCACCAGAAGGATTACTAAAGTGCAAAGAAAATGAAACCCCTTATGGTTTTCAAAGGAAATGGCTAAAATGGTGAAAGACAAATAGAAGGTGTTCAAGCTATACCAGAGAACAAACAAGGAAGAAGACTGGGTGTCGTACAAGGAGAAAATAAAAGAAGCCAGCAAAAAAATAAGATAGGCAAAAGTGCAGACAGAAGCAAGTATAGCAAAGAGGGCAAAGAGAGGAGACAAATCCTTCTTTAGATACATCTGAGAAAGAAGGAAGGCAAAAGGGGGTATAGTCAAGATTACAACTCAGAAAGGGAAAACATCTGAAGATGACCCAGAAAAAGCAGAAATCCTGAACAAGTACTTCTGCTCGGTGTTTACTGAGGAGGACCCAGGTGATGGCCCAGAAATTGCACAACACAACACCCCTGGACAAGGGGGGTTGATACTATCCACTTCACAAAGATTGAAGTACTGGAGGCACTAAATAAACTGCAAGTTGACAAGGCCATGGGGCCAGATGAAATGCACCCTAGGATCTTAAAATAACTGAGATTACATTTGGCTGCCCCACTGGCTAAACTATTCACCAAATCCAAAAACAGTGGAGAGGTACCTGAAGATTGGAAAAGGGCAATTGTGGTCCCATACCACAAATCAGGCAGCAGGGAGGACTGCGGAAATTACAGGCTGGTAAGCCTCACATCCATAGTGGGGAAGTTAATGGAGACATCACTCAAATAGAGGATCATGACATTTCTGGAGGCTAGCGGCCATCAGGAGACCTAGCAGTATGGTTTCACAGTGGGTAGGTCATGCAAGATGAACCTGATTGAGTTTTTGGACTGTGTTATAAAGGTTATAGATGATGGCAGGGCAGTAGATGTGGTCTACTTAGACATTAGCAAGGCCTTCAACTCAGAAGGCTTGGAAAGAAGCTAGACCACACAGTCGTTGGATCAGAAGTAGTTAGATGGGTTAAACACTGGTTACAGAGCAGAACCCAGAAAGTGCAGGTAAATGGAGCACTGTCATCAGAAGGTAGGGTAACCAGTGGTGTGCCCCAAGGTTCAGTACTGAGGCCCCTGCTCTTCAATATTTTTATATTGGACATAGCTAAAGGGCTACAGGGGAAAGGTGTGTCTGCTTGAAGATGACATCAAAATATGGAACAGGGTCGACATCCAGCAGTGAGTGCACAAGATGGAAGCTGGCTTCAAGAAACTGGAAGAATGGTCTGGAGCATGGCAGTTGAAATTCAACGCCAAATAGTGCAAAGTCATGCACATAGGAAAAAGAAATCCAAATAAGGCATATTACCGTGGAGGAAAAAGACTAGCTGCCTCCTCGCAATTTGGGAATCATCATCTCAGACAACTTGAAGGTAGGTAAACAGTGCTAGAAGACAGCATTAAAGCCCAGCGATATGCTGGGATGCATTGGGAGGGGAATTACAAGCAGGAAAAGGGAAATGATCCTGCCGCTGTACAGATCACTGGTTAGGCCTCACCTGGAGTACTGCATTCAGTTTTGGAGGCCCCACCTTAAAAAGGACATTGATTGAGTGGAGACGGTGCAGAGAAGGGCAACAAAAATTATTCAGGGATTGCACGAGATGTTTTATGGGGATAGACTGAATGAACTAAACATGTATTCCCTGGAACAGAGAAGAGAGAGGGGTGACGTGATCAAAACATTCAAGTACATAAAATGCATAAACCAGGTGCAGATAGCCAATCTCTTCCAATTTAAGAAGGGCAGCAGAACCAGGGGACATGATCGAAGGCTGCAAGTAGGGCAGTTCTCCACCAACATCAGGAAGTTTTTCTTCACAGCAAGAGTGGTGGATGCCTGGAACAACCTGCCTGCAGAGGTGGTGGGGGAAAGCACAGTGGTAGGTTTCAGGAACACTTGGGACAGATACAAGGGAGCCCTCAAATACAAGGGCAGTTAGAAGGCTGGGCTAAAAGACAATAGGCAGACTAGATGAACCTGGTGGTCTCCTTCTGCCATCAGCTTCTATGTTCTATGCTTCTATGTGTCTCTTATACAAGGCCCTAACAGACAGTGAGTCATGGGAAAGGTTAGGTTTAGAATTCAGAGACCAAATATATAATACACGAGCACACTCTTTACAGCTAAAGGGAGTAAAGTGTAATTTGATATGAAGACAGAAGTGGTATAGCCAGAGAGTGGTACCAGTCTGGAATGCTCTACCATTAGAGGTAGTGGTAAGTTCAACAATAAATGAATTCAAACTGAAAGTAGACAACTATTATAAGATGAAAGTGTTTGTACTTTTAAACATAAGTGAGCATCATGGACACAAATCTCCTAAAGGCTTTAATGTAACCTATGTAACCTATGTAACCATTGTTAGCTATAGCTTTTTCTATTTCCAGATCTCTGTAGAAACCAAATCCAGCTTCTACCCAGGGGTTATCATAAGTCTAACCATCACCACTATTAAACAAGTGATTTTGAGGGACATTAGTCATCTACTTCAAAATGATCATAAGTACCATCAGAGGAACATTTCAACAAATGAAATTCCAGCACTTGAGGAAATCTCAAAGATGACAGGTATTATAAGCAAAACATCTGACAAAGGCAGTAATGTGGTTGTAATAAATTAAAGAATAATATGTAGTGGAAGTTATACAACAATTTACAAACACTAATCACTAACAATCCCTCCTAGGTAACCCTACTCCCACTGTTAAATACATAGTTAGATTCTTGAAAAAGTCACTTCAAGAGGGACAGACTACAAAGACAAAGACCAGATGTTGATGGAGGTGGGATGTCTCCCACGAGCTAAATAAATGCTGATGGTTGTTTAATGCAGCAGATATACCCAACATTTATGATCTGTCTGTTGATCGCATGAACGCTGGGGCAAAAAGGTAGTTTGCATCAATTTTGTAATGATATCGTGAAACATTTGGGGATTTTCGGCACCACGCACTTAACACAGATTCTTGGGCCATTACTTCGAGAGTAAGTGAAATATTTATTCAAGTGTGGTCTCGGTGAATAGGCAGGAGTTACAGCTTTAAAATGCATAACCATATGTTACCTCAAAAGATTAATGTTAAAAGTTACAGGATTAAATACCCACCAACACCCCTTAATTTCTTGTGAAATTTTAAAATATACTTATATTTAATCTTGTCAGACAGGATTTATTGCATTTTATAATGTAATGTCATGTTGTCAAAAAGGGTAAGAATTCTGCTTTGATATGCATATGTGGTTTTCAAGTCTTAAGGTACTATAACAGGATAAATTGATAAAAGTGAAGACACCATTAACAGACAAAATTTTAGCAAGTTTATACCTTGTCAAATTTTTTAATTTTCAGTTATGCGTACTTAATGCAGATTCTTAGACCATTACTTCGAGACTAATTTAAATATGCATTCAAGTGTGATCTCAATGAATAGGTGGGAGTTACATCTTTAAAATGCATACCCATAAGTTGCCTAAAAGGTTAATTTTAAAAGTTGTTTTAAAGAAGGAAATGTATCTAAAAGAAAACAAACACCTTTGTTTATACAAAACATTTGTATTTCAAAAATGTAAAATTTGAAATATGACTGTTGATAAAGTAGGAACTTAGTCTTGTCCATCTCAAAAAAATCTTCACCATTGTCAGATACACCAATATCATCTTGGTAATGACATACATTTTGGTCCCCATCTGAGTCCTCATCATTTGCATTATAGAGCAGAGACATAATGTCATCTAGAAATGGTGTGTTTGTCCACTTTACATTGAGATCATCAGTCCAGCCATGCAATGCTATATTTGGGGCATTGATAACTGCCACAGAAGAAAGCCTCCACAATTGGAAGACATAGTTGGCTCGTAGAATATGTAACTTGAGGGTTTCCTGGCAGGGTGGTAGCAGAAACGGATCAGTTATTCTGTTGTCTTTGTTATATTTCTCCCAGAAGATCTTCTTCCTCACTATATTTACATTAGTAACTTGCTTCCTTCCATACAATTTACAGATATACTCCTCCAAAAGAGCTACAAACACCCTTATCCATGTGTCAATCACTCCCATGTTTCTGAAAGGCATCCAGGAATTTGGGGGTACTTTTGAAGGATGTTACAGCAAATCTCCTTAATCTTTTTGAAGAATGCAGAAAGTCATTGCCTGTGAATGCATGGAAACTGACTAAGGCTTTCTTTGTTGCAGTGGTCATTTCACACTTCCTAATGTTGAAGATTTTCCTACTGTTACCATGGCCATTGTCCAGGTATATACTTTGCTCACATTCTGAGAATAGTGACAGTAAAATTACTGGTATATCAGTATCCCCAGATAGTGAATGGATGATGACAGGGCCTGGACATATTGTAATGGAATTTTGCACATGAAGGGCAATTTTTGTGTCTTCTTCTTCCTGGTCTGAGGAGAGTTATCCACAACTACAATTCTTTTTCTGGTGATCATGTGGAATTTGTCTCTCTTTGAAAAATAGATCACTTGGCCCTCTGGCTAACTCATGCAGTTTTCTCCCCAGACCTGTGTGATCAAATCAATCAGGTGGTCCTTGTTAGATCCATCAGAAAGGAAGTAACTGAATTCTTTGGCACTTTGGTGTTGGGAACTTTGATAATATGCTTCTCACTAAATCCATGTTGAAATCTCTCAGCGTCTTTGATTGACTGCTCTCTCTATGTATCTGAAACAAAATCCACTCTTGCAAATCCCTTTGGAAGACTATTCAGGAGCTTCATTGCCAGATAGCCAAAGTTTTCAGGTATTCCTGTCATAACCCACACTGTTGCCATTAGATCAACTGTGTATGCCAAAAGGCTTTTCCTTGGGGGGAACTCTGAATTGTCTAACACTGGACAGTATTCTGCTACCACCTCAATTAACTTGTTGTTTGGTGTTGTCCACCTAGTTCCATCTGCATTGGCTAGACTCAGCGGGACTGGGCACAGGCAATATGTTAAAAACTTGTTTATATCTACAGAGAAGTTGTGCTTGTTTGAAAGGGCCAAACATTTTCCCAATATAGTTCTTTCAAATTTTAAGCTCTGTAACTTTTCCTTGGGTCGTTACTTGCACTTTTTTGTTTGCATCATTAAAGGTTTTCACTGCAGCTTTTGAAATTGGATCAAAATATTTCTTTTTACCACTTTCCAGTCTTTCTTTGACAAACTGTTCATATGTTTCTGTACCTCATTCAATGAAACTGGTGAGGTTTTCTTCAATATCAGGCACACAGGTGCTCTCGAGGACAGATTGTGCAATCTTTCAGCATCTAAAGTAGGACTGAATGGGTTGATAAACTCTTGATCGAGAAGAGTCAATATGTCTTTGACACACTATTCTCATTTGATTTTTTTTTATTTAGTTAGTTAAATGTTCACCAGGAGAGTACACTGAGATGACTAGCTCATTTCCAGATATGTCCTGGGGGTATGGAAGTGGAGGTACAAGAATAGCAAGAATAAAATATAGTACAATGTAACAATCAACATTCCAGGTAGGTGAACAAAATGTAGGATTCAGTGGATGTAATAAGTGCAAAAAATCAGTTAACAGTGGATACAATAAGTGCAATGAAACAGTTAACAGTAGTAATGCACAGATCATGAGAAGCTTTAACAGCCACAACAAGACATGGCAATTTGAAATCAGAAAAAATGTGGTATGTGAATAAGTGACACAGGAGTTTAATCAAGATCTAAAGATACAGTGTTTATATGGCAGGATAGGAAACACTAAGTTCAATCTTAGTATGTATGTTGGAACAAAGAGTAGTGCTGAGCTGGGCAAGCCATCTGGAGACTTGGAAGGGAGAGGGATGGACTGATGATTAAATCAAGAGACTTCACCATATGGTCAGTTGGTATGGCAGGAGCAAGAATTAACTTTAAATCCATGCAATACAGTAGACAAAGCTTTTGGAGATGATGCATTATGGATTTCTGAGGGCAGGGCATTCCATAGTTTAAGACTATGGTAGGAGAAAGCAGATTGGCTAGTTGAGGTAGATCAGAGAGGGATGGTGAAGGAGCGAGAGTCAGAGCTATGAAGTGAGTATCAGCTCAGAGGTGAGGCACAGATGACAGAGGAAAGACAGAAGGGGAGAGTTAAATACCAGTATTTTGACAAGAAGGTGGCACAGTGTGTTAAGTGTCTAGACTCCAGTGAAGAAACGGATGTACCAATGTATAGATTAGAGTGATGAGTCTGTGGGGGGCAGGGAAGTATGGAATGACAGAAGGAGTTGAAGATGGTGTCCTGACTGGCCACGGATGTTTTGGGGGCAGTACTGCAGAATATGGCCCAGATATTCAAACTGCTCCAGGTTGTGGTGCAAGCCCAGGCACAGCACGTTTACTGAGCTATATTCAATGGAGCTGAGCCATGGCTTAGCATCATTGAATATCGCACCCTGGCCAGCCGCAGTGTGCATGGCACAGGTGCACTGTGCCAGTGCCAGTGGCCAGAGTGGAGCATGTGGATGCACTAGCGCAAGTTCCATTGCGCAAGGCACAGCAACCTCGATATTCAAAAGTAGACATGCAAATGGGGCCATAATGTATGCAAGGCACACATGAGGCTATTTGCATGTCCTTATGACTCCATTTGCATGCAGATGTGCTGATCTCTGATGACTTGTGCCTGGCGCCCTGCCAGGCAGCAGCCATCAGAGACCGATGCCCCTGCAGCACGGCAATGTGCCCCACAGCCCGATCGTGGGCTAGGTGTAAAACAAGAAAAATCATAAATCCCTGGTGGTCCAGTGGACCGCTGCCCGCCCGATCGTGGGCTAAGTAAAATAAAGACAAATCCAATATCCCTGGTGGTCCAGTGGACTGCTGCCCGCCTGATCACGGGTTTCAGTAAATAAAAGATAAATGCAATATCCCTGGTGGTCCAGTGGACCTGTCCACCCGATCGTGGGCTAAGTAAATAAAAAACAAATCCTATATCCCTGGTGGTCCAGTGGACCTGTCAGCCTGCCCGATCACGGACAAAGTAAATAAATATTAATATAACCTCTATCCCTGGTGGTCCAGTGGACCTGTCAGCCCGCCCGATCGTGGGCTAAGTAAATAAATATTAATCTAACCTCTATCCCTGGTGGTCCAGTAGACCCCCCTCCCCACCTGCTCACTGATCCCCACTGCCCTGCTCCCCCTGGTCAGCTGTGGGCGGCAGCACCCCACCCACCTGCAGCCTGCTGACTGACACCATTGGTAGGCCTGTACACCCATTGGTCCCACAGCGTGAGCAATGGTTTGCAGCCCATACCATACTACACATTCCAGATATGTGAATGGCAGCTCTACTGATGGTGTCCAGTCAGCGGGCGGCAGGTGGGTGGGGTGTTGCTTCCCGCCACTGGACCGAGGAGCGGGCAGGGGACTGTGGGGCAGGTGGGGAAGGGGGTCCACTGGACCACCAGGGACAGAGAGTAGATTAATATTTATTTACTTTGTCTGTGATCGGGTGGGCTGACAGGTCCACTGGACCACCAGGGATATAGGATTTGTTTTTTCTTTACTTAGCCCGCGATCAGGTGGACAGGTCCACTGGAACACCAGGGATAACATGATTTATCTTTTATATACTTAGCCCGCGATTGGGAGGGCAGGGGTCCACTGGACCACCAGGGATATAGGACTTCATTTTTCATTTACTTAAGCTCACGATCGGGCATGGGGGGGGCACCACCATGGAGGTGCAGCCAGAGCTCGGGTGGACACCCACAGGTGGCAGCTGCTGTGTTGTGCCCTGCCATACGGCAGCTCACCTGTGGGTGGCTAGCCCTTGCTCCTTTTTTTTTTTGCCATAACTTTGTGCTGGCACAGGTAGGGGTTGCGCATGCATGGCTCCGCACATCCTAGGCTGAATATTGGGCTGTGCAGAGTATGCATGGGCACGCCCCACCTGCGCATGCATACATTACTGATGCACCCCGCATTTGACGAAAGCGGTGCACTTTTCCCTTTTGAATATCACATTGGAGTGCAAATCCTTTGAATATCTGGGCCTATGTCTGCATAGTCAAAGGTAGGAAGGATCATTTTCTGCACAGTAGCATGTCAGGCTTCTGGAGGGATGCAGTTCTTGTTCCTATGCAAGGCACCAAGCTTGGGGTGGAGGTTTTTATGAATTGCATCCATGTCTGCTGAAAAGTTCAGATGGTGGTCTAACCAGACCCCAAGGCATCTGAAAGAAGTGACATTATCAATCAGAGTACCATCCAGTGTGTGAAACACGGTGGGGGGAGGCCACAAAAGATAGTGTCTGTCTGGTGCTGATAGACATGGAGACTATCTTTTTGGTATTCAGAAATAGTCGATTTGACTGGAGCCATTTCTGAACCTCTGTGAAATCCTGCTGCAGTCTAGTCTGGGCATCTGCATGAGATGTGCTAGATGTATAAAGGACAGCATCATTCGCATACTTATGGATTTGTGTAGAGGAGCAGGCAGAAGGAGATCATTAAGGAAGATAGAAAACAATATACAGTAGGACCAAGTACTGAACCCTGAAGGACTACAGTGGTGGTAGGGAGAGGTTTGGAGAGGGAGGAGGCTATCTTGATGGATTGGGTTCTGCCTGAAAGGTATGAGCAAAATGAAGCCATGGTGGTGGGGTTCAGATTGGCCCTGGCGAGTGTTTGGAGGAGCAGAGTGGGATACAGTGTTGAAGGCTTTTGCCAGGTTTACAAATATGGCATAGGTTACTTGACCCAGGTTCACATTGGAGAGCATGGAGTCTGTGAGACATATTAGAGAGGTGGTGGTGAAGTGGGACTTGTGGAAACTGGATTGGAAAGGTGTGAGGAAAGAGGTAGAGTCAAGGTAGGGAGAGAGCTGTGCATTAACAATATGTTCCTGAAGCTCAGCTAGAATAGGTAGCAGGGAGATAGGGCTATAGTTCCCAGTGGATGTGTGGTCACCACCTATGGGGAGATGGATGAGTTTAGAGTGTTTCCAGCTGCAGAGAACTGAGAATTGGAAAAAAGAAAGGTTTAGCAGAGAGTCCAGAGGAGCAGCAATAGCAGGTCTGGAGAGGTTGAGTAACTTGGGGCTGAGGCCATCTGGGCTCTTGCCTTTGGTGGGATTTAAGGATAGTAGGGCCTTGAGGACATCAATAGGTGTAATATGAAAGAATGAGAATTGACTAGGGGTGGCAGGGTTGAGGGCAGCAGGGGATGTAGATGGTGGGCAAGTGGGAAAGGTGGAGAGTAAGGAGGAGGCACAGTATGTGAAGAAGGTGTCAAAAGTGGCGATGACAGTTGGAGGGTCAGCGATGGTTCCAGTACCACTGCATAGAGTTGGGATGGGAGGACTTCATGGGCAAGAGAAAAGGGATTTGACTACCTTCCAGAACTTAGAAGGATGGTTTATATTGGCATGGAACGATGCCGAGAAGTACTCTGCCTTGGCATATCTAATAGCCTGCGTACAGGCATTTCAGAAAGGCCTGTAATGGACTAATACAGTGGGAGTCCTAGAGTGGATGTAGGCCTTCCAAACCTGATCTCTGGCACACATACAAAACCAGTATCTCTGTAGTGATCCATGGAATGTGGGATCCTCTGACCCTGGTTCATTTAGTGGGTGCATGACGATCTCAGATTTCCAAAAACCTGTAATGGAAATTGCTGAGGCCAGCATCAATGGATGTTGCCAAGGTGAGGGTGGGCCAGTTAGCATGATGAAGATCATTTAGCAGGGGAGCTATGTCTAAGGAGTGGATGGAGCATATATGGAGGAATTGGGGGGGGGCTTTGGGCTGGTGGACTTTGCAGATGCAGTAGATCATATGATGGTCGCTAATAGGTTCTGGTAGAATTCTGGAGTCTGTTACATGGTGGGGGTGGGGGGTGAGGGCCCAGCCAATCAGAGTGTATTTTTGGGACTTGTGGTTGAGCTGGGTAGGAGTGGTGATTAGCTGAACCAGATTTAAGGGATTTTATTTTGGAGGAAATAGGGGAGGTGTTGGGCAATGCCCAGTCAACATTCAGGTCACCTAACAGGTAAAGCAGGACAAGCACCACGTGCCCTCTGCTCTACCTTACTCCCCCTTCTAATCATAACCAATTTCCATGTAGCCATCGCCCAAAGGTCTTTCTCTTTTGCAGCTGTATCTCAGTGGAACTCCCTTCCTCCCTTCAGCCTTTCTTGTTCCTCTCTCCCTCTGTTCCAATCTAATCTGTATACCTTTCTCTCTCTCTCTCTCTCTCTCTCTCTCAGCCTCTGTATCTTGCTCATGTTTCCACTGATGACACATCTCTCTATGCCTTCTTTCCTTCCCTGACTCCTGCCCGACCCTTGAACCACGCTCTAATCCTCGCCCTCCGTCCTTATCCTCTTTTTACACTGCCCCTTCCCCCCATTTCCATAATTTATCATTAGGCTCCTAGTCCTGTAGCTTTTAGTCTTAATTGTATATGCCTAGTAATTATAATTTTAATGAAGTTTATATTCCAAGCCTTGTCATGTTTTTGTATACATTTTTATGCTGTATGTCAATTTTTGCCATCTTGTGTTGTTCTTCTATATTATTGCATTGTTTCTGTACTGTTTATTGTAACCCCAGGTCGATCCTGAAAAAGGGACTGTAATTGTTTCAGTGGAGTTACCCAATCACCAAAACTCAAATAAATAAATAAATTAATTAATAAAGTTCACCTGAGGTGGTATGACAGGTGATGGACATGAGAAGTTCAGTTATGTTGGCTGATGGGAGGCCAGGTCAACAGTAAATGCCTGCAATGAATACAGGTAGCATGAAAGGGAGTGATAGCTTTATTAGGATGAGTTCGTATTGTCTTGAAAAGCAAGAGCGGGACTGGGAAATTGTCTGGAGGCATTTGTACAGATATGTTAGACAGGACAGGTTGAGGGTGATGCAGTTTCACTTTTTGAATAATTTGTTTTGGACTCCCTTCAAGTTATTTAGGATGGGTAGTAGACTGGACCAGAAATGTTTTAGGTGCCACCAGGTGGTAGGGGATTTGTATCATATTTTTTGGGAATGTCCGCCAATAAAGCGGTTGTGGATGCAGATTAAGAAAAGGGCTGACCCATTGTTGGGAATTGATCAATATTTTACTCCTGATATATGTCTGATAGGGGATTACTCTGGAATCATGTTTAGGGAGCGTAGATTTTATATGGCCCTGATTTCTGGTTCATTTAAGAAGGTAGTTTTGCGATATTGGATGACGGATTCCCCAATCACGTATGTGGAATGGTTAGGAAATGTTGTTTAACTTGAATATGGAAAAATTAGGAGCAGTAAGGATAACGGATCCATATATACGTAAAAGTTTGGAGTAGCTTCCAAGAATTATATCTCTCCCAGGTGTAGCCAGTTGGAGAATACTGGAGTAGAGAGGTAAGTGGGTGGGCAGATCTTCCTCATGGGGGGGTGGTAGGGAGAAGCGGACTGGGGTAGGGGGAGGAGGGTGGTTTTGGACTTTGTTTGTGGGATGGGGGGTGAAAACAGTGACTTGATTATTTACCTGCCAACTGTTTGATAGTATAACAGGTCTTGTTTACTTTTATTTTCCTTGGCATGTGTTGTATATGGACAAAAGTTCTCGTCACAATAAAATTTTGAATTTCAAAAAAAGGATGAGTTCGTATTGGGAGAGGGATGGGATAGATAGGACAGGACAGGAGAGTATTGAAGAGTTGGCAAGATATACATTGTGATACCACCACCCCTACTAGGTCTATTTGATGATTTCAGATGGCCTGCATGCTTTTTGCAGATTACTAGCTGAACTGTGAAGGCCAGTCATCTCCAAAAGTGCCTCTCTGAATTTTGCTAGAGGTGGCTGATTTAACTCCCATTTATTATAGGCTATTTGATTTGCAGCAAAGTGTTTGATTCCACCTGGAATTTTGGCACTTCAATTGTATGTCTGCTCACCAGCTTGGTCAACTGATTCCCTAGAAGCTTTGTGATGGCTCCTTTGAACTGAAAGCCCTTGCTTTTCAATTAATGTCCTGGACCTTGTATGAGAAACTTCAAGAGTTTCAAGTGTGTGCATAGTAAGCCCCATATCGAGCATAATTTTGCTTGTTGAAGGCAAAGAACAGGGGCAGTGATTATTTCCAACCCAGTAGTCTAAGGCCAAAGTTGTTTTCTTTCTTTGCTGTGTGGAGCAAATGCTGCTGATCCACTATATCCAGATATGTCATCCAGAGCTGAGGTTTTCTCCAGCTCACTGCAATGAATCCACTGCCTGAAGGCTTCATACTTAGTCTGGAAAGTGACAATTTCTTTTTTTTTACTTTAAACTCTTTGGGCCAGATATTCAAAACTTTGCCCAGGGGCAAAATTAGCACTGCCCGGTGGGCAAACCTAGCCCGAAGCACAGAGCAAGCTATATTCAAAAGGAATAGCCCAGGGCAAACAGCTTCCGAATATAGCATGGTAATGAGGCCATGCAAACTGGTCTGGGAGTGCAGGGCAAACATAGCCCTGGAATAAGACAGCACTGAATAAAGCAACCAGGAAGTGCAACCCACAACAACAACACAGTGCACAGCAACGTGAGGGCAGGTACAGACGAACTACGTGGCCAATGTGTGTGCCAGCAAATGCATGGACTCAGTACAGCTGCAGGAAGCAGCAGATGTGAAAGAACAGTGATCAAAACTGTATAATATTCCCCGTACCGTTAGCACCGCGCTAACACAATAGCGCAGAGCTAAGTAGTTAGCCCAGAGCAAACACGTTTGCCTGGAGCTAAAATGTGCCATATTCAAAAGTGCCATGCAAATGAGCCTACTTAGGTAGTCTCTGGGCAAACAACTGGATTAGCATCTCATTATACCCTGATTTGTATGCAGTTTGCCCAGCATTACTGCAGGGTCCCACAGAGCCACCTGTAGGTCAGTCTGGCAGTGCACGATGATAGCTGCAGGCTACATGTAAACAGTAAAGCATAGCATAGCATATTGTACCCCAGGGGACAGGACAGCATAGGCACAAGTGGTGGTGGTGCTGCATGCAACTGTCACACTGTAGGGCATGCTACAGTGCACAGCAGCAACTACAGTAGCAAGGGGGCCAGTAGTGTGTGGACACAGCAATGCCTATGGTGTGTAGGGCAGTGATGATGACTGCACTATACACAGTGAGAGGCCCAACCTGGATGTTTACTGACACTGACATTACTGTTACGCTGTTGTGTGACCCACAGATGCTGCACACCTGTGGCTGGATGCTCACAGTGACATGTACATTCCTGGCTTTGTGTGCTATAGGCAGTTGTACAGCTGTGAGGTATGTGGCCGGGGGGCATATATTATCCAAAAGGCACACTGGTGTTTGGGTATTCCCAATACTGGCCCATGTACACTGCATGATGTGTCCCAGCCTTGTGGCCACACCTGGTCTGTAGCACAGCCTTGCCACCCATACATGCTCCCCTCAACATCCTCCATGCCCACAGTGCTGCATGTGTGTGCTGGCATCTGTTGGTGTCCACGGCAGTGCAGTCCATAGGTGTGTTCTGTATAGCCACACTGCCATGCTGTCCACTGGTGGCAGGGTCACCACTTACTGCCTGGCATGGCTGGAGCTGGTGGTAGATGATGGCATCATTGTGATGCCATCAGTTAGCAGCATGCTTCCTCTATGTTTGGCTTTATCTATGTGTCATATTTATTTGTTAGGGTCATGCAAAACCCATGCTAAACCCGCGCAAACACTGCACAAAGCCATAGTGTCATGCAAAGCTGATTGCCCAGGATTAAAACGAGCTTTTCCTGGGCGGTAATGAGCACCGCGCTAAGTGTCGTGCTAGGTCGTGCAACACCACTTAGCGTGGTGCTAGCCACTGAATATAGCGTTGTGCCTGTATTCATGTCAGTTTACCCCTTGCATACATTATAATTTTGCCCAGCGCTGATGCAGTTTGCCCGCACTATTTGGCCTTTTGAATATAGCAGACCCGCACTAAACCTACGCAAACGGTTTTTGCCCGCCGCAAAGTTTTGAATATCTGGCCCTTTATGTTTTATTTTCTATTTCAACAAACAACATTTACAGTACATCAAATATAATAACATAAAGAAGAACAAAAACATTTTCAACATAAAAGACCTTTCAGACACTCAGTTCATTCTTAGCTTTGTTTGGTTTCCCTTGCCCCCATTTCTTACAGTCATTTCATTTGTCCCTATAACAAATGTTCTTTTATTCAACTTCGTTTCTATGTAATGAAGTCTGGTCTGTATGTGTAGATGTACAGAACCCACCTCCTCCACAGGAATTCAAAATGCTCTTGTCTTTTATTAACTGTGGCAGTTAGGTGTTCCATTTTATATAGCCTAATTATTAACTCATGCCACTGGTTTAGTATTATTAGAGATTGTGATAATCAGTTTCTGGTTAAAACTTTCTTTGCTATTAAGATACATATAACAAACAGTTTCCTTGTAATTGGATCCCTATACTCTCTGGGAAAAATGGTGAAGAGGAAAATGTGTGGTGTTATCTTTGGGAATGATGGGAATATTTCTTCCAGTGCCCTTGACAGTTCTTCCAGGAAGGGCTATATCTGCACACATTGCCAAAAAATGTACCCATGAGTGGCCCTGAGTTTGCTGCATCCTCTCCAGCATGCCACACTTCCCAACCTGGAATGCTTTGCCTGAACAGCAGGTGTCCTGAAATACCTGTGTACAATCTTCCAAGAACACTCCTTCCATGCAGGTGATGCCGTGCCAAAGTGTAGGAGTCTCAAGTGTCCCTCCCAAGATTCTTCCTCGATGATAATATTTAGATCCCATTCCCAAACACCTTTAAGCTTCAGTAACAGACCTCTTCTCAAGGAAATTAATGCCTGGTATAGGTATGAGATTGTGTGGGAGAGAGAAGCCCTACCCTCCAGTGCCAACTGGAGAAGTTCTATGATCCAAGGCATTGGACAGGACTGGTCTCCCTGCCCTTTCTGCGGGGATCTAATAAAGTTTTGTGCCTGCAATACTCTGAACTGATCTTGTGGTCTGATACCACAAGTCCCACATAACTCTGCAAATGAATATAACCCTTCACGTCTGATAAAATGTCTCACCAAATGGAGGCCCTGTCTTTCCCATCTTAGGAACCCATGTTCCAGTCATGCTGGCAGAAAAGACTGATGGTATGGAAGCGAGTGTAGCATGTATCTAAATCTCTCTGTCTTGACTCCAAGATGGTTCTCCATATTTGAAGGGTGTTTATTGTGTATGGGTTATCTGTTATCTCCCTTATTGGGAGGGGGGCTGGCTTCTGCAATAATATTTTATAAAAGCTGATGAAATCTTCTTCCCTAATTTCTAAATCTCTCCACTTGGCTTAATATTGAGGGTGAAGCCAATAAAATACCACTCTAAGCTGTGACACCTGATAGGAGGTCTCTATATCTGGCAGAGCCATTGCTCCCATATTCTTAGGTAGTTGCAGAACCGAGTATTTTATTCTGGGCCTCTGGGAATCCTATATGCATCTTGATATTTTCCTGTTAAAATCTCTGATCACATTAGTTAGGATGGCAACTCAAAGTATCTGTGCCAGATACAGAAAGCATGGTAAAAGGTTTGTCTGGACTGCATCTATCTGTCGTATCAATGGGAGTGGTAACACTTTCCATCTTGCAAGATCTAGTGTTATCTGGCATAGCATTGGGATGTAATTTAGTGCATAAAGTTGTTTCTTGTTTTCCGTTATGTGCACTTCCAGATATTTCAAACTCGTCAGATCCCATCTAAATGGGAATGCTTGCTATATCTGTAGGGATGGTGAATAGTTTACACTTAGTGCTTCTGTTTTTGTGGTGTTAATTCTGTATCCTGCCACGTCCCCAAACTCCGTTAGCAGACACCACAGTGACGGGAGAGATGCCTCAGGGTCCGAAACATAAAACAGCAGATCGTCTGCATATAAGGCAAGCTTGTGCTGCCCTGACCCCACCCAGCTTGCACATCTCTAATTGTTTGATCTTGTCTGATTGCCTGGGCCAGTGGCTCCAGGTAAATGGCAAAACAGCAACGGGACACAGGACAACCCTGTCTGGCACCCTGCATCAGGTTTATGGGATCTGATATGGCTCCATTTATCATAACATAGGCCTTTGGTCTGTCATATAATGACATAATGAGTTGGACAAAGCTCCCAGAAAACCCCATCTTCTCTAATGCAGTGGTCAGGAAATGCCACGCCACCCAGTCAAAGGCCTTCTCCGCATCCAGGCTTAAAAGCAAGAAAATGGAATTTGACCTGATGGCATGGTGTAAAAAGTGCAGGGTCCTCTTAATATTGTCTTGTGCCTGTCTAGTGATAACAAATCTACATTGATCTGTGTTGAACAAGAGAGGGAGACGAGTCTCCAGTCTTTTAGCCATCACGGCAGCATAAATCTTGTAATCTACATTAAGAACTGAAATTGGCCTATAGGAGGCACACTGGAGCTAATCCTTCCCTGGTTTTGGGATACTGGATATGGTTGCATATCTCCAAGTCTCCGGTGCCCCTCCCCCTCCAGCACCCCCTGAAAAGCCCACTAGAGAGTCAGAAGCAGCTGTTCCATTAATTTTTAATAAAACTCACCCGTGTATCCATCAGGTCCTGGGATTTTGTTTGAATTTAGATTGGAAAGGACTGCTCCAAGCTCCACCAAAGTGATCAGGGCATTCAGTTTCTCTTTCTGTACTTGTGAGAGTTTTGGGAGAGCAATATCTGGCAGAAAATCCTGCACCTTCTGGAGTTCCACTGAGTTCTCCGGTGAATACAAGGTTTGGTAGAACTGTTTAACAATCTTTAAAATTTGTGATGGGTCTATCACTATTTTTCCTGATACTGTGGACTTTATCTGGGTAATCAGTGATTGGTTGGTTTTCTGGCAGAGTTGGTGGGCCAGTAGCTGAGTGGCCTGTGGTCCACATTCATAGTATTTTTGTTTTATGTACTGGAGGGCCTACTCCATTTTAGTAACCAGTATGTTTTGGACTCTTTGCTTGGTAGCCTCTAGGAAGGGCTGAATTGCCTTGTCCCTCACAGCATGTTGTTCCTAAGACCTTGAATTGGTTCTGTAATATATCAAGCTGGGACTCTTTCTTCTTTTTATAATACACAGCTTATTTTATAATATCTCCCCTTAACACCACATCGCTGGTGTCCCAGAGTGTTCGGGCTCCCACCTCAGGGGTGTTGTTTTCTTACAGTATTTGGGGGATTCTTTCAGTCAATAATTCCTGGAATTCTGAAAAGTTCAACAGGAAATTATTGAACCTCCAAAAGGTTTTCTTTTTAGTCTCTCCCCAATCCAACTCCACTTGTCCTAGTGAGTGATCCGATAAGGTGGATGGGAGTATCTCTCATTTATGTATTAACATTTGGTGTTCTCTCGTAATGTGTAGGAAGTCAATTCTAGCATATGACTCATGAGGAGTGGAGTAATGGGTATATACCCTATATTGCTGGTTCTGTGACCTCCAAATATCCACCCATCCTGGCTCTTTTAAATATGTCTGTGCTGCCTTTTGGGACCCTGTTTTTCTTGGGAGTTGGGGGTTAGTTGTATCTAGGTGACTATACATAAAGTTGTGGTCTCCCCCCATGAATAGTACCCCCTGGTGGTGTTTAGTGGCTCTTTAGAATAAAAGCCTAACAGTCCCAGAGTCTGATCCTGGGGGAATATAGATACTTACCAGGGTAATTTGTTGTCCCTTATATATCCCCGTTGCTACTACCAGCCTTCCTTTCAGGTCCATGTAAGTAGATAATACTTGAAATGCTGTACTTCTAGGTACCAGTATTGCTGCCCCACTTCTTTTACCATCCCTATAGGAGGAGGCTATGACATGCGAGTACCCAAACCTCTGCAATTTCTGATGTTCCACTTTCCCTAAATGAGTTTCTTCTAGTAACAGAAAGGTAGGCTTTTGCTTTTTAAGTGAGGAGAGGGTTGTATATCTTTTTATTGGGTTATTTAGGCCGTTCACATTTTGTGAACATACCCTTAATCGTTGTTTAGCTGCCAGCTATGGTTGGTAACTCCTGAATATAACTTGATACTCTTTGTTGGTCAATGTCTCTCACTTTGTTTCCAAATGCTCCCATATCAGCTAATGCCTTTCCCTTCCATTGTCTGTTTTTCAGTTCCCATCTGTCATCAGTTTCACACAAAAATAAACCATGGGTCTTACCATCTGAAACAGGTTGATCTAATATCTGGTCATTAGTGTCTTGTCTTGTCTTATCTTATAGAACAAAAAATCAGTAACAAACATATAACTACTTACAGTAAATAACTTTTGTACTGTGTGGCTTCCAAGGATAGAAGACTGCGCGTTGTATCTTCTGAGTATGCCTGAAGCAGCCCCAAGAAGGGCTACCTCAGGATTAGAGGGCAATGTAGTGGGATATCCCATCAGGCCCCCCTGGTCACAGACAATGCTGGACCCAAGAAAGAGGACATAGTTAAATAACATCAGCACCCCCTGTAGGTCGAGTAGGAGACTGCCTTCCTACATTCAACCTCTTGGTCTGCTCATTTGATCTCCCCCCCAAGCAGCCCAAATACTTTAACTCATGCTTTGTTAATTTTCATCCCTTTTAACTCAGATCTTCCCCTCGAACAAGTGCATTGTTTTTGACTCTTTGCTATTATGCGCTTCTACACAAAAACAAAGATTTCCCTTTATTTATGGGACCCAAAATAAGGAAAGTGACAATTTCATCTTCCTGAAGCAGTTTATGGAAGTCTATGGGTTGAGGTGATGATCTGATCAGGTTAAGCAATACTGCAGGTGTGGCATTCAATTCTGTTGAATACTCTAGAAATCTGATCTGAAGCAATCATCCTAAGGCATCTACAAGCTGCTCATATACAGTCCATGCCTGACTGTAAAAACAGAGCAGGACAGGGATCTGGGGATTATATTATCAAGCGACCTTAAGGTAGGTAGCCAATGCAGCAAAGCTGTGGGGAAGGCAAATGGAATGTTGGCATGCATTGGGAGGGGCATAACTAGCAGATGGAGGGAGGTACTGATGCCTCTTTACAAAGCCATGGTGAGGCCACACCTGGAGTACAGTGCCAGTTCTGGACACCTCACCTACACAAAGACATAGGTGGGATAGAGAGGGTTCAGCAAAGGGCAACTAAGATGGTGCAAGGTATGCAAGGGAAGCCATATGAACAGAGGTGTAGGGAACTGGATCTGTACCCACTGAAGACCAGAAGGGAGAGGGAGGACATGATTGAAACCTTTAAGTATGTGAAGGGGATCAATAAGGTGAAGGAGGGGAGCTTACTTAAAAGGAAGGAGGGGTCTAAAAAATAGAGGGCATAGCCTAAGATTGTAGGGAGGAAGCTATAGAGGCAATGTGAGGGGGTGATTCTTCACAGAGAGGGTGGTGGAGGCTTGGAGCAAATTACCAGAGGAGTTGGTGGGGGTTGAAATGGCGGAGGGATTCAAGAGGACATGGGACAGACATAAGGAGCTGGTAAGTGAGAGGAAGGGAAGGGCACATGGAAAAGGAGATGAGTGGGGGGAAGGGACAGACTCCATGGGCCATTAGGATCCTTTTCTGACATCTGATTTCTTTGATTCTGTGATTCTGTAATGCTTTCTATGCAAAACTCCCCTCATGCTGCCAGAGGCACAAAGACCAGCCTGAAATACAATGTCCTCAAAGTCACTGCCACCAATTAACTGTCCTATAATGCCAAGCTTTTCCAGGAATGAGTGAAAATCTGCTAAATAAATTATGACATTGTGGAAATGATTAGGGAAATTCCACACAACATGATATGCCTTTGTTGCTGTTCCAACATCAAGTTTCAGGTGAACATAGGGCATATTTACTTGCTGAGCTATTTATTGTGTTTGTGTGAGGTATTCAACTATAGTAGCATAATCAGTGATGGGTTTGTGGATGGGTGGAATATATGTGATAAGTGTCTTCTTTGATGAACTTGAATGATTGTTACAAACTTGCATCAGCCAACCAGTAAACCTTGGGACAAGCTAATCCTCCTTGTGTGCTTCCCGACTGAGTTTCCATAGCATTAGCTTTGCCTTGCCAATATTTACTACTGATGTTGACACAGTAGTCTTAGGCATATTGCCAAATGTGGTTGTCTCCTTCTTTGAATTCTCCTGTCTATATTCTAATTCCTTTATGTTAGATACAATTGTCCTTCTTTCTGAGGGAGGAATTTCAATGGGATCTTCTTGGAGAATGGAGCCTTCAGATTCTTCTTGGTATGCAACATCATGTGTATTGTGCGTTGTTCCAAGTCCAGTTACTGTTTCAATGTTTTGATCAAAGCTGTCAATCCCCAAAACTGTTAAGACAACAGAAGACTCTGACCTTGGCTGAACTGGGAGTAACAGACCTTGCTCTTGAAATGCTGAGAAAGTTCTGCTAAACCAGTTTCAATTTCACACACTTGGTCATAACTGCAAATATTTCTTAAATGAAACAGGATGTTCATGGGCATTTTCTGTCCAGTCATATTATGCAGCACAACTCCAACAAGTGTTTGTTTTGTTGTAAGAAACGTGTCACATGTGACACCATGAATTAAGTCTTCTGAGTAGGACTTTGACAACTGGGAGACTTGTTCACTCTCCATACGTTTGGAGGATTTTAGTACATGCAAGAAATATGATTGAACTGTCTCTGGGGGCTGCTGTTCTTTACTGAGGAGAGCATCCTCTGTTGGTGGCCATGGTAGTGAAGGTGCTGTCTCTACAAATCTAAAGATATGTTCATGCAAAAAGGAAGCAGCATGCTAAATGACTTGATTGTCATCTGTTCTCAAAAGCTCTGTGACTGATTCATCACCAGTTAATGATTCAGCACTGATTACAACTAGTGGTTTTTGAGGATCAACTGTTAAAAATTCAAGTAAATCCCCATATTTCTTTTTCAGCTGGTTTCTGAGTTTATAACAGTATCATCAATCTCCTACTCTGATGCCCCAGATTTCATTCAATTCCTTCATTGAAATGGCTTGCTGTCTTTGAAGCACATTGTCTTCAATTACATGACAAATGGCCTCAAATCCAGTTCCATCTGACTGCTCATTGACATCCTCATGACTTCTATTCTGATCATCTGGGGTCCTGTCCCTTGTGATTATTGTATAATTTAGGTATTTTATTTATTTATTTATTTACTGTATAATCAGGAATTACAATCCTTTGAGTCATAGACTGTTTTGCAAAGGCTCCACGTCGTTTACAGAGGGTGGAGGGAGAACCAAAGTACAAGGAAGACAGATGGAACGCACAACTATATACAGGTTTCAGTACACACAGTATTTATACAATGGCTCCACAGTGGTTACAGGGGGTGGAGAGACACAAGACAATATAAAGCATTAAAAGAAACACTTTTTTTTGTACACTTTGATTTTTTATAGGTTACAGAAATTGACATGGCAGTTGAGTGGCATTTTAAAAGCTTTTGGGAGGCATACAAGTGGGCCCAAGACAGAGCTAATGCAGACAGTGGTTCGTAGGGTTTAGGAAGTCCCTGAGTCAGTTATGGGGATGAAGGAGGAGAGAGCAGGCCTTATTGGCATTCACATTTAGAGTTTTCAAAGAGGTGTGTTCGAAGGCCTGTTTTGAAAAGTGCAATGCTGTGGGTCTGGGAGAGAGTAGGGGGGAGGGTGTTGAGCCATTTGGGGGCATGGCAGCAGAAGGATCTCTGCCCTAGAGATATTCGACATGGGGGGGATCATGAGGGATGAGGTAGCCGACAGTCTGGTAGTCCACCTGTGAGGGGCCGGGCTGACGATGGGGAGTAGACCGGCTGGAGTAAGCTGGAGGTGGATCTTTTTTGCTAAGATGCAAGTTTGATATTTGAGTCTTTGATGGAAATTAAGCCAACCTGTTAGTGTGTACAGATTGCAGGTGTGGGTGAGTCTGTCACAGCAGGTGATGAGGCTGCAGGCTTTATTAAGTGCTGTGGTTATGCTACTTAGGGTGGAGTTGCCAGCAGTGCCGTAGATAACAATCCCGTAATCGAGAAGTGAGAGGATGGAGGAGGTGACAGCTATCTGCATGGCATGGGCAGGCAGGCTGTTCTTGATCCTGTAGAGGGTACCAATTCTGGAGTTAATTGCTGACGAGAGGAGGTGTACATGTCTGTGGTAGGAGAGGGAGTTATCTAAGGTGACACCTAGATTTTTAAAATGAGTAACATGTTCCAGATGGGTACCATCCAAGTTTGTGATTTGGAGTGTCAGCTGGCTGTGTGGGCTTTGGCGATGTGCAAAGGTCATGGACTTAGTTTTGGAATAGTTAATGATCAGGCGGTGTACAGTAAACCAGTTTTCCAGCTCCCTGAAAAACCCCTGAAGGGAGAGCTGAAGGGTGTCTGGCTGTGGGTGTTGCCAGTAAAGAACAGCATCATCAGCATAAAGTAGGAGATGACTGCTGCATGCTTTGGGGAGTGAGTTAAGGAAGAGTGTAAAGGTAGCACTTGTCATGTTTACGAAACTCCCTTGCAATGAGGTCCACTGTCTTAATTTTTGTGAACATAACTTGGTCATTACATAGCTCTGCTGCCCTTTTCATTGAGGCTTCAGTTGTTTTTGTAACAATAGAAGTTGGATATTGCTTCTTCCCCTTCACTTTGGTTACATATTTGTTACAGATTCCACATGTATCAGAAAATAACACTCTAGATGATGAGGCACGAGGAACACCACCCCTGAGATGATGATATGAGCTACGTTCACCAGAATCTGCATTTTCTCCAGATTTTATGATATTCTTGGCTTTTGTGAACATTTGATAGCATTGTATATGGTAGCCATGCTTGGCAGGGTCATAGTTAGGCATTGTAATTGATGCACACTGCTCATCATGATGATTTTTACCACTTAACTGGGTTTGAATATCTTTGCTTTCTATAAGTGTGCAGTAACTTTTGTCACTAGGAGGAGTTACTTCAGAGTCTCTCCTTGTCAGGGCAGGGTAATGCACTACACACTGTAGGGTCCTAGGATTTTCTTCCTCACATTTCTGCTTCACAGGAAAGTTTAGAGACATCCTTGAAGAGTCTGAAATAAAAAGAAATGTTGTGTTAGTGTGTGTGTGTGTGTGTGTGTGTGTGTGTGTGTGTGTGTGTGTGTGTGTATATATATATATATATATATATATATGTATATATGTATGTCACATATACATACATAAATATGCCACACATACTGTATATAAATACAGAAGATATGGCATGAAGAACTTAAAAAGTATAAACTTGCTAAAATTTTGTCTATTGATGGTGTCTTCCCTTTTATCAATTTCTCCTCCTATATTACCTTAAAACTTCGCAACCATGTATGCATTTCAGAGCAGAATTCTCACCCTTTTAGGCAACAGAAAAGTATATTATAAAGTGCAATAAATCCTGTCTGACAAGATTAAATTGATGAATATTTTGAAATTTGCAAGAAATTAAGGGGTGGAAGTTGGTATTTAACCCTATAACTTTTAACATTAATCTTTTGAGGTAACATATGGGTGTGCATTTTAAAGTTCTAACTTCTGCCTATTCATTGAGACCACACTTGAATGTATATTTCACTTACTCTCGAAGTAATGGTCCAGAATCTTCATTAAGTATGTGGAGCTAAAATCGCAAAATTGATCAAGGTGTCAGTAAAAAATTGATGCAAACTACAACTTTGCCCCAGCGTTCATTTGATCAACAGACAGAACATGAATTCTTGGTATATCTTCTACATTAAACACCCATCGGTATTTATTTAGCCCTCAGGTGACACCCCACCTCCATTTACACCTGGTCTAACAGAGCATAAATTCATGTGTAATTATATTCCAACAACTCTTACCTTTTACATCTTGCCAAAGTTACACAAAGACCTTCAGAACCCGTAAGGACATCCAATAGTGTATTGGTATTATTTCCAGAGTGGAACATATTTGACATTTGTGGACCACATTTTCAGAAATATGGTTATCACCTTCTTACCTTAAAGACAGAATGAATGTCTTGAGGCAGTTATATAACTTTGTTTCACAACCAGACTATAGATAGCTGTTGGTTGATGTAGTGTAGTCAGTTTATATACAGCAGATTAATTCATCATCATTTTAGTTTGCAAGCCACCAAAGGATGATACAAATATCATTTTTGGATTTGCCTGTGGATTTTGTATGGGGTGTTAGAACATATCCTCAAGAGTAACTTTTTTTTTGTTTAGGGTTTTTTCTTATTTACTTCCACTCCCCCTCCCCAGGGCCACAGTGTACACATGCATGTATGTGCATAGGGCTGCACATACGTGCCAGTATCTGGTGGCCCCTTCTCTGACTTTTGTTACCACCCATTACCACCTACGCACCCACTGGACCTCCACCCGGTGGGAGTGGGATTACAGACGGGTGGGCATCCACCCCA
Organism: Neoceratodus forsteri; assembly: GCA_016271365.2. Classification (NCBI taxonomy): domain Eukaryota; kingdom Metazoa; phylum Chordata; order Ceratodontiformes; family Ceratodontidae; genus Neoceratodus; species Neoceratodus forsteri. The sequence goes on along the minus strand of CM057451.1, from coordinate 314,631,870 downwards.
TTGGAGGAGAGAGCGATGGCTCTATCCCACTCCAGCCCTCCCCCTGAGCCAGCACCCTGGCAACCTGAGGTCATTCTCAAACCTGGGTCACCAGCATTGCTCAAGATAAGGTGCCAACACCTCAGACTCTGCACCACCGGGCCGGCCTTCTCATGAGTAACTTTTAATGTTTGATAACATCTTATGCCAACCGTTTTTTCAGTTGTTGGGAGGATTGTACCATTTATGCCCCACTGATCAATTTTTTGGACAACATTGTCTGTTGCATCTGGTAAATGAACAATGTTACTGTGTTATGCATTTGGAAGGGTCCAGACAGAAGAGTTTGCTGCTTGCCTCAACAGTAATGACATCAAACTTAGATTTGCCATAACAATGAGCATTCATACCATCATATTTCTGGACCTCACATTAATGTGCATCCCAAGCCAGATTGTATTCACTTCAGTCTACAAAAAACTATAGCAGATAACCCCTTTATGCCAAGAGTGCCCATCCTCACCCATTAGTGGAGATCGTTACTGGACAATTGATACAATTACATTGTAATTGCTGAAGTAATCAAGAATATGAAAAGGAGGCAGAGGCTTCTGAGTAGATTCTACTCAAGACAATAAAATAGGGAGACTCTTAACATAGTCCTGAGCAGAGCTCAGGAACTCCCAAGAACTAATCTTCTACAACATGCCCCTCAGGATTCAACAATACAAGATGAAGAAGTATCATCTGTGACTCAATTCAACCCAGTCAAATGAATTGGGAGCAATTGTCTAAACTCTGTTTATAGACTTCTAACTGGTTTGCCTCACAGAATCCCTCATTATCTTCATTATTCCCAGGCAGGTTTCCTATGTTTTGAAGACAAGTTAAGATTTAGAGTACTAATTGTTTTACACAAAGTTGCTTTATATAGGTGGACAGTGAAAATTCAATCTAGTTTCACTTTCTTCTTCCAACACTAGAGAAACTAGATCCCTGAACCAAGATAATTTCTCAGTCCCTTTTACAAATACCGCCCACAGATAGAGAGCCGTTGTTTATGCCGTGTAGGGCTGCAGGTAGTTACAGCAATCTCCTACAGTCAGTTGTGAATTGTAACTCAATTACAAGTTTTAAACATGTTTATTCAACTTGCTATACACTCAGTTGTCTTCTAATTATGTGTTGGTTTAATCGGTTTTAATTGTATTATTGTTTTTTTGTGTGTGATTTTTGTACTGGATACAAGTGAAATGGGCATTCAACTTGCTATACACTCAGTTTTCTAATTGTGCATTGGTTTTATCTGTTTTAATTGTCTTACAGTTGTTTGTGATTTTTGTACTGGACACAAGTGAAATGTGCATTCTGCTCACAATGTCTTACCAGTATAATACTTAAAAAAAGAATGAAATGAATGATTGAACACTGGCATATTCTTTCTACTGAGAGAAATGAGAGCGCTCTCATCAAACATCAAAGATTAATACAGTACTAATTTCTTGAGTTTTGAATATGCCCTGGCTAAAGAATGGGGTCCATTCTTGCCACGGTATTAGAAATCCCTAAACATTTGGAGACACTAACCCTGAGAGAAATTTGGAGCAAAATATGGCATATAGGATAAAAGTAACATTCTGCAAATCAAGAAGTAAAGGGGATCACTTGACTCATAGTTATTTTACACCTATTCTTATCACATTCTCTACATGACTACCAAAACTGCCACAGGGTTTTTACACATGTGGTAATTGCAATGTCTGCAAACATGTAATTTCTGTCCTTACTTTTCACCACCCTTCCTTAGACATCCCAGTTAAGATCAGACAGTTTATTACATGCTGTAATGCTGCTGCTGTTATTAAGGCTTTGTGGTACACATGTGGGCATATGTGTAGGGTGTACCACAAAGTATCATAAGTTGAGAATGCAACACATTAAAGCTATAAGAAAAAATCTCCAAAACCACACCATGAGTGTTTATTGGCAGGAAGCGCATGCAGGAAATCTGATTATGGAAAAGTGTAAAGGGTAGGAGTTAGTACCCGTAGCTCCCCATGGATGAGATTTGACCTGCTACCCCCTCCAACAAAATAAGAGAAAGTTCTCAGATTCAAATCCTGGATGAGCCCTGGCTGCAAATGTTGAAATACATTGATTTTTTTACCTAGACTATATACCCAAAGGGTGTAAATGAAGTCCTGGTGTTGGTTCCATACTTATAGTTTGCTGTATTCTCTCACTGGACTTTGATACTTTTGCAGCAACCATTAAATTGTTGTACTTTCTCAGATGGATGCCTTCCTGGTTATAGTTTTCTACACATCCACCATGAGATGTCACCCACACTCTTTATTTCCTCACAAACTGCAGAATGACGACAATCTTAATTAACTTGGAAGTCTACATTTTGTGTCCCATTTTTTAAAATTGACAGTTATCTCTTTCAGTCTTATATCAGTGCACTTCTACATTGACTAACACCATCTTTGCATTTTATGGAGGCACTTCATATATCTATTTGATTATTTTGTAACTCTACTGCACATATTGCTAACACACCCAGCAGCATTTTGAGTCAGTTTTTGTCCATTGTTCTATTTGCCTTCACACTAGCTTGTTTACATCTCTTTTTTCTTTATTATGCAAATATGTTTCATTATTCAAAAACATTTCATTGTTAGGTATTCAAATTGTCTACTCATAAACTGAAAAAGCTCTTATTTTGTGATGCTTTATACTGTTTTATATATAATATGTTATGTATATGTTATATTATGCTTTATAATAAGGAGGCAGTATGGTGTAGTGGTTAAGGCACTGAGCTGCAAACCTGGAGACCTGGGGTTGAATTCCATCAGCCCCCGCTTGCATACTGTGTAACCCTAAGCAAGTCACTTAACTTCCTTGTGCCCCCAGGTCACACCTGGAAACAAGCTCTGGCTTAGTGTGCCTTTCCTGGTTAAACAATTTCCCCTTTCCCTTTCCCTATAATGTCTACTGTGGGAAACTATGTATTCCAATATGCAAGGTAGTTATGTAAGTTGCCTCATTTTATTATGGTTCGTCAACAGTTCAGCAACTTCATGAATTTTGTATTGATGAATACTTCATGAACTTGGTTCATGAACTGAGTTGAAGAACAGTTGGTGAACTTTGATAGATGGTCTTGAACAATTCATGAATGTAAATCAAAGTTTATGAGTTGATGACACCTGGGAAGCACCCATTTTCATTGGTGCCTGTGGTCATATTATAAACATGACATAATATAAAGAATAAAGTCTAAGAAATGACATATGTACAAAACGTATAAAAATGGTACCAGCATCAATAAAGCAAAACTATTGCAAATGGTATTCCAAAGTAATAGAGCAGTGAGACTGTTTACCATGGGCAAATAACTTGAGGTCATCATTAAGAACAGCATGCCAGAATTTCTGGATGCCAGTGAATTCAAAGAAAAAAACAACATGGATTCCCATGGGAAGTTTTGCCAGACAAATCTGGCTAACTTGTGTGACAAGGTCGCAAAGACAGTGGACACAGTATAGGCAGTGGATGTACTACACATGGATTTTAGCAAAGCCTTGGACCTTGTTCTACATGTGAGAATTATTATGAAATTGCTGGACCTGGGAGGGAGGGACTAGAATATGGGTTGGGTCAGTTACTGGCTGAGCGAGAAAGCACAGAGAGTAGTACTGAATGTGAAATTCCCCAAGGTAAGGGAAGTCACCAGCAGGGTTACTTAGGGATCAATCTTAGGCCCACTGCCATTCAGCATATTTAATTTTGACTTCAGAGAAGAAATCCAAGGCAAGATGTGTATATTTATAGATGACACAAAAATCAGTAGTTGTGTGGACGGTGATGAGGCCATCAGGACATTGAGAGAAGAGGTAGAGCAATTAAAATTCAATGTATATATGTATAGTATGTAGTTATGTGCAAAGGAGTCAGGAACACAGTGACACAATGTAGGATGGAAGACATAGTATTAGAAAAAAAAGAACACAGTTGGATCTTGGCGTCCTAATAGCAGACACTAAAAGCAGTGAACTCAGTGCAGTGGAGCAGTAGGGAAGGCAAACAGGATGCTAGAGTACACCGGCAGAGGGATTAGCAGCAGAAGGAACCTGGTGATCTTGCCACATAGAAATTCTTAGCATAGCCACCTTTAGAGTACTGATTTGAGCTCTGCATTCCACACTTGGAAAAAGAACATGGGTAGGGCTCATAGGTTCATAGGTGATATACAAGCCAGGAGGTCAAAAAGACCTTTAATGGCTAGCCACTAATTAAGGGAAATTTCTTCATCTCTGTGTTTCCATATATTTGTCCAAATTGTGTTTAAATTTTAGCATAGTGCTAATGACACCACTGTCTCTGGCAATGAGTTCCACGCATTCACTACTCACTGGCTGAACCATTGACCTCTCATGTTTGTCCTATATATATTCCCTTTCAGTTGTAAATAATGAGATCTCATATTTAGTGTGTTACTTGAATTCACTAATCCTATGGACTCCCAGAGGAATCTATTTTTACTAGCATTAAATACATAGCAAAGATCGCCTCTAATCTTCTATAGTCTAGAGAATTTAAGTTCAGGTCATTTAATCTGTCAGTATATAATTTATTATTCATATTATTAAATTTTTTTGTCATTTTCCTTTGGACCTCTTCATGTAGCCTTTTATCTCTGATTGTTTGTGGTGCACACAAAGGAGAACAGAACCCCAAATGGGGTCTGATCAATGAGGTGTACAGTGGCACAATAACTTTTTGCTCCCTATTCCTTATATTTCTCAGAATACAGCCCAGAATCCAGTGACATTTCTGGACCATTAATCTAGAGTGAATGCTGAAAAATAGTTTATTTTTAATTAGAAAATGGGCTTTTTATTTCCTGGCATCTGATTAGCTAGTACCCTAGCCAGGGGGGTACATTAACTTTCAATAGATGCCCAGGAAATAAAAGGTGCCAACTCAAATGCCCCTTCACCCGTACAAGTATCTTTGTGCACATCCTGCTTGATGATTGGCCAAAACCACACAGCTGAATTTCAAAAAAACACCATTTTTTCCCCTCGCTTAGTAAAAAATACTGCTCCCCAACACTCAGTGCCAACTCTTAAATCACAATAATCCCTTATTACTTTTTTCTGTCTTTCTTTAACCTTGCCCCCCCTTCAAACTGAAGCTACGCATTAAAGCAGCGATCTATAATGCCTCGTACTGCCCTGTTAGCCGACAACGCGACGTTGAGAGCAGCAGTCTCCCCCCCCACCAACTCACGAGACAACCACCTTAGCGGGTCAACGGACAGCGCTACAGATCTCCACCAACAAGTTTTCCCTTCTCACAAGCCTCACATGTTAAAAAAAATAAACAAAGTTGCACCTTGCTTCTGATGTTCACCTCCTCGTTCAGTGAACATGTCACATGCGCGTAGCTCATTCCTGTCATTGACCAATTTAAGTTATGAGCTCCTCTGGTTCAGGCAGGCAGGCTCACTTCGCTCTCTGGACAAACGGATGTCCCTTTCGCCACACTCCCGGTCCTCATGGAAGGCAGCGAGGATCGGAACTCATAAAAAATTAACAAGTTACAGCAGCTCCCGGTCCTCATGGAAGGCAGCGAGGATCGGGAACTCATAAAAAATAAAATTTACAAGTTACAACAGGCACGGAGTACCAGGAAACTGAACAACTGGCACCTGTTCATGCTCACACTCCCAACTACCTTACTTAAACTGCCTCAAAAAAAATTAAAAAAACTGCGTGAGTTAAGCATTTTAAAATACTATACTGAACAGTGGTGTGTGTGTGGGGGGTGGGGATAATTACAACAGAATAGCTGGGAGGGTCAACTTCAGATGGAACAGCACAAAAACAAAGGACTATTTTACCACAAAAATAGTTTTCTGCTGTTTCTATCCAATTTCAAAATAGTATCCTCTTTTAGTCAATAACCTAATTAAAATTTACACAGATGCCCATTTTCTAAACACAATAATGCCCTCCAGGGTGGGGCGGTATGGGCAATACTGGACCGGCCAAGGGCTATAAGGCCCTCCGCCTGTGGCGTCGGGCCTCATTACGCCCCTGGCCGGTCCGGTATTGCCCAATACCGCCCACCCTGTCGGGCATTATTGCTTACTTAGAACTGCCAAATCTCTTTCATTATCTGTTTCTATAAGGGAAGTATTTCCTATATAGTTAGTAAGCCATGGGTTCTTATTTCCCAGGTGCATAACTCTGCATTTTTTGGCATTGAACCTCAGTTTGTTACTTTCTGCCCATTTGTAAATTATGTTCAGGTCTTGTTGTAACTTATTTTCATCCTTTTGATTATTGACAATAGCTCCAATTTTACTGTCATTTGCATATCTGACCTGCCATGTATTGTTAGAAGTTTGCATCCCCGAGATAAATAAATTAAATAGATAAGGGCCCAGCATGGATCCATGCGACACCCTATTGGTCACATACCCCCATTCTGAGTAAAAACCCCTGATTCGTGCCATCTGCTTTCTACCCTTCAGCCAGGAGTCTACCCATGATATTAAGTTAGGGTGAAGGTTACATCTGATTAAGGCTTCTATTAGTTTCCTTGTGTGGGACCATGTCAAATGCATGTGAGAAGTCGAAATAGATTATGTCCACACTTAGACCTGACTCAAGGGCTGAGCTAACTAGTTCAAAAAACATTAGCATATTAGAAAGACAGGAGCTACCCTGACTAAATGCATGCTGGGTTATGTCTAAATTTCCATACCTGATTAAATACTTGTTTATTCTACCCTGAATAAGCCCCTCCATGAGTTTTCCAATAATAGAAGTAAGGCTAATAGGTCTGCAATTTGAAATGAGTTATTTACTGCCTTTTTTGTGTATTTGCATTGCTACCACATCCTTCCAATCTTCAACTGTTTTTCTACCATGTATGGATTTATTAAATAATAATGCTAAAGATCCCACAAGTTCACCCGAGAGTGACTTAATGAGAGCAGGGTGAATCTCATCATGACCTGGAGAGGTGTTTGTTTTCAATTTTGTAATTCTATGTAGTATTTCTTTTTCTGTAATAAGTAGTGTATTATTAGCCAGAATAGGGAATTTATCAGGCAGGCAAGCTATCTCTTTGTTCTGAAATATGCTTACAAAATATCCATTAAATTCCTCAGCCATTTGGGACTCATCTCTTATCAATAATCTGTTTTTCCAGTGGTCCAACAGCAGATTGATTACCTCTGATAGTAACAATATAACTGAAGAAATTTTTAAGATTTTTCTGGACAATTAATTTATTTTTTTATCATTCAATATTTTATTTTATTTTTATATTAATTAATAAATAAAAACATTTTCATCCTGATAATAAAACAGGATAAGATAGGGTAATTAAGACAGAATAACCAGAACAGGACAGGGGGGAAACTATAAATTCTGTACATTAGTTAATCAATACAATATCTCGTATCTGCTTCCATATATGTTGGAGAACTATAAAATTAAACTACTAAAGCCGAGTCACTCCAGTTATCTATATTAGTAGTTAGTACTATATGATTCCCAATTAATTAATTGATTAGTTATCAGCTTCTCTTTTACCATTACATTACTCTGCTTTATTATTTATTATGTTATCTTTATTTGTCTTTCTTATACTCTAACTTTAAATATATATATATATATATATATATATATATATATATATATATATATATATTTATATATATATTATGGTAGCATGGTAGTGCTACCATTGTTAGGGTTGAGGAACCATTTTGCCTGAAATTTGGAATACATGATCAAGAATCATATATCTTGGGATCTGCCAACTTTTGCACTGTTAGGGATATATGGCTGCGGAGTTATTAAGCATGATCTGCATGCATGTTTACACTTTTTTGGAATTCTTTGGTCATCTCTACAGGTTGCATGGTTTGTGCAACCGGTACAAAATCTTCAGGGAACGTGCAGCCAGGATCCCCAATGTGCCTTTTGACAATTTCGTGAAAAATATTAAACGGTTCAAAAGTTATTCAAAAAACAAGTTCCCATTATAAGTCAATGGGAAAAGTTAACAAAAAGTTCAACAGTGTCGCAAATGCAGTTTTTACTTTTGCAAATGGCCCTTTTTACTGTCGCAAATCCACCATTTTGTTTTCAGTTGGTGATCAGAAAAATGCTTGGCATTTAAATTTGGGACCCTCTAGCAATCTAATTATTTTTGTATTCACCTAGTGAGACCGTGAGGATGCTAGGCATATCTTTATTTTGGGGTAAACACCCCAGAAATATGTTTTCCAGATTTCTGGGAAAAGTACTTTCACAAAGTACTTTCACATTTGTGACAGTGTCGCATGAATTTGTGAAAGCTTTTGCAAAGTTTGTCAGTACTTTTCCAGGCTGTGGGAAAATGAGAGCAATTTTTTGGCACCCTGCTGCAAAAGAATGGCTTGGTCTTTTGGGCTGAAATTTGGAAGGAACACAGCCAACATCTCACAGATGTGCCTTTCAATATTTTGGTGAAAAAATATTACAGGGCAGCAAAGTTACAGCACTCCAAATGTGATGCTTTTTCCCATAGGATAACATTATGGCATCCGCCACATTACAGGAATCCTTTGCCGCCCTGCTGCAAAATAACAATTTGGTCTTTTGGGCTGACATTTGAAGGGAAGAAAGCCAACATCCCACAGATGTGCCTTTCAGTGGTTTGATGAAAAAACATTACAGAAAGCCAAAGTTATGGCACTCCAAACTTCTCTTTTTTTCCCATAGGATAACATTATGACGTTCTCCGCGCCTTTCAGGGCCTGAATCTCATAAATGGTGCTAGATACGGACTTTTCATCAGAAAAACCTTAGCTAAGTACAAAACTAGCCAGGAAAGTCATAAATCATATGACTTTTACATTTTTATTCTACGTCGTACAGTTCCTGAGATATAAGCAATTTAGTATTCCAACTCCTCATTTTCTGCTCCGAGACACATTATTATGCATACATTCTTTGTACTCACTGTCTTTCTCTATGCAGCTTTTGGGGAAAACCAGCCTGTGCGCTTACATTACAGTTACCGTTATCGCTTCCGTTTGCGGTTCCATACCCGTTTCACTTACCGTTCCTGTCTACGCCACCACGTGCATTATCCTTTGCATTTTCATTTGCGCTTGTGTTTGCATTATTTTTACCATTTGTGTCTACAATACTGTTTCTCTTTCTGTTTCGCTTTGCATCACCATGCGCATTACCATTTGCATTTGCGGGCACCTTGTTACTATGTGACAAGACATCACATAACGAAACCCGCGTTCCTACGCAGCATTACATTCACTATTTCTCATTGTCATTCTCAAAAGAAGGAAATTAGAGGCAAAAACTCTATTTAATGCATCAGTTAGGGTTGTTCCACAGCAACAAAAGTGAGAATTCAGTGTTAGGGTTGGCTCCCCTTGGACCCCCCAACCGCATCAGGGGTGCACATTGGGGTCATTGGTCCTAACTCTCACCCCATTCCTATACCTCTGTTTCTTTACATGTGATAGGGTGAGTTAAGGCTTGACCCCAATGTGCACCCCGATGCCGGTTGGAGGGTGGGCTGGGGGGTTCAAGGGGGGCTTTCAACCCTAACACTGAATTTCCTCACTTTTGTCACTGTGGAACAACCCTAACTGATGCATTAAATGGAATTTTTTGCCTCTAATATATATATATATATATATATATAGGCTATGCAATGGGTCTACTAGAGATATCAGTGATATTTTCCCTGAGTGCAGTTTGACCTTATGACCTCATGAGTGGCAAAGCCATGAGTGAATTCACAAGGTCAAACTGCATGAGGGGAAAATATCACTGATATTTCCAGCAGAACCATTCCACATCTCATTTATACAATGGTTTTGTTTCTTGATTATTTTTCCTTGTGTTTTTTAAGGTTTTTTTTATTTAAGTATCTAAGCAGATTTTGTGCTGTTTGTATGCTGTTATAGTAGCTACAGTCAGTGCATGCCTCTGTTTTCTATGAAACCTTTGATCGGGTGACGCTGTGTGTGTGGGAGGGCTGAAAAGTTTTGAAAATATGGCGTCGGGAAGTCTTGCTTAGCAAGGGAGCGAGGTGATAGATTTATTCATTTATTTATTTTGTTTTTCTGTTTTGCTTTTCGGAAAATGCTTTATTTGGTTGCAGCTGCATTTTGCAAGTGGTATATAGCTGATCGTGCTTGTTAAGTTCTATGGCAGCAGCAAGTGGTGAGCAGTAAGGGTTTTAAGTTTGGAGGAGCAAGCAGCTGGTTTTCCTATTTTCTGGGCACTTCAGAAACTCCTTCTCTGCTAGAGCAGGTACTGTGACTGGGTATGAGGTGGGCCTGTTGGCAGTTGTGGTTGGGAAGGGAGGAAGAATGGTCTGTAGCAGTGTGTTCATTGCTATGGGTGAGAGGGTTTGCTCTGCAGTTTTTTTTTGTGTGTGTATTAAGTGACTAAAAAAAGTACCTCTCAGTTTGAATGCTGTTTTCACACTGAGGAGGTTCTGAGTTACAGCTGTTAGCTAAGTAAATTTGGGATGTATGCAGAGGGTGAGTTTTCTATGGACTGTATCTGGTGCTGGAAAAAGATATGGGAAGAAAATGAAAGTGCTCTGTGTGATGCTGGAGAGAAATGAAACTGTGAGTGAGAACTGACATGCAACTGAGCAGGTGAATTCTGATTGTGCTGCTCATGCTGCCAGCTCCCACCAATCAAAATGTTTTTGAGAAAATTGTGGTAAAGTGCAGTTTGTGTGTGGTTATTACCTACAGTGAGAATAAATGACCTAGAGTGAGAAAAAATGTGATATTCTCACTGTAGGTCTGTGCAGGCAAAAATACTGCTGTTGTTTGCCAGTTTTTATCCTCACCCCCATTGCATAAATATATATACATATATATATATATATATATATATATACACATATATATAGACCCAAGTAGCCTAAATAAATCAAAAATGAAGAGATCAAAAATGGAGAACACCCCAATAATAACCCCAAGATTGTTCCTTTCCTCATTCTCTATATTGCCCTTTGCTGCCAGTCTCCAACATAGTATTCTCAACTTCAGCAGCCACCACTGCCAAATCTGTATCTGATTAAAAAGTTCATGACCTGAGTTGGGTCAAAAAACACATAGGAAATACCTAAGTAGGTAATTTTAACTTCAGCAGGCACTTGAAGAACAAAAGTTGCACCCATTTCAATTATTTCAGACCAAAGGTTAAGAAAGTGGCTTCTTCTTTCTTGTGTCTCAAAAGCAAAATCAGGGAAAATAAAATACCTATTGCCCCGGTACTCAAGTGTTTTCTGTATTCGGGCCAACTTTGAAATATAGTCTCAATCTGTGTTGAATGCAAACTGAACCAATATGGGATACTTTGAGTCATTTGGGTTCCTTTTAGTTGCCACTCTGTATGCCTTTGTGATGATGGAAGGGTTATCTTCAGGTAATTGAAAAGTCTGCAGAAGTACTTCTTTAATTAATTCCCTGACTTCAGTGAATTTAGTGTCCAATGTGTTTGGAATACCCAAGAATCAAATATTTATATACCTGTTAGTGTTTTCAAGTGCCTCTATTTTACGGCTGATGGTTGATTGCCCCATTATAGTAGCCATGGTTCTAGCTTCTAATGTTTTAACTTCTTTCTCTTGATATTCAACATGTTTTTTTAATTTTGACACAATGTTCATTCGTGCCATTTCCCCTTCTAAGCTTCTAGTTTTATTGTTTAATGTTTGCAGGTTGCCTCAATGCTATCAAATCTTGAGTAAATCTTCGCCATCCATATTCCGATGTTATCATAGGCTTTTAACGTTTGGCATTCACAGGCCTGCCGGGCATCATCCTGCCCAGCCAGCCTCTCCATTGTCAAACTTCTCGGAATATTGATCAGGATTTTCTGAAGTGCTCAGGAATGCATCCCCAGGTAAGCCTGCAATTGGAGTTTGCTCCAGAATATATGATCTATACTGAAATACGTCTTCTTGCCTTTTACTGGAAGGGTTTACTGGAGGGTTCTAAAATATCCAAACTCGCTAATAAAGCAGGAGTAGAAATCATCATTTTCTCTGCCAGTGGCCTCAGCTTTAGATTTATTGCTGTAGCCATCAGGGGTGATGACGCAGGCTTGGTTGCACCCCCTACCTGCACCCCATCCTTTCCCGGGCTCAGAGATCCAACTTTTAGAAATTTGTCCATTGGACCATACCTGATAAAAAACACTTCACCAGATGATGTGGAAGAGTCCCGTTCCTTGCATTTTTTTTCACCTTTGCTCATTCTTTTTCAGCTCTACCTACAGTGCTGATTAGCTTATCCTTTGCCAGTGCGATAAGAGCATACTCCAAAGCAGCACTCAACTGGCGCCATTTCCTCCAAGTTAATTTCCTTTTTTTTTTGGCTTTATTTATGGGTTTTTTTGCATGCATTTGCCCTCTACTTGTAAGAAATCCAGTTGTCAATGAATTGTTTTATTATATATCTTCTGAATGCCCTTTTCTTTCTATTTACAAGTTTTTTTATGCTTTTCTTAAACCAAGGTGGTACTCTACCTTTAGTGTTATATTTTACCACTTCTGGTACATAATTTTGAACACAATAGTGTATTTTATCTTTTATCACTTTCCAGACAAATCCCCAATTTGTTTACCCAATTCCAGGTGGAAAGATAAGTGACATTCCTTGATAGTCTGCTTTGTTATAATTTCTAGTCTTGGTTATATCTCTAACTTTATCCCATGTAGTATCAATAGTGAAGCCAGCTGAGTTATGGTCACTACAGCCTATTGGTTCCTGTATTATGATATCTTTTATTAAATTAGGGGAATTACATAGGACTACTGTAGCTCCAAAATGTTGTGCCCTTTGGTGGATTTAGTAACCAGCTGGGTTAATTTTTCTGTACTATGATGTCAAGAAACAGTGTTTCAGTTTTACTAATATTCTCAAGTGTAGGCCAATTAATATGGGGAAGATTAATATCACCCAAAAGAATATAATCATTGTTTGGTTCAAAACTGTCTAAAGTGTCCAAAAAGATCAAATTCGGTTCCATATTGAGGCCAGGGGGGTTGTATGTTAGGTCAATAGTAATTTTTTTGTTAGTCTGGTGTATCTCTGCCCACAATATTTCACACGCTGATGGTATATTATTCTGTTTTATTTTGGTCATTGTCATATTGTTTGAGACATGCAGTGCTATCCCACCACCAACTCTATTACTTCTTTCCTTGTGTATGACATTGTACTCTGGAATATCTATTCCCAAATCACCTTCCTTGTACCAGGTTTCGGTTGTACCACATATTGAGATATTGTCTCCCTTTAGGATATATTGAAGCTCATCCAATTTACTACTCATACTTCATGCATTTATTAGCAGACAGCTGAATTGTTTGAATATTGTTTTGTTTCCTTTATTTGTGGTTCTATGGTTGTATTTTATTCTTTCTGATTAATTGTGAATATTTAATATGTAGTCTCCTCTTACTATTCAGTTTAAATGATGTCTGATGACCTCTATAAAGTGGTTTCCCAGTTTTCTACTACCTAACCCATTCAGGTGAAGACCATCAATGCTAAAAAAATTTGGATTATTGACAAAATATTCCCAAGTTCTAATACATGTAATATCCCTGTATAGACACCACTGTCTAATCCAGTTATTAAGTTTTAGAATTCTGTTATTCACATATTGATTTGCCCCAGGAATGGGAAGCATTTCTGAAAATATTACTTCACAATTTAAATTGATTAGCATAGAACTGATTTTAAGTAACCCATTATAAATTTCCTCCAAAGTTTGCTTTCTTATGTCATTGGTTCCTACATGTATAATGACTAAAGGACACACTGTAGATTGTGTTAATTACTTTGGGAGTTTCTGCCATAATGTCCAGGATTCCTGCACCTGGGTAACAGCTGCTACTGATCATTTCTTTGTTTAAAGCAGTGGTGTATTGATCTGTGTACTTAATGATAGAGTCCCCCAGAATGTAATCAGGTCTGAAAGACTGACTGTCATCTGATTTAAATCATTGTTACTCGTAGGGGTTACCGCATTGGTTTCTATTTCTAATTCATCCATTGTTATAACATTTTCCATGGTATGGTACCCTGGTTATTTTCTTTAGGATTTAACAAGCTCTTTCGGACTGTGGACAGACTGTGCAATCCAGTCTGTCTTCAGCCCAGAAGAGCCTTATCTCAAGAATGGTGTGAGGAGCTCGCTCTCTTCTTTGCAGATAAGGTTGCCAAAATCAGATCAGACATTCACTCTTCCCCTCCTAATGGGAGCAGCGGTGGTCGTCAGGAGATGTCCAGCACCCAGTTGGAATGGTCTGACTTCAGCCTTCCCATGATCGAGGATGTTGTGATGATCATTCGAGCACTGCGACCGACCTGCTGTAATTTGGAGCCTGGTCCCACGTGCCTCTTAGTGGGTTGCGTGGATAAGATTGGCCTAGTCCTAGCTCTGATTGTATGGAAGTCTTTGGAGAGGGAGATTTTTCCAGATCCCCTCAAAGAGGCTATAATTAAGCCCCTTTTAAATAAACCCTCCTTAGACCCATACTGTCTAGCAAATTACAGGCCAGTCTCTAACCTACCCTTTGTGGGTAAAGTTATTGAGAAAGTGGTCGCAGTGCAGTTGGAGGATCATCTGGCCAACAACAATATCTACGATTCGCTCCAGTCTGGATTTAGGAAAAGGCATAGTACCGAGACAGCGCTCGTACGGGTACTAAATGACCTCCTAATGGCTAGAGATCGTAGGACCCGATCCATCTTGGTACTACTTGATCTCTCGGCAGCATTTGACACCGTTGACCATGGTGTGTTATTGGAGCGCCTGCAGTTAGTCTGTGGACTGTCTGGTACGGTCCTCAGATGGTTTCAATCTTACCTTGAGGGTAGGACTCAGAGAGTGGTGTCGAGAATTTTTTCCTCAACATCATTCTCCCTGCCCTATGGGGTACCGCAGGGTTCCGTTTTAGCACCCATGTTGTTTTCAGTGTATATGCTACCATTAGGGGTGATTATTAGATGGTATGGTCTGGGTTTTCACTGCTATGCTGATGATACCCAGCTGTATATGTCTTTTGTGCCCGGTCAGGATGCTGCCTTGTCGGTATTTAATAACTGCCTTGAAGAAATCCAAGAATGGATGAATGGGAGTTGGCTGAGGTTAAATCCAGAGAAAACTGAGGTGTTGGTTGTGGATTTAGGTCACTGTGAGGCGGGTCTGCCAGAAGGATCACCCTCAGGCCTATGGCTTGGGAGGTGTCCAGCTGACGACCTCAGACCAGGTGCGAAACCTTGGCATAATACTTGATGACCGTTTGACACTCAAATCCCAGGTGTCAGCGGTTGTGAAGACTTCCTTTTTTCATCTGAGGAATATTGCCAGGGTGAAGCACTTGGTTCCTCCAGAGGACCTTCCAACATTAATCTAAGCCTTTGTTACCTCCCGGCTTGACTACTGTAACTCCCTATACCTAGGGCTATCGGGGGTTGAACTTCGCCATCTGCAGCTGGTGCAGAATGCGGCAGCCAGGCTGTTGACTGGAGTCTCTAGATCCAGTCACATAACGCCTGTGCTCCACGGACTGCACTGGCTGCCAGTGTTTTGGCGAAATCACCTTCAAGGTCAGTTTGCTGACCTATAAAGCCCTACATGATCTGGGACCTACCTACCTGAAAGAGCTCCTGTGCCCCTATAGTCCCTCTCGCCCCTCCAATCCACTGGCGAGGGATTGCTAGAGATTCCTAGGTACGTTTGAAACATCTGGTGCTAGATCTTTTAGTTTTATGGCACCTCACCCTGTGGAATTTCTACCTCGCCAGGTGCGAGACTGCCCGACCGTCCTTAGTTTTAAAAGGGAGTTGAAGACCCACCTTTTTAATATAGCTTTTAAGGATTTCTGTTGATTTGATTTACTATATTTATTGTCATATTTATCTGTACAGGTGCTTTGATTTAAGAAAAGCGCCTTTTAAAAATAAAGTTGAAATTGAAATTGAAATTGAAAAAACAATTCAGGTGTTAGTGTTGTCACAGTCCTTACTAGTTCATCTGCTTCATCATTAATCATATCCATCAGATTTTCCAAAGGCTGAAATTTGTTATTAAGTGGTAAGACAAATTTCATAGCCCTTCTACCTTTTTTGGATTTATTACATGATATTGATGTATTTTGTATTTCTGTCTCCTGATCATGCTCTCTAGTTCTTTTACCACCTTGTTCTTTTACTTGAGTTGGAATGCCCTTAGGTGGTATCTCTGTACTGGCTGGCAATGTAACAGGTGCATTTTTAATGCTCTTTAATTCTTTAGTTCAAGTCCTAGTATTTTAACTCTCAAGTTCTTCATTGCAGTACATTGGTCACAAATATATAGATTAAATTCCTGGATTTCTTGGAGAGTGAACATTTTGCAGTTACCACATTGTGCAGTGACTTCTCCTGTTACTAGTTTTACTTGATTACTTTCCATATTAACATATAAAGGTGACTAATTTTATAAATATAAAACAAACACAAAACCAGATTGCCTAGGAAATTGTTTGAGTGCAGTGCAGGGGTCTATACTAATACTTGTATATAGGTGTAATACACTTTGTTTATCTTACTATAACTGTGGTTCAATAGTCTGTTTTGCCCTGCTGCACTGCTGTCTACTGACTCCTACAGATGCCACTGCCCTGTGCCTGCATCACCTCCACTTGGCACTTGGCTCTGCGCACTAGAGATGATTGTTATATGGCCCCTAGGGATGATGTTGCTATTGTCTCCTTGACAAAATAACCAGGCAACCAGTTACAAAGTGTCCAATGTGTAACGGGGTCAACATGCCCTTAAAAAAACAAAATATACACTGCAAGGCAGCCTAAAAGTGACTTCTCTGAAACACTACTAATGTGTCTGCCCAATGTTCCAGAGAGACTCGAGGATCGGGAATCCTTGGTACTCTGGTACACCATGCTACAATCACCCCACAGACTAGTTGCCTTCTTCTGCAGCACTTAGTCAGTACAAACTGCAAAGTTTTACTATCTACACCTGCAGCATCTGAAATAAAACTTTAAAATACATATATTGCACCTGCAGCATTGTGCTGCATCCAGCTGCACCTCCCTAAAGCACATTGCAGAGTAACACACAGAGTGTTCAAAGAGTATCGGACTAGCTCGCTAGAGACAAGTGTTATATAACCCCTAGGGATGATGTTGCTGTTGTCTCCTTGACAAGGTAACCAGGCAACTGGTTACAAAGAGTCTGGCAGGCAACGGGGGTAACCTGCCCTTAAAAGAACAAGTAATACCTGGCAAGGTAGCCTAAAAGTGACTTCTCCAAAACCCTACTAAAGTGTCTGCCCTATGTTCCAGAGAGTATCATGAAGCATGACTCCCTGGTACTCTGGTACACATGCTACAATCACCCCACAGACTAGCTGCCTTCTTCTGCAGCACTTAGTCAGTACAAACTGCAGTATTTTGCTGCCTACACCTGCAGCATCTGAAATAAAACTTTAAAATACATATATCACATCCGCAGCAATAAGCTGCATCCAGCTGCACCTCCCTGCAGCACATCGCACAGTAACACACAGAGTGTTCAAAGAGTATCCATGGGTAGGGCTGAGGGGATGCAAAGGAGGGCATCAAAAATAATTCAGTGGTAGCAGGAGAAGTCCCACATGGAGAGGCTCAAGGACCTCAAATATATATATACTGAAGACCAGCATGGGGGGGTAATGTTAAAATATTTAAATTTTTGCATGATATAAAGAAAGAAAATATAGGGAAACTTCACAGTGAGCATGAACACAGGCATCAGGGGAAACTGAAAGAAACTGGCAGGAGGGAGATTCAGTAAAGATATCAGAAAGCATTTACTTAGAGAGGTGGTACTGGGTAACTTAAGTAGGTTGCTGAAGGGGGTGGTCTTTGCTGAATCAGTGAACAGATTCTAGCAAGTATAAGAAAGATATATGATGCTGGTGAGGACAGCAGGAGAGGATGACATAAGTAGAGGGGGTGTGAGTGATCACTAAGGTATTCAAATCATATTATAAGTAGGACCAGACAGGATTTGCTAACAGATTTTTCTCTGCCATTAATTTATGTTTCTTTTTCTCCATCAGCATCCTATACATTTCCTGGACAACTATGGAGGCTTCCATCTACCCATCTTGTCCTTGATTCCTTAAGGATGTAACTAGTCACTGCCTCTATTATATATTGCTAAGAGCCCCCCAAAAAGAATTAGTCCCATTGTGCAGTGGTGTATCCCTCAGTTGTGCCAAAAGCTCCTCAGCCCCCACTGCTGTCATTACATAGCCTCCACTGCTCAGCAGCAGATCAAAGCTCTCTTCCCCCTGGTGCCATGCCAGACATGCTAAAGAAGGAACAGTCATTCATGACTGTCAAGAAACCATTCCCATCTTTTCCATTTGCACTTTTACCTCTCAGTTGATGTCAGTTAAACTGATATTCCCCAGGAGATATAAAGGTTCCACAGCTTTTACCCTAGTAAATTCATTTGTCATTTCTCATACACAGTTAACTGTACTAACTGTCCATCAATAGCACACTTCTCAGAATTGAATTTTTGCCTCCTGTGGCTCTTAATTCTAGGCACACCCTTTCTGTAGGGCATCAACCCCTCATAACTCCCCCTTTGTTTCTTGTTTAAATCTATTCCTTGACATATGAAGCAACGTGTCCACCCTGCTGACTCTCACTGTCCATCTTGATGAAATAATACCCCTCTACCCATGATCATTGCTTCCATCCTCCATTCTACCATGTTTTCATGAGCCCTACTACACTGTAACATGACATAAGAAGTTTACTCTTCAGCTTATTCACCCTGTTAGCCACATTCCTTGCATTTGCAACCATGCAGTAAAGGACTGCTCATTTCTCCATCCCTGCTTTGGTCCCATGAAAGCTGACCATTTAATTTTGGCCACTGTTCCTGACAGAGGAATCCATGTTCTCCTGCCCTGCCCTGTTCCTAGTTTAAAGCATTCCTTACCATTCTGTTTATCCTGTGTTCCACCATTACCACCTTCTGGATTCAAGTGAAGTTCATCCAAAATGTATAGGTTTCTTCTAACCAATAATGCCTACTAGTGTGTGTAGAATCCAAACCCTTGCTCCCTGTACAAGTCTTAGCCACACATTGAACTGCAATAATCCCCTGTTGCCTCACTGGTCCTGCATGTGGCACCTCTTGTTTTTTTTCAGAGAAAATTAGCCAGAAGTTCCTGCTTCTTAGACTTCTGCTGAATTCTCTAAATCAAAACAGTGAAGCACTCGTCTGCCTCTGCCTACGTCATTGGCACCAACATGTACAATAATAGTCAGTTTCTCTTTTCTCTCTGCACTTGCCTGTCTACCCTTGCCATGTTATCTGTGGCCCATACTCCAGGCAGGTGAGTGACTGAGTAGTCTGCATGGCTCTGGTATCCAAGCACTTCACGTCTCTTTCTGACATACACCTCCCTGTACCTTTCTCAGGTTGTCTGTACTGTATCTTTTTCATACCATACTGCAAAGAACATTTCAAAATACTTCTGCTGGGATCTTACCAACACGCTGGTTGTATTATTTCCTTGGATCTGCTGACAAAGTTACTTCTGATTGAGTACAGGAGTCTGTTTACTTTGACAACTATGCTATCGTCAGAGTCACTTTTCAGATAATATTTGGCTATGTGTCCTTGGCCTATTTCCAGCCTGGATTCAATTATATTCATATCGCTAAGTTACTTGGCTGCTTTGCTGTTTCTTTTGTCTAAGTAAATCACTACTATTAATTTTTAAACTATGAAACTCATTACTATTTGTATTCCAGTTTCCCTAATTTCATTAGATCTTTGTACTGTATTATATCAACCTGGGACTGAACTACTCTTCCAGTTTTAATCTTTTTGACTATGGCATATGTTGTATACAATTACAGCAACCTGTAGCTAAGCCAATGAACACAAAAACACTGTGAAACATGAGAAAACTATCAATTAGACTAGAGAATCAGGCATAGACATTTTCAGATAAGACACCGTTTCTTGTGATATAAGCAATGCAAACAAAAATAAACCAGTAAACCATTTATGAAAAATGAACATAGTGATATAAATGATACAAGGAAAGACCATGAGGCAACCAATCTCTAGATTTATAAGTCCCTGTATTTATCCTTTTGCACAATTGAAAACTCAATTAAATATCAATTACCAAAAGCCCTGAACGGATATTGCTCCAACTGAAATGGAAAAGGTAATTTAATAAATTACTTTCTGAAGAATAGCAGAAATGTGTGATGATCAATGTGCCTCATACCCCAACCTCAGAAGATTTGAGGGTGTTATCTTGGAAATATGCCATTTCTTTAGTGAAAAAGATGAGTCATTAAGTTGGAGTTAGGCATCAGGAGGGATTAAGGTTCAGTGATATTCAATGACTTGATGCAGAATATCCAGACTGAGTATATCACATTATCACAGAAAATATCCATTCATTTCAGTTGGATTTCCTGTGATATTTCTCAAAGTATCCAAATATACAGTGCATCTTGTCATTGATTATCACTGTACTGTATATCCAACAGACAGTTAAAACATTATATAAGGCAGAGAATAATTTATATCAGGACTGAATATCTCATGACTCATTGGGGCTGCATGATGTTTGCCTTCCTTGCTATGGCCAGAAGAAATTTACCTGTGGCAACTGTATGTTGGTTGCCACATGTAAGGCAGAAACGTTGGATCTTAAGGGGTAAGCAAACCATGCAGAGAAGATTCAGGGCAGGGAAAGCTGTAAATACACAATGGACATACTGTACATGGTGGCAAAGGGTGGATGGCTGGGTGAAGAGAAAGAGACAGGAAGGAAAGACTCATTAACTAGAGCTTGGGGTGGGTTTAAACACAGAAACAGATTTTGTCAGCAGAAAACAACCACTTGGCTTACTTAGTCTGCCCCTTTTTTCTCTGCCTACACTTATTTCACAGCTCCCACCTGATTTCCTCCTACCCCTTTGCTGCTTCCAACTAAGATTTCCTTGTGCCTATCTCTTGCATGCTTAAAGCCCACCACTGTTTTCAAACCCACTACCACCAATGGAAGACCATTCTATGCATCCACCACTCTTTTAGTGAAGAAGGACTTCCTCACATCCCTCCTCAATTTCCCTCCTTCAGCTTCATTACATCACCTTGTTTTTTGTGCACCTTTTCCTCTGCAAAATACTCCCATATTGTACATTGTTCAACCCATTGAGGAATGTACAGGTCTCTATCATATCCCTCACTTCCCCCATCTCTTCCAGTGTATGCCTATTGAGATCCCTTAGTCTCTCCTCATAGGGCTTTTGGTGCAGGCCCTGCAACATTTTAGTTGCCCTCCTCTGGACAGCTTCCTCCCTGTCTATGTCCTTCCTGAGATATGAGGCTCAATTTTCAACTCCCCAACTATGCTGCAAGACACTGGTGTGCCAATTGTTTGCCGCAGGGGGCTTGCAGCTTTCTCATGGCCGGTGATCGAGATTTCCTATCCTGAATGTCAACTGGCTCGTTAGACCAGCTTTTCCCTGGTCTAACTTGTACCATTTGGGGGACACTTTTTACAGGGCATGCACCAAATCTTTGGTGCAAGCTGCCATAAAATGAGGAAACTGTCACAACTGCACCTGATGTATTAAATTTGGGCGCAGATACATGAAAGGAGTTTGGTGCAGCTATGATACAAAATGGGTGTGATGTTGGGCTTGACACAAACCCTGTATCACCTATTGAAAATTGATCCTGTGGTCTCGAGAACGTAGATACTGAAATGTTTCACCAGGAAGGCACACTGAACAACAAGTTGCTCGTCTCCCAGTGCAAACTGGGGGGCAGGAGGATGTAAAAATTAGACATACAATTAATATATAACATAGCTGTGGATACACATTCAGTCACATTTAAAAATGACATACACATTTTACATTTGTAGAGTGAAATGGACACAGTACTCCAGGTATGGGTTTCACCAACAAACTTTAAAGTGGTAACACCATCTCCCTTCTGCTAGTGATGCCCTTCCCTATGAACTCCCACATCTTGCTGGCCCAACCACTGCCTTGTCACACTGCCTTGCCACCTCAAGGTAATCAGATATGATTTCTCCTTGGTCTCTTTCCTGTTTGGTGACCATCAGTACTTTTCCTCCTATGTTATACTCTGCCTCTGGGTTTATGTGCCCTAGGTGCATGATTTTGCACCTATTTGCATTGAAACCCTACTGCCATACCCTTGACCACTTCTTGAGTTTTCTTAGGTCTCTGTACATTCTTTCCACCCCTACACATTCTTTACTTATAATACTTCTACTCCTCACATCAGGCAACATTGAATCCATCCCTGCCCCCCCCCCACATCACTACACCTGATTTACCAAAGGGGCTTAGTATTGTCCACCTAAATATTAGGTGCCTCCTCCCAAAAATTAATATCCTGCAGCCACTCATGTCACAATTAAAGCCTTCAGCTCTCATTATCATAGAATCATGGATTAGTGCTAAGATCCCAGACACAGCCATCTCCATCCCTGGGTACTCAATCACCTGCCAAGACCATAGGTACAGGCGTGGGGGTGTCACCATGTATATCGCCACCTCTATCAAATTCTCTATCTGCCTATCCTCCATCTCTCTTTCTGCCTATAAACTGCTATTATTAAAATTATCCCTTCCCTGCTCCCTCCCCATCTTCACTGGCGGTGTCTACTGCTGTCCCAGATTTTCAGTCTCTGCTCTCTCCTCTATCAATGATCTCCTCTCCATCATCCCAACCCTTGCAACCCTTGGAGAATTGTACCTCCTTGGGGACGTCAACGTAAACTGGCTCTCCAGCAAACTGTACAAAGTCTGCAATCACGTATCATCATTGAACCTAAAGCAATTAATTACAGACCCAATGTGCTTAAATCATAAAAGCAGTAAACATACCCTAATCAACTGGGTTCTATCCTCACATCCCCACCATGTCATAAAGTCCAGTATACTCTCTGATGTACTCAGTGACATCACATGGTCTACTGCATGCATAAAATCCACTGTATAAAATCCCCTCCTATCATTTTTAACATTCGCTCTTTCCGTTCCCTTGACCTGTCTGCCATCCATAGTGATCTGACCAGTATCGACTGGTCACACATCTCTTCTGCCTCTTCTGTGGATGCAGCCCTGTCCTTCTTTAATACACAGGTCTTGTCTGTCTGGGACCACCATGCTCCACTAAGAAATTCAAGGGTATGAGGTAACCACATCCCCTTTGTTTCAGCTGAACTCATAGCATGTCAACATACGTATGATCAAGCGCAGGCAGTGTTTACGTCCTCAGGTACCCCCCATGATTTTCAACAGTATCACTTACTCTGGAATGCCTGCCCAAGTGCCATCCATCTTGCCAAGGAGGAGTATTTCAATGCCTCATTCCAAGAAAATGTAAACACCCCTTCCAAATTCGGGAAAGCTATCCACACCTTTTTTTCTTCACCCACTCAACCACCCTCTCCTGTCTTAAAAATTGGCTCCTGTACAATAGATGACCCCCACCATGGCAGAAGAGTTCAATAATTTCTTCACTACCTGTTCCTCCTCCCTCTTTTCCTCATTTCCCCCTTGTCACCCCTTTCCCCCCTGACTCCCCCTCTCACTCAGTCCCCCACTGCCACATGCTTCTCTTTTAAGCATGTCACCCCCCCCCGAGGACATCCTGTGAGTATTACTTGCCCTAAATCTCAACAAAGGTAGAAACCCTGATAGTCCCAACCCTGAACTCCTCCACCTATCTGCTTATGCTATTGCTCTCTCACTGGCCTGTCTTATGAATCTTTCCTTCTTACACATGACTGTACCTAATGCCTAGAAGTCTGCTACTGTAGTCCCTCTTCCCAAAGGGGGGGAACCCTCCAACCTTATTAACATCTGTCCTATTTCCTTGCTTCCTATTCTGGCTAAGGTCCAAGAACACTTGATTCTTGAGCAGTTCTCCCTCTTCCTTGACTCCTTCCTTTTTCACCCCTTTCCAGTCTGGTTTCCATAAAGCCCACTCCACAACCACCTCCCTCCTCTGGCTCACTGACTCCATTCTCACAGGCATGGATCAGGGACACATCACTTCCGCCATCTTTATCGATCTGGCCAAAGCCTTCGACACTGTCACACAACTCCTTCTCATCTCCAGGCTAACTGCAGCTGGCCTCTCTGAAGCTGCCACCAGCTGTTTCTGGTCCTACCTCATGGGCCTTACCCAATCTGTCAGAGTCAGCAATTCCACCTCCCCTCCCCTCCTCTATCAATTAACACAGGTGTTCCCCAAGGCTCAGTATTTGGACCAATACTGTTCTCCATTTTCCTGAATGATCTACCTGATGCCTGCTCATCTGCTAGTATCCACATGTACGCAGATGACACTGTGTTATTCTTCTATGAGAGCTCTCCTACTGAGGTGTCTAGCAGCCAACAGCTGGACTTTAACAATGTCCAGTGCTGGTTTAGTGCTAACCAACTCTCCATGAATGTCAAAAAGCAGTCTCTATGATCTTTGGCACCAGACAAAAGCTGTCCAGATTGGACTCCACCCCCACCTTTCATACCTTGTCTCCGCTGATTCCCTGTTCCTGGGCCTTGACTGCTCCTTCAATCCTTCCCACCTTCAATCTCCACCCCAGCCTCTCCCCATGTTCCTTCCTATTATCTCCACTCAGTGGCTGTTTGTTGCTCCTTCATTCTCCTGCCCCCCCAGATCTGCCTCACTTTTCCAGCCCCCTTTGTGTCTCTCTGATGGCCACCTCAGCTGGCAGCTCTGTTACAATTGAACCTCTCTACAGATTTCAGCCTCTGACCAGGCATCGACTTCTCCAGCAGCCAAGGCTTGCTCAAGTGCCAATGGATACACTCTGATCCTTGCCTGCCCAGCACTAGCAGGTTCACTAACAGCTCTGCTTCACATCATGAGCCTGGATCCTAAAGAGCGCTTCTGCCTGGCTCTTCTCAATCTATTTGTGGGATCATCATTGGCCGCAACTTTTTCTCCGCACCGCACCACAGCAGCTTGTACTTTTCCTCTTCACCAGTTTCTTAGGCAATTTTAGGGCAGTCTGACTTTTCTCCCACCTGGCTTTCTGTCTCTTCTGCATAGTCCTGGATCAGTCTATTTTTCTTAATGTTCATCTGCCTGCTACCCCTGCTGGCATTACCTCAACTACCTTTCTCTTTCCCTTGCAACCTGTTCTTCCTGGACAGGACCTCATTACCTACTCTACTGGCTCCTCTTGGAGCCACCTTTCCTCACCTCACCATCTGGGTCTGCTCCCCTTGTACTGCTCTGCACTTTCTTGTCCATCACTCATGGGTTGGGTTGGGGCTTCCCTGTTTTGTCCTGGCTTCAGTGACATCCTTTCCACCCTTTGGGGATACGCCGCTCTTTGTAGACCTATTATTGTTTACAATACCAGAGTGCTACACATTCTATTCATTAGCTCTGCTTTTTGAAGGCCAGTACTCTGATTTTTAATGCCAAGAGGTTGTGAGGTTTGCCTGTGCTCCTCCAGGGCCTGTCTGGAATGGTGGAATCTCCTGTCTTGCTGCACTGTCATCCGATCCCTCTGACTCGACTCTGTGCTACCTGCATAGCCAGCTCGGGCTGTGCTATTGTCCCCTCTCATGAGCTTAGTCCACTTTCTCCTGCCTCCCTTGTCTGCCCCCTGTGTCAGGGATGTCAACCCTGTTAACTCCACTTGTTGCCCTCCTCCTTCTCCTTCTGTTCCCTCTGCCCTCCATTCTGCTCCTTCTAGGGTCTTTGCTTTATTTTGGGTTTTTTTCCCTATCCTTCCATCTCCTTCTGTATCCTTATCATCCTCTTACCTTAGTCCATCTAGTGTCCAGGTGCCGAGTCCAATTCTCCTTCACTCAGTCTGACCTTAGGGTTTACTCATTTATATTGCTTAATTGGGCATACCTCTCATTGGGTCCTATGCTACCTAATTGAACTGCTGCAATCCTTCAGTTATTATCACCATACGTCTTCTCCTGCCCACATCTGAGTATCACTCACTCATCTGACCTCTACATGGGTCTACTCCTTCACATCAGCTACTCGAGCATAACCCTCTTGGGTCCATGCTACCTCGACTTGACCTGCTCTCAACTTGGAGACATGCCTTCATGTCTCTTGCCCCTTTGCTAGGGGCTAGCAGGCTTCTCTCCATCATTGTTTATCATTCATTTCATGCCTCACTTTAAACCATGCAGGCTTTCAAGGCGTCTTTTCATCATCGTACTTCCTCTCTTGCTTTGGAGTGTCTAATTGCAAACATCACTCGTATCCATCTATGGATGTTCATTTGGCAGGACAGAATGAGAGCTTCCTCTAAAATTGGACTTTACCTCCTTCATCGTTCTCTACTTTAACTTGTTGCAGTGGAGCCATTCCTAATCTCAACATCCTTCAGCCTAGAGAGAACATGACCTAAGCCTTGGATCCCCAGAGGTTTCCTCCTCAAAAGGGTTTTTTCCTCTCCTCATGCCAATGATCATAATATTAGTCAGTGTTAGTGCTTTCAGAGGTTCCTTAGTTAGGTTCTGCTGTTGGATGGAGTTGGATGGTGGCCCCGGCTGTTCCCTCTCTCTTTAGGAAGTCTGCCCTTCTGTATATTGTCAGAATTTCTTTCATTAATTGTCCACACCTTTTCTCATTCTTTTTTCTGTCTTTTCTATGTCTGTCACATTTATATCCAGTTTAGATATCTTCTGATTTTTTTGCCTCTTCGATGCTCAACACCCTTTTGGGTATTCTTTTTGGGCTTCTTCCTAAGCTACCTTTTTCCAAGGGAATGTGGCACCTATGGGGGGAAACCCTCATCTAGGGTTCCTTGCATCGTACCCCTACAGGGAGGTATATCCCATGGATACAGAGGTGAACAGCCACACTGCATGAAAGTCACACAAGCATGCATCTCATCCAGTTGTGTAAGCACAATTGAATAGGAAGACTTTAAGCGTTGAGATTCAATGGGCAGAACAACTATGTCACTCCCCCATCAGGCCTTAAAAGGCCACTCCTCCTGGACTGTTCCGGGATTCATCTTATCATTGCCCCACAATCCACCCCCCTCCTCCTCCAGCATCTCATCTCCCTTTCCTGTGGGCTTCTTCCTAAGCTACCTTTAGCCAAGGGAATTTCCCACATCACCTATGGGGGGAACCTTCCTCTAGGGTTCCTTGCACTGTACCCCTACAGGGTGGTATATCCCATGGACAGAGATGTGAATAGTCACAATGTATCAAAGTCACACAAGCATACATCTCATCCAGTTGAGTAAGCACAATTGAACCACTGTTTAACATAAGTTGTCTGGTAACTATGACAAACTAATATGCTACCAACACTGCGTCCTGACCTTAGGAGACAATAAGTGCTCAAAACAGATTGAAATACAGTAGTTATTTAAACTCAATGAAATCATATTAAAAGGAATGCTCCTTCTGTTATTGTATTTATTTATTTAGACTTTGGAAACAGACACACTGGTATGAGACTCATTTAAAGGGACGTGATTGCATTTTAAATGCAGAAAAAGTGCTAAAGCAGGATCAAACTAGGGGAAACTGACATCTTCCAAGAATGGTGAAAAAAGGCAATCAAAAATAGAACATAAGAGTACAGTATAGGTCAATATTTGCATTATAACACTACTGCTTTGCAGAAAACAAACTGCAATCTTCTCTACATAAAAATGAAGATAATTGATGAACACATTGATTAAAAACACACAATACATATTTACAGTAGTGAAGGAGCAGGGCATTTTGAAGTGATTATAAAGCCTTTATATAAATTGAGGTAGTGATGAGGCATTCATTATGTTTTCAGGTAATATATGCCAGCTTGATAGAGTACAGTATGAGAAGATACTTTTATATAAAGTCATTTCTGTCATCTGCCTCTAAGATGTGACTTTCTGGTTCATTTGCCCATGAGTTATCACAAGAATGTTCTCTCAGTGATCACATTCTCAAAGGTATATGATTCAACAGGGTACCAATTTCCTTGGACTGTAAATTGTATTTCTCCTATTTCTGCTTCAAGTCTGATGGATGCTACAGCAGGGTTGTTACCTTCATTTGTATGCAAATAATGGTTAATTTTGTCAGTCGGCACTTCAAGAAAAGTTATGTTTTTTTTAATTAGCTGACAGGAACTTTATTTAATGTGTAGACCAACAAATTTGTTTTAAACTGAAGACAAACATGAAATGTGAATGTTGGACAAGATAGCTCTATACAAATTAATTTAACAATAATACATATAACAATATTCTGGGATATGTTCCATAATTAGGTCATGGTTCTGCTGCTGAGTGAAGACCAACAAATCAGTCACTTAGGGACAGAGTTATTAATATCTGTAGACAAATGACATTCCTGTAAGACTCCTGATACGCAAATGGTATAGAAACCCTGAGCTAGCTCAAATGATAAATTGATTTTATTACTGAAACAGAGGATGTGATTTCCCCTGGCTGTATCATTTGCATGCCTTCTTACTTGTAGTTTAATACTTGCAGCTTATTTATTCAGTTATGTATTTAACCAGTACAGTTTTCTCAGATCACTGGCTAAACACTACATAGCAAGTCACAGACATAGTAATGCTGAAAATAAATCTAATGCATGGGAAGAACTTGGATCTATGTGTGTTTTGTGGTTGGGGAGTGTTGGCTAAAGCAGTACTTTATGTTCAACAAAACTATTGTCTATAAAAGCAGTGCTTACATAAACAAAGACAGCTGATTGTGTTTACACTATTTAGGAAAGAACAGCTGTTTCAGTCAACATGACCTGCTGCTTTATTTATTTATTTAGTTTGTATTAACCAGGTAGGGTGTACTAGACAAGCATTTTCCTATTTTCCAGTATGGCCTGGGGGAGCAGAACAAATAAGCAATACAGTGTGTGAAAGTGATGACTTCTGAATAACATTTCAATAGGTAATACCCAATGTGTAAGCAAGTGAGCAAATTAATATGGAATGTATACAACTGAGAAGTGAAGTAGCATTATTACACATGCTGTTGACAACATTTTTGTCAGGATTCAATGCTAGGAACAGGTACAAACAGCCATTTGTAGTAAGTGGGGAGCAATACAGATTTCTTAAGGTGGTGGTAGCAGAACTATGCCTGATATTAGCTGGTATGGTGTTCCAAAGTTTGGGGGCAGACACTGAAAAACTATTTCACCTAATTTGGTGTTCAGCCTTGGTATGACTAGGGGGTCATGGTCAGAGGAATGGAGTTGATAGACATTTATGATAAGCACTAGGAGGGAGGCTAGTGAGAGAGGAATGTGATTTTGAAAGACACTATGTGCAGAACCTCCCAGGAAGAGAACACTTTGGGTGGATGTAGGGAGCCAGCTATGTTTGGAGTTAAGCGGACATTGGTGAGCTATATGGTCACATGCAAGGGCAAAATGACAGCTGTTATATGCCATGTCCCATTTGTGCAGTGTAGAGTTCGAGGCACCAACAATGAGAGGCAGACCATAGGAGAGTTTAAAGAGCAATATTCCTCAGGCCATGGTGATACGAGTGCTGGAGGAGAGGTTTTGGCTGGCTCTGTAAACAAGCCTGAATCAGACATTGACAGCCTTACAGGTAGATGCCACATGGAGAGAAAAATCAAGGTAGGGGTTAAGCATAACAGCCAAGTAGTTGAAAGATGTGACAGTGTTCAAGGATGTACCATTACCACAGTCCACTGAAAGAGGAGTTTGGATATTCTTTAAATGAAGTGCAGATCTAAAGAGCATTGCCTGTGATTCTGTAAAATTCATTGAAAGCCTGTTTTATTGGAACCATGTTTGGACTGACTACAGATCAGATGATAGTTTTCTCTTGATCTCAGTAGCATTTTGGGAACTGGAGAAGAATGTCAGATTATCAGAATACAAGATAATGTGCTGTTGGAGATGCAATGGTGGACAGAGTTAATGTGGAGGGAGAAGACGAGGGGTACAAGTATTGAGCCTTTGGGGTTACCTATTGAGAAAGAGAAGGATCAGAAAGGGAGGATCCAAACCTGACTCATTGTTATCTGTTAGATAAATAGTTTGTGCACCAGGGGAGGGCAGTATCAGATATATCCAAGAATGCTGGTTTATTACAGAGTAGGGTGTGATCAACCATGTCAAAAGCCTTTGTGAGGCTGATGAAAATGGTGCCAGTAAGCTCACCTTTATCAAATGCATTAGAAATGCTGTTGGTTAAGGTGAGCAGTGCTGTGGTGATGCTATGGTTCAAGCAGAACCTGTGTTCAGCAGGAGAGAGAAGATCATGGGCAAAGAGGTAGTCAGTAAAAGAGAGGTAGTCAGTAAGTTGGGTAGCTACAATCTTATCAAAAACTGAAGCTAAGAGCCAGTAGGAGGGCAATACATCTGTAATTACAGATGTTTTTAGTATTACCTTTTTTGAACATTGGTGCTATGTGGGACATTTTCCACATGTTAGGGACAATGCCCGAGGAGAGGGACAAGTTAACAATTCTTGTTACTGAGAAGGCTAGTTCATTGGCAACAAGAGTAAGGAGGAAAGCTCAATCCTATCAGAGTCAGCAAATTTGGAATCAGGGATCTGCCTCAGAAGTTTATACACTTCTGAGACCTTGAATCTTTTTAAGTCAAAAGGGTGTGGGTGAGATGTTCCTTTAGGAGTATGGGAGGGTACTGGATTGGGTGAGCAGTTAGGAAAGGCCCCAGTATAGGGTGAGAGGAAAGTGAAAAATTTATTGAAAGCTTTCAAGATAGTAAAGGGGTTGTTACAATTTACTCCCTTGACCTTGATGTCTGTAGGGGTGGGGTAAACATTCTGACCTAAGATTGTCTTAATACAGGTTCAAAACTGGCATGGGTTGCCAATAAAGAAGTCAAACAAGAATTTTCAAAAGCTACTTTTACTCTGATGTATGGCCTGCTTGCATTCTTTTCTGAGCTTTCTGTTACTAGTTCAGTCTGATATCGAGTTGGATTACTTGTAGGTAGCCAAACATGTCTCTCCATTTGAAGAGGGATAATAGAGTGTGGTCAAGCCATTTTGTAGTACAACCACAAATCCTGCTAGTTATAAGAGGATCATATTTGTCCTGAAGACCAGAAAATATTGTGCAGAAATATGAGACAGCAAGATTGACATCAGTTTTGGCCCACAAATAAGACCAATCTTGGTAAGCTACATCATTTTTCAACTGATTAGGGTCAAGGTTAGAGGTCACAAAAATGAATCAGTCCTAGGAGGATCTTAGGGGGTTTGCATGCCATACACAGTATAGTGGGGAGTGATCCCTTATGGCATCAGGGAATACCTCTGACCAGACTATTCTGTTGAGCTTAGGTACAAGCTACCACTCTATAAGGGTGGCACATTGCTCATTATTGGAGAGTCCAGTAGGGCTGGAGATGATCTGAATTAACAACTGTTTGTTAAAGAATGATTCAACCAAATTTTATTACATTTTAACCAATCAATATTGAAGTCCCCGGAGAAGATACATTTATTGCCTTGGGAAAGCAGGCCAATGGTGCTGATCAGGGATGGAAGCATTACTACCAGTAGGTGGAACATTTATGCAGAAGAGATGTAGTTTCTTAGTGTTACCCAGGGTTAGAGTAGCATGACACAACTCAAATAGGGGGTCAGATCTGGGGGAGTGGGAATTAGGGCCAGAGACATTGAGATGGTATTTGTGGTAAATCATTTTGGCCCCCCCAGATGAGTTTCTGTTGCATCCTAGTGAGTTATATCCTGGCAGGGCACAAACATTACTGGGTGTGGAAGGCTCTAGCCAGGTTTTGGAGACACCAAGGATATCACAATTGAGCTTGTCCAGGTTGTGGAGGAGGCTTCTTACATTTAAGTGAACTATTTTACAACCTTTTACACCTTTCTGGGGGGAGAGAGGAAATAGAAGTTCAATGTCCCCAGTGGCCAGTAAGAAGGATTGGGTAAGAGGACTAGCTCATAGGATTTTATTTGTAGTCCCTTTGTGGGGAACTTCAGTGGAACTTAGTAATATACCAGGATGTGAAATACTGTACCACGGTATAGGGGCTAGTAGGCCGAGACAGTCACAGTTTTTATGTGAGCAAACTAAAGCATCAGACATAGAAATGTTATTATGACCTAAGGGAATTCTAGCTGCTTAGTATGGAACTGGTATGGCATCAGAGATAAGAAGAGGGGTGATGAGGGCCACTAGGAAGGCTAATATATAATGCGTCAATGCCATTGTGAGGGGATGAAAGGGACTAGCATTACATTATCAAGAAAAAGTATCAGTGAGGCAGAGAAAATAAACACAGTAGCTTAATTTGAGAGATTGCACATCAGGAGGGAGAGATTTGTTGGCAGGAATAGACAATGGAAGCAACAGGCACTCCAATTTAGTAAGCATTTTTGCAGCTATATAAGGGTAATACAGTGATACAAGGTAGAACAGCAGCAAAATGGAGGAATTATGGTAATGGTACTAACGGACTTCTAAGTTGAAAAGATATGCAGGCAAATGGGGCACTGGGTCATTATGTCATGGCTGAAACCACACAAAGCAACAATGCCACATGCAAAATGGCGTGTGGCAATATAATGTCGGGAGAAAATACTGATCAGAACATCACAGCACACACCACTGGCAACAATGCCAAAATCTCCCCCCACACCCCCCAACTAAGGTAACCAACTACAAGTGGGGTGTGGACAGTGCAGATAAAGGATACATTAGGAGCGGGGACTTAAGTTTAAAAAGAAAACACACCTTATGAGATGGGGAATCAAACCCTGATCCCCAGGTTTCCACTGCAACAGGTGCTTGTGCCTTAGCCACTCCACCACAGTAGCAGCTTGACCAAGCACAATACTTCTTGCATGTTTACTTCTTCCTCCAGTTCCTAGTGTGTGAAAGGGATAGCGGCAGTTTCTTACCACTATTATACCTCTGTCACTGTACTTCATTCCACATTTTAGACTGTGCAGTTATTCATGCACTGTTTCAGCAGCACTATATTGACCCAGTACTGGCAAATAGATACTGATGTCCTCTAAGAAGGAAAAACTGAAGTGGATAGATCAGTTCTGGGGTGACCCAAATAGGGAGCTGCTTTGGCAGAGGGACCAGAGTTAGGTCCCAGAGGCAAACTGTTCAAGGGGATATTACCTAAAGATACAATAAAACAATAAGTGTCAGGAGTGCAGTCCAGTAGAAAGGAACACATACAGTTATATTATGCTTAATCTTGTTTGAAGACTGGTGCTGAGCAGTGTGACCAGCCTGGCTGCCTCTATGGCTGACTCCTGGTGTCCTTTGCATGCAGACTCCTGATGCCCTTTGTGTGCAGACTTCCACTATCCTTTGCACTTGCCCTTAGTGTGAGGGCCACAAGTGGATAGGCCACTTAGTCCAAAGGACATATATAGAGGGAGACTTGAGGTTCTGGAGGTGTAGTTTTGATAAAAAAATGGCTCCTGACTGCCTAAAGTTCATGCAGGGGGAGTGGCTTGACAAACTAAGTTCTCAGGATAGGACAGCTGATGAGTGAGTTGGTCAATGGGGAGGAGAAAGCTGTACAAAATGTTCTGGGCTTCCTAACACCGACCCCTTGGCATCCTTCACAGTGATGGATGATCATAAGGCCAGTAGATTAACTAGAGAGGGTCTGTGCACAGCTCCACATTTGTGGAATATATTGGGGCTGCTGTCTAATTGGATGCAAGTCATCTCTGGAGACATGGTTTAGATGAAAAACAGCTCCAAATTAGCTAGAGTTTGTGGCAGGGGAGTGGCTTGGCAAGCTGGGTTCCTGGGCTAGGAGGGTGGATCTCAGTAAAGGGGAGGAAGCATTATAAAGTCCTCAGCTTCCTTACACTGACCCCCTTTACATCCTTCACAATGACAGCTGATCAGGAGGGCAGCGGATTAACCAAAAGGGGTCCTTCAGCAGCTCCACAGCTGGGAATAGTAGGCCCACTATCTATTTGGCTTCTGGTCATCTTCTGAAGCATGGTTTAGATTAAAAATGGCCCCCAATCAGCTAGAGTTAATGGAGCAGAGTCACTTTGGCAAACTGGGTTCCCAGGTTAGGAGAGCTGAGAAGGGAGATGATCAGTTGGGGGATAAGAATTTCAAAGTCCAGGGTTTTCTCATGCTGATCCTCTTGGCATCCTTCACAATGTTGGCTGGTCAGGAGGGTGACAGATTAACCAGAAAGGGTCCCTAAGCAGCTCCATGGCTATGAATAGCAGGTCTACTAACCAGTTGGGTGCTGGTCATCTATGGAGGTGCAGTTTAGATGAGAAACAGCTCCTGACTGGCTAGAGGTTGTGGAGGGGGAGTAGCTTGGTAACTTGGGTTCCTGGGCTAGGAGAGCTGGTGAGGGATGTGATCAGTGGGGGGGGGACCAGTAAAAAGTCCTGGGTTTCCTCACATTGACCTGCTTGGCATCTTATTTAAACATAAGACTGGGAGCTGAGCTTTGGAAGAAGTGATTTCTTGTCACAAAAACAACAATCCATAATCTCTCAAAGTAGTATCTGGTAGATTTTGTGCTTGTCTCTTTTATTATTGTTTGTGTTTTCTGTTTAGCTATTGCTGTAATTAAAAAAAAATAGATACATTTTTCACTCCAGAATATCCTTATTTAGGTGATGTACCTACTTTTCAAGATGGTCCTTGGGGATCCAATACAGCAGCAGAGGAGTTACCCAATAGTTCAACGGCTTTCTCAACCAGAATAATGTTATGCTTGTGCAACTGTAGAACAATGTGAACATTTGGATTCTCTATTCCAGTAGGAATTACCACCCTCTAGGTGTTATGAAAGCAAGGAACCCTGTAGGAGGGTTCCACCTCTAGGGGTGCTGTGGGATGGGTCCCTTGGTTAAAGGTACCTTAGGAAGAAACCCTCTGGGAGTGGAGAGACAAGCTGCTGGAGGATTAGGAGAGGATGGTGGGGCAAAGAGAAAGTGCTTCAGATGAAAGCTAGGAGGAACTGCTTATATAGTTAAGGAAATAGGTGTGGCTGGTTTCTTACCCATTAAACTGCAGGCAGAGCCATTCAATTCAATGGCTTTTTCAACCAGAATAATGTTATGCTTGTGCAACTGTAGAGCTATGTTTATGTCCATTCGCACTCTCTATTACAGTAGGAATTACCACCCTGTATGGGTACTGAAAGCAGTGAACCCTGTAAGAGGTTTCCATCCCTAGAGGTGCCACAGGAAGGGTCCCTTGGCTAAAGATACCTTAAGAAGGAACCCCAAAAGACCAGTAGCAGCAATCAACGACTAGGAGGTAGAGAAGCAAACTGACAGCAACAGGCAGCTTAATGAAACAAGTGAGACACACAAGTTAGCAGGATGGCACCAATAATAGAACTTGTGCTGATGACAGCAAGGGGATTCCCAAGGAGAGAGGGAATGACTAGTAGGGCCACCACCCATCTCCATCAAACAGTGGAACCTACTTAAGTGAGCTAGGGAATATTCACTAAACTAACTAATATTATGACCTGTGGCATGGAGGAGAGAAAAAAAACCTTAAAGGAGGAACTCTCTAGGGATCTAAGGCCAAGATCACCTTCCCTCCAGGCTTAGGATGTTTTAGTTAGTGATGGCTCTGCTATTGCCATTTAGAAACCCAAACAAGAGTAGCAGAAAATATTCCAATTTTCATTCTCTCCTTCAAATGGAGTACTGTGGATGATTGAGAGACCTGGCTTCTGCAACAAACTCTTAGCAATGGAGTGGGCCATATATAGTTATGCAGAAAATATCAAGCAATATGCAGCAAGTGAACACTATTAGTAATAGTAAGGCCAGATGTAATAATGTAGGGAATAACTGCCAATGAACAGCATGAGAAACTCTTTAGTAATGGAGCAGGCCATAACAGGCAATGAGCAGCATGGTAACTTAGTCAATGCGGCTAGCAACCCAGTCCATCAATGAGTGTCAATTAAAGGTGACATAAATACCTGGAGGATTCTTGTGGCAGAGGCAGGATATATCCATGAGGTAATGAACCATGCTGGGCCACGACACTCTACTATAGATCTCCCCAGTCTGCCATAGTAGGAAAAACAAAGAAGCTACGGTATAGCACCATGACCCATACGCAGATTTGAAAACTAGTTTACAACAACAGCTGTAGCTGAGCTGACCTCCAAAGTATGATGAAACAGTGTACAAATAGTGAAAAGGATCCAGAAGTAGCTGAGCTTAATAAGCAGGGGACTTTGTAGATGAGGGCAATAGTGCACTGAAACAAAGATATATTACTTGGTACAATTGCAGTTAAGCAGATTTGCTATGGGGCAAGTAATATAGCAGTGGATTAGACTCTGGTTTGAGTCCCACTGAGTACAAATAAACATGTTTGATCAGATTACAAACTCCAAAGGGGCAGTAAGCATGTTGAACTCTGATGGCAAAGCAAAGGTGACAGTGAAGCAATAATGACTCAAAGGCCAAAAGAGGTACACAAATGTCTACACAGGGAAGGGGTATGGGGCTGTAGGTCCCAGGGACAATGGAGACAGGGCATCAGGTACCAGGGGTATGGAGACAAGACAGCAGTTGCTAGGGGTAAGGGAGACAAGCCTGCAGCTCCCAGGGGAAGACTGACAGGCAATAGTTTCCAGGGGTAAGGGAGACATGGCAGTAGGTCACGGGGTAAGGAAAACAGGCAGTAGATTCCAGGGGTAAGGGAGACATTGCAACAAGTTCTGGGGCC
Organism: Neoceratodus forsteri; assembly: GCA_016271365.2. Taxonomy (NCBI): domain Eukaryota; kingdom Metazoa; phylum Chordata; order Ceratodontiformes; family Ceratodontidae; genus Neoceratodus; species Neoceratodus forsteri. The sequence continues at coordinate 314,595,010 of CM057451.1, read as the reverse complement.
AGGGAGATAAGGCAGGAAGTTCCAGGGGTAAGGGAGACAAGGCTGCAGGTCCCAGGGGTAAAACAGACAAGGCAGCAGTACCCAGAGGTAAGGGAGGCAGGCAGTAGTTTCCTGGAATAAGAGAGACATTGCAGTCAGTTCCAAGGGTAAGGGAGACATTGCAGTAGGTTTCAGGGTTAAGGGAGACATGGCAGTAGGTTTCAGGGGCAAGGGAGACAAGGCAGCAGTTCCCAGGGGAAGGGAGACAAGGTAGTAGTTCTGAGGGGAAAGGGAGACAAGGCAGCAGTGTCCAGGGGTAAAGGGGACAGGCAGTAGATTCCAGAGGTAAGGGAGACATTTCAGGGGATTCCAAGGGTAAGGGAAACAAGGCAGCTGTTCCCAGGAGTAAGGGAGACAAGCCAGCAGGTCCCAAGATGAAGGCAGTATATGAACATGAAGTAAATGAACCACACAGGGTCACGAGTCTCCACTAGAATCCCTCAAATTGCCACCATAGGCAAATCAAAGAAGCTGTGGTAAGGCACCATGACCCACATGCAGATTAAAATTAGTTAACAGCGACAGATGTAGCTGAATTGACGTCCATGGTAGAAGGAAGCAGATTAAAAAAAACAGAAAGGCTGTTCATGAATAATGCTAGGTACAATGCAGGGAAGCAGATTGAATCCCATGGAGAAGTAATATAGAACTAGAGTAGACTCAGGCTAGGTTATGCCAGCAGGGGCTAAAGACAGGACAGCTGAGGCCAACCAGAAAGATTCAGGGCCAGTAGGAGCTGCATACAGGACATCGGAGGGCAACCAGAATGATCCAGGGCCAGCAGAGGCAACAGAAAGTACAGCACAGGGGAACCAGAATGATGCAGGGTCATCAGGGGCTACAGATAGTACAGTATAGCATAATCAGAATGGTGCAGGGCCAGCAGGGACTACAGACAGTACAGTACAGGATAACCAGAATGATGTGGGGGCCAGCAGGGGCTACATACAGTACAGGAAAGGGTAACCAGAAAGATGCAGATCCAGCAGGGGCTACAGTCATTACAGCACAGGGTAACCAGAATGCTTCAGGATCAGCAGGGGCTATGAACAATACAGCATAGGGCAACCAGAATGATTCAGGGCCAGCCGGGGTTATGGACACATACGCACAAATAAAAGGAAGTGTGATTGCATGCTGATTAAATACAACAGCAGCTGAGCTAAAATAGTGATAAAGGAAGGGAACTGGTAAGGTTGTACAGGCTGAACAAACTGTTAAACATAATGAAGACTGTAGTGAGAAATCCCCAAAGAAGAGAAGGAAGGAGCAAAGCAGCACACCAAGAGCAAAGAATAATCAGAAGCAGCAGAGATGGTGGAATGGGAGCCGAAACAAACAATTGCAGGAAACTGCGGGTGGATAGGAAGGCAGACAAGCAGCAGGCTGAGCCGAGCAGACAAAGCAAAATGCAAGGTACTGAGGGCTTGCTAAATTGGTGAGGAAAGGAGTTAGAGCATTGGCACAACGCTGCAGAAGGGAAGAAGACAATTAGAAACCTGCAGTGCACACTAACAATGTAGACACAGGACAGTAGGAAACTAAAACCCCAAAGAATTGGGATGGAGCAAAAGCTGCATAATGTACCTGGAGCTGCAATAGGAATGCAACAGTACCTGCTGCTACTACTCCCTGCAGCTGCTAGCTGAGAGCAAGAGCTGAGACCAGGCGCAGCCATTAAATGAAAGCAGCAGCAGAGGGCTGGAACAAATGCAAGAAGACAGAGGATGCCAGGTAGCTGGGGAGGAAAGGAAGCCAGTACACAGCAAAGGAGCAACACAGCACAAATAAAGGGCAACTAGAAAGCCCCAAAAGAAAACACAAAACCAAAGCACAAATGCAGTAGAACAGAAACAAACAGCACACAGGGAAGGACACTGCAGTCGGAAGCAAAACAGATACTAACCAAAGCAGGAGAGACATAGGAACACAACCAACAGAAACCAAGCAGAGTCCGGTGCACAAACCAACTGGAGGGAGGGACAAGGCCCCAGAAGGCCCAGAGTGAGGAGAGGGACCAACAAAGCCTCTGGCTGACAAAGAGAAAGTGCTTCAGATGGAGGCTGGGAGGAACTGCTTATATAGTTCAGGAAGTAGGAGTGGCAGGTTGCTCACCCATTGAACTGCAGGTGGAGCCTTTCAATTACATCATAGGTTTGAAATGTTAAAATTTCAAGTTATATGATAAGGCTATATAAAATAAATATTAAATGTAACAGTTGATAGGTAACAGTTCCCAGCAAGAGCAGTTTGAAAGAGCAAAAGGGACAGGTTTAGAGTAAGAGGAGCAGGTAGATAAAGGAAGTAGTAAGGGTTCAGCAGTTGTAGGATTTGTGAAAATGGTTGCATGGGGCCCTCTTGAAGGTGAACAAGAACCTGAAGTCCTTGACATCATCTGGCAGGGAATTCCAGGTAGTGGAGGATGCTACAAAGAATGTTTTTTCCAGAATGTTCTGTGCATCGTTGGCAGATATAGGAGGTTTCTAGATTGTAATCTTACTAGATAGATTGGGGGGGGGGCCCTGGATAGTAGATATTTTGTGTTTGGATGGTAAAATATATGGTGCCCTTACAGTATATATATTAAGGATGCCCATTTCAACTCTCTCCTCATATTGGGGGACAGGATGTCTAGGCTGCTATATAAGACGCAATGGAAACTATCCTTATGGCATCCTAGTGTAAATCTTGCACATTCTGTTGAAAACCACAGTTTTATGCAGCATGGAAGAACGGGCAATGCTGTAGATTTTGCTGCTAAACTCCAGGACATCAGTAATGACTGTTCAGAGGCTGTATGAAAAGTGCTATATAAATGCTGATTATTCTTCTTCACACAGAAACTGTTTTGATAGAAAAGCCATAGTTTTTGATGTGAATGTATTAGTAAGCAAAAGTATATTCCAGGACCACGACGAGGTTCTTTAGAGGTACTAAGAAGTTGCCCCCAACTGCATTTCAAATACTACCATGCTCATACTCTTCATTAGAACATGTGCATAGTTTGAAATACCTAGGAATTTGGCTATATGCAACTTTCTTTTAGTCAGATTTCATCAGCAAAATTGTAAGATGTTCTATAAGGATTCCTATGACAATTATATTTTTCCAAATAGAGTCATCAGCTCATTTGACTCCTTACATGTCATATGTCTTACATCGTCCCTGTGACAACCTTCATGATGGATAAACTGCAAGATAACTCCAAACATCCAAATGGAAAGTCATACCCATCTGTACATTTTGCATTGACTGGACTTAACACACAGTTTCTTGTGATTATGGAGACTGTAACTGGTGAAATAAAATCTGGAGGTGGAGACGAATCTACAGCTCTGAAGTAGAGGTGCTGTAAAGTTTTACTTTGCTGTCAGTGTTGGTGCAAAGTCATAAACTTTGCACTTCATGAAATTCCCAATGGCCACACCAGCTGTGCCACTGTTTTTATGTTTTTAAATGCTTTTAAATATTTGTAAGGCCCCATCCACTTTGCCCTCATCAAAATATGTTTCCAACCCTTTCTTGTAAAATTCTCTCACCCTGCTATCCTCTGTGTAGAAGAAAGAAAACAGCACTGGCGAAGCTTACCGCCATCCGATAATGGCTGTTCCATTACTGTAATAATAACTCTTGCCCTCACACATCAAATCCAAAATCCCCACCCTACACCTCCCCCATCAAACCCCCATCATTCATTGAATTTCCCCTCCAAAGTACACTTCAACCCTCACCGCCTCTTCCCCACAGCATACACCCAACCGATCTTTTATGTACCTGTAAAAAGTAAAGTGTTCCACAATGCTGAAAGACATCCACTCCATTCAGTATGTAACCCCTCACCCCTGCCTTTTTAGCAAAATGACAGGTGGCATGCTGTTGAAGCTGACAGCAGTACCCAGTGGGGACTGGGTTCAGGGAGGATGAGGTTACTAGGTACAGGAGACCTAGGTTTGGCTACTCTGCACAGGGGCACCCAAGTAAATCGGAACACAGGAAGCAATAACTGTAATGTCCAGAACCAGGAATGGGATTCTACAGTGTGGCTTTTATTCACATCCAAGCTGAACAAACAAAGCATAGACGGACCCCCACGGGGCTACATTCCTGGTAATGCAGATTAGAGACAACAGAACATTTCATCAATATTTCCAGCCCTCAGGCTCTAAACCCACCAGACACACAGCCCGGACTTGCACGCAGCTTTGGGTACACAGCCCGACTTGTACACTACTTGGGTTTTCCCCACTGGCCCGGCTCTCCCGCCAGCCACTTGATCCGTGGTCCATTTTGGGAAATGAACCAATTATCCTATTGTGGCTCCCCAAACCACGCTAGACCCTTCGACTCCTAGAGGGAATTTTCCTTCCAATACCATGTCTGGGTACTTCCCTCATCATTGGCCAAGTGCCTGAGGCAAAGTAGAAATCCACAGAGCAAATCCGTAGAGGTGGACCTGGTCACTAAAGATGGGGGGGTCTCCCACCTCCAGCTCCCACAGTCCATACCCAGCCATTTCTCTGGAAACTAAACAATTCCTTTACTGAAAGCTTGACAATGTAGTTTCCTGGGTAGACGTATGTCACAACTCCTCTACATATCATTTTGATTTCCCAATAAGCACTGGACTTGAACCTACTTTTACTCTTTGGCTAAGTCTATTACTCTAGGCCTCCCATTATTTCAGTAGTGCAGTCCCCACATGTCACACAAGTCCCAGGGTGAAAAAACATAGGCCCTTTCAGGAAGAGCAGACACTCACCCTCCGGTTGCAGGTGCCCCACAGGTGATTCACAAGTCTTCTTGTTCTCCCAAAAAACTCTGGAACAAATAGGCAGCTTCTCCCTTAGTAGCAGAACTAGGGGGTTGTCCCTGGAATTTGCAGGGAACCCTTTCCTGCACCCATCCCTGGAGGGAGGAGGCACTGAGACCCCAAAACAGCGGTCTCCACCACTTCAATTAGCTTCTGTGTCTCTCTTTTGGTGGAGACACACACCCGTTTTACCTAAAAGTAGCCCTCTGTCAGGGCTGAGGCTCCTAGAGCCTACACTGAGCTGCTGTGCTGCTTTCACAGCAAGCTCCCAATACCAACTGACCACTGAATACTGTTCAAACCTCCCAACATTCTATTGCAACTCCCTTGCTGCAGATTCCATTGTGGCTCATGCAGCTGCTATAGTTCTATTGGTGATGTCATCCCTCAGTCTCAGCTGAGACTGAGAACAGAGTGAGACAGTGTGAAACCCATTTAACTGGAGTTTCACAAGCTGCCTTCCCTGCCTACCACTAGGTCTTATTGGGATTCTAGTAACCCCGGGTAACAAGGGGGGTTACAAGTACATATAAAATTAATGAATAAATGTTGTTTCTACCTATGGTAAAACCTGACCGGTGAAAGCAAATACATCATTCATTCTTTAGTCCCATACTTACTGAATAGATAAGATAGGTTTCTGTAGTGTGGGACAGTTTTCTTTTTTACAGGTACATAAAGGTTTTTTTTAGGGTGTTGGGAAGTGGGCAGTGGGGTAAGAGGGGGGTTGGGGAGGAATTCACTGAAAGATGGGGTCTGGTCAGGCAGAGGAAGTGGCTGGAGTTGGTATTGATATTTGGGAGAGGATAAGGGTTATTACTGCAATAATGGAACAGTTTACACTGGACAACAGAGAATTTCACAAAAAAAGGGGGAGAAGGGTGTTTTCTTCTATGCCAAAGTTGGTAAGGTGTGGGTATTTTATAGGAAAGGGTCAGAGAGTATATTTTGATGAGGGTAGATTCTGTGGGGGGATAGAAATATTTAACCCTTGCTGTGTCATAGACTGATGTATCCATCTAGAATTCTGATGTGTTCTATTTGCATCAGCAGAAGAGAGTTAAGAAAGCAATTATTCTTAGTTATGCAGAGATATTTTGCATTGTTGTTCGAGAGTAAAGTGTTACTTTGCTCAGCAAAAATGATACAACGTGACAATTCACCATCAAATTTGATGTAGTGCAACTACTTATAATTTTCACTGAGTGGAGTAGGCATTTTCCAACAGTACATGAAGAACTACATGAAGTAGCACTTCACACTTCATGATGTGATTAAAGTTTACAAAGCATTTCATGAAGTGATATTTCTCAACTTCATACATCTCTACTCAGAAAGGAAGAGATGTGGTGGATCTTTAAAACAGACACACTATCGAAATAGAGGTATGAATGAGGAAGAGGACTGAAATATCTTCTTTTGATTATTGACAGTCCAAGTAAGATTTATGTGTATATTTCAATGTATTTAATTAATATGAGGGAAGATATATTTATGTGGTTAAGTAATTTAGTGTCAACAGGATAGCAGTTGTAAGGGAACCACTTACAGGGTTATAACTTGGTATCCAAGATGTGTTTACTGCTACTGGCTGAAAGTATAAATCCCATGAGGAGTAGTTGTATTATAATATATAGATCCATGATCCTTAGGAGGGAACCACAATCATGGGCTTTTCTTCACACTATCCATGGATTATCGGTACCTGGGACTACCTACCATAGCAGTACATTTAATATTATGGGGCAATCTAACTCATGCCTTGGCACATGCAAGGTATTTTGACCATGGGACCACTTCCTTCTGAGTTATTCTCTGGTTCTATAATTAACCAAATGGAACCTAACTTATGGATTTGCTTTGGTTGAATTCTGAAGTTTTTTTTTCAGATTTATGATTTTCAATATTTAAAGCCAAAAATCCTATTTCATAAAACAGTTGCCTCTGGAATCAGAATCCTGATTCCACATCCTGATTCCACATCCAACTAATGCTAAATTCCCCCACACACACCTTCAGACCACCCTCTTCCACCCGTCGTACAATAAGATCCCTTCTCTCTACCGCTGAAGCAGTGGCCACCGTTCTCTACCCTACCCCCACCAACTTAACTTACCATTTTTGCTGATCCATTGCCTCTGCATCCCATCTGATAAATTCATCCAGATTGGAAGAATAGTAATTGTAGTCCCGTATAGTCAGTGTCCTCCTGTCCACACCAGTTGGCAGTAGCAAAATGGTAGTTCATCCATTCTTCACTGCAGTTCAGAAACTTGGACTTTTCCTTTACTGTTCACCATGCACCACCACCATCTAATGCCAGTCCACAACACTCCAGTGCCCATATGGGTATCTTCTCTGAGACCCCTCAGTAGACTGCCATGCTGGACAAACAGGACTCAAGTCCTTAGTTCAAGTCTCCTGTCCTTCCTTACTCAGTCCAAGAGTGGCTCTATCTTCCTTCTACAGTACTGTCTCTACCAACTGGAGTAGACAGGAAGATACTGGCTTGGGAAAATTTGGACAAGTAAAATGAACTGTGGCTATGGGAAAACTATCCTTACCATTTGGTATACTTGAACAGATGGGAAGGATTGTAAATCGATTCAACAAGAAGGTAAGTTAAGTGGGTGGGGGAGGAGAGGAAGTGGATGTTCCTGCTACAAGTGTAGGCAAAGAGAGTGTATTATTATATTGGTGGGTGGGGAAAGCAGCCCTTAGCTGGGTGGAGGCAGTTTAACAGTAGTTTGAAACCAAACTGAGATCTGATTTCAATGCTGAATCAGATTGTTTAACTACTATCACAACTAAATGGGACACCTGATCAGATCTGGATAATACATCATATTCCAAATTGAATGGAATTAGTAAATTCCAGTCACCCCTGTGCAATAACTGTATTCTCAAGTTCACACTATATGGAAAGTAGGATATTAGTAACTACATGTAACAACATGTATGCATACTTGTAGTCATTCAGAGGGATATTTAATGCACTTTGTAGTCTGAGGATCAGAAAAAGTCAGTCACACCAGTACCAGATACCTGTATACATAAGATGTTTGTATAGCGATAAGAATATTTATTTACTCATGTATTTATAAATTGATGACTGGGAAAGGCACACTTGTCAAAGGCTCATTTTCGGGTGAGACGATGGGAATAAGTACATAGGTGACAGAATACAAAAGATGTGGTAAAAAGAGGAGAGTACAGTGAACAAAAATGCAGGTAAATACAGTAAATAGTCTCAGTCCAAAGTGCCAATGGTGCAAAAATATATACCGTAGTACACATGACAGACAAATAAAATACAGCACACAATACAATATGCTAAAAAGACAAAGGGCCAGGTGACAAAAAAGGGAAGGCATTTGGAGAAAAGGGATGAACTAATATAAGAGGACCAGAGGGAGAATGCATGTGGTGGTGGTGCAAGCACTGAGCTGCTTTAAACTGGGTGGTGGAAGCCATAAAAAGGGGATGCAGAAGAGGTGGAGGAGAAGCAAACAAAAAAAAGGAAATCCCATAGTTGTGGGATGGGAAGAGAATGAGGGGAGGGTGAGACATGTACTTTGGTAAGGCAGGGAAGGAGGTCTGGTGGGGGACAGCCAATTTGGTACAGGCACAGTAAGGAGCAAAGTGGTCCTTTAGGAACTACTTTAAGGAGAGGTAGGAGGACTAAAGGTTTAGGTGGGTAGGAAGGTGATTATTCCAGAGTACATTGAGATGTACGGAAACAGAAATTTCACCAGTGGAGGTTCTGCAGCAGGGAATGTGAAGGGTGCAAGAATGAGAAGACCAGAATGAAAAGGAAGAAGTGAGAGATGAGGAGAAAAGGGTAGAGATATGGGGGAACAGAAGAGTACCAGTATTTGGAGAGGAATAAGAGGCAATGGGAAAGCCACAAGGTCTCAAGGGTGGGGAGTGAATGGTTTAGGTAGAGGGAGCAGTTGTGTGTAAGAAGAGGAGAGTTGGAGGCAAAGCACCAGAAAGAATGAAATAGATATTTTAGTCTAGCTAAGGGACTTTGAAATGGTGGCATATACCGCATTAGCATAGTCAAAAGCCGGCAGGATAATTTTGAGGAAGACCTCATAGCAGACTGGAACAGGGAGACAATCTTTGTTGTACTAGAGGGCACCAAGTCTTGGGAGAAGTTTCTTATGGATGGCATCAATATTTGTGGAGAGGTCCATGCCTCTATCCAGTCACACACAAAAGTATTTTTTTGCAGTTAATCTTTTTATTAATGGTTCAGCACACCTGTCACAGCAGGTCATACACCAAGCAATAACAGTAAACTAATACAGTATTACTAACAATATCTAATAGACTGGTTGTTAACCAATATACTTATTCAGGCATCACAGTGTTTCAGTCCATAAGTGTTAGGCTATTTACTTCAGGGGGCTTTAATAACTCTTTTGCATTTGGTACCAGTGGTACAAATTGGGATTGTGTAACCTGACCTTTTATATGGCGTCCATATTTCCATTAATGCTGCACTCGTTTTTTTTTGCATAATGAATAAGGTGAGTGTGGGCAACTAATGATTCCATTGTGGATAGCCAATCTTTGAGTGAAGGGAGGTGTGATGTTCTCCAATTCCTAAGAATCAGCCGAAGAAGCTCGACTGATGCTTGGGTGAGCCATAACAATTGAGCTTGGGACAATGACCTTACCTCCGATGTTACACCCAGTAACCAGAAAGAAGGTGAGTGAGGTAAGTAAATGGCTAGGGTACTAGAGCAAAAATGTATTACTTTACCCCATAAGGGTTGAAGGGATTTACAACTCAACAAAATGTGAAGTAAATCCGCTGCAGGTGACTGGAATCTTCAGCAAAGGTTGTGAGGTGTCAATCCCATTTTGTATTGTTGTAAAGGGGTTCTATACCACAGATGAATGATTTTATTTTTAATAAGGAAACTTCTCTGATCTATACAGGCCTTATGAGCAATCTTCCAACAGTTGGACCATTCATGTAGAGTGATTGTGTAATACCCAACATCTTTTCCCATCTTATCTTGGCGGCTATGGAGGGGTCTGGTAAAACATCCCTGATCCAACCTTGGATCCTGCCTGCTAACCCTTTAGTTTGACGTGACCACAAGGATAGCGGAAGCTTTTCCTTAAGGGGCCCAACCCGTGTCCCACACATCACACATGAATACTTAGATCTCATCCAAGTATTGTATAAACTACAAAGTTGCAAGTACTGCCAAAAGCACTCACGTGGCAGAGAGTGGGAGTCTCTCAACTGTTGAAAGGACACAAACATCTTCTCATCATCCAGAAGTAGATAATGAAATGTGAATATCTGACAGTTTCTCCAAACTGGCCAGCCAAAGGGTTTCTGATCTATTTTTAGGTAAGGATTGTTCCACAATGGGGTATGTAGCCCAATACTCAAGCACCTGTGACTGCTTTTCCCTAACAACTGCCAAGCTTGAAGGCTGGATTTAATAGTTAACCATTCCTGTGCTGCAGTAGGACAAGAGTGACACAGAAAGCAAAGGTGGGAGATATTTTCCAGAGCAGCCCTTTCTATTTCTACCCATGCAGGAAAGGACTAGGAGTATCTATTTAGACTCTTACAAACTTTAGCTATCTGGAAAGCCTGTGAGTATCTATTAAAATTAGGAAGATTCCATCCCCCTCTATTCCAATGGGCTCCCAGCTTAGCATTGCTGTAACGAGGTTTTTTGGTCCCCCATAGAAAATGCCTCATAAGTGTGTGAAGCTTCTGTATCCAAATTTTGAGGATATTTATGGGGAGGTGGGCTAGCAGATAAAACACTTTGGAGGTGAACATCATTTTTAGGACTGCAATCTTTCCTGCCATTGATAAGTGTAACTGCTCCCACTGTGTGATACTGCTGGACAGATGCATCCATATTGGCATGAAGTTTTTATATGTCATAGAGGAGACGTCGGCTGATAGAATAATCCCTAAATATTTAATATCTTGATCAGCCCACTTTAAACCTTGGTTTGTAATTTTCTCGCTGGATGTGAGGGAGTTAAGCGGTAACACCTCCAACTTTGATTTGTTGATCTGGAGACCAGATATGTTGCCAAATTCCATAAGGGTGTCCATAATAAATGGCATACTCTCATGGGCATCTCCTGTCAGAATCAAACAATCGTCCACATATACTTTTGTGTAATAGTCCTGGTTTCCTATTTTAATGCTGTGTATTTTAGGGTGAATGTGTAAAGCAGCTGACAGGGGTTCCATCGCCATAACAAAGAGTAGAGGCGAGAGGGGGCAGCCCTGTCTGGTGCCCCTATAGAGCTGAAAAGGGGTGGATGGAGTAGAATTAGTAAGTATTTTGCCTACTGTTGCTTGATATAAGATACGTATCCAGGAGAAATATGGCCCTATGTTAAACTGCTTCAAGACCACATGCAAAAATTCCCACTCTACTGAATCGAACGCTTTTTCAAAATCAATAGTAATTAATGCGGCTGGAGTGGGGAGTGTCAACGCTGCTTGAATCAGTGTAACCAAGGCTCTGACATGATCCAAGCTGTGATGACCCATAATAAATCCCACTTGAGAAGGGTGCACAATTTTCAGTAATACCTTCTCCAGTCTTGCTGCCTGTGCCTTGGTCAACATTTTTGCTTCCGCATTAATTAATGAGATTGGTTGATAATTACTGGGAAATGAGGGGTCCTTTCCCTCTTTTGGGAAGACAGTAATCACTGCCTCTTTCATGGATTGGGGGAGTTCACCCTTACCCTGGGCTTCATTTAACATATCCATGAAAGAGGTTATTATTTCGTGGTGTACTACTTTATAATAAAAGGCCGGGTATCCATCACCACCTGAAGCCTTGTGGGGGACCATGCTGAGAATTGACCTGCTCACCTCCTCCTTAGAGAGTGGAGAATCTAAGTCTAGTTTATGGGACTCCATCAGGGTGGGCAGGGTTAAGCGATCCATGAATTTATGATATTTTTCCTGATCCCATTTCACATGGGATGTATATAAAGTTTGATAGAATTGAACCATGGATTCATTAATTTCTTTTTGAGACTATATCATTGACCCCCCTGAGTTATGAAGACCCAAAATATGCCTATCCGCCTGCTTTCTCTTTAATCTATAGGCAAGAAGCTTGCCTGCTTTCTCTCCCTCCAACTTGATATTGGTGTTGAGCACATCTGATATTCAATTCAGCCCTTCTGGACATTAGCATATTAAGTTGTAGCCTAACCCTGGTCAGTTCTGCCTGTAAGCAGTTGCTCTTGAGCCTCCCCGGGTTTCTCTTGTATTCTGCTTCCAATTGCTTCAACTTTCCCTCTAACTGTACCATTTCATTTTATCTTCTTTTTCTGCGATAATTGGCAAAACTTATAATTTGACCCCACATGGTGACTTTATATGCCTCCCATACCATTGCTGCTGAGGAGGACCCTGGCAGATTTGACTGAAAAAACTTCTTTGTTTCATCATGGGCTAAAATTTGGAAATCTGCATCCATCAAAAGGAGGGGATCCATCTACCAAGTAGCAGATTTGGCTGAGGTGGATGGGGACATATTTACCTTTAAAAGCAGTGGCGCATGGTCAGACAAATATAAGGGCTCTATGTGAGTGTCTATAGTCCGTGCTGATAAAATTTCAGACATGAACCAGTAGTTCAGTCTACTTGCCATGGCTTTAGCTGCTGAAAAGTAGGTGGAGTCCCTACCTGTTGGGTGCTGTAACCTTCAGATATTGGCTAGACTATGTAATGAGAGCATGTCTTGAAGGGCTTTATGAGATCTAGTGTGGGTTTCTTGTTTGTGATTTGAGCGATCTAGGAGGTAATCCATTGTTAAATTATAGTCCCTTCCCAATTATTATCCCTGGATTATCCGTAGTCAAATCCAGTATTTGTTGGGATATCGCATTGAAGAACTCTGGGACGTCTTCATTGGGGGCATAAATATTAACTAGTAAGATGGGACCCACTGGTGTTGCTATCTTAACCAGGACACGTCTGCTGTCTTTGTCCAATTTCTGGAGTGTTATTTCCCGTTTCAGTTGTTTGTGAAATAGGATTGATACCCCTCTTTTAGCCTTCCCTGAGATACTATGAACTTCCCTTCCCACCCATTCTCTAACTAGTTTCTTGCATTCTTCGTGACTTAGTTTGGTCTCCTGAAGAAACACTACATGGCTCTTAATTTTCCAAAGTCTTGTCAAAATCTTACTTCTTTTAATTGAAGAATTTAGTCCCCTAACATTCCAAGAGATCAGGGTAATATCTGCTAAACTATCCCTTTTCCTTGTATTTATCCCCAGTACTGAAATTTCTGGTCACCAAATAGCCCACCAAACTGGCTAACACCAAAAACACCCATCCCCTTCCATATAGAGCCTTCCTTTCTGTGTGTGTCTTTATAGATTCAAATCCCTGCTTCTGCTTGTTGTCATTTAGTTTTTCCTCCTCCTTAACTACAGAGAGGCCCTCCCCTATTCTTATGCCCCTTCGCAGTCCACCACCATTCCTGTACAGTTTAGTGACACCCTTAGATAGTTTGTGATGGGGTACTTTCCAAGGCACCGTTGTGCCATTTGAAGACTCTACTGGAGGTGGTGCACTGTATCTGGAGCAGGAAGACATCAAGTGTCCCAAGTTCCCAGAGCACCCTTCTGGAGACGATGCCAAAAGCAGCATCATATCAGCCATTTCTACAGTAGAAAATAATGAAAAAACAAAACCTTCTACTGTGCTCTAGTCTCACTCAGGGGGGAGGGGGTATCCCCTTTTTATCAGGATTTCAACTACTCATCCCCAACATCAGATACATAAGAGATCCTAATTAACAACTACATCAGAAGTCAGAACCAGCTTTCTCCTGTATTGAGGCCTGGTACATAGTTTGCATACAAGTAGAATCTAAACATTGTCTACAACATTTAAACATTAAGAAAGAAGTGTATATAGTGAATATTAAACATCCAACTTGAACTTAGAACCAGTACCCATAGCCATTCATTGGACTTTATATATAATCCTGGCAAGCAGCTGTGAACAGGAACCCAGGTGGGTGCCCTGCCATATTATACATTTTACAGTCATGGGTAACATTTGTATATGAAATGTGCCAAGCTGCCCTAATGAGCCTCCTCAGGTGTTTTTAGCATGCCTGCTGAGACAGAGATGTCAGCCCCATCTCCTTACGAACCCAGCATCCACCTCAAATACCCCTGATGGTATCCAATCAAGATTAGTTTTACTCTTCCCAGTTCAGTATTCTAAGAGGGGGATACAGTACCAATGGGGTCTTCTGAGGCTGCAAACAGGGCCTCCAGGCTTTCGGTAGAGTTTTCAGCCACCTCGTTCTCCACAATAGGAATGCAATCAGCCCATTCACCTGACAATGGGGGCCAATTCTCTGAGTCATCTCGAGTCTCTCCAGATTGTTGGGGTGTCTCAGAAATGTCCACCTCGGAAGGAAGGAAGGAGATCAGTTAATGGCTCATACCTATTACTCAATTTAACTGGTGTGTCCCCCAGAGAGCAGCTACTCATGTCTGACTGTAAATATCGCCTCTGCTGACTCCTCGACTGATCTCTCATCGTAGAAGACTTCTCACCTGTTGTTGGCTTCTTCTTTGATCGGGCCCTCGATATCTGGTACCAGGTCTGATTGCTGTTCTTGTTAGGGGGATTTGGCTTATCGTCCTGCTTTTGACCTTCTTAGCTCACTTCCATCTTGGATGGTTGGTCCCCTGCCGATTGAGAGGTATGTTGAACAGTGGGCCCCTGAGTGCGTTGAATATCTTTTAGGAACTGCTCCCCTGCAGTAGGGCTTTCAAATGAAATATATTCACCTTTATAGAAAATCTGTAGTGTTGCAGGATAGAGCAGTGATGTTGGTATGTTCAGCTTATAGAGCTGCTGCTTCACCCCTCCGTAAGCCCTTCTTCGGTTTGAGAGATCTTGGGAGAAGTCCTGATATATCTGAATGTGCAAGCCATGCCACAAGAAGGAAACTTGCTCCCTTGCCCTTTGTAAATAGTACTCCTTTTCGGGAAACTTTAAAAATTTGCACAATATAGGCCTGGGTCTCTCCCCTTGTTTGGGATGGGGGCCAGTGAATGGTGCACCAGTTCAATCTCCCGAGGGCCACAGTTGTTATCTTGAATGTGGTCTGGAAGGAATACTCTGAGAAACATGCTCATATCTTTGCCTTTGGACCCCTCCGGCACCCCCACAATCCGTAAATTCTTCCTTCTAACCCTGTTTTCTAGGTCATCCACTTTGTTCAATAAATATTCGAGCTTTTTTTGATGGTCTTGCAGAGTTTTCTCCTGGTCCTGTACTATAGTGTGCAAATGTTGATTCTGATATTTTGTGTGGGCCACCCAAGTAGCTAGGTCAGAGAGAGATCTTGGTGGGTTTAATTTGCAGTTTGCTTTAGATCTGCAGTGTCCAGTAATATTTGGTCGAGTTTGGCCATTACCACAGCCATATTAACATCCGCATTACTCATCCTCATATCTTTCGGTTCTGTTCACACTAAGCTCTTCAGGTGCCTCTTTTGGCCACAATTCCCCTGGAATGTACTGCCACCAGTGCAGGATTTGCGAGGCCTGCCCTCCTGGGATGTGCAGCTTCTATATGGTTCAGTGATTCTCCTTTAGACACTAACCGGAATAACCAGCACCCAATCTTGTCGCTTAGCTCACCTATATCAGTTGATCTGACATTGCTCTGTGTTTTCATCACTCTCGAGCCGACTGGCATTACCAACGCCACTTCCTTGTTTTGCTTTTACCCAAGGGAGGAATACTGCCAAAGCTGGATACACAGGGCCCTGTGGATTAGAGGTAGGCAGACTCTTTTGGTTCATCTTTCCTCTCAGGCAGCACCGATCTGGGTAAAAGTCATACTGGATGAAGGATCAGACTCTCCTCTTTCACTCATGCCTATTCATGATCTCTTTCTTCAGCCATGAATAATCAGATTCGGGAAAAACAAATACCCCCGAGAGAGCGTTGAAAACGTATACTGCCACCATCATGCCGGTAGGCTCCGCCCACACACACAAATGTATTTCAATTGTGAAACCTCAACACACCAATATACTTGAATTGTGAGACCTCTTCAAGTGCTGCACCACACAGGATGTTTAAAAAGGGATGAAGTTAAGCTTTTCAAATGTATGCCTTGTGCCAAAGAACATGAATACTGTCTTTTTAGCGTTTACCATTATTTGGTTTGACATAACCAGCATTGGACATAATTGAAGTCTTGCTGAAGTGACAATTCCAGCTCAGAGACTGAGGCACTGGATGCAAAAAGGACAATGTCATGAGTATACATATAGTATATATGTTTGACTTACCACAGGCTGTGAGGATGTCATTTTGGAAGATGGAAAAGAGGATGGGCCTGGCTCTACAATGCTGGTTGAACAACACTATAGTCAACTGACATCACAGCGGCAGGATTTATGTCGACTGCAAGTTGCAGTCGACATAAATCCCAAATGCTTCCTGGTCCTGCTTTTCTAATGGGGGCTTCACCCCCAAACCCTCCATGCAGGGGGACTCTTCCCTCCACATCCCCTTTAGTATAGATTGTAAACTCCAGTTGGAGTTGACTCAGGGAGGGGGTGCAGGACTGGGAAACAGTGTGCCCCTGTCTTGGGCACACCAACACAGCGAGCTGTCGGCAAAGTGCCGATTTTGCCAACAGTGAGGTATGTCATTGTGTTGGTGTCACCGTAGGATCAGCATACTGATGGTCCCAATAATAAAGCCATGGAGAACAACTAGAGTTAATGGGGAGGGAAGGTGATAAGCTGTCACCCACCTGAACTGACAGATGTTGATCTGAGCGATAAGAGAAGAACCACTCGACCGAAGAATTAGATAGCCCCACCCTATTCAGTCTTTGCATAAGTAGGGGGTAGGCCATTGTAGTAAAGGCCTCTGTTACAGCAATAAAGACAGTGGCAGTAAAATGAAGTAAGCTTGAAGGAGAGGTTGAAGAGGGCAATGAGGGAGCAACAATATCATGAGCAGAGAGGTACAGAAGTTTAGGCAAAGGCCATCTGGGCTGTGACACTTAACAGAATTTAGAGAAAGAACGGCAGAGAGGGTAGAGGGTTGATTGTTAGGGAAGAAAAAGAAGGAGAAGCAGAGAGGAGTGGGGAGGAGTGGACGAAGTGGTGGGGTGTAGGTGAGATGGAGGGAGAGGAGAGGAAAAATCACAGGTAGTACAAGATCATGTTTAGCTTGCAGTAGATATTTACCTCAACTAGCAGTATGACTCTTTATAGCTAAGTATGACTGCAAGAACAGATCCTGTAACACTGATTTATAAATTAGCAATCTTGACATTTCCTCTGGACAAACATAGGAGTGTTTTGTCACATAAACATCTCTAATGCCAATTTTCTTGTTACCACGCAGCCACAGATTCTTCCCACATTCTGGATGGTCATTAAGACAACTGTATACAGTCAGAAGGTATATAATAAAAGTCAGCACAACAGCTTGCTGTCCCAGGCTGTGGGTGGTCAGTGACTCCTTTCATTACTCACTTCCTATGCAAGGAAGATGACATCCAGTGCTCCCTCTTTTTAGGGCTGCAGTGGGTGTAGCCCTGCAGACCTCTTTCTATGAGAAAAGGACAGCCACATTCTTTCCGACCGAACAACATGTTGTAATTACAACACAGTCGCCTCCATGTCTGTGAAGCACTCCACTTTGTTCTCTCCATAGGCAGTTGCACTTTACTATTTTAATTGTCGGCAATCACAGTGGAACACGGCACACTCTGCCATATCCAGGATGGCCAACAAACTGTATTTGCACATGTGCGACCACTAGCACATGCACAGTAGAGAGAAGCAGCCATCTCAGTTGTGGCAGAGTGTACCAGATTCCGCCGTGACCATATTTTGCTTTTTTTTAATAAAAATTATGGATCTCCCCACACCCACCCTCCTTCTCAGCATCCACCACCCCACCAAAAGAAACATAACAATGATATTGGAAGTGCCCAATCCCCCAGTGTCACTATTGTGCTCTCCTGTGACCTTTTCCTTTTTTTAAACTTGTATGTTTTTCCTCCCCCACCTCACTCTCCCTCCCTCTCAGCACCCACCACCATCCTTAAAAAGTAACAGTGACACTGGGGTGCCCAATCCCCCAGTGTCATGCTGGGAATCGGTTGTTGAGATTGTTATGTTTTTTTTGTTGACACCTGTAAGAATACCATACATTGATGTCTTTTGCTCTGTTACCATCCTCCCATCTGACTCTCCCACTCAGCACCCACCCCCACACACCCCAAGCCCTTATTTACCCATCGGGGGTACGTATCATGTCAAAACAGCAACATTTCAACAGCAAAAGTTATTGCAGTGAACATTTCAGGGGAAAAAAACAGCCAATGTCTGACAGGCAAAATTTTGCCTGTCAGAATTGTTGGTGTTGCTGTGCTACATTTCAATAACTTTATTGTTGATGCAGCTTGGTGGAACCTCTGCGGTCCAACGCTGTGATCCTCTCTGAACCACAGACATATCTTTACTCTTCAAAGCCGTATTGTGTATTGAAGAAACAGGTATGTGGTTTAACATGTTACAATGGGGTTTTGAACTTAGTGGAATGACTTGGTCATTTTTGCATATATTTGGACCAAATTTTCAACATGCCTTCTTTGGGACCCTACCTCATGAACAATTGGATTGCCATTAGGCAGATCTGTCCCAAAAGATGATTTTGTAGTCCCTGTATGAAATCAACTTTCGTGCAGGAGCTGAAAATTTTCTTTGCCCTTGTTCATGAGGTGGGGTCATAAAAAGACTATGTTGAAACATTGGTGTAAAAATATTAAAAAAAACAACAAAGTTATGAGCCTATGTTGAGTTTTGTGAATGCAGGCTCGTAACTTTGGCAGTTTTCAATATTTTCCCCCAAATTCACAACATAACCATATTTTTACAGCACCTCATGAGTGTGACAGCTGTCATTTTTCAAATCTTTGCCACAATATTTTTTTTTACACCCCGAATAGAGATGTGCGAAATTGAAAAATTTTACCCAGTGAACTATTTCGCGTAATTAGCACATTTTGAAAAATATTTTGATGGGTGAAAAGCAAAATTCAACCCTCTGTTGTGAGCAAAGTTTCACCCCCAAGCTGGTGGAATTTTGCTCACTGGCAAAATTTCACCACCTGTGGTGAAATTTCGCCTCCTGCTGGAGTAATTTCACCTCCCTTTGTGAAATTTAGTGGCCACTGGCCTCTGGCTAAAGTTCTCCCTGGTGTCTAGTGGTCCACCCCACCCCCTGGCTGCTCACTGGGCCAAATTATTTTTCTCTGGTGTCCAGTGGCCCCCCCCGGCCAATTTTTAAATAAAACAAATGGTCAGGGACCAAGGTAACTTGGGAGGGGGTGCCTATCTAAGTAAATTACAGCCGGTGATCGGCAGGGCCACTAGACACCAGGGAGTGGGGGTTGATTTGTGTGTGTGTGTGTGTGTGTGTGGGGTGCTTCCTACCATTTGCGGTGATCAGCAGCGGTGAGTGAAATGGTGAAATTTTGATTCAATTTCGCAAAACATTTCACATGGCGAAATTGCTGAGTTTGTCTCAGTTTCAATGGCAACATTTTACTTCACTGTATCTCTTACCCCATAAGGTACTTTTGTGGTTCTTGTGTGAAATCACCTTTCTGGTAGTATTTGAAAATTTTGCCTGCCCTTGTTCATGAGGTATGATCATAAGAAGGCTATGTTGAAAATTCAGTATAAAAATATTTAAAAACACTACAGTTATGAGCATACATTGAATTTTTAGAATGCAGGCTCATAACTTTAGTAATTTTCAATATTTTTACCCCACATTTACAACATAGCCATTTCTTTATAGCACCTCATGAATGTGACAACTGACATTTTTCAATTCTGGCCAAAAATGTGTTTTTGCATTCTGAAAGTTGATTTTGCAGTCCCTGTGGAAAATCATCTTTAGGTCAGGAGTTGAACATTTTCTTTGCCCATCTTCATGAGATAGGGTCTTAACAAGGCTATGTTGAAAGTTTGGTGTAAAACTATGAATAATTTTCAATATTTATACCCTAAATTCCTCAGGTGCAGCCCTATCAGCTCTGAACAGAGTTTGGTTCTCTAGTTTTGGCCAAATGTATCCCCACTACTGAGGATACAACCTTCATAACCCACTCATGGCTTCACCATTCATGACCTACAGGTCTTATCCTCACATATAGGAGTAAATACAGTTTTCTGTTGCAGCCCATTATTTATCCCCATATACCACACCCTTATATTTCTTTTGTTAGTGTTTTATCGTGTTTCTGTTGGAAACAACATTTCTTTATATTGTAAATTCTTTGGCATCTTGTTCTCTGTGTTTAAATTCCAGGTTCCAAAGTGAAAATATGTTCTACTGTAAGTTATGTAAGTAAAAATAATATGCTGCAAGTGTAAATGCAGTAAATATTTCTCAGTCATTTGAAGAAAAAACAGAACTTGATTTATTTACCAAATTTGTTGGTATGTATAGGAGGATTCCCATAGAATGTTCAGGATTAATTTCAAGTGTTGCCTTTTCCCATAGGGAATCAACAACATCAACAAATAAATAGAATGATAGCTAGGAAACCATGCACAAAAAGTTTGTGTTACTTTGAACCATTAGTGATGATATAAAGTTTTAATTTGTTGGTGAAGTTAATGTGAATTTGAAAATTTCACCTTTGTGAATCTCTGAATTTTTGTTGTTTAGTAGTAAATTTGCCAATTGCAACTTTTCCTGTGACTTGCCCTTGGGGTACACGTGGGTGAGGTTTTGTCAAAATGAGGTTACTGGTAAGCAAGTGTCTCAAGGTTATATCAAAGAGCTTCTGCAGATCACATGGTACATCTCTAAATGGTAAATCTGCTTCACTTTGCAGTGTTAGTCAAGGAGGAGATAGGAGCCTGACCAGATTTCTGAGCAGAAAAATACTGGGTTAATCAAATGTCATTAGTTTAACAGATTTGTTCTTATTCCTTTTTCATTCTTATTGAATTTGTTGCATTCTTAGCAGTCATTTAATTGTTTCTTCTACATTTTGCCTATTTTTTCAGTAATAAAATTTAATTAGAGATATCTATTTCCCTTTTCTATGTTTGCATGCACATGCATGTGCCTCAAACATTTTGTAACAAAGAACTGCAATTCAAAAGTTTGTCACTTTCAGGTCCAACACTGCCCAAGCTGCAGTGGGCTTGGCAGTGACAGAACAATGACCAGCCAGGCTAACCATGACATTGGTCACTGTTTGCAGGGCAGAAACTTCTTGTAGTTGAAAAGACTGATGTGCTCTTGTGGCAGAAGTCCTCAATGCTTCCATCTACATGAAGTCACCTAGTAAGCCGCTAAACAGTGTCATGACATACTGTTGTCATGCTATGTATCTTTCAGTCCCCCCACATGCCATCTGACAAGCATCTGAGGTCACAGTATTGTCGTTCTCCCCCTCAGACACACACACACACACACACACCACCTGACAAGCAGCTGAGTTCACAATTCCTCCCATGCCCCGTTTCAATATCTTACCCTCTGTCAAGAATTTTTCTCACTTCCCTGTCACATCCCCTGCTAGTTTCAATATTCCACCCTCTGCCAACTGTCCCTCCCACCTCCCCATTGCTTCCTATTCCCCATTTCAATGTTGTGCCCTCTCCAAACTATCTCTCCCACCTCCCCATCACTTCCCATCCCCTTAAAGATAAAACCAACACTGGGGTTCCCAAACCCCAGTGTTGGTACTTGAAATAAAGAAAACTGTCTTTTGATATCTCTTTTATATATCTTAAACCATGTGAAAAAGAAAATGGTCTATCGATGCCTGTTGCTGCCTCCACCACATGCCACCGTTACCTCCCTACTGACCCCTGGACTCAGCACCTACCACCCCACACCCCCTCTACCACTTACTTACCTATCAGGGGTACAGTGCCATAATCTTCTCTGGACAGGAGACTTGTCTTTACTCTTCAATGCTGGACCAGGAACAAAGGAAATCAGGTAAGCACATCAATTATTTCATTTCATTTTGAACTTGTACTCATAACATTGTTATTTTTTATTATGTGCATCCAGATTTTCAATATGGCCTTTTTGGGACCCCACCTCATGAACAAGGTAAGTGAAATCTTTCAGGTCAGGCCCAACAGGTAAATTTTCAGTTGTTCTACAAAATCACCTTTTGGGCAGCACTTGAAAAATCTCACCTACCAGATTCATGAGGTAGTGCCATAAGAATACAATGTTGAAAATGTATGGTCAACGTATTAAAAAACAACTAAGTTTCTTATTTTTATTCTTTGGTAACCAGGTAAGGCCCAATAGGCACAAGTGTCTGTTTTCAGGTAACCTGGTAGCCCTGGGTGGTTATGTGATTTGCTTAGAGTCATACAGTATGAAAGTAGAGGTTATGTGAATCAAATCTAGGTTTACTGGATGTACAACGCTCATAAACAACTCAATACTCTACCCTGTAGGCTATACTACCAGCTGATGGTACATTGAAAATGTTCAATGCTTACTCACAGCTTTGGTAATTTTTCAATATTATGACCCCAAATTTTCAACATATCCATTTTTTTGGCACCTCCTCGTGAACATGACAGGTGCTGTTTTTTGAATTCTAGCCAAAATGTGTTTTCCCACTTGTGGCATGAAATGACACTTCAGCCAGTGTTTTATTTATTTTTTAATTTGTTATGCTTTTCTCCCCACCGGTCCCGCCATTCTGGCTCAGCCCCTGCCCCTTGCCCGGCACTCACCACCCTCGTGACATACCTCAGTCGGTCTTCTTCCCTGGCTTGACCCCCTGGGTATGGCCACTTAACAGGTGTGAATCCTAATGGAGTTAGAGCCCAGTTCCTAGCAGATATCTCCACCAGTGTTCCTCCCTTGCTTACACCTCAGGGAGGGGCTACAGGACTGGGACACACCAGATGGCATTAGAGCTTGGTTCCCAGCTGAGTGCTATGGGGTGGTGGTGCAGGGTGTGTGAGGTGGGGTCTCATACTGCAGCCAGCATTTTTTAAGTTTGTTCCAGTGGAGGCATGGTGTGTAATGATGTATGGAGCTGAGCACTGATATCTAACATGCCTTCCAACAAGGTGAGCTCTGGCTGCTGCTCTTCCTAGCATCTGCCAGAGGTCATACATGCATCAGATGCTTCCCCACCCTCCCCTGGAGAAGGAGAGCAGTCCATGGGAAACTCAGTTCTCCTGCCCCGGCCAGCCCTCTGATGCTCCAGGTCCACTCCCAAATCCATGACATTGGAGCCACAAGTGAGACACTACTGCTGCACCGGTGGGCCAGCCCGGCCAGTATTTTATAAATTACACCTGTCACATTAACTCATACAAAGACTATGTTGAAGTTCCGAGGTCAAAATGTTGCTAAATAAAGTTAGCAAGAAACATCACATTTTTTCAATGTTTACTCATAACATTGTGATGTGTGCTGCTTTTGACCTCTAGTTTTCAACATAGCACTCTTGTTATCCCACCTCATGAACAAGACAGTTGTCATTTTTTAAATCTCCTTCTAAACATGTTTTTACATTTGCTCCGCAAAGTTACTTTTCGAATGGAATTTAAAGTACTTCATGTGCTGTGATCATAAGATGGGGTCATAAAAAGACAGTGTTGAAAATTAGGGCTTAAAATGTAAATAACAACAATGTTAGGAGGAAAGATTGCATTTTTTTCTAATGTTTACTCATAACTGTGTGATTTTTGCAGATTGTGACCCTAAATGTGCACATAGCCCTTTTGTTATCCTACCTGATAAACATGAGAGGTGTTTTTTTTTTCAAATCCCCCTTGAAACATGTTTTGACAGTCCCTCTGTGAAACCACCTTTTGGACAGGATTTAAAAAAAAATCATCTGTTCTGATCATAACATACAGTCATAAAAAGACTATGTTGAAAATTCGGGGTGAAAATGTGAAAAAAAGAAACAACTATGTTATGAAAAGAGGTTAAATTGTTCTAATGTTTATTCATATTTTTATTTTTGTAGATTGTGGTTCTTAATGTACAACATAACCCTTTCTGTTACCACACCTCATGAACATAACAGGTATCATTTTTCAAATCCCTTCCAAAACATGTTTTCCCAGTCACACTACAAAATCACCTTTCAGCTAAGATTTAAAAAATTCCACCTGTCTTGATTATAATGTCAGGTCATAAAAAGACTATGTGGGACATTTGGTGTCAAAATGTGGGATCCCACTAAAAATTAAATATTGCCTCACAACTGACCTATCCTGAGTAAATACAATCTAAAAATGTGTAGAAGCATGACACCACTGAAAATGAGATATTGCCTCTTACCTGGTCTGTCCTGAGTTAATAAACACAGTCCATTCTATCTGGGACCCTCCCTAAACTCAAGACATTCCAAGATAAGTTCAGGGTCTCCTGCTTAGATGACTCACTCATAACTCCTGTAACATTGTTTTAATTCCTTGGGGTCACCATTGACCAATCTCTAAATGTTGAACTCCACATCATCAATGTGTGCAAATCAGTCAGTTTCAAGCTAGGCATGTCACACCGGACCAGCCACATGCTAAAGCCTACTGCTAGAGTAGCTTGGGGCATACTTCTACCTACTCTGACCTATGGAGTAGCCACTATTCTCCTTCACCAAAATCAAATCTTTAAAGATGGGATGTCACCTACAACAACATATGCAGGTTTGCCTCAGCCTCCCACAGTTTAAAACACCATTATCTATTATACTTGTATCTAAACTGGTTGTCTCCCAATGATAGTAGACTTTACTCCCTCGGCTCCACTGTCGACAGCATCATGAGGTCTCATACCTCAACAGCTCTGGCTGATCTACTCACCTACCAGACCTCCAACTATGGCCTATGCTCAGCTGACAAATCCCTACTATGCATCCCCAAATGCAGTATCACCAAAGGATCTAGAGCTTTTGCCCACCATGCACCTCCATTATGGAACTCACTGCCTCTGGATGTCTGGCTAGCTCTTACATAGAAACATAGAATTTGGTGGCAGATAAGGACAGCTTGGCCCACCTAGTCTGCCCATTTTCCTACCTTAACAGATAAGCTGCAGATCCTAATTAACCAACAGCTTTCTTTTTCCTACCCCCCCCAGGATCGCCTATGCCTGTCCCATGCATTCTTGAATTCCCCCACTGTTCTTGACTCCACGACCTCCTCAGGGAGGTTGTTCCATGCATCCACAACCTTCTCCATGAAAAAATACTTCCTCACATTACCACTGAGCTGCCCCCCTCTATTTTCAAATTGTGCCCCCTTGTTCTTGCACATCTCTTTTTCTGAAAGATGCTACCCTCTTGGACTTTATTGATTCCCTTGAGGTACTTGAAAGTTTCTATCATGTCCCCTATCTCCCTTCTTTCCTCAAGGGTATACATATTAAGCTCCTTTAGTCTTTCTTCATATGTCTTCTGGTGCAGACCCTGCACGATTTTGGTTGCCCTCATCTGGACAGCCTCCACTCTGTCTATGTCTTTGTGGAGATGGGGTCTCCAGAACTGCACATAGTACTCCAGATGGGATCTCACCAACTGTCTGTATAGAGGGCCAACAGCTTCCTGTTTTCTACTCGTGATGCCTCTCCCTATGCATCCCAGTATCCCCCAGCCCTCCTTATTGCCTTCTCACATTGCTTGCCACCTTTAGATCATCTGATATAATTACCCCCAGGTCCCTTTCCAATTTTACTGTTGTCAGTATCTCACTCCCTACACACACAATGCTTTTAAAAAAGCACTCCACCAGCATCTCAACTCCACCAACCAATGCTCCTGTTTCAAACCTGCTTAGTCCTCTGGGTATCCTGCCTATCCTGAAGCTCTTTCCTTTTCTCCACAATACTCCCCTTGCTGTGCAGCCTAACCTGGCTCTCTCTCCTGACACTAGCCCCCTGTTGCCATCCCCCTCTCTCTGTCTCTGCCAGCTCCTGTCCTATACCCTACCTTTACTTATCCTGACCTGCTATTATCCCCACTGTTCACAATCTTACCAATCCCCTGCCCATTATCCCCCTGCACTTGTCAGTATTTGACCACATTTGTATTTAGCTATTTTTGTTGTACTTTCTAAATTGTATTTTCAGGACTACTACTGCAATACTCTTGTTACTGTATGTTTTTCATCATGCTATGATTGTAAAAACCTCTATGATCCTACCAGAACCACCCTGTGTACTACCTATAATGCTTAGCTTATTGTTAAATGTTTTTCAAAATACCCAGTATACTACCTGTGCTGCTTGGCCTATTGTTTAATGTTTCACAGCACCTTGTTTATGTATCTTGATGTAATCTACTGTTTATTATATCTGCAATGTCTGCCCTGTAACATCCCGGGTTGTGCCTGAAAACAATCATCTTTATGGCTAGCACATCCACCCAGTAAACAAAAACTAAGTAAATAAATATGCTGTAAACATGTGTAAAAACAGGACCTCAGTACAACAAAGCCCCCTCT
Organism: Neoceratodus forsteri; assembly: GCA_016271365.2. NCBI lineage: Eukaryota > Metazoa > Chordata > Ceratodontiformes > Ceratodontidae > Neoceratodus > Neoceratodus forsteri. Next base: position 314,568,610 of record CM057451.1, on the reverse strand, counting down.
GAACTGTGCATCTATGCTACACTATCCTGGGAAAATTACACTGTAAAAAGCTGAACTCTGAAAATGTAACTTGCCTTTCATCAAATGGGTAAGAGCTTGGCCCCATCAAAAATGAAATATTGCATCTCGGCTGTGCGATTCTGTGTAAAAACAATGTAAAAATTGGGAAAAGCAGCATCCCACTGAAAACAAGATCACACCTGAACTGGACTGTTCTGAGTGCAAAAATGTGTCAAAGCAGAACCCCACTGAAAATGAGATATTGCATATCAGCTGGGCTGCCCTGGCCTGGTAAATACATTGCAAAACTATGTAAAAACAAAACCCTACAACAGAACACCACAAAAAGGAGGTGCTGTATCTAGAATGATCTGTCCTAGAAAAATGCATTATAAAAGCTGAACTCCACTAAAAATGTGATATCGTATCTTACCTTTACTGTCATAGTAAATGCAGAATAAAACTGTTTAAATCAGGACCCCACTGGAAATGACATATTATATCTTATCTGGTCTGTCTTAGGGAAATGTAGAGTATAAATGTGTAAAAGCAGGACCCAGTGCAACAACATGTAAGCAAACATTTGGTATTAGCAAATGCTCATTTCTATTTGATTCTGTCTGACTTTTCTCTCTCTCTCTCTCTCTCTCTCTCTCTCTCATTCTCATCCTCTTGTTAGTCATGGTATTTAGGCAGGGACATGTGTGGACTTGAGGTGGCATCATATGCCTGTAATGGACAGCACCATATCCAGACACAGGAGGAAGGGGCAATGAAAGTGGTTATCCAGTAGCCCTCCCACAGCACTGCAGCAGCCCCCATTGCAACAGCATCTTCTGGCCCTAATCCAGTAGCATCCACTAGTTCCCCCAGCTCTACAGCAACAGCCACCAGTTCTGCAGCAGCTGTCTGAACTGGATATACTATGATATCTCGACACTGGCTTGCACAACACCCTGTAGCCCAACACCAAAATCCTGAAATGGAAAATCCCAACAATGGGATTTTGCCCATTTTCCTTGTTTCAGGGGTTTGCTCCCTCACCCCAATACCCCAACATCCCTTAATTAGGGTTATTAACTCTGGGAGGAATCCCCTGTCAGGATTTGTGTGTTTGGGATCCGCAGGTTAAGCAGAGGATGTTGGGCAAGTGAGTTTGGGATAATGTAGTGATTCTTGTCCGAACCCCCAAATCCCTCCCCATTGTACCACATCTTCTAATTCCTTAGTGCCACATGCAAAGAAGCAGCCCAGGTCTTCCTCCTTTAGGAATTTTTCATCTTTGACCCTAACAATGACAATGTTGCAGATGCAACCTATGTAACACACTGGTCAGTTGTGTGAAGGATAGCCATCTAGGCACCAGTGGGGGATATACTGACACGAAAATCTGCCAGCTGAGCCAGTGCTGGTGAGACAATGGCAGGTGGTGAGTGTTGGTGGTGACAGTGGTCGATCTGTGTCACTGAGGAGCTCGCACAACCACAGGTAGAGATAGGGGAACTCTGCCACAGAATTTCTTCAATGAAAGAAACTCTCAAGAAGTTACTTGAGAACAAGCAGGTGTGGAATCCCAGGATGAATTAGTTCCTTTGTGGTGGTGTGGATGCTGTTCCATCTGGACATTAATAACTTGTACTCCATCACGCTTTTCATCTCCATTCCTCCTCACTGATTCTTCCTCTTTTACACCCTGTCCTTTACCCTAACTATCAGATATTACTTCCAGTCTCCTCTTACTCATTCATGTTCTCTTTGTTTACAAAAAATATACTGTATGCATATATGTATAATATATATATGCAGTATATAAAATTAGAAAAATAGTAAAAGTCAAAAAAGTTTTAAACTTTCATACTGTCTTTCCCTCCTACTGTTTGACTCCAATTTTTCTCATCCTGATTTCTGTCTCGGTGCTCTCTCCTTCTAAAAAAATATCTATTTATATTCTCTTTACTGGCACTGTTTTTGCTCCGTATCATTCTCGTCTCTGTCACTACTGTTTTTATGTTTTTGTTTTACAGCATTGTTTTTTGCATATATAGTGCATTTGAAAATCACCATATTTAAAATCCCTTGATTTACTACCTCCATGCAGTCACTTTTTTTTCACAGTTCTTAGTTCCTGAGATTTTTCTGTAGAACAATAACTAATTGATTTGGTTTGTTTATTTAAACCTGAAAAATCCATCTGCATAAACCCCATTTTCATAGATGATCAGATATAACAAATAAATATTACAACAAAAGAGAATTACACAGTGCAAAATTTACAAATTAGGTACACCATACAGCTGTGTCAAGTGATAAGGATGAAAGAAAAAGGGTGTTAGCAAAAAGGGCAATATCAGAAGGGTGATGGAGTACTGTCCTCCTGACACCCTGCATGTGGTGATTGCTGTGGCCTGAAGATGGTTATATAGAGTGATGAGGATACGGGAGGCAAAGCCCTACACATATGTGAGTGTTTCTGTGCTTTTGCCTGTCTGCCATGCTTGTTTCAATAATTGCTGTCACCCTTATTGTATGGCAACCCATACAGCACATTACTAATAAACAACAAACCAACTACACTGACAGATATTAGTACCAAACAAATATTTTTTGAGTATAGTCTTAAAATTTGATAAACTAGTGTGACCTGCAGTAACAAATTGAGGCAAAGAATTATAAAAGTAAGGCAACTGATAAACAATGATTTTTGGCCTAAATAGGTTTTTATTGTTGATATTGTAAAATAAGTATTATTAGCAGCTGAGTGAGCATGTGGTGAAGAAGATCACTGTTGGAACAGCTGATGAAAAAAAAACTGGAACTTATTGCAGCAATGTCTTCCTTGCTAGTGTTCCAATATGTATCCTATACCTCTGGTCTGAAGAGAGCCATTTTGGTGTATTGTAAAGAACGCAATGATGTGCTCCTACAGGGAGTAGGGATACAATCATACCACTTTAATTATATAAGACCCTAGCCCTGGACAGCACACTTTTACTTGCAGCATAATAGAACAATATTCCATAATCAATAATGGGATGCAGAAAACTTTGTGCAAGTAGTAACCAAGTAGATGGTAACCAAACTGAATTTAGTCTACAGTGAACACCCAATCTTTGATGTAATGGTTTTACCAAATTTGAAATGTGAGAGTTGTAAAAGAGGGTGCTATCCAAGGTCAGGCCAAGACATTTAAAATTGCAGACTTGTTAAGTTATGGAACCTTGAATGGTTTCCTTTCCCCCACCAAGCCCCTGGATGGCCACTCCATCAGGCCGAGAAGGCTAACCATCACCACAAGCCCCATCACCATCTGCCGCCCCTTCATTGCCATGACCCAGGGTAACCTGATGTAACCCTTCACCAGGTAGGCCCCTCCTCTGTGGGGGAAATGTGGAGGAGAAATGCCCACAGGTGTCTAATACATATCCTGGGCATGGTTGGGTCAGCATGGACAGTTCTGGGCTACCATAGTTATGGCAACCAGTGGCTGTCATTCTGGTTGAGCTAAGGCAGATTTTCTGCTTTTTCTCCCACTCCACAATGACTGACCATGGCAGCATTCTAGGGGCAGGATGCTTGAAGGCATGTCAAGGTCACACACTGTCAAAAACAATACCCCAAACCACATCCAGGAGCTGGCAAACAGACAGCAGTCCACAGCCCATCCACCCCCTGATAGGGAAGCATCCAAAGGACACTCTAAACTCCCTCCCCAATAAACTTCAATCTTGACACCCTGGCTTGGGATGTGGATATAGGGTTCTAGCATGCTGAGCAAACACCTTTGCTCAGCACCACAGAGCCAGCATGAATGGTTTTTAACTCCAAAATAAGAGTTTGCAGCAGTTTTCTCCAGGCATTATGAAAAATCATTGATTTATTTTTTGTAGAATTCAATACCACTTTCTGAGTCAGAAACCATTCTTAGACCAAATTGAAATCTTCTTGTAGTATTTCCTTTAGATCAGTAAGATTAGGCCACTTGAAAAAATAACTCATCATCAGCATAAAGCAAAATATCAGACTTTTTACATACAACAGGGAGAGAATTTAAAACTAAACTAAACAAAAAGGGGTCCTAAAATGGATCCTTGAGTGACACCAATTGTTAATGGAGCAAGGGAGGAAAAGACATTAGAAATCTTATTTTTGGGCTGATCTAGTGGTGCAGAGAGTTGAGCTGTTGGAAGCCTTACCTCTCACCATGCCAGCAACCTGTGTTTGGGAATGAGCATGGGTTGCCAGAGGTCAGTTGTGGGGCTGGGAGTGGATAGAGTGACCAAAAGGTAGCTTTCCAGTCCAGGAATGGAGAGGTAGACCTCTCCAGCTCTTGACCATCACTGAGTTGAGGCTTGCTGGTAATGCAGGAGCACTGGAGGTGCTGGCATTAGGCCAGGTGGGCAGATCAGGACTGCACTCGATGCCAGTGTGCATGCATGCCTCCATGCACATGTGTTGCCATGAATGGCTGAGGTCTCAGGGCATAAGGGGTGAAAACAAGGTGGAAACAGAACCCCCAGAGGCAAGATGGAGATTGACCTCCCACAGGCTCCCCACTGCTGGCTGGGCATGCACCACAAGTCTTGTGACAGAGGACTCCAATGTAAGGTAAGTCCCAGGGGAGATGAGTAATGGGACTGGAGGATTACTCAGATGGGGCACCTGGAGGAAGGAAAATAAGGAAGTAATAATAATAAAAAAAAAATCTTGCTTTTTTGTAACCTGTCATGCAAATATCTTGGCATCAGTCCAGCACATTCCATGAAACCCACAGGCCACAGAGAGTTTTAAGAAGTAGTTGACTGTTAACTAAACTGAAAGCCTTTGTGAGGTCCACAAAGGTGGCCATGGAAAAATGTCCTTTGACCAAGGCTTCATTATACTGTCTATGTTAAGTTCGCCAAAGCAGTTGTAGTACACTGGCCTAGGCAGAAACCATGCTGGACAGGTCTCAGAACTTCATATTTATTGTGAAAACCTGGAATTTGGTAAAAAAAAAAATTGGTTCCAGAACTGTGTAAAGCGAGGCAAGAAGTTAAATTGGACGAAGATTTTGCACATTGGAAAGGGCACCAGATTTAAGTATACTGTAGGTACAACTGTAGCAGTTTTCCAAACAGTTAGAAACTGTCTTAAGGAAAGTGAACTGTCCAACATTTTTGACAGTGGGTGACATAAGATATCTGTCACAATTTTCACGTCTGTAATCCAAATTTTTACTGGCTTAATAGTTCTCAATTTTCAGTCTGGATGTGTGCAGAAGAGAGGTGGTGGACAACGTTATTGTTACAAACTTGACATTTAATGATGCAGTATTCACTGATTTTCTAGTTTGTCTCTAGGAATCACATAGGAGAGGTCTGAGGGAGGTATTCAGTTGAATGTAGGGAACAGCAGCACAACCTGAGGAAATGTATAATCACAGGAAAACAAAACTGAATAATATAGAAAAAGATTCAGTTGGATGGCTATACCTGTGGTTTAGTGGACAAGCAGCCAGCCACTCCCACTTCATGCCCTATATAAGCAGTTCCTCTGAGTTTCTCTCTCAAGCACTTTTTCTTTGCAGCTGAAGGCTCTTTCAGCCTGTCCTTTGCTGCTTACTGGTGGGGCCTACCCCCCCGCCTTACTGTTTTGGTTTCTGCTTGTTTCTGCTGGACTTTATTGGCTGTCTCCTGCTTTGGTTTGTATTTTGCCTCCTGCTGTGTGCTTCATGTGTTGCTTGTCCCCTGTTCTTCTGTGTTCGTGTGACTTTTGTTTTGCTTCCTTTTTAGGGGGTTTCTGTTTCTAAACTCCTTGTATATTGCTAATCCAGAGCTCATGTTACTTGCTCCCATTTACCCATACTGCAACTACAATCATTATCTGTGTGTTTCAGCTCATACCATGTAGCTGCTCTTCATGCTATGCACCTTAATTATTTTTATCTGCTTCAGGCTCACTCTGAACCCTAGTCCATGCAGCTCACTCCTGCTTCCTCAACTCATACCACATACCTCATTGCTGTTGTTTTAACTGCTCTGCCTACAGTAACAACTGCTGCTTTCAAAGCATTACTTCCCTTAAGTCTATGTTTATTGAATTGCTACTCCTACAACTCATAGTTACTTAGTACAAATGCTGTTCTCTGTGTTTGTACACTGCTATTATACTCTGGAGGTCAGCTAAACTACTGCTGATGCTACAAACCAGTTTTAATATCTGTATGTGGGTCTCAGCGCCTTCCATCCCTTTCTTGTTTTTCCTACAGCAGAGGACTTGAAAGTGTTGGGAGAGTCATGACCGTGTGTGGCATATTTACTTTATCTTCTAATCCTGCCTCAGCTGCCTAAAATCTTCAGCATATTTGTCACCTTTATTGACTTCCTAAAATGCCTGGCTGGCTAGCCCCACCATCCATATTTGCTGCTCCTTCTCTGACCTACGTGCAGGTCCAACCATTGATACTCTGCTTTATAGACCTAAGTGCAGATCCGACTATTGCTACTCTGCTTACTGACATATGTGAAGGTCCACTCATTGCTTATGCAATCGTTGCTCAATGGTCACTATCGCCATCTGATCTCTATGAGTTCCCAGCTATCGCCGCTCATTCAGCTCCTTTTCAGCTTTCTGGGGAATGCCAGCCATACCATTCCTGGCGCAGGGCCTCCCTGCTGCCGACGGTCTCACTCTGCATTTATAAGTCCACATCTTGAGTGTGCCTGACTTGGGGTGGGATCCTTCTCACCTGGCCCATAGCTGGGAATGTCCTTGCTTTGGGCCTGGCTTTAGCCATTTAAGACTCGATGGCAGCTCCTGGTGTACAATTTAAGACTAGCCATGAAGGGTAGTTACAGTGCTCTCCTTTGGTTCTAGCATTCTACTAGCAAGGCACCTTCACCATATTCTCCTTAGAATTGCCTCTGGTTCACCTGTTTTTTTTTTTTAGGGTGAGTAGGTCAGGTGAGTGTCTCAGCAGTCATTGCTCTCTTCCTCCTGCCTTGGTTGCCCCCAATGTTGCACAACACTCTCACAACCTTCCATGGTGTTCCCAGTAGAGGGAATGAGAGAGAGCATTCCTTTAAACTGAAATATTTTCCATCCCCTTTTTACTGGGTTTCTAAATTGCAGCAGCAGAGCCATCACAAAATAAAAATTCCAAGCCTAGAGGGAAGGCAGCCTAGGACTTGGATCCCCAGATATTTCTTCCTCAAAGGGTTTTTTCTTTCCTCTGTGCCTTAGGTCATAACTGTCAGTTAGCCATAGTTAGTGACCTTAGTCCCTTTAGGTAGATTCTCCTGTTGGATGGAGGTGGATGGTGCCCCTACTTGCTGTTCCTTCTCTCCTTAGGAGGTCTCCTCAATCTCCAGTGCAAAACCCATCATACTCTTGCCATTGCTAATCTGTGCATCTCATTATGTTATCAAGCTGCTTGTTGTCTTATCTTCTACTATGCCTCACAGCTACTGGTTGCTAACATGCTTTGTACTACTACATTTCTTTTTGGGGATCCCTCCTAAGGTACCTTTAGCTAAGGGAATCCTGCTGTGGCACTTCTAGGGATGGAACCATGTTCAAGGGCTCCTTGCCTTTGGTATCCCTACAGGGTGGTAATTCCTCTGGAATAGAACGTGTGAATGGCCAAAGCGAAGTAATACAGTTGCACAAGCATAACATCATACTGGCTGCATAGGCCACTGAACAAATGAGGAGGAAAGGATGGACAGAATACATTTCTTTTTATGCATTAATCATCCTTCATAAAGTGAACAGACATCACAGTCTTCCAGACTGGAGTTGTCTCCACATGGGAATTCTTTTTCCATCCATGTGTCTTCTACCTCAAAAGAAGGCAATTTGGTAATACTAATAACATCAAGCTCTTCAAGTTCATTTTCACCACCACTGTCACATTCATGTGCTAGGTATAGCAGACATGACTGTGTTGCAGGGGATGTGTTCCATATTCATTTTAATAAATGATTGCATGCCAACATTTCTAGGGCATAGATGTATATTCCTGGATTGCACAATGGCCCCTGTCAAACTGAATACCCGTAACCTCTCCACACTGACACTCATGGGTGGACAGGTGTTGTTGATATTAGAGGTACCCAGACTTAGACCGAGAAAGGGAAGATATTGTTGATGGGGACCTGAATATGCCAGATGTTAACTGGATCACCATTGCTGCAGCCACATCCAAGAACAGGGTCATTCTTAATGCCCTACAGGGAGCATGCCTCAAACAGCTAGTGCTGGAATCCACTCAGAGGGAGCAATTCTAAACCTGGTTCTCTCAAATGGGGACAGAGACAGCATCTCAAATTTAGAAGTGGGCAGCCATCTGGGAACAAGTGACCACCAAACAGTATGGTTCATGATAAACACAGACATAGAGTCAAGCCATGCAAAAGTGAGGGTACTGTACTTTAGGAGGGCTGACTTTGTCAAAATGGGGTAGTGTCTAAGAAAATCACTAGCAAACAAGTAAGAAGGAGGGGTGGAGGAACAATGGGGACACATCAAAACTGCCATCACAGAGGCAACAAGCCTTTGTATGAAGAAAATAAACAAATCAAAACAAAGGAGAAAAAACACACAATGGTTCTCAAAAGATGTGGCGGGGACAGTTAGGAAGAAAAAGTCTGCATTCAGTAAGTATATGGAAACACAGAAGGAGCAGGACAAAGAACTGTACCAGTTAAAGCAGAAGGAAGTGGGGAAGTCAGTTAGAATAGTAAAGGCCCAAACTGAGGAAAAGAGAGCCAACTTGGTTAAGAAAGGGGATAAAACCTTTCATAAGTACATTAGTGAGTGAAGAAAGACCAAGGGAGGGATAGAAAGGCAACAAAGGGAGGGTGGGTGGGCAGAAGGTGGACGGTAAAAGCAGGGATACTGAACAAATACTTCTGTTCAGTATTCACAAAAGAAGAGGATGGGGAGGTACCTAATCCAATCAATTGAAGCACTCTGAAAAGGGGGATCAATATCAATCCATTCACAGAATAAAGGGTTCTGAAACAACTACTAAAACTGAAGGTGGACAAAGTAATAGGTCCTGATGGGATTCACCTCAGAATTCTAAAAGAACTAAGGGGAGAACCAGTGACAACAGTGACTACCCTTTTTAACAAATCATGGGAGGATGGTGTGGTACCCAAGGACTGGAGGAGGGTGGATGTAATTCCCCTTCACAAAAGTGGGAGCAAAACAGAGGCAGGAAACTACAGATCTGTTAGTTTGACCTCAGTGGTAGAGAAAATAATGGAATCACTTCTGAAAGAAAGAATTGTTGAGTACCTAGAGGACAGCAGGGCACAGGACCCAAGGTAGCATGCATTCTCAGTGGGAAGGTCATGTCAAATGAATCTAACACATTTCTTTGACTGGCTGACCAAAGCAGTAGACCAGGGAGGGGCTGTGGACATGGTCTACCTAGACTTTAGCAAGGCATTTGACACAGTACCACACAAAAGATTAATAAACAAATTAGCCAGCCTGGAAGTGGGTCCCAGGGTGGTAGCCTGGGTAAACATTGGCTGGACAACAGGACACAGTGGGTAATAGTAAATAGAGTCCACTCCGAAGAAAGGGGGGTTACTAGCCAGGTACCGCAGGGTTCAGTACTGGGTCCGGTCCTTTTTAATGTCTCTATAAGTGATATTGTGGAGGAACTGGAAGGAGAAGTATCCCTCTTTGCAGACAACACAATGATCTGCTACAGGGTTGATACACAAGGGGTCAGAAAAGATGAGAAGGGACTTTACAAAGTTGGAGGAATGGTCAGAAGCATGGCAGCTTAGATTCAATGAAAAGAAATGCAAAGTAATGCACCTGGGAAACAAAAACCCTGGGATAGAGTACACAATGGGAAGAGGTACTAACAACAACAAAAATGGAAAGAGACCTGGAGGTAGTCATAACAGATGACCTAAAGGTAAGCAAGCAATGTGAGAAAGCAGTAAGGAGGGCTGGAGGGATATTGGGATGTATAGGAAGAGGCATCACCAGTAGAAAACAAGAAGTTGTTATCCCTCTGTACAGACAGTTGGTGAGACCCCATTTGAAGTTCTGTGTGCAGTTCTGGAGACCCCATCTCTGCAAGGACATAGACAGGATAGAGGCTGCCCAGAAGAGGGCAACTAAAATGGTGCAGGGTCTGCACCAGAAGCCACACAAAGAGAGACAAAAGGAGCTTAATATGTATACCCTGGAGGAAAGTAGGGAGAGGGGGGGACATGATGGAAACTTTCAAGTATCTCAAGGGAATTAACAAAGTCCAGGAGGGTAGCACTTTTCAGAAAAAGAGATGTGCAAGAACAAGAGGGGAGAATTTGAAGATAGAGAGGGGATGGCTCAAGGGCAATGTGAGGAAGTATTTTTTCAAGAAGAAGGTGGTGGACACATGGAACAGCCTTTCTGAGGAGGTCATGGTTCAAAAACAATGGGGAATTCAAGAATGCATGGGACAGACTTAAGCAATTCTGGTGGGGGTGGTAGGAAGAAGTATGCTTTTGGTTAACTAGAATCTGCAGCTTATCCAACAGGTAGTGACATGGGCAAACTGGGTGGGCCAATCAGTCCTTATTTGCCATCAAAGTCTATGTTTCTATGTTTAGATCCTGTAGAGGAAAGAGGTCCTTTGCTACCTCAGCATCTTACCCCTGGAACTCCCTAGCTTCTATCCTACAGGATTGTTCTTCACTTGGTGGATTTAAGAAAGGGTGCAAAGTTGTGCTGCTGGAGTGCAGCCTTTACTTCTGTAATCAGTAACTCTTATTTTGATTACTATAACTGCCTCTGTTTGCTCAGCCTGGATTATGTTACTATCCAGTTCTAATCTGTTTGCCATCCCTTGCGTAATCAAAAATTGTTATTAATACTATTGTCTTGTACTGATTATTAGAGATGCAGTGAATTTAAATTTCACCAGCGAAGTGCCCGCGAAGTGGGCACTTCGTGTGTTGTCACTCCGCTAAGTGGAGTGGTCAATGCAAAAGGCTCATTTTGCCTTGTAATTATTACTTCGTGTTGTCATTCCATCTCAAGGTGAAGTAAGGTGAAGTGACAACAATATTGGCAGCCCTTCACACACACAGTCAGCAGAATGAATATGCATCCCCAAAATGCTCATGTTTTGTGTCCAGAAAACTCCCCAGTGCTTACGAAGTGAAATTCGAGCACAAGAAATGCAAAGTCTCCCAGAATTAATGGTGCACTCAGACATCATGCATGCCGTAGTCAAACACAGTCACCAGAATTAATGTGCATCCCCAAAATGTTACTGTCTTGTGTACAGAAAATTCCCCAGTGCTGACAAAGTGAAATGAGAGGGTAACAAAAAATGTAAAGTCTCCCAGAATTAATGGTGCACTCCATCATGTATGCAGTGGTCACACACAGTCACCAGAATTAATGTACATCCCCCAAATGTTACTGTCTTGTGTCTAAAAAATTCCCCAGAGCTGACAAAGTGAAATGAGGATGTAACAAGAAATGCAAAGTCTCCCAGAATTAATGGTGCACTCACGCATATGTGCAGTGGCCACACACAGTAAGCAGAATTAATGTGCATCCCCAAAATGCTACTGTCTTGTGTCCAGAAAATTCTCCAGTGCTATCAAAGTGAAATGAGAGCGTAACAAGAAATGCAAAGTCTCCCAGAATTAATGGCACACTCAGGCATCTGTGCAGTGGTCACACACAGTCACCTGAATTAATTTGCTTCCCCAAAATGCTACTGCCTTGTGTCCAGACAATTCCCCAGTGCTGACAAAGTGGAATGAGAGGGTAACAACAAATGTAAAGTCTCCCAGAATTAATAGTGCACTCCATCATGCGGGCAGTGGTCACACACAGTCACCAGAATTAATGTGCATGCTCAAAATGCTACTGTCTTGTGTCCAGAAAATTCCCCAGTGCTGGCAAATTGAAATGAGAGTGTAACAAGAAATGCAAAGTCTCCCAGAATTAATCGTGTACTGCAAATGCACAGACAGATTAAGATTGCACTGAGCACTCAAGAGATGCAGACTCAAATGCACAACACCTCACCAGTGCTCACAAGTCACAAACCTAAATCTGGAAAAGAATACCTTTTGCCAGTTGGGGGGTAGTACATGGCAGTAAAAGTCCACTACCAGTAAAGATACCATAAAGCAGTATAACAAATTCATGCATGTGCAGTGGACAGCAGGTTCACACTGCTGCAATTACTCTGTGGCACAAACAATGTGTCTGATTTAATGGCATGCATTGCAGACACACTCACACACACTAAAGGTAAAGCATAGGAAATTTTAAACCTTTAGTAATATAACCAAATGTTTAAAAAAACTGAAATTATACACTGCTGCGTCACAACAATCAGCAAAAAAATTTCAAGAATTACTGAAAATAATACTGTGTGTACATTAACACAGTTTTACAAGAAAAATGTAACCTAAACAGAAAGACTGCCTTTTTCTCCCAGTTAATCTACCTACACAATATATACACCCCCCAGCACACTTCACAGTACACAGGCTGTTCTAAATTAACATTCAAAATCCACACACAAACAATAACACTCGATGATATGAGCACAGGAGGGTTTCCTACAATCAATGTACTAAATTGTGAGAAAATAAAACAGCTCAAAAAATATTTTTAACAGCTTTTAGAGGATTTGAATCGCACAGCTCTAAGAGGAAACTGCCTCCATCTTCCACTACACACACACTACACAGAACTGAGACTGTGCAGAACAATCAAGAGCCTGTGTAACATGCAATCCCATGAAGCACTGCAAAATGTGCCTTTGGAGCTCAAAAGCAAGACAAAGTGATGTGAAGTACACTGATTTCAATGTCCTTCACCTTAAAATTGGTGGAGAAGTGGTTTGGGGAAGGCAGAATAATGTGACATCATTGTTTTCAATGGACTTTGCATTCCCCATTATGATGCGAAGTACCCCGCTTTGCGTTGTGGGTACTTTGCAGATTCTGCATTTCTCCACAAATCACTTGGCGGAGCAAATTTTGGCCACTTCGTCAACCACTACTGGTAATACTTGTTTTGCTATATGTAGTTCTCCTCTAATCATGTATCTTGACTATGTAATGAATGTCTCTTATTTGCCATTGATTCTGAGCTACCTGTGAAAAGGGACTCCTACAGCTCAGTGGGCCCACTCAGTTAACAAAATAAATAAATTATGAGAGCAAAGTTCAGCTGGATTATAAATGCAACACACACCAAGCGTATGTAAAAAGAACATATGGAATAATGTATGGGCAGTCTAAAACAAGCTTATGTTTCACTGAGGGGCTGAAATAATAGCGAATGGACCTCAAGAGCAAAGCTCAACAGATCCATGCTGTTATCTCAACCCCAATAAGGAAACATAGGATGAGATGTGTATGGTCACCTATACTTTATTTGTTATAGTACATGGTTTCTGACTGTTTTTTTATGAGTTGTGTGAGTGAGTAAGTGAGTGGTGCTGAGAAAGTGAAAGCAGTGAGAGTGACTGTGAGGTGGGACAAAGCTATGAGAATGAACTAAACTGTGCAATGAAACTGAAAGAAGTGAGAGTGCAAGCGAGGGGAAACCGCAACTGAACTAATGATCGAATATGCAAAATAGAGCAAAACAACATCTTTAGAACATGGACAACAACTTTGTGCACAACATTTTAAAGAGGCTGTTTTCCATACACAATAAGATCTAATCATGTACTGTAAGACTTTTCACAGTTGCTCATATTTTAATTTTTATAATTAATGGTTGAAAGATGATGGGTAAAACACTGCCATCATTGTACAGAACAGATGCTGTTGACGGTCTGAATTCTCATGCACATACACTGCTGGTGCTCAATGCAACTGATGCCAAGAGTGGCTAAGAAAGTCAATTTTTTGATAAAAGCACATGGCGTCAGCTCAGAATGTCCATCACAAATTAAACTTTAGTGCATCCTCTAACAACACAAGCTCTTCTTCCAAGTTGATGAAAACAGTATTATTTTATGTTTTGCAAATTGCTAACTTACAAATGGCCTCTCACACACTCTACAAAGTTCATTAGGCACCTCATCTATAACAGCCCTAGGGAAGGATAAACTAGTCATATTTTGATCTTAGTCGTTTGTGTCATTGGCAAGCCCAAAATAAGAAAGTAATCTGAAATTCAAAGTACCTCAGCCATAATATTATGGAGGCAAAGGTTATGCTGAAAGGATATTGGCAATAAAGGCAGGTTTCAAAGAAATGCAAATTTACACATATCCCTATAATGCAAAGCATGGTGGGAAGTATATGAAAAATTACCAGGAAGGAATTTAGACTGGTACTGAGGCACACTGTTGAGTCCCACGTAGGACAAACATGTGCCTGTGTCTTCTGTCCTCAGCATTTGCAGATTGTGTGAGAGGCCATTTGGAACCATACACTCTTGCTTAGAGCAGAACCAGTCTAAATTATTTTATGGTGATATGCATATACAGTATTTCCCATGATGCTTTTCTTTATAAGGAAAGGTTTAATTTTATGTATATCCATGTGTGTGTATGTGTGTGCATGTAAGTAATAAGCCATGACAAGGTGTGCATTGTAGGATTTTAATGCATGCCTCAGAGTGTGGTTAGGTACATTACCAAAGACTGAGTGTTCCTTCATCCCTGGCAAGTGCATTAAAATGCTCTGATGCTCACCACAGAGGGGCTTAGTACACTTACAAAATTGCTCTAAATACATAAGTTTTCTTGTAGAGGAAAATGAGATTCAGCACCTGATGATCAGCTGATGTCTCTTGGCCATTGAAATATACCAGTAAATAAATACATTATAGGATGCGGCCGTGCCCCTATAGTGAGGGTTGAGTAGGCAGTTTAATGTTAAACCTTAATTTTTGCACTATAATAACTTCACAACCATTCAAGGGATGTCCATGAGATTTTACATGCAAGGTCTGGTGCAGCAGATCTGTGGGTGTGCTAAGTTTAATTTTGGTCAGATATGCAGATTTCGAGTTATGGATAGTGCAAAAAGTGAATTTTCACTCATTAGTTTTGCTGTTTTTTTTCTTTGAACTTGCCTACAGCCTAGTCAGATTGAAATGTTGTTCTGGCATTTTCAGGGTAGAAAGGACCTGGCCCACAGATTTGCCTTTTCCTTTTTTGGTGGAAAAATATTAATCCGTTCCAAAGTTATTTAATTTTGAATAATTTGGTTCTGAGCATGCTCAGTAAGCACTTCAAGATAGCCGAATGAAATGAAAAAGAAATCCTTTTTTTATTTGCCACCATCTTATTTCTGTTTTCTTCTAAAAAAATAATTTCAAAAATGACAGCCTGTAGAGAGTGACAGACAACTCCCTCCTGCTCATCGGGACCCCATTAGTGGGATTCTGCATTTTATTGTTGGAAAAATGACCACCATAATTTGTTTTTGTTGCATTTTAAATCCTTTTTCATGACTCGCTTCTCAGCTGTATGAAACAAATAAGAAATCCTTTTTCATTTGGGGCCACTTCTTTTTCATGAGGGAATAACTGTTGGGAACTGAGGAACGCAACCACACTTTCACTTTCTATTACATCCAGACCCCACCTGACTGCAAGATGCAAACACACTCTGCTATTGTCTGAGAGATGTTAGAATCAGTATGAGAAGCAAGAGAGTTGGATCTGGATAGCCAAATGCAGGAAACTAAGGTTTGGAGGGGGGGACAAGAACAGCTGAGACCTGCTATTGTATATGTAATCAGTTGGTGGCAAAGACAATGGAGAACTTGCAGTTTCACTTACTTTATTTTAAATAATCAAGGGCTGGTCTGCAGAGTGAGTTTGGGATTGGCAAGAGATCAGATATCATGCTCTGCAAAAAACTCATTGGAATGTTAACTGAATGTATCAGAAAAATGGAGTATCTCTGGGGGAACCAATTGAATTAACTGCTAAAATAGTTCGGATGTCTATTTATCTGGACCACTCCCCCCATGCTCTAAGACTCTATTATCAATATATGTGATGGCAACAAAGAAAGCACTCACCAAGAAAAGGATGGCACAGTTAATGCCATCCATACAATATTGGAAAGCCGTCATGAGGAGAATTTACCAAATGGAGTCTCACAGCTGTTTTACAGGATTATTCCCTGACCTTCCAGATGAAGTGGCAAAGATGGGTTCTTCACCAGTCTGGGGTAGACCCAGAATTTACTCCCTGAAGAATCTTGGAATATCTGGGTGTGAGGGGTCTAGATTTTTAGGGAATAATAAATATTTCTTGCTCATACCCATGGTGTTTTCTGGGGGGAGATAACTTAATCACCTCTTTGACCTATACCTTGATAAAGGAACAGGGAAAACTCAATAATTTATGGTAACATATGAACTCTATCCTTGTATAAATAGTCACTTTCATCATATGTACTGCTGTATTATGATATAATGTTGCTGTCAACTTGTGTGATATAAAATCTTTCAATAAAAATAAATAAAAAAAAGAAAAGTAGAAGTATCTCTAATTTACACAAAATAATTTAATTTAAACCAGCAGAAAAGTGTTGTAGTCAAATGTATCTGACAGGATAAGTAGCAGTCTTAGTCACACCTTGCTGTGGTGTTGAAGAGACATGAAGCTGCAAATTGAGGAGACCTTGGGCTGTGTGTGTGGACTGACAGGTGATTCCATGTAGAAGAATAACAGTGGAGCTCCAGGACTAGGAGAACACAATTATGGGTGGTGACTGGTGGCTGATGGGAGCCATTGCTTTCCGACTCATCAGTAGCATGTGGTGTATTTGTGTGTGGAGGTCACAATAGCCATCAGAAGAAGAAGGAGGCAGGTCTTATGCCTCCAAGTCTGATTGAAAGGACAGAGCTGGGAAGTGACTGACACACTGTTTCTGTAGCTGGAGTCCTACTGCTCAGAGAAGCTGCTGCTGTTACCGCTAACTGAAGTGGACACACCACTGTAACTGGGGGCTTGGGTCCATCAGCCTCGCTGGGACAGATAGTGGAGGGTTGAAGTCTAAAGAAGTTGTGCAGAGTGCTGTAAGTGAGAGTCAGGTACTGGACAGGCTGCTTGCAGCGGTGTGAGTCTATGCTAGGGACCCAGGGTGATGATTTGGGGTTTTTCAGCTCTGTCTCCTCACTGACATGCACCCAGTGCTTTACACAGACCTTTTCTTGGAGCATGTTTCCTGAGTGACAGTGAAAACACACACACACCACCCTTCCTTGCCATCCCCATTTAAACCCTTCAGCACCAAGGTCACCCTTCATGCAGTGATGTCCCTCAATCCCTTCTGTAGGAGCAGTACCTAGTATGAATTAAGATACTAAAGTGTGTGTGTGGGAGGGGAGCTAAACTGGAGTAAGAGAGAGATGTAAGTGGAGCAGGTCTTGCACTGCAAGTCCCTGAAGCATTTGCTAATGGATGAGGGTGGGGGTATACCAGATGGTTTGCCTGATGAGCTTGTATGTTGTGTCAAATTTCATTAGCTTCTTTCTCATTTTTCAATATTTTGGGCAGTCTCTACTATTAAAGTCTGTATTTGCTTTGATTGTATACATTCCCATCTGTCAACCATCTCTGTCTTATTCATTTTTGTTGCCGCCATACAGTCATTGCATTTGTGTGTTCCCATTAAATTGCATAATCTTTTCTGTGCATTATGAACACATCCAAACTTTTTAATAAAATGAATATTTGCTATTTATAATTTTTATTTTGGCTTGCATGCAGGCACAAACAAAATTTTGTGGTAGTAGTACATTTAAAAAGTGTGTCAGTGTTGTGGCCAATGCAAGGGATGCTTTAGTGGGTATGTCCCTCAGCCTCTGATCAGTGAGCATGGTGGCAATGACAGTAGATTTTAAAGTGAGCCAAAAACTTGAAAGAAATCTGCTACTGCAATAAGGTGCACTTTCATCATTGCAGCAGCAGATAACAAGACTCTGGCCATGTGTATTACAGTGCACAGTAATGTGCATGGCCGGAGTTGCGAGCACCTTATGAAATGGCATAAATGTGGCACACTTGGAGCCCACCCCAGTGTGCCAAAATATGACAGCTCCTGCCACTCACCATACAGTCCCGAAAAGCCAACATTGGAGGTGCCCAATCCCCTTGTCAGCATGTATTCCCCCCATTAAATGAGGCACACTGAGGGCCCACCCCAGTGTGCCGAAACAATGCAACTCCTGCCCTTGACACACACTCCTGAAAAGTCAACATCGGGGTGTCAATCCCTATGTCAGAATGTATCTCCCCCATTAATGTGCCACACTGGGAGCCCACCCCAGTGTGCCAAATTTCTTTTATTTTCTTCTACACTGGGATGCCCACTCCCAGTGTCAGATGGTCACCCTACCCCCCCAAACCCCTCTAAATGATTTGCCAGCATTAGGGTGCTCAATCCCCATGTTGGCATGCCCTCCCCACTATTTTGGCACAATGGGAGCCCACTTCAGTGTGCCCACATTATTAAAAAAAAAAGTTTTCTCTGTGAAAGAAGAAAACTGTCCTTCACCAGTTAGTTTTTTGAACCTTTAAAAAAAGAAACGGTCCATCATTGTCTCAACATCCCCCTCCCCCATCCTAACCCTCCCTTTGCCCACCCACCTCCCCATACCCCCCCTTACCCCATACTTTCCTCCTGAGGTCAGGTACTGTCATCTTCTGTGGACCAGAACACATCTGCACTCTTCAAAACTGAACTGTAAAATGAAGAATCAAAGGTAAGCTGTATAATGGGACTCAATGGGGGGGTTCAACTTAGGTTGATATCTCAGCCATATTTTTGGACTTTGGCCCCAAATTTTCAACATGGGGTTCTTTGGTCCCCACCTCATCAACAATGGCACTGACATTTCATTTCTTGGTCCCAAAAGGTGATTCTGTGGTCACTGCATGGAATCACCTTTGGGGACTGAGTAATGAAACAACAGTGCCACTGTTCATGAGGGGAGGTCCCAAAAAGCCCTTGTTGCAAATTTGGTGAAATAATTCCAAACAATGGCTGTGTTATGAGTGTGCATTGCACAGTTTCTGTGTACGTTCATAACTTTGCCTTTTTTTTAAATATTTTCACTCCAGATTTTCAACAGTGCCATTTTTTCACACCTCCTTATGAATAGTACTGCTGTAATTGTTCACATCCTGCCCAAAACGTGTTTTCACACCTGTGGCACAGAATGGCGTGGCTGCTGTGGGAAATTAACTTTTGAGACAGATTAACACAATCACAGTGTCACTGTTCATGAGGGGAGGTTCCAAAATTCCCATGAATAAAATTTGGTGGAAAAATTCCAAAAACTGATTGCGTTATGGGCGTGCGTTGCACAGTTTCTATGCATGCTCTTAACCTCGCCAATTTTTCATATTTTCACTCCAGATTTTCAACACTGCCATTTTGCCACACCTCCTCATAAACAATAGAGCTGTCATTTTTCACATCCTGCCTGATATGTATTTCTGCATCTGTGGCACTGAATGGCACAGTCACTGTGCAAAATCACCTTTCAAGATTAAGTAACAAAATTATACTGCTACTGTTCATGAGGTGGGGTCCCAAAAAAACACATGGAAAATTTGGAGTGAAAATACCAACAAATGCCTGGGGCATTAGGGTTTCCAACCACAATGCCACACCCTGTACACACTG
Organism: Neoceratodus forsteri; assembly: GCA_016271365.2. Lineage (NCBI taxonomy): Eukaryota > Metazoa > Chordata > Ceratodontiformes > Ceratodontidae > Neoceratodus > Neoceratodus forsteri. The sequence continues at coordinate 314,548,977 of CM057451.1, read as the reverse complement.
ACAGGCATTGGGGTGTGACTTTAGTTCATCGGCCATAATGTTCATGGCATTCCACCCTCACTCTGCAGCCACTGACAGACATCGAGATCTGCCTTGGAGTCTTTGGCCCTAACATTCACCCCATTCTCCTATACTGCACCCATCTCAGCTTATCTCCTTATGGAATAAGGTGAGCATAAGGGCCGATGACCCCAAGGCACACTGCAACACCTGTAGCTGTCTGCAGGGCGAGGTGAGGTGGAATGGTGTAAGCATTATGGCTGATGATCCAAAGGCACACCCCCAAAGCCTTTCAGTCTCTGGGGGGGTGGGGTTTGGTTTTAGTTCAATACTTCACTGCCTTTCCTATTATGCATCACTCTAATGCCTGCACTACCAATGCCAATGCCAGCAAGCCAACATTTAGCATTGACAAATGCTTGTTTACTCTGTGTTCAGTCATTGCACTAATTCCCCTTTTTTGAAGTCATGTATTTCCTTGCTTTAAATTTAAGCAAATATATTATTTTGAATAATATATAATTTCTTACTTTGCAATACACAATGTTAAGGGACCATAAAATAAGTGATTAAATGTCATTGTATCAGGGGAGGACATAGACATGTTACTGTTAGAAGATATACAAAACATGACAGCTAAAGGGGAGGTTCTGATAATGGGAGACTTCAACATGCCAAATACAGATTGGTCAATACCAGCAGGGACATCTGCCAGAAGTAGACATATGGTGGATTCTTTGTAGGGGCAGGGCCTCAAACAACTGGTACAACAACCCACTAGAAACAGGGCTATCCTAGATCTAGTACTAACTAGCAGGGAAAGGATCACAAATATCCAGGTAGAAGGTCACCTGGAGGCCAGTGACCATCACATGGTATTGTTCAATTTGGCCACTAGAACAAAATCATCCCATTCCAAGGCAAAAATATGAGACTTCAGAGGAGCTGACTTTGATAAGATGGCCAACAGAGTTAAGCTAGCCCTGGCAAAAAGAAATACAGGTGAGGGGAACAGGCAAAGTGGGCAAGCATTAAAGATGCAATACTTGAAGCAACATCCCATTGCATTAGTGAGAAAGGAAGTGCAAAGAAGAAGGAAACCACTTTGGTTCTCAAACACAGTAGCAGAAAAAGTCAGAGCCAAAGGTTGGCCTTCAGGAAATATAAAGGAATGCAGCAGGATGAAGATGAGGAGGCATACCAAACTTCCCTAAGGGAAGCAGGGAAGGCAGTAAGGCAGGTAAAGTCCAAAAACTGAGGAAACACTAGCATGAACAGTAAAAGAAGGTGACAAGACTTTCTATAGATACATTAGTGAAAGGAGAAAGTCCAGAGGGGGAATTGCTCAGATCAAAGGGGATAAGGGTGTGTGTGAGGACGAAGATCATGTAAAAGCATCTATCCTAAATAGATACTTCTTCTCAGTATTTACTAAAGAGAAGGTACGGCAGGGCCCACAGCTGCGCACCATGGACACAGGGGGGGGAGGTGTACATTAGTCCTTTCACAAAAGAATGGGTCCCACAAGAGCTTGATAAGCTCAGGGTGGACAAGGCAATGGGACCTGATGGCATACATCCCAGGGTACTAAAGGAGCTAAGGGTAGAACTAGCAGGGCCATTATTAGAACTGTTTAGTGAGTTTCTGAGCACAGGAGAGGTTCCAGAAGACTGGAGAAGGGCTCATGTGATCCCGCTCCACAAGAGTGGTAGCAGGGAGGAGGCAGGGAACTACAGACCAGTCAGTCTTACCTCAGTAGTGGGCAAGATTATGGAGACACTCCTTAAGAAAAGGATAGTGCAGCACCTGAAATCCATAGGAGCACAGGATCCAAGACAGCATGGGTTTACAAAAGGAAGGTCCTGTCAAACTAATCTCATAGATTTGTTTGACTGGGTAACCAGAGTGGTGGACCAAGGGGAAGCAGTTGATGTTGCCTACATTGACTTCAGCAGAGCTTTTGATACTATTCCACATAGAAGATTGATTAATAAGCTGGGTAGGCTTGGAATGGGTCAGACGTTGGTCAACTGGGTGGCAAACTAGTTGATGGGCAGAAAACAGAGAGTGGTGGTAAATGGCACACAGTCAGAAGAGATGCAAGTCACAAGAGGGGTACCTCAGGGATCAGTCCTGTGGTCTGTCCTCTTCAATATCTTCATCAGTGACATTGCAGATGGACTGGAGGGTAAGGTTTGTCTGTTTGTAGATGAAACCAACATCTGCAACAAGTTAGCTGATCAAGATGGGGTGGGCAGAATGAGAAGAGATCTGGATAAACTAGAAAAATGATCAGAAGAGTGGCAACTGGGGTTTAATGCAAAGAAGTGCAAGATCATGCACATAGGGAAGAGAAACCCTGAAGCCACCTATAGGCTGGGAGAGGAGTTGCTGGCAGTCACAAGGGAAGAAAGAGACTTGGGCATCATCATCACCAATGACATGAAATCAGCCAAGCAGACCTCTAAAGCAGTAGGTACGGCTAGAGGGATGTTGGGGTGTATTAGTACAGGTATCATAAGTTGGAAGAGGGAGATAATAATCCTTCTTTACAAGGCACTGGTTAGACCCCATCTGGAGTACTACATGCAGTACTGGAGGCCACACATTCACAAGGACATTAACCAAATTGAAGCAGTCCAGAGATGGGCAACCAAAATGGTGCAGGGACTGTATCAGAAAACATATGAGAACAGATTAACTGAACTCAATATGTATACCCTAGAGAAAAGGAGGGAGAGAGGTGATATGATTGAAACATTCAAACACCTTAAGGGCATTAACAAGGTGAAAGAGTCTAACATGTTTCAATATAAGAAAAATAGCAGAACAAGAGGACACAGCATGAGATTAGAGGGAGGCCAATTATGGGGTAATGTGAGGAAGTTGTTTTTCACAGAAAGGGTGATGGATGCATGAAATGGCCTACCTCAGGAAGTGGTGGATATGAATACAGTGCAGGGCTTCAAACAGGCATGGGTTAGGCATAAGGGAGCAATACAGATGAGTATGAATAGATAGACCATTAACAGAGCAAAGGCCTATGGCACATTCATAAGGTAGAAAAAGAAATGGGCAGACTGGATGGGCTTTGTGGTCGTTATCTTCCATCAACTTCTATGTTTCTATGTACATATTGCTATTGCTATGTATGAGGCATACAGAACCACAATAAAAAAAAACATCATTTATATCAGTAAACATTTAGCATTTTTTTAATTACTGTTTAAAAAAATCTCTACAGAAACCTGAATTATGGCTGTTTCTAGAGTGGTTCTAAATAATATGGATGCAAAACATACTTGTTTGTGATGTCAACAATTTAGTCCTTCAATGAGTAGAATAGCTTTAACACTTAGTTACTTTATACCAGCTTTAGAGCACTCTAATGCAATGTCACACTATGGAGCACTTTAAATGCTTGTTCTTTCTAATTGGATAATTTATTTCATGTGCCTCAATTAACTATTTAAGGTATTTAAGGTGTGCCAGTGTAGGCTAACCGCACGCCTGAAGAAGTTTCTTTCAAGTCAATACATAGAGGTGTAAGCCCATTGACTGTTATTGCAACTCTGAGCACTGCAGCAATAAAACATATAGAATAGTGTATGGGTGGCCATACACAACAAGGCTGTGTTTATATCGAGGGGATGTGATGATGACATGCAGACCTCGAGAGCGAAGCATCATCACATCCCCGAGATAGAAACACAGCGTTGGTTGTGTATGGCCATCCATACACTATTTTGTATAGTATATGGTTCCTAGACTGTAGAAAACTTTAATTTCACAAGGATTCATACCTTGTGTTCGTGTTCACTTGCTCCAGGTCCACAGTGAAGTCCCGCTATGCTCTCCCGACAACATCACGTTTCTGGATGCAGTGCCACTCTGCTCTCGACCGCGATGATCTACAGCACCGGTGTTTAAAAAAAGTAAAAGAAAACTGCCACATGATAGTTTGGACACACAGAGTCAAAGGTAGTCAGTGTCCAAACTCATGATTCCACCACTCTCCAGACCACTCACTAACCCTTCGCCGCCATTTACTTTGTTCATTTTTACCACAGCGCTGTTTCGGCCAATCAGGCAGCAGCTCAAAGGGGAAAAGTTGTAGTATCGTTGTGACATCAGAAGGATACTACAACAGCTTTTCTTGACCTTTGAACTGCCCTACAACAACTTTTCGAAAGCCACTGCTTTTTATCCACAATAAGCACTAACCATATACTATTATTGAATATTCCCAAGCCTGGTGTGTGTTCAATTTTTTTTCCTTTTCTGTTTTGACCTGTGGTTTTGAGCTGTAGCACATTTAGTAATCAGGGTGTGCACTCCTATGCTGCCTTCATTTGACATTTTGCGTAACTAGAAATCCTACAGTCCTGGGCAGCTGACATCAGAGGAGGGCTGCAGTAGTGGGAGATTGAATAGCACAGAAGTGCAGGATCTCTAAGACGAGACAATAAACAAAGGTCCCTTTTGCCCATCTCTGGTTGCAGTTCAGATGGAAGTAATATATCCCATGACACTTATCTGTGAAGAGTAAGAGGGTTTCCCTGGTGTCATCGCCAACATTCCACAATCAATAAAACAGATCTCTGCAACCCACCCCCCAGGATGCAACTACAAACAAGCTATCTCAGCTTAGCATGCCCTTTCTGGTCAAAAATTACAAATAAAAAATAAATAAAATCAATAGATGTAGCTGTTTTGATATATAGATAGTGAGCCAGAACACTGGCTTTCATTAAAAACTGTTTGGATCAAGATGTGACTTGTCCATTACACAGTTTATTTGGAAAATGAATGTAAAAGTGCTGATTCATTAATTGCTAATTTTAGGCACCAAACGGGCATAACTTGTAAGTTTCTATTGTAGTCATGCATACTCTTTTCTTGCATTTTAGTCAGATTTAAGCATACCAGAGTCCATATAGCACTATGGTTTAGGGCACTGAACTGCAAACCAGAAGATCTGTGTTTGAAACCCGCAGCTTCCTCTTGCAAATTGTGTGATGCTGAGCAAGTCATTTAGCTTCCTTATGCTCCCAGGTCACACCTTCAGTTTAGTGCACATTTCCTGGTTAAAAAAATTTCCTTTCTCTTTTAAGGATACCCTCCCTTTGCGTCAGTAGTTCAGCAATATTATGATGCCACATGAGACTGCACTCCTTATTACAAATCTAATTTTGTGTAAAGGGTCATAACTCAGTCAAACTACATTCATCACTCCTATTAGATGATTTAGATGGTGCTGATTCTGCAGGCTTTGCAAACCCTAACAGCAGGCTAGATGGTGGGTTTGATTTCCAGTGGTACAGTATTGCCATTTTTGTCGGATTCACTCAAGAGACAGAAAATGAAACAACTTAATCAAAGGGGGCATCAGTGTTAATAAGTCAGCGTACAGGTGCATACTATTTGGTGACTGTCAATTTTCTGTGTCACAGTCTGTGCTGATCGCTGGTATTGGTTTGGTCTGTGGTCTATTGTACATACAATATGGATGCCAATCATCAGCTTCCAGTGTCAGCCGATCAGCTGTTTGCTTTCTTTAATGTGCTGTTTTGGAGTACTGTATGTGAAATCTGTGCTGTGCTTCGATTATTCTACTCTGTTCTCTCTCATCCTTCTGTGTGGTGCTTTGCATTTCAGGAGTTAAACATTTATACATTTTTTTTTAAACAACATTTTAAAAGCTGATCAGCTTTCTGCTCTTCCCTAGTATTCCTTGGCAGACCAAGTGAATTGAGCTCTCCCCCTGCACTGCAGCCACTCTAAACAGTGCTATAAAAAAGAAAATGTGAAATCTCTAAACAAATTTAAAATTTAAAAGGCATAGCTATGCAAATTATCTGGCAATAGTACTCTCTGCTCTGCCATTCCTGTGCTAAAAAAGAAAAGTTTGCTATGCTCTGCCAGTGTCCAACTGGGCCCCCTCCACAAGAAAGCTAGTGGTTCTAAAAGAAGAAAATAAGACTGTCTCTGATTAAGGTCGTGATGTGTTTCAAGCTACATTTTTTTATTTAAAAGGATAATTGTAAACAGATTTAACACAACATGGGCATCTGACATGCTACACTATACTGGATATGCAGCGCTGCACTCAAATCCATGGATGACGTACTCCTACAAGGACAGGCACTTTGAGGTGAAGTGACAACTAAAACAGCAGAAAATGTCAGTTTAGTTGCAAATCGTGAATGAAACCAGTATTGTTTTCATTCACATAGGTAACATTTCCACTTTTTACTTTTTTGTTAAACTGATTTTCCACCAGGAATTTTTTCTGACTGGAGACAATGTTGTAAAATGTTAACTTCTTGTAGTGGTGTGACAGATAAACATACTGTTGCAACAGAAAAAGTAAAATTATTTCTCAGTATTTTAATCATGTTACATATCACCTGATTCTCATTCCCATCCCAAGATCATTAAACCATCAATTAAGTCAATTAAGCAATCATTAAGGAGGCAGTATAGCACAGTGGTCTAAGGCTCTGAGTTGCAAATCTAGTAATATCCAACAGACCAGACCTGGGTTTGAATCCCACAGATTCCACTTGCATACTGTGTGACGAGCAAGTCACTTAACCTCCTTGTGCTCCCAGGTCGCTCCTGTAAAAAAGCTTTCAGCTTAGTGTGCTATACCTGGTTAAACAACTAAATAAAAAAAAAAAACAATGAACAGCAGAATCTATATTTCAGACCAGCATTTTAAGCCCCCAACATACTCTCCTCCTGCATCAAAAAGCACTACAAATGTTTTATTCATAACTCACAACCCATCCATCTTCCCTGCTTCAAACACTCACACCAGTAATGCCCCCCAGCTCCAATGGTCAATTACAAATTGCTGTATACTTTGATGTTGTGGAGAATTCTATGTTTCTGGCCTGTGACCCTTGTCTTTTTTTTCATTAATTTGCCTGTACTAACCCCTCATTCACACACTTACCCACACTCTCTAAACATCCTCACACAGCATAATTCCTGGCTTCAACCCCTACCCCTTAACCAGAAAACTATAGAGAAAGAGAGCGAGGGTTGGTGTGATACTAGATAGATGTTCTGTGGCACATGGAACCACTACAGTACAACTGCCACGCCTAGCAAGTGCCACACACTGGGCGTGAGTGGCTGAGTGTGTGAGATTGGAGAAAGGGAAGATAAGAATGAGATGCATAAATGAGCAGCAGTCTAATAGTTAAAGTCTGGTGGAAATAAAAAAACAAACAAATAGCAAGCTCATTTTAAAGTGAACCTTGCAATGAAGACAGCATTCTTGTAGCTGTCAGTGTTTCAGTAGTATGGGGTTCAGTGTTTATTAGGGGGGTTACTGGTGTGAGTGCTCGAAACAGGGGAGATGGGTGACTGGGATGTGAACTGTGAATTAAACATTTCAGTGCAGTTTGATGCAGTAGGTAAATGGGGACAGGTGTTTACAATGTAGGTCTGGAATAAAGACACTGCTGTCTGTTAGTTTATTGCTCTTGGTCAGATGGGGGTCAGAACTGGGTGGTAATGTAACATGACTAAAATATTGAAAAATAATTTTAATATGTCTTTTGCTACACTATAATTCTTGTCACACCACACTAGAAAGTGAAATTTATTGAATGGGACAATGATAGGAGCTGGCATTTAACAACTTTGTCTCTAGTCAGAGACAATTCACAGTGACAAACAGTTTAAAATTAAAGAATAAATCAGTAAAAAGTGAACATTTTACTTAGGTGAAGGAAAATAATACTGGTTTCATTCACAATTTGCAACTAAGTTGATGTTTTCTACTTTTTTAGTTGTCACTTCCCTTCAAAGAGTCTGTACTTCTAGAAACACATCAGCCACTTGTTTGTGTACTGTACTGCATGTCAGATATAAAAAAAAAAAAAAAAAGATATATACCTCATTTTCAGTTTTTTCCAACAAGTCTTTTATATAAAAAATGGTAGCCTGACACAAGTCATGACTGCTATGACGTATTCTCTGCCCAGCATCAGAGACCGAATGGCAGACAGACACACTGAGCTAAATCCTGAGATAAAAGTTGAAAGCAGTCTATTAATAGTACATTTGGGCTTGCAGATGTCAGTGTTTGCAGTGATTTATCAGTGCTCCATATAGCTTGAAGTGGCTGCTACTGGCAGGATCAGTCTTAGCTCAATTTTAATATGGTTTAGTTGGTTAGTAATAGGACCAATACAATTGTAGGGGCTGCTGTTGGTGAATTTTTCCTTAGTATCTAGTGGCACCCCCCACTCTGATCACTGTTCCCATTAGGTTTCATCTCTCCCTGGTGTTGATGGAATTACGTAATCTGGCCTGTAAGGCGATTTTGAAATCACTTAGCAAAATCGCCTTTTGGGTGGGAGTCGAAAATTTTCACCGCCCTTGATAATGAGGTTGGGTCACAAGAAGTTGATGTTGAAAATTTGGGGTTAAAATATGAAACAATGGCAAAGTTATGAGAATCCATTGAAATTTTTCTAGTAGTAGTATATTAAAAACCTTTATTTTTAGACAGGAAGTTAGATGGTATAACACATCATTAGGACAAAGTCCTACTTACAAGATGGTCCTGTAATTATGTAGTTTCAACCACATAGAAACATACACTACAGTATAGCATTAAGGTGCATAATTATAATATAGAGACATAACTTACATATAATACATCTACAAACTCACAAGAGAATGCAAAACCTAATTTACAAAAGTGCATAGTACAGTTCTAAAAAATACATAACTCCCTAAGCAGCTGCATTCAATTGCACAACATAATGTATAATATTAAATTCCAGTTCATACAATACAATGTTTTGTTTGTGAATGCCGTGATTCAGACTAATATGTCTAAACATAGCACTCACACTGAACTCTTACTTCCAATTTTAAACCAGTTAAAATGGATTTAGTGTCTTTGTAAATTTTATTTGTTATGGGTTTCATAGAATTCCATAGTTTAATTGCAATTAAAGGAAACCGCTTACGATTATATTCATTTTTAAACTTTGGGAATACAACATTTCTTAAACTGATACAGCGTAGATTTTGCTGATATGTTTTTCTTTCCTGTTTAACAAAAAGATATGTTGGTTGATTGAAATTTAGAACGTTATAAATCTGTGTTGCCCATGCTATCTTTCTTTTACTTTCTTGCAGAAGCCATCCAAGTTCCTCATAGAGTTCACAGAGGTGTACTCAATAATCCTTCCTCAATATAAATCTTTTTATTGATTATACAAAGTATCGATTTTAGTTAACATACCTTTTTTTGCAAGGCCATACACAAGGTTTCCATATTCGAGAACTCATGAAGAAGTTGATTTACTATAGTTTCCCTCATATGTTTATTCATACAAAAAATAGACCATCTAAACACCCCCAACTTTTTATTTACTTTTGACACTGTATCAATTACATGGTAATCAAACTTTAAAGTTTCATTGATCCTTACACCCAGGTATCTATATTCTGATACCTGGGCTAAAACTACATTTTTTGGTGTTTTTATTGTCACTACGTGTTTTCTTTTCCCTAATTGTTTTCCATTATTATGAAATACCACAAGTTTTGTTTTCTTACTGTTAACTACCAGCCCTGAATCAGATGACCATATGCAAAGCCCTCCAAAATCTGCCTGTAAATTTGCTTCCATAGAAACATAGAATTTGACAGCAGATAAGGACTGCTTAGCCCACCTAGTCTGCCCATGATTCCATGATTTCAGGAGTTTTTCTACTAGCAATCAGAAGAGTATTGTCAGCATATAGATGTATATTTGAATACTTTATACTGTCAACTAACTGATTTATATAAATTAAAAATAATGTTGTCCCCAAAATGGAGCCTTGATGCACCCCTCTTTGAACAAGGGCTTTATCAGATAATTCACCATCAATGTACACTTTTGAGTTCTATTATGTAAATAAGAGACAAACCATTTGCAAGGCTCCTTAGCTAATCTAATCTCAACTAATTGCTCCCCCAATAGCCCATGGGCCACCGTATCAAAGGCCTTGGATAAGTCCATAAACACCACGTCCACCGACAGGTCATCCTCCAGTTGTGAAGCTATAATATCCACCATGTCAGTGAGTGTGGTGCCCATGGAAAAGCCTTTACAATAACCAGACTGGTACATTGTCAGTACTGATTATTTCTCCAAGTAATGACTGAGCTGTACCTGCACTAGTCTTTCTAACACCTTAGAAAGCAAAGACAGCAAAGCACTAGGACTATAATTCCGTGGGCTCAAAAGTACCCCTCCCCATTTTTAAACTGCAATAATTTTCGAATTCTTCCAGTTGTGAGGGAAATACCTTCCATTAAACTCCAGTTATATAATGTGGTTAAAACTGGGGCAACCACTTTTACAGAATCTTTAAGAAAGTAGTTTTCTATTTTATCAAGACCAAATGCTTTTCTTATTTTAAGCCTTTTTATTTCATCCCAAAATTGTTTACAAGTAATACATTTAAATCAAAATTTTTGAATTTCTGGGTTTACATTACTTAAATTTACATTTTTGAAAACTGGAGTTGGGATTTTTAAATGAGACAGATTTACGAAATAATCATTCAAAATATTAGCTGACTGTTTAGAAAGTTGAAAGTGCCTTTGCTAAACATTTGAATAGGGGGTCCATGAGTCACTGGGGAATCAAACAATTTAATCAATGTCCAAAATGTTTTTTTGTATCCCTAGTTTTATTAGTATCAGATTCATAGTACTTTTGTTTTGATTTTCTGATTTGAAGCCTTAAAATATTTCTAGCTTTCTTGCATTTTCCCAGTTTACTGGATTTAAAGATTTTCCTGCAATTTTCTAAAGCCTATTTTTTAAACGTGTCTGTTTCTTTAATTTTTCAGTTATCCAGGGAATGTGGGACTTCCTTTACATACTAGTTTTAAAAAGGAGTTATTCATTACAAATCTCCCTAAACCATTTAGTAAATTCTTGAACCATTAGGGCAAGTGATAGAATTAAAAACAATCTGTCCTACCTAACAGATGCTAATCTAGCCACAAAGGCTTCCTTATAATTTTTAAAGTCTCTACATTTAATTTTTATTGGAATTTTCCCCACAGGATCACATCTTTTTTCTTCAAGTTTAAAAATACAGTTTATTGAACTGTGGTCACCCAAGACAGGTTGATTAACTTTTAAATTGATAATCCTAATCTTTACTGTTACAAAAATTAAGTCTAGTATATTTCCTAAACTCAGTTGAGAAGACTTTCTAATAGGAAGAAGGATTTTTTGATTTACGTCTAATACTTTGAAACTATTCTGTAATGCTTGCCCATGTGGTTTTCTCCAGGCAGCATTGAAATCCCCAATTAGCAATAAATTATAGCCCATAGAATGATTTTGCATTGTTAATGCTAAATTTTCAAATTCATCTATTGGAGTTTTTGGAGGTGCATAAATAACTCCAATTATTAATGCCAATTTATATATTTTTACCAGTAGGCAATCTATAAGCCCAGTTTGTCCGGTGTATGAGACTGTAGTTTGTCCTATATCCCATTTTGTAAATAACAGAACACCCCCACCCTTACGGCTTACACAGTCTAATTGATGGCTAAAGAAGCCCTCAAGCGCAACTTCTTTAGTTTCTATATTCTTATTTAACCAAGTCTCAGTCAGGGCCACTATTTCTGGTGATTCTGTTTCTATCCATGTCTTAAACAAGTCAGTTTTACTTTTTAAACTCCTCATAATAATGGATATTTTTTAATTTGCTCTTACTTACAGGGCCAGGATTTAATTATATGTCCCTTCCCAGAAGTAGTGCAATAACCAAGTAATTTCTCATTTTATAAGGACACTGGCCCACAGTATTTACTAAATGTTTACTCTTACCTAATTGGGCTCTGATTTTTGGAAAGGGATTTCTACCACTGCATTTAACAAAAGGCTCCCTACAATTTAATATATTCCTAAGACAAACAAAGGGCCTAATTTCTAATGCCAAAGCACTTGATGTTTCAGTTAGGCATGGATTTGAAAACTTCCCATACAGTGCACAAAGTATACAAAAATAAATCAATCCTACTCTTGCTCATAACTTCAGTAATTGAAAATATTTTGACTCCAAATTTTCAACAGAGCAATTTTTTGTACACCACCTCAAGAATGGGACAGCTGTCATTTTTCAAATCTTGTCCAAACTGTGTTTTCACACCTGTAGAATGATATTTTGGTGGCTCAGAATAATGTTTCGGTGGGGATCTGAAAATTTTCAGTGCCAGGTTCATGAGGTGGGATAATAGGCTATGCTGACAATTTATTGCTGTTCTCCCTACATATGCTAAGCACAGGGCCCTTAGGCCTCGTGCCTATTAGCACATACATATCTATATATATATATATATATATATATATATATAGATATGCATAGTATATATATATATATATATATATATATATATATATATGGATGGATGGAGTGTAGGACCAGAGGACCTTGCAATCCCTCAGGCAAATGAGGATGTGGTTATACTTTCTCAAAAAGTAAGGAAATTCTTTGCAAAAACTCAGTTAATGCAGCAGTTAGGGTTGCTATTAAAGCAACAAAAGTATGGAAATGTGATGTTAGGGTTTTCAACCCTAACTCCACATTTCTCCAAGCAGATAATGGGGCAAGGCAACACAAACAACCACAGTCAATAATCATCAAGCAAAACAATGAACATACATGTCTTTCTGCATGATACAAGAGACATCATCATCATCATGGTGCAGTGTGTCTGTAGCCATGGATAAACATGCACAGGTGGTTGAAGGCACTCTGCACCTGCATGCAATCATGCATATGGTCTGCTGTGGCAGCATAGGTGCCTTCTGCACCTGAGTGAAGACATCCACACCTTCCAGGTGGTTGATGGCACTTGGCTGTGCCTTGTGCTTCACAACCTGCCTCACAACCCACCTAAGGTGTGCGGTAATTTAGCATTACCGTGCACTGTCATGTGTTATTGCTTACTTACAATTTACAATGTGATTCTATTGGAATTTTATATCTCACTTCCCAGGTGGTTGAAGACACTTGGCTGTGCCTCATGCCTCACAACCCACCTGGGGCATGCAGCAATTTAGCATTGCTCCACACCCTGCTGTGTGGAATTACTGACTTAAAATCTATAATATGATCATATGCAAATTATGTGCTGCACTTCCCAGGTGGTTGAAGGCACCCAGCTGTGCCTCATGCCTCACATCCCACCTGGGCAATGCAGCAATTTAACATTGACACACACCCTGCTGTGTGTTATTGCTTACTTGTAATTTACAATGTGATCCTATGGGAATTTTATATCACACTTCCCAGGTGGCTGGAGGTACTCAACTGTGCCTTGTGTCTCACAACCTACTTAGGGTATGCAGCAATTTACCACTGCTGCACACCCTGCCATGAGGTATTGCTCACTTAAAATTTATAATGTGATCTTATGGGAACCATATACCAAACTTCAAAGGTGGTTGAAGGCACTCGACTGCTCCTCATACCTCACAACCAACCTGGGGCATGTGGCAATTTACCATTACCACATACCCTGCCATGTTTTAACCCTTACTTACAATTTACAATGTGATTTTATGGGAATTTTTTTACTGCAGTATCCAGGTGGTGTGAAAGCGTGCATGTGTATCGATGGCTACAGAACCACTGGACCATGATGATGGATGTCTCTTGTGTCATGTGGAAAGAGTTGTATGTTGTTTGTCTTATTAGATGATGGATGTCTGTGGTTGCTTCTATTGGCTTGCCCCTTTGGCTGCTTGTTGGGGAATGTGAAAATAGGGTTGAAAACCCTAATATCACATTTCCATACTTTTGTCGCTTTAATAGCAACCCTAATTGATGTATTAAGGGAGTTTTTTTTGCAAAGAATATATATATATATATCTATCTATATATCTATATATGTAATAGATAACCCACTCTTAGGTGTGCTTTCATGCTCTGATATGTGCACAAGGCCGCAGGCAGAGTGCATGCAACCACCGAAGGCATGCATATATCAGAGCATGACCGCACACCCTAGAGTGGGTTATCTAGCTTGTAAAAGAGCCACAAATTTTGGGGAGGGGTCAGAAAATGTAGTTCCTGTGTGGCACAAATAAATGTTACATTAGCTGATGATCTGGTTGAGCCTTCCATAATTGGGGTAGGTTTAAGTTGTAGGTAATAGCTATCTGGTTGATCCTGCCATACCATTTTGAATAAAATGTCATTTAGAAGTACTAACTGGTTGATCCTGCCATTTATAGAGTGTGTTACTGTACATAGACTTTCACTTTTAGTGTTATAAGGTAGCGTGACAGGGTGCAGTCAGTACTGGAAAATGGCTTGCTGCTAGAACTTTTCCAGAGGCTTCACTATATTTAACTTCTGTTTTTCTGTTTATTTCAATTATTTTTTGCAGAAAGAATCCTCTGTCTGTTCAGAAGGGGAGAGAGCCTTGAGCACTTTTCCACTTTGGCATTAATACAAAAATGTTGTGTGACCGATCATGGTCAGAAACGGCAAGTGAGTCACAGACAAACACTTAAATGAAGTCCCTCTTTGTTGAAAAGTTATGAAAAGTTCTGTCTTCTGTTACAGTTATGTAAAAAGAAGCCGCTGACTAAATGTACAGTTACAGTGGCGTGAAAAAGTATTTGCCCCCTTCCTGATTTTCTCTATTATTGCATATTTGTCACACTGGATGTTTTCAGGTCTTTAGAGAAAATGTAATATTAGATAAAGGGAACCTGAGTGAACAAATAACACTTGTTTTTTTTTTTTTTTTATTTCACCTATTTAATGAAAAAAGTTAACCAACAACAACTGGCACTGTGTGAAAAAGTAATTGCCCCCTTACACTTAATAACTGGTTACACCACATTTAGCTGCAATGACTGCAACCAAACACTTCCTATAATTCAATATCAGTCTTTCACATCGCTGTGGAGGAATTTTAACTCACTCTTCCTTGCAGAACTGCTTTAATTCAGTAACATTTGGTAGGTTTTCGAGCATGAACTGCTTGTTTCAGGTTCTGCCACAGCATCTCTATTGGGTTTAAGTCTGGACTTTGACTAGGCCACTCCAAAACTTTAATTTTACTTCTTTTTAGCCATTCTGATGTGGACTTGCTTTTGTGTTTTAGATCATTGTCTTGCTGCATGACCCAACTACGCCTCAGCTTCAGCTGACGGAAGGATGACCGGACATTCTCCTTAAGAATTTTCTGGTACAGAGCAGAATTCATGGTTCCTTTAATTTTGGCAAGTCATCCAGGTCCTTAGGCAGCAAAGCATCCCCACACCATCACACTACCACCACCATGTTTGACTGTTGGTATGGTGTTCTTACTGTGGAATGCTGTGTTTGCTTTACGCGAGACATTATGGGATCCATGTCGTCAAAAGTTCCACTTGGACTCATCTGTCCATAGAACATTTTCCCAAAAGGCTTGTGGATCATCCAGGTGCTTTTTGGCAAATGTGAGACAAGCATTTATGTTCTTCTTGGTTAGCAGTGGTTTCCGCCTTGCTACTCTCACCATGAAGCCATTTTGCAGTCTCTTTCTGCTTGTGGAGTCATGAACACTGACCTTAGCTGAGGCAAGAAAGCCTGCAGTTCTTTGGATGTTGTTTTAGGATCCTTTGAGACTTCCTGGATGATTTTACGCTGCGCCCTTGGAGTAATTTTGGCAGGCCGCCCCTCCTGGGAAGATTCATTACTGTTCCAAGTGTTCTCCATTTGAGATTATGGCTCTCACTGTGGTTCGATGGAGTCCCAGAGCCTTAGAAATAGCTTTGTAACCCTTTCCAGACTGATAGAGGGCAACACATTTTTTGATCTTTTCAGGAACTTCCTTTGATCATGGCATAATGTGCTGGTTGAATCTTTGTGCTGGCAAGTGACTCTGATGGTAAGGGTCAAAATAAGTAGAGTTTATATTGAGCAGGGCTGGCTGTAATCAAGCCTGGCTGTGTTCAGTCAGCTGACTCTAATTATCCTTTTAATTGGGTTGATTTAACTAGGGGGCAATTACTTTTCACACAGTGCCAGTTGGTGTTGGTTAACTTTTTTCATTAAATAAATGAAATAAGTAAAAAAAAAAAGTGTTATTTGTTCACTCAGGTTCCCTTTATCTAATATTATATTTTGTCTAAAGACCTGAAAACATCCAGTGTGACAAATATGCAATAATAGAGAAAATCAGGAAGGGGGCAAATACTTTTTCACGCCACTGTAAGCGAGTGGATTGTCACACGTTTCCTGCATGACAAAAGGGATTAACCCCTATTGAAATTGCATTGTTTGTTGCAGTAACTCTACTGCAGAATTCTGCAAAGTTGGACTTCATCCTGGTGGGCTTCACATTATATATATATATATATATATATATATATATATATATACTATATATTTATATATGAAGTCACACCCCTATAGCTAGGGTTGAGTAGGCACTTCAATGTTAATCTAAAATGTTGTACTTTAATAACTTGGTCTCTTGATGTGGCAAGTTACATTCCAGTCTGATTTGTGGTTTCTGAGTAAGGAGAGGTAAAAAAAAACATATTTTCACTCATTGACTTTGATGGAATTTTTCTTTGAACTTGCCTACAGTCCAGATAGTTTGATTTTTTAGTCTGAAATTTTCTGGGCAGAAAGGGACTACCTCACAGATGTGCCTTTTGCTAGTCTGGTGAAAAAATAATAAGCAGTTTCTAAATTATGGGAATTTATAAATTTGAAAAGAAATTGTTTCTGAGTATGCCCAGTAAGCACTAAAAGATAATTGTATGAAACAAAAAAGAAATCCTGTTTTGTATGTGAAAATTCCTTTTTCATATGGCTGCCATCTTGTTTTCAGTTTTGCATGAAAAATTCAAATTTGGAACCCCCCAAAAATGATATTCTGTGAAGGATCCAACACATGTAGTTTTCTTATTGGGACCCCTTATGTGCATTCTGCACTGTACTGTTACAAAAATGCCCTTAAAATGTGTTTTATTTAATACTGAAATTTAGGGCTGTGCAAATACCTTTTTCCAAATATTCGGCAAAATACTCGTTATTCGGTGTTGAAATATTCGGTATTCAGTATTCAGATGGCTAGGAGGGGGATATTTAAAAATAAAAGAGCACCCCACTCCTGGCCAGCATTAAATAAATGTTTTATCCCTTGTGCCTAGTGGTCCCACCCTACCCCCCAACTGATCGTCAGTCCAAAATAAAGACCCCCTCCACCCCTGCCCAGACTCTTAGCAATATCCCCGTCCCCAAATGTATAAAATTAAAAAAAATCCCAAATTTCCCTGGTATCTAGTGGACCCCACACCCTGTCAGGAAGTGCCTTGCACCCCTCTCCTTTCCCACCCATGACCTCGAGCGGGCCACCGGCACAGCCCTCCACTCACCTCTATGGCTGGCAGCCTGACTGAGTTTTCAATGAATGAGCGCATGCATGTACAAGCATGCACTCATTCCCTGAAAACTCAGTCAGGCTGCCGGCCATGGAGGTGAGTGGAGGGCTGTGCCAGTGGCCTGCTTGGTGTCATGGGTAGGGGGAGAGGGGTGGGAGGCACTTCCTGACAGGGTGGGGTATAGGGAGTCCACTAGACACCAGGAAAATTAGGGATTTTTTAATTTTTATACATTTGGGGATGGGGGACTGGGGGGTATTGCTGAGGGTCTTGGAGAGGGGGTATTCTTCATTTTGGACTGGGCATTGGCCAGGAGGATGGGACCACTAGACGACAGGGTTAAACTAGTTATTTAATGTTGGCCAGGAGGGTGGGAAATAATTTTTTTTCATTGCACACAGCCGAATACTGAATACCAGCTGAATAGTGGACTAATTGGTTCTGAATATTTGGATAGCTCATTATTTGTGGTATTCAGAACGTAATTTTCGGTATTCGCACAGCCCTACCGAAATTCTTTTTTTGTATAACTGTCATACGAAATAAGATCTTGTTTCATGTGATGACTCATTAAGCAAGATCTTCTTTTGAATGGTAAACCAGTGCATTTCAATGGGATTCTCAACTTTGGTGCATAACTATGCCATTTTTGCATATTTTGACACCGGATTTTCTACATAGCCTTTTGGGGACCCCACCTATGAACAATATGACTGTTGCTATGCAACCCCCACCCAAAAGGGGATTTTGCAGTTGCTTGGCAAATTTACCTTTCAGGCAACATTTCAATAATGACAGCTATATTGTTCATGAGGTGTGGTCATAAGAAGGCTATTTTGAAAATTTGGGGTCAAAATATGTGAAAATGGCAACGTTGTAACCATTCACTGCACTTTCAGAGAGGATGTCTCTCATAACTTTGGAAATTTTAATGACTTTAACCCACATTTTCAACATAGACGTGTTATTACTGCACCTCATGTATGTCACAGCCATCATTTTTCAAATCCTGATCAAAATGTGTTTTTGGACCTATGGCAGAGGAATTGTGTTCTAGTTGCATGGAATTGCAATTTGGTGGGGTTTTGAAAATTTTCTGTACCAGGTACATGAGGTGTGGTAATAAGATGGTTATGCTGGCAATGTGGTCACTGTTGTCCTATTTATTGGAGTGCAGGGCCCTTCCATAGCGACATGTATACACACATCTATGAAGAGATGGGAGCCCAGGCCCTGAAGGGCACTGCGCTCCCACAGGCAAATAAGGCTATGATTACACTGTCTCAGAAAGTAAGGAAATTCTTTGCAGCAAAAAACTATGTTACTGTATCAATTAGGGTTGTTAAACCATAAAAAGGAGGGAAACACAACATTAGGGTTTCAACCCTAACACCCCACCCCCTCCCTGCACACTTCAACCAGCAGCAGGGGTGTGCCTTTGGGTTGTCAGGCCTAACGCTAACCCTATTCTCCTATACTGCACCCATCTTAGCTTATATACTTATGAAATGGGGTAAGCATTAGAGCTGATGACCCCAAGGCACACCCCTGATGGCGTCGGTGTGTGCAGAGAGTGTGTGGGATGTTAGGGTTGAAACCCTAATGTGGCATTTCCCTCCTTTTTATGGTTTGATATCAACCCTAACTGATGCATTAATGTAGTTTTTTTTCAAAGTATACATATACAGATGTGACATCCAGGATGCAAAGCAGAAAAGCTGCAGAATATCACAGAATGCTGCAGTTTACTGCAGGAGCCAATGTAAATCAATGGCAATTCCTTTTGTCATGCTGGATTTTGTGACATGTCATTACTGCAAGTTATTGTGCTTCATTGTGACTGTCTCCAATACAGTATATCTATATATCTACGTATCTATATCTATAGATATATATATATATATAGGGGATATGACATGGCCTGACTGAAGATATCATATTTATCTTCACGAGAGGCCAGTGATATCATGATATCTCACAGTGAAAGGCGGGTGAATACATCTGATGTCACTGGCCTCGAGTGAAGATAAATATGATATCTTCAGTCAGCTATGTCATGTTCAGTTTATACGACATGTGTTTTGGTCCCCATTAAACACAACCCTGGCATACCCCCCTCAATACAATCCCTGATAAAGAGGTGATGGCCATCTCAGCACAACTCTCCATATCTCCCACAACACAACAGATGACAAAAAAATGTGGTTGACCCTGCCACTCTATTTTTAAAAATGTCTTCTTGATCGAGCCATGGCCACCCCCAACAGAAGCTCCATAACACCCCACACACACACACACACACACACACAACAATTACATATGTTATTTAAAAAAATAATTTTGGTCGATGCAACCAGTTTAAAGTTATTTTATGAAAGCTATCTGGCTGATCCAGCAATTATATGTGAACAATCATCGTAAATGTATTTGATTGATTTTGCTACTTTCAGAGTCTATTATTCTTATAGTACTTTCATTTTTCCCAGAAATGTAGCGTGACCTAGCGTTTTGAGCAGTGACACATGACGGCTACCAGAGCTTTATAGTACAGGAGTCTGTGTTAAAAGCTTAGAAAAGTGTGTATTTTTGTGAAGTTGTGTGTGTTTTTTTTAAAGAAGCTGCCGACTGTACTGAAAAGACAGTGATCGAGTTGGCAGTTTCTGACCAGTAGACGAAGTGTGAGCGTACCTCTGCGTTCAGTTCTGCGGATGTCAGGAGAAAAGATCAGTGAGTAGGCTAATAGGATCAGTCTGCCAAAGAAAAGAGCCTCGAGTGTCTGTGAGTTTTCTCATTTAAGAGATGCTGCAACTTTGTTTATTTTTTGGCTTAAACTCCAGTTCAGTGCTATTTAATTCAGACATTGCACTATAAGTTATTTGCTGCAGATTGAACTTTACAAAGAACTACGAACTATTGTTTTTTTGTTTCAAAGAAAAAACGCGCTGAGGTTTTTAAGCGCCACTTTTGAGTAGGGAGCTTTATGCGGCGACATGGTTTTGCACAAAAAAAACGAGGTTTGCAGTGCGGCAGGGAGTCCTTGGTGGCTAATTTAGAGAAAGCTATGGTTGACTGCGCTCTCGACTGTGGTTCTGCATTCGGTCCTGGGGAAATACCGACAGAAGATCAGTGGACAGGCTGTATGTAATACTATTTAATGTGTGTGAGAAAACCAGCCCCCGATTGCCGATGAAAAGAGCTCCAACTGACTGTGAGGCTTGTCATGTAAAAGATGCTGCAAACCTCTTTAACAAACAAACCGCTACGTTTACGCTTAAAAACCCCTGTGAAAGCCCTGGCAGTGCATATTGTGTTACTATTCATAACGCTCGGTCACGCTACACTTCGGGGGAAGTGAAAGTACTGTTAGGATAATGGAAAGTGGCAGTATCAATCGAATATGTTTTTAAATAATTTTTTAATTAAAAATAGTAGCTGGATTGAGGTGTCACAGGTGTGTGTGTGTGTGTGTGTGTGTGTGGAGGGAGGGTGCAGGTGCTAGAGTGAACTGCTGGATGGAAAGTGAAACACTTTCACTTTCTTTTTGTGACACAGGAACATAGAGATATCTCCATGACGTATAGGAACATGGAGATATCACTATGACGATAGAACATGGAGATATCAGTGATATCTCCACTGCCTGCTTGAGATATCACTTTTATCCCTACATTTATGCCAAAACACATGTTGTATAAATATATATATATATATATATATATATATATATATATATATATATATATGTGATTCATAGTGATGCAGTCGCACCGCTATAGTTAGGGTTGAAGCGCCAGTTACATACTAAAGTCAAAAGTTTGGACGTTAATAACTTTGGACCCATTCAATGGATTTGCCTGAAATTTGATTCAGTCATTGGGGTGTACTAGATCTCTTGATTTGCCAAATTGCGTTTCTGTCAGAGTGCTGGTCTTTGTGCAAGAAAGCACTGAAAAATGCAAAATTATCCATTTTTGGAGGCACCTTTTGACATTCTTAATGTGGTCGTGCACAGCCATTGTGTGGGGCTGCATATGCAAATCACCACAGAATATTATGCTGCTTCAACTTTAAGCAGACTTGCATAGTGCCGAAAGACCTCTCACACAGTTTGCAAAGGGTGCTAACAGATGACATAGACACGTCTTTTGTCCTACCAGGGCTCATCAGTATGCCTCATCTGTTTGACACCCCAGTGGAATGAACCAGCTACCCTAAAATGGTCTGTCTGGATTATGTTGTGGTGAACCCATTAAAATAAAAAACTAATTAAAAGACAAAGAACCTCTGTGCGCAAACACTGAGGCAAGGGTTACCCCAAAGGGCATTTGGCTGGGAAGCCAAGTTTCAAGAAAAAATAAAATCACACATGCCCACACAATGCAAAGCATCATGGGCTGCATATGCAAATCACCACAGAATATTATGCTGGTTCAACTTTAAGCAGAATTGCATGGTGCCAAAAGGCCTCTCACACAGTTTGCAAAGGGTGCTAACAGATGACATAGACACATCTTTTGTCCTACCAGGGCTCATCAGTATGCCTCATCTGTTTGACACCCCAGTGGAATGAACCAGCTACCCTAAGATGGTCAGTCTGGGTTATGTTGTGGTGAACCCATTAAAATAAAAAACTATTTAAAAGACAAAGAACCTCTGTGCTCAAACACTGAGGCAAGGGTTACCCCAAAGGGCATTTGGCTGGGAAGCCAAGTTTCAAGCAAATACAAAATCACACATGCTCACACAATGCAAAGCATCATGGGCTGCATATGCAAATCACCACAGAATATTATGCTGGCTCAACTTTAAGCAGAATTGCATGGTGCCGAAAGGCCTCTCACACAGGTTGCAATGTGCTCTTCAAAGATTTCATGAAAAGATATTAAACAGTTCAAATGTTACTCAAAAAACAAGTTTCCCATTATCATCAATGGGAAAAGTTAACAAAATATGTTAAAGTGTCAGAAATGCACTTTTTACTTTTGCAAATGACTCTTGTAGTGTTGCAATTCATCCATCTTGTTTTCAGCTGGTGGTCACAGAAATGCTTGCCATTTAAATTTGAGACCCTCTAAGGACACACTTCTTGTTGTGCTCACCTAGTCAAGCCCTGAGGATGCTAGCCATGTCTTTTTTTTGGGGGGGGGGTAAAACACCCCAAAATATGTTTTTTTAATTTTTATAAAAAGTAGTGTTGCAAAGTACTTTTGCATATGCATCACTTTCATGATTTCATTTGTGAAAGTGTCATGATTTGTGAAAGTACTTTGCTACAGCATGGCCAAAACAATAGAGAATCTTTGCCACCCTGCTGCAAAAGAATGGTTTGGTCATTTGGGATGAAATTTGGAAGTAAAAAAGCCAAGGTCCCACAGATGTGACTTTTCATAGGTTGGTAACAAAATATTAGAGGGCTGCAAAGTTATAGTACTCAAAAGTTGATGATTTTTCCCATATGATAATACGGCGTCCGCCGTGCCATTCGCGGCCCGTGTCTCGAAAATGGTTAAAGATATGGATTTTTTTGTCAGAAAAGTGCTTAGACCCCCACTAGGGGGCTAAGTACAAAACCAGCCTGGAAAGTCAGAAATAATATGGTTCCTGAGATATAAGGCATTTAGTATTCCAAGTGTTCATTTTCTGCTGCTCCAAGGGCCATTATTATGCATTCATTTTTTGTATTTACTGTGCTTCTGAGTGCAACTTTTGGGCAAAAAAGGATGCGCATTTATGTTACTGTTATCGTTAGCATTTCTGCTTGCGTTTCCATTACAGTTTGCATTAGTGTTTCCGTTTATGTCATCGTGAGCGCTACTCTTTGCATTTGCGTTTGCACATGCATTTGCATTAATGTTACCATTTGAGTTTCCATTACTGTTTTTGTTTGCATTTACTTTTGCATCACTATGTGCATTATCATTTGATGTGTGTACATGCTTGCGTTTGCATTTCTGTTTGCATTACTGTTTCTTTTGGCATCATCGTTGGTGTTACCATAACCTTTTGCATTTCCAATTGCATTACTGTTTGCGTGTTCATTACCATTTGCGTTTGCATTAATGTTTGAGTTACTGTTTCCTTTTGCATCACTACTGGTGTTACCATTTCCGCTTGCGTTTGCATTACCATTACCATTTTCACTTTCGTTACCATTTGTGTTACCATTTGCATGTGCATTTTCATCAACATCACTACTCTTGTTACTGTTACCGTTAGCATTGGCATTACCGTTAGTGTGAACGTTACCATTTGGATTACCGTTACTGTTGCCGTTGCCATTACTGTTAGCATTACCGTTACTGTAAGGGTTATTACACAAAATGGGAAGCATGGTAGGGCCTCACACTCCCACCACCACATACCATTCACTATTTATAGTGCACATTCTCAAAGAGAAGGGAAATTTATTCAAAAAAACTCTGTTTAATGCATCAGTTAGAGTTGTTCCACAGCGACAAAACCAAGGAAATTCAGTGTTAGGGTTGCCACCCCTACCATCCCACCGCCACCTCACCACCAACAACAGGCATCGGGGTGTGCGTTGGGGTCGTCATGCCTAACTCTAACCCCATTCTCCTATACTGCGCCACCTCAGCACCTTAACAAATGGAATGGGGTGAGAGTTAGGCCGATGACCCCGACACACCCTGATGCCTGTAGGTGAGGGTGGGGTGGTGGTGGGATGGTAGGGGTGGCAACCCTAACACTGAATTTCCTCACTTTTGTCACTTTGGAACAACTCTAACTGATGCATTGAACAGAGTTTTTGCTCTAAAAAAAAAATACACACACATATATATATATATATATATATATATATATATATATATATATATATATATCATACTGGTATGATAGTGCCTGTATATATATAGTAAGCACTTATATGTTAAACTCAAATTTGTGCACTTTAAGACCTTTGTTCCCTTTCAACTGATTTGCATGAAATTTGGAAAGCACAGCCTCTGTGTCAGGATCTCTTGATCTTGTAATTTTAACATTGATCCATTCTGGGGAGGCAAAGTTACGGAGATGCAAAAAAAAAAAAGTCTCCGTTTTTGAAAATTTATAAGACTTGTTTTGCCACCCGATAACTAAAAAACTAGGAGACGTGGAAACTTGAAACTCTCAGAGTTTATATAGGTTGGTCCAAGGTGTGTGTTTTTGTAGTTTTTAGGTCCCTCGGTTAAGTACTTTTTAAAAATATTTAACAAAAGTGTTCTGTTTCTGAGCATGCATGCACAGTTCAAAAATCAATGTTCTTTTTATAACAATTTTTGCAAAAACAGCAGTTTCAATCAATCAGTCTTTATTTTATCACGTGAAACACCATTGAGTGAACTCATTTACAAGGTGGACCTGGATATAGATTGCACTATGTGACACAGCTGTCATTAATATATGACAGATGTGTCGTATAGTACAACCCCTGCTGCTGTCATCAGCTCTCATAGGCCAGGAACTATTGTCATTGCAGCCCATCCTGTGTTTTCAACTGTATCTGAACACTGGGGGCCCCAATCCCCAGTGGCAGTGTGTGTATATGTATTTATTTATTTATTTTAGTTTTAAATTAATTAATTTTTTTATTAGTACAATCCGACACCGGGATGCCCATCCCCAGTGTCAGATGCCCCCCCACATACACACACACACACACACATCTGAGTGGAACACTGGGGAACCTACCTCCAGTGTCCCAATAGATTGCTTTTATATGTATACCTGCAAAAAAGAAAACAGTCTTCCAATGTCCTTTTTTATTTAAACCTGAAAGAAAGAAAACCGTCCCTCATTATCACTGCTCCCCCTCCCCATCCCAATCTTCCCACTGAGCACCCACCTCCCCCTACCCCCCTTTCTCTATACGTACCTCCGAGGTCACACAATGTCACCTTCTGTGGACTGGTATCTGTCTGCAGTCTTCAAAGATGAACTGCAAACTGAGGAAGAAATCTTAGTGCTGTATAATGTACTTGACATAGGAGCCAGTTGCACTAAATGACATAGCTGTCATTTAGTAAAGGACAGCTATATCATATAGTGCAAACTATATGACACAGTTGTCTTTTACTAAATGACAATTGTGTCGTATTGTGCAACTGGCTCCTATGTCGAATACATTAAAGGGCATTTAATTAAAGGAGACAGGAATTCATTATATGAGCATTCAGTAGCCATTTTATAACCTCTTTCAGCTTCAGATAGCTGGACACCATATTTTGTAGTGACAATTTGTCCATAATGTATTTTACCATGCTAAACAGATACGTACCTGTACATTTTTTTCTGTACTATGTGACACAGCTGCAGTCCATTACAGACACCTGTGTAATACAGTATTTGCCTCTGCTGTCATTAATGGGTAAGGGATGAGGTTACTGTAATTGTAGCCCTGCCAGCCTGACTGTGCCATACAGAAAACGTTAACTGCGCACAGAGGGGCCCCAATCCTTGGTGGCAATGTATGTATGTATTAAATTAATATTTTATTTTCACATTTTGTATTATACTTATCCTACACCAGGATGCCTACCCCCAGTGTCGGATGCCCCCACCATGCAGCCCCTTGTTTTATTACTACTGCCAACATTGGGGGGCCCAATACGCATGTCGGCATTTCCACTCCCTACAGCAGTGTGGTACACTGGAGAGCCCACTCCCAGTGTACAGAAATACTGTTATTAACTTTAAGAATAACCTGGAAAGAAAAAAAATCCTGCAATGTCTTTTTTTTAACCTAGGAAAAAGAAAATAGTCTTTTATCATCCCCACCACCTCCCTACTCCCACCCCGCCCTCCCAGTTTGCACCAACTACTCCACATCCTCTTAACCCTATACTTACCTCTGGAGGTTGGCCAATGCCAACTTCTGTGGACCAGAACATATCTGCACTCTTCAAAGCTGAACCACAATCTGAAGAATACAGGCGAATGCAGTATAATGTCATTTTTTTTTAAATTTTTACACCAAATTTTCAACTTATCCTTTTGGGTACCCGACTCATGAACACGTGTCACTGTCATTTTGTTAATCGGTCCCTAAAGGTGATTTATCAGTCACTGTATGGAATCACCTTTTGAGACTAATTAAAGAAATGACAGAGCCAGTGTTCATGAGTTGGGATCCCCAAAAGGCCATGCTGAAAATCTGGTGAAAAACTTTGAACTAATGGCTGTGTTATGAGGGTGCATTGCACAGTTTCTATGCAGGCGCGGAATGGCACAGTCACTGTGCAGAGTCACCTTTTGGGACCGATTAATAAAATGACAGTGCCAGCATTCATGAGGTGGGGTGCCAAAAAGCTCATGTTGAGAATTTGGTCAAAACATTGGCCGTGTTATGAGTGTGCATTGCACAGTTTCTATGCAGGTGCATAACTTTGGTCATTTACAATATTTTGACTCCAGATTTTTAATATACCCATTTTTTCACACTACATCATGAACAGTACAGCTGTAATTTTTGACATCCTGTCTGAAACATGTTCTTTTACCTGTGACATGGAATGCTGTTTCAGCACAGATTTAAAAATGTACAACTATGGGGTTTAAGGGGTGGGGGTCATAAGAAGAATATGTTGAATGTTTGGGGTCAAAATAGTAAAAAGCAAAGCATTTATTAAGTAACATTGATTGCAGGGGTGTCCGGTGCACCTCTGAAGAACACACTGTCTTGCCATGCCAGTGAGCAGAGTCCAGATGTGAATTCAGTGAGCTGGTATACTGGAACAAGGCTAATGGGGAAGGTGCTACAGCATGCAGCACCAGTCATGGCCTGGGTATGGACAGAGCAGTGTTTTGGCAGAGATGCCACACCCACAGGGTATCAAGATGTGTGCATGGGTCTGCTTGGCCTATGCATTGCATCATGACTGTCTCCAGTATTTTTTTTTTTTTTTTTTTTTTACTTTATTTCTTTATCTCCACCTTCCTGCTCTCGGAGCCCTCTCCTTCCTTCCTCTCAACCTCCTTTTCCACCTCAGGAGGATCTGCCCCTAGAGTGCCTCCTTCTCCCCCCACCCTGCACAGTGAGTTCTGTCCCTCTTCTGGTGGTCCTGGATGGTACGGAGAGGCTATCATCTAGGGCTTACCGAGAGGTGTTTTTCCCTTTTTCTCCTTGGTTTCCCCTACCCTCTGGGACATCTAGCGCTAGGATGTATGTCCTGAGTGGTGGCGTGCTCACACATGCCAACCCTCATGCGCCAGCGACGTCCCCCCTCCCCGACTCCAACGAATGGAACCGCCTCCATCCTTCAATTGTCGGTGCTTCCACCGGCTACAAAGGAGATGTAGAACGCAGGTGCATTCTTGGTTCCCACCCCTGAGGGAGGAGAGCATCCATTGGGACGCTCGATCCTCCTTCCCCACTGCCAACCCCGGCTACCGAGTTCATTCCGAACCCGGTTGCCGGCTGCACAGCGTGTGGGCGTCCAGTGCCTCAGCCCTCAGTGCCACCGGGCCGGCCTGTCTCCAGTATTGTAATTACCTCATTTTGTGCAGGTCCCTTATACAGTTCCACTATTACAAAAGGAAGGGAAATTAGTTGTAAAAATCTATGTTAATGCAGAGATTACGGTTGTAAAATTGCAAAACATACAAAGAAAGGAAATGAAAAAACATTAGGGATTTGGGTCTCTGCAGTATTGGCGAATCAGTAGTGGGGTCTTACTTGGGTTTGTCAGCCTTAATACCCACCCCAACCCTGGATCCGATGAGGTCAAATGTGATGTCTTCATGCAGACCCATAGGGTCCTATGTGAAGAAAGCTTCAACAGATTATGTTGGCCATACTGTACCACTATGAGGCACTAGGTTGGAGCTGTAGCTTGTGCTTCAGACAGAAGGCTATGGGTGGGGTGGGTATGTTTGACAACCCCAAGTAAGAACCCACCACTGATTCACCAGTACTGCAGAGACCCAAATCCCTAATGTTTTTTTCAATTCCCATCTTTGTACATTTTGCATTTTTATAACCCTAATCTCTGCAGTGGTGTTTTTGCAATCATATACATATATCTAATAATTTTCAAAAAAAAAAAAACTGTGTTAAAGAGCAGGTTCTTAGTTCCTTAGTTGCTGCTCACCCAAACATATTGTATAGCTCACCTGGAACAGAGTCGATGGCTGTACATTATTTATTCCCTTTATTTCTGCCATTTTCAAAAGATATATCCCTCATAATTTACTCCTTAGTCACCATAGACAAAAATGTATTCACTTCCTGAAGCTGCCGACATGTCCCCATGCAGGCACATGCAGCTCTGTTTTTGTCATGTCATAAAATGAACACTGTGTCTGCGTGCACCATTGATTTCAATTGGGGGTGAGGTTTCCACACATTTTATTAACATTTAAAGTTGAGATGTTAGTAAATCAAAGCAATCACTTAAATAATAGGGACCCTCAGCATGTTAATAAAATGCATGGAAAACTCGCACCCATTGAATTCAATGGAGTGTGAACATGCGGTGTTTGTTTTATGACATCACAAAATGGGGATGTGTGTGCCTGCATGGGGGCATGTCAGCAGCTTCAGGAAGTGGCTTCATTTTTGTTGGGGGAGTACATTATGAGGGATATATCTTTCTAAAATGGCAGAAAAAAGGGAATAATGTATAGCTATCAACTCTGGGCCAGGTAAGTAATACAATATGTTTGAAAGAGTGGCAACTTGTAAGCTGCTCTTTAATGCTCTAGTTAGGGATAAAGCCACAAAAGTAGGGAAATGTGGTGTTAGAGTTTTCAAAGGTAACACCCCACACCCACCCTGCACACATCAACAGATGTCGGGGGTGTGCCTTGGAGTCATCAGCCCTAACACTCACCCCATTCTTTACTGTACCCATGTCAACTTATTTACTTATGGAATGGGGTGAGCA
Source organism: Neoceratodus forsteri (assembly GCA_016271365.2). Classification (NCBI taxonomy): domain Eukaryota; kingdom Metazoa; phylum Chordata; order Ceratodontiformes; family Ceratodontidae; genus Neoceratodus; species Neoceratodus forsteri. The sequence goes on along the minus strand of CM057451.1, from coordinate 314,519,656 downwards.
TTAGGGCTGATGAACCCAAGGCACACTTCCAATGCCTGTTGGTGTATGGAGGGTGGGGGGGGGCATTAGCTTTGAAAACCCTAATGCCACATTTCCCTACTTTTGTGGCTTTATCCCCTAACTAGAGCATTAATGCAGTTTTTTGAAATGTATTTCCTTACCTTTTGAGATAGTGTAATCATATACTTATTTGCCTTTTGGAGTGCAAGTCCCTCTGGGCACTGCTCTCCTATCCCTCCCTAGATGAGTATACAGTATATATGTAGCTGTGCACTTCCATTTATAAGACAAGAGTGACCATATTGTCAGCATAGCAATCTTATTACTCCACCTCATGTACCCAGTACAGAAAATGTTCAAATCCCTGCTAAAAATGTAATTCTGCACAACTGCAACGCCATTCCACAACAAAGGTTAGAAAACACATTTTGTTTGTTTTTTTTGTTGACCCAGTAAGCCCACTGGGCCTAGAAGTCCCTTTTTCAGGGGCTACTGGTGGGGGGGGGGATACAGATGCTAAGCAACTGAAACTGAACCAGATTAAGCTGTTGGTGGTATTTTTAGTGAATGAGAGAAATTTGGCCAGGACACCGGGGACATTCCCCTACTCTTTTCGAGAAGTGCAATGGGATCTTTAACATCCACCTGAACTATCACCAATCCAGGCAGATGGGACCTCAGTTTAAAATCACATCCGAAAGACGGCACCTCAGAAGTGCAGCACCCCCTCTCATGCTGCACTGCAGTGTCAGTATTGGGATATTAACCGAAGTGCCAGATGTGTGAACTGAACCCACAGCCCTCTGATCTCCCAGCCTCAGAGGCAAGTGTGCTACCTACTGAGCCACTGACACTGCAATTTTGCCTAGAATTTGAAAACTGACAGCTGTGACATACATGAGGTGGGGTAATAATATGGCTATGTTGAAAATCTGGTAAAACATATTGAAAATGTCCAAAGTTATAAGCATGCATAGCAAAATTGCAATGAATGATCATAACTTTGGCATTTTCACATATTTTCACCCAAAATTTTCACATAGTCTTCTTCTGACCTCACCTCATAAACACTGTAGCTGAAAATTTTCAAATCCGTGGCAAAATGTCATCCCGCACCACAGGTGTGAAAACACGTTTCAGAGTGGATGTGAAAAATGACAGCTGTACCGTTCATGAGATAGTGTAAAAAATCGGCTATGTTGAACATTTGGAATCAAAATATTGAAAATTATCAAAGTTATGTATGTACGCAGAAAAATTTCAATGAATGCGTATAACAAAGACATTTTTAGAAATTTTTTCACCAAATTCTCAGCATGGTCTTTTTAGGACACCACCTCATGAACACTGGTGGTGAAATGTTGTTATTTTGTCTTGAAATATGATTTTGTGCAACAACCACAAAATCACCTTCCGGGCCCAATTAACAAAATGACAGTGACTGTTTTCATGAGATGTGGTCCCAAAAAGACTATGTTGAAAATTTGGTGAAAAACATTCTAATAATGCCAAATTTATGAACATAAGTTCAAAATGCCATTGAAATACATTATACGGCACTTAACTTGACTCCTCAGTTCACAGTTCAGCTTTGAAGAGCGCAGACATGTCCCAGCCCAAAAAAGATGACAACCTATAACCTCCAGAGATAAGTATAGGGTAAGGGGGGATGTGGGGTTGTGGGTGTTCAGTGGGAGGGTCGGGATGGGGGATGGGGATGGCGAAGATGATGAGGGACCATTTTCTTTTTTTTTTTTTTTTGAATAAAAAAAGATGTTGGGGGACTGTTTCCTTTATACAGGGACAACTATATTGAAATTTGGGGACACTGAGAGTGGGCTCCCCAGTGTCCCATACTTGGAGGGAAGGGGGCTTGTAATGCTGACACAGGGATTGGGCCCCCCTTGTTGGCAAATGTGAACAGAAGTTGTGGGGGTAGCATCTGACACGGGGGTGGGCATCCCATTGTCAAAACTAAATAAATATTTAGGAACACTGGGGGTGGGTTGCCCAGTGTCACACACTGCTGAGGGGGGCTTGTAATGCCAACACAGGGATTGGTCCTCTCAATGTCAGCACTGTAAATGAAACCATGGGCTGTGTGGGGTGGGGGAGGGACTATTAAAAAAATTACAGGGATGATGATCGGAGGGTGGGAGTGCCACTAGATACCAGGGACAGTGAACAGAGGGTGGGGGATGCAACTAGATACCAAGGACAGTGATTAGAGAGTGGGGTGCCACAAGACACCAGGAACAGAAATCAGTGGGTGGGGGTGCCACTAGACACCAGGGAAAAGGGTAGCTCACAGTTAACACTGCAGCAGGCAGCACTACTTCAGCTGTGGCCGCAGAGGTCAAGAATTTTCCAGTGTTATCACACAGAGAACACTGGGGAAGTAATCCTCTCGCTAAGCTAGGTACCTGGGATTTTGGGTCCCCAGAACAGGAATTTGTGGGCATAATTTTTAAAAACAAACATCAGAATCTAACTAAATGGGTCCCATTTAGCTAGGTTCTGTTGTGTGTTTATTACTGTCCTACCATTTTTATTTATTTTCCACACTTGTCAGTTCATGGAAATAATCAACAAGATTGCAGTTGGCACGGCAAAAAAAAAAAAAATGTTTGGTGCCATGCCAAATATGTGGCCCAAAATCAAAATGGGTATTTGTGGCATCAATGTTTTTCTTTCGCCAAAAAAAGATATCTGGAAAACTGTACTACACATGTGCAGGTAGAAAAACATTAAAATTTAAAGCTTAATAACTCTGGAACCCCTTGAAATGTTTTCCCTGAACCTGTCAAAGGTACTACCTTGGGACATGGCACATGTACCCTGCAAGTCTGAGGCAACAATGTCTTTCCATGTAGGTTGTAGATGAGAGCAAAAAAAAAAGAACAAGCATTTGTCAATGCCGAATGTTGTCTTGCTGGCATTGGCATTGATTGTGCAGGCATTAGAGAGATGCATAATAGGAATGGCAGTGAAGTATATCACCGACGTCAACCCCAACCCACCCTGCAGAGAGTGACAGGGATTGGGGGGTGCCTTTGAGTCGTTGGCCATAACAGTCCTGCCATTTCACCTAACCCTGCCCTGTAAACTTTGACAATTGTCGAGCATTACACTCACCCCATTTCATAAGGAAGTATGTTGAGATGGGTGCAACATAGGAGAATGGGGTGAACTTTGGGGCCAAAGAGTCCAAGGCACACCTGGATGTCTGTCAGTGACTGCAGGGTAGGGGCAGGGGTGCAATAGCATGAGCATTACAGCCGACAATCCAAAGACATACCCTGACACCTGTTAGTCTGTACAAGGTGGGACGTTATGGTTAGAAACTCTAACACATTGGGCATTTATTGGTATTTTCACTCCAAATTTTCAACATGGCCTTTTTGTGACCCTACCTCATGAAAGCATGTGGGACCTCTGCTCATGAACAGTGTCGCTGTGATTTTGTTAATGTGTCCCAAACATTGATTTTCCACAGTGACTGCGCCATTGTGCACCACATAAAAATGTCAGCTGCACTATTCATAAGGAGCTGTGAAGAGATGGCAATGCTGAAAATCTGGAGTGAAAATACAAAAATTCCCGGGTTAGACGCCCACCTGACTAGTGGTTGAATTCCACTTGGCGCTGGTGACCCAGCTTCAGGAACAGACTCAGGTCATCAGAGGGCAGCCATGGGGAGAAGGATTGAGCATCCATAGGACTGCTGTCCTTCTCGGGGGTAGTCGTCCTGGCATCGAGCAACTCCCAGTGGAGGCTGAATTTGCCGCAAAGCACCGACATCAGCAAGTCTTTGGGGGGTGTGGATGCTGGACATCATTGCACATCCCCGCTCTGCTTACAGGGGAGAAAAAAAGCTGTAGGATCACATCCATGGTGCCCTTCCCTCTTAAAACACCAATTAGCCTATAGTGCCAGTGTTCCCCCAGACCAGATAACAGTAGTGTGGGGCTGGTGGGGAAGCAGCTCAGCAACCTCGCCCTCTGGGGGGTAAGCCAGAGGTGACAGTGGAGGAACCTGGTGATTGCTGGAGGTGAGAGATAAGAAGGGCCATGACTAACGGCTGAAATTAACGGCCATCCTAGGCAACAAAAAGCATACTAAATAAAATAAAAAAATTCCCAAAGTTACAAGCATGCATGGAAACTGCACAACACACACACTTGTAACACGGTAATTTTGTGGAATTATTCCACCAAATTTTCAACATAGGCATTTTGGGGCCTGTGCTCATGAACAGTGTTACCGTGATTGTCTTACTGTGTCCCAAACATTGTTTTCCTACAGCAACAGTGCCATTGTATGCTGGATATGCAAAAACACATTTCAGGCAGGATGTGGAAAATGACAGCTGTACTGTTCATAAGGAGGTGTGAAAAAATATCAATGTTGCAAATCTGGAGTACAAATATTAAAAATTCTCGAAGTTACAAGCATGCATGGAAACTGTGCAATGCATGCTCGTAGTAGTCATTTTTTGGAAATTTTTCACCAAATTTTCAACATAGGGATTTTGGGACCTCTGCTCATGAACAGTGTTACTGTGGTTTTCTTACTCTGTCCTGAACATTGTTTTCCTACAGTGATTGTACCACTGTGCACAGATGTGTGAAAACACATTTCAGGCAGGATGTGGAAAATCACAGCTATACTGTTCATAAGGAGGTGTGAAAAAATGGCAAAGTTGAAAATCTGGAGTAAAAATATTAGAAATTCTTGAAGTTAGAAGTGTGCATGGAAACTGCACAATGCACACTTGTAACACAGTCATTTTTTGGAATTTTTTCACCGAATTTGCAACATAGGCTTTTTGGGAGCCCACCTCATGAACAGCCACACTGTCATTTTGTCAATCGGTTCCAAAAGGCAATTACATGCAGTGACTGCAAAATCACCTTTCGGGACTGAATAACAAAATGACAGTGACTGAATTCATGAGGTGGGGTCCCAAGAACCCCATGTTGAAAATTTGGTGCCAAAATTCACAAAAATGGCTGAGATATGCACCAAAGTTAAAGAAAAATGTTTATGCCATTATACAGCTTACCAGCATTTCTTCAGTTTACGGTCAGCTTTAAAGAGTGTAGACGTGTTCCCGGCCCACCGAAGATCATTGCACCAGGCTCCAGAGGTAAGTATGGGGTTAGGGGGTGGAGAGGTAGGGTACACAGAGGGTGGCTGCAGGCTGGGGGAGGGGACAGGATGGCAAGGGACCATTTTCTTTGTTTCAGGTAACAAAAATTAAAAAATTCACTACGATCATTTTCTTTTTTTTACAGGTTTGGCCACACTGGGGTGGGCTCCCAGTGTGGCACATTTCTTTGGGGTGGCATGTTAGCCACACTGGAATGGGCTCTCAGTGTGGCACACAATCAGGGTGGAACAGTGGCAGGAAATTGAGGAGGGGGGTTAACATGCCAACAAGGGGATTGGGCACCCCTGTCGGCAAGCATATCTGTGTTTGGAGGCATGATGCTGAGGGGGATTGGGCACCCCTCGGCAGACCACATCAGTAAATGGGTCATATATGCTAACAGGGGGATTGGTCACCCCTCCACATCAGCTTCCTAGGGACTGTGAGCGGTGAGTCGCCACCCACCATGTTTATTGCAATGTTACACCAGGCAGGGCACGCCCTGCAATGATGGATTGCTCCCTCATTGCAGCGGCTAAAACGTTTCCAATTGGTGGCACATTTTGCAACTGCTGTCATAGACAGCATGCAATCTAATTTGTGCCGTGGTACCCAGCCCTAAAAAGCAGTGGTGCCACTGGCCACAACGCGACCTCGCCTCCAAAAGCTGCTCTTCCACTTCAAGAAACCCCAATATGTTGTCTGCACTGTGCGCGCAAGACAACATAAAAATGTAAAGTATAGGAAAAAATGAAGGTTTTACTTGCTTAAAATGACACATGTGTATCTCAGAAACTGCACAAGCTGCCATCACAAAAATGTCCACGCATCAAGACCTTGCCTCCTAGACAACACATACAAATTTCAGCTCATTTCATCAAAGGGAGCCAAAGATATTAATGTTCAAAATTTGAGGTTTAGCATTAAACAGGATACTCAGCCCTAACTATATATCACACACACACACACACACACACACTTTACTACACAGCAAATTACAAAATAAAGGTACTACTTAACAGCACATATCCCTTATTGCAATATCCTCCCAGTGCTACATTAACTGACATGTTATCTTAGTGCACTAAGAACACTATGATAACATTTCAGATAATGTGGCAGCTTGATGGTACTGCTGTAAGGGGGATGTGTATGCAATAAGGCATGATGGGGTGTGCATGGAACACATTTTACCACTTGGCCAGGGGCATAAGGCACAAGGCTGAAGGTTGAGTGACTTTAGCCAGTGGCTATGTGGTAAAATATGTTCCACGCACATCCCAGAGTGCTTTATTGCACTTATAAAATTGGTTCCTTTCTTTAAAACTTTTTACAGTTGGGAAAAGCATGTTTATATGTAGAAACAATAGATTTACTTGTATGCATTTATGATAAAATTGTCCTTTTGCCCACTACAAACAATGTCATTGATGATGTCATTGTATTGTTGCCTACTCTCTTCTTCATGTTTTTTTCTCTGTTTTTCCCCCATTCAAGATATGGGATGTTTGTCATGGAATGTTTACCATGGAATACATGGATTCAAAATTCAGCTCAGTTCCACTGGTAGAATGTTACTGTCCTAACATACTACACACACACACACACACACACACACACACACACACACACACACACACACAAAACAAAGGCCTCTGTTACAGCCAGAGACTCAATTACCTCATTGTCAGGGCAAGGAAAAGAGATTTCCCTGATGAGCAGGTAAAGATAGTTGTAATGAAAACTGTAAACAATACTTAATGTTTTTAATTTGTTTATGTGTGTAGGGAGACTGTAAGGAGAATGTGACTATCAGGGAAAATAACATGTAATTAATCTGTTTTATTTTGTATTTAAGATAGTTTTATAGTTAGTGCCAGTGCAAGTACATATGATTCTTACAGTTATAGGAAAAATAACAATGAATTCTTAACATTCTATTAACATAATGATTCCAGTGGTGATCAGTGCACATTTGGCAGCACTTTTTATTTTCCAAGCTTGGAAAATAATTGCTACATGAATAACAGCCAATCAGATTTCAGAATTGTCCCTTACAATTTCGTAAGTTGTTATACAGTTCTGTAACATAGTAAACTAGGATTGTTGTCACAGTATATAGTATGTATCATTGCAAAAAAAAATTAAAAACACATTAGTTCATCTATTATGTTTGAAGCACAAAGTATACAAAGTAGAGAAATGAAAAGTTACGGTAAAAGGTTCTTAGCAAATTGGTGATGTGGTGTTCTTCAGGGTTTGAATGATTTGAATGGTCAGGCAATGCAGTGTTAGCATTACGTAAATAGTAGTACTGTTTTGTCAAAGTAAATGACACAGCAGTGCTTGCATAAACTGTGCTGATATTAGACTAATGCCAGCTCTGTGTTGCATGATTGTTCAAACTCCCAAGGAGCACCACAGCACCAAATTGTCAAGGGTTCATTGCCTTTCTACCCTAATATTTCAGTTCCCTAAGTTGTACATGCCGTGCTTCAACCCTAATAGATGCATAAGTGTAGCCTTTTGCAAATAATTTCCTTACATTTTGAAAAACTTATATAGCAATTTCCAGGATTATTTCCTGAGCCAACCAAGGATGGAGCCATACTGTACCTAGTGCTATCAGATGGGGATCTTGTCCTGGAAATAGAGGTGGAGGACCATTTTTGCAGGCAGTGACCACCGCATGGTGTGGTTTTACCTCAATATGGGCAGGGAAACAGCCAGGACTAAGACTAAGATGAGGATAGTGTACTTTAAAAGGGCAGACTTTGGTATTATGGATGAAATCCTATAGGTGCACCTTACTCAAATCAATCCTGAGATGGAGGTGGAGCAGAAATGGTCTATTATTAAGTTAGGCCTGACTGTGGCCCCTAGCACATGTACAAAGGATCAGAGTCAGAAATCCAGGTCCAAAAAACCATGCTGGTTCAACAACAAGGTGGCAATGATGCTGAGGGAAATGAGAACACCTTTCAAAAGTACAAATGTACTACGAGAGATGAAGACAGGAAGGAGTACTCAGGGAAGTCTGGAGAGGCAGGCAATGTGGTCTGGGCAGCTAAGGCCTTGAGAGAACTAAAGCTAGCACAAGAGATAAGGGTACCCCAAATTTCAGTGTCACTAGAAGTAAATCTTCAGGTGCAGCAGTGAGTTCTGTTGCAAGGTTTGGTACCTCGTAGAGAGGAATTGTTAGGAGTATGTAGGCTACTTCTTAGGTATCACATGATATTGGTGCTGGAGAAAGGGCACCTACAATAATGGTGACCCTTTCCCCAGTGCATTACAGGCATTACAGGCATGGCCACAGGACAGTAGGGTGGTTGAATAGGGGTTGGGAGAGTATAGTGACAGGATGTGGCTATATGTATGCACGCGGGGGGGTGGGAGTGGGCACATACAGTGAGGGGCAGAAGGGGATGCAAAGGGTCATGCCATGGTGGGTTGCTGAGCTGACCCCATGGCGTGGTGGGTGGGTTGCCAGTGTTGGTACACAGGATATTGGGTTTGACTTCACAAAAACTGTGATCACCTTTAGGCTTTTTCCGTTATCACATAGAACCACTTCTTACCAGGAGATTCCATAGGCTGGGTGGTCAGCGGTAGGAGGCAATAGGTGGTTCTGTGAAGGACGCACTGATATTAGGGTCAGTTTGCAAAATTGGAAAGTTACTAGTGATGATCATGTGAAGAGAAGGTGTACTGTGATGGAAGGGAAGCACAAGTGGAATGCATTGTTGTTGTTGCATGACAGTACTTCATCACAGTACACCTCTTCACAGGATTATAACTAGTAACTTTCTGATTTTACAAACTGGCTAAAAATTGCAAAGTTATGGGCTTGAAGGGGGTGGTAAATTGTGTGTCTTTAAAGGCTGGACCTGAAATGGCTAAAAATAGCAAAGTTATGAGCTAAAATAAAAAAAATTGCCTAAATAAAAGATGCCCTACACCATAAGTAATTGGCGTATTTTGGAACTTAGTCTTTTGTAAGGTTAATTTTCTTTAATAGATAGCAGTTGGACAAAGTTACAGGAGGTTTGTCCCAGTCAGCCCATCTTACATTTGTTCTTTATCTTTACAAATGGTAGGCACCAAGGGAGAAGGGTGGCTATGGGTGCCAAGTGAGTGGTGGATGGGGATGATCGTAAGTTGCAGGAACTGATGGTGGCTTGGGCGCTAGTGGTGTGGGGGAGCGGTGTTTGTAGTACTGATAATTGCCTGACACCAAGATTAGAGACCCAGTGTCAGAAATCAAAGTGGGGGACCTGTCGTGAGTTATCGAAGTTGGGTACCCACTGACCACAGTTTGTGGTGAAGGGCACATTTTTCATGCAAGCTGTGTGATGATCTTTCATTGTCATTCAGCTTGTGTGAAAACTGCAGTTAGTGCCAACAACTTATGAAAACATGTCCTTAAATGGCAAAAGCTGGACCTGATTATGTGACTCACAACAAATTTTACTAACATTTTAGAACCTATTGTTATATGAACACAAAAACACTTGAAGAATAAAACTTGCACCCTACACTGTTGAACACATATGTTTCAGCCTCAACCTCTGACATATTCTGTTTTTCATGAGCAAAGAAGGGTTGTCTTGTTCTTCCCACTTTCATGACAATTAAGGCTCAAGGAAGTAGGAATCTTTCCTAATGAAGGTGGGTGACTACTTACAAAAGTGATGTGAATCAGTTTTGCAAACTCCAGTTATAAAATATTTGTGAAAAAAATGACCTCATTTATTTTCATAATAATTTAAATACTACAATTTTCATAGTAAAGACACCTACTTAAAAAAATAATATTTGGTCCAAACTCTAAAAAACCTGAAAGTTTCAGTTTTCAACTTTTAGCTCTTTATGTGCTATCAGTGAGCAAACACGTCTTAAAACATATATTCTATGTATGTCTACCTTTCTAAACCTTTAAACTGCTGAACAGGCTGTTACCAAATTTACAGTGCCCAGAGTTCTTGACACTGGCTATGCCAAATTTCAGGCTATTCCATCCAGGAGTGGCCATGTAATTATTATGCAAAATTCAGGGTTTAACATAAATGTGCCTGCTCAACCCAAATACAGCTCCTATAATAATCTTGAATGTTTGAAATCTATTCCATGAATTCTGTTTAGCTGCTTCTCACCTCATGTCTAACAACACACCTGAGGGATGCAATGTTTGGCCCCTAGTTGCACCCCCGTTGTGTCTTATTGATGGCTTAACAATAATATGTCCACTCAACCCTAACTACTATAAAGGTGCAATATACTGTATACTGTAAATAGATCATAGATGGATGAATAGATAGACAGACAGATACCCATTCTACTAAAATTGAGAGGAAATAGTTAGAATTTAGCTTAAATACATTTCAGTAAAAATGTGCCCCAAAATAACCAAATGTTATCGGCAAAATGTGCAGCTCAGTATTAAGCAGGATGCCTAATTAGTGGAGTCCAATATTATTCTATTTTCACAAAAGGATTTTTCATATAATTAATAGAATAGCCTGATAACTCTATTGGAATTCCAGGCCAGGCTTGTTTCCTCATATTGTACAAAGAGGGTTGCCCAATTGAAAGGGGCAGGCCCCATTGTCCCATGGCTCAAGCCAAGTAAATGGCAAACTAAGAGAGGGATGGGGGATGGGTACAGGAATCACAAAAGGGGGAGGTCCAAGTGAGGTCACAAAAGGGGCAGGGCAGGAGGAGAGGGAGCAATGAGGTGGCAACCAGTGGTTGGCTGAGACAAGCCAAGGGGCAGGACTGAAAAGGGCAGCTAAAAGGGGCTGCATAGCAGTGGAGAGCCACCATCTTGCTCCAAAGTGAATTTGCTTTGGAAGCACATCAGTCGTGGTAGTTTAGGGCCGTTGGGCCTTTGGTTTGGTTTTGGAGTTAATTTAAAGAAATGTACAATATACAGTTAAAAGTTAAAAAAAAAAGGAAAGAGTAAACAACAGCCAAGCTGAAAGAGAATGCAGTGAGTAGGCAGCCGGACCCAAGTGAAGGTAAGGTGCTTAAGCAAGGGATGGCAGCAGGAGAGTGGCAAGAAGTAGAGTTTGTTTTTGGAGGGCCAACGCATTGAAAGAAACTTTAAACTGAGTAGTGGTGAGCCATGAAGGACAGCTGTTATATTGCCAGAGGGGGAGCTGTAAAATCTTACAATTTTGAAGTGAGAATGGGAAGGGGGTGAACCAAATGTAAAACGGAAGGGTGTTTGCCCTATACGGGTGCCTTTCAGCCCTGCAACATGCTGAGTGTGCCCCCTCTGGGTTTTTGGTGGCACTTTCTCCCTTGGTGGACTAGGTTTTAGGTGAGACTCCACAGCAGTGAGGTTAGTCGAACAACCTTAATCCATTAAAGCAAGAGCCCCTACACAAAAGAAAAAACTTGGGGGACATAGCTCAACAGAAATCGACGTTTAATTTTAATTTTGGAAGTGCAAAAAGCTTATGTAGAGAAAAGCAATTTGAATTTAGTGGGGGAGCATATGATAGCTAGTTGCATCAGTGCACAGCCTGATAGATTTATCCTGATCAGCCCTGTGGAGACTACAGCCAAGACATATCTAGCTAAAGCTACAAGAGACGTGTGGGAAATGTTCAACCGTTGGTATTCACAAGCTGTGGTGATTCTTATTATTTTGTTTGGTATATCTGCACACATCTTCCACAAGCAACAGAATGAAGCAGCATGGTGGGGAGGCCAAGGGGAATATTAAATCCCAACAGGTGCACCCTCCATCACAGAAGGAGGTGGGTAGGATCCCTGTGGCTTTTGTGGTGCTACATGGGTCAAGTGCGATAGCTACGTTTGGTTTGGCTGGAAAAGGGATCCACAGTAAAGAAGCATGGATCAAAGGAGGAGGGAAGGGAGAGCTCACTGACCACGAGGGCCGACCACATGGCATTGGCATGAGACATCTTTGTATCACCATGCAGGTCAAAATGGAAACAGAAGGCCAAGGGGAATCAGCATACATGTGCCCCTATGGGAATACGATGGCGTTTTCTGTCTGTTTTTTGGTCCAGCTAGTTTAAACAACATTTTTCCTGGTATTAATGAATATGGGGGGCCTGATTAAAGGAAAAGAGGGGAGGAATGAGAGGCTAATGGAAAGATGGACAGCAGAGGAACAGGATATCATCGGAGTGAGATGGGGTCAGAACCTCCAGTTTTCCCTGGTATCGTTTGTTGCAGATGGGTTTTTGTAAAAGGAAAAAAAAAAAAGTAATTTTATTTATTTATTTATTTACGAGTTTAACCAGGAAGGCATACTGAGCAGTGTTGCTCGATTTCAGATGCGACCTGGGAGACAAGTCCCAAGACAATAGCACAATCACAAGGTACAGTAGTTAAACAACACAGTGAGGGGGCCATCCGCCATACAAATTATCAGCAGATAGATACAGGAAACATAGAAGGGGGAGAATACAAGGGATAAATTACAGAGAAACCCATCTGAGAACACAAAAATACAATTACATAGTGGGCACTAGCTAAAGCATGAGCAGCTGGAGGAGAAGTGGGTGCTGAGTAGGAGATTGATGTGTTGGGGGTTGGGTGAGTGTCTTATATCGGCTGGCAAGGCGTTCCATAGCTGCAGGATACTGTATTTGAAAGCTGCCTGTCCTTTGGTTGTGCACATGAATGGGATGTGTAGGAGCCTGGGTTCCGTGCTTCTGAGGGAGTAAGCAGGGGGAGGTTGTGGGGAGAAGATAGAGGCCAGGTAGGGGGGAAGGGTATGTGACCAAAATTTGGCTGCGGACATCAGATTCATTTCTGTATTTCTCACTGGGGAGATCAGCACTGACAATTGTTGCAACACCACCATCCGAGTGCAGAACATTGTTAATGGTGTTAGTTGGATGGGGGCACTAGGGGGGTACATTGTGGGGGTTGAGAGAGCATTTCTATCAAGTGATAGCTGCATGTCCTGGGTTAGGTGGAACCACTGAGGCGAATCAAAAGGCGTTGGGGACCTTCAACTGATCAAAGGGAGAATTAGTGAACTAGGATATGTGGGTGTGTATATGTGTGTGTGTGTGTATATATATATATATATATATATATATTATATATGGGTGTAGGTATATGTGTATGTGTATGTATATATGTACACATAGACAGGGGGATGCAAGTGAACGGATGTTGGTATGATTTATATGTTGTGTCGTTCGTAGGTAAAGAGCAAGGATGGCACCAAAAAAGGCAAAGCCCAACAAAGAGGAATGCTGCAAAGCAGTAATGGACCTGGTGGAGAAGGCGAATCAGTTGCTGGAGGTGGTGGAGCCAGGCGAAAAGGAGAAGGGCACAAAGCAGAAGAGGAGAATGGGGAAGGGTAGGGAGATGAACAAAAGGGTGCCAACAAAGAGCAGTGTGCCAGAAACCAGGTTCGTGGTACCGGAGCCTGAGCCAGGAGACCCTAGATGTCCAACTCCGAATAACCCGGCCCCCGAGCTAATCCCAGACTGCGTCCCAGCCCCCAGGGTAGTACCAGTACCTGAAGCACCAAGGCTCCAGCTGACCCTCCCAGAGCCGGTTCTGATGCCAGCCTTGCCACAGTTGGTCCTGCCCAGCACACCAGGAAGCCCTCCAAAGGGTCCCAATGCCCCGCAGCCTTCTGGAACAGGTAATCCAGGGGTGACTATGGAGAGCAGCATAAAGGAGTATATAGAACAAATGCTGAAAGGTATGGGGGAAAATGGAATAGTTCAACTAGAAAAAGCAATAGGAGAAGTAAAAGGGGGGAGGGAGAGAAAGGGGGAAGGTACAATGGGCAATCAGGGGATAAGAAGAGAACTGGGGGCACCAGGGGTGCAGCTAGCTGATCACGTCCCCACGGCCATGAAGAATTAGATATGGAAAGGGGAATACGTGGATATTTTCACATTAGCAAATGTAGACAGTATGGAAAAATACGAAGAGAAGAATAGCTTTGAGAAAAAGGACATGGCAGCAGTGGTGGTCTTGCTCAGAAAGGAAGAGGAGGATAAAACATGGAAGGGGAAGACCTGGGACAATTGGTCCATGGTGTTCACCTATTTTATGGCTATTATAATTGAGAAGTAGACGGAACTGGCAACCCCCCTTTTAACTTATTCCCTCATAATAAAGAATGACTATAAAAAGGGGGACATAGCTGGCTGCAGTACGGAGAAAAATTTAGAAAGAGAATGGCTCATTTTGGGGATGTGCAGTGGGATGCAAGGCAAATAGATTTATGGTTAGAAATTTATATGGGTCCCACAGACAAGGAAACAGACAGTGAAAAAAGGGGTGGGGTGACATCAAAAGCATGTTGGGGATATAACAAGGCATCATGTTCCTGGATGAACTGCTGGTTCCGAGATGCATGTTCCAAGTCCGGGGGACACCACCCAGCCTCTAAGTGTAGATACAGCTGGGATAAAGGAGCAGCCTGCCAGGACAACACATACCAGCTGCCCTTTTGGAATAACCAAAGCTCGTTTCAGGGGCAGCAGTGGGGGAGGCGTAGCAGAGGGAGGGGAATGGGGGAAGGCCACAGGCCTATCAACCCCGACATCAAGAGGCATGAGGGGCAGCCACAAGGGGGTTTCTGGCTGGCCCAGACACCGATCAGCATAGCAGGGGTGGAAAGGGAGTTGGGGGCTACCCAGACAGAGAGGCAGCAGATAAACTATGGACGGGTTTTAGGTCTGGGTTCAGCTTACAATTTAAAGGGGACAGAAAACAGACATCAGCACAGAACCTCAAATCTGTGCTAGGGAAGGAGGCAATACTGACAGAAAAAATCCTGAAAGAAGTGTGGGCGGGGAGGGTTGAAGGCCCGTTCACAACCTCCCCTGAAAAATATGAGGGTTTCCCCACTGGGGCTAGTTCCAAAGAAGCAAGAGGGTGAGTACCTGGTGATACATCACTTGTCTTACCCGGATGGGGATTCGGTTAACCATGCTATTGGGGAAGAAGACAGCAGGGTTACCTACACCACCCTGGAAGATGCAGTGCGGCTAATTAGATCAAAACAGGAGGCATGGCTGGCAAAAACGGACAAAGAGTTGGCTTTCCGGCTACTGCCGGTCAGGCCGGAGGACTGGGACTTGCTAGGTTTTCAGGTAGATGGGATGTACGACTTTGACAAGGCCTTGCTGATGGGTTGCTCAATAGCATGCACCACATTTGAAATGTTTAGTACATGGTTGGAATGGGTTTTCCAGGCCCATTTCAGATACTGGACATAGTACACTACCTGGATGATTTCTTGTTTATCAGGGAGGGGAGGTTAGAGACCCAGAACATGCTTAGGGATTTTCAGATTCTGTGCCGAGAGATAGGGGTCCCATTAGCAGTGGACAAGACCGAAGGCCCAAGTCGGACATTAGAGTTCATAGGGCTAGAGATAGACACAGCACAGGAATTGTTTAGGTTGCCAGGCCAGAAGGTAAGAAAATACAGGGAGCTGTTGAGGACAGTGGGAGGACACAGGAGGGTCTGGCTGCAACAGGCACAGTGATTGCTGGGGCATCTGAACTTTGCATGTCGAGCCATTACACCAGGGTGCACGTTTACAGAGCGTCTAGCCTGGGCAACATGGGGGGCCACACAACCTCATCATTGGGTAGACCTTAACAAAAGGATCTGGGAGGATATGGCAGTATGGGAACATTTTCTGCAGGGGTATAATGGACACACTTTTTGGCAGGATGATTGGCTTTATAATACTGATCTACAGTTATACACGGATGCAACAGGGGGCATAGGCATGGGAGAGTATTTTCAAGGGCAGTGGTTCACAGAAACATGGCCGGAGGACTGGGACCAGGAAGGGGTCACAAAAGACATCACCTTTTTAGAGCTGATTCCCATATGGGTGGCCATGTTAGTATGGGGAGAGGATCTCAGGAACAAGCAGGTCACATTCTGGAGTGACAACAAGGCAGTAGTGGAAGTACTGAACAAGATGGGGACAAAGTCTGAGAGGGTAATGAGGGTTCTGGGCAGGATGGTGTGGTTTGGTTTGTCCCTGAACATGTCTTTCAGGGCCAGGCACATCAATGGCATTGACAATGTGATAGCTGATTGCCTCTCCCGATTGCAGATAGACAAATTCAGGACCATCGCACCCGGAGCAGAGGCCAGGCCGGCCACCGGCCAGACATACGTATGGTCAATTGGATTGGGGGAGCTGAGATATTGTTCCACAACTCCTGGGCTCCCTGGACCATGAGAACATATGAAACCTCCTGGAGGGCATTTCAGAACTTCCAGGAGCAGTACGGCAGACATGTAAGTGGGCCAGCAACGGGGGAGCAGGTGGCACAATTTATAGTTTTGGGATGGAATCAGAACATGTCACATTCAACCATGGGGGTACATCTGGTGGCTATAAGCTAGATATGTACATTAAGGGGTTGGGGGGACCCAACAAAGAGCAACCTTATTCGCAGAATGATGCAGGGTTGGATGAGGGGAGCAGGGAAGAGACAGGATAGCAGAAAGCTGATATCCGAAGGTATGTTGGCAAGGTTGATAACGGCCTTGCAGCATATCTGCAGTTCCCCAAGAGAAGCGGTATTATTCTGGGCCCTGTGCACCACCATGTATAGCGAGGCCTTTCATTTGAGTGAGTTGGTGGGGCAAAACAGGCGGTCAGAAGGGCGGGGCTCTGATGGGAGGACAACGAATGGAAATGCGAGACGGTGACAGTACTATTAAGGCAGTCATAAACTGACCAGCATGGGGAAGGGAAGAAGGTGGGGTTGAAAAGACACCTGAACGAAGCTATCTGCCCAGTCATGGCATTGCACGCTTACAAGGCAGACCGCCCAAACCAGGGGGTTGGAATGATGTTTATACATGGTGATGGCAAACCAGTGTCAGGGTACCAGGTAGCGGCCATGCTGAGCAAAGCACTCAGATTTCTGGGAGAACCAGTGGAAGGGTATTCCTCTCACTCGTTCAAGATTGGGGCTGCATCGGCAATGGCAGCCCAGGGCAGGGAACCGGAAGAAATCAAACAAAGAGGAAGGTGGGTTTTATGATGTTATAAAACATACATAAGGAAGATGCAACAATAATGATATTTGTTTTCTCCCTCAGCAGGTACATTGAAATGAAAATGGGGGCAGGGAAAAGTCAGTGCTTAGGTATTCATTCCATATGCTTTGTTTACTCAGGTATGACCAAGAGACTTGAGACATGGATTTGCAGACATTCATTTGTCCATTGAGCAGAGAAGTGGGTGGCCAGGAGACAAGGGGGAAAACAGCTGTGTATGGACAGTGACACATTACGATTGGTGTGGAAAGGTCACCGAGGCATGAAATGGGTGCAGCTACTGCCAGAACTCAGCCAAATCAGGAGGAATCATAGGCAGCTGGACCTGATCGTAATACATCTTGGGGGCAATGACCTGGGAACAAGGCCCTGGCTAGACATTTTTTTATCAGATAATGCATGATGTAAAATGAATAAAGGAATGGTGGCCAGAGGTTACTTTGGCATGGTCAGACATCATGCCTCAGAGGGTCTGGAGACAGGCTGAGAACCATAAGGGGATGGACAGGGCCAGGAAACGCATGAATGCATTAGTGGGGAGACTGTTCCAGGGCCTAGGCAGATTAGTTATTCATCATGGGATTTTATAGTGGGTAGATGAGTATTACAGGGTGGACGGGGTTCATTTGTCAGGACTTGGCCTGGCAATGTTCAATACAGAAATTTCAAATGCAATTGAGGCATGGCTGGTGTAGAAATAGGTTAGGGCAAGGGAATAAGGGGAGGGATAAAAAGAGGGGGAAGTCCACCATCCATCGCAATCTGGAGGTGGACTAATGGGAAAAGCGGGGAATGAAGACAAGAAAAGGGGGGGGAAGGAAAGATAACAAAAAGGACACAGGTCTGACAAAGAAGAGGCAGGGGCATGGTGTGTACGCTCGTGCCCCCCCGTCCATGAACTATGAGAAAGAGGCCAGGCCCCCCCCATGATATATGTCTGGGGGGACAAAAGAGAAGAACAGATTTTTTAATAATTATGAGGCCAACAAGATAAGGAAGGAGATAATGTATGTACATAATGAAATATAATGTATTGTAAATATGATGAAAAAAAGAGGACAACACATGGAATTTAGAGATGTCCTTGTGAATGTATCATTGTGAATTTATCATAACTGTGAAAAACAGTAAAATTATTGCCAGGACTGAGCAACCACACACGTTATGTTGTTAGTGTATTTATTGGTGGGGCTCTGGGGACAATGAAACTATTTATAACATTGGTCTCCATGCTTCCTGGCTTCAAGTAAAAAGAAAAAAGTAACTAATGGCCACAGGCTGAGTGAAGTAACTTATCCAACAAAGCTGTTACTCTGCGGTGAGAAAATTTCCCTTACATTTCAACAATTTCCAGCATGAAATCAAATATTAAAACCCTCCACTATGAACATCTAGAGAACAAAAAGACATAAAGTAATGGATAGAACTTAATTTGGGGGTAGTATGGGATAGTTGCTATTCTCGCAATAATTTAACAATGTGACACATTTTATGTAAGCTGTGTGATTTTGTTTTTTCAGAAATTTATGTGTAGAGCCCATACAACCAAACACTGAGTCATGCTCCTTTCATAAGTGTGCACTTACTTGAGAATCAATTGGAAAACGGCATGTCATAAACTCAAAAAGTGCGCTGATAAATCAGACTCTTTGTCTTAAAAATCAATTGAATAATTTAGATTAATAACAGTAAGTATTCTACTGTTCAAAGAAAAAAACTAACAAGATTTATTTCAATAATCTAATTTACTGCATCCTATAATATACACTACAGTATGCAAATATAGTGCATGTGATGCGCTTTATGTCAGTTTATTACTTTACAAACTGAGGAATTTCAAATTGGATTATTTCAATAGAGCAGCCGAGTTACGCTTGAAAACAGTTTCACATGGCATGGAGGCTCAAATCATTCATTTTCATAGGAGCACAAGTTATAAGAACACTGCATGCATTCAGAGTTTCTTAGTAAACAGGCAGCCTCTTCCTCTAGATAAATTTGAAAAAAATGTTTTAACAGGAAATACTGTTGTTTTTCTTCATTATTAAGGCATTTCAATTATATTATCTTATAACACATGATACGTATATTGTGTGTGTGCATATGTATGTGTGTATGTGTGTGTGTGTGTGTGTGTATGTATGTGTATATAGAATCACAGTCAGTGTTTTTTTTTAAACCAAGGACATAAAGTATGGGGCATATTGTCAAAATATTAATGAAACATTGACAGCTATCACTTTTGAAATAAAGTCATTTCCATACTTACTATAGAATTGAGTCAGACTGCTCAAGCACTGCCATCATATTGCAAAAAGAAATTGTTATATCTTAGCCAGGTAATAGAGGAGATGTAATTTCATGAGGAATCAAGTTATTTGCTTTAGTTTTTGAAACTGATTTAATGCAGGGAGACAGGTAGAGATAAATACGAATCTTGTTTCCAGTTGTAACCCATGGGTAGGGGTTTGGGTGACAGAATGATGAAACAAACACCTTATCAACAAACGATAATACATGAGTAGTGCAAACAAATTCCACTATGTGGGCACTTGCTACACTGCATTACATAAATTGAAAGACACATGTACACAGAATTACAGTGCAGTACATTGACAGGCAAGTTTTTAGGGGTTAAAACATAGCAAATAAATATAAATGTAATTACAGCAGGTGTGAACAGTAGGAGAATACTGTAAATCACCAATGCATAGGAGCAGGCATAAATCAATCACTTAATCAATTTTATTTGTATACTAGAAAAAATGTGAGCAAAAATGCCTGTTTCCACAAATATCCAGTGTTGGAATAAAACAGATAAACAATTTCAGAGACAATTGGATACCGAGAAATAAATCATCTTGGGCAGGAGCAGGAAGGGGAGGAATAGGTTTTCAGCCTGGACTTGACAGCTTGGAGACTACGAAGGTTAATGAGGGTGAGGAGGAGGTTGTTCCAGATATAGTATGAGGCATCCAGTAGAAAAATTCTGCCTCACAGCTTTCCTTTTGTATTTAGGGATATACAGATTCCTTCCCAAGTGAGAGCTTAGGAGGTAGCTGGTGTTGTTGACTGGAGAAGTTAAACAGCTTAGATGAGGGGAGTACCAAACTTAAATTTACTGTATGTCTGAGTAGGGAAATATAACTCTGATTTTCCAGGGGGCCTAACTTTTATGTTGCTGACACCACAAAAGTGCCAACTACCTGCAGCAGCGGGAGGCACAAGCTTGCTACCAGCTGCCACCCACTTGTTACCCACTGCCCGGGTCATACTACACTAGCACAATTCAGGAGGACACACACAGTGCTATAAGAGGATCCTCAGAAATGTTGGGGCATGAAGACTGGAAGAAAAAAATATGCTGTATTTTATAACAAGTTTTTTAAGGGATGTTTCAAAAGTACCATCTGGGGGCAGGCAGGCACTGACAGACTGCCATTTGACACCACTTATAATGCTCACCTTTCTACCTTTATGAAAAAACAACTGGTTTCATCTTTTTTTCTCAGCTCTACCATGCTGCTGTTTATACCCAATATCTCTGCAAGTCTTTTAAGTTCTCTTGAAACTCTGTATCATGCCGTAGTTCCATATGTTTTCGTGCTGGCTTGCTTTGGTGGACTCATTGTTCCAAACTGCATGACTTATTGGGTTGGATTTCTTATGCTAACAGAAGATTGTAGTATTGGTATATCTTTGATTATAAAATCCTCAGTTGTAAGGCCCCATCATACTTTCTCAGTTTGCTTTAGAAGAAAGACACTTGGCACATCCTAACTTCTGGTGTTATTTTTCTTTCTTTTTACCTAAATATTCAACTAAAGTTGGGTCCTTTTTTCTCTTATTTTGTTCTTTTTGCCTGCCCCCAGATCTGGATACTTGTAAAACTCAAAGTACAGGTTTATATTTCCTACTGTGATTGTTACAGAAGAATTATATGTTTATGCTATGTACAAATTAATTGTGTATTTAATGTTTTTATTTGTTTAGTCTGTATTGTGTATGTGATTTCAAATGGTTGCTTGTAAAAGAGGAGGGTTCCCCTAAGGTTGCCACAAAAGTACCAACTAGAAGCAGCCAGGCACTGGCAGGCTACCAGCTGACACCAACTTGCTGCCCACTGCCAATATCATACTAGGCTAGCACAGTTCTGGAAGGCACACAAAATGCCACAAGAAGAACCTAAGGACATTGGGAGAGTGAAGACTGGAAGGAACAAAAAATGTTGTATTTTTAAATGAATTGTTATAGAATTCCACAAAAGTGTACACAGGAAGTGGTTGGGCACTGGTAGGATGCTAGCTGACACCCACTTCCTGCCTACTGCAGTAGCTGATGGCCTAATGGGTCTCTGCTGTGCAATGCACACAGATTAATCTTTAAAAAAATGCATTCAGTAAACAAAGCAGAGATCCCCCTCATTCCTCTAGTTAAAAAAGGAAAAATATATTGTTGTGGGCACATGGCCACTGCCAGTCTGCCAACAGATACCCACTTGCTACATAATGCCCAGTAACTCCCTAATCAGGTCTAAGGCACCTCCATATTATGCTTGGCTAATCTAGAATAAAAAATGCTAACAATGCCAAAAATAGGCTGTAGTCCAGTCTGACTCCTTGATCTACATGTTAAAAAATGTTTTATTTATTCATTTATTTTTTATTTATTTATTAAACAGTATCAGAATTACAATCCTTTGAGTCAGAGACTTGTTACAAAGTCTCCACATCATTGACAAACAATACAAATATATATAATATAAATACATACAGTAACATAAAGGTACACACATTTTGGTGTGGTAATGCATTCAAAGTCAGTGAAATACATTACATATTGAACAATTTACTGCAGATAGATATTGACTCTATGCTGTAAGAATTAATACATAAGATAGATAGGCAGGACAGGAGTCCTTTGTCAGAGGCATGGTTGCAGTGAGAAGGGTTTCCCTGGCAGTTGCAGGAGCAGGAGGCAAGAAGATGGTCCCAAAGGAGAGACTTGAAATGACTGAGTTTGGGTTTCAGTGTGATGGGAGAGGGAAGGGAGTTGAATTAGGAGGGGTCTCTGAATGGAAAGGAGCGCTGGGCCTGGGTGGTCCTGAGACATGGGACTAGCAGATTGGGTTTGGATGAGCTGTGCATGGTAATGGTTTTGGGAGTGTGTTGGATGAATTGGGAGAGGCCTGGAGGGGCCAAACCATTTGTGATTTTCTGGGTAATAAGACATGTCTGGTACTGGAGCCATTCATCAAAGTTTAGCCAGGTAATCATGCTGTATAGTGTGCAGGTGTGGGTTAGTCTAGAGCAGCCTGTGGCTAGTCGACATGCTTTAGTTAGGGAGATTTTAATTATCTGAAGTGCAGTATTGTCAGCTGCACCATAGACCACGATTCCATAGTCTATGAGGGGTAGAATCAAGGATGAGATAGCAAGGTGGAGGGCTTCATGGGGGGAGGCAGCTTTTGTGGTGATAGAGCATGCCAATACGTGAGTTGACTGCAGTGCTAAGGAGGTGAATGTGATTATGGTAGGAGAACGTGGAATCGAGAGTGATTCCCAGATACTTGAACACATTCACTTGATCCAAGGGTTGGGGAAGGCTGGTTTGGATACAGTATGGAGGTCTGTCTGTGCTTGCTCTGGGGGTGGGCAAATAGCATTACCATCATTTTATTTTGGTTTAATATGAGCTTGTGATCAATGAACCAGGATTCAGCCACTAAAAAGAGTTCTGGAGTGACACCTGAAGGGAGGAGAGGCCAGAATGCGCAGAGTAGAGCACTGCATCATTGGCATATAAGAGGATTTTCTCTGTGCATGACTTAGGAAGGGAGTTGAGAAAAAGGATGAATAGACTACTCTAAAGACTTGTCTGACCGCCAACATGAATATACAGAAACTAGACACTTGCTAAATATCCCAGGAGTTACTTTTTCCATTAGATACCCAACAGCTATGAGGATTATCTATAATGGGACACCACTAATGTTTGACTCCCCAGAGGCTGTAATGGATTTCATACAACACACCTGGCCCTGTGCAGCAAGAGATTTCTGAATGGAGGAATCAAGGAACAGGATGAAAGAAGCAGCAGAAGGTGGCCACACTTAAGGTCCAGGACCGACAGACCATAAGAGAGGAGCAGATGCACAACAGGCGAGGAGCACCTTCCAGATGGCGAGCCTTCCTGGCTCGCAACAAGAAGTGGCATCAGTCAGTCAGATACAACTGGAGATCTCAGCCCCTCAAAAGGGACAGAAGGGAAAGCCAGAACTTCAGCACCTATGATGAGGAGGTAGAGACAACAGTGGTAAGCCTTTATTTCACAAAGAACATGTACTCTTTTCTGGCTGCCTTGTTCCTGGATCAGCCCATGGAAATGGAAGCTAGCTATGATGCCTGTGAAGGCTCGACTATGGAGCAGATATTACAGAATCCTGGGAATCTGTGGTCAAAGCAGGCCTCATCATGCATCCAGAGATAACAGCAGGCAACATCGTGGGTGCAAACATTCAGGCCACGGAAGAGATCCAGCCGATTGGTCAAAGACTTCTTGAGCTAGCAACAGTGTCCCCAGGCACCACGAGCTGATCACTAGGCCTTATGTCAGATAAATGTTAATTCTTTTCTTTTGGGGGTTGTTAGATGAAGGGGTACTGGGGAGAGATACTCGAAAGTGCAGTGACAAAGTTTGGGGGCCTGCATGCAGCACTGGTAAAGCAGGGCCCTGACAGCGTCAGTCCTCCTGCCTCCTTCTCCACTAACAGCCATAAATCCAGTCCTGCACACACTTCTCTGATTCTCCATCACCTACCCCCTGATAAAAAAACATTGAAAATCCCACATTAAGGTTTAGTTAAGCCAGCTGGCTATTTGGCTAGTTGGGGCCCCTCACCCGGTTATAATGGATGCCTAGATGCTTAACCAGTAATGCAAGTGTGACAGAGCGGACTAGAACACGCTGTCACCTGTTGGTAAAATCCTCTGTTGTGATTAATACAACTGCAACTCTGGTGCTTGGCAAGGTGAACTATAAACCATACAATAAGATCTAAATGGGCTCAAAACCACTATTGTGGGTCCAAATGTATGTGCAGCATGTAGTACAAGTGAACCAGCTCTCTGTATAAATGTAATGAATGCAGTTGCAATACTGAGAGACTAGCAGAGAAACAACTGCAGAAAGTAAGACAAGTTTGACAGAAGACAAGAGCCCCCCCCCACCTGACATAGCAGATTAATTACATAGGCCCTGGGTAGGAGGTCACAATTCAGTAACAGCTCCTAACTATGGTGTAGTAGTTGAGTATACCCCACTAGGGCAGGTACAATGGCACTTAAAGGTGTGCCCTCCTCCTCTACCTCCCCTAGCAGGGACCTGAACTAGTGTTGTCCTCCTCTAGTCCACCTGGACCCAGGAAGCTCACAAGGCCACCCCCACAAGTTTCGATGCCTCCCCTCCCGGGGGGGTATGTTTTAGTAATTTGTAAATCCCCATGGTATATTTATGTTCCCCAGGTGGAGAATGGCACTTAACTAGTAAATCCCAGTTGCTGGTCAAGGATCACAGCATTCATAGGGTATCCTAGTTTGACTGGGCTACTAGGCCTATACCCCCCTGGGTAATCAAGTCTCCCTCACGACCCTACAAGCCAGAGGTACAAGGACAAGACAAGCCACCCCCCAAAAAGGGTTGTTCAATAATGTAAATAGTTTGACTTTTTTTGATAGATCATTATTAAAGTATCAGTTAGTACTGATCCTGCTAATGAAATGCTGTGCTACAGACGATGAAACCAGTTGGTGCACAGGCCAGTGTGCAAATGGTTGGATCATGTCTCGTATGTATGGTTCAGTAAAAGTAGCAGGAATATTGTTGACTTTAGACAGGAGGTGTAAATTATGGGAAGTGCATGAGATCTCATTCAGCCTCTTATTACAGTGTGCAGAGAGAGTTGGCAGAGGTCCTGGCAGGGCCATTGGTGGACCTGTTCAATACCTCTCTGAACTCTGGGTGTGTGCTCAGGGACTGGAGGGAAGCACATGCGGTACCTCTCCATAAGAGTGGGTCCAAGGACGAACCAGGGAAGTACAGACCAGTAAGCCTTACTGCAATTGTGGGAAAACTGATAAGAGACAATCCTTAAGGAAAGACTGGTGCAATTTCTTGGGGATAACAATCTCCAGGACAGCAGGCAGCATGGGCTTGTCTTGGGCAGATCCTACCAGACAAACTTGGTTGATTTTCATGACTGGGTTATGAGGACACTGGACAGGGGACATGCGGTGGATGTCCTCTACCTGGATTTCAGCAAGGCCTTTGACTCAGTGCCACACGGTAGGCTGACCAACAAGTTGAAGAGCCTGGGAGCAGGGAGGAAACTGGTTAGATGGGTTGAGAATGAGCTGCAAGGTAGACAGCAGAAGGTAGTAGTGGGGGGGGCATCTAAATCTAGAATAGTAACAAGTGGTGTACCACAGGGCTCAGTGCTGGGACCGGTTCTGTTTAACATTTTCATAGCCAACATTGCAGTAGGGATTAAGAACAAGATCAGTCTCTTCACAGATGACACAAAGATTTGTGCTGAGGTAGCTGGGGGGAGGGAGCAAAAGTACTTCAGGAAGATTTGGCAAAATTGGAGGAATGGTCTTACACTTGGCAGCTTGGTTTCAATGCTTGTACTGTATATTTTATGTGTATAGCCACGAATGAGTGGCTTTAAGCCCTTTATTTTACTGTAAAGAAATTGAGCAAGTGCCTACAGGTGTGACCCAGGAATGAGCACTTCCAGGTTAACCTGACTATATCTTCAGCCCTGCAGTGAGCAGGGCAAGCTCGGGCAGAGCAAGTGCGAGGTGTTGCACATGAAAACGCATGCAAAGACACGCGCTTCTTAGTGCATGTTTTGAGTGTTTGGCATTGCGGCATTCTAAATGGAGTTGGTATAGCCACATATATATAACAGAGATAGGTTGGCCATTTTTGCTGCTACTAAGGTAAATATCCACACTTCAGTATGGAACACAATCCTAGATTACCATTGGAAGCTTGTAGCACTATAGATTTACCGGTCCTGTGACCGATTATGACACTGGATGGTGACGTGGGTAGTCAATGTACAGCTTGCTCTATGTACTTACTAGTACACAAATTGCTCAGTCCTGAACCTGCATTTATTTGTGATAAATGCTTATCCAACAAACAGATGCAAGAGGAGCTAGCATCCTTTGCTGCAAGACTATTGTTTATTGAAAATAGCCAGGTAGACATGCATAGATGCTTAATGCACTTAATTGTCCCCTTTCTCTGCCCAAATCTGAACATGTTTTAAACCCTCCTACTACCACTATGGCACTAAATTTTGTACCTCAGTTTGAATCTAGAACCCATATTGAGGCTATACCTTGCCTGGCCCCCTTGGACCAATTAGTACAAGTGTTCACCAAGTGAATCCTAGCCCCCCCCAAAAGTCAGGGTAGATAGTGAGGTAAACACCAAGACAGAGCAGTCAATAGGGATAAGGGCAGGGGTAAATGGAGAAAAAGACAAAGGCAGTAAAGACAGGGATGGGCCAAAAAGAAATAAAGCCATAAAAAAATGGAAGTTAATGAGTACCAATGCCCTTACTCTATGTAAAAAGCTCCCCGAAATGGTGGCCTTGATGGAAGAGAGATGACTGGATATTGTGGCAGTCAAAGAAACATGGTACACAGAGAACCATGACTGGGATGTCAACATACCAGGGTACACAGTCTACAGAAGGGACAGTGAGGGAAGAAGAGGAGGAGGAGGAGGAGGAGTAGCTCTCTATGTAAGGGAAGGGATCAAAGCAACAGAACTAAAAGGTAAACAGGGAGGAGAGGTGGCACTGTGGGTCACCCTGGAGACTGGAAATGGCTCCACAATCTGCACAGGGGTTGTATACAGACCCCCATCTCCGGGGGAGGAAATGGACAAGGAAATGATAGAAGGCATCCTTGGGATGGCAGAGAATGGTGAGATATTGCTGATGGGGGACTTGAATATGTCAGATGTTAACTGGAGCACCTTTGCTGCAGCCACATCCAAGAGTAGGGCCATTCTTGCTGCCCTACCGGGGGCATGCCTCAGACAGCTAGTTTTGGAACCCACTCGAGAGGGAGCAATCTCAGACCTGGTACTCTCAAATGGGGAAGGAGAGAGGATCTCTGATCATGAAGTGGGTAGCCAACAGGGAACAAGTGATCACCAAACAGTGTGGTTCATGATAAACTTAGCCATAGAGTCAAGCCACACAAAAGTGAAGGTACTGGACTTCAGGAGGGCTGATTTTGTCAAAATGGGAGAGTGCCTCAGAAAAGCACTAGCAAACAGGTAAGAAGGTGGGGTGTAGCAACAATGGAGAAACATCAAAATTGCCAACATCGAATAGGCAACAAGCCTTTACGTGAAGCAAATAAACAAATTAAAATGAAAGAAAAAACCACTATGGTTCTCAAAAGAAGTGGCGGGGAAGGTAAGGCAGAAAAAGATAGCATTCAGGAAGTATAAGGAAACACAGAAGAAGCAGGACAGAGAACTGAACCAGTTAAAGCAAAAGGAACCGGGGAAGGCAGTCAGAATAGCAAAGGCCCAAACTGAGGAAAAGATAGCCAACTCGGTTAAGAAGGGGGATAAAACCTTTTATAGGTACATTAGGGAGCAAAGAAAGACAAAGGCAGGGATACTGAGTCTGAATAAAGAGGAAGGTGGTTGGGCAGACAGCGACAGTGAAAAAGCAGGGATACTGAACGAATATTTCTGCTCAGTATTCACAATGGAAAAGCAGGGAGAGAGACCTAATCCAGTCAATAGAAGCACTCAGGATGGGGGGTTGATATTAGTCCTTTCACAGAAGAAAGAGTTCTGAAAGAACTCTTAAAACTGAAGGTGGATAAAGCAATGGGGCCTGATGGGATTCACCCCAGAATTCTAAAAGAACTAAGGGAAGAACTAATAACACCACTGACTACCCTTGTTAATAAGTCATGGGAGGATAGTGTGGTACACGAGGACTGGAGAAGGGCAGATGTGATTCCCCTTCACAAAAGTGGGAGCAAGACAGAGGCAGGAAACTACAGACCGGTCAGTTTGACCTCAGTGG
This sequence comes from Neoceratodus forsteri, assembly GCA_016271365.2. NCBI lineage: Eukaryota > Metazoa > Chordata > Ceratodontiformes > Ceratodontidae > Neoceratodus > Neoceratodus forsteri. The sequence goes on along the minus strand of CM057451.1, from coordinate 314,491,328 downwards.
TAGGGAAAATGATGGAATCACTTCTGAAGGAAAGAACTGTTGAGTACCTAGAGGCCAGTGGGGCACAGGACCCAAGGCAGCATGGATTCACAGCAGGAAGGTCATGTCAGACAAATCTAATTGATTTCTTGACTGGGTGACCAAAGTAGACTAGGGAGGAGTTGTGGACATGGCCTACCTAGACTTTTAGCAAGGTATTTGACACAGTCCCACACAAAAGATTAATAAACAAATTAGCCAGCCTGGGAGTGGGTCCAGGTGGTACCTGGTAAACACTGCTGGACAACAGGACACAGCGGGTAATAGTAAATGGAGTCCACAGTGAAGAAAGGAGGGTTACTAGTGGGGTACCACAGGTTCAGTACTAGGGCGGTCCTTTTGCGTCTTTATAAGTGACATTGCGGAGGGACTGGAGAGGAAGGTATGTCTCTTTGCAGATGACACAAAGATCTGTAACAGGGTTGATACGCAAGGTGGGGTGGAAAGGATGAAAAGGGACTTGGCAAGGTTGGAGGAATGGTCAAATGTATTGTAGCTTAGATTCAATGCAAAGAAGTGCAAAGTAATGCACCTGGGAAACAAAAACCCAGGGCAAGAGTACACAATGGGGGGTGAGATACTGACAACAAAAAAATGGAAAGGGACCTTGGGGTAGTCATATCAGACAACCTAAAGGTGGGCCAGCAATGTGAGAAGGCAGTAAGGAGGGCTGGGGGATACTGGGATGCATAGGCAGAGGTATCACAAGTAGAGAGCAGGAAGTTGTTGGCCCTCTGTACAGACAGTTGGTAAGACCACATCTGGAGTACTATGTACAGTTCTGGAGACTCCATCTCTGCAAAGACATAGACAGGGTGGAGGCTGTCTAGAGGAGGGCAACCAAAATGGTGCAGGGTCTGCACCAGAAGACATATGAAGAAAGATTAAACAAAGTCCAAGAGGGTAGCATCTTTCAAAAAAAGAGATGTGCAAAAACAAAGGGGCATAATTTGAAGATAGAGGGAGGAAGGCTCAGAGGTAATGTGAGGAATTATTTCTTCACAGAGAGGGTTGTAGATGCATGGAACAGCCTTCCTGAGGAGGTCATAGAGTCAAAAACAGTGGTGGAATTCAAGAATGCATGGGATAGACATAGGCAATTCTAGTGGGGGATAGGAGGAAGTAGTCTGTTGGTTAACTAGGATCTGCAGCTTATCCGTTAGGTAGGGAAATGGGCAGACTAGGTGGGCCATCAAATTCTATGTTCTATGTAGAGAAGACGATACTGATGATGTTGACCATAGTGGTGATTGGTCCCTAGTAGGTAGCTCAAGGGCCCATAAAAAAGGTTGTAAGGCTGACCAATTTCATCTCACTACTCACAATTCTTTTTCAGCTCACTCTTTATTGACAGACAGTAATACAAACATTGATGAACTAGAGTCTAATGTATACGATCCTCCTGTCTCAAGCACTTCTGAAACTTCCTCACATGATTTAATTGATTTAAATCAGATTTCTTCATCCACACTAAATGTCCCTACTGTTCACCATACCACTCCAAGAGATTTAAAAGGCTCCATTTTTACTTTCAAATAACATCATCTCTCCCTTAAGACCGCTCTGTTCCCTTATGGACATTAATGTCATTCCTTCCCTCATAGATCCTACCCTTCAAGTACATGTATTAGGGGACTCTATTATAAAACACCTTGACAGGGCTATTTGCAACACCGACAAGACTAATTGAACATGCTCAAGTTTTAGGGGTGCTAAAGTTTCAGATATCACTGAAATGGCCACAAATATCCTTACAAATGCTGGGCAAAACCCATTAGTAATAATCCATGCAGGAACTAATGACATTAATCGTACTAGCCCTTTACAATTAAAGAAAGATTATGTTGCACTAAATAATCTCTTAGTGGAAAAAAGCTGTACCGTATGCTTTCCAGAGATGCTCCCAGTACCAAGAGCATCTGAGAATATTACCTATAAAATCAAAGAAAACAATGAATGGTCAAGGAAGTGATGCCTTATACAAGGCATCCTATGTATTCCTCATTGGTAAAAATGCTGTGATAGGGACTCACTGCTCTGTTGGGATGGCTTGTACCTAAGCAGAAGAGGGAGTTCACTATTGGGAAAGACCCTAGCCACCACAATACAAAACTGTTTAAAGTGAGCAGCCCGGGGGAGACTGGGAGATTGGGAGTATACCAATGTCACTGAAACATGGTGGGACCCTGCCTCAGTGTGGCATAGAGAAATCCCCAACTTTAAACTTTACTATAAAAATAGGGAAAATAGGTCTGAAGGCGAAGTATGTTTATATATCAGAAATGGCATCCCCTCACACGAGATTACATTAGACACAAATACTGAATCTCTTTGGGTCTTAATTCAGTTAAAGGGCCAACCTAAATTTACCCTGGATGTTTGTTATAGACCACCATCAGTTGACTTAAAGTACACCGAAGATCTTATTACCAACATCTTCGACATTGTTCAAAAAGGAGAAAAGCCTTATTATGGGAGACTTTAATATACCTGGTATTGAGTAGGACACTCTTACAGCAAAAACCAAAAAAGAAAAACTATTTCTATCATTAATTATAGATCTTGGATTGGAGCAATTTGTGCACCAACCAGCTAGGGGTATGAATGTACACGACCTAATTATTACAAATATTGAAAACAAACTTACAGATACAATTATTGCACTTCCAGTGGGTAGTAGTGATCACAATTCAGTGACACTTGGTATCAATATTAAAATTCCAACATTCTCTGGCATTGTAACATATAAAGATTACAATAAAGCTAATTTTGTAGAAATAAACTTAGCAATAAATAATGTTGATTTGGAAAAATCATTCTACAATATGCCAATAAATAAAGCATATGAAACATTTTTACATTTCTTATGCCAATTAGAAGACCAATATGTTCCAAATAAAATTAAATATAACAAAAAATGTAAAGTACCAATTTGGTTTACGAAGTCTATGGGCAAACAAATTAAAAGAAAGGAATGTTTGTTTAGGAAACTTAAAAAATATTCTAACCCCATAATCAGACATAAATATAAACAAGCTCTATCATTATTAAAGAAATCTATAAAACTGGCCAAACTCAAATTCTAATTAAAATTAGCACATTCTAAAACCAATCACAAATCTCTTTATTCTTACATAAATAGTAAAAAATGTAATACCAGGATTGTTGGACCTCTTCAGGAAAATGGTAACATGGTCAAAACTGATCAAAAAACAGCCAACATTTTAATAAGTACTTTTGTTCGGTTTTTGAGAAAACAGGCTTAAATACTACTGTACATATAAACAATTCCCCTTTTCCACCCCTAGATACCACTAAAATAATAAATGCCCTATTATCTCTCAAAAAATCCACAAGTCCAGGACTAATAATAAACATTCTAGATTCTTGATTGAGATAGCAACTTCAATAGTCCACCAACTTATTTTACTTTTTAATAAATCACTACTAGAAAATGAAATTCCAGAAGACTGGTGAAATGCTATAGTGACCCTGATTCATAAAAAGGGTAACAAATGAAATGTACAGAATTATCGCCCTATTAGTTTAACTTCCATTACTGGGAAAATTATGGAACACATAATTAAATTAAGACTTGAAAAAGAAATACAACAGCTTTCCATACAAGATATATCTCAGCATGGATTTAAACCAGGACATTCATGTACTACTCATTTAATCTCATTCTACAACATTATAAATAGTAACTTAGATCAAAATATTCCCTCAGACATTATTTTACTTGACTATAGTAAGGCGTTTGATAAGGGGTCACATACATTGCTGATTAACAAACTCCACAGTTTTGGCTTTTCACCTTACTTAGTAAACTGGATATCAAGGTGGCTTCATAATAGGACACAGAAGGTCAGGGTAAATGGTGTCCTGTCTAATATAGGAAGAGTTACTAGTGGCATACCCCAGGGATCGGTTCTTGGCCCCATTTTGTTTAATATTTTCATATCAGATATGAATATTTCTTCGAACAACATTATCTCAATATTTGCAGATGATACAAAACTCGGGGGCAGAGTTGACTCAACAACTAACATGTTATTATCACAACAGGACCTAGAACATAGTGGCCAGAATATTCAAAGCAGTTGTGCATGGTGCAACCGGGTTGCGTATGTGCAACTTCAGAGATGCGCCATAGAGTGATATTCAGTGGGAGCAATTGCGCAGTGCAAGTAGCAGTGCACCAATGCACAATAGTAATGTATGCATGTGCAAGGGCAGGGGGCAGAACCATGAATATGAGGCACAGTGCGATATTCAACCCCCGACCAATGTCGCAAGTGAGGAGCAACTGGCAGTTACGTGGAGCAGACTTGAGCCTATAAAATCAGGGAGCAAGTAGGAGGAAGGCACTTGCGCCAGAGGGGAACAGGATGTGGGAGACAGACAGTCTGTCTGAGAGAGGAAGAGGGAGACAGGGAGAGGAGGAGAAGGACAATGAGAAAGAGAATGTGGGACAGAGAGGGAGAGAGGGAGAGAGATAGAGAGCATGAGAGAGAGAAAGAGAGAGAGAGAGAGAGTGAGAGTGCCACACAAGGAGGCCCACTGAGGGAGGGGGGGAGAGAGTGGGTGCCCAACAGAGTCACCATACCCAAGGGGAGTGACACAGGTACCCACAGAGGTGGGTGACAGAGCCAGCAGGCAAAACCCAGCCAGGGGCAGGGTACACAGGGGGGCCCTGCCAAGCAACAGGAACTGCCCCACAGAGTCGGGGGGCCAGTGAAGCTGGACACCTAGGGGGTGACAGGACAACAGGGGCCATGGCCAGTGTGACATTCCAGATGGAGGCTGTAATGAAGGGTGTGAGGAGGCAGGAAGGAGAGCAATGTGGCCGTGGAAGGGCCTGTCGGCGGTAAGCCCAAAACAGGAGGTACCGGCCCACATCAGCTTTGAGACCCATGCTGACACAGAGATTGTGGGCCATTATTGCCTGAACCAGGTGATTCTGAGGCAGCTCTGTGAGCTGTGCAGTGAGGAGATGCAGGCACCCACTAGATGGAGCCACGCCCTAACAGTGGAGACAAAGGTAACAGCTGTCATGTGCCTGCTTGCCACGGGCACCTTCCAGAGACCAACAAGGGACACCACAGGCATAACCCAGTCAGCCACATCATGGCTCCTTACACAATTCTTCAACACCCTGCAGCCACATGCTGCGGAACACATCCACTTCCCCAGCACACAGGTGGAGCATACAGCAACCATGCAGGAGTTCCAAAAGGTAACACATATGCCTAGCATGCTAGGGACCATTTACTGCACCCATGTGGGCATCCGCATGCCACCTGGCATGGAGGGGGTAGCCTACATCAACAGGAAGGTCTACCCCAGCATCAACTGCCAGGTGGTGTGCGATGCCAGGGGGTGCATAACTAATGTCTGTGCCACATACCCTGGGGGACCACATGATGCCTACATCTGGCACAGCTTGGCACTGTGCCACAGGTTCGAGAGTGGGGACATCCCCACAGGACATCTAGTGGGTGAGTATGGTGAGACCATGGGCAGCAGGGTACAGCAGGGCATGGAAGAGGGGTGGTCAGGGTAGAGGAACAGCCAAGTGTGACTGGGAGGGGCATGCGGCACAGTGACAGGGGTCACCAGGCTAACCTTTCCTCTCTCTCGCCCTCTCTCCCCACACACAGGTGACAGTGGCTACCCACTCAGGCCCTGGCTGCTCACCCCCTACTGGCACCCGTCATCCCCAGCAGAAGAGCAGTACAATAAGGCACATGCCAGCATGCGGAACATCATTTAGCGTGTGTTTGGGATGCTGAAGGCATGGTTCCGTTGCCTGGACATGTCTGGTGGTGCCCTACAATACAGCCCCTCAAAGGCTTGTGGCCTATTCTTGGCCTGCTGCATGCTGCACAACATGGCCATTGACCGTGGGATAGCTGTTGAGGTTGATATGCAGAAAAGCAGTGGGGACGATGTGGGTGTTGGGCCGGGAGGTAGTGGGCAGCCCCCCCCCGGGTGGAGGGATCCCCGGCTCATGCGGCTGGCACACCACTGGTGAGACACAATAGCACAGGAGCTCTACGGTGCATGCAGGTAGGTGGAAAAACACACATGCACAGAACCAACACAGTTGCAGGGCACACAGCCATGTGTGGGCATGGCCAGGGCCATGCACACACAAGTGCAGTGCAGTGGAGGAGCAGTACCATATGGCTACATGCAACATCACACCACACAGTACTGCACAGCATCAAACACACATACACACACACATATACAGTGGCACCCGCATGCCCGCGACCAGATGCCAGCACATGGCGTGGATCAGACACAGGGCACCGGTGCACATGCGCAACCAGTTTTGAGAAAAACATCATCATGCCCACACCACACAGGCCAGTGGCCAGGCAGGTGCACACACAGGCAGCGTGTGGTGCACCACATGGCTGCCATGACCATGCCATGCACACACACACAATGCCTATGTGCACACAGGGTGGTGGCTGCAGACAGCTGACAGGGGGGCGTGCACATCAGGTCCGCCACGCAGACACACAGCTGTCACAGACATGGGGATGGCCACACCACAGCTGTCCAGCAGTCACAGGCTGCACAACAGCCACGGGGGGGTCTGTGACTGCCCCCCAGGGGTGGGACTGCGGGACCATGACTGGGTCCTCACAGGGGTCTGCAGGCTCCTAAACAGGCCCACACCAAGCATTCCTGGGATGCTCACTGCAGAGCCCGGCATCAACACGGATGGGGTTGCCCAGCACCGGGGCCATGGGGTGGACATTGCACTCCGCTGTGTCTGTGGCAGTCGGCCATGCCCTGTGGCAGCCAGTGGGGTGAGACCGACCAAGATCGTATTGGCAGTGTGGTCCAGGGTTGTGGTCGTATCCTCCTGCAGGCGTTGAATGGCCTCCAGGGCCTGGGCAGTGCCCCTTTCACACTGCTTGGCTGCCAGGTGCACCTGCACCCCAGCCACGAGCAGCACCTGTTGCTCCACGGAGGCCCGCAGCAATCGGTTGTGCTCGGCCAAGGGATCGGCGCCCTGGGGTGCATGGGCATGGTGCCAACCCACCAGTGTTGTACGACCATGCTGCACGGCCCCACGCTCAGGTGGGAGCCGCACAGCATGGCCCTCGTGGGGATGGGCAATGTCGGGTACCCCAGCGGCGGATGGGTGCCCAGCCCCCCAACATCTCCAGATATCTGCTGCTGCTGCCCCTCTGGCCCCTGTGCACTGCCCAGTGCCTGTGTGGCTGCCCCACCACCCTGCACCACTGTGTCTGCACACAAAGCAGTACCAGGGTCAGTAGTGGGCAGCTGTTCTGCCGCCAACAGGCCACCAGCTGCGCAGCCAGTGCTGGTGTTTGGTATGGGTGACTCCCCTCTGACAAGCCCCCCACCATCCAGGACAATGGTCTGATTGTCATCAGTATTGGACCCCCGCCCCAATCTTTTGTCTCTGCGCAGAGCATGCCATGGCTGGCGTCTCACTGGAACACACCCAGGGACTCTTCTGCCAACATGTCCGGGCCATCTGGCTGGATGGCGGTGTCTCTCTGCAGCCTATCGGGCCCCCAGATGCCAGTGGAGGTGGATGGCCAGTTCTCCAGGGCTGGGTGGGCTACCACGACAGCCGCAGATGCCCCAGTCACCACATACTGGTGAGCCAGTGTCGTAAGGGAACACAGATGCGTTAGAACTGCTGACCTGACAGGCCCCCCTCCCCCTACCTGCCAGACCTACCATGAAGTGATGGGCTCCCTCCAGTCTGGAAGCCACCACCAGGCACACCCTCCACCGCACTATGCCACATGGCAGCCACCAACATCTCCTCATGCGGCGTGAGCTGTGTCATGATGGTCTGGCCTCCACCTGTGGCCAACCTGGCAGCCTGCATGGCCGTCACCTATTCCTTTATCTGACGCTTGTCAGTGCCCACCTTTTTCTTGCATTCCTGTGCAGACCGCTGGTGGCTGCCCTGCATGTTCATGGCCTCCACCACTTCCTTCCAGGCCGTGGCCCTGGCCTGCGGTGTGCCAGTGGCACCACTCAGCAACGGCTCCCTGTTGAGGTATGCCTTGAACAGGGCATCTGCCTCCGCTCTCTTAAAGTTGAGCCTGTGCTTCTGGGCAGGCCCACGCTCCTCACCCTCCTCGTGCTTGGACATGTTGCACTCTGTGGACATGGACATGTGGTTCATGGCTGCAGCGGCTCACCCCAGCCATCAAGCACCCTGTGCTGGCCCTCACCTTGGCAGGTGCATCCTACATCTGATGGTTGCAATACCAGTCCATGGCCTGTGATGTTGTGTGGCACCTTTATAGTGCATCGCATGCAAATGAGCTGATGTACAACTATAATGACATGAAAATGTCCTCAGTGCACTGCAGATAGACTGATGAGCAACTCTGCATATGTTGGCTGAATATCGCGCTGTTGCGCAATGGACTTGCTCCGGCACATGTCGTTGCACAATGCCATGACATGCTCAGTGAGGACTCACCAACGTGCATGTGCAATGGCATATGCTGCCTCCTATTGCACAGCATGCACTAGATGCACTACAGGGGCCATCTCGCCCATGCTCAATGGGTCCTATGGCACTCGAGTGCCATAGAGCCTATAGTGCTCGGGCACCATTGGGTCTATGTTGCTTGGGCGCCATTGGGCCTATGTTGCTTGGGCAACATTGGGCCTATGGCGCTCGGGAGCCATTGGGCCTATGGCACTCAGGTGCTATTGGACCCATGGGACATGCTGTGTTCATGGCCCTATTGCACAATATGCATCATGGGCCCAATAGTGCTCCCGCGCACATTGCACATGCTGACCCCTAACCTCTGCTGTACCCTATCCCCAGGAGCCCCTGCCCCACGTGCCAGTGTGGCCACACCCAGGCTGCGCATCCCTGGAGATGCGCGATTGCCGCAGACAGAGCATCTCCATGTGAGGCGCGCATCCCATGCACATTGTGCATGTGTGCTACTGGGTGCCATTTTGGCCTTCTACAGTGCTGACTGACCATGCTGCATTGCACAGTGCCCCATGCCCACAATTGGAGCCAGGTCGAGCTGGTGAATCTGGTGGCCCAGGTGGAGCCCCATGCTGCTGGCCTGTTTGGCCAGCAGCCCCTCATTAGACCCAGGACAGAGGCATGGCAGGAAATTGCTGATGGGCTTGTCCAGGCCACTGATGTACTGCTCACCAGGGATCAGTATCACCACCAGTACAGGGACCTGGTACGGAGGAACCCGGAGAGGCTGAAGGCACTGCAGGCGCGCATCCAGAGGGGGCCATGCCATGGCCAGGTAAGTGGGCCCTGACTGCGTCTGTGCAAGTCCACTGTTCCATGGGGCTGGCAGTGCTCCCTGTGGCATGGCATTGCCAGTCACTGTGTGCACTGCGCAACTGCCTAGCAGCTCTAGCAGGCTGGAGTGCACTCTGTGCATGGGTGGTGGGACCAGTGGGCTCATGTTGTGGCTGTGTTCTGATGTGTGTCTGTCTGTGTTACTGTCCTAGGACCTGAGGACCAGAGGACAGCCAGGGTGACTGGGGCACCTTGCAGTCCGCAGCACATCCCTGCTGGCCCATCGGCTGCTGGAGGAGGCCCAGCCAGGTGTGCAGTGCTGGAACTAGTGAGCGGAATGCCACAGGGAGCAGGTAAGCACTGTGCAGTCCCACATTGTTGTGCAGGGTGGGCAGCAGGGGTGGGGGAATGGCCTTGGTCCCCTGTGCCATGGCAGCTGTGGTCGGCACATGGTGCAGTGTGCGCCGCACCGTGGGTGGCCATTGCACATGTGTGGCAGCTGTTGGTGGGCTTGGTGTGCATCCAGCCACCACTTGTGCTGCTGCAGTTCCACTGCAGCACCATGCCACCTGTCTGCCGCTGTGCCGTCGGGTGGCCCTTGGGCAGTGGATTCCAGCATTGTGTGCTGCTGTGGCTTGCCAGGTTGGCAGCAGGTGTAGACCTGCCCACTGCATGTAGCCAGGGTGCCACATCAGAGGCATCTGCTCCCACTGTCTGCTGTGCACAGGGGGGGCTGCAGTGCTTTGGACATGCACTGATCACCTGTCCCTTCCTCTGTCATAGGTGTCCAAAGGGGTTCCATGCTCCCACTCTACTGCCATTTGCTGTGACAAATATTACTGATCACGTCACATGCCATGGAAACTGCCATCCAGACCAGGTGGATCCTGCTCCGGGACTGGTGCAGGAGGAGGCACCAGGCACTGGCAGGCCATGGCCAGCCATGATGAACACCAGCCCCATCCCGCCTCTGTCCTCCCTTTCCCTACCTTCCCCCATCCACCTGTATAGACCCTGTCCCCTGACCCCTTCTCACCTACACATACCCTCCCCTTTGTTTATTGCATTCTGTTCAGCTGTGTTGCTTTCTGCCATTATATTTGTTACCTGCTTACCCTTCTGTGTCCATGTCTGCTTTGCAGCTGGCGAATGGGTCCATGCTGCTGTCATGTGGTGGGTGGCCGTGTGGTGCACCTGTGTCATTGGGTGGTGCGTGCATGGTGTTGGCATGCCCCTCGGTCAGTGGCTGTGCCTTGTCGTGGCCCTGGGATGGCAGTTCGGGATGTGTGGTGTGTGTGTGTGTGGTGGGTGCTATGTGTTGGGGTGTGGCTTGTCATTAGCTGGGTGGCTGCGTGCCCTCCAGTGTGTGGTGGACTAGGGTACCTGCTCCTGTACATCAGTGCCCCCTGTGCCCTGCGTCCTTCACGTGGGGGGGCCACTGGCTGTATACTTGCACTCGATGTGCAGTGGTGACCTGTATGCTGCCTGTGTCCTTGCCAGTGTTCCTGGCCTGGTGCTCCCACCTCCCTCCACTGTTCCACATCCCCTTCCCCCTTGCTTCTCTCCCTGCTGTGCCTCTGGCTGTTCCTGCTGTGCCTTAGCGCATCTTCCTCTGCCCCTTGTGCATCCCTGGTTGTGCTATGGTGCATTTCTGGTTGCCCCCTGGTGCACCTCTCACTCACTCTCTCACTGCACTATGGCGTAGTGCTTGCGATATTCAGCCGTGCTGCACTGGCGCATGTTGCGGTGCGCAACCATTGAATATCGCAGTCACTGCCCCATTGCGCAGTTGACTTGCACTGTGCCAGGACTGCGCATGCCTTTGGCACATTTCTGAATATCCAGCCCAATGAATCTTGGGCTAAAATAAATAAAATAAACTTTAATACTGATAAATGCATAACACTTCTTTTTGGAAAGAACAATCAAAAAATAACTATTATTTGAATAATACCTGTCTTAAATCAACATATTGCGAAAAAGATTTAGGTATTTTGATAGACAATAAATTATCTGCTAGTAGTCACTGTAATATAATAGACAGAACTTCTAATATAATCATTAAACAGATTAAGAGAACATTTATCAATAAGTCAGAATATTGCCTGACCCCCCCTTAATAGGGCATATGTAAGACCTCATTTAGATTATGGATTCCCCTCTTGGAAAATCGATTGGAACAAGTTCAGAGATGATTTTCAAAAACAATTCCAAGACTGAAAACAAAACACTATGATATTAGACTTAGGGAAATAGGACTATAAGCTTATTAAATCTCCACTACCAATGAAACAATGTGGGCTAACATTAGCCAATAAACGTAATGTGAGCAGAATGCATAATCAGCAGCTTAAAGTTCATTGGGCAAATACGAACAGGCATGACAACTTTTTTAATATAAGAGCTGCCAACCAATGGAATACACTACCACAGCAATTGATTAATTCTATATCCTTTGATATATTTAAGTCTAAACTTGATAAATGGCTAAATTTAACATACATTCATCATTGACCCACCGTTGTGGGGGACAATCACGATGAGCCTTGAGCCTTCTTTTGTCCTACATAATCCAGTAAATCCAGTAAAGTACAAAGTGATGCATTTAAGAGGCAAGAACCCGGGACACAATTACTGGCTGGAGGGTGTCCCATTAACAAAATCCAAGGAGGAGAAGGATCTGGGAGTGCTGGTAACCGGGGAGATGAACCACTCTGCTCAGTGCAGGAAGGCAGCAGTGAAGGCAAATAGGATGCTAGGGTGCATAGCAAGGGGGATTACTTCTAGGAGTGGGGAGGTCATCTTGTCCCTGTACAGGTCCCTGGTGAGATAGCACCTAGAGTACTGTGTGCAAATCTGGCACCCCTACTTGAAAAAGGACATCAAACTACTGGAGAGGGTATAGCACAGGGCAACAAAAATGATCCTGGGGTTGGGGGAAAGACCATATGAGGGGAACGTGTCAGGGTTTTCCCCTGTCCCCTGCACTCTTTATACTAGCTGTAGAACCCTCGGAAGCTGCTATAAGACAACACCACACATACAGGGTATTCAAATAGGGAATAACAGCTACTCCACCCTGATGTATGTGGACAATTTGCTAATCCTTGTCACCAACCTCCAGAAAGCCAAAGAACCCCTGCTGTTCCTCCTATCACTATTTGCCAAACTCTCTGGCCCAAGGATGAATCAGGCGAAGACCAAGATCTTGCCCTCAACATATATGTGCCAACTTAATAGCACAGTGGATACAGGCCTAAGGGAGCAGCAGATGGCATCACCTACCTAAGCATCACAATAATTCCACAGATGGGGAACATTTGGGAGCTGAACCTCCAACCATTAATTCACTCCTGTAAAGCTGAATTTTATAGGTGGAAACAGCTAAAACTCACACTAGCTAGGAAGATAGCAGCTGTTAAGATGGTTACTGCACCCAAATGTTTCTATCTGCTAACCCATATTCCACTAACTACCCCGCAAAGCTGGTTCCAAAAGATTAGTGGGCTAATAGGAGACTTCCTTTGGGAGGGCCAAAAACCCTGATGTAGTCGGAACAAGCTACATTCCCACTGGAAGGAAGAGGGCTGGAACCTCCCATTGTTGGAGGGGTACAAATACACTTTTCAAGCAACCCAGACACTTCGGTGGTTTAATCCCCTCAACAAACAATCATCCCAATGGGTCACTTTGGAAACTACAATGGGAGGGGTTATCATACCTATCGCCCTCCTATGCCAGCCCACTGGTAACTTTTACCCACAACACCCTACTATTACCTCCTCAATCAAGGGCTGAGAGGGGATCCATATGAAATGAGGCCCTTCCCCCAATACCTCTATCCCATACCCCACTGTGGTACAACCCACACATCCAGATACAGTAGGGAACTGTCAGGTCTCTTGTCCACACTGGAGTAACAAGGCATTCACTACATACCAGATATCATGGACCCAAAGCAGGTTCTAATCCACACCTTCCAAATACGGAAAGACAAGTGGAACTTACAGAACAAGGCTGATTGACATTATCTACAAATCAGGGAGGTGGTTAAAGCCGTGAAACAGGGCCCCAACCCATCACAGGTGGGTAACACAGTCACCGAGTAGCTAGCAGTTCCTATGGGGCCGGCAGGTAAGATCTACTCCAGACTATTGGGGATCATGCCTAACAAGACAGGGAAAACCATAGTCAAATGGGAAAAGTACTGTATATAGGAACCCCAGTTACAGAAGGGCAATGGGCCCAAGTCTGGTGCCATACACACATTATGCTTCGAGATGTACGCAGTCACCTCATCTAAAACAAAATTCTACATCTATGGTACCTGACCCCTGTAATGCTACATCAAGCAATGTTGTTAGACAATGACCATTGCTGGCAGTTCCAGTCTGTGGGGGATGACCTCTATCATATATTTTGGAGCTGTCCAAAAATAAGGCCCCTGTGGAAACAAGTATTCCAAACTGTCAGCAGGGTGTTACAGAAACAGATCCCAGTAAGTGTGCACCTATATTCCTATGGGAATAAAACCAAATCTGGCCTTAAACTTTAGAACCTGACCCCCCCCCCCCAAACAATTCCAGAACTTTGGTCATCAACAGACTCAATGAAGTCTGCACCTGCCACTAACAGTCAACCACTCACGAACCCATGAGTATATTATCCACTCCACCCCTGTCTCAGCACCACCACCCCCTACTTGCCCATCTTATCCCCCTTCACTTATTCCTTCCCTCCACCATCTCTGCCCTTCTGACCTGACCTCCCTCACCTATCTGTCCTCCATGCCAATCCACCTACCTTTACCCCTCTAACTTGGCCTCATCTCCAGCTCTGCCTTACTCGACTACATTCTACCCCCCAACCCTCATCTCTCCTCCACCTCCCACTTGCCTTCACTTACCTCCTACCCATCTTCACCCTCCTTTCCCCCACCCCTACCGCCTACCCTTACTCACTGCCCTTCTCCTCATCTGCACCCCTGCCCACCTCCCCCAACCATCCTATCCTGTCTATTCTCCACCTACCCACTTATACACACTCCATTCACCTCTTTGCCCTAGGATAGGTCTCACCACCCAGACTGTACTCTGTTGGCAGGTCAGACACCTGCAAACTGCCTATCATTTACAGCACACTTCAATTAGTACTGCATCTAAATTTTTTCTGAATTCAAGTTTGCTCAACTATTGCATTTGTCACTTTGCCCATGAATTTTGTATTACCTATACATATTGTATACACCCTGTATCGCTCTCATTTTGGCCTACAATTTATGTATATCTGTAAATAACCTGTATATATTCTGTTCCTATTGAGGATTCCATTAGTATGCACTGTGTATATGTCTGTTTGTACCAGGACCTCCTTGCAAATAAGCCTGCTTAAAGGTGTTTCTTTCTGTCAATAAACTGAAACTACTAATACTGGGCATCCAGCCAGCAGTCCCAAGCTCCTCCTTTAGTGAAGTGCGATGGCTAACTTTGCTAGCCATGCAGGTAAAGAGAGTGCTCTTGTGTAAGTGGTGTAGCACGCTGATACCCTGAAAATCAGAAATAATGGCCTAGGAACCATCCTGCTGGCACAGCAGCAAGGCATCCACATGTGACGCCTTCATCCCAGGCTCAGAAATGGAACCGGGAGTTGGACAGATGACTGGGCAGAGAAGGACTGAGCGCCCGAGGAGAAGCTCTCCTTCTCGGGAAGGGGGTGAGCATCTGGCAAGTTAGTTGCCCTTGGTGGAGGCCAGGGGACCCAGAACAATCTGCACCAAAGTACGTTGGAGGCAGGACAGACACCGGATGTCAATGCACATCCTGTCTCTGGGGGAAACACTCAGCATTTCATAATCTGGCCCTCCCCTTGTATGAAGTCCTGCCCAGCCACCATTCCCACTGCCACTAGTGTCCACCGAGGGGGGGGTCTCTCTCCTGTGGCCCTACCCTGGGGGGTAAACCAGGTCAAGATACCATTGACATTGGGAAGGGGTGCCCATCTGGTGGCCCTGCCCAGGGGGTAATCCTGAGCATGGTAGGGGTGTTATGCTGGGCAGGGGCTGACCCTCAGCCCAGAATGGGGAAGGGGAAGGCCAGGCACCCCCCCAAAAAAAGAAAGGAATAGTGGCCTACCTCACCAAACTGGCTGAGCTGGACAGACTAACATATTAAGACAAATCAACTGCAGAAATTTTACAAATATTGGGCCCCCTACATGTCTTACACCCACCCTCCCACAGAAATTGGCTAAGCAGCATATTGGTGTGCAGGCACACCAAAGATGCACCCTCTAATCCACCCACCTCTTACTCCCTTCCTCCTGCTAAACTAGAACAAAGACAACCCTCAACCAACCTACCCACATACAATCAAAGTTTCAGAACAGACCCCAAATACAGGCCGTACACAGTATAGCATAAGTTTATAGCATAATTTATGTATGTTATTAATTGGTTGCTGTATAAGTTTGATATACTGCTGTGTTTTCCTTATGCTGGTATACTTTGTAGGTACTATGTTCTGTTTACACAGCCAGATGTTATACCTCAAGCCTCACATAGATTCCCCGCACCACAGGAGCTAGTAGGATGCCATGAAGGTACCCCCCCCCAGAGGACCAATACAGACATCTCTCCCCTCATCCTCACTAGCTTGGATATCTAGGTAAGCACATCTTTGTGTATCCTCCATCCTGATAACAACCCAACTAAAACAAATCACTCAAGGGGTTGAGGGGTCACTGATATATCAGGGGGCAAGGGTATAACACCATGAAAAGGTTCAATACTATGAGAAGGTCATTGATGTGATGTGGTGTAAACCATATAACTCTTAAGGAATACTGCGCAAGAAGAGGTACTACTGTAACATTAAGTACCCAATGTTTATGTTGTGTTATGCAATGTTTCTTCTGCATACTGTATGATGCTAAATATGTACGTTATGTTTTCAAATAATTCAATAAAAATTATTAACAAAAAAGTGTATTTTTCATTTCAGTACTAACATAGAATTAAATCTTCAGTTTTTCAGTGAGATAGTTTGAGTTCATGAGTAGTTAGGATTTTCTGACATTCCAAAACCAGAATCTATAATTTCTTTTTATTTGCAGTTTGAAAAGTGAAGGTGAAAACTCAGTACAGTAGTTCCATTGCACAACAGGCAAATAATATAAAAGTAATAGTCATTTATCACATCAGAACATCAAAATGCAGTTAGCAAAATTGCCAGTTACTATTTAATAGAAATGAACACTTCTTTAAATAGAACTTGTCTAACCATGACATCACTCACTTCCGGTCTCACATTTCTATGATGCAGCTGCTGCTGCTTATGTTTACTGATTTAGGTATGGATTTGACTAGTCTATTAACATGTGTTGTACAGATACGATCAGTACCTTGTTTGAAAAACCTTTTCATGGGCTTTCAGACTGTGCACACTTACATTTCCCTTTAAGCAGTTAGGCTGATAGGTAGTTACAGCGTACTTACAAATGGAACAGCATCACTGGGGATGCTAGAGACCTTATTGAAGCCAGCTCCATTCTATCACTTATAGATTATGGGCTCCCTATCAACACTGCTGCCTGTAACACAGTGTTAAACAGAGTAAAGCTGATGTGTAATAAGCTGTGTCAATTTCTACTCAGTGCAGATAACCACACTCATAGTTGTACCCTTTACACACTCACTAACTGGCTACATTTACCCAGCAGAATAAAGCTCCAGACCTGTTTGCTAGCCAAAAGGTGCTCCTGGGACTAGCACCCCCTGCTATAGCAAATGACTTCCTCACCATCTCCAACCAGTACAACACCAGTAACACGGTCAGGAATGCCCTTAAGCCTCCTTTCTGGGGTACTCAGCTGGGCAAGCGGTCATTTGCTGTCAGGGCCACTAATAGGTTAAATGAACTGCCTGATAAACTGATTAAACTTGGAGAGGTTCAGCAGTGTAAGCAGATTTTTGCAGTCTTCCCTTGCAGTTCAATGCAATTGTAACCATCAAACTCACTGTTTCATTAGATTTCTCTCTGTACATATCCTGTGACTTTTCATACAATGATCTTCATGGATTTTTTCAAAACGGTATGTAGTTGTTCCATCTTTTTGTGTTCTGAGACTGACTCAGCTGCATTTCCTTTGGAACTGCTTATTGTGTTTGTAATTTTTTTTGTGACTAAGTTTTTGATGTGAAACCTTTGTAAATGAGCAACTGTGCTCAAAGGTACTCTCCGAAGTTTTCAGTAAATAAATAACCTTTCAACTTAAGTAAAGGAGCTACTGCAATGTAGTTTTGGTTAAGAAAATGGGAGTTTCAAAAAATGTAATTTTGTGTTGCCTACTCATAAACTTCACTGCTTTTCCCTGAGTCAGAGTACTTTAGAACTGAGGTGGAAACACAATATTGACCCACTTTTAGGTAATCTCGGGGAACCAGGATATGCTCTGCTTCCTGTGAAGGCACTGGGATATGTAACTAGGTAGCATGCAAGCTATAAGCAGTTTGGGGAACACTCACAGTGACACCATTACAAAAGTTCAAAGTAAAAGGTTTTAATTTGGCATTGGCCTAGATATCCAAGAGTTTAGCAACGTACTAACAGGATTAGCACCACTCTACTCTCTAGGCAGTACAGCCTAGAGGTAGAGTAACAGGTTGTGTTGCCTGTGAATGAGCTTGGTACATCAGACCTGGATCTGATTCCTGTAACCTCCAGTTGCATACTGTGTGATTCTGAGGAAGTCACTTAACCTCCCCAGTGCTCCCGGGTTGCTCCTGAAATCAGGCCCTTGTGCTTAGTGGGCCTTACCTAGTTACCAAAAATAAGCTAAGTGTAAATAGCTTGGCAGACAGCTTGTTTGTATGGCCAGTGCTATATTCAAACAGCCACTTAGTGCAGCGTTGATCTGTTAGCACATGATGCTAATACCTAACAGCAAATGAGGTGGGTCAACATACATACAATACACACTGGTATATTTATAAGGCTTTGGAAGCACTAACAGAATGCTTGCACAGTGCCCTTTAACACTTCTAAAACCATGCACGAATCCCCACCCCCACCATATCTGCGGTGCAATGTATGATTAGAAAAAATAAACAGCACTCAGTTACCCCATCCTACACCTACTATCGGTACAACTGATTTAATTACACAATTCCTGGTTCCAGTAGTAACCCCTCCCCCCCACCGAGTCACAGTACAACTGATATATTTACACAATTCCTTGTGCTAGTGGCAACCCTCCCTCAACCAATCTCAGTACAAATGAGTTTTTGTCACACTCACTTCTAGTCTAGTGATTCCCAATCCAAGTTCTGATGATCTTTACCCCTGTTTCCTTGTCTCCAACCCCCATCTGACCTGATGCCAATGGTAGCAACTGGCAAAGATCCACCACTTGCTTCTGTGGCTGGCAATTATCTGCAGCTCATAAGTACATGTATCAATTAAGGTGGAGGTGAGGCACAGGTAATAGCATCCCAGATAGTATAACAGTGGCTGCTGTAACAGCAACAAAAGCACACATTGCCATGATATGGTAACAGGCAACAACCACAAAAAAGGAAAGGGACCTGGGGGTAATCATATCAAATGACCTTAAGGTTAGTAAGCAATGTGAGAAGGCAGTAGGGAGGGCTGGGGGTATACTGGGATGCATAGGGAGAGGCATCACCAGCAGAAAACAGGAAGTTGTTATCCCGCTGTACAGTCAGTTGGTGAGACCCCATATGGAGTACTGCGCCCAGTTCTGGAGACCCCATCTCTGCAAGGACATAGACAGGATGGAGGCAGTCCGGAGGAGGGCAACTAAATGGTGCAGGCTCTGCAAGAGAAGCCATAGAGGAGAGACTTAAGGAGCTTAATATGTATGCCCCTGAGGAAAGGAGGGAGAGGCGGGACATGATAGAAACTTTTAAGTACCTCAGTGGAATCAACAAAGTCCAAGAGGGTAGCATCTTTCAGAAAAGAGACGGCAAGAACAAGGGGACACAATTTAAAGATAGAGGGGGTGGTTCAGGGGCAATGTGAGGAAGTATTTTTCACAGAGAGGGTAGTGGATGCATGGAACAGCCTTCCTGAGGAGGTTGTGGAGTCTAAAACTGTGGGGGAATTCAAGAATGCATGGGACAGACATAAGGCAATTCTTGTGGGGGGTAGGAAGAAATAGGCTGTTAGTTAACTAGGATCTGCGGCCTATCCTGTAGGTAGGGAAATGGGCAGACTAGATAGATGGGCCAAGCGGTCCTTAACTGCCGTCAAAGTCTATGTTTCTGTTTCACTATACAAATCTCCATAGTGATATAGTACTTGTGGGATGTCCCTCAAAAACCCCAGATATTGTGGCTCATGGATTCCAGGAGTGGAGGTGGGGCCAACTAGGCTGCCTGGGATTATGGCAAAAAATAATTTATACTGGGGTCAGGTGAGGGAGGAGAGTCCCACCAGCACCAGGGCTTGAGATTGGGGACATACATAATTAGTACTAGGATCAGATGCAGGAGGTGAGATCCAAGTGCTACTCAAAGTTTCTAAATATTCATGATGCTATAGATGGCAGGGTGGAAGCAGGGCTATGGGCAGCACTTAGAGCCCAGCAGCCACCACACAATCCAGTGAGCAAAGCATTGCTGCTTAGATTTGAATATGAATATAATGGGATGAAAATGACCTGTTAGGGCCTTGGTTGTAATAGCAAGTAATTTACATAGGAACTTTGGAACATAGTAACTTAGTGCAATGCACTAACAGGTTTGGTATGCTCTGAGTTTGCTCCTTCACAGCCTGTACGTTAATGGACCCTTGGGGCAGGATTCACAAAGAAAGCCAAAATTCCCACAGCTGCGGGAAAAAGGCCTGCAGCACTGCAGAAACGCAGTTGCATGATATTCATAAAGAAATTTTGAGCAGGTGCGGAATTTCGTAAAATCCCCGCAGCTGCGGGGATTCAGCAGCTGCTGAAATTGCGCACGTGCTGAAAATCCACAACTGCGGATCCGCAGCTGCAGAAACAGCTTAGAAGGCACAGCAACAGTGAACTTAATTAGCTGGAACAGCAGACTTTAACAGTGCTGCCATAGAATGAGACTGGAAGCACCCACAAAGAGCCCAGCAACCAGTCCCTCAAATGGGACCACTGCAGCACCACAGGTACCAGCAATACCATGGCACCACAGTGGCCAACTGTCACTGCTGGTCCTCCCTCCCTGGGGTGTCCCTGTTGCCTGCAGGGGTAGCACTCATTGCAGGCTGGCCAGACTCTACTGCCTGTGGGGCTCTGTCATGGGCTGCACTGTGTCTGGTGGTTGTTGCCTGTTGCCATATCATGGCAATGTGTGCTTTTGTTGCTGTTACAGCAGCTACTGTTATACTATCTGGGATGCTATTACCTATACCTCACCTCCACCTTAATTGATTCCAATTGCTGGGCACTACTGCAGTTTGCTGAGGGAGAGTTACACCTCATTCCACTGTGTGTAACAGCTGTGGAAAAAAACTGGTTGTGAATAGCCTTTCAGGGGCTGTACCTTACTTATCTCACACCTTTTTTTCCTCAGTGACTTCCACAGCTGCACTTTTTTCCACAGTTCTTAGTGTTGTTTTCCATAGCTGCAGAGGGTTTTGTGACTAGCACCCGGTGCAAATTCCCCTTTGTTTCCATAGCTACGGCAGTTTTGGGGACTTAGGAAAGGTTTTCCACCTTCAGAAAGCTTTGTGAATCCAGCCCTTGTTCTTTTCCTGCATGTCTATGTTTCTGTCTTTCCAATGGCCACATATCCTTCTTTGGCCAGTAGGTGGATGTAGAATGTGTCAACTGCACCTTTTAGTACCTTCATTAGGGCTTTCCTTTAGGGGGCTATATTTAAACATTTTAGAGTACTCACGCTGTGCTCAGCAGTTGTTGGAAAACAGGAACTTTAGGGTCTTGTGCGAATTTGTACTTAGAATAGGGCTGTTGCAAACAGCAAACCCAGACCATTGAAGATGAGGTTCTTCATCTCTTTCAATTACGAACATACAAAATTTGCCAGCAGATAAAGGTCTAGAGGTCTATCAAGTCTGCTCAAATGTGCAGTTAGCACCCCTGATTCTGCAGCTGCCCCTCCCTTCCACCCTTCCCCTTCATTAACCCTCCCCCTTGTACTGTCCCATCCCTTTTGAAGCAGTCCATTGTTCTACTGGATACCACTTCTGCAGGTAATGCATTCCACCCAGCCACCACCCTCTCTGTAAAAAGTGTCTACTCATCTCCCTCCTGAACCTTCCTACTCCAGTCTCATATCATGCCCCTGGTGTCCCTCCCTCCCTCACTTTGAACAGCCCCTCTGTACCTGTCTTGTTTATTCCTTCATGTACTTAAGGTTTCAATCATGTCCCCTCTCTGCAGTGAGTACATGTTCAACTCCCTCAGCCTCCTCTCGTATGATAAGTCTCCCAGCCCCTTGATCATCGTTGTCGCCCTGTGCTGCACCCCCTCCAGTAACTTAATGTCCCTCTTCAGATACGGGCACCAGTACTGCATGCAGTACTCCAGGTGCGGTCTAACTAATGACCTATACAGTGGCAGAATTACCTCCTCCGTCCTCCAGGATATATCCCTTGCAATACAACCCAACATTTTGTTGGCCTTTGTTGCTGCCTTCCTACATTGTGCTGAGTTGTTCATTGACCCTGTAATGAACACCCCCAGATCCTTCTCCTCCTCTGTTTGGGCTAGCTGCATTCCCCCCAGCTAGTAACTCCTCCTTGGGTTCTTCATCCCAAAATGCAGCACCTTGCACTTTTTGGCATTAAACCCCCGTTGCCAGGTGTCTGACCAGGTTTCAAGCTTTGCCAGATCATCCTGCAACCCCTACCATCCCCCTAGGTCATCCACCACCGCCCCTACCTTGGTATCATCAGCAAACAGACTGATCTTGCTCTTGATGTCCCATGATATGTCTGCAATGAATATCCCAAACAACACTGGTCCCAACACCGAGCCCTGTGGAACACCGCTCGCCACTATCCTTGGATGTGATAGCTCCCCACCTACCACCATCCTCTGTTGCCTTCCCTGAAGCCAGTTTCCTACCCATCTTCTTGTGGATGGGCACCACATGAGCCATCCTCCAGTCCTGAGGTACATACCCCGAATGTAGTGAGGCATTAAATAGGTCTGCCAACGGTCCTGCAAGGACCTCTGCCAGCTTCTTCAGTACCCTGGGATGGATGCCATCTGGGTCTGGCGCCTTGTCCATCCTCAGTGCCTTCAAACCCTCCCGAACTCTGCCTCCATGATTTCCCATTTGTCACCCCTCCCCTGTTTCTGCCATTTCTCCCCTGGTGTTACCCCCTTCTCTTTAGTAAAACTGAGCAGAAGTACTCATTTAGTGCTTCTGCCTTATCCCACCCTGCTTCCACTCAACTCCCCTCCTTCCTAATCCTTGCTATGTGGTCCTTACAGCTCCTTTTCTCCCTGATGTACCTAAAGAAGTCCTTCTCCCCCTTCTTATGGCCTTGTGCCAGCCTGAGTTCCGTAGATGCTTTGGCTCCTCTTACTGTCCTTGTCACCTAATTCGATTCTGTCAAGTACTCCTCCCTGTCCTCCCCCTCCCTGTTTTCTTGTACTTCCTAAAGGCAGGTCTTTTCCTCCTTACCTTTTCCATGACCTCCTTGCTCAACCAGCTCAGTTTCTTAGCCCTAGCATTCTTGCTCTGGGCCTTCCAGCAGGTTTTGGTTGCCTCCACTATCCCCAGCTTTATGAGCTCCCACCTCTGGTTAGTGTCCATACTAGATTGAATTCTGACCAGGTACCCTTTTATCACTTACCCCATCCTCCCAAAACCGGCTCTTCTAAAGTCCAGCACTCTTGTGCCAGATTCTACTCCTTCCTTGGCCATATCCAATGTGAGCCATACTGAGTGGTGGTCACTCCCTGACAGTGGTTCCTCCACTGAAAGTTCTCTCACAAAGTCTCCATTTTCCAGCACAAGGTCAAGGGTATTCCCTAATCTGGTTGATTCTCTGGCCATTTGCAGCAGGAAGCTGTCCTGGAAGGCATCCAGCAGTACCTGCTCCCTTCTGTTCCTGGTTGTTGGGGTACTCCAGTCCACTCCTGGCATGCTGAAATCCTCCACAATCACTACACCACCCTTCTCGCAGGTCCTCCTGATCTGTCCCACTAGTTCCCTGTCTAACTCCTCCGTCTGAGATGGTGGCCTGTACACCACTCCCATTCTAAGAATCCTATTCTTGGAATCCTGGATTTGCATCCAAAGTGACTCCATACTACCCTCCTCCCCTTCCTCCCTTTTACACTTCAGTCCTTCCTTCACATATAGTGCCACACCCCCTCCTTTCCCAATCACCCTGTCCCTACAAAATAACCTGTACCCTGGTACAGACAGGTCCCAGTCATTGTATTGGGTGGCCCATGTTTCTGTGATGGCTGCAATGTCCACCTCTCCCTCTTCCATGAGCACCTGTAACTGCAGTTTTCCTCCCAAGGCTCCTAGCATTAAGGATAACCACCTTCCACCCCCCCCTTCCTGCCCTCCTTTACTAGCATCACCAATAGTACTTGTCATTTGTCCTTTGTCACCATTATGGGGGGGTAAGCTCATATGGTTTCCCAACCTGTGGTCTCTACATATCTCTTGCCCAATTACCACCCCCCGCTCCTAGTTTAAATTCCCAACTTCCTCTGTGTACTCCTCCATCCTCTGTTTCAACACTTTCTTTCCCTCTTCACTCAAGTGTAGTCTGTCCTTGGCATACAGACTACTGTCCTCCCAGGTCCCTCCCACCCCCAACAGCCCATACCCTTTAGCACAACACCAGGTTCTTAGCCATCTGTTAAATTCTCTTATTCTCAGCTTTCTTGTTGTGCTTGCCTTGGGCACTGGAAGTATCTCTGAAAAAGTTACTGATCTTCCTGCCCCTCACATAATTGTGCTAGTTCCTCAGACCTCCTCTGGACTATATCTATTGTCTTGTCAGCCAGGTCATTCGTCCCAAGATGTATAATTAAATAAGGCTTGTCCCTACCCCTTCTAGCATATTTCAGAACAGATTGTCCCACCCTTTCTGCTGTCATTCCTGGCATGGCCTCCACCCAAATGCGACTATGCCTGTCCCCCTTGCTACCCCACCTAACTCCTCTTAGTATTGAGTCCCCCAGCACTAAGATTCCACCACTCTTACTCCCTGCTTGCTTCCATTCATCTCCTTCTGTCATTCCCAGCTCCGCTTCTTCCTCCTGCACATTATTTCCCCCTTTTTCCCCTGTTGCAATTCTCCCAGCAGAACTTCCCCCCACTCCGGTTTGGTCCAGGCATTTATCAGTTTCTCCCTCAATTTCACTCATTTCTCTCCCACCTTCTTTCTAGCAGTGGAAAACTATTTTCTGAAGACCTCGCGAAATGCCCGCTTCCTCTGTCTTCATCGTAACCTGTTCTCTCCTTTCCACTCCATGACTTTTGCCACTTCTTCACCTCCCCTCACAAGTCCCTATCTCCTCCTTCCATTTGTCTTTTGTCTCCTGACTGGTTTCCCCGGCAATCGTTCTTCCTGGCCAGGGCCCATTTGTCTCTGCTTTCTTTCTTCTGACCCTCTCCTCACCACTGTTGGCTTAAATTGCCCTCCCTCATCTCCCCTTCTTCCTCCCTCCAGTATTGGGCTAAACCCACACCCAATTTGCCTTGCCTGTCTTAGTTCCTCCTGCAGACCCTCGATCTCCGTTCTAAGTTTCTCTATGTGGTTGCACATTAAACATCCCCCCACAATCCAGGTAATTTTTAGAAAGATTGGTGGACTGCAGTTGTTGCAACCTACCACCCTACCCATTGCTCTCATTGCCCACCAGCGAACCCTCACCTGTCCAGATGCAGGATACCAAACATTCCCCAAGTCTCCCCTCCCCCCCATCAGTGCAAAACATTCTATTCTTAATTTCCCTTACCCTCTTTGTTGTACACGTTTAGATAGATTGAGCAACTGCTTTTTATATTCCTGTCCTTCCTATCCACACTCAGAAAGAGGCTGTAAGTAGCTATTGCACAACCTTCTTCAAACTCCTACTCCTCCTTTCCACAATGCAATAGCAATGCAAAGAAGTAACAATGAAAGCTCCTAGATTTGCAGTTACTTCCCTTCCACTGAGATAGCAGTCACCTCTTCACTTGCTGCTGTTCTTTTCCTGGATGTCTGCTTCTGCTATGACAGGTGCATATCCTTTGCCCATTTTAGGAAGTGATGTCAGAACCCCTGGTATAAAGGAAATAATGGACCAGGGTTGGGTGGTACCAGCCCAAGTCTTCCAGAAATAATCAGGTAGCTGAGGCCCCTGGTCAGACCATTAGCACCCTTCCCCCACTCTGCACTAAACTTTGCAGCTAGTGAAGCCAGCAAAAATGAATCACAATTCTACTCAAAGCCCCCAAAATAGGTTTGCTGCCAAAAGAAACAGGACTCCAATTCAAACAGCTTCACCAACAACACAACAAAATAGGCTTGAAATTTGAAGATATAGGTCTCCAATTCAAAGAAATTTGATTCTAAGCATGTCAGTACTTAAAATTACCACATTCCTTTACAGTACCACAACATAACACAGGAAGTTTCAAACCTCCTTATATAGGTTAGCCTTTCCCTGCCCCGCCTGGTAATTCTATTGATCTGTATTTATCTCTGTGCAGCTTGGAGCAGGGCTGCCTCTATGCTGCCCCACAAAGTTCTCTTCCCAGAATTACAGGATCCAATCCTCAGTCTTTCTCAAACAGCAAGATCCTTTTCAGCATTTCTGTCCCCAGCCTTTCATAGTCTGTCTGAGCATGTCCCTGCTCCCTCGTACTGATCAAGTCTTCTGCCCTCAATCTCTCACTTGCTCACAAAAGGGCATCCTTCTCCTTTCTCTTCTCAGGGCTTTTGTTATCATCCAGTCATAGGACAATAGCAGGACATTTTCTCATTCCCACTAACTTTTCAGCCCAGAGATTAAAAAACCCTGCTGACATATATTGCCAGTTGCTATCCATTCTCAACTATCCAGTTAATCAAGGCTACTGGTAGTAAGCAGCTCACCTCCCCAGTGACCATTATATTTTGAGAAGGGATGATACCCCTGTGACTAAGTCACTATGCTGCAATCTGAATTTCCAGATGTTAATGGGCACAAACAAGGTTCAGTAGGGTGCCAGTATGGTGGAGGGTTTCTGCTGGTTGGTCCGATGTCTGTTCATTTGCCAAGAGGAAAAGCCCATTTGTTTGCTGAGAGGAATAGCAGACTGTGGTGTGTGAATTGTGGAGCAACCACCTGTAGCCTCAGTGGTCACAGATTCCAGGCTTTCTCCTAGGTAACTGAAGAAGAGTACACTGGGAGGCTGCATCTACACTTTTATTCTCTGGAAAAGTGGCTGGTGCCTACTGTGTCTCTGGAGGCTGTTGGAGTCTAGACTGGTTGCCAGAGTTTGCATGGAGAGGGAGTCCCTTTGCTTGCTGGCAGTGAAAGAGACAGTGGGCTTGGATATATTCCTTTTTGACATGGTAAACTGATTCCGGTAGACTGGAGGTGTAAACTCACTTAAAAACATAAAATATTGATTTACCCTGGTGAAAACAGTTCTGGTGGGAGCAGGGGGTCTCTCCAGTGAAAGAAAAGAGGCAGCCTAGTTTATTCATCCTGACTTATTGGATTTATTAATGACAGTTGTAGACTGGCACTATCTAGTGTTTAAACAGTTGCCACACTTAAGTGAAGCTATCCAGTCCAACACTCAGAGAAAAAGGTCCAAGCCACTTTTTGAGCCTATTTAATTTTTTCATTAGCCAAATCAACACCCCCAACAAAACAGTGTACCATGACACCCAAAAAAAACAGTGACTAATAATTCTAATTTGATAAAGGCAACACTTTCTTTGCTGTCAATTTTCTTGAACATTTAAAGTATTAGACAGTCAATCACCTTACCACTTTGATGTATTTCAATCTACGTGGTTCAATTGCTTAATCCTGCGTGGTCTTTAGCATCTATAATTTGTGGTGTGTCCAAGGTTCCATTTGGATCTCTAGCTTTCTTTGTTTTTACCTCTGGCTAGTGGCAGTCCTTTTCTGAAGCTGCTGGAAATTAATCTGGGGAAGAAGCAGGTAACACACCGGATGGTGGTACCACAGCATGCCAGCACTCAGGTTCCTTTTGATGCTCCCCAGGCTAGGGGCTACTATTTTACAACAGGTACCTCCTGTTGGTAACCAGGCCTTGTACCAGACAAAACTCACTGAGTAGCTTCACAATTAACAACTGACAAAACTCACAAAGTGGCTCGCCCCCTCCTTTCATTTTTCTACCCCGTCCCATAGCCACCTGTTTTTACTACCCGAGCAGCCCCTGCTCATGACTTGCTGTCTGCCTAACCAATGTATGCTTACCTCTCAATCCTATCTGAATAATTGTATAAACCTGTAAATACCTAACCTGTTACACTGTTATTGTAAACAAAGTAACTACAGCATATTTCTGCCTAAACTGTTGCCTGCTATGATGTGCAAAAAAAAAAATAAAAAATGCTGTTATCTACAATGTTGTAATGAAATGTTGTTTGTGTTTGTCCTCTTTGTGACGAGGTACCTTTGGAAACGAGCCTCTGGCTCAAAGGTTGTAAACTGATGTATGTATAAATAAATAAATAAATAAATAAATAAACCTCCCCTGTGACATGAAAAGGCATACTGACATTTTGGAATTAGCTGACTCCTTCCTCAGAGCTCTGAAAAGGACTGCCACTAGCCAGGGGTAAAAAAGCAAGAGAGTTAGTGATTTAAATGGAATCTTGGATACACCACAAACTACAAACACTGAAGACTGCACTGGCTGTCTAATACCTTCACTGTTCAAGAAATCTGACAGCAAAGAAAGTGTTGCCATTATCAAACTTGAATTATTAGTCACTGTTTTTTTGGGGTGTCATGATACCGATACACTGTTTTGTTGGGAGTGTTAATTTGCCCAGTGAATAAATTATAGCATGCTCTACCTGTTTGGCTAAAAAGTGGCTTGGACCTTTTTCTCTGAGTGTGGAAAGGATAGCTTCACTTAAGGATGTTCCCTGGTGTTTCAGCAAACCCATGTCAAAGTCATAATTTTTGGCCGAGTATATCATGGTCATCTAAACATTTAAATTCCACAACAAAAACATGGGTTGCCATGCTTGTTTTTAAATTACATTGGTGAGCCATATTTTCCATATTTAAAAAAAATTTAAAAGATTGTTTTATGTGGTTATACCATCTATATTTTAGATGTCAACATGAGTGTGAAGGAAAATGTGAAATAATGACAGATCATTTGTTATGATGTTTGCTTCATTTTTTCCACAAATGCAAAAATAAAGAGTAAATTACCAATATCATGACACCCTCTTGAACTGATATTCCTAAAAAAGGGAGAAATATTTGTACATTGTACATATTAAATTATTTCAGACCCATGTCATTTTACACTTTTTTGATATATGTAGACTATTTTTTTTATGCATTATGGTTATGCATATAGAAATAGAAAGAAATATAGGGTTTGCCATGTTTCATTTGGTTATATCTTCTTTCAAAGTTGCAGTTTCAGAAGTGGTCAGCTCAGGACAAAAATAATTGAAAGATCCCAATAAAAAATAAAACTTGCAAGAATGCTATTCAAACAATTCAAAAGTACATGCAGAATGGCAAGGACTTTAACATAAAATAAACAGTGTAACAAATGACAGACAGATATTTCAGTAATGTGCCTTGAATTATACCAATTGCTGCAATTGTGGGAGCTAATTTCCTTGCTGCCATCCTGTATATATTCTCAGCTGGACATGACATAATAGGATAAATCATTATTCTAATAATGCTCCCATATATTTAAGAATCTACTTGTGCCAGAAAACAACCCTGAAAACTTTTTCGAGACTATCAGAAATATGGGAATTTGAAACACCAGGGAATGTCTTTAAGTATGGTTACTTTTTACTCATGAATTTCCCTACTATCAGGTACCAGATTATCTCTAGCTCAATGCATTAGATATTTGAACACAACACAAGTTCTTCTTTTGCAGTTAAACTATCTAGAGTTCATTTCATTGTACTGAATTATTTATTATATTTTGGATTTTGTGGTTGGGAGTTGGTGGGTGTCTGTGGTGGGACTTGTCAGTAGTGTGAGTGGGAAGGTGGGTAGTGGGGGGTAGGATTGGTGTAATTGAAAGAAACAATTATAGAAGGGAGAGGTTCTATAGTACTGGGAAAATATGTTGCCTGTGCCAGTTCCAGTCTCAAAGGCTCAGTTACTCTGCATCCCTGTTTAACGTCCTGTGCCCTTTGATCCTCCCTCCTTCCCCCATCAGCTCATGCATATCCGCACTCCGGGTAGGTTGGCATCATGAGGAAGAGCAGGAAGAGAGCAAGAGAAGTAAGGAAGTCTGGTGCAGCAGCACCAGTAGGTCTACTGAAGACCAGGAGATGCCCTGTGGTTAGACGGGCATTGCAGAGAGGCCAGACATGTTTAGTCCCTGTACCCAGGGTTCCCACTGGACCAAGTGGGCAGGCAACTGAGGGGGGCAGCTAACTCTTTCCATTTGCTTCAAGTAGTGCTATGTAATGCCAGGTCAATGAGGAACAAGACCACAGTTACAGAGGATCTTATTTCCTCTGTCAGCCTGACTTGCATTGCCAAGATCTGGCTAGGGGACAGCTCTGGTCCAATTCTGTAGGCATCAATCCTGGCAGGGTTCTTGGTTGTGCACTGCCTGAGGAGGGACCACAGGGGAAGAGGGTGTGGCCATCTCTTTTAGATCTGATCTGAATCTGGTGGTGCACCCAGTGGGGGACACTGAGTTGTTTAAATTGTGTGGTTGTGTGTGGGTATCTGGGTGCAGGCTGCAGAATCCTCCTTGTTTACCAGCCTCCAGGTCACAAGGGGGAAGTTTCTGTAGAAAATGTCATCCTTCATTGTTGACCTGGTTTTGGAATCGCTAAGATGGCTTATTCTTATTCAGTGCCTGGGTGGAGTATGAACACTTGCAGTTTGGAAAGGACTTCCTCCAGAGCATGGAACCTTTGGGCCTCACACAAGTGATTACTTCTGCAACTTATCAATGTGGTCATGCCATGGACCAGGTGTTCTCCCTGGGGCTTGAGGTGGGAAATCTTGAGATGGTTCTGGCTAGTTATTTGGATCACTGCACTATCAGGTTCAGATTCAAGGCACTTCTTTGTGGTCCATCCCTTGTAGAGGTGGTTCAATATTGCCCTTTGAGAGGGCTTAGTGTAAAAGGACTTATGGTGTCCCTGGACACCTCAGAAATTTTGGCAGCTTGTGCTCGAGGTGTGGAGCCAGCAGTGGAAGCCTATAATAGGGTTGTCACTGGGGTCTTTGACCTTGTTGCACCAGTTTGACTTTGGCTTGGTCCCTATAGGCATGTAGCTGCCATAAAGGTGAAAAATCTGGGTGTCATTTTGGATGAGGGGCTGACAATGGAGGCTCAAGTGTCAGCAGTAGTCCAAAATGGCTTTTTCCACCTGCAGAACACCAGCCAGATTAGGTCCCTTATCCCCCTGGTGAATTGATCACACTGGTACACACGTTCATGACCTCAAAACTCGACTATTGTAATGATCTTTACCTTGGGGATAGTGGAGGCATGCTTTGACACCTGCAGCTGCTATAGAATGCAGTGGCCTGGTTACCAATAGGCCTTTCAAGATCATGTCATAGTTCACTGGCACTATGTGATCTGCACTGGCTGCTGGTCAAATGGTGTATCTCTTTTAAATGGGGTCTCTTGACCTATAAGGCCCTACATGGATTGGGCCTGGGTTACCTGGCTGAGTTCCTACATTCTTATTTGCCCTCTCGCATGCTCAGCTCCACTGAGGAGGGCCTCCTGGTAGTGCTGAGGTCAATACTGGAGATGTCAGGGGACTGGGCAGTTGAAGTTGCAGGCCTGGTCTTTTGGCACTCCCTACCTGGTGCTTTGGGGGGTGGGGACCTCAGTGGAAGCTTTCAAAAGGGGCTGGAAAACTTATTTATTTCGGAAGGCATTTGGGGTGGATTTGTAATATCAATAATCCCATTTTTAGTGATTTATTGTGTCTATTGCTATTTATTTTTATATTTTGTATTTTAGAATGATTGAGTTGTAGTTCTGACTACAGTTAGGCCCTATTTTTATGGAATAGCACCCTGAGCCTCAGGGAGTGGGTGCCACAAATAAATAAATACTGCTACTACTTGAGCCTACTAATGTGCTACTTTGCAACACTCAAAGAGCAGCACCCTGGCACAGCAGCAGTCCCATGGTACTATGCATGTGGCAAGCTTTGAGAGGAGGAGGTGCATCATTAAGTCATCCCCTACCCACTCCCCTTATTACAGCAACCCCAACCCCCCCTGGCCAGTCACTGTTAAATTTTTCAAGGCTGAATTATACCTCTCCTGTTGGTCAAGTGAGTCTCCAGAAGTGCATCATGCTCTGATATCTAGTGAAAACACCTAATTTGTCCTGTTCTCTTTCAAAACTATTTCTACTGGCTGTGTTGCCGGCAAACCCCTCTCCAACTATAGGCTGGTTCCCTGCTGCAGCATTGTAGTGCCCCTGCTGCCTGCTTGTTACAGTTTTTCAGGAAGGAGGGGGAGAGATTGCTACAGGTGTACAATAGATTCAAATTCAGATTTTCTTTATTTAAGACATGTATGAAAAACATACAGTTTATTATATTCATAGTCTAAAAGTAGATAAAAACATAATTCATCATTTACTAAAAATAGTATACATACTAAGTGCAAATTTAGCAGCAGCAATGGAATTGATATTTGAATCTGCATATAATAATGCAGCCACTTTCTTTGTATCAGTATCCAGATTTTCCCTGATACAGGGTAAGATAAACTTCATTATTGGTTCCAACAACAGTGGACAATAAAGCAGCAAATGTGTTACAGTTCTCCTTACATCTGCAGCTCAGATACAATAATTATTGGCACAGGCTCCAGACCAATAGCTATACCACCATCCTTTTTGTTTAATAAAGCCCAACCTTAAATGGCATAAGGCATTTCTTTCTCTTTTATTTTCAATATATTTTAAGTAATTATGGGTCTTATTATAGTGTGTTTTCAATTTGTATGACTGCATGCATAGAAGCCCTCCAAGCTTCTCTATGTCTTTCTGAAAGTATGTATCTCTCAGTTTGGCACTTTCCACATAAGTTCTAACTGAACCCCAGTTTTCCTATTCCCAAATGGGTTCCATGCCAACTGCTCTTAACTTATAATTAAGCTTGTCAAACCACATGACACCATATTTATATCTTTTTTGCTTTTTCCCAGCAGTGTCTGGGTAACCTATCTGAATCCATCTGTATGATTCTATCCCATTTATTGATGGTTCTACAACTGACCTGTATCTCAAGAGACTCCATGCCTGCTTCTAAATGCAGAATCTATGTTGGGGTTGTCATTTGGGAGACCCAGTGTATTATGAATACAAAAGTTTTGAACCATCTCCAGCTCTTGCATATTGATCAATATGCCCCAGATCTCACAACCATACAACAATGCACTGTTAACTTTAGCCAAAAAAGATCTACATGTGGCCACAAAAGAATTCCCACCACACTGCCTGGCAAATCTACTTAGGGCTTTTGCAGCTCTGATTCCCACCTCTTTTATTTTCAATAAATTATTTTTCCATGTCCCATTTTTATGCATTGTTACCCCCAAATATGTAAATTCTGGGACTTCTTTATTTCTCTGTTATTCAGTACCCATTTTCTTATCTCCCTTGATTTATCTCCATGCACCAAAACTTACTTTTTTCAGTGTTTATATGGAATTTTAATGTTTCTAGATGCTGTAACATAGCAGAGATAGCTCTCTTGAGTCCCACTGAAGTTCTAGACAGCAGGACAATATCATCTGCATATAACAGTGATTTTATGTCACAGCTGTTAAAATGTGGACAATGTGTGTCTATAGTATATAATGTTGTGACCAAGGTTTCAATATATAAAGAAAATAACACTAGTGCCAAAAGACACCCCTGTTTAACTCCACCCAATGTATGTATGTTTTCTGTAACTGCTCCATTCCTTGAAATTCTTACCCTGGCAGATGTATCTGCATGCAACATCTTTAAATTCCAATCTTTGACATAGTATATCCCTATTTTTTTTTAAATTTTATTTAAAATTTTGATGACTGGGAAAAGCACACTGAGCCGAGGCTCGTTTCCAGGTGCGACCCGGGTACAGTATGTACAGGGAGTAACAAGAAGTACAGGCAGTAATCACAATCAGTTAATTTACACAGTACATTAATTTACACAGTAAGTTATCAAAGACATAGTTTATATCTAGAAATGCCAGGAATAATTTCCATTTTTATATTCTACACATTTATGATTTAAATACTGTAAAGTGAATATATGGTCAGTTGTACTATATTGTTTTGTAAACCCAGCCCGGTACAGAAATTAACCTCTTTTCTGCTATTCACATTTCCATTATTTCTAAAATAATTCTGGTGCATATTTTCATAGATACACATCGAAGTGTAATGGGTCTGTAAAAGCCTGGACTTAATCTGTTCCCTTTTTTGAATATGGATACAATTAGGCCCTCTTTCCAACTCTCTGGGATAACCATATTTTTATTAATACTGTATAAGTAAATCCTGGTGTCAAAATCTTGGCCCGCCATTCAGGATTGGATTCATAGATCTCAGCAGGTATCACATCAATCCCTGGGGATTTGTTGTTCCTCCATCTATTTATAGCCCACACTACTTCAGGTGTACAGTACAAAGGGCCATCCATATTTAAAGAGCATCTTTGTTATCCAGTACTATACATAGTTTTGCAAACATAATGTTTCACATATTACTGTAGAATTCACTACAGCATGAGTTTTTAACATTTCAGTGTTTTTCCAGGGTTTATAATACATCTTGAATGTCTATAGAAAAGGTCTGCATAAAAAGCATCTGCCTGTCTCTAACTGACCTCATAGTGATTTACATACAAACATACAAAATTGCCAGCAAGTCTATCCAGTCTGCTCAAGTGTGCAGTACTTCAGCCCATTAGGCTGCAGGTGCCCCCCCACCCATTAACTCTTCCCTCCCCAACTGCCCCCCGGTCTGTACTTTCCGCTTGAATTTGTCTCACCCCTCTTGAAGCACCCCACAGTCTGCACTGATGCCAGTTGCTCAGGCAGTGCATTCCACCCTGTTACCACTCTCTCTCATTGAAGTAGTGCCTCCTCCTTTCCCTCCTGAATCTGCCCCCTTTTAACTTCAGGGAGTGCCCTCTGGTATCTCTTCCATTCTGGAGAGTGAACCCACCCTGGAAGCCTACTCTGTTCATCCCCTTCAGGTACTTGAAGGTCTCAATCATGTCCCCTCTCTCTCTTCTATGCTCCAGAGTATACATGTTGAGCTCATTTAGTCTTTCTTCGTAAGTTCTATCCCCCAATCCCTCGATCATCTTTGTTGCTCTTTGCTGCACTGCCTCCAGTAGTTTGATATCCCTTTTCAAGTAAGGGTGCCAGAACTGCACGCAGTACTCCAAGTGTGGCCTCACCAGGGACCTGTACAGGGGCAATATGACCACTACATCTGGATGTAATCCTCCTTGCTATGCACCCTAGCATCCTGTTAGCCTTAGCTGCTGCCTTCCTACACTGGGCCAAGTGGTTTAATTCCCAGGTCACCAGCGCCCCCAGATCTTTCTTCTCATTGGATGTGAACAGTTTAATACCATCCATCTGGTAGCTGTATCCTGGGTTTTTGGCTCCGAATTGCATCACCTTGCACTTCTTGGCATTGAACCCAAGCTGCCAGGTGTGTGACCACTCCTCGAGTCTTGCCAAGTCCTCCTCCTGCAGTAATTTGCCACCCTCCTCATCCACCTCAGCACAGATCTTGGTGTCATCGGCAAAGAGGCTGATCTTATTCTTTATCCCAACTGCTATGTCTGCAATGAAAATGTTAAACAGGACTGGTCCCAGTATTGATCCCTGTGGAACACCACTTGTCACTGCCCTGGGCTCTGATGCTCTCCCCCCCACAACTACCCTCTGTTGCCTGTTCCTCAGACAGTTTTCTACCCATTGGGCTAGCTTCTACCCTATACCAAGACTCCTCAACTTTCATGTCAACCTTCTGTGTGGCACTGAATCGAAGACCTTGCTGAAATCCAGGTAGACTACATCTACCACATGTCCCTTGTCCAGTGCCCTCATGACCCAGTCAAAAAAATCATCCAAGTTTGTCTGACAGGATCTGCCAGTGATGAACCCGTGCTGTCTGTCGTCTTGCAGATCATTATCCACATGAAACAGCACCAGCCTTTCTTTGAGGATAGATTCTATCAGTTTCCTCACAATTGCAGTGAGGTTCACTAATCTGTAGTTCCCTGGTTTGTCCTTGGGCCCACGTTTGTGGAGAGGTACCACGTGTGCCTCACTCCAATCTCTGGGCACACATCCCGTATTTAGTGAGGTGTTGAACAGATCCATCAGTGGCTCTGCCAGGACCGCTGCCAGCTCCCTCAGCACCCTGGGTTGTACCCCATCTGGCCCAGGTGCTGTGTCTATCCTCAGGGACCTAATGCCCTCCAGCACCCTTTCCACCATGATGACCCCATCCGTGGTTGTCTCACCTCCTATGCCTGAGCCCCCTTTCCCTGCAGTAACGGGCCATCCCTCTCCCTTGTGAACACTGAACAGAAGTACTCATTAAGTATTTCTGCCTTCTCGGCCCCCTTGTCTACCCACTCACTGCCTTTCCTGATCCTAACTATTTGATCCTTGCACTTTCTCTTTTCCCTGATATACCTGAAGAAATCCTTTTCTCCTTCCTTAATCCCCTGTGCTAATTTCCTTTCCCTGGCTGCCTTTGCAGTCCTGACCTCTCTGCTCACTTCCCTGGATTTCCTCACATAGTTCTCCCTATCCCCTGCCCTGTTGGTTCTCTTGTAGGTTAGTAAGGCATTTCTCTTATCCCTCAACTTCTCCATTACCTCTCTTGTCATCCAGCTTGGATGCTTAGTCCTTGATTTCTTTTGCTGGCTATTAACACAAGCCTTAGTGGATTCAATCAGTCCTAGTTTTATGATCACCCATTTCTGCTCTGCGTCCATGTTAGGGTGGATGCCATCTATGTGTGTTCTCATTATTTGTCCCATCCTGCCAAAGTCTGCATTTCTGAAGTCGAGGACCTTTGTTTCTGTATTGTGGATCTCTCTACCCAGACTGATAGAGAATCACATTGAGTGGTGATTGCTACCAGCCAGTGGTTCCTCCACCCTTACATCTGTGACCTGTTCTCCATCCTCCAGCACCAGGTCTAGAATAGTTTCTTCCCTTGTTGGCACTGTCACCCTTTGGGTCAGGAAGCTATCCTGGATTGCTTCCAGGAGGATCTGCTTCTTGGCACATGTGGTGGTTGGCATGCTCCAATCCACACCTGGTAAATTGAAGTCTCCCAACCACCGCAGTGCTCCCTTTGCCACAGATTCTCCTTAGCTGCTCCTCTAGCTCCCTATCCACATCCTCTTTCTGGGTTGGGGGCCTATAAACAACCCCCAATCGGACCCTAGCCCACTTTGGGGCATGGAGTTGTATCCAAATGAGTTCTGACCTACCTTCTTCCCCCTCCTCCCTGACGCATCCAATCCCTTCCCTTATGTAAATGGCTACTCCACCCCCCCTTACCTTTTTCTCTGTCCCTCCTGAATAATTTATATCCTGGGATGGGCAAGTCCCAGTCATGGTTTTGGGTTTCCCATGTCTTAGTGATGGCTGCTATGCCCACCTCCCCTTCTGCCAGTGGTGCCTGCAGCTCTGCCATCTTATTCCCCAGGCTCCTAGCATTTAGTGATACCACCCTCCACCCTGACTCTCTCCAAGCTGCCCCCTTACTCCCCCCCCATCCTAGGTGAAGAAGGCCTTATTATTGCTAAGGGGGGAGGTCCTCTGGACTTCCTCTCCTGATTCATTCCACCTCCCCAGCCTCCCCCCCCACAGCAAGTTTAAATTATACTTTGTGGTGATTAATTCCATCAGTCTCTGCTTTAACACCCCTGAACCCTCCTTACTTAGATGTAGCCTGTCCCCTGCATTTAGATCTGGGTTCTCCCATGTGTTGCCCCACTCTCCCACCCAGTTATACCCCATGGACTCACACCATTCTCTCAGACACTTGTTGAAGTCCATGAGTCTGCTTTTTCTGTCCATACTTGCCCTTGGCACTGGCAGAACTTCTGAGAATGCCGCTGTGCTTCCCTCCTATCTGCATAGCTTTCCACTTCTCCGATGCTGTCCTGAACCTCCTCTATCTGCCTTCCTTCTAGATCGTTTGTTCCCAGGTGAACAATGATGTGTGGACCCCCCCCCCCATCTTCTGTACACATCTACCAATGTGCTGCTGCACCCTACCTGCTGTCATGCCAGGCATGCACTCTACCCAGATGCTGCTTTCCTGGCCCCCTTCCCCCATCTGACCCCTTTAACTATAGAGTCCCCACAACATTATGACTGGCTCCTTTATGTCTCCCTTTCTTTTGCGGGCTCTTTTCCTTCCCAGAACACTCCTTCCCTATCCCCCAGCTATCTCCCTTCTGCCCTCCATTCTGTGTCCTGACTTCTTCCCTTGCCAACTATGGCTGGTGCATCAGCTTCACTTACTAGACCATTCCCTTTGTGCCCCCGTTACCTTCCCCATACTGTTTCCTCTGCCCCCCATCCTGCCACCCTCCCCACTATGGTTTTCCTTTATTTTCCTTGAGTAGTGTGTGTGCTCCCTCCCCAAGGATCCTTCCTCAGCTTTGTTCCATCCTTATCCTTGCTGCCTCCTGTTTCAAGTTTCACTGCACTTCCCTGCTCCATTGTGTCTGGTTTTGCTTCCTTATCATCTTTCTGCTGCCCCTAGTCTCTAGGGCTATAGGTAGCGCCTGCCACTTCTGTGATGCATCTTTTCTCCCTGGTAGTGACCCCCCTTTAACCTTCTCAGTGGTTACACTACCTTCCCCCTCCTGCTTCTCCCATTTAGCCATACCGTTGACCTGATTTGCTCTGGTGATCCCCTTTCCCTGTTTTTTCCCAGACCCCCTTTCCTGAGGTGTATGACCTTGCACTGGCCCTGCTGTAGTCTTGTCTCCTCTACTACTCCAACCCCTGTCTCCACATTTTGCATGTGACTGCACTGGATTTTGCAGCCCACCTCCTGATTCCTCTAGAATGTCCTTGTGGTAGCCTGCTGGTGGCTGTATTGTGTCCCAACAGGTTCCCCTTATGACCCCAGTCGTCCCTACCTTGGCCTCCCCATGCCTGCAGCACCCTCCTCAGCCACCCAATTTCTTCCCTCATTTGCCCCATCTGCCAGCACACTAAGCATCCCCCAGCCCTCCATATCACTACCAGGAACATGG
Organism: Neoceratodus forsteri; assembly: GCA_016271365.2. Taxonomy (NCBI): domain Eukaryota; kingdom Metazoa; phylum Chordata; order Ceratodontiformes; family Ceratodontidae; genus Neoceratodus; species Neoceratodus forsteri. The sequence goes on along the minus strand of CM057451.1, from coordinate 314,452,536 downwards.
CTGTTCTGCATCATTGGCAACAAACTACCCTCCCTAGCCCTTGCTGGCTGCCAATCCCCTTCCTCCCTTCCCATTGATTGGACCCTCTCCTGTCCCGACCCATCCCCAATGCTGGCCTCCTCTCATCTACCTTGCTCATGTTCATTCTGGTCACTCCCTGTAATTCCTACATCATCTATTCCCTTTCAACCTTCTACACACTGTGTCCTGCCTGCTCCCCCTTCCTAGTTGAACACTGCTAGTACCTGATATTGCCTAGTTGAAGGATCCCCCCCACAATATCCACCTATCACACCAATCAGCAATTCATTGTGGATGCTGTACTCCTATTTGAGACCAACCTATGCTTTTTCCCTGCCCCGTGACTGCACTATTAGATAGGAACTACATAAGCTGCAGCTGAAATCCCTTCCTCCAATCGCAGGGCAGGTGTTCCCCTATAAATGTGCTGTATTCAGGAGGGGGGGGGAGGATGGGATTAAGGCCCACACCCAACTCTCATCAGAGAGTATCAGCCTGTGTCTGCCCCTCACCACACCTCCAATCACTGCAACTTCCTCCGGAGGCTTTCCTAGGTATACCTTGCTGGATGAAAGAATACCTCCCCCAAGCTACAGGGCTAGGCAAAACACAGTTCCTGCCCTAGAAAGTTAATGGCTTAAAAAACACACACACAAGATAAGCAGAAATGTTTCCCAAATAAAATAAGTATAAAAGAACTAAAACAGCGCTGAACTGGAACTGAGTATTCTCTCCCGACTATCAGAGACAATCAGCCACAGCAGCAAACCCCTACAAAAACATTCAGCTGCACCTACAAAATCCCCCAAACAGGTAACTTTTCAATCCAGAAAGCTACCTGGTTCAAATTGAAAACAACAATAAAACTGCAAAAGAAACAATAACAACTGCAAAAATTCTTCCAAAAATCAACACTCACCTCCTTGAAATGAACTGCTGCCTTCTGTTTTCAGCCCCTTATCCTTAGCTTTAGTTTATGATATCAAAGTGCTCACTATGACAATAGACTGTGATGACACAAACAGTAGTTGTGAGGTCAGTTAGGGTAGTCAGATGCTTTTCTGAAACTCTCTGTGAAATATGTATTGCATTACATCAAATATGTAGTAAACCAAGAAAAGAAGTAAAACAAAAACTAGAAAATTCTATAGTGAATCATAACTGTTGTAACTCTTTTCAGTAGCGTGTCGCTGTTAAACAAGCATTTGTCAATGCCGAATGTTGCTTGCTTCTATGTGCAGTTTAGGTATTTGGAAGTCATTGGAGTGCAAATATTGAAAATTTGCGAACTTACGAGCGTGCGTAGGAACTGCGCAATGCACGCTCGTAAAACAGTCATTTTTAGGAATTTTTTCACCAAAATTTCAACATAGCCATTTTAAATCCTCTGCTCATGAACAGTGTCACTGTGATTTTCTTAATTTGTCCCATACATTGATTTAGCACACCGACTGCGCCATTCTGCGCTACATGGGCAGAAACACATTTTGGGCGAGATGTGAAAAATGACAGCTATACTACTCATAAGAAGATGTGGTAAAATGACAATGTTGAAAATCTGGAGTGAAAATATTGAAATTTCGCGAACTTACGAGCCTGCGTAGAAACTGCGCAACGCACACTCGTAAAACAGTAATTTTGTGGAATTTTTGCACCAAATTTTCAACATGGGTTTCTGGGACCCCTTCTCATGAGCGATGTCACTGTCATGGTGGTATTCAGGCCCAAAGGGTGAGTTTAGCAGTCACGGCGAAATCACCCGTCCGGACCGAATAGCGCCATGACAGTGTCATCGATGAAGTCCACTATGTTGAAAAATTTGGTGCAGAATCAAAAAATCCTGAGATATGCAACAAAGTTGAAACCCCGCTATCTAGGCCATTATACAGCTTACTGGCATTTCCTCAGTTCTCGGTTGGCTTTGAAGGTGCAGGCGTGTTCCGGTCCACGAAGATCATCGCCCGGAGTCGGAGGTAAGTATGGGGTGAGGGCGTGGGGAGGCTGGGTGCGCTCGGTGGGTGGGTCGGGTTATGGGAAGAGGGTCTGGAGACGCTCAGCGGACCGTTTCGTTTTTAGGTTCAAAATAAAAAAAGGCGTTGTGGGACCGTTTGCTATGCGGGTGGGCTCCCAGTGTGGCACAAGGGCGTTGAGGAGGCATTCAGCCGACGGGGATTGGGCACCTCGTCGCCTATGGACTGATTGCCATGCTGGGGTGGGTTCCCAGCATGGCACCACAACTGGGGGAGGCATGAGCTCAGCCCGACTGGGATTGGGCACCCGTCAACTACACAATGCGTCTTGAGAGTGCGCATGCCTGTGTGTGTGGAGAGCTACACTTCTTATCTCTGCTCACTGAAGCGTAGCTCCCCCTTTCAACTGTATTCCACTGCATTTTGGAGCATGTCATAGACAGCTCCAAAATGCATTGGCTTACAGGGGCCGCGCCTGCCAGCTCACTGACTGAATTGGAGGAGGAGGTGACACACCTCCGAAATCTCTGATGATGGCACTATGTTTCTTGCACATGCGTGCAAGCAACATAAAAATGGCCCTGTAAACCATGTGTATGTCTGCACTCACCCTTTTCATACACAGTTGCAATATTTAGGGATCATGTTGGATAGGGCTACAACTTTCATTCTATACAATACAATTAGACACAGTGTCCACTCTGTGTCAGCGATGGCAACTGCATATTGGGCACCAGTCTTTTTGACCTGTACTGTACATGTGTTCCCTGTTTGTATAAAAAGTTCATTGCCACTAAAGGAGGGATCCTAGCTCTTCAACATTCTAATTTCTGAAGATGATTCTAAGCTTTAATTGCAATCTGGATACTGGGAGGCACTACTTAGCATTGTGAGCTGCTGTCCCCCTCCCTACTTGCCAAGAGCACAAACATTTGACATGCTACCAAATGCATATTATCCCTGCAGTCACTCCTGAAATGGAGTCACATGCATCATCATGTTAACACGGAGTCATGTGACCATTTTTCTTCCTGTCTTTTTCTAACTCATTTGTCATACTATTAAAATGTTTCGTAAAATACCTAATTTGTTAGGGACTGCACATGGTACATTTACCAGTGGTTAGGCAGCTCAGTCATACAGAAGCACCATGAACTGCCAGAATTTACAATGGCATAAATCTTCACTAGGCACACTTGTTTTGCTATCTGAATCTCCCAAATGCCTTACAAATGGTTACTGATAATGTATTTATCAGTAATTGGAGCTGAAAGCTACAATAATTGCACATTTTTCTGAAGTTTTCCAGATGCAAGCAAGGGATTTAATCAGCAGATAATTTCATAAAGAAACTGCTTGCTCTTGTTGAGGATGCCAAGGAGGCTGGAGCAATGAAAGACTAGCTGCTAAATATTGTAAATAGCATGCCGCATGTGCTTTACCCATTAAAGCAGTGTGAATGTTAGACCTCATTCAGTACTGTTCTTTTTTTATGTTCATGGACAGATGTCCATATGCATGTCTATTAATTAGAATTATCTTTACCAGTGTGATGCAGTCAATACGCTTTCACTCTGCTGCTGTCTTGGGCAGCAAAAGAGAAGCCAAAAGCAGAGCACTGACAGATGCAGAATACTAATTTGAAAAACAACCACTTATGAGTGTGTCAGTTTTTGACCTGAATAACGTATCCAGTAGAAAACACCCTCTTTAACATGGTGAAATGGAAACCGTACTGCCAGAAAAGGTGGTCTCCTTGAAGACAATGGGCAGCTTCAAAACAGGCTGGTATAGGCACAGGGGGAAGGTAAGGATCATGGGTAGGGAGGATGGGAAGAGTGGGAAGGGAGGGGCAGAAACAGTAGCTCAACCTGTGGACCCTGCAATATGAGCAGACTAGATAGACCAAATGACTTTCTTCTGGTGATCTCTCCTTATGTTCGTATGTTTAAGAACACAATTTTATAAGTTCAGAAAACCATCAGTCATGAAGGACAGAAGTAAAAAAAAAGTTACCAACTCACCTCCGCCCCCATTTCTCATTGTCTCATATGTAATATTGATCCCCTAATAGGGATCATGAGCAAATGATTGCCTGCCTCTGCAGATCATACCCATACCATTGCCTGACAGGCTGGGTCTTACATCAGCTTTGTCCCCTTTCAACTGTGGACTTAGTTATATAAGGAATAATCCATGATCAGGAAGTGTGTAGCAACATTGTAATACCCCAAACACACTGGATGGGTTGAGAGGCAAGAAGCGTAGCCACGGGCCTTCATCAACCCAGGAAGTGAGGTTACTGCAGCATTGATACATACCAGAAGTGATTATTCCACTTATAACATTCTGCAAAAGGTAGAAAGTGTTAGAAATTGCCTTATTAAATGCAAACGAGAATCAAGAAGGGGAGGGCTAAAACCTGAGGTTCAGTGTGGAGGAATGGCTTCTCCCACATCCCAAATAAAGGCCAGCATTCCTCAGCAGTTCCCTGCTTAGTGAGTTGTGAACCCCACCCCCCTTTCGGAAGCATCAGGTTCTTGCATGGCTTGTGTTGCTGAGCCTCCTTTCCTTCTTACTCTGTCCTCCCCATTTTTTCCTCCCTCCCTCCCTCCAATCCCTCTCCTTCACTCTACTCCTCTTTTTCTTTGTTTATCATAGTCACCCCCCTTTTTCCCTATCTCCCATATATCCCTTGGGTTGGGTCCCTTGGTATGGCTTCACAACTGGTAGTTCATGTCAGACAAGCATGATAAAAATATTTGACTGGGTGACAAAATTAATAGACCAAGGCAGGGCAGTAGATGTTGTATAGCTAGACTTTAGTAAGGCCTTTGATTCCGTCCCCACAGAAGGCTTATTAACAAACTAGGAAATGCAGGTGCAGGAGAGAAAATTGTTAATTGAGTGAGAAACTGGCTTCAGGGGAGGACCCAGAATGTTGTAGTGAATGGAACCCTGTAGAGAGAGGGGATGGTGACCAATAGAGTTCCACAGGGTTCGGTGCTTGGACCAGTCCTCTTCAGCATATTTATCAGCGACATCGCAAATGGATTAAAGGGGAAAGTATGCAGGTTTTCAGATGACACCGAGCTCTGCAACAGGGTGGACACACAGGAAGGGGCCATAGCAATGGAATCAGATGTAACAAAACTGGAAGAATGGTCCAGAACTTGGCAGTTGAAGTTTAACATCAGGAAGTGTAAGGTCATGCGCCTAAGGAAAAGAAACCCAGGAAAGAACTACTATCTAGGGGGCGAACAATTAGCCATCACAAACCTAGAAGGGGACCTAGGGGTTATGGTATCCAATGACCTAAAGAAGGATACAATGTGAGAAGGCAGCAAGAAAGCCACTAACATCTTCAGTTGCATCGGAAGAGGGATCACAAGCAGAAAGCACAAAGTGATAATCCCACTTTACAGATCCTTGGTGAGGATACACCTGGAATACTGTTTCCAGTTCTGGAGACCCCACCTTAAAATTGACATAGACCATATGGAAACAGTGCAAAGAAGAGCTACAAAGATGGTTCAGGACCTTCACCACGAACCCTATTAGACAAGACTTGAAGAATTAAACATGTACTCCCTGGAACAGAGGAGAAACAGAGGAGACATGATAGAAACCTTTAAATACCTAAAGGGTATCAACTCAGTGCAGAATCAGAACCTCTTCCAAGAAAATAAGGAGACATGTACTAGAGGCCACAACAGATGTCTAATTGGAAGGAAATTTTGGAGGAACATTTATGAAGTTCTTTTTTTTTTTTTTTGCTGGTATTTTTCTCCCCTGGTCCCAATCAGCCCTATATCCTGCCGTCCTCCCAACCCCGTCAACCTACCTTCAAGCTACCTACCCTTCTTCTCCCATGGCTTACCCTCCATGGCAGGATGGCAGGGAGCCCCCAACTTGACCCACCAGGACCCGATCCAGTTCAGGGAGGTGCCTTCCCAGGGGCAGCACCTGCGGAGGACAGACATCATGCCACTCAATTGGGACTCTTTTTTCTGCTTTTCTGCAGAGGGGAGCATGCAGTACTGACAATGCCTGAGCTGTGCATGTGTCTGCATGCAGCACGCTGGTTGGCTGCTCCGCCTCCATGCCCCAACGTACAGGACACGGCGTGCAGACACGTAGCCTCCCATAGGTATCAGACAGGCACTGGTCTCTGTTCCCCACCCTCCCTGGGAGAGGAAAGGTGTCCCCTGGATGCTCGCTCCTCTCCCACCCCAATTGACCCCCAACAACCAGCTTGCACCTCGAATGTGGGTCACTGGTATGGCAGGAGGTAGGCATGATGCCTCAGTCTTCCATGTCACTGGGCCGGCAGGAAGTTCTTCACTGAAAGGGTGGTGGAGCCATGGACGTGCTGCGGCAGGATGTCGTGGATGCCAAGACAGTTAAGGAGTTCAAAATATCTTGGGACAGACATAGCAGAATATTGAAATAAGGGAATATACTTGAGGAGAGTAGGTCAAATAATGGGCAGACTAGATGGATCATGCAGTCCCCATCTGCTGTCATGTTCTCATATTCTTATGTTTGTTTTACCCCCACTTCCCTGTTCTCATTATCTTTCTCCTCCTGTGTAGCATTCCATTCCTCACATTTGTCTGTGTTCCCCCCTTCCCTTCCCCGTACCTCCATTTGTGCTCCAATCCTGACTTTTTCGTTGTTCCTTTGAGTGCTTGCTCGTTTGGGGCTCTGTTCTGCTCGGCACCCATTGTACTGTGCATGTTCATGCTCAGAGCTTCCCTTAGAGCTCAATTTTCCTCTGTTCCTGCCCTTTCTGGGCACCTCTCTCCCCCCCCCCCCCGAAGAGTACATAAATCTGCCTTCTTTCGTTGTCTTTCAAATCGTCCTTGAGAGTTCTGGTTCCTCTCTGGATATGGATGATGGAGCAGTTCTTGTCACATTCCAAAACATTTCTGAGGTGCCTTCCCCTGCTTCTGAGACAGTACTGAAAAGTTCCTCTGTTGCTTCAACCTAATCCTGCTGGAAAGGGTGGGGGCTGTACTGACAGAACCTCTATATTTTTTCACATGATGCATTTATATTCTGTCTTAGCAGTAGTAATTTTTATTTATTTATTTATTTAATTTCCTAACTCTTTTTCTGCTCCACTTTTGTGCCCCGGGGAACTCCCACCGGCTACCACGGACCCCCAAGTCTCTACCTCCCTCCTGAGATCTGCTAGCTCCTCTTTCTCGTTTTATCCTGAAGCAACCTCTGGATCTGAGCCCCCCAGAGAAAGGGCCACCCTACCCACCCAGAGTACTCTATCTTTAGTATAGAGTGTCGGGGCACATGAGTCAGCTGAGGAGAGGAGGAGCACAGGTCTGGTGATGGAGTGTGGACTATGATGGCCGAGGTGCCTTCACCTATCCCCGGAAGTGGGGATTTTCTACTTATTTTCTCCCTCCCCTCAGAGTGCGGCTATCCAAGGCAACGCTATGCCACCACTCTGCCCTCTGCAAGCACGCCATGTCACCACATTGAGCATCTCCAGCTGCTGCCAGAGGTCGCTTGTTGTGAGATCGCTCCCTGGATCACTTCCCCGGGAAGAGAAAGCAGCCCTCCGAATGCTTGATCACTTCCCTCCACTGCCAACCTCAGCACCATAGGCTCGTTCCTGAATCCGGGTCACCAGCGTTGCATGAGGTGTGGCATCCAGCGCCTCAACCCTCAGCGCCACCGGGCCAGTTGTTTTAGTAGTAGTAATGTCGGTCGCTGAAACAGTATTGTTGATTTTATCTGCAGTTCCACTTGGTTCCTCCATTTTCCAAGTTGGAGCACCATTTTTGCTACCCCCTACATGCCCTCCCAGACCCACTGAGGTAGGCCTTCTTGTAATACCTACCAAAATAAAAAAAAAATGAAAAAAAAAAACCTTCAGCTCGATTCTGGATTTTCCATCTCCTGGCATTCCCTACACCTGCAATTCCTTATCTAATGTTTGTTTTCAGCATCGGTGAACTCCTGAGTGCCTGTGTACCCATTTCGTTTCTCAATCCCCCCAGGGTGTGGCCCTTTCATGTATTGGGGTGTTCTGTGCTCCCCTTTCTGGCCTGCTCTCTGTGGTTTTCTTCAGCTTTAATGCCTTGCTGCTCTTTGTGTGAAACAATACCCACGCTTTATGAACCTTAAAAAAATATATCCCCTTTTCCTTGTTGCATTTTGGCCATTTCCCTATTTTCGGCTCACCGCTCCAGTGCTTCCAGGAAGTGATGGCACCCCTGGTACTCAGCTCTTGGCTACAGCACCTCACCTGCCTGTTCCACTTCCTTCCTATATTCCTGCTGAACCCCTCCTTGTGCACAGTTCCCTGTTGCTTTGTTCACTTCATCCTACCTTCCTCATCACCCATTTCCTCAATTATTCCCTATCCCTTGTTCCTATGATTTTGCCACACATTTCTGCCCTTCCATGAATTGTACTATCTTGTGCAGCTTGTTCACCTCCTCATTATTCGCTGTTCATATACGTATTGCTCCTATGTAATCGTGCCTTTGTTTGTTCCCTCGGGTTTGTCTGGTAGTGTACCTTGCCCCCTTAGCTGCTCTCTGCCCTCTGTCCCTGCTCCCTTCAACCTTCTAACTCCATGCTCTGCATTGCCTTCCCATCAAGTAGCCTCAGCTGCTCTTTCCTTGCTCAGCCCATACCATAGCCCTGCTGAGGCACAGCAGTGCAGTTAGACTTCCTGTCTACCAGGGATGGAAGCCTGTTTCCTCTGGTTACCTACAGTCTCAACCAGTTCTGTTCCCCGCTACCTACTGACAGTCTCCATCCCTAACTCTGCCCCGGGTGGCACTGAGTGAAGGTCAGCTTGCCCTGACTACTGGGGATGGGAGCCCGTGTCCTACATCTACCATCTCAACCAACTGCATCCATACCAGCAATCTAGGTTTGCCACTTCCCCCCAGGAATGGGACCACTGTACCCCATCTGCCTTCAAGGACCTGTACCTGAGCCTTGCTTTCAGCCTCTGATGCATGTCCTTCCCAGTCTCTTGAGCTTTTTTATTCTGCTCCTCTAGCCCATTCCCAGGCTTTGGTCTCTAGCTACCCTGTGGAAGATTGGACTGTTTTGGCTTTGTAGTAGCCCCTCCCTCACTGGCCTCCTTTGCTTGGTCCTCTTCCCACCTGGTATTTGTGTATTTATCCATGTTCTTGGCCTCCTCACATTCTGGATTTGGACCCTACCAGCCTATTCAGCCCTGAACTCCACCCTATCCAATGGACTTCCAGACTTCATTGCTGCTTGCCTTCCAGTTATCATCTGGTGCTCCTGTGCATTGCTGCCTGTGTCTTGCATTCTGGCTCAGCCTCCTCCAGTCTCTGGACTTTCAGCTCCATGCTGCTACCTCCTCCATCATTGCTACTCTGGATGTTCCTTTTCCCCTTCAGCCATCATCCTGGTCTTGTCTCTGTCTGCATTCTCCCTTGCTTTATGCTAGATATCAGACAATTTGCCCATCTTCTGGGATGTGAGCATGTGACTTTTCCAGCTTTTGCCCTACTGTTACACTTATTTCAAACCATAGGTCTTCCATCAGCGATTCAAGTTCACCACCTCCTTCGGAGGTGGGAACCTCATATCCCATCACTGCAACACCTTTAACTATTAGTAATTCAGATTTACCATCTCCTTCAGAGGTGGGAACCTCATACCCATTCACTGCAGCACATTTCACTAACAGCAATTCAAGTTCGCCATCTCCTTTGGAGGTGGGAACCCCATACCCCATCACCACTGCACCTTTTACTATCAACAATTCAAGTTCACCATCTCCTTCGGAGGTGGGAAGCTCATGCCCCAACTCCACAGCACATTTTTACCTGAATCCTCCTCTCAGTTTTACCTGGATCTAATGCCTGAGGCTCATTTCAGCTTCCATTCATTCTATATCTCCATAACATGGCAACTACCCTACTGTCTGATGCCTTACATGCAACTTCCAAAGATGATACTGCTCGGCATCCAGTGCACCATTGTCTCTCCTGCCTTCAGGGCCATCATTGATGGGACAGTCATATCCTGGCTTCCCTCTTTCTCTCCTTTCAATGAGTTGTCGACATTGGCTGGCCTGATGTTATGTTGAGCAACTTCCTTATCACTGCTCTGGCAGCTTGGGGCTCCTCCATGTTTGCTGCTATGTATTTTTTTGGGTGTTCTTCACAACTGCTGATGTCCAGCATCCACTCACCCATTCAGTTACTTGTACCGGTTCATCTACCTCATTCTCCTACCTCAACTGGCATTACTGCTCCCTTCCAGCACTCCAAGCGTTACTAGTTCTTCTCATCTAAAGAAAACCCTCATCCAGAAACATCCCCCGAACAGCAAGGCATATACAGTCTAAGTTAGCATACAATATATTGGTTCTTTGCAATAAGCGCCCCTGGATCAATTTCCAGAATCTCTTTCGACTGAACTATAGAAGATATTATTTCTCAATCAACTCTGCAGGGGCATTCCTTACATATTTCATTTAATTCAAACAGCATAAATGTCACTACAACCTGATATCTTCCACAGGATCCAAGCTCTAGTGGAGTGTTCTTCAGACTCATTATCTTACACTGAAATTGTGAACTTATTTCCCTCCTGAGACATAAATCCATTATAGCCATACCCCTCAAGGTAACGGGATCCTCAGTATACCACATAGCGGTACTGGCATCATCTTCTATACCTTCCACTTACAGTCTATTCTCTGCAGTGCTGACTTGGATCAACCACGTTATCCAACTTGTAATTACCGGAATAGCCACTGGATGCTCTCGTAAGTCCCTTCTTCCATCTAGTATCTCAGAATATGTACCAACGGGTCACGTGATGAGCTAGCGTGAGATAGCGTCTTTTCTGAGGGCCCGGGTCAGCTAATTAATTAAAAATAGTTTATTTTTGGCTTCCATGATGGTCGCAGTGAGGAGCTGTTTTACAGAGGTGGTGCAGCTGGGAAGCCGTTTTGGAGTCGGGTTTGGTGGACGAAAGGTTGCAGCAAATTGGAGCAACTCGGCATGCGAAATGGCGAGAAGGATCTAGCAGCCCTCGCCTGCAGATGAGAACACCTGCTGGTGAAATGCTCAAAGCCCCACTCCCCGGTCCCAGACGAGCCTGAGGTCTGGAAGGGGAAGGGCCCGGAGGGTCAATCAACATCGGAGGACATCCTAGAAATTAAGCAGCTCCTGAAGGGGCTAGTCGCTGATTTCACTATATTAAAATCTGCATTACATGCTTTCACCCAGAGAGTGGGTGATCTGGAGGTCAGAATGGTGTCACAAGAAAGAAAAAGTGCTATGCTGGACCAGGATATAGTCAACCTGAAAAGGCAAGTGAGAAAAATGGAAAATCGTCTGGAAGATCAGGAGGCAAGAAGCCGAAGGATTAATTTAATAATGGCTGGGCTCCCCAAGAAAACGGAAGGCTCAGATTGTGTTGCCTTCATGCAAGATCTCCTTTTTAAGTTATTTGGCCCCACGCCATTTGGTGAATCCTATAATCTTGAGAGGGTCCATCGGGCATTGAGAGAAACCCTCCCCACCGGGGCGCGGCCTCGCGTAATTATAATGCATTTTCTTAACTACAAGGAAAAATCCCATGTACTGATGAAAGCCAAGGCCAATAGAAATCTCCACTGGAATGGGGCCTCGGTGTGGTTGTTTCAGGACTTGGTCCCCTCGGTGAGGGAAAAACAGAAGGAGTACGCGGACATTAAAAAGAAACTGTACATGGCAGGTTTGAAATTTAGACTGCAATATCCTGCCACTCTGGTGGTCAAGTTGGTGAAAGGGGACAGAAAATACCTCTCGGCAGAAGAAGCCTTGGAAAGCCTTAAAGTGGAATTACCTGATTTATTCAAATCAGTTACTTAAGAGCAAAGGCGGGACTGGACAGTGAATACAGGATAATCTGTAAAGCGTTTTAGTTACGCTGCTCGAAGGACCCATTAGGGGATTACTTGATTGTTATTGAATTGTACTTGTTTGTATTTTCTCTTAATGAATATTCATAATAGGTTAGTGAGTTTTGTGAAGGGTAAAACCCCATCCCCCCTTTTTTTTTTTTCTTTTCCCTGCTGCACAGGTTGTGGGAACGGTAAGCCATGAAGATAATGGTTTGGCTATCGAGATATAATTTCTCCCATTATTAACTTAGATGTGTTGTTTGGCTGTCTGGTCTGTACCAGCGATGGGAGAATGAGGGTTTCTAAGGTTATAGGGGACTTGGGGCTGAAAGGGGACGTCTTGTGGTGGGCTCAGTTCAGTCGGATCGATTTAGGAGGCGATCGAAGGATGGGGTAGTATGTGGGGGTTTATGGGAGGACAGGAAGAGAGAGAACCATGACAGGTGGTCTAAGGGAACTTAATAGTCAGAGAGGAGGGTCAAGGCGTGGGATGTGGTAGATGGGGTCACTTAGAATTTTGTCGTGGAATGTGAAGGTCTCAGGAAGGAGGAAAGATTGGTTATCCTTAGATATATTAATCAGATGGGGTCCATATTGCTGCACTACAGGAAACCCACTTATTGACGGACAAATTACATTTGCTTAGGAAAGGATGGGGTGGCAAAGTACTTGGAAGTGGGAATGCGAAGACTTCGGGTGGGGTGGCATTATTAATTAGGAAGGGATGCCCATACGTGATTAAGAGCTTTAGGTCGAGGGAGGATGGTAGGGGAGTATACACAGTGGGCTCGTGCTTTGGATACCCACTGGTGTGTGCCTCCATTTATGGTCCCACTCCACCTAGATCAGCATTTTTGCCTCATTGGAGGCTGATCTGGCCACTCTCCCGCAGGGCTCCTTTATTTTGGCAGGCGACTGGAACATTTGCTTAGATAATAGGGTAGACAGGAGTCCCCCTTCCAGCAAAGCTATTAACTCCCCCCAGGCGGTATTGCATAGATTCCTGGAGGTTACTGCTTTAGTTGATCCATATCGGATCTGCAGAAAGGGAGAGACTGAGATGAGTTTTTACTCTGGAGCGCATAAGGTTTATACCAGGATCGATTTTTTTTTGGTTAATCGGGAGGTCCTAAGGGGGTCACAGGTATGTACTTTTGAGTGGATCCTTTCTGACCATTCCCAATACAGTTGATATGGAGGATAGACAATATCCTCCCCAAGCCAGTCGTTGGTGCTTGGATGAAAGGGTCTTAGCGACGATAAGATACTAGTCAGGTTGAAGGGCAAACTCAAGGAAATTATCAGACTCAAATTCCTACTCTTGTTGATAGGAACTTAGCCTGGCCTGTCTGCAAAGTGCTGTATAGGGGATGGGTTCAGGAATATATTGCCAGGCAGAATAAACTGAATAGGGCTCGGGAGGAGTTTATATTAGGGGCCATTAAATCATTGGCACCATTAGAGGGCTCCTCTGACGAGACAGATTGGGAGCTTAGAGATTTAAGGGAGGAATATAAGGGTATCCTTAATTATAGGGTAGATTTCTGGCTAGGGAGATTGAACGCCAAATATTTGTTGCAGGGGGATTTGCCAGGCCGGATTTTGGCCCATAGGATCAAAGAGCCGGAAGCGGAGAGAATGATTGTAGCAGTGAAGTTTGGAGAGGAGTTCATCTCGGACCCTCAAGGTTTGGCAGATGCCTTTGCCGACTATTATGCGGCAATATACCAGGAAGGGGCACAGTGCCTGGTGGCAGAAATTAAGGGGTTTTTAGAGGCAATTTCTCTGCCAAAAGTGAGTCCAGAGCAGGCCCGAGCCCTGGCTGCCCCCAATATTGGAGCAGGAAATTTTTGAGGTTATTATGGATTTGCCTAATGGGAAGGCACCAGGCCCAGATGGTCTTCCAGCCAAATTTTATAAAGTTCATGTGGAGACTTTAATACCTTTGCTGAAGGAGCTTTTTTCAGTCATCATGCAGGAAAGATTCCCACCCACACTGTATCAGGCCTATATCACTTTGATTCCCAAACCAGATAACCCAAACATTTGCCAGGTAATTATAGGCCCATAGCTCTAATAAACCAAGATATTAAGATCCTTACCAAGATACTAGCTAATAGGGTTTTGAAAGTTGCCCGTGTTTGATTAGTCAAGAGCAGGTTGGGTTCATGCCAGGGGCCCCGGATGCATTAAGAAACTTCATCATATTTTGGAGAAGGGCGGCTCTTTCAAATTCGGCTATGGCTTTAATTGCATTAGATGCCGAGAAGGCATTTGACGCGTTCTCACCAATTTTGTTCCTCACTATGGAAAAGATGGGGTTTCCAGGAGTTCCTAAGGGGCCTCAGAAATCTCTAGAAGCCCTACTGCCCGAGTTTTATGTAATGGATATCTTTGAAGAGTTTCTTCTTAAAAGCGGAACGAGGCAGGGTGTCCATTATCACCAATTTTATTTAATATATACTCGAGCCTTTTAAGGTCCCTTATAAAGGATACAAGGGTTCAGGGATTGATGTTCTGGGGTTAGAGCTTAAGTTATCGGCTTATGCTGATGACATCTTACTACATTTAAGTAATCCATCCAAGGCTTTCAGCGAACCCTGGAAATTACTGGTAAGTTTTCCAGGGTTGCTAACTATAAGTTAAATTTAGCAAAACACAAGTCCTCCCACTCACAGTTCATACCCATAGGTGAGATTTTGAGCAGTTTCAACTCAATTGGGCCTCAGAAAAAATCAAGTACCTGGGGATTTGGGTCATGGCCAGATCAGAAGATGGGGTGGAGGAGAACCTTGGTAATATTGTAGTCAGAATTAAGCAGGATATTGAAAGGTGGAAGAGGTTTCCCCTAAATTTCACGGCCAAGGTGGGTCTTATTAAAATGAACTTTCTGCCTCGATTGCTGTATCCGATCTGTCTCTCTCCCTATTTTATTCGAAGGCTAGATTTGTCAGCATTCAAAGGATCATCTCAGATTTTTGTGGGACTCAAACCCCTAGGAGGAAGCAAGTATTCTACGTCTTCCTACTCAAGGGCGAAGTGAAGGTTCGGACGGTAAACATATTATGTAGCGGGCAAATAGGATATATGGGATGATGGGATCACCGTCTGGAAGATGGGGAATATATTCCAACATGGCTGCAATTGAGCAGCTGCTCCTAAAAATACAAGACTCTGCCAGGGCATTAATACATGTGGACCCGGAGACTTGCCAGGCATAGGAAAGCAATCCCGATATACAAATCAGTCAGGACCTGGTGGAGTGGCTTACTTCAGCCCAGAGGAAAGCTCAGAAGGGGCAGGAGAACAACCTTTAGTGGGAATCTAATTTCCACCTGGGGAATAGTGTTTGAGGGGTCAATGGGTATCACTACTGCAAGACTCCAGAGTGGCTGACTTTATAGTCTCTGATAAGGTTCATTTACTAATGCAGGCTGGGAGTGGGATTTTTAAAAGGATTCAGCTTACTAATTTACTCCAGAAGTTTGTCGGGATTTTAAGGATAGGGGAGGAAAACAGGTGCTTACATGGGATAGCTTAAGGAAATTGATCTTTCACAGCACCCTTTATCCAAAGTATAAGGTCTTGCTAGACTATGTGGATACAAACTCTGAGTCTAGTATTGTACATTGGGAGAAAGCCTTATTCCCCTGAGACCAAATTGGTCTGAATTTGGAAACATGTGAAATATTTGCCTATACGAAGTATAATATGATGCAATTTTTATTTGCTCAAACATCTACTACACCCTGCCAAACTGTGTTCTAGAAAACTCAGACAGACAGATCTTTGTTTTCGTTGTGGTATGCAGCCAGGGGACCTCCTGCATATATTTTGGAAGTGTTCTCGAATTCAATCACTTTGGGGTCTAATAGTTAAAAACATGGACCCGGTATTGGACTACTCGGATTACATTAGTCCAGAAATATGCATAATGGGGGATCTGGGAAGGATTTCGGTGGGTCGAGCTAAATATCATATTTCCCTGATGTCAGCTGTTGTTAAAGCATTTGTTCTAAGACACTGGAAGGAGGACATAGCTTATGATTCTGATCTTTGGGTGAGGGACCTATTGCAGGTCCTAGAGAATTAAACAACACATGCTGATGGAAGGGAAAAAAGAATTTATGAGCGAGATTGGAGGACTTTAGAGGTAGTCTATGCAATTCAGTTAAAAGTCCTCGGGTTCAGATCTGTCTGTCTGAGGATGAGCAGTGAGATAGATTCTTATTACGCAAGGTTTAAAGGGTTTGTTGAGGTCTGGATTTGATTCTTGGCTGTGGGACAATTTATGTATAGGTTCAGCTATTACTCCCTCATAGGGGCTCACCTGATCGTAACAGTCATTTGCTGGGTTGGGTACAAGGGTTCTCTCTCTTTCCTAGGGACACAGTTACCTGAAGGTGGGCGGATATTTTTTACTTATAGGTTGGGCTGATAATTTGAATTATTAATCTGGACCAAATCTAGCTTTGTTCAAGCTTGAGCATGAAAATGGAACTGGTAGACTATCCTAGAGGGAAGTGGAGTGTTTAGTACGGGAATTAGATTTGGTAACTGTGATTGTATATAGTTACCACATCCAGTTTTGGGATGTGGGCCTGGGGGCATAACCCGGGATATATGTCTGTTTGTGTTCAGTATTAAAATTTCAATAAAGAAGTTATAAAAAAAAAAAAAGAATATGTACCAACTGATCTCCTATGCATAGCTATCATACTAAATATACACTATCCCAAGTAATTGCTCCTTGGCCTCTGGTAATAATCGTACTTCATGAAGTTATCTATACGTCTTCGTCATGTCACTCTAATCATGTCAGCCACTTATCTAGTGGTCCTCCTAACTCATCTGACAGGATCTCACTCCTTCATACTCCTTCCAGCAACTACCATCATCAAGAGCAGGCCTTCATTTGATTCATCATCCTGTGCACACACAACTGACCTGGCTATCTCCCTATCACAGCTGCACTCTGCAATAGTTCTACATTGGACTAAGCAGTCAACAAACCCATTATGTTCTGCTTTTGATATCAACTCCTTATTGCCACATCAGCCAGACTTGGTCAAAGACCCATCTTTTCTGGGCACTCCCACAGCATACTGGTATTGGATCCAACAGCAAGTGAATGCCACCAGGGCCACTCAAGCTCCTGCCACCTGGCTACTATGCTACAGCATCAGCTGTATCCACCGTCCTGCACTAACAGTCCTTCCTCATTACGAACTCATGCAAACGTCATCACAGAAACTCTAACTTAACTTCAAACCTTGACTCTGTAGTACTGATAATTCAATTATATCTATCGGTATCCAACTACTGTCTTTACAGCATATTTCATCCTTGCCTTCATTGGTCTGAAATCTTTCAGTTACCCTCTCCTACATGGTACCCAAAGCTTCACTCCCTCTGAATTCTTGACTGTCTCCCTATAGATGCCTACATAGTGGAGCACTGCAAAATTACCAAACTTAAAGTCATTAGACTATACTTCGAAAGTCAGAGTTTCTACTACCTCATTGTCCAGCTTTCATTCAATTCCCACATTTTCTTCCTAAACAATACTAAGAACAAACACTTCCAAGAACCTTGCAAACATCCGAAACATTTGCCAATCTACAAAAGGAACAAAGCATTGCATCCTGCCCTCACCTTCTCCAAAGTCCAACAGATTACCTTAAGGATTTCATAACCCATTATAAATCCCGTAATTTGGAGTCTGGCAGCCCTTTTAAACAAATTCACTCACCTCATGCTCACATTGATTATGAACCTTGTCAAATATCAGCTAATATCACAAGTACATCCTGGATCTCATTAAACTCCTTTTATCAGCAGGACGTAATCCATATTCAGGATCTGGACATTCCTTTGGACTAGATTTGCTTCTTCATCTGCAAGAATCGACCCTCCTGAACACATCATTCAGCAGATCAGGAAGATGGAACTTCACTATGAACATTACACCATTCATTAGAATTAGAACATGATTCTAAGCATCTAGGATCATCTTTTTTAAGTTTGCCCTGAGGATGGGCAGGTCAGTAACCAAGAGTTCTCAGAAGTTTCCTCCGTCTTGTAGTTTTTCCTCTCATGTGCGCTACTGGTCATACTCTAGGTGAGTTGGAGGAGGTAATCTTTTTGGGCCTTTTATTCCCTGCTCTCTACCCAGCTTACCTACCAAGGATGGGAATAGAGAAAGGCCAAAGTTCAAACCTATAAGTATACACAAGCACTACTCTGTTCACCAAAACATTGAATGGGAGGGCTAAGGCCCGAAGTTCAGTGTGGGGGAATAGCTCTTTCCACGTTCCAAATAAAGGCCAGCCTCCCACAGCAGGTCCCCACTTAGCTCATTGTGAAACTCCCACCATCCTCCCCGTCTCCTCCTCCTCCTCCTCCTCCTCCTCCTCCAGCACTCTGCTCATCCTTGGTGCTGGACCTTCTATTCCTTATTCACTAGCCAGCTTACCTACCAAGGGTGGGAATAGAGAAAGGCAAAGTTCAAGCCAATAAGTATACACAAGCACTACTCTATTTACCAAAATATTGAACCCTTTGTTTGGTTAAACACCATCACCTGACCATGGTTTAAAACATTATTGATGTATAGTTATATGTCTGTGCTCCTTTTTAAGTTCAGTTCGAAGCTATCCTGGTATTTGCAACCTAATTTTGTTTTCCAAAGGACTGACATGGCTTAGGGGCTAGGGAAAACTCCCTGCACCTATAAAAATTGCT
Organism: Neoceratodus forsteri; assembly: GCA_016271365.2. Classification (NCBI taxonomy): domain Eukaryota; kingdom Metazoa; phylum Chordata; order Ceratodontiformes; family Ceratodontidae; genus Neoceratodus; species Neoceratodus forsteri. The sequence goes on along the minus strand of CM057451.1, from coordinate 314,433,888 downwards.
GTTTTCAGCATTTTATGTACACATGAGGCATTTTTCTTTTCTCCAATGTTGTGGAAAAAATGGTATGCCAGGAAATATCAGAGGCCTGATTATCAAAGGGCCTGACATGGTCCAGAGACTAACACCTTGGGCCCGATTTTTAAAAGGGTAAACTTTTGTGCAAGGGGCCTGTGCTACATGGGTTAAACGCAAGTGATACCTTGAATCAAAGACTGCAGCAATCCTGATTTTCTAATGCAGGCTTTGTTAAAATTAGGATGCCTTGTGACCAAGCCACCTGTGCCACCATTGTGGCAGAAGCACCCTTGAGCCAGATCACAAGGGGACTTTTGCTACAGCAGGGCTGCATCATCCCCTTTTTTGTAATTTTGGAACTCCACCATGGACGCAACAGGAGGCTTAAGTTATACCAGCTAGAAAGTGGTCTAAGGTCCATATGTAACTGCTAGACACTGGGGCGATCGGAGGGGGACCTGCAAGTAGGAGGACAGGGCAGAAAGAGCATATGGGTAGCCCCAGGGGACATCAGACATACAGCTGCAATGACAGGGTGGCAATGTGGCACCCGGCAGGGGTGCCATTTGCAATCCCAGACAGTTGGTTGGATTAGACTGCTTCATGGGGGGTTGGCAGGAATGGCTGTGACCTGGCCCAGGTGGGCACAACCCTGGCACCTGCCCCATAGGTGCAACAAATCGCAACCTTGTAGGTAGGAAACAGTGGCTGCAGGTTGAGGGCTGCCAGTGGTGAGGAGAATGTTTTACAGGCACCACAATAGTCCCCTGGTACCCAGCCTCATGTGTTGGTATGGGGCAGGTGCCCCGGGTTATGCCCACTTGGGGCCAGGTCACAGTCCATTCCTGCAAACCCTCCATGAAGCGGTCCAATCTGATTTGCTGTCTCACATTGCCAGTGGCACTCCTGCTGGGTGCCACATCACCACCCGGTCATTGCTGCTATATCCTCCATCCATGCCCACTAGGGAACCCCCCCCCATGCTCCTTCTGCCTTCACCCCCCTTCTGATAGGCACATTCACCCCCCACTTTCAAGGCCCCTGTAGTGTTGCACCAGGTGGGGGGGGGGGCTGGATGCCTGTGCCAACCTCACAAGTGTACCAAATGTTTGATGCAAGCCTGCAGCTGCAGCAGCACCTGGGTCTATGGTGCATCACCCCCCCCCCGTTTTGTAACATTGGATGCAGGATTCCTGACGCACCCGGAGTTTGCCATAAGCTTAGAGTAATGCAAGTTGCATTTCTCTAAGGATGCTTTTAAATCAGCCCCTTGTGTGCAACGTTCTATGCATCTGCAAAAATACTATTTTTAGCATTTTATGCACAAGGCAGCATTTTCCTTATTTTCCACAGCTGCACAAAAAATGATATGCCTGGTAATATTAGGCTTATCATTTTCCTGCAGTGATGCAAAAATATGTACAAGCTGCCATAACTTGGAAAATATTGCAAAAATACAATCTTGTATAAACTGAGCACATGCAGAGATTACGGTTGTGCAAAGAAAGCCGCCTTTGAATACCGTGTGTTCTGCACATGTACAATTTTTCAACTTTTGAAAATCTAGCCCTATGTATAGCACTGTTTCACAGCTGTGCCAAAGATATACGCAAGCTGCCACAAATTGTATAAAGGTTGCAAAAAGGCAATCTTAAGGTTGGATGAAAAAACCTTCTCTTGCATAACTTTGTTTTCAGCAGATGTGCAGGTTTCCACTTTTGAAACTCTGGCTCCAGTGCACTGTTCTCTCCCTTGACTGAATCCCTTTGGATAGACCTGGACCTGATTTTTAAAGGTCTAGGTACCAAGTCCAGTGTGTAACTTGCTAGTGCAGTGCAAAATCCATGAAAATTAAGCTTGCCAATAAACAGCAGGCCAGGTTGTCCTGGGACCAGCCAGGAATGAATACAAAATGAAGAGGGGGAGGAGGCAGGGAAGGGGGGACTACAAGAGAAAAGGGGAGGAGCTATGACTTCATGGGTGGTGTCATTTGATCAAGCTCAGAACTCGCTGGCTATTGGCCAGGGGGAGGGGCCAGATGGGGTCCTGATCAAGGGTCTTTTGGACTTCTTAAGGGCCTGTAACCCTCAGTAAGCCCTCTTTCTTGCTGTAAAGTTCAGAGCTTGAACTACAGCACATCGTTGGCAATCCGAGGTAAGGCACTTATGCATGAGGTGTGGGTTTGTTTCAAGTTACTACTTGCTGGTTGTGGTTTGCTGCTTGGATGAAGTAAAAAAAAAAGAAAAGAAAAAAGACAAGATTTGTTGGAGGTTGAACAATGCTATCTGGGTATTGCAGTTTATAGCAAAGAGTTGCACAATCTTGATAGCAGGTTTTAGGGTCGATATCCATATAGAAGGATAGATTATAGTTGATGTTAAAGTATGGCGCACTGCCTTACGGGCAGCAGGACGTTATGAAAGCAATGTTGTGTTGGGAAGGTGGCTCTGAAATGTCTTGGGTTCTCTTAAAAAAAAAAAAAGTTTTGCAGCTAGTTTGAAACAGGGTCACACTGTATTTACCTGCAGTTACTGGGTGAAAACAGGAAGCTTGGCAAGGTGCCATAGTTGCTAGAGGGACAGTGGTTTGAGACCAGGCCGGGAGGCTGGATTCATTGTGGAAATGCTGGCGTTGGCAGGGGAAGCTAGGGTAGGACAGCGTGGGGCAGCACCACACAGCTCATCTTTAAAATGGAGGCACAGTGCAGCCAACGCGAATGGCCAACAAGAAGAGATGGGGCAGCTGATGGAGGCTAGCTACAGCGCTATATACTGGTTCTGATTTGGGGCCCGAGGAGTGGGGCATGGGTCTCAGCACCATGAGGTATGGGACAGCCAGCGTGGTTGGCCTAGGCGTGTTAGAGAAGGAGCGCGAGCTTTGTGGGGCCATCCAAGGCCATAGAGAGAGGCATGCATGCTACTCTCTGCATGAAGTGGCAGCTACACTGAAGCAGGGGTCTGGTGGCCTGTAGTGAGGCCAGGGGTCACAGAAGGCCCAGCTGTGTGGTGTGGCCACCATTTTGGGGCCGTGGGACTGCCCCGAGGCAGCGACTGGACCTGAAAATGGGATGGCAAGGGCCGTGGGGGTGGGGTGTCTCCACGGGGCAATTTGCTGGAAGTACCCAATCTGAGTTTGTCCTCAGTGATTACGTTTAATTTATTTATTTTTTTTATTTATTTAAGAATCAGTTTACAACCTTTGAGCCAGAGGCTCGTTTACAAAGGTACTTCGTCACATAAAGACATACATTGCGTTTCAGTTACATAGCAAAGATTTGCCAAAAATCAGTAGGCATTCACCAGAGGTGCCACGTCACATTGTGGTCAGACAGATACAATTGGGTACAGGGTACATGTAATCGATAGCAGGTATTAAACAAGTTGGTATCAAGTGAGCAATTCTGGTAGATAAACATTGAAACAGCTGGCACTGGCCAGGTTAAACCTAGGCATGGTGGACAGGGAAGTGGTGGAGGGATGGTTGGGTGGAGAGCTGCCCAGGGGCATTGTCAGAGAGAAAAAAAAAGAGTGGAGGCTATGTTCAGAGACAGGAGCAGTTACGAGTGCTGAAGATGTGGTTCGAAGTGCGTTTTGAATGTGGAGATGGTGATGGCATTGGTGATGGTGGCAGGAGAGAGTTAAACCAGGTTGGGGCTCTATAGCTGAAGGACCTCTGGCCATGGCTGGTTCTTGTTCTGGGGACCTTTAGAGTGGTCTTGTAGGAAGACCGTGTTGCAATGGTGGGAGGGCTCTGGTGGATGGATGCTGTTACCCCAGGGGGGGAGAGCCCGAGTAGGGTTTTGGTGAGGAGACAGGTCTGGTATCGGGCCGTTCATCCAGGGTAAGCAGGTTAGCATCGACATATAGCTGACAGGTGTGTGTGAGTCTGGGGGCACCAGTAATTAATCTGCACGCTTTATTCAGGGTTAGGTGAATTTTGTTTAGTGCAGTGGTGTCGGCAGCACCCGTACACTGAGTAGACCATAGTCTAAGGGACAGAACGGACGATGTAACAGCTAGCCGGAGAGCATTTGGGAAGGCAGCTTTTATGGCAGAATAGGATGCAAACCGTGTGTTGGTGGCGGATGTTAGGGTGTCGATGTGGGTGTGAAATGAGGGCTGAATCGAGGTAACCCTAAGGTATTTGTAGAATGACTTGTTCCAGTGGTTGGTTGGTGCTTGGAAGGATATAGAGTGGGTGGTTGCTAGCTTTGTTTTGGGGGTGAAAAGAGCATAGTTTGGTTTCTTAAGATTGATGATGAGTCTACGCTCCTTAAACCAAGCCTCGGCACTGTTGAAAGACTGCTGTAGGGAGTCCTGTGGGGAGATGGGATTACGGTGGGTGGCAAAGCGGGACAGCGTCGTCTGCATACAGCGAATTTTGCCAGAGCATGCACTGGGCAGGGTGTTCAGATACAGCGAGAAGAGAAGGGGGCCCAGGATGGAGCCTTGGGGGACCCCAGAGAGAATGGGACGGGTATCGGAGGTGTGCTATTAATCTTGACACACTGGGATCGAGTGTCAAGATAGCTAGTCACCATGCCAGGGGCCAGCCGAGAGACCAGTGAGGGCAGAGTGCATTCAGTAGCAGTGGATGGAGACAGTGTCGAAAGCCTTTGAGGTCAATGAACACTGCACCAGCTAGGGAGCTGGTATCCAAGGAGGGCGTGGGAAGTTGGAGAATTCAATAAGGGCAGTGCTGGTACTGTGACCCATACGGAAGCCATGTTGCTCTGGGCATAAGATGTTATGTATGCCAGATAATCAGTGATTTGAATGGCCACCACTTTCTCCAGGGCTTTAGAGAGGGAGGGAGGATGGAGATTAGCCGGTAGTTGTTGGCCGGCGACCTGTCGCCTCCTTTATGAATAGGTGTGATAATGGCTGTTTTCCAAGCTGTGGGGAATTGTCCCAGGCAGAGTGACTGGTTAATTAGGCTTGTGAGAGGTGCAAGGACTTCATCTAGCACCAGCCTGAGGATGCTGGGGTCAGTGAGTCACTGCGGGATTGTTACCATTGAGAGCTTTGGTTAGGATGGGTCTGGCTTCCGGGTGGAAATCTTTCGCAGGAGGAAGCTGGGGTGCTGGAGGACAGGGGAGTTTGGCTGGGGGAGGTCAAAGAAATTACTAGGGAGGACTGAGCTAAGGTCAGTGAAAGTGGTGTTGAACCAGTTAGCTATGGTGGCAGGCTCGGTGGAGGTTGTGCCATTTCTAGTGAGCTGGGATGGGGCAGGGAGCAAGCTTTACCATTGAGTTGCTTAATATTATCCCAGAAGGTCCGGGCTGAGCCCAGGAGGAGGTAAGGAGGCCTGGTAATGGTCTGCCTTGGCTTTCCTGATGGCCCATGAGCATTTATTTCGGGCTGCATTGTATGCTTGCCTATCAGACAAACGACCTGTTTCAGTGGCAAGGTGCCAGAGGTTATCCCGTTTCTAAGTAATTGTGGAGGCCGGGCTAACCCAGGGTGCGTTCGTTTTGGACGGGTTTTGGTTAAGGGTGCAAAGAGATCACAGGCCATGTTGAAGTTGTGAGTGAAAAAGGTGAGGCAGTATCAATGTTGGTTGCCTGCTGAATGGGGACCAGTCTATCTGGGTGAGGAGTGCCTTAGTTTCTTCAGCCCACCAGGGCGGAGGTGCCTGGAGGGTGGTCTGGGCTTTGGGTTTGGGATTGGGGGTTACCCAGTGGAATAGGATAGGGGAGTGGTCACTCAGGGAGTCTGGGAGGACCTGGATGTTTTGGATTTTATGGGGTCGGTTAGTTATAATAACATCCAGCAGGGTGCTGGTACTACTCTTAGGGTTAAGTCTCGTGGGCTGGGTGACGAGTTGTGTCAGATCTTGGGCGGCAAATGAGTCTCTGGTGGTGGATGAGGAGGTGCTGAGCCAATTTACGTTAATAAATAAGGGATTTCAAGGAGTTTGTTGTCATGGCTTAAAAAAAAAAAAACAGAAAAGAAAACTTGGTAGCTAAGCAGTTTTTGTCCCAATAGCTCCCTCTTAGAAGTGTTTTTTGCATTCTGTTGCATGGCTTGCAAATGGTGGTGTTTCACATTATTTCCTTAGCATACTGTAGTATTTCAATTATTCACCACTTTGTTTGTCAAGTAGAGAAGGCTCAAGGAATACAGGCGACTTTGTTGTGGCCACTGAGGCCAATGGTAGTGATCATGGCTACCTGTCTCACGAGGTGGCGGCAGAAAAGGGACATGGACCAGCAGGCTAGAGGGTTGAATGGGAGGCCAGAGGCCTAGCCACATGGTGTGACTGCCATTTTGGGGATGGGGGGCCCAGCCAGAGGTGATTTGGGAAGAGGGGGCAGATTGTGCCATTCCAGCAAAGAGAGGTTTTGTGCCCTGTGGCCTCAACGGGGGCACAGTCGCCATGGTCTGGCTCTGTCACCCTGCCCCACAGGCATTGGGTGGGCCAATGGGCCTGTGAAGGAGGAAGGCCTGCTGAGGCCTGGCCACGCGGCATGACCGCCATGTTGGGGGTTGGGGAGCCAGAGAGAATGGCGCTGCATTAGGCCAACCCGAGGTAGAAAAAAGCTTGAAACACATGCCAGGGTGCTGGAAGGGGCACAAGGGGTTACCACAAGACACTGGCATGGACTGGGTGGCAATAGGGAGCCCAGACAGGGCAGGAGGATGCCACGGGGGGCCAGACCCGGGTGGGCCAAAGGCGAGACCAGGGGATACAGACACAGGCGGCTGCCTGGATAGCACAGAACAAGATAGAGCAGTTGACTGGTGATGCCACAGTGGGGGCATGGGGGGCCGGGTAGCAGAGCAGGCTCCCCCTGTGGGGCATAGGAAAAAGGGGTCTAGAGAATAGACATAAGGAAGCCACAACAGCATGGGGGGATCGGGTCAGGGGTGGACCTCCTCAGAAGGTGAAGAGGAGACCGAAGGTTGTGGGACCCAGCCCCACTGGTGGCATCTGGGTCAGGAGTCAAGCCAATCCCGGTCCCAGTGGGGCCACAGCTGGATAGTGGTAAGAACAATGAGGATATGAACAATGAAGAGGATTTGAAGGAGTATATTGAGGGTTTGTTGGGGTACGGGGGGAGGAAGGAGTCACGAAAAGGTACTGGGCCTTACAGGCCATTAAGGATGGGTGCAGGAAGGGTAAGGCGGGGGGCTGGCAGCACAGGGAGAGCACGGAAGCTGTATGAGGGACCGCCAGGTTTCACGCTGGGTGACCATGTGCTGGCCTCGATAAAGGACAAAATATGAAAAGGTGGGGATGTGGACATGTTTGGATTGGTGGAAGAAGAAACAGCCAGAAAATATGAGAAAAAGGAGTCAGTAGGAAAGTCGGAAATGGTAGCAACCAGACCTGGTGATCCTGCTGTTGACTCAATGGGCGATCATCGGGGATGCAGATAAAGCAAAGCTGAGTTTCGGGTGGTTAAAATACGATGAGGCATTTTGGAGGAGAATGGCAGTCAAGGGTGACTTGAGGGGGGATTGCATCCATGCGGAGTTGTGGGTAAGGACCCTCTCGGGAACAGTGGTGGGGCAGGTAGCGAAACAGGGGAAAGGAGTAGCACTGGCCCAGGGCACCAAGGCCTGCTGGGCCTGTGACAGGGCACCGTGCATGTGGTCTAGCTGCAAGTTTAGGCACGTCTGCCCAGGGTGCAGGGGGTCACACACAGTGATGGTCTATAGGCAAGGGGCGAAAAAAGACCGGCATGCAGGGGGACAGCTCCAGAGACAGTCCATTTGAGGCAGAAGGAGGGCTCTGGGAAGGGCCGGGTAGGACTGGGAGTGGGGGATATAATTCCAGCTACAGTCGGCATTAGGATGGGACCAAGGGGTGGCAGATGGGGCTATGGCCTGGCCTGCACCCCCATCAAGCTATGGGTAGTTGAAGTCTGGACTGAAGGCCACCCTGATAACAGTGGAGCTGAGCTGCTGAGATCAGGGTTTAAGGGAGGCTTTCCACGGTGCAGCGAGGGTGCCCGGGTAGGGATGTGGCCCAAGAACTTGGGTTCTGTAAGAAGGAAGAAGGCATAGTCTAGGTAAAGAATCAGTAGGAAATCAGGGTGGGTAGGGTAGTGGGGCCTCTGCAGGAGCCCCCCTTGCAAGCAGTGCTGGGTGTCACCCCTAGGGGTGGTTCCCAAGAAACAAGCGTGGGAATTCCGGTGTACATCACTTGTCCTACCCTGATGGGAGATCAGGAAAGGGAGGAAGCCTGGAGTCTCGGAGCATGATCTCTTATGCTTCGCTAGACCAGGTGGTGGAGTTGATTCCGGCAGTGAAGGGGGCCTGGCTGGCAAAGTCGGACATTAAGTCCACATTCTGTTTGTTGCCGGTCCACCTGGTGGAGTGTGACCTGCTCGATTTCCAGTTTGAGGGTGGTTTGCATTTCAACAAGGCTATGCCCATGGGCTGCTCAGTGACAGGCTTAACGTTTGAAGCATTCGGTTCATGGGGCCAGTGAGTATTTGTGTACCAGTATGGGCACAGGAGGGTAGTCCATTACCTGAATTATTTCCTGTTGATAGGGGCCAACCAGGTGGAGAACCAAGGGATGTTGACTGATTCCCGGGACATGTTCAGTGCTATATGGATTCCCCTTGCAGCAGAAAAGGCAGAGGACCTGGCCTGCAAGCTGGAGTTCCTGGGAACTGAGGTAGACACTGAGGAAGACTGTTTTTGGCTGCCAGGGGACAAGGTGGCGCAATTAAGTGGGCTGCTAATGCTAGTGGGCGGGAGGAGGAGGGTGCCGCTGGTACAAGTCCAACAGCCGCTGGGGCACCTTAATTTTACCTGCAAGGCCATAAGCCTGGGAAGGGCAGTTATGAGGAGATGGGAGACACACACACATATATATATTTACACACACACATACAGAATCTATGTCTCACTAGACACACATTTGTATGTATGTTACAGATTGCATATAAATATATAAGTGATACACAGTGGGAACCTCATGAGTGGTGTAGAAAGCACATACAAAATAAGTGATAGACAGTAGAGACCTCATTAGTGGGATAGATAGAATGCATATAGAAATACCTTATTTATCACATAGGGTCCCCTCTGCACATGTCATTTATGCAGTAGGCTAGGACCTTAAGGTAGAGCCATTTGTTTTGCCTTTTTAGGCACAAAATTATTTCTGTAAGTCTGTTAATTTTTGAACTAGTGTTACTGTGCTTTCCACCATCCTGATTGTTATAACCATTGCCATGAAAGTGAAGTCAGGATGACAAGCTGACACTGTGATGTGGTAGTTTGTTAGTGCCGTAGAAATTCCTCAGAAATTACAAACCACCGCCGCAGAAGTTCTGTGAAAAATGGTAGTCTTGCCACAGAATTTTGTCCCACTGTGCCACAGAAAAATAGGGGCCTTGCCTATAATACAGACACGGAACTGTACACAGATGCAGCTGGGATTGTTGGGATAGGGGCCTACTTCCAAAGGGGGGTGGACTTTGGAGGCTTTGGCCAGCACAATGACAGGAATGGATGTGGACCAAGGTCATCACGTTCCTCGAGATCTTCTCAATATGGGTGGCTTGGGAACTATGGGGTGACTGGATGACATGGTGGCACATCTTAATTTGTTGTGACAACAAGGGCATAGTGGAGGTGATCTATAGGCAGAGTGGCCATTAGGGGGTTGGTGGAGTAGGTACTAAGGTGCATGGTGTTATTGGGTTTGCATTGAACCTGATTTTCAGGGCATGGCACATTGAGGGGATGCACAATGAGGTGTCTGACTGCCTTTCTTGTTTCAGATGGAACAGTTCTGGGGGTTAGCACCACATGCCACACCTGCCCAGACCAAGTCCAGGTTGGCTGTGGGAGAGGGGAGGGAAAAGCCAGGGCTCTGTGTAGAGGGTCATGTTTAACTGACACCCTGAAAGCCAGTGAGGGGGGCTTGGGCAGGTTCCAGGCATTTCGGCCCAGGATGGGCTGGGAGACAGAAGAGCCAGTCCTGGAAGATCAAGTCATGCAGTATGTAGTGGAGAAATGGGAAGAAGGGGTGGCTCATACCACCAGGCTGGTCCAGTGGGCAGGTAGCAGCGGGATGGTGCAGGGAGCAGTGGTAGATGGATGCTTTGGGCAGCTGGGCCATCAAGCAGATGTTCACGGGCTAGCAGAGAGGTCAGAGCATGAGACAGGAGGGGAGAAGGCCCATAAAGGGGCCCCTACTCATGAAGGTGGTGGGGGCGTTGGACCACTTTTGCAATTTGGTGGACAAAGCCTGTTTCTTCAGGGCTATATTTTCCATCAGGGCAAGGGAGGCTTGCAGGGTTGGAGAGAGGGTGGCACCCAGATAGGAGGCGGCCGCCACAAGGTTACAGGAAGGGAATGTGAGAGTGAAGGAAGGTAAGGTAGTAATCTGGCTGCAGAGGTCCAAAAGGGACCAGCAGGGTAAGGGCACAATAGTGGTGATGGACAGGCAGGCTGGGGTAGGAGTATGCACAGCCAGGCCATGATGGACTATGGTAGGGTTAGAGACAGCACAAAAGGGGCCTGGTTCTTGCATGGGGATGGATGCCCAGTGACGGGGTTTTCAGAGGAGATTGGTACTGAAGAAAACAATGGCATTCATGGGGGAGAACCCCAGCAATTTTTCCCCACACTCCTTCAGGATTGGTGCAGCATCAGAAGCAGCCACTGGAGGAGCAGGGGAGACTGAGGTCAAGCGGGTAGGGAGATGGACATCCAACTGGGAACAGAGATAGGCGAGGTGTTAACATGGCTAAATTGTGTTCCTTTTCTCTCCCCACAGCAGGCTGCAAGAGACAGGGTAGATTGTGGGGCACTCCCTTAACTACTGTACGGAGAGGTTTGCAGCCACTGCAAGGATAAGGATGCAGCTGCACCAAGAAGCACAGAACACCAAAGTGCAGGGGAGAGGGATGAGAGGCAGGAGGTGGTCACAGCTGCTGCCCCTGCTGGAGGAGCTTCAGGTGCACTGGGCCAGGCCGGACGGTATCATTGTCCATCTTGGGGCTAATGACCTAGGGGCATTGCCTTGAGGGTCCCTGATGAGGGACATTATCTTGGACCTGGGGAAGGTGAAGAGTTGGTGGCTAGTGATAGTGCTCAGCTGGTCTGAGATCACATCCCAGAGGGTGCGGAGGGGGATGAAAGAGCCTAAGGCTGTAGAGGTGGTGTGGAAGCACCTGAACAGGAAAGTGGCCAGGGCAGTGATCAAGATGGGGGAGGGTACACATTCAGCATAAGGTTATTTCCTATGAGCAGGAGGAGGGTACTAGGTAGTTGGGGTACACCTGACAGAGTTTGGCATGTGCCTGTTCCTCTGGCCCTTTGGGAAGCTAGTATGGGAAACCAATAGAAAGGACAGAAGTTTTTTAACCCGCAAGGGGGGAGCCCCAGCTTCCATCACAAGCTGGAGATGGGTCAGTGGAAAGGGTTGGGAGCAAGGGGAAACAAGGAGGGGCAGGTAGAGGGGGAAGGGGGTAGGTACCACGGGCTGGGGACAAAGGAACCCAGGTGTGGGAGTAACAGGTGAGGGGGAGGGATATAGAGCTAGGGGATGGATCACTGTGTCCACACCTAGTGGTGGGGGTAGTCCAGGTAAGTGTGGTGACCCGGTTATGGTGATTGAAGGGGAGGGCCGGATCACAGTGTCTGGTCCCTAAGAAGCAATGTCAAAAGAGGAAGAGAACAAGAACGAAGAACCACAAGAGGGAAGACAGGACTGCTATGTCCTAGAATGTGATATGGGACTGTTATGTCCGAATTGCGAATATTGATTGTTAGAAATGAATTGGGATGTAAATTATGTAAATATACATTTGTGCCTTTAAATAAATACTGCCAGCGAGCATCCAAAAGTGACAAAGCAGTAGCCTGAGTTATTTCTGGGTGGGGATCCAGGGACAATGCTATTTTCAGCATTTTATGTACATGGGTGGCATTTTCCCTCTACAACTGCTCAAAGAATACTATGCCTAGTAATATGAGGCATAGCATATTTTTGAAGCAGTGCAAAAAAAAAAATGCACAAAAAATGAAAAGAGGAGCACTCCTAAAGAACTCAGGTCACCCATCAAGCAAGTCACTCTGTTGTGACTGCCCACAGCAAGGTTGGATTGCACAAATGCAGGTTTATTAAATGTAAAAGTGGTGACACAGGTTACTTTCAGTGATAGCATCGGGCCACTAGCCCCAGCATTTCGCTCACTGGAGCTTTGTCAGGGGGCAGGCCAGTGGTTTGAGCCTCCCATCTTTTATGCCACCTGACCATAAGAACAGGTTATGTAATTGAACAATTGAGCTGGTACATGGTGGACAACACATATTAGCAAAATAGAAAAAAGTTCAAAAAAGAAGACAACAGAGAGACTCCTAAACTCTCACCCTTATCTCTTCATGGCAGTCAGAAATGGTAGGCTACTATGAAAATAAATACTGCATAAATAGCAAGGAGCACCAATTGATGAATGAATACCTGTTTTCCAGCCAAAACAGAGGCAGAAAGCTATAGTGGCAGAGTGCTATAATGGAAAAAATAAAAACAAATCTCCTGCTATTGTGACCTCCCCTAAGTCAAAAATGCCATGCCCCTATATTGGTGAGGGATCTACTAGCAAAGATACTGGCAACTGTAAAAGATGAGAGAGATACATCCATAATAATTTACGTTACCATCATAAGGGAGTAGAAAGCACTGAAGAAGGCAATGAACAATAACAGAGGAGGGGTTGGTATAAAAAAGATAGGGGAGTTTGCAATAGGAGGAGATTTGTGAGTTTAGGACTATCTAGGCCTGTTTCACATAGTGTTACAGTATATCTGCTGCAAGCCCCAGGTGTGCCAAACAGATGGCACAGGGGCCTTCCAGCAGACATTTGGCTCCGATTGCAATTCACGATTGGGTGTGCCAGACACAGCATGTTAGACCAGCTCCCCCCAGTCTAACTTTGTGTAAAAGGGGGATGCACTTTATGGGGCTTGCACCAAACCTTTGGCGCAAGCAACCGTAAAATGTGGTAAAGGTCACAAATGCATTAGCTTGTCTTGAATCGGGCTGCGTTGCACCACAGTGCTTTAGCACAGCTGCTCAAAAATTGTGGATGACATATGGCTTGGCTCAAGCCCTGCATCAACCTTCATGAATCGGGCCTTCTGTTTCTTTCTTCTTTTTTGGCCTTTGTATATTTTTTTAATAAGTGTCATTCACCATGTATGAGTCTAGGAATTGGAAAAATGATTAATAATTCTTTATGTAATTAATCTTTAATGGTGTTTGGTATTTTGCTGCACATTATCATGGTTTTGAATTCTGTTGTTCAAATCCTACGAATAACCACCTGACATAATCAGCTCTCAGGCAACTCAATTGTCCAATCACTTAACCTGCTTTTGTGGTCAAGTGACATAAATGATTGGAAGCACAAATCACTCTCCAGTGCCCTGAGAAAGCTCTAGCAAGTGAAACCCTGGGCTAGTGGTCTACTGCTATCACTGGGGATAACCTGGGTCACCACCTTTGTATTTAATAAACCTGCATCTGTGCAATCCAACCTTGCTGTTTTGGATGCCATAAATGAATGACCTGCTTGGTGGATGACCTATGTTCTTTAGGAGTGCGGAACTTTTCATTTTCTACCTTGTAAAGTTTTTGGTTTGGTTAAAAAAAAAAACTGTGTCTTCACCTGGTTCTGTAATGCAGGGCATGCATCTTCCCATTTTGCCTTGTCATAAAAAATGCACAAGCTTACATATATTGTTTAAAAGATTGCAAAGAGGGGGTCACGTGATGGCAGCCTAAACGGAGACAGTCTCCTCTCGGAGCTCCTCTCTCAATCTCCCGATTTCGGCTTGTTACAGCGGCATTAGGGCACCAAAACCCGTCCTAGCTAGGTGAAGTGTGTGTGGACTTTCCTCCAGCACTAGCGACTGACGATTTGATGGAAGTTTATATGAAGAAAAGCGCCTCCAAGGCACTCCCCTCCTCGGACACCGGAGAAAGAGAAGGCCGCAAAGTGGGCCAAGCAGCAGGCAGCTAGCGTTCTCAAGATGACCACACCAGAAGCTGCCTTGTCGGAAGCCAGATTTCTGGAGATCATGCAACCTCTCCAGATGGCTATCTCGTCAATCTCTGAGGATCTGCAAGATATTAAGGGTGCAGTGGATGCACTATCTAGAAGGGTTGGGGATTCGGAGACCAAGATTACATCAATGGAGAAGAAACAAGAAAGGAGCGAGACCGAGTTAATTAACATAAAGCGTAGAATGAAAAAATTAGAAGACAAGCTGGAGGATTTGGAAGGCCACAGTAGAAGGAACAATCTGATAATTATCGGGTTGCCAGAAAAGGAAGAAGGAGTGTCATAATTTCTTTCTTGCAGAAATTTTGTTGTAAAATAACTAGGCGCTCCCCGAAGGGAAATATGTTATTGAGAAGAGCCCACGAGCACTACGTCGCTGTCCCACCAGGCCAGCCACCCAGGCCAATAATCTTGAAATTCTTGAATTATCTGGACAAGCAACATGTCTTTTCTAAAGCGAGGGAAGCAAAAGAGCTGACATGGGAGGGCAAGAAGATACGCGTTGCTCAGGACTTGCCTCACTCGGTGAGAGTTCGAAGACAGGAGCTGCACCCGATTGTATCTAAATTAGTGGCAGCCTCCAAACCATTCAGGGTCAAGTACCCCGCCATATTGATGATAAAGCATGAGGATAAATGGTTGACATTTGAATCCCCTGCTCAAGTTACACAAGAGTTGAAGGTCATTTTCCCAGATCTCTACAAATGACCAGTGCTAGGAGGATCCCTCGACTGGAGGACTGCAAGTGGTGATATAATTATTTAAATTGAGGGTCCAGAAAGCAAGTTTTGATACGTGGGCAGACCTATTTGTGAGAAATAACAGGGGAATATTGACTTAGAAACCTGGAGCTGATTAGTAGTCCCCCGCGACAATCGACCCCTGCTGGCGGTCTTAGATTATGCAGAATAGAGCAGGACTGTCTACAATTGAATTTTCTAGAAGTGGATGGAGTTGATCCAAGTTGCTTATCTTTACATGGACACTGGTCGGCACGGCTTCTGGCACTCCGATGTATATAAGCCCCCTTGTCCTGGGTCACCCGGATCCATATCGAGGAGGTGAAGTGGACTCGTATCGCCTCAGGATTTGAGCCCACCCGCTTTCTGAGGATAGACTTTCTGATGATGTTGCAACGTGTAGCAGTTACTTTGCCCCTTGGGGTAGGATGCTTCTTGGATGTTCTGGTATCGGTAGTCGAAAGAGTGATGGCCCTATGATTCTGATTAACTGATACTCTGGTGACTGAATGGAGCACTGCGCGGGGCTCTTTGTTGGTCTCTCCTAGCAGAGCCTGAGCATCGAGTTATCCAATGTGCATCAGACTTGTTTACAAGAACTAAATATAAAGGATTTCCTTCCCCTTTCCCCCTTTTTTTTTTACATATAGGAACCAGTGTCTATTTGGGGGATTATTAATTTTAGCACTGGCTTATTAATGCTGCCTAGGTGAGGGCAGCTGATGACTCAAATTGTTTTTTGGTAATGGTAAGTTTAAGCCTATCGGGGTGAGCATCTACATAGTTAGGACTAAAATCCTTCAATAAGGTTTGTCTGCTGTTATAGGGTAGTCTTTTGCAGGGATCATGGGGGCCGGCTCCGGGGGGTGGGGTTGCGTAGTTTGGGCTGCTTAGAAGTGAATCACGTGGTGTCGAATACTTAGGAGGGCAGTGTTTTGGAACTGGGGTATGTGTGTGTTATTGGGGCAGGGGGGTTTTAGTTGGGTGATATTTGTATTTGGGTGGAAGGGTTGTAGGTCAGAAAGAGTCGGTTGGACTCCAGGGAGTGAGGGTGGGGTTCCAAGGTTACACATTGTCAGGATTTGTTAAGGATTCTTTAAGTCAGGGGGTTTGTATATACCTAAAGAGTGCTGTAACACAATCTACTGAAACATTTTGTTCGCATTTGTGTCTGAGTCTAAGGGTTGGGCATAATGAGCAACTCATATAAGTTTATTAGTTGGAATGTCAAAGGATCCAAGGATAGGGTTAAGAGACAAATTATATTAAGGCACCTACGTCAATTGGGAGCACAAATTGTCTTTCTTCAAGAGACGCATCTAAAGAGAAGTGACATACATTACTTCAGAAGGGCATGGGTAGGGCAAGTTTTGGGGCAGGGACATCCACCGAATAGGGAGGGTTGCTATCCTCATAGCAAGGAGTACTCCTTTTAAATTGGTGGAAGAGTTTGGGACCCGGAAGGTCGATACATCATTACACATGGCCTGCTAGAGTCACATCCGATATTATTGGGCTCAATATATGGGCCCCAATTGTGATTCTCCAGCCTTTTTCATGAGTATATTAAACATGGTAGTATCCAACCCGGAGAAGTTTACGGTATTAGGGGGAGACTGGAATTTAGTTCTTCAAAATGATCTGGATAGATCATGTAAAGAGAGGTGAGGCCTATCGCCAGCACAAAGGGCGCTGAAGGATCTCATTAGTAAGGCCGCCCTGGTTGATGTTTGGCGTGTAATTAACCCTTCAACATGGCAATACACCTTTTTCTCCGCCATACACAAGACATATTCACGAATGGACTATATCTTAGTTAGTTCATTTGCAATGCCCGGGGTAATACAGGCCGATATATCTGCCAGAGTAATATCGGATCATGCACTGGTCAGTCTGGAATATCGGATAGCCGTTGGGGGTAGGCAGTCTCCTCAATGGAGATTAAATTGTCAGATGCTGAAGGAGGAATCCTCACTGAGGCACATTGTAGAATTCATCAAGGGCTTCCTAGAAAGTAATCAAGGCTCAGTGGTTCAAAAGGACCTAATCTGGGCTGCTTTAAAATGTTCCTTGAGGGGTGAATTGATCAAAATGGCCTCTAATAAGAAACGTATGCAGAAGGCGCAATTAGATTCCCTGCTCACTTCGATTAGGATTGTAGAAAGTAATCTATCCCATGCTTGGACTGAGGCAAATTGGGCACGACTTCATCAGTTGCAGGCCCAATACTCGGGTCTAATATCACAGAAAGCGGAGCTGGCCCTTTTGAGGACTAAGCTTCAATACCTAGACATAGGGGAGAGAGCAGGGAAATTACTCGCCATGCGCATCCGCCACTTAGATTCAACCCACTTTATAGCTGGAATCCATGAGGGCATGGGGAGCAGGTCTGTACCGGACCAGGGAAATGGCGAATGCCTTTGGAGTGCGTATTTCCAGTAGTTGTATGCGGTAGACCGAGTCAAAACCTTCTGTGGATGACATTAATCTGTTTCTTAGGTCAGTGGTGCTGCCAAAAGTATCTGAGGGAGAAGCGGCCTCTCTGAGTGCCCCAATCTCGGTCCTAGAAATCCAGCAGGCCATTCAACAAATGCCTTTAGACAGGTCCCCTGGCCCAGACGGGTTCCCCAGTAATTTTTACAAGGCATGCCATCTGTTAGTATCCCCAATTTTAGAGGAGGTTTTTCAGTATTGGTTTGATAACGGGTTTTCAGATACCAGCTTCCAAGAAGTGATGATTTCTTTAATTCTGAAACAGGGGAAGGATCCTCTCAGTATGGATTGTGGAAAGAAACCAGTTATCGTCCTATCTCCCTTCTGAACACGGACATTAAAATCCTAGCAAAAATTTTAGCTAACAGGTTGTCCAAAGTTATGAACAAGCTGGTTAGTAGGGAACAAGTGGGCTTTATGATGGGGAGATCGCCCCAAGATCATATGAGGAAATTATTACACCTTATCACTACTGCTAAGGACGCCAAGGCCACAGCAATACTTATTTCATTAGATGCCGAAAAGGCATTTGATAGGGTATCCTGGGATTACCTTTTTGCTACCCTATCCGCCTTCGGTTTGCCTGACGTGTTCCTGAGATGGGTTCAAATTTTATACTCCTTTCCTTCCGCCAGAGTAAAGTGCAACGGGATACTGTCACCGGTAGTAAAGCTAGAGTGAGGCACGAGGCAAGGGTGTCCCTTGTCCCCGCTACTGTTCAACTTATACTTAGAGCCATTATTGCATAGATTGGCAGGAAACCTTTTTATTAAGGGTATACAGGTGGGGGAAACCAGCTATATATACTCGGTATATGCAGATGATGTGCTATTACATATTGAAGACCCAGAGATCTCGGTTCCAGCTATTTTGGCGGAAATTGATTCCTTTTCTAAAGTATCTTACTACAAGTTAAATCGCACGAAGACAAAGATTCTCCCATTAAATAACAAAGTTACAAAGGCAGACTTGTTGTCGTTTGGCCTCTGTTGGGAGGCAAAGTCGCTTACGTACCTAGGAATAAATATTTCACAGGACTGAATCACATGATCAAAAGTAATCTGAGTAGTCTAGTCAAAACCATCATGGGGGATATGGATAGGTGGCGATTGCTCTCTCTGTCACTTTGGAGTAGGTTGAATATCATAAAAATGAATATTTTGCCTAGATTATTATACCCCCTGGGTATGTTGGGCGTACACCTCCCGAAGGCGTGGTTCTCCAACTTACAGAGGGTGTTTAACCTTTTTATATGGAATGGGAAAAGAGTTTGCAGGTCCTATATTAAATTGACAGCCCCGAAGTTAAAGGGAGGATTAGCTGCTCCCTCTCTTTTTCTATATTATACCGCGCAGCACGTAAGCAAGTTGGGTTATTGGAGTGAAAGGAGCAGGCAACTGACTTACTTACCCTTATGGGTTGATATAGAGCGAGGGCTGGTGAAGAGGGTGAACTGCTCTCTGCGGGCCCTGCTATATGTTTCTCCATCGGCTATTCCTAAACCCTTGAAAAACAACCCTATGGGATGGTCATTAAAGGCCTTTCGGCAGTTGCAAAATTACCTTGCAGTTAAATGGCACCTATCTGCCAACCAACCCATTTTTGAAAATCCTCACATTAGGGTTGGGGGTACAACTTTGTCCACTGCATTCTGGCCCCAGATAAGTCACCTTAGAGTCTCGGACTTTTGGGTGAATGGGAGACCACTGCCCTTTGATCAGTTGGTGAGGTTTTTCGGAGTTGCGAGTCAGGACCTGTTTAAGTGGCTACAAGTCAGTAAGGCTCTAACTTCTGTTTTTTCTCAGATGACTCCAGTTGACCATGGGGACAGAGAGATTGACACACTTTTTGCTATAGCCTCTCAACCGAGACCAGTCTCTAAGGTATACAAAACACTTCAGGAATGGGACTTTAGGCTTCCCTCAGGGGTTTGTTTTTACTGGACGAGGGAGTTAGGACTACCTGATGCACCCGGTCTCTGGAAAAAGCTGTGGCTCACTATGTATAAATACATAAAACAAGACAGACTGAGGATGCTACATTTTAATATAATGCATCATTTATACCTAACCCCATCCCGATTACGCAAGTATGGGGCAACGGATACGTCCCTTTGTGGGAAGTGCAGGAAGGACGATGGTACTTTGTTCCACATGGTATGGTCATGCCCTTCAATGCAGGCCCTTTGGCGGGCTATCAATAATCTCTTAGACCCTATCCTTGGCTTAACAAATATGTTCACCCCTGAGGTATGTCTGATGAGCCTTTTTCCAGTAGGCACTTCTAAGATTAAAAAGGCCCAAATGTCGCTTGTTTCAGCTGTTGCGAAACTGACAATTTTAAGACATTGGTCGAGTGATAAACCCCCCTCCTTGATGGAATGGTACCGAGAGTGTACCTTGGCGTTACAGTTAGAAAAGCATATTGCTTATATGCAAGGCAGATTGAAAACATATGCTTCGCTTTGGAGTTCTTTAGAAACGCTCCTTATGGCGTGGAAGCCTGGTGCTCAGAATACCTCAGGGCTGATAAATTAAGGTTTGTGTGTGTGTGTAGCCTTGGGAGGGGTGGGTGGAGGGAAGAAGTTTAATTTCTCAATTGAAAGGGCGAGTCAACTATTGGTTGTTTCATGTTGCTCCGTTTCACGCTCTCAACTCTGTTCACCAGCTTATGTATGTAGTGTGGTGCTGTTGTTGAAAACAATAAAGATGATTAATTACAAAAAAAGATTGCAAAGAGGAAAACATTTTGAAAATTGAGAACATATGGAAAAAACTGCGGTTGTGCAACGAAACCCTCTTACATAACTTTTTTTCTGCACAAGTACAGTTTTTCCACATTTGAAAATACGGGGCCAGAATTTCAATCGGCAGAAGATGATCCAGGGACAATGTCCTATACTGCAACCCATCAGTTTGGAGAAAAGAGTTCTGCACTGGTGGACAGTGTATTTTCAGTCCGATGGCAAGTGCAGCTGTGGAGGAATGCAGGCATAGAATTTTGGTGCAACTGCACATGCAAGTGTTCACAAGCTGTCAGAATCTCATGAAGCTGGTTGGGAATTGGCTCTGCATAGGAAAATACTGTGCATGTGGCATAACCTGCAGGGGCACTAGTGAAGTCACCCTTGTGCATGGGTTTTGTAGCGTGTGTGAGGTTTTTGGCTTGATTGAAAATCTGGCCCCTGGCCCTTGCAACTTGCACAAGTGGGATCAGATTTAAAAAAATGCAAAAGCTGTGCATGTAAGAGAAAAAAAGTTATTCTACAAGGGCTGGATTTTCAAAAAGGACCCTTTTTGGTGCACATGCGGAAAAACCTTGTGGTTCTGTAAAATTTTTCTGCTGCTGTATTTTTCATAACAGAGCTGTTTGCAACCCGCTCTGCAATTTGCAACAGGTTGCAGCCATTTTTTGTGCAGCTGCACTGAAATTCTATGCCTAGTAGTCCCAAACATAGTTTTACTCGTAAGACAGGAGAGAGTTCTGCAGGTGCCCCAACTCCCATGTCTTATCCACCATATCTCACAGACACCTCTGAAGAGGACAACCAGCCCCCATTGCAGATGGAATTTGCCAAATGTGATTGTCCTAGGGTTAGTCCAAGGGTTAGTTGATGCCTCCACAGATGCATAGCCACCCATGTGGAAAATAGGAAATCCCACCTATGTGGAGATTTTTTTCTGCACTGGCAGCTGCGAACTGGGAATTAGTCCCAAAAATGTTTGAAAACCCAGACCAGAGGGTTTGATTGCAGTACCGCAACTTTTTCTGCATGTGCTCAATTTTCAAAAAGGTTGCCTTTTTGCAACCTTTTGTACAATTTACAGCAGTTTGTGCATATTATTTTGTAAGGCTGCTGTAAACTGCTATGCCTAGTATTACCAGATGTAGCATTTTTTTGGGGCAGCTGCAGAAACAAAGAAACATGCCAACCATGCAACTAAAATGTTGAAAATAGCCTTCTCACAGGTGTAGGGACCTTTCCCTGTACTGGGAAGTTATGCACAGAAACATAGGACAAGTTTTTCTAAAGTGGAACAGTTATGCAGTAATGAAAAAGTTATGCATGGTAGGGTTTCCTTGCGCAACTGCAGTTTTTTCCGCATGCACTCAATTTTCCAAAAAGGTAAATTTTTTGTAAACTTTTCCACAACTTATGGCAGCTTGCACACATTTATTTTGCACAGCTGTGAGTAAATGCTACTCCTGGTTTGGTAAAGTCTTGTTCAGGATGAACACTGTCTTCTGTGGGATTCCCCAGGGATCCATTCTAGGCCCTCTCCTATTTACTATTTTCATCAATAACCTACTCAAGATCTGTAATACTGCCAAGACACTGCTGTATGCAGATGACGCAGACATCATTGTGCATGGAAAATACATCATCACTCTCAACCTCGGGCACAATATCTGTTTATTTTTTTTATTTATTTATTTAACTTTGTTTACGGGGTGAGTGTATTGGTAACAGGTACCTTTTTCAGGCACGACCCAGGTGCAGAAGTACAGACAAACAGGAAAAGAAATTACAGTGAATACATACAAATTTACAGCAAGTTGTAACAAACATGAGCACATATGGTAAAAAGATAGTATAAACCACCAACTGTTACTGGATACGCTAGTCAGACTTGGCCTTTCAACTGAAATCCTCTATTGGTTTAGATGTTACCTTTCAGGAAGATCACAGAGGGTCAAGATTGATGGGGTACTTTCAAATGTCAAAAAGGTCACAGTTGGGGTCCCACAGGGGTCAGTACTTGGCCCTCTCCTCTTTTGCCTTTTCATCAGCAAACTCCTGAAGCCTGCCTCCATTCCAAAATGATACTATACACTGGTGGTGTGGTAATCTACAACAGTAACTCCCAAATGGCTACTCTTACCAGAGATCTCCAAACCAGTTTCAAGGTCCTCGAAGAATGGTTGGGTATCACCCTGGATGACACCCTTTCATTTGCTATCCATTTTAACAACATAACAAACCAGACTAATCAAAAACTTGGATCACTCTACAGGCAAAAACTGAACCTTACCCCTCAAGCAAGATGTTTGGCAGTCTCTGCAACAATAGTCCCCATCATAGACAATGGTCTTCCCATATATGGTGTGGCCTGTGAGACAATCCTAAACAGGATATACCTGGTTCTCAATAAAGCATGCCACTTTGTTTGCAATGTGGACAGACTAACACACAGATGCTCCCTGTACTCCCAAATTGGATGACTCCCACTCTGTGAAAGGCTAAAATGCTAGACATGCCACCTGGCAAGAAAAGCCCAGCTGGGCCTCACCCCATCAGCTATCAGTGACCTTCTTTGCCCAGTTACTAATAACTACTCAACAGGGAGTATGACTAGACAAGCCCTTGAAATCTGCTACTGTAAAACAAGCCTAGGGAAATACTCATTTGCTACCTGAGCTCTGTACTGGACTAACAATCTTCCAGAACCCATACAGGGCCTACCCAAGAATTTGCAATTTAAGTCGTCCCTGAAAAAAGAACTTGTAATGATGGCAGCATGCTGCTGCTATTCGTGATAAGTATGGTGACTGTCAATTGCCTACTGCCCACTGCCACCACCAGAGGGCTACCCCAAAACAGCAAAGTCTTATAACCCCTGCTGCCTCACAGACCCAGCCCTACTCAGGCTAATAATGTATCCCATAATGTATCAGTTGTCAGGGTTTCTACTAACTGCGATAGCATATGTACCAGACTAGGCACTATCTGGGCAATCACTGAAACTGTCCTTGTCTCTTAAATGTTATTGTTTGGCCAAGCTCCCCTGAGCTAGACTATGTGCCTAAATGTAATGTGATGTAAGGTAAAGGATGTGGAGCCTTTGGAAAAGAGAACTTACTGCTCAAAGGTGTATCTCCAAAAATCAAATGTATAAAGAAATAGTACTTGTAAATATACAATGTAATATACAATGTGATATACAATGTAATATACAAAAGTGCTTGTAATGTGGAGGGACAAGAATTAGCCAGTAGACACACACAGGGAAGAGGAGTGGACACCAGTCCATTCAGAGAAGTGAGGGTACTACTGGAACTCTTGAAACTGAAGGTGAATAAGGCAATGGGGCTGGACGATATACATTCCAGAATCCTAAGCATGAACTGACAGCCCTATTCAACAAATCGTTGGAGGAGGAAGTAGTGCCAGAGGACTGGAGGAGGGTGAACATGATACCCCCTTCACAAAGGTGGGAGCAAGGTAGAAGCGGGAAACTATAGACCTGTCAGTTTGACCTCAGTGTTTAGCAAGATGATGGAATCACTGTTAAAGGAAAGGCTGGTGGAATATCTACTTGCTGAAGCCAGTGGGGCACAAGACCCATGGTAACATGGATTTACAACAGGAAAGTCTTGTCAACTGAATCTGATAGATTTCTTTGACTTGGTGACCAGGGTAGTAGATTAGGGAGGGGCGGTGGACATGGCCTACCTAGATTTTCTTGAGGCATTTGTCACAGTCCTGCACAATAGGTTAGTTAACAAAGCTGGGCAGTCTGGGAGTGGGTCCCAAGGTGGTAAACTGTGTCAGTAATTGGCTTAGCAACAGGACACAGAGGGTAATGGTAAACCAAATTCAATCTGAACAAAGGTGGGTAACCAGTAGGGTGCCACAGGGTTCAGTGCTGGAGCCAGTCCTCTTTAATGTCTTTACAAGTAACATTGCAGAGGGACTTGAAGTAAAAGTATGCCTCTTTACAGATGACACCAAGATCTGCAATAGGGTTGACACTCCAGGGGGTGGAGCAAATGAGGAGAGACTTAGGCAAGTTGGAGCAGTGGTCAAGAGTGTGGCAGCTCAAATTCAATGCCAAGAAGTGCAAAATCATGCACTTGGGGAGCAAAAACCCTGGGGAGAAATACACAATGGTGGGAGGGTACTAACAACTAAGATGGAAAGGGACCTGGGGGTAGTCATAACAGATGATCTGAAAATAGCCAAATAATGTGAGAAGGTGGTGAGGAAAGCCAGTGGGATGCTGGGGTGCATAGGGAGAGGTATCACTAGTAGAAAACAGGAGGTGGTGATGCCACTGTTCAGGCACTTGGAGGCCTCTTCTAGAGTACTGTGCACTGTTCTTGAGACCTCATCCCCGAAAGGACATTGGCAGGATGGAGGCAGTCCAAAGAAGGGCAACAAAACTGGTGTAGGAGCTACACTAGAAGCCATACAAAGAGAAAGAGTGAGAGAACTCAATATGTATACTCTGGAGGACAGGAGGGAAAGGGGGATATGAAAGAGACATTCAAATACCTCAATGGGATCAACAGAGTTCAAAATGGCAGTATTTTTCAGAAAAGGAGATGGGCAAGAACAAGGGGTCACAATATGAGGCTGGAGGGTGGGGAAGACTCTGGGGCAATATGAAGAAATATTTTTTCACAGAAAGGGTGGCAGATGCATGGAACAGCCTCCTGGAGGAAATTGTGGGGGGAAAAATGGTTGGCGAACTCAAGAATATATGGGACTGGCAGATGGCAACACTAGAGGTAGGAAAGAGGAGATAGGCTGCAGATCAATAGGATCTGGAGTTCATATAGTAGGTAGGGAAATGGACAGACTAGGTGGGCCAGGTGGTCCTTATCTGCTGAGAAATGATATGTTTCTATGAAATAAACAAATGTAGAATTGAGGATAGCGAAAGAAGGAGGAAGATGGAGGAGGAGAATGAAAAATGTAACTGAGATTGGTCAGTGGATGCGATTAGCTAGTATAAGGTGAGAGGTCATGACAGGTGGAGGTTATTGGAAGCAAGTCCAGGCTTGGGCTGAGGAGCAGTGTGACTTTAGGAACTTGGCAAGGCATAGGGAGGGGAAACTGTTTTGGCAGAAGAAGGTAGGGAGTTCCAAACTGAAGCTGCACGATAACTAAAATAGCACTGACTCATATTTGTCCAAAACTTGGGTATTATTATATTGTTTTTAGTTACAGAGCAGGAGGAAGGGTGGTTGATAACAGAGATTTGGCTAATGAGGTACACAGGTGTCCCAGTATGCATAGTTTTCTTTACTAGTGTTGCAATGGCTAGATTCCATTCCCTTCAACAGTGGTTCACAAATGACAAATTGATCCTAAATGTCCCTATAACAAAAGCCATGTGACTCGACTTATCTCCAAAGGATAGAAGATGTTCCCAAAACTTCACCTTCGATGGCATGGTACTGGAACTAGTTAATAAATTCAAATACCTTGGTGTTACCATTGGTCCTCACATTACATTTGACGCTCATATGGCCAACACTGTAAGAACTGCTAATCAAAAACTGGGTCTACTCTATTATACTGCATAGTACCTGGCATCTATCACTATAGCCAGAATTGCTCAAAGCTGCATACCCTCCCTGACTGAGCATGGCTCCATCATTATGAAAGTCACTCCCTCAATCCAGGAAAGAAAAGAGTCTTAACCCACAAGGTTGCCAAACTTGCATCCATGCAGGGCCTATGATCCCATCATTGCACCAACCTTGAATGACTTGTTGGTTGCAGCCCGAAAACAGAACCCAGTTATCCCTAGAAACATAGAAACATAGAATTTGATGGCAGATAAGGACCGCATGGCCCACCTAGTCTTCCCTTTTTCCTACCTAATGGATAAGCTGCAGATCCTAGTTAACCAACAGCCTACTTCCTCCCACGCCCCACTAGAATTGCCTTATGTCTGTCCCATGCATTCTTGAATTCCCCCACTATTCTTGACTCCATGACCTCCTCAGGAAGGCTGTTCTATGCATCCACAACCCTCTCCGTAAAAAAATCCTTCCTCACATTACCTCTGAGCCATCCCCCCCTCTATCTCCAAATTGTGCCCTCTTGTTCTTGCTTATCTTTTTTTCTGAAAGACGCTACCCTCTTGGACTTTGTTGATTCCCTTGAGATATTTGAAAGTTTCTGTCATGTCCCCTCCTCTCCCTCCTCTCCCTCCTTTCCTTGAGGGTATACATATTAAGCTCATTTAGCCACTTTTTGTATGTCTTCTGGTACAGACCCTGCAGTAGCCAAACATTATAAATTGGCTGAATTACTTATAGGGACACTGTCAACCCCTTAGGTCTCAAAGTGTCCCAAGTTTAAAAAAAACATTTTATGATTGCCAACATTCTGTAAAGATTGCTGATGTAGCTGGTAGTTTGATTCTGACTCTTTTTTTCTTTAAAAAAGTGAAAAACAGTCTGCCCACCATACCGGTGTTACCACACAAACACAGGTTTGTTTACATTCCTTCATCAGCTCCAACTGCATCTTTCCTGGACTTGGGAACACCCACAACACAATCTAGCCCCTCATGATGCAATGTGAATTAAGGATGCTACTGTCTCATGAGTGACTGCACTGTTTGGGTGTGTTTGTAATGCTCAGGAAGTATGCAGTAAGAACAGATCCAGGACTGTAAACAAAACATAGAAACATAGAAACACAGAAGTTGGCGGCAGATAAGGACTGCAAGGCCCATCCAGTCTGCCCATAACAAAGGTTGTTTATAAATATACATTTGCATGCATTTCAGTTCTACTAAACAAGGAGACAGACAAAACAAACAGCAACATCAATGAATTTTAGAGAAGGTAAGCAGTAATAAAATGTAGTTTTTTAATTAGAAATAATGTAATGAAAAACAGATTGAGAGTGTCCCTTTAAGGCTGAATTTTGCAAATATTTGTAAATATTGTGAAAAACATAAGATACAGGCAAGAAAGGTTTCAAAGTCCATCGAGTCTACCCAACGTACCCTAACTACTATTTTTTTTTTGCAGTTAATTCTTTTTATTAAATTTCATGATGAAGTGTTTGACAGAAACTCCAGCAATCTCATACACATTGAGTGCAGTTCTATAATGATACAAAAAGTATGACTATAGGAAAGTACAGAGTTACTACAACAGAGATATTTGAATAGGCAGCATAAGGTGAGTATATCAACCAGAATATGGAACTAGAATGGTTATATGGTCAGACGAAAGGTTATGAATGACTGTATGGAGGAGGGGAGGAACTAGTATGATGTGGTGGTAAGGTGATGGAGAAGGATTATCCAGAGGGTCTGGTTACCTGGATAGAGGGTAGACTACCCATCGACAGGGTATTGCAGTCAATTACAGAGCAGGATGAGGCCAGAAAGGGTGACCAGATCTTGTGGTAGGTGTCTGCATTTGTCCCTGAAAAGTGGGAAGGTCTACACAAAGTCTACCAGATTCCTGACTGCTGAGAGCCACTGAAAGCAAGACAGGATGCTTGCCATCCTCCATCTTTGTAGAGGCAGTCTTTTGACTCCCAAACCACAGCCATAATCCAGTGCAATTGAGGATTTAAAATATTGAAAAGCATAGGGGAAATCCTATTAAATACAAAGAGGGGGGGCAGGGAGTAAAACGAACCAAGGCTATTGGTACTATATCAATGGACATGATGCCAGGAAGTCTATTTTTAGCTACATGACCAGAAGACGTA
This sequence comes from Neoceratodus forsteri, assembly GCA_016271365.2. NCBI lineage: Eukaryota > Metazoa > Chordata > Ceratodontiformes > Ceratodontidae > Neoceratodus > Neoceratodus forsteri. Next base: position 314,406,131 of record CM057451.1, on the reverse strand, counting down.
TTAAATCTGACTCTGCTTGTTGGCATCTCCAGAAGGAGTCATGGCTCATACGCCCAAGCAGTATGAGCTGGGCAGGTGTGTGATACCAATAATGCATGATCTTGTTTTTAATAAGTAGATGCTTGGTTCTGGGCTAGCTTTGTGGCCTAAGGACCATAGCTGGGACAAGTGGCTCCCTGTTATATATAAGCCTAATGCCTGCCCCACTTATACCTGTCCTTACACTAGCTAAAGCTTCTCCCTCCCCCCCTGCTCCTGTCAGACCTCTGACCTTTTCACCCCCACCACAGTCCCACCTTTGGTCATTTCATGTCACTACAACTGCTGCACTTATTTGTATTAATCTACGTTTGTCATTTTAATTGGGTATTGGTGCTACTCATAGAACTATCTTCTGTTCGCTGTTTATTATTATTCCCATTTTTGTTCACTGTTTGCACTGTCTTTGGACTGCTTCTCAATAGCTTCTTTTGATTTATTGGATCCCCTTTCCCTTTTCCCTGGGTTGCATCTAGAAATGAGCCCTAGAACAGTTAGCCTTTCCTGGTTACTGATTTTCAACTAAATAAATAAGTTGCCTGAGGGTTCAGGAAGGGAGTGGAGAATTGCTTTGTAAATGCTATCTGTTTTACCTCTGTACAGGAACAACCAAGAATTTGCACGGGGAGGTGAGGCAAGTGAAGAACTAGTGGGAATTTGCCTTAGTAAGGTATTCAAGGTGCTATGAATTTGGAGATAACTACAGAAGTCAGTACTAGGCAGGTGGTAATGAGTCTTAAGATTCTAGAATATGACCAGATGCATGCTAGCAGGCTGCAGCATGTCTTTCAGGCTACTGATACCCTTTGTTTCCCATGTTTTTCAGTGTACCATGTGCTTCTTTATGTACTGTAGATCTGTGGTTGTGCCAGAGGGGAATAAACTCCTGTTGGGTCAAAGGGGTTTCCAGCTAGGGTTTTAGTTTATTTCATGATTTAACAGAGGGGGTGCAACATGGGGCTAACCCTCAAAACCTTGGGTGAAGGGGAATGCAAGAGGACCAAATGATAAGCCTCAGAGAGCAACCCTTTTTTTTCTACTCTTCACCCATTGGGGGGGGAGGGAAAAGGGGAGGTTAGCCACTGCAGTGTTTGTGCACCATAAAATGTCATAAAATAGACATATAATCATGGCAGGCTCCAGCCACCTTCGCTCCAATGAACCCTAAGCTCCACCCTGCTGAAATGAGTGAGTTTCCCTTTCCCAGAGAAAGTTGCTTACTAGTCTTTCCATCTTCGTGAACCAAATTAAATGGAATATCGATCACCAGACATGCCAGGCAATATAATATTTTTGGGGATGTGATAATTTAAGAGCCAAGAACTTCTCCACTGGTGAAGGAATAGAGGTTTCCATCTGGCACATTCATCTTTTAGCATTTTGAGTAACAGGGATAGGTTATCTAATGCCATTCTTGCCAGATCTGGGTGCACGTGATTCTCTTGATATTTTATGACTTTAGGGGCCACTGTAAACTAAAGGTAGCTACAGAGACCAGCATGCAATAAGGGTTCAGCAGAAGAACGTCAGTTTTGCTTGGATTGGTTTTCAATCCCAAGATGCTTTGAAATGTGTTTAAAAGATGGAGAAGTGTTGTGACACATTGGTGAGCATCTTTAAGCAGGACCAGATAAGCATGTACAACAAGGTGCAGTAGATCTTCTGACCTACTTTGATGCATTCCAGCACAGGGTGTAGCCGAATGGCAGCTGCTCAGGGCTCAATTACTAACACAAATAGTATGGGTGAAAAGGGGCATCCTTGATGGGTGCCTGTATGTAGGGGAAAGGACGGAGAAATGACTGAGCTGGTTAAAATTCTAGCTGTTGCTTGTGTATACAGAGTGTGTACAAAGCATCTGAAAAAAGGGCCAAAGCAAAACCTGTCCAGTACAGCATGCAGGTACCCCCACTTCACTGAATCATATGCCTTCTCAAAGTTAAGGGCTACCACTGTGGCAGGAGTGGAAGTTGTTAGCCACTGACATGAGAGAGGAGTGATCTATAGTGATCAGAGTTTAGACACCCTTTCACAAAACCCACGTGTAAGGGGTGAAACAAGGAAGGAAACAGGGAGTCAAGTCTGAAAACCAAGACTTTTGCCATTACTTTGGCATCAGCCATTATCAGTGAAATGGGTCTGTAGCTTGCTGGGAATGGCAGGGGGGTTCTTCCCCTCTTTGGGGAAGACTGCTATTACAGCCTCTCTCATAGGTGTTGGGAGTAGGGAAAGCTGGAGAGTTTCAGAGAAAACCTCACATAACACTGGCACTACTACATCTGTGATAAGCTAATAGAAGTCTATAGGTAATTGGTCAACACCAGAGGACTTGTGGGGAGAGCGGGAAGCAATGACCATTTGTACTTCCGATGCCATCAGGGGCTCTTCTAGGGATTCCTGTTGGGCCTTAATTAATGAAGGGAGAGGAGGGAGGTTGGAAAAAAAAGGTGTCAAATTTCCCCGTCTAGAGGGCCACTAGATGCATGCAGTTCCTGATAAAAAGTTTGCATAACCCAATTAATGATGTCTGATTTCAGCTGCAGTGCATCTGCACTATCACATAGCCCACAGTGTACCAGTTAGCCTGCTGCTTCTGGGGCCTGTAGGAGAGCAGTTTGCCTGCCTTATCCCTGAGGATGGCAAGCTCTGCTTTCATGGTGGCCTCTACACTTAGCTGTATTCAAAATTGCTTAATTTCCCTAAGCAGCACAGCATCAGATCTGTGGGATGGGTCCTCCTTATATAGCTCCTCTTTCACAGCAAGCTGCATTTCCAACTTCTGCTCTGACTTCCTATTTTTCCTCCATGCTGCAACAGATCCCATAACATGGCTCTATATGATAGCCTTAAAGGTTTCTCATACTACAGCTTTACTCATGTCTCCAGTGTCATTCAGCCAGAAGAATAAGGTCACCCTCCTCTCTGAGCCATGTATTGAAAGATGCATCTTGGAGCAGGAGTGGGTCAAGATGCGAGGTAGCAGACCCAGTTGGGGAGAGGGTCCATACTACTCCCAGTTCCACCACAGCATGGTCCAGTCAGTATAATGGGGCTATTCTAGAAGAAGCCAACATCTGTGTGGATGAGGGGGTTGTCAGCCAGAAATCAATCCTGCTGGGGGAGTTGGAAGTAGCTGAGAAATAGGATAAATCTAGAATAGATGGATGTTGCTAAGAGTCATATGTCTGATAAGGATTACATGGTTATTGTGTCCTTTACAGCTGCTAGTGTTTTCACATGCTGTTCTGGCTTGCCCAAGCTCTTTCGAGAAGGGCATCTAAGGGAAGATTAAAGTCACCCCTAAGAAGAGGGGAGTGGAGGCATCACCCAACTCTGTTAGGGTGTGACACAGAGTAAGAAAAATATCTGGGCAGTCCTAGTTGAGCCCATACACATTAACAAGATTCAGGTGATCCTCTGGAGTATAAACGTTGATTGCTATCCACTTGCCCATCTTATCATGTTTAGTGTGCAATATGCTCAAGTCAAAGCTTCTTGTGGGTTAAGACAGATATCCTTGCTTTAGGAGAGGAGATGCAACTATACATTTCAGTGCTTACCCTCTTGCTACGGAGTTTGGCACCCTCTAGCA